>OX415253.1:21394993-22795530 GCA_948329865.1 Linaria vulgaris | reverse complement strand
ATGACATTGAATGTTTGAAGAATATGTTGAAACTCTATGAGAGAGATCTTGACAAAGCTGAAGCTGGGCTGAAAGAGGTAAAGGAGAAACTCAAAAAGGATTCACATATCATAGTCAAATGGAATGGAGGTACTTCTAAACTTGATGAGGTACTAAACATGAGTAATACAGGTACACATGGTCTGGGATTTGTTGAGAAACCTTCCTCTTCTAATGGTAATTCTGCCTATTTAACTACAAGCTTTGTTAAAGAATCTGGCAATAGGAGTTCTGGTACCATCAACACTGTAAAAAGCAAACCCACTTTTATCTGTCAATATTGTTTCCAACCAGGCCACATTAAACCATTCTGTAGAAAATTCATAAAAGAATGTGGTAAGAAAACAGCCTTTGTGCCCAATGTTAAAACTACAACAGATTCTGATGTTAGACCAACATTAGGTGCAGGACAGAAAAGTAGGACTTGGGTAGAAAAAGAAAAAACTCCTAAGATGAAAATTGTATGCAATGTTGTTTTCTCTGTTGTGTACTTTAACCTTTCAGGTAAGTGGTACTTCGACAGTGGATGCTCAAGACACATGACAGGCAGCAAGGAGAATCTTAAGCAAATGATACATTTAAGTGCTAGAACAGTGACCTATGGAGGTGGCACCAAAGGAAAGATCATTGGCAAGGGGATCCTAAATGTTGATGGGTTCCCACCCCTGAAGGATGTGTTGTTGGTAGATGGATTAAAAGCAAATTTAATCAGTATCAGTCAGTTGTGTGATGATGACTTACTGGTTACATTTGACAGAGTTTCTTGTGATGTTTATGATAGTGATAATGTTCTTGTTATGACAGGTACTAGATCCAAAGATAACTGCTACCTAGCCCAAGTAGAAGAGAGTGTTTCCATGCCAAAATAGATGAGGCTTCTATATGGCATAGGAAACTTGGACATGTTCACTACAGAAACCTTGAGAAACTGCAGAAAGTTGATGCTGTAAGAGGCTTACCTAAGATGTCGTGTCCAGGTAAGCTTGTGTCTGGTGATTGCCTCAAGGGTAAGCAAACCAGAACTGTTCATACACCCCTACAGGTACAAAATGATAATCCTAGATCTAGTAGGTGTTTTGAATTGATGCACATGGACTTAATGGGTCCAATTGAGGTAAGTAGTCTCAGTGGTAAGAAATATGCATTTATGATTGTAGATGACTTCTCTAGATACACTTGGGTAAAATTTCTTAAAGAAAAGTTAGAAGCTTTTGATCAGTTCTAAATTCTTTGTGCTAGTATTAAAAACTTATATGGCTCCACTGTGACTAATATTAGGTCTGATCATGGTAAAGAATTTGAAAATGCTAGTTTTGATAACTATTGCAATGCTAAAGGTATCTTCCAAGAATATTCGGCTCCTAAGACTCCTCAGCAGAATGGGATTGCTGAGAGAAAGAACAGGACTCTTCAAGAGATGGCCAGAGTTATGCTCAATGCTAAAGATTTATCCAAAAGACTCTGGGCTGAAGCTTTAAATATTGTTTGTCACATTAGTAACAGAGTGTATCTTAGACCTGGAACTAACATGACTCCTTATGAACTCTTGAAGGGTGTAAAACCAAATATTGCATATTTTCATGAATTTGGGTGTGATTGTTATCTGCTTAATGATAGGGATTATCTGAGTAAATTCGATCCTAAAAGTGAAAAATGCATCTTTGTAGGATACTCTGCCAATAGTACTTCCTTTATAGTCTACAATCTTAGATTGAAGACACTTCAGGAATCAGTGGATGTTGTGTTTGATGGGTTCACTCTTGATACAGGTACTGATGACATCTCAGTTCCCAATGTTGAACCAACAGTAGAAACCGAGAATGTTACTCCTGACAATGTTACACCAACAATGGAACTAGAAGCTAGAAACACTGAACAGGTGTCAGTGAACAATGTTAGACTAACACCAGCGAGATCAGATGTTAGACTAACAGCAGAGGACTCTGACTCAGAACATGAAGTTGCCTCTGAACCTAGAAGAGATCCCCCAACTAGGATTTAGAAAGATCATCTAGCATCCCAGGTAATAGGTGAACTCACTGAACGGGTAAGGACACGCAACAGAGAAAGACTTGATTATAGAGATATGGTAAAATTGTGTGTATGTATGAACTTCACTTGTACTGTTAATAATGCCTCTTGTTTTGTCTCTTCCATAGAACCTAAGAATGTGAATGAAGCCCTCCTTGATAACTTTTGGATTAATGCCATGCAGGATGAACTATTACAGTTTACTAAGAACAATGTCTGGAAACTGGCGCCTAGACCACCTAATGTTAATGTAATAGGGACAAAATGGATATTTAAAAACAAGAGTAATGAGGAAGGGGTCATAGTTAGAAACAAAGCTAGACTAGTTGCTCAAGGGTACACACATGTTGAAGGTCTAGATTTTGATGAGACCTTTGCTCCAGTTGCTAGGATTGAATCTATTAGGTTACTTCTAGCTATAGCATGCGGTCTTAAGACAAAACTATACCAAATGGATGTAAAGGGTGCGTTCCTGAATGGGCTAATTGATAAGGAAGTATATGTTGAGCAGCCTAAGGGATTCACATATCCTAAGTACCCCAACCATGTGTACAAGCTTGAAAAAGCCATGTATGGACTTAAACAAGCACCTAGAGCCTGGTATGAAAAACTTACAGAATTCCTCTTAAGTCTTGGCTTTGTTAGAGGTGAAGGAGATAGGACACTGTTTGTTTTGAAGAAAGATTCTCATGTTTGTATAGCTCAAATATATGTGGATGACATTGTTTTTGGCTCAACTAACAACTTTATTTTAGAAAAATTTGTTGAATCAATGACAGGGTAGTTTGAGATGAATATGATAGGAGAATTAAATTTCTTCCTTGGTCTCCAAGTAAAACAAACAGGTAATGGGATATTCCTAAGTCAAGAAAAGTATGCAAAGAATTTGGTGAAAAGGTTTGAATTGGCAGATTCAAAGCCTTCCAAGACTCCCATGTCTTCATCAGTGAAGATATACAGGGATGTTACTGGTGCAGATGTTGATCCAACATTGTACCGTTCAATGATAGGAAGCTTACTCTACTTGTCTGCTACAAGACCTGATATAATGTTCTCTGTTTTTGTGTGTGCTAGGTACCAGGCATGTCCAAAGCAGTCACATCTGATTGCTGTGAAGAGAATCCTTAGATATATATCTGGCACTTTGGCCCTTGGGATCTGGTATTCTTATGACACTAACACAAATCTTGTAGGTTTCAGTGACTCAGACTGGGCAGATGACACTGATGATAGAAAGCCTACAAGTGGAGGATGTTTTTATCTGGAGAACAACTTGGTCTCATGGTACAGTAGAAAGCAAAATTGTATGTCACTCTCCACTGCTGAATCTGTGTACATAGCAGCAGGCAGCTATGTCACTCAGTTAGTATGGCTTAAACACATGCTACTGGATTATGGGTTAGACAGTGATACCTTACTTATGTTCTGTGATAATCTTAGTGCTATAAGCATCTCTAAGAACCATGTGCAACACTCTAGAACTAAACATATTGACATAAGGTATCACTTTCTGAGAGACATGGTAAAAGATAAGCTCATTGACATTGAACACATTGAAACTAACAATCAGCTTGCTGATATGTTCACTAAACCCTTAGATACTGATAGGTTCTTCAGTTTGAGAAATTCTCTTGGCATGTGCATTGTCTAGGGATGTTAGTACACCAGTGTTGACATAACACCATTGTCTAGCACTGGTTATTGGTTGTGGTGTATCTATAATTCTTTTATGTTTCCTTTTTGCATTCTTCTTTCTTGCATATTACTTCCTTGTTAGAGATCATGTTGGGTTGTGTGGTTAATCTGTATAAATAGCTGAGTTGATTGATGGATAGGTACATAGCAAGAGTATTGTAAAGTAAGAACTATGCTGTTAGTCTGTGAATGTTAACCTAACATCTAGGAGAAGCTGGGGTACACATAGCTCACTACTATGATGTTATTCATTTGTGACTTATCCATGTTAGGTTAGACAGAGCATAAAGAGAAGCTGGGGTACATGATGTTGAAAGCTTCATTGTCATTCAGTTGTGCTTATTTTTGTGTTTGTGTCTATGACCAAGGTTATGCATGATAGTGATCCTTACTACTAAGGTGTTTTGAAGTTTCGACTGCTTGCACTTGGTATTTCTCTTGTAAACAGGTTGGTAAACAAGTATGCATGAGGAGTTGGGGTGGAGAAGTATATGATTAATGTATTGTCTTCATTCAGTTCCTTTGTACTTGCTTAATCTGTAGCTGATGATTAAGTTGATGGGGTGTGTGGAGTCTGTGCTGCCCACATTCAGTGATGAAACTATCCTTTAACATTCACTAGTTTTTTGTTCAAAAGAGTTCATTATTTTAGCAAAAGATAAATTGTTATGTCCTGATCCTAGTCAGTAAAGTTGTGTATACTTGGTTACCATCACCCAATGTTGATCTAACATGGTTGCATTCATTCTAGTTCTGCATTTTTATTCCTTGTGTCGGTTTGGGCTTAGGGGGAGTTAGTAACCTTAGTAATCCTAGGAATCATGTGTTGAGGCATACTTCGTGGGTGACTCACTGCAGGTAAAACACTATGTTTTGTGATCTTCTATACTGTGGGAACATTTTTTTCCCTGGATATGTACATCCACCCGGTGTTCTTCTGTCTGATGTGTTACTTACTCATACTGATGATCTTAATCTATGTCTTTGTACCTATGTACTTGGTTGAGGTTCCAGATCAGTATACAGGAATATCTCACGCTCTCACATGATGTTGCCTTGGATGAAGCCCTGCACCTACAACTTCCCTCCCTGATGTTAACTTGCCAATGTTAGTGCAACATTGTAACATTGTAACTTATAAGTTTTCAGGTATGGAGACTACTCTGGTTACGTGTTAATCTAACACTGACATGTGGTAAGGTGAACATGGGTATGATCGTGTGACAGTGGTCCGATTATTTTGGTAACATGTTACAACACCACTATCACTATTCTTCAGCTGATTATTGATATAATTTGCCCTAATCTCTTCCTACTGTTACCGCGCTCAAAATTCTTGCGAAATCAACATTCTCTGCAAATCAAATTTCTACTTTTCTTCTCTAAATCACTCTAACAATGGCACGCAAGTCTTCCATTGATGCTCTTGTAGACGTTGTTGAGCAGATTGAATGACCAGTACGCCGCAGTACCAGACGAGCAACCACTGAAGTCGTCGTCGCCGCTGCACCAAAGAGGAAATCCACCTATGAATGGCGTAAGGGCAAGAAATCCACTAAGGGTGATGTTGGTTCAACATCAAAAACTGTTGAGCAAATCTCCACTCCCACCAACGACGAAAACGAGGTAATGATGGCTAACCCTACTCAAGATATTACTGCTGAAATTGGTATTGAGGGGGAGAAAGAGGCCCATGTTGTTGGTGTGGGTGAGTCTGAGGTTTTGCATGAGGTCCCTGAGGGTGATGGTGTGCATGAGATTGTGGGTGGTACTGATGAAGGTGAAAACCTTGGGGTGAATGCTGAGCCGTCTGAGGCTAATGCTGTTGAGCATGCTGCTGCTGTTGAGATGGATACTCTTCCTGAGGAAGATGATAAGGTTGAGGAGACTGTGGTTGAGGAGGTTACTACTGAGGGTAACCAAGATGTTGATGATGAGGGTGACAATCAACCTGAAGAGGTTGAGAGAGAAGAAGAAGAGAGCCTGACTCTCTCTGCCTTAGCTATTGCTGCTAAGAAAAGAAAGGGGAAGCAGGTGGTTGTTGAAGCTTCTGAGTCTGAGTCAGAAGAAGAAAAATAGGAAGAAGATGATAAGGAGGAAGAGGAAGATGAGGAAGTTGAGGAAGAAGACCAACTGGTAGGTGATGACCCTGCTGATGTTACTGCAACATCAGGCAGTGATGAGTACTTTGATGTGCTTGATGATGAGTACCCCAAAGAGCCTTATTCTGGCTTTTATGTGTCTGCTGAGGCAGAAGAACAGTGGGAGGCTTATCAAGCCAGGGTTATTCACATGGAGAGGAACATTGATGAGAAGATGTTCAAAGAAAATAGGCTATTTGAGTTGCTTGAAGCTAGAGGTGTGTTGGGCTCTGTGATGAACCAGTCATCATATGTCCCTGATGTGATCAGAGAGTTCTACATGAACCTCTCTCAGTTTGGTAAAGCTTGGGTAAGGATGAATGTCTATGACATTAGCCCCTCTGTGATCAATGAAGCTTGGGAACTTCCTGATCCTGAGGAGACTGAGGATCCTAGCATGGATGAGGTGATTACTGACCTCACTGGTGGACTCATAAGGAAGTGGAATGATAGTTTTCCAACTACAAAGCCGACATCCTTAAGTGTTGTACTTCACAAGCTCTCTACCTACAACTGGCTGCCTTCTTCCAACACCACTATTATGACAAAAGAATCTGCAAAGTTGGTGTATAAACTGAAGAATGGGCTAAGTGTGAACATAGGGAAGAAGGTTCTGAGGCACATGAGGGAGGTCACAACAAAGGCAAAGGGAATCATTCCATATCCCTCTCTGATATCCAGCATTCTGGTGAAGCAAGGCTTCAAGACCAAGAAGACAGAAGGCTGGATCAAGAACAAGGCCAAGATGATCATCACCAGGAGCTACTTCACTCAAGTCAGGATCCAAGACTTGCCCTGGATCCCAATGCAGAAGCTGGTCCAAGCAGGAAAAAGAAGAAGAAGACTATCAAATTTGCTGCCTCTTCTGTTCCAGTTGCAAGTGGTGATAGTTGTTCTGTCATTGCTAATGCTTTTGTTGAGGAGACCCTGGTGTGGCTTGACAGAGAGTATAAAGATACCCAAAGAGAGATAGCAGACAAGCAAGTGAGGTTGCAGGAGATTGACAGCCTCAGGAAGCATTTGAAGGATCTGCCTTCCTCACAAAAAGGGGGAGAGTAGATCAAACTTCAAAGATTTCTGAGTTCTTTTAATTTTTTGTCTTCGATGGTAGTATGAACAATTCTATTTTTCTTTGCATTTTTATGTTTCATCAAAGGGTGTGTTCCTTGCTACTAAGTATGGCATGTAATTAAGTACTTTTGTACTGGTACTTAGTGTTTCTGCTTATGCTATTTGAACTATGGTTACAAAGTACTAACTCTGTTTTGCAGGTGTTAACTGTTCTCTGATGTTAAGTTAACATTGAGATGTTCAATGTTAGAACTTCGGTCTGGACTCAATGTTAAACCAACATTGACAAAGATGGATGTTATGACAACATTGAAAGTATCAATGTTAGAATAACATTGAGTTGGTCCCCTCTGATTTTCAGGGGGAGTGTACTTAGTTTTCCATTGTAGAAGATAGTGAAGTTTGTCTGAATAATTTGATCTGATTAGAACAGGTTCTTAGATTTTGTGATTAAGGCAAAAAGGGGGAGATTGAAAGTGCAGGTATTCTGGCAATGTTAGATTAACATTGAGAAGTCAATGTTAGAGTAACATTGCTGAAGCAGAATCCGATTTACAATCTTGTTTATATGTATTATTATTGTTTTGCATTATTCATTTAACTAATTGAGTTCCACAGTTGTGATTGTCTTTGATTATTATTCAGGAAACAAACTTGTCATAGGTTGGACGCCCAAAGTTTCTAAGAAGGAAAGTTTCCTTAATTAAGCAAACCGCTCTACAAGGAAAGAAGAGTTCGAGTGCAACTAGGAAAAGCTTTCCAAGTTGAGTCCTGATTTGAAGAAGGAGTCTATCCTTAGTTAGATCACTAACGAAGGAACTATTATTCAAGAAGGACTGCGAGAACAAGGAAGAGGAGTTCGAGAAGAAAATAAAGGAGAATTACCAACCGTGTACAACACACCTTGAAGTCCAAGTCAAGAACATATATATAGGTGTGAAGTACATCAAGACAAACACAAGACAAGAGTCAATCAATCCGAGAGATTAATTTACAGTTGTTGAAGTGTTGTCTTGCTTTAGCAAAGTTTGTGAGTTGTGAGAATAGATCTAAGAGTGAGGAGTTGTTAAAGATAGTCGAAGCAATTCTTGTTGCTTTGCTTAGTTCAATTAATTTAAGAGTGGGGAGCTTGAAAATTGAGAGAACAACTTTTGTTAAAAACTTAACGGGTTATTTTGCCTACGGCTCGGGAGTTAATATAATCTTATATTCACTCCTTAAAACTTGGTGTTTGTTTATTCCGCTGCACTATTACTCTGGTCTGTTGTTAAAGTAACATCGCTGAGTTAACAACATACCAATCTGTTGTTAACACTCCAGTGTTAAGTTAACAACAACAACATATCAACGCGATCCACAATTTCAGGGTGTAATGTGTATATCAAAATGGGTGATGATATCGAATGGTGGTATTCGATATGCTGAGTGAACAATAGATGGTAATTAATGAAACTTACCTTGATTGTGGATCGGTAGAATTTATAGGCATCGGGGGGCGAGGACCGCTCCCGAGATTTGCGGCGAATCTTGTACCATAACGGATATCCATATCGATATGTAGGGAAATATCGGGCACAAATCTCCGATATGTAATAAATCCGCGAACTAATTGGACTTGGCCCAATCAGTATGTTTAATTGGCCCAATCGAGAAATGCCCATAACAAAATCTGTTTTGTCGTGTTCAACAATTATTTTTACAGTGTAAAGAAATACCCAATGAGAATCATGATTAATTTAGACTGATGACCTAATGACCAAATCTGTTTCAGTGAGTTTACCTAAAATAATTAATGACAATTATATGGCCGGCTCATAATTAAGTGAAGAGAACTGGTCCCCTGTCCCCATTGCATTACGAAACAAAAAGCTTTTTCCATGGACAATAAGTAACTAACTCTGATGTGACTAATTTTCAATATTGATAGAAGGGACTAGTTTTACTTGTACACAAAAAATAACTATGAAAGATTTGTACACCATTCAGTGTAATGAAGGTAATTAATATGTGTAAGAAATAATTCTTAAAAAAAATCTTATAGGACAAAAATGAAATGGATGTCGCCATGAGCCCATGATTTTTTTTTCTTAATTGTTATTTTTTATAACGTGAAAATCCTCAATCGCTACTCTTCTGGGTGCACACTAAGTAGTAACTCGTGGATTTATGTAGTCTTCAAATCTAGGCTAAGCATGTAGGGGTGTTTGGGCCGGGTCGGGAACTTGGACTCCCGCCCGACCCGGCGGGTTTTCCCCGAATTGGGGAAAACCCGATTGATTTCCTCCCGGTCAAACCGGGAATTTGCTCCCGGTTTGACTCCCGCCGGGAGGTAACGGGATCCGAATCGGGTCCCGTTACCTCCCGCGGGATCCCGGGAGTAACGAGGCATTCGGGTTTGGTGGCGTTGAGGCGATGGTGGCGGGTGGATATGGTGGCGGTGGCGGATTTGGAGGAGGAGAACGAGGCGGTGGATATGGTGGCGGTGGAGGCGATGGTGGCTGGTGGATATGGTGGCGGTGGCGAATTTGGAGGAGGAGAACGAGGCGGTGGATATGGTGGCGGTGGAGGCGAGCTTTGTCAGTGAAGAATCTGTCGCTCTCTCTCCCACTTCTGTCAGTCACACACACACACATTACCATCACTTCACCACCTATACATACACATATACATACATACAGTTCATAGTTGATAGATATACAGAGAGAGAGAGAGAGAGAGAGAGAGAGAGAGAGAGAGAGAGAGAGAGAGAGAGAGAGAGAGAGAGAGAGAGAGAGAGAGAGTAAAAAAACAAAAAACAAAAAGGTGAATGCCTAAAAAGTAGAAATAAAGGTAACGGGAAAATAAAAGTTGAAATTAAGCACTCAACTGTTCACATGCGCTTTTTGGTTTTGAATTTGCAGGTGATCTAATTTTTGTGCTTAATTTCACTGACTCACGCACACACACGCAGTTAAACACACAGTCACACACACACTCACACCTCGCCGCACCACCACGACGCCGAACCGCCGCTGCTGGCCGCACGTCCAACAAGAGGTATAGAAAACAAAAAAAAAGGACTGGAAAATTCCAGCCCCTTCTCCTTGTTGACGGACCGCCGGGACTCGGGATCCCTCCCGTCCCGGCGGGAATCCCGTTCCGCCGGGAACAGTATTCCCGACGGGAGGAACGGGAGCTGCCATCCAGCTCCCGCCCCGGCAAAACCCGATGGGCCGGGGTCCCGACCCGGCGGGTCCCCGGCCCATAACACCCCTATAAGCATGTGACATATGCAACACTCGAAGACTTAAAATCAGGTCACTCTTTGATGGATTCTAACTTAAAAGTGGAGACCGAGCGATAAAGTCCTTCCTCTTTAACCAACTATGTCACCTTTGTGACTTATTTTTTAAATTGTAATTACCTTTGAAGGATAATATGTAACTTAATTTCAACGAACATTAAGTACTTTGTTACCGCAAAAAAAACTTTGATTAAATGGGTAGAGCACTTTTCTTGGTGCATTTAGGTAGAGACATTCATGGAGGAGGAAGGCTGTCTCCATCAAATTAATTGTTGCCTTTGTAATGGGTTTGTTATAGCACTAGGGTGTGTAGGCCTTCAGAGGAATATAAATCCCCAATATTCCAACCATAAAATTGATAGATTCATGGAAAAATTAAATATAGTGTACCCTATGGTATGGATGCATTTTTTCAAGCTGAATTTGTTGAGTCAAATTAAAATTTGAGATGTTATGAACATTTATTTGGTGGGGGGTCGGTCTTAGATTGCCCCTTAAGAATTACCCTTGATTACTAAGGACTATAATCATTTAAGATTTCCTTAAAACTCTTGTCCCAAATATTATTTTAAAAATAACTAGTACAAAGGGATTTGGGAGTTAGGGCCTTGTCTCGTAGAATGTGATCAAATTTAACAGTCTTAAATTTTGAAACTCGAGATATTTTTATAAGGAATAAGGTTGGGATGAGTTGAGAAATGGCTTTAAGTCCCTGAAAATTAATTTTTCTCATAAAAGAAACAGCAAATTTATTAAATCTCTTGGCTTTTGAATAACTTTAAGTTGTGCTAATAAATCACAAAAAATATATCTATTAATTTCTTGAACGCAATATTTCTTGGTCAAAACAGGATAAATAGAACAGCCACTAACAAAGCATGAGGAATGCCAATCAACGTTTCTTCTCCATAATATATGTATCCTTTACTTTAATATATAGTAATAAAAAAAGATTAAAAAAAAAACTCAAAACTTATTAGGGGCTACATAAGTCAGAATGAATTTAGTTACGATACTACCCATTAGGTCAAACCCAAGCCAACCCAACCCAACCCAATCCTCACCTCCCTTTATTTAATATAATATGCTCAAATACAATTGAAAAATCTGTACAGCTTTCTTGTCCTCAGCATGAAGTTAATTACTAAATTACATGACTTACAACATCTTAGGTGGTTACATATAATATATAATAATACAATAATGATATGTTAACTAAAAAATCTGCAGAGTAAATCCATGTTTGTTGACACTAAAGACAATTGGTCCAGCTGTAGTAAACTATTTTAAGTGAGAGAGAGAGAAACATATATGTGTATTTGTGGTATGTAGAGAGAGAAAAAAGTGACAAATAGATGCTGCAGTGCTGCCCTTCAGTCCCCCAATAAATTTTATTTTCTTGACTGCTTACTTTTGTTTCCTTAGTTTGCAGTTGCAGGGCTTCTGAGAGAGAAAAAGGTTTATTTTTTTTAAATAAAGAAAAGGCTCTCTTTTTGGGGCTTGCGGATATTTTTTTTTTTTTTGCATCCCTTTTCTGTTCTTTTTATAATTTTCAAGATTTCAAGATTTTCTTTGATAAAATTGAGATTTTTGGAGAGTTGTTGATCTGGGTTTGTTAAAAAAGATATATGAGAGAGAATTGAGTTTGATATATTAATTATTATTATTATTAATGGAGCAAACAATTGAGAGGTCTCCAAATGCACAAAGGGGTTTCAGAGTTCAAGCTCCACTGGTGAGTTTCTCATGTTCATGATCTTTCACATGTTTTCTGGTAATTTTGTGTAGTTTGAGGAGCATGTGTGTTTTTAATTTTCATCTGTGTTGACGTTTGCAGATATGTTTAGTTTACTATACACTTTTGATGATTCCTTTGACTTTAGTCACAATATGGCATTCGTAAATGGTCTATTGCTGCTGAATAAACCTATTTTATAGGAATTTTTTTTTGAGTAAAGAACAATGTAGGTTTCTTCTTTTGTGTAGTTGTTATTTGTCTGATTTAGTGAAACAAGGAAAAATGTGTTTCTGGGTTGGAAAAACTGAAGGGGATCAAAGATGTTTCAGTCATTTCTTTGTGGTAAACTGAAGGGGATCTGAATATGATATAATAAGATGTTCGGGTTTTACTTGATTGCATTTTTGAGCTTCCAATTCTACTGTCATCACAATTTTGAAGAGCCACCAAATATCAATACGATTGATTCGATAAAGCTTATTGCTTGCCATCTTAACCTCTGGATCTTTTGTTTGTGTGGATGTGATCTTTCTACTGTTAAACTCCTTTTTGTTTACTCAAGGGCCAAGCCCTCTTTCTATGATGTGCTTTCTGTGTAAATCCCTACAGAAATTTGTGTCAAATTTCACTTTAGATTCTGAACATGAGTTGGGAACTTCCACCCTATGCTGTAGCAGAGCAGTTTCAGTCCCAGATAAGTCTAGAGTGTGGAAAAGGATTCTCCTATGAGTTTCTTGTGTAAATCCCTAGAGAAACTGATGGCATGTTTTATTTTGTATTCTGTACTTTTGTGGTGAACTTCAACCTTAGTCGTTTGGGTCCCGAATAAGTCTAGCGTGGAACAGAATTTCTAAATTAATGGATATGAAAATAAATGTGTGTATAAGAAAGAAGAACAAGTGCTTAAATTGGTACATATATAGCTGCTACACTTTCTAGTTATGTATTAGTGAGCATATAGATGAGAGAGGTTTTATCATAAAAAGATGCTTAAACGTAAAAGGCATCCCTGTTACATTTTGAATTGCCAATGAACTAGTTTAGCAAACCGAGAAATTATCACCGTTGAGGCTTTGACCATAGCCATTCTTAACAGGTAATTTCAAAACTTGTTCACGTGTGATAGATTGTATTAACCTTGTGCTTAACAATTTGAAATGGTGTTGCCGTGCTGGTTTAAGAAAGAAAAGTTTCTGATATTCCACTTTTGAGAAAACATCAATATAATGAATAAATTAAGCTCTGGTTTCTGCCTTACCCTTTGTGTCCAGCCCATCTAACTTAAGAGTACAAATCAGTGGAAGTGCTTACAAATTGACTCGGGTGTGGATATTTGAGCCTGATATTGTCAAACCGTATGAGCTTGGCTTTGGCCAGATCGATAACATTAGAATAAAGGGATTGCTGTAAAGTTATTTAACATATGCAAGGAAGTCAATGGTACTTTTTAAGCATGAATTTCGTGACTGAAAAATTGTTATCAGGACAAAAGACTTTCAGATTCTTTATTAAATGTAATAATAAGCAACTAAACCTTTAATCTCACTCATTAGGGTAGGCTATACGAACCAAACGAGTACCACACCGTGTTGAAAACATGAATTCTCTTTCTCCACACATTTCTTATTTAAATAAAGTTATAATCAAAATTACTGGACTTTGTACCATTTGTCGGATGACTTATGGCGTATGAGGTTTCTGTTGCAACAGTGTGTACCCAGTTCATAGGTAGGCATATATGCTGCATGACTTGCAGACATTTAGTGTAACATTTGTTGTACACCAAGCTTATCGCATTTCTTGTCCTAAACGTCACCGTCATCCTACTGGTATCCCTTATCACCACTTGATACGTTTTATCTGCAATCATAACGAAATATTCTTTTACAGGTTGATTCTGTATCATGCTATTGCAAGGTTGATTCAGGATTAAAAACTGTTGTCGGGGCAAGAAAATTTGTCCCAGGATCTAAACTATGTATCCAACCTGACATTAATCCTCGCGCACACAAGTCAAAAAACTCCCGTAGGGAGCGCACCAGGGTACAGCCACCACTTCTCCCTGGCCTCCCTGACGATCTCGCCATTGCATGCCTAATCCGAGTCCCTCGTGTCGAACATAATAAACTCCGTCTAGTTTGCAAAAGATGGTACAAACTCCTTGCTGGAAATTTCTTTTACTCTCTCAGAAGAAATCTCGGTATGGCCGAAGAATGGGTATATGTAATAAAACGAGACCGCGATGGTCGGATTTCATGGCATGCATTCGACCCCACCTACCAAATGTGGCAGCCTCTTCCACCTGTCCCAGGGGAATATAGTGCGGCTCTCGGGTTCGGCTGTGCTGTCCTAAGTGGCTGTCACCTTTATTTGTTTGGAGGAAAAGATCCGCTAAGAGGGTCCATGAGACGAGTAATATTTTACAGCGCTCGGACGAATAAATGGCATAGAGCACCCGACATGCTCCGTAAAAGGCACTTCTTTGGTGCATGTGTTGTAAACAACTGCCTTTATGTAGCTGGAGGAGAATGTGAAGGAATCCAAAGAACTCTTCGTTCGGCTGAAGTTTACGACCCTAATAGAAACCGGTGGAGTTTCATTTCCGATATGAGCACTGCAATGGTCCCATTTATAGGAGTAGTTTACGATGGTAAGTGGTTTTTAAAAGGGCTTGGAGCTCACCGCGAAGTTTTGAGCGAAGCCTATACCCCAGAAACGAATTCATGGAGTCCAATCAATGATGGGATGGTTTCTGGTTGGCGGAATCCAAGTGTTTCAATGAATGGGAGGCTTTATGCTGTTGATTGCCGCGATGGGTGCAAGTTAAGGGTATATGATGAGGGCACTAGTTCTTGGAATAGGTTTATCGATAGTAAGCTTCATCTTGGGAACTCCCGTGCTCTTGAGGCCGCAGCTCTTGTTCCGGTAAATGGGAAGCTTTGTATAATCCGTAACAATATGAGCATCAGTATGGTCGATATCTCGAATCCAGATAAAGGGGTGGATAGTAATCCTAGTATATGGGAGAATATTGTGAGTAGAAGTCATTTCAGGACACTTTTTACAAATTTATGGTCAAGCATTGCTGGAAGAAGTGGATTGAAGAGTCACATTGTGCATTGTCAGGTGCTTCAAGCATGAATAGACTTCATTGGAAGTTTTCTTGCTTTCTTTCTTCTGATGCCCGAGATCTTTTTCTGTCGTTGCTCAAGTAAACAACGTCCCACATTTGGGGATGAGTAGCGGGGAGAGAGGAAAAGGGTGGTTGTTCTTACATAAACCAGGTCTGTGAAGGTTTCTTAGATAGACCTTTGAGATGATATGATATATATCTACATTTATTCATGCAAAACAGAACAGATATAGCTTTTGAACTTATGTAAATTTTTGTTATTTTAGTTAGTAGATGTATGTTTCTTGTCATTGGTAGTAGCATATGTAATCCTGAAGAATTTATGTGTATATAGCGTGGGCGGGCTAGTAAACATTAGACAACATTGTTTTTGCATATTACATGCTTGTTTCTTGCACCCCCTCTTTCAATATGATACTTGTTCAATCACTTTAATGGGATAGGCATCAAGAAATAGAATCAACATCATATTTATAGCATACATTTGTTGTATGTAATGAGAGTAGGGAGTAGGGAGGGTTTTTGGCAAGTTTAGTCCTTTATGTATACCCTTCTGCAATGTTAGTCCGTTATGTATACCTTGCTCGATTTTAGTCCTTTATATATACCACATGCTCGAATTTAGTCCTCCGGCCAATTTAATTTGAATTTTGACCGGAACACGTCAACGTGCCGCGCACGTGACGTCTGAGTCAACAATTATTTTTTTATTTTTTTTAAAAAATTGAAATTATAGTCCTTTATATATACCACTTTGCAGATTTAGTCCTTTATATATACACTGCTCAATTTTAGTCCTTTATGTATACACTGCGCTCTATTTTGGTCCTTCAGCCAAATTAATTTTAAATTCAGTCAAAAGACGTCAAGTGCGAGTCATGTGATGTTCGATACGGGTCTCATTATTTATTTATGTCTATGTTAACCTTAAATTTTAAGAAAAAATGTAGATTCGTCAACAAAAGGTAGATTTTGTCGGGAATGCTCCCGACCGAAATCCGGTCGGGATTTTCCGGTCGGGAAAACACGGAAATTCTTGTAGTGATTTGTTACACATTGTCAATTCATATATAATGTTATTCCATGTGTCATTGAACTAAATTATGGATTGAGATTTTGCTCGACACGTGACTTCTTTTGACAAAATCTACATTTTGTTGACGAATCTACATTTTTTCTTAAAATTTAAGGTTAACATAGACATAAATAAATAATGAGACCCGTATCAAACATCACATGACTCGCACTTGACGTCTTTTGACTGAATTTAAAATTAATTTGGCTGAAGGACCAAAATAGAGCGCAATGTATACATAAAGGACTAAAATTGAGCAGTGTATATATAAAGGACTAAATCTGCAAAGTGGTATATATAAAGGACTATAATTTCAATTTTTTAAAAAAAATAAAAAAATAATTGTTGACTCAGACGTCACGTGTGCGGCACGTTGACGTGTTCCGGTCAAAATTCAAATTAAATTGGCCGGAGGACTAAATTCGAGCATGTGGTATATATAAAGGACTAAAATCGAGCAAGGTATACATAACGGACTAACATTGCAGAAGGGTATACATAAAGGACTAAACTTGCCAAAAACCCGGAGTAGGGACTAATAAGTGGTAATTGGTAATAACTAGAAACGATAACTAAATACATTTTAATCTTACAAATGTTACTCGTGGCACAAATTAATTAGTGAAACCGTAAGTATATATTAAGCGGGATAAAAAGATGTTGGGTTATCTCGATGATCCCGGAGGCCGGATCTAGAAGTAATTGTTTGTTAAATATGTTATATATACATAATTATTATACTACTTCACCCTTTCCACTTATATCTCATTTATAATCAATCAAATTGACAGGCGTAAGTTAAAGTATATTAAAAAAAACTTTTCACCATATAGTGCCAACTACAAACTCCAAACAAACTATCTAAGATATGAAGAATAGTGTGTTTTTATACTAATATTCACGGCATAAATCTCAAACTCTTTTCAAACTAATTCAAAATATTCGGGCAAAAAATAAAAATAAGGAATCATGACTCCCATAAGTTAAGATTAATGAAGGTATCTAATTGATGGGTCTAATGGGATGGATTAAAATTTCGGTTTTGGATTATGTTTCGATGAAGCAAATATAAGAAACGTTTCGAAAATTTTCGAAAACATTTCGAAAAGTTTTGAAAAAATTTCAAAATATATAGTAACATATATTGTAAATAGTACCACAATATACAATATATAAAACCAAAATTGCTAAAACTATACAAAAGAAAACAATATAGTTTTTACCTTTTAAAAGTTAATAAGTATCATAGTTTTTATTTGTTACCTAAAATTTAATAATATATTTTAAAATTTTATAGAGTTCAATTACAACACTTGCACATGACCAACAAAAAAAAAGTATTAACGAACACTAGAAAAGCATAAAGCCATAAATAACATAAAGATTAACATCAGTGCATGTTGTACACTCATTTATTACACATACATACAAACCCAGTTTAGTTTTGGTGAATCAAAATGAGAATCAATAAACAATTATTTTCTCAATCCGACTGTACAATTGTGCACATTTATGATTTCGAAAATGTTGCTGCGTTTCGTTTCTTTGCAATGGAAAACCGAATTTATTCGGCCATTTCGTACAAAACGGCGCGAATTTTTGGGAATTTTACAAAGTTGGTTCTTTATAGTAACCAATTTTCAAAATTGGTCATTTATAGTACCTTGTTTCGTTTTTGGTCCTTTTGCAGTAAAATTACTATTTTGCCCTTAATATTAGCATGTGATGTGCACATGACCTCCAATTCAATTTTTCTCCATCAATTTACAATTAAATCTTTTCATTTGTTATATTTACACCCCCATAATATAATAGTCATTTTTTCATAATTTTGTAATAATAATATTTAATATCTTAAAACATAAGCCCTAAAAATTCATTATTGTTTCAATTCTTTTTTAGTTGTACAAAATTTGCACATTAACAACACACTAATAATAATAATAATGAGAATAATTTTACCTCCAAAAATTTAATAAAAGGAAAATCTTGAAATAATTAAAACAATATATTTTCTTCAACTGTGAAATTTTATAGTTTTATTACTTATTATTTGTATTAACAGTTGTATCCTAGAACATTTTTATTAATTTTGAAGGTAAAAAATTAACATTAATATAACCTAAAAACTAAAAAAGAATGGCAAATATACTTCACAATTTAAACACATAGTAAATTTTATTATTATATACTTGTAATTTTAAATAAAGTGTAATTTTTCAAGTTGTTATTTTTTCCCCCCCAAAATGCTAGGTTAGGTTGATGATCGTTTGAACAACTCCCTTTTTTCCTTTAAAAACAAAAATAAATGTGATTTATTTAGGAATTATGCTTAATTAAATCAAACTTGCGAATAAAATTTCACAATTTACATAGATAAACATGAATGATATTTTGAATTGAGGAAAATATTAATATTTATAATTTCAAATTTGTTTGTTTAAAATTTATTATAGGGTTTTTAAAAAACTTAGATAAAATTATATAAAGAAAAAACAAATTATTGAAAAATATTAAGTTGCTAATGTACACATTTTGTATAACTAAAAAGAATGACACAATAATAAATGTTCTTATCTTTTTAATATGTTAAATATGATTATTACATAACTATCAAAAAAATAGTTATTATAAAATTGTGGGGTGTAAGTATAATAACTCAAAGATTTGTACCAAAATTAAAGAAAAAAATCGAAATTAGAAATCATGTGCAAGTCAAATGCCAAAAAATAAGGGTAACTTCGTAATTTTACAGCAAAAATGACCAAACAGGACACTATAGATGACCAAAAATGAAATGGTGGTTATTTTAGAGGACCAAAATTGACCCGATGTACTATAAAGGACTAATTTTGAAACGTGGTTACTATAAAGGACTACAAAGTCAAAATTCCCCAAATTTTCAATCTATTTATGGAAATCACTAATTTTTAAGAAAATTTTACTGAAATTTGATCATCTCTCTTTCTAAATTTATATAGTAGAAACGTGGACACGCAAGCCCGAGTGATTAACAATTTATTTAAAGTATAATATAATTGATTTGTATGGTAAAACTTATAACTTAAAAATGGATAAAATATTTTACATATCTTAACTTTCTTTTTATGCAAGAGAGGGTAATTTTATTTTATTTTGAAGAGATAAATCATTATTAGAACAGGCCATCAGCCTAAAACGCAATGCATGAAAACATGCTACAACTAAGCACACTCATAAAAGCAACAAAAGCCAAAAGAACAACAAGAAAATAAATTCGAAGCCAATTCGACAGGTAGAATCTATGTATAATCACTCGTGGCCGAACATGCAATATTGTGAGCATCGTCATTAACTTCTCTACGAATCCATCTGAAAAAGAACACATACTTCTCACGCCTCAACATTCTGATTTCCGTGATCAAATTACCGCCTTCTCCCCCCAAACAAATTCTTGTGAGAAATAGAATTAAGGGATAATTACAATTACACTCCCATGAGGTTTTGTGTAATTACAAAGATCACCATAAGGTTTGAATAATTATAGTGACCTCTCCTCTAACAAGTAATTGTAAGGGATGATTACAATTACACCCCCTGAGATTTGGTGTAATTACAAAGACCTCCCATCAGGTTTGAATAATTACAATAACCTCCCTTCTAACTAGTAATTTTAAATGTATTTCCAACTGTTGTTTGAAAATACTTTATACTTTATTTAATTTCAAGAGCTTGCATGTAGTATTAGATAAATTAATTATTGAATAATAAAGTATTAAAGAATACTCTAAATTAATTTTAATCATTCTCACATATATTTAATTTTATTGTTCTTATCAAAAAAAGGAATTAATATTGTTAACACTCATTTTATTTTCGAGCAATTAACGAATATTTGTATACGGAATGCCCTGCCCAAATATTCTAACCCTCCGTCTATTTTTAGTCGTTCATGTTGGTTGATGCCATCATATCACACAAAGACTACTCTTCTACTAACGTGGACTTTCTTTTCCATCACCACGACAACTTCAAGAGAGATCTCTCGGAGGCTCGTAGGAAGATGAGCCGTATGGAGTTCCAAGTGGAGGCGGACCAGGGGGTATTTGAGGGATTACTTAGAGATGCTAGTGAAAAAAACGTGGAATCTAGGGCAACTTCTGGTATTGGACCATACCCGAGTTCTTAGTTTGGAGGAGAGAGTTAACAATCTCCAAGCCCAAATTAAAATGGCCGATAAGTTGTCGACATTGCTGACTGGAGACAGGGATGTTGCCCATAAAATAGAGGAGATAGTTAAGGCGCATGAAGTGCCCTTGGTGATGGTCAGAGCTCAGGCTACGATGGCCCCTCTTAATCTCGCGCAAATCCGTGAGACTCTTCATGGAGAGATGCGGGATATGGTTCTCATTGGCTATTGCTTATGTCAAGAGGTTGTGTGAGCTTTAACTTAGTTTCCAGCAGACTTAATTATTCTTGAGTTGTATATTCATACTTCTGTTTTTGTTCCTACAAGAGTGCAATTTCCTGCTCTTTCCTTTCATTCTCCTAATAGGACCAGTGTTCTGACGGTAACCGTTATGGATCTTATAGACTTGGCGCTTGAGCAGCGTCGACGTATTATCAGGGAGGGTAAGCTCCCTGAAGAAGGTCCCTATGGTGGAATTTGTGTAACCTTTTGTTTTGTAAATATGAATGTAAATATTTTATCCGTACAGGTCATTTAAATAAGGCATGGTTGTAAGAGGTTGTTTTCGTGATTAGGTAGAGCTTGTAGTAGTGTATGATTTGCTAGCGGAATTGATATTTAGTACTATTGTAATGCTCACCATTTTAATAAAACACGATCTTTTATTCACCATGGTTTATTCTTACATAAATACATGGCATAGGTTCCATTGCTTCTGTACATGCATGTCTACGGATTTCATTAAGCATAATATTTTTTAGATTTGTTGCATTACAGTTGTTGGTGTATGATTTACCTTCAATGTTGCTCAATTGATAGGCTGTTGGCCCGATGATTTTGGTTATCTTGTAGGGACCCTCCCATTTAGGTTGTAGTTTTGCAACATTTTTCGAAGCTCCTGCCCTCTTGAGCACTAAATCTCGTACTTGAAAGGTTCTGGCTTTGACCTTGGTATTGTAATGTCGGGCCATGCGAGCTTTGTACCCTTCCATCCTGATGGCTGCATGTGCTCTTCTTTCTTCCAACAGATCTAAGGTTAGGGCTAGATTGGAGCTATTGCTTATCTCTTCATACTACTTGACACGCCAACTTCCTGCCACTATCTCCGTTGGTATCACATCTTCACATCCATAGGCCATGTTGTATGGCATTTCCCCCGTGGCGGTGCTCTGCGTGGTCCGGTAGGCACATAGGATGCCAGGGATTTCCTCTACCCATTTTGCTTTGTGCCAATCAACCCGAGCTTTCATACTCTTCAACATTGTTCGATTGGTTCTTTCTACTTGGTCGTTGCCCATGGGCTATCCTACCGAGGCAAAGCAATGCTTGATTTCCCAATGTGCGCATCATTTTTATAGTTCATCGCTATCGAACTGGAGACTGTTATCGCTGACGAGGTATCGGGGGATACCAAATCGACAAAGTATGTTTCTCCATAGGAAATTGATGACTACTCCCAAAGTTATATTTGCCATTGGCTCTGCTTCTACCCACTTGGTGAAATAATCTACAGTCATTATAAGAAAATTCTTTTGTCTGGCATCCGAGATGAGGGGCCCAACTATATCAACACCCCATTTTGCGAAGGGGCATGCTAGGTTAGGCCCAGAGGGTGTCGCGGGTAGATGAGTCTAAGATGCATGGGCTTGGCATGGTTGGCATCGTTGTGCAAATATTTTACAATCCCATACCATCGTAGGCCAGTAATATCTCTGCCGAATGATGCGGTTTGCCATGCTGGCTCCCCCCGAGTGATTTCTACAAGTTCTTTCATGTATTACTCTCATAACCATTTTTGCCTCTTGTTCATTGAGGCATCAGGTGTGAGGATTAGAATAACATCTCTGGTACAAGGCGCCATTATGGATAAAGTATCGAGTTGTATTTAATTCCATTATCTAGCGTTATTTCCTGTTGCATGTGTAACTTTCTGGGTTTTTCAAGTAGGCTTTGATATATGTTGTTCACCCTTCTTCTATGGGGGCTACAATGGCCTCAGTTATTTCCGGCTTCTCTTTTTCTGACTCTGCTGCTTGCAGAGTGTAACACGTCATGTTTGTATGATGGTTTGCGAGACTATCTTGGATAAAGCATCGGCCTCATAATTTTCCATCCGTGGTATTTGAATCACCTGGAATTCCATGAACAATTCCTTCCTCATTTGGACCACTCGGGCGTATTCTCTCATTCGCTCCTTTTTCGCTTCATAGGCTCCCTTAATTTGTTGTATTATCAGTTGGGAATCACTATGGAATACCAGTCGTTTGATGCCCCCCTCTTGAGCTAATCTCATACCTATTATTCATAATCGACTTCATTATTAGACAGGGGGTAATCGATTCTTACATCAAAATGGAGCATTTTCTCTTCCAACTTCGTATTCTGGAGTACAATCCATACCCCTCCGTGTGTGCCAATGGACGAACCATCTACAAAAGTGTGCCATAAGGGCATGTTATCCAGGGGTTCTGGCTCCGTCATTTCCATAACAAAGTCTGCTAGCACTTGATTGATGGAAGGTCGGGGCGCGTAGAAAATGTCGTATCCCCCTAACTCTACTGCCCACTTTACCAATCGCCCCATACCTCCGGCCGGTTGAGAATGGTACGCAACGGGTACTAGGTAAGAATGGTGACGTGGTGAGAAAGGAAATAAAAACGCAGTTTTCTGGTTGTGGTTACGAGTGCTAGTACCAGTTTTTCCATCAGTGTGCATCTAGTTTTCGCTCCCTGCAATGTTTTACTGACATAATAGATGGGTAGGTGCTATTTTCCTTGTTCTTTTACTAGAATTGCGCTTATAGCTTTCTCTCCCACCGCTAAGTATGCAAACATTTATTCTCCTGACATCAGCTTGACTAGCAGGAGGATTCACCAGATAACTCTTCAAATTTTCAAAAGCTTCTTCACATTGTGTGTTCCACTAGAAGTCTTTAATGTTTCTCAATACTTTGAAGAAATGCAACCCTTTCTTCGCAGACTAGAAGATGAATCTGCTAAGTGAAGCCATGGTTAACTTTTGGACATCTTTAACAGTTTTGGGACATTTCATTCCTACGATGGCCTTGGCTTTCTTGAGATTCACTTCGATGCTCTTCTCTATTACCATGAATCCCATGAATTTTCCTCCTCTGATTCTGAATGAGCACTTTCTAGGATTAATCTTCATCCCGAATTTGTCCATGATGGCCAAGGCTTTCCTCAGTTCCTCCAGATGGTCCTTGGCATGCTGGCTTTTGACAATCATATCATCCACATAAACTTCCATAGAGTCTCCGATGAGTTCAGAGAACATAAGGTTGACCAACCTTTGGTAACTGGTGCGTGCGTTCTTAAGCCCAAAAGGCATCACTCAGTAGCAGAAAGTACCGGCATCAGTGATAAAACTAGTATTATCTTGATCCATTTTAGCCATTGGTATCCGATTGTATTGTTGATCTCCATCCGTCGTGTATAAGAGTGCACACCCGGCAGTGGAGTCCACCAACTGGTTGAATGCTGGGCAAGGGGTAGCAATCCTTTGGGCATGCATCATTCAGGTTGGTGAAGTCCACGCACATTCACCATCTGCCCCCTGTCTTGGGGACAAGTACTTCATTCGACAACCGTTCTGGGTATATCACTTCTTTGATTTGTCGAAGACCCAATAACTGCAGATTTTTCAATTTAATGATTTTGTTTCTTTTGGGACCCATATTTCTTTTCTTTGTTGTACGAGTCTAAAATTGGATCTCACATTGTGGTAATGCTGGCACACTTTGGGACTAATCTGCCCGGGTGGTCCTCCTTCCCATGTGAATAGGTGGTTGTATTCCTTTAAGACAGTAACTAGCCTCTCCTCCATCTATGTTCCCAACTTAACCTTTTTTCGTTGGTCTCCTTCAACGACTTCTATCATTTTTAATTCTTCAACGATTTATACTTTGATTTCCTCAAATTTTCGTTAGTTTCCAGGGGCAACGATTTCTTCCCCTACTTTCAAGGGTATTGCGTTCATACAACATTCCCTAGCTTTGACTTGGATTCCTTTTACTTCTCCGATACCTGACATGGTGGGGAACTTGATTTTGAGGTGGAGGGTATTGCCTCAAATACGTGTATAGATGGCCTTCCGCATATGGTGTTGTAAGTTCGGGATGAGGCTTCTACTACCCATAATTTTATATGTTTGGTACGTCTAAAATCTCCCTCTCCCCATGACATGGGTGGGGTCACTGTCCCCATCGTGCGGCTAGATTCTCTAGAGAAACCTACGAGTGGTACCTCCGCTTGCTCTATGCGGTTTTTCTGTAGTCCTATGGCCATAAAGGTTGGTACAAATAGCACATCAACTGAGCTTCCAGTGTCTATTAAGATCCTCTGAACCTCCATCCCCAAGATTGTTGTCGTTATTACCAACGGATCCTCATGTGTGTTAGCGATACCTTTCAAGTCTTCTGGCCCGAAGGAAATAATTGGGAGCTTAGAACCTTGTATTGAGTAGATTGAGAGCCCTTGCTCTACTTTTCTAGCCTTCTTTTGGTACTTCTTCTTTCTTCCGGTGGGTATGACTGCAATGTCTCCCCCTTCAATCATATTGATAGTTCTTCCCGAAAGGGGGTTGTCTTCGTATGATTCAAGTGGGAGACGCAGTCGTTGTAAATATTCCTCCTCTTCTAGTTTCACTTGGGGGGTTTCCTTGCTAATGCTTTCTTCTTCGGTCCTTATTCTTTTCCAGGCATCGGGTTGCCCAAATCCAGTAGATGGTGTATCCCATTCGTCAAAGTAGTGCAATTATCGGTGGTATGTCCGTAGCCCTTGTGATATTTGCAAAACTTTCCTGATTCTTTATTTTTATAGGGTTGTCGGACTAGTAGGGGCCATATCAGGTCTTTGTGTCCCTTCATCACGTTTAGTACCTTAGCAGGTGTGATTGTCTTTACCAGACCTGGATTATCCCTTCGCTGAGGAGGAATCTTCTCTTCTTTTCCTCTCCCCTTATTGTCACTATCATCATTCTCAGACTTGATTTTAGAGCTTTCCACTTCTTCCAGGATAATGTAAGTTTAAGTTTTTTGCATAAGCTCATTCATATCTTTTACCCGATTACCAATTAAGTATCTGAATAAGTTGTCGGGTCGTAGGCTTTATGCCAATATATCTGTGATCATGGAAGGTTTCATATTTAGAACATCTAAGGCTTCATCTGAGAAGCGTTTCATAAAACCCCTCAAGGATTCGTCTTTATTTTGCTTAATAGTGAACAAGTGGCATGCAGATTTCGGGTAACATCTGTTACAAGAAAATTGTCTAACAAAAAGGCAAGCCAATTGTTAGAACTTTAGCTCGTCCCATCAGTGTAGTGCGGAATACTCGACAGAGGACGAAGTCCGACGCCGATACTAAGTCCATGCTAGTTAGGTATTGATTGATGTGATCTTATGGATCCCTTCCATCCTTATCCCCTGAGTATATTGGTAGATTTGCAGGCCTCATTCCCATGGGAACGAGTGTTTGTGCTATCTCCAGGATGAATGGAGATCCATGATACACTGGCTCTTCCCCATGGGT
Organism: Linaria vulgaris; assembly: GCA_948329865.1. Classification (NCBI taxonomy): domain Eukaryota; kingdom Viridiplantae; phylum Streptophyta; class Magnoliopsida; order Lamiales; family Plantaginaceae; genus Linaria; species Linaria vulgaris. Next base: position 22,769,607 of record OX415253.1, on the reverse strand, counting down.
AATGGTTCTCTTCATGTCTTGCATTTCTCTTCTCAAGTGGTCAATGATATTCCATATGGATGGTTCTCCACCTAGATAATAGGGGATGTTATGCCCGTCTCCCGGGGGCATCCTTCCTACTTGGCCCATCCTAGTTGGATCATAAGGCCTTTCTGCATATCCTCTTTCTCTAGCTTGGTATGTTGGTCCTCGATAAGGTGAATTATGACGGGGCGTTTGGGTCATTCATGATGCTTGCTCCTCCATGTGATATCTTCTCTTATATGGTTGTACTGGTTGTGGCTCATGTGGCCTTTCTACGGTATGTTATGCCCTCCGAAGGGCTGCATCCATTAGGTCTTTAAAATATGGTTCTTGGTACGTTAATGAAATCTGCATTGTGGGCTGGTGGGAGAGTCAAGGGTGGACGATAAGAGGGATCTTGTGTAGACATTTCATCCTCCATCTCCTCGTGACTCCCTGGCCCGGGTCTGATGGATTCTTCCATTGGGCAAACCATATCGTTTATATTTCTCGATTCCTTTATATTGTTTCCAAAAATACTCAAAGGCAGCTTTACGGCGTTCTCACAGACGGCGCCATTTTGTTAATACTCAATTTATCCAAATATTTGTATCCGGGATGCCCTGCCCAAATTTCGGAATCTTATTGGTATAGGATTTATACGATGGTACGGATTATACAATTTAAGAGAAAATGCAAAAAATAAGTCTTTTATTCGGGGTTTCCTTCCTTTTTCTATGAGTACAACATGTTCCCTTTTTATAAGGATTTACATAGAGTACAGTTGGCATGTTGCATGTCTTTTTCTCGACAAATGGTTAATTATGTTGATGAGTCTTGCATGCAATATTCGTGACAAGTGGTCATTTGTGCTGATAGGTATAGGGATTCACGGACATCTGGTGTGCAACACGTCCACATGCCCTGGGTTTTCCCATGTGGGTAATTTCCACGAAGGGGCTTTCCGATGGTTTGGGTATATTCAAGGTATCGGAGTGTAGCGAGATGTTGGCATAGGCATCGGGTGATAACTTGTGAGGGTATCGTTGATCATTTTAGGGCATCATAGGATCATCTAAGATCCGTATTGCCACGTGGATCTAGTACCCTGTGAGTTTTCTGCTCTGTGTTTGGATGTTGTAGGGACTCTTTAGGTCATTTAAGCTTGATAGAGTCTAGTTCCCGATGGTTCGACTATTCTTCGATGGGATTAGCGAGTTGCGGATTACGATGGTCAATCGAGCACGATGGCCAATTACCAAGGGGGTTAACAAATATTAATACTCATTTTTTCTTGACGAAAAAATCCATTGGTGCAAGAATAAAAGATAAACCCTTATGTCATACTGGTCGAAATATTAATAGTAATTTTATATTACAAAATAATTTCTATAGTAAAATATTTTTTTATGTATTTATCTCCACTTTTAAATAACTGTAAGAAATGTTATTCAAACTACATTTAATTTTTTTTATTAAATAAATTATTTTGTAACATAAAATTACAATTAATATTTTCTACTATTATGATATAAGGGCCTCTCTTTTATTAATTTTTTTTTCGTCAAGGAATGATGAGTAATAAAATTAAATATATGTGAATGAATTAAATTAAAGTTTATTCTTTAATACTTTCTATCTAGTAATTAATTTATCTAATATTACATGCAAGCTCTTGATATTAAATAAAATATCAAGTACTTTCAACAAGGCATTTGAATTCATTCAAACAATAGAATTGATCAAGAGCAACGTTGGAAATGCATTTACAATTACTAGTTAGATGGAGGTCATTGTAATTATTCAAACTTGAGGGGAGGTCTTTGTACTTACACCAAGCCTCGGGGGGGAGTAATTGTAATCATCATTTACAATTACTTGTTAGAAGGGAGGTCATTGTAATTATTCAAACCTCACGGAGGGGTAACTGTAATTATCCCTAGAATTAATGACCTCCAAACTATCCTCTTCAAAAGCCACATTCTTTCATCCCCGTGCAACAACAAAATGAACAACACATAACACAACCTTGATCTCTGAGCTGAGCATACCTAAATTCCTTGAGAACCTTTTTTGAATACGTGCAAGGCACTTACCTTTAGAATCTCTCAAGATAATGTCAATCCTTGAGCTTCCTTCCGCTTCAAACAAAGCCCCGTCGAAGTTGAACTTAATCCACGGCTTACATGGAGGACACCACCCTGTCTGCTCCTAAACATGTTCACTAGAGGGAAGCACTTTAGCTGAATTCCACAAGGTCTGATAGTTCACACAAAAATTTGCAATTTCCATTGTAGTTGTAGAGTTCTCGCCTGTAAGAAAACGGTTTCGATTTGTCGAAATTCCCCAACACAAGATCACGGCTTTCGTGACTATTTCCATATCTTTCAATGTTGAGATGCGAAAAAACGACTCCAACGGCCCCTCTTCTTCTTTAGGAAAAAAGACGCTTGGCATATGAGATAGCGCACAAACCTGTCTCGCCACATGACACGAAAAAGGGCATGTTGCATGTCTTCATTCTCACCACCACAAACATCACAGTCCATCTCAATCCAATATGTCGATGAACTAATAGTCTTCAGGCTGGAAGAATGTTAGAACAAGCACACCAAAGAAAATGCTTAATTTTATTCGGATAATTCAAATTCCAAATTTTTCTCCAATCCAACACTCGAGCTACTAGAAGTCGTCGCAATGCCGAAAATCTGCCCCTGCTCCAAAATAAGATTATATGCACTTTTAACTGAAAATCACCCCGATTCGGAGTAGTTCCAAATATGTTTGTAATGCAGATCCAAAGAACTCAACGGCATTGACAAGATTAATACGAAATTATCCTCCCATAAAAGATTGCATACACGAACTTGATCCCACCACCCCGTGTCTTCATCAGTTAGTCATTCACCCGTAAATCAGAGAAGCCTTTCACCAATGGCGTGATAGTCTTAAAGGATACGGTGCACGATAGTCATGCATCACGCTAAACCACGACTGAATTACCATCTCCAATCTGCCAAATGAATCCCTCGTGCCAATATGTGAACCGACTCTCTGATGTTGCGCCATGAGAACGAATGTCCACTTCCACTTTTTGCCTAAAAAATATAACAATTTGGAAATACTTGGCCTTGAAGATTTGTCCCACTAGGCTATCCGAAAACTTCCAAATCCTCCATTGTCTGTTTAGCACGCAAAGGCAAATTAAAAGCACGAAGATCTGAGAAACCCATCCCTCCTTTTACTACAACACACCTTATTCAAAGCAATTCAGTTAATTTTCCTTTTGCGCTCCACTTCCCCACCAATGGTTACTCATCATAGCCTCAAATTCTTTAACCAGCGTATCCGGAAGACAGAAACAAATTATCACAAAATTAAAGAAGGTGTGGATTGCACAACAGATTTGATCAAAACCTACTTGCTTGCCCCTGAAAGCGACAACTCCTTCCAACCCTGAAATTTGTTCCACACCCTATCTCTGAGATAATTGAAGAGTTCTTTCATCGATCTCCCCACAACAGCTGGCATGTCTAAATATATGGCGTGCTTCTCTGCCACACGAACCCTCTGAATTTGTTCAATCCCGTGTCTACAATCCCCTGATGTGTTTTTACTAAATACCACCACTGATTTCTCCAAGTTAATCTCTTTCCCCAAAGCCCATAAATATTTATCTAGAATAGATACAATTTCACGAGCCGCCTCCACCCCCGCCTCACAAAAAAGCAATGTATCATCAACGAATAACAAGTGTTACACTATAGGTGCATGTCTGCTCATTGTAACATCATTCAGAGATTGACGCCTCTCCGCATCACGAATTAAACATGACAACACTTCAGTACCAAACAGGAAAAGATATGACGAGAAAGGATCACCCTGACGTAACCCACTTTTTGGCTTAATATGACCAATCTCACAACCATTTATTAAAACCTAAAGATTTCGTATAAAAATAATCAAAACCTAAAGATTATCCCATCGAACAAGTCTCGTTCGACATCACTCCAGTTTCTCTGTAAGGTCGTGCAATTGCTCGTTGCTATTACTGACGTTCCAAAATTGTTCAACCAAACCTTTACACTCAGCCTCCTTAGCCCAAGTTGCTTCAAATCTGAACAACTTAACTTACTTCCACTCATTTTTGAAAGGCATATTTGGTTCAAGTGAAACATAGATGGATGAGTGGTCCGAATGTCTCATGGATGAATGCTCAACCTTGGTCGTAGGAAATAACTCTCTCCAAGAGTCCGATGCACATAACCCATCAAGTCTCTCCCAGATAGTACACTCCTTGAAAACATCTACCCTCATACCAGAGACTAGTTAACCCTGCATCGAGAAAAGCCTTTCTAAAATTCTCGATACACAATGAAGCCTTTGAAATTCCCATCTTATTCTCCTTTATGACTCATAATCTCATTGAAGAACCCCCGCCCCCTACACACTCACAAATCCAAGGCATGGATGATATCTTCTTCAACCTATTCAATAACGACCATGACCTATGTCTCTTCCTCAAGTATGGTTCCCACTAAAAACCACTAAACCTCCAATCCTTATTGTGGTCGTCATGCTCAATCATGATGTCAATGTGGTAGCTTGACAATCCCAAAATCCCCCCATCAATCTCCTTTTTTCCACATAAGAGCAAGTCCACCTGACTTACCCTTAACATCAATTGCAACACCAAAATACCTAAGATGTTGTTTCAACTTCTCTATCATCCTCGTGTAGCTTTTCGTCCCCATGGGGAAAATGAGAGAGGGGCTATGACGTGCAATAACACCCCGAAGTTCTTGAACTCTCCAAGAAATCCCCAACCCCTGAAAGTTCCAACTCAATATACTCATTGTGATCGAAAAGACTGCTCTATAGTCATCGTCGAATAGCAGATAATTTGAAGGTTCTCATTCCTAGAAATATTAGCTTTTCTCAGCGGTGGTCCCCAGTTCTCATCAACCCCTTTCGCCACGTTTTTCTCCCACCACCTTATCCAGCCTCCCTAATGAACTCAGAGCCCTTTTTCTTGTTGTACTATTTGAATTCCCTCATCCCCTCCCCTACCTCTCCCTCTCCCTCCCTTCCCAACACCCCCATCAAATACTGGCACATTAAACATGTTGGTCTCCGAACCCCCAATGTTCTCAACATTAGTTAGGTCCTGGAGAACTCGAGACGAGTTAACCACAACAACACAACCCCTTCTTTTTGATATTTCCCTGCTGAAACGAATCCAAGTGAACATTGTTTCCCTTATTCCGATTCCTAGCCGTGGTATGCTCCAACACTCTCTCCTCCCTCTGAATATTCTGTTCAAATTCAGCATGCATATCATCAGTATTCGAGAGTTATTTTGTGCGGTATTCAGATGAAACCATGTTGGTATCTAGAATATTCTCATGTTGTTCAGTATTATTATCATGACGTGACTCACGAGAATTCTACATGGCCGTCTTTGGAATGTCTTGTTCAAACAAAGACGTATATGAGTCTTACACATTGTATTTACTCTTGAATGATTCTGAACGAGCATTCATTTGAGCAACCCTCTGAATATCCCTACTCTCTCTCTCTCTCTCTCTCTCTCTCTCTCTCTCTCTCTCTCTCTCTCTCTCTCTCTCTCTCTCTCTCTCTCTCTCTCTCTCTCTCTATTTCTGAAGATTCGCAAAGTCGTGCTCCATATGGTAAGTAATCCGCTGCAATATGCCCAATTATGCCGCATAAGTAATAGAAATTCGGTAAACATTCATACGTAAAACCAACCACATTTTCCTCCCTTATAAATCCCACAAACTTCAAGCACCGCAATAATGGTTTAATGACATCAAGTTTGGCTCTTATGCTCAAGCTAACCCGTTGGCCTGGTTCCCTATCTTCATCCACGAACTCTCCTATTCTGTTTCCAATCGACCTCGCCGTCTCTTTTATCTGTCTCAAGAGGGGTAGATCGTGAATATGGATATGGAGTTCATATAACTCTAGATTAACCTGACTTGGGTTTCCCTTGGGACCAATTTCGTTCAGCATCAACACCTGCTTATCGAAAGACCACGAACAACCATTGAGGGCTCTCTACTTGTCCATAATCTGGTTAAACTAAAAGAGTATCCGCTCCCACTTAATCTTCTGAATTTTTACACCCCTTCACGGATTAAGGAGGATTTTCATAGCTGGCACGAATGATCTAAAGTTGTATGATTTTGTAGCGATGAGCCTACCAACTAGAAATAATTCGGATAATTCACCCTCATTCAACCAAAGTCGAGTCAGGGACAAGAGACCCCCTCCTTCGTCCTTTGAGATCGTAGGTCGCTACCTTAATCGTTCAATTTCTGACTCCATGTAGCTCACAGGTGATAAGAAAATTATCTTATACTTGAGATAACCCTAGCAAGTTGTCCAAACGTGAATTTAGAATCGACAAACCTAATAGACCAAAAGAAGAAACACAGAGGACAAATCACGATGAAGAAGAACTAAAGCTATAACACTGCGAAAAGAAAAAAATGAAGTCAAACGCACATACCAATCAATTGTATCGGTCGTATTCTTGAATTTGGAATGAAAAGAGGAGTAATGCTTCCTAGCACGGGACAAAGAAAAATTTCCCCTTTTCTTTGTTAGTATAAACCCAAGGGTTAGAAAATTCATTAGATGGTGATTTTTCAAGTGTAATTAGGGATATTCTTTTTTTTTTTAGCATTTTTAAAAAAATAGATAAACTAGGGGGGCTATCCGCATGTGTCCCAAAGTGACGAAACAAAGAAATAGGAAACCCTAGCAAGTGCGCGACCACGCAAAGAGAGAAATCACAGTGGAATAGAAGAACACATGTTGCAAGGATAACCATCACTTTTACCGGACAAGGAAGCAAGGAAAAGGTCAAGCAGGCCTTGCGAGAGAAGGCAGGATCACACCCTCACGTGGAGAAGAGAGTGCCCTTACATAGAAGTGACTTTCCTTAACACAAGAGAGAATAATTAAGAAATTATTTTATTTAATGAGAAGATTTAAATAATAATATAGTTAAAATAAATTACAGTTATATCCTAATTAATAAAAAAAATATTAGTGTATGGAGGGGTAAATAAAAAAATCAAAAGATTGGTGTCAACATGACTTCCTTTATATAATAGTATAGATCTGTTTTTTGCTCTTTTTTACATTGAAACTGAATTTACATGAACCATAAGACGTTTTAACAACATAATTATCCCAATATATTCAATTATTAAAAGAAGAAGAATATATATGTTAGTTATATTCAAGAGCATTTTGATCCATTAAAGACGACTAACCGACGAACTACTTCAATTGAGATTTTGATTTCTCTTATATACATTACAACCATGTTAATCTTAGCAGACCGACAACAAGATTTGTCCTAACACGATCTTTGAACTTGTTTGAATGGATTTAATAATTCGTATGCCTAATTAAATAAGAATAAATAGAAACACCATAGGTCACAAAAGGCGAATGCACATGCGTGGGCACAGACAGATGTGGGTGCGTTAATGCGCCTATTTTGAAAAATTGAATTGTTAATGCGACGTTAATACGTCTATTGAAAAAATATAAATTATTACAAATATTAAGTCAAGTCATCCATATTTACGTGACAAAGAAATAAATGTTAACTACTTGTATGAAAACACGTGTTAAATATATATAGCTTGTAATGTATTTGTTAATTGAGATAAGAGTTTCAATATATTTAGTCATTATTAATTTTTATGTTCTTTCTTACTTGTCCATATCCCACAATGTACTCTACTTCTTTCTCGCTATCCTCCCTATCGAAAAAGAAAAGATTCATAAATCTCACTTAATTCACAATAAATGTCGAAAAAAAAAATACATGAACTTAGTAAGAATTCTTAGTTCGAGAATTATGGATCCTTAGTTCGTCTTAAAGTCGCGCACAAGCACTGGATTCCATTTCGCGCCCAATGCGCTAGTGCAATAGGCATAGGAAGAAGATTATGTGACTTAGACGTCTATAACTATCTAATACATCGATTTCACATATATTCTACCAAGCGCCCAACATCATAAAAACCTAATAAAAAATTAATAGCATTTCATGCTATGCATCTAATTCACGTGCTTTAAATTTGAATGTATATATCCCAATGCATGTGTAATGACATGATTTCTAATCATTGAGTCTATAGTCTTAGTTTGTTCGAGGACATGCAGTGGTTTAAGTTTGGATGTATTTGATGAGTATCCAAAATGTGTGATTCTTGTATACTTTTTTACTTCTACTTTTGTAGCATTCCTTCTGTTTATGCCTTGTTTTATTGTTTTGTAGTTTAGACTTTAGAATTGAGTCGAGGCATTATTTTAAAGCGTAAAATGGATGGAAGCACGAAGATATAAACTTGAGGACCAAATTAGGACGAAACAAAAGATTGCAACATAGGCGTAATGAATGCCATACAGAGCACTAGCAATGTATGGGTCGTAGCCCTAATATTGTCATTAGCCACCAGAGGAGTGACGCGAGTATCTAAGAGCGCAAGACATGACGGGGCACAAGTTGCACCCGTGACCGACGCGTGAGACAAGAAGGCTCACAAGCAGTGCATGAGAAGCGTATAGGCAACAGACATCGCGCGACTAATGCCTGACCAAGCACGAGAGGGTAAAAAGACAAATGACTTAATTAAAGTGACGACTGAAGCTTCAATCCTAAGGCAACACGCAAGTTATAAAAGGAGGAGCCGATCCAGGACAAAACGTGTCATGAAATAATGTGCTAAAGTAGAATTGTGAAGAAAACGGTGAAAAGAGAGCCCGAGAGATACACATATTCATAATAACTCATCATTCACTGCTATAATTTTAGTTTGAGAGTCGTAAAGTCTAGAGTTGTGAAGAAGAAGGCAAAGCAGAGGAGATCTGGAGATTAAGAGCATCGACGTTCCACTGGATCCAAGAGTTCTTCTACTCTTTTATCTTTCATTATGTTGTTCTTTTATTCATTCGTTGTTGAACTTGAGATTATGAGTAGCTAAAGTACTCTTTTTGGAATAGGAAGTAACTCGATTTATGAATATGACTGTTTTATTTATTTGAGTTTTTGTTTGAGTAATGACGTGTATGTTTATATATATGATTTGTTTTATATGCGACATGATAAGTTTATCAATTTCTGGTTTCTAAGAAGCCATAACATTCATGTTAAACTATCTATATTAGAACAAATTTTATGCATTATGACTTGTAAACGCAGATTATACATAATACTTAGATCACACGAATACATGTCTTTGCTAGTACATCTAGTTAGCATTAAAGGATGATGGATTGGATTGCATATTTGATTTTTCTTCTAAAACAATTAACAACCGGACTGAGTGAGCTAACACTCCAGATAATTAAAGAGATTATATATTTAAGGTGCGGCAAATGCCGACACCATACCACAAATCCATTACTAGATCACGAATTCATTGAACACGTAGAAACTCAACAATACTCAATAGTTTTTGTTCCCTCGTAAATCAGTACTCAATATGTTAAACAAGTATAAGTGGTTTGTCTATGAGCTATTAAGTGAATATGTAGTGAAAACGATCTTTGAACTTGTTTGTCATTATATCCGCTTTACAACCACAACAATCAACCACTTAGTTATCTTCAATTATGTCTTCTAAATTAGTTTTCATTCACTTAAGTAGGTAATTTAATTTTTATTATCCACGTCTTGCATTTTATGTAGATTTTGATATTTATCTCAAACTCGTTGCAGGATTAGATACTTGAGGCGTTATTTTATTATTGCTTTATCGTGCTTTTGCGAACATGTAAGCATATCATGTCATTATTGCATACATCATATTTACCACACGCTCGCCTCGCAATCACGCATTACGCAACATGAAAGGAGATTCTTTTTATGATCTTTTGTGTTTTAAAATTGGGATAATGGCATTAAACCCCCTGAACTATGCACGTTTTTGCGTTTTCGTCCTTAAACTAATTTTATTAGCGTTTTCCCCCCTAAACTATGCACGTCTGTGCGATTTGCCCCCTGGTCGGGTTTTCGGCTATTTTTGGCCATTCTTGGCCGGAATTTTTCTCCTTACCCGATACATATGTGTTGTACTAGATGTATATTAGTAGTTGATGACAAAAAGAAGGCGAAAAAACACCTCGAACGGGGCATATTCCGGCTAAGACGAAATCACATTTTGGCGGAATCTGCCCCGTTCGAGGTGTTTTTTCGCCTTCTTTTTGTCATCAACTACTAATATACATCTAGTACAACACATATGTGTCGGGTAAGGAGAAACATTCCGGCCAAGAATGGCCAAAAATAGCCAAAAACCCGGCCAGGGGGCAAATCGCACAGACGTGCATAGTTTAGGGGGGGAAAACGCTAATAAAATTAGTTTAAGGACGAAAACGCAAAAACGTGCATAGTTCATGGGGTTTAATGCATTTATCCCTTTAAAATTTTAAGATGATTTACTAAATCAAAATTCCTCGTTTAAAGTAAATTTTAAAGCCATCAAAGGAATCTTGAGTACTAAATGAAAAATGAATTTTGCTTAAGATTTTCCAACCATCTATGTAGTCCCACTTGTCATCAATGGTAAAATATTAGATCATTTTATTTTATAAAGGGATAATTCTATCAAACCCCCCAAACTATGGTACCTTTTACCGGACGAGGTCAGAACTTTTATTTTAGCATCAGTTCCCCCTAAACTTTAGTCGTTTGTTCGAATTTCTCCATTTTCCAGTTTTTTGCAATTTTTCCACAAAAAATCATCGAAAAAATTATTTACAGTTTAACTAAAACCTTCGTCTCGATGAGACGGTTCCGATGGTGGTGACGGTGTCGCAAAATTCAAAACCAATACACGGGAAATTTAATTTAAGTGTATTCACTTAAATTAGAATTCTCATATTATAACTTTGAATTTTGCATCACCGTCACCACCATTAGAACCGTCTTATCGAGACGAAGGTTTTAGTCAAACTTTAAATAATTTTTTCGGTAATTTTTGGTGGAAAATTTGAAAAAAACTAGAAAATGGAGAAATTCGAACAAACGACTAAAGTTTAGGGGGCACTGATGCTAAAATAAAAGTTTTGGCCTCGTCCGGTAAAAGGTACCATAGTTTGGGGGGTTTAATAGAATTATCCCTTTTATAAATTACCCTTACACGTAAAGATCTATCTAAATTTTATGGGATTATTCCATCAAATCCCCTGAACTATGGCCACTTTATGGGTTCAGGGTCGGATCTTTATTTTTAGACCCAGTGAGGTCTAAACTTTGGTAGTTTGTGCGCATTGCCCCATTTTCTAGTTTTCTGCATTTTTCGACCAAAAATCATCAAAAAAATCATTTAAAGTTTGACTAAAGCCTTCATCTCGTTGAGACGGTTCCGATGGTGGTGACGGTGTCGTAAAATTCAAAGTCAATACACGGGAAGTTTAATTTAAGTGTATTGAACTTAAATTAGAATTCCCGTGTTATAACTTTGAATCTTGCAACACCGTCACCACCATCGGAATCGTCTCATCGAGGGGAAGATTCTAGTCAAACTTTAAATAATTTTTTCGGTGATTTTTGGTCGAAAAATTACCTAAAAATGAAAAACGGGGCAATTCGCACAGACTACCAAAGTTTAGACCTCACTGGGTTTAAAAATAAAGATCTGGCCTTGTTTGTATAAAATACCTATAGTTTGGGGTGTTTAGTGGAATAATCTCAAATTTTATTGTAGAAAGAACATTAGTCTCATTAACTTTCATAGGATCTATTAATTACGTCAACACAATTTTCTTAAAGCTTGCACTTTAATTGTTTTTCCCACTTTAGTAGCAGATGTAAATTGGAAATAACTCATGACCAATTTATGTTCGAAAGAAAAATGCAATTCATACATTCTTATTAGTATAAAGAATGACATTTTTCTTTCGTTTTCTTTTTTTGTGAAAATGTAAAAAAAATGACGTTAGGTATTATATAATACTAGCAAATGGAGCACGCGGTTACGCATTACGCATTACGCAACATGAAAGGAGATTCTTTTTATGATCTTTTGTGTTTTAAAATTTTAAGATGATTTACTAAATCAAAATTCCTTGTTAAAGTAAATTTTAAAGCCATCAAAGGAATCTTGAGTACTAAATGAAAAATGAATTTTGCTTAAGATTTTCCAACCATCTATGTAGTCCCACTTGTCATCAATGGTAAAATATTAGATCATTTTATTTTATAAATTATCCTTACACGTAAAGATCTATCTAAATTTTATGGGATTATTCCATCAAATCCCCTGAACTATGGCCACTTTATGGGTTCAGGGTCGGATCTTTATTTTTAGACCCAGTAAGGTCTAAACTTTGGTAATTTGTGCGCATTGCCCCATTTTCTAGTTTTCTGCATTTTTCGACCAAAAATCATCAAAAAAATTATTTAAAGTTTGACTAGAATCTTCCCCTCGATGAGACGATTCCGATGGTGGTGACGGTGTTGCAAGATTCAAAGTTATAACACGGGAATTCTAATTTAAGTTCAATACACTTAAATTAAACTTCCCGTGTATTGACTTTGAATCTTGCAACACCGTCACCACCATCGGAATCGTCTCATCGAGGGGAAGATTCTAGTCAAACTTTAAATAATTTTTTCGGTGATTTTTGGTCGAAAAATTACCAAAAAGTGAAAAACGGGGCAATTCGCACAGACTACCAAAGTTTAGACCTCACTGGGTTTAAAAATAAAGATCTGGCCTTGTTTGCATAAAATACCTATAGTTTGGGGGTGTTTAGTGGAATAATCTCAAATTTTATTGTAGAAAGAACATTAGTCTCATTAACTTTCATAGGATCTATTAATTACGTCAACACAATTTTCTTAAAGCTTGCACTTTAATTGTTTTTCCCACTTTAGTAGCAGATGTAAATTGGAAATAACTCATGACCAATTTATGTTCGAAAGAAAAATGCAATTCATACATTCTTATTAGTATAAAGAATGACATTTTTCTTTCGTTTTCTTTTTTGTGAAAACGTAAAAAAAATGACGTTAGGTATTATATAATACTAGCAAATGGAGCACGCGGTTCCCGCGAGCATAATTTTTTTAATGTCATTCTATGTGGGTTAATGATGAAGATTTATCTAGATAACATGTGCTATAAATTTGCAGTTGAACAATGGAAGAGAAGCAAATTATGGGGAAAGTAAATCATTAATTACAATTAGTAGTGTAATTAATTAGTCTAACTTAATTTGTAAGGCTATTTTGGGAATTTAATAATATATTTTTTACAATGTAGCTAAAACTCAAAGGTTAAAGTTGGAAATCAAAAGATTGGTGTCACAATGGGTTTCTTTATATAATAGTATATAGATGTTGACGATCTATTCATAGCAAGCTTTTTCTTTTTGGGTTACATTTTTCTTCTACAGTGTAGATTTTCATTTAAGAATCATTATTTATTTGTGTGCAATATTAGATTATTTCTTTTAATATTAGTTTCTTATTGTCCTTGTTATCTAAAATGGTGGGTATCGGGGTTTAATCAACACGCAACGAACGAAATAATAATATAGCAACGCAAACTCGATTTTCAAATTTATGCCTATATTTGTTTTTTCCTAATTTGGATTAAATAATATCAATTATGCATTAAGACTCAATTTTTATCCATATTAAGAAGTAAACTAACAAAAAAATAAAGTAGTTAAATCAGTCCATTATTAGTAGATTTGAAAAGATCTTGATCAAGCAGAAAATTATCAAAATTTATTTTTTGTAGAAAAACATTTTAGGGAAAGATATAGAGATACTTGTTGCTAATTGACTAATAAAATGGAGATTTCAAGTTAATACCCTTTAAAAAATTAGTGCATATTTATAAAAGTTTTTTTTTTTTGATAAATAAAAGTGCATTTGATATTATTATTAACCTTAGGAGAGTTGCCTAAAAGTGAGCCGAAATGAATATATAATTTTTTAAAACGCTATAAAAAGCAAACTAGTCCGTCTTCTCTTCTCTACCGTACCATACACCATTAGGGTTTTACCTATCATTTCTCGAAACCCCGCCACGCTAACAGTAAACCTCCTTCCCCGAATTCCGTACGAAATGGTAAACCTTCTTCTTCTTCTTCTTCTAACTGTTTCGATATGCGTGTGTATTACAATTAATAATTACTGAGGTTGTATGATTTGGATTTGTTGGTTATAATTGGGATTTGCAGATACCTGCTAGTGCGTAATGTCGTATCATTTTCAGCTACTATTTTGCTTCTATTTGTTGCTGATTTCATATTATTATTTTTATTTTTTGCTTCAAGTTAAATGTTTTCTCATAGTATAGTAGGTAAATTTGCTTATCTTACAAGCAGTCTGGCTTTCTCATAGTATTATAGCATTGCTTGTTCTAATCATCATAACTCACATTTCAGGCTACCAAGACCAGACCACAGGCGAAGAAATCCGCTGCTGCCGAAGATGAAGGCATGGATCCAACGGTATGTTCCTTTCCAACTAAGGGATGCTGTTTTGTTTGTTTGGGCTTCTTTCTGAATTTATGGTTTTCGTGCAGCAATATTTTGAAAATAGGCTGAAAGCTCTTGCAGCTCACAAGGCTGAGGGGAAAAATCCATATCCCCACAAATTTGAAGCTAACTTGACAATCCCTCAATATGTCAAGAAATACGAAGGTTTAAACAGTGGGGATCATCTTGAGGATGTTGAAGAAAGGATAGCTGGTATAGTAGTATATACTTTTTAATATGATGCGATAAGAATTAAAATATTGCTCTTTCTTGTTGATATAGTCTAATGTTGTTTATTGGAAGGTCGCCTCATGAACAAGAGATCATCATCCGCAAAGCTATTCTTTTACGATCTACACGGTGGTGGGGCTAAAGTTCAAGTTATGACTGATGCAAGGTAGTTGCTCCTCCTGATCAAATCTTACAGAAGTTATTATGTGCTTCACATTTACTTTCATGATTTCATATGTAGTTCTACCGATTTATGTTAGTGCCTTATTTTTTATTAGAATTTCTGTTGTCGTGCTTAATATTCAAGGTTCTAGATACTCAATTTTTAATATTGGATTTGTAATTTCTTGAATTCACACAGACTGTGGTGTCAGCAACTTTTTATGAATCCCGAATTGTTATGACATCATATAAGTGTATATGACGAGCTTAGTATCTCACGCGATTTCTTACAGCTCTTGTTACCTAATGTCAGTACTTAGCCCCTCAAATTCCTCTTCTCAACTAAGCTAATAAGTGTTCTTTCTATGTTTGAGCATTATAGTTATCACTAGAAAGGATAAGATGTAGTTAGTTTTTTAATGTTTACCGATTCTACCTCTTTTTACTCGAAAAATTAGTTTTGAATTCATATGCCAGGAGGGGTTGGCATACTATTCTAGTGATTGATTCATTTTGAAGAATTATTTCTGGTTTGGTTTGGTTGTTCCATGTCCTTATGTTTTCGCTGGTTATGTAGGAAATCAGATTTGGAAGAAGAGGAGTTCACTAAATTTCATTCTTCAGTCAAGCGAGGAGATATTGTTGGGATCATTGGGTTTCCAGGTTTGAGTCTGTTTGATTAAGAGATAACAAATTGTAATGCTTTTAACAATTACTGATAGTACCCATCCAAGGTGAAGCATATTTCGATGTCTAAACGCCGTATTATTAGTAGATGACATCATTGATATTTTTCTTTTCAAAGTTTCACCTAGTTTATATAAAATTGAAGTAGGGTTAGGTTTCTTCATTTCATACCATTCATGTATTTTTTCACCTCATAGTGTTACATGTTTCACCTAAGGCGTGAATGAAAGTGTCATGTATGTTCCTCTTGTGTGGTGACTCATCTATTAAGTAGTAGGACTTGTAGTTGACGACCAATGCTGTTTTTGTTTTCTTGGTTATCAGTTTTTGACTGAAATTTTGAACAGAGGGCCATAGATTAATGGAATATTTGATTAAACTAATTTGAACTTGTTGCCGTCTGCATGGATTTACTTTCTCATATTCGCACAAACTTAACTTGTGGTAAACCCCCTGTTATTGTTTCTCATTTCGTAGGTAAAAGTAAGAGGGGTGAGCTCAGTATCTTCCCCAAAACATTTATAGTACTTTCGCACTGTCTTCACATGATGCCAAGGCAAAAAGTTGGGCCAGGGTCAGACAATACTAAGGTAACTTGTGTTTTTGCTGATGCATATTGATACTGTTGATGGCGTTATTGAGATTGTTACCCTGGTCAGGTAGTTGATACTTGGGTCCCAGGAAGTGGCAGAAATCCCGAGACTTACATTTTGAAGGATCAGGTACTACACACCTCACCTCCATTACCGACCTTCCTTATTTCTGCACAGCGCGACTATATGCAACATGCATATTTGTTTTTATGGCTTTATGTTCCACGTGGTGCAATATTATATAGGAAAACATAATTTTTCAGTTACCTGTATGGCCTTCTCTGAGCCTCGCCCATGATATCTATGAGCTTTAGTATACCCTGTTTATGATATGGAGATCTGCATGATTTATTAACATTTTATCTATATCACATCAGGAAACAAGGTACAGGCAGCGTTACTTGGATTTGATGCTGAACATGGAAGTTCGAGAAATATTCAGGACCCGATCAAGGATTATTTCTTATGTCAGAAGGTTTCTAGATGAAAGAGAGTTTTTGGAGGTTAATTGAATTTGATATGTTATTTGTTTGCGGTAGCAATAATTAGCATGTTTTCGGTTTTTATTCATTGATTTGCTTTCTCTATGTTCCTTTTTGCAAGGTTGAAACGCCCATGATGAACATGATTGCTGGGGGAGCAGCTGCCCGACCATTTGTAACACATCATAATGACCTCAACATGAGATTGTTTATGCGGATTGCACCTGAACTGTACCTCAAGGAACTAGTTGTGGGTGGCCTAGAACGAGTGTACGAAATAGGGAAACAATTTAGGAATGAGGGAATTGACTTAACCCACAATCCCGAGTTCACGACTTGCGAGTTCTACATGGCTTTTGCTGATTACAATGACCTAATGAAGCTAACTGAAGATATGCTCAGTGGTAAGTGCAAAAACTGGGTTTTTGTTATCAGGTTAATGGGAATATGTTGTATTTGTTGGTAGTGATGGATTATTTTCTCAGGTATGGTGAAGGAACTCACAGGGGGCTATAAAATAAAATATCACGCTGATGGGTTGAATAAAGACCCAATCGAGATTGACTTCACTCCTCCGTTCAGGTTTGTTTTGTTTGTTTATTTGAAAATGGTGCCCTTACACTTGCGTGATACTGGCATTTACTAGTCAGGTTATTTGATTTGCAGACGGATTGATATGATAGATGAACTGGAAAAGATTGCAAACTTGAGTATACCAAAGGATATAGCCAGTGAAGAAGCGAATAAATATTTGGTTGATGCATGCTTGAAGTTTGATGTCAAATGCCCTCCTCCTCAGACAACAACTAGGTTGTTGGACAAAGTAAGACTTTGGGTTTTATTTTTTTGGGCAAACAAGATGCAAAACTTGGGTTCTATTTGATTTTTACTTGTACCTGTTTCTACACTTTTTGTTGTTTCATAGTTTTGAACAATAACATAGTAAGATGTGCTGATTTCCTGTTCTGCCCCCTTACGTTTTTATTAGGTTTGTTTGTACTCTAGAACCCATTGGAATGTGGAAAAATGTAGGGTGGGTCTTAGACTTAGATTTTGCAGTAGCATCTGATGGCTTTCTGGTGGAAACTATGTATATTTGGAGTGGGTCATAACTTTTCATTGTTGTGATGACTTTGATTCTTTCTTGGTTTGTTGGAGAGTTCGACTGCAGGTTTTCGGGGATGTTATTTTGACTTAGCGTTTCCATTACATTTGAATTATGTGGTTGTTGCTTCTTCCCATTAATTAGAATAGGAATTGCATCCCTCAAGTTCAATACCATGGTCAATGAAATTAGTTTGCCTGGTCTGTTCATTGAAGGAACCTGCTTGAGCTTCTGCCACTCTCACGCTTTCTACTTCTCTTATCCATGCGTATTTTGTGTGTGCCTGTTTGTGCATCGCTGGGATCCTAACTATTTTGCGACGCTATGGTTGTGATGGTTACAGCTTGTAGGTCACTTTCTTGAGGAGACGTGTGTAAACCCAACTTTTATCATCAACCATCCAGAGATCATGAGTCCACTAGCAAAGTGGCATAGGTCAAAACCAGGCCTAACTGAACGATTTGAGTTGTTCATCAACAAACATGAAGTATGCAGTACAACTTCAATATATCTTTCTCCCATTCACATGTCTTACTGTCTTGCCTTGTGCATTTCACAATTTTGAACTCTTACCCTGGACAGCTATGCAATGCATACACTGAGTTGAATGACCCTGTTGTGCAACGACAGCGTTTTGCTGAACAACTCAAGGTACTTGTGGCGAGCTTTACTGTTATTGTGTTCAATAAATGTGTGAAGCTCTCAATAATGGTTTCTGTACTTAATTTATTTGATTATATGCTGAATACGTTTATACTGAAACCAGGACCGACAATCGGGTGATGATGAAGCTATGGCATTTGATGAATCTTTCTGTACAGCTCTTGAATATGGATTACCACCAACTGGTGGCTGGGGTTTGGGTATTGATCGATTTGCTATGTTGTTAACTGACTCACAGAATATAAAGGTAACTGACCGCAGCTGTTTTGTTCTATATCTACGTTCATACTTTGACTTTCTCTTTTGCATTTAGTAAGTCAGTTTTTGACGTACCATTTTCCCTTTACTTCATGCACCCTATGAGTTTATACAAAATATTGTCCTTTCTCAGTCTTAATATATTTCTTTTACATCAGGAAGTTTTGCTTTTCCCAGCAATGAAACCACAAGATGAACCTTCAACCAAAGAAAGGTAGAGATCCTGCTCTTTAAACTCTATACATACATTTCCTTTTCATTGGTTAATTATACAACATTAAATAACAGTGATTCGTATCTATGAGTGAACTGAATAAGTGCCTCAAGATATTCGAGCCAAATTCTTGGTTCCGTATTTGGAATAAGAATGAATTAGGTTGAGGTGTATTTGTAATAGTGTGAGGCTAACATGGATTAGATCACTTTTGTTCAACTCTTTTCCATTTATGGATGACTGGTTATTAAAGATTTCTCTTTAACTTTGTCCTCTCCTTCATGTTTATCCTCAAAGTTTCTCTTTAATTCAAGAAAGACCTCATTTTCTTTTTCATCAGTGCTTCAGTTACAATGATCTAATTGAGTATAAAATTTCGCCTCTATGTTACATTCATGACTATAATATTCTATCATCACTGATTTGGATTTCTCCAATTTCTTTACCAGCATCAAGAAACCCCAAGATGAACCTCCCTCTCAAGGTGTGTAAAGTAGTATGTTGCTTAAGTTTACATTTCATTGAAACTCAAGTGTATACGATTATGTTTCAGCTCATTGATTCAAAAGAGGCAGAAGTTCCCTTTTAATTTATTTTTAACCTGTTGTTTTGCATATGCAGAGCTTGAAAAGGTCGTCACTTTATCTTGAGAATGGTCAATATTTGGCGTTGTAGACAAGTTATCTTTTTCTGAGTTAGAAATATTATTTTATAATTTCATGTTGGACTAAACATTAAGTCCATAAATTTTTGGCAGTTTCATCTGTACACATATTACGTGGGTGCACCGTAGACTTCGTGATGAAACACGTTTCATTGTTAAGTTGAATTTTGCGTTGCTTGGATATAATGTAATTTACAGTGACAATTGCGTAGTCAAGGGTGTTAACTTGGTTGCCTTTTGCTGTTAATCTAGAACTTGTTATCCAGGAACAATTAGGCATGTAGAGTCTAACCTTGAATTCAAGTCATCGTTTTAACGCAACAAGAGCTAGCAGAAATGAATCTTCGTTTTTGCAGATTTTATATAGAGTAATGACTGTTGAATTGAGAAATCTCTTTGTATAATTTGATGGTTCCACATTTATTTGGAGATAACAGACTTCATTTGCTTTGTGTTAAACTTTTGATTTAAACACATTGAAGGTAGATCAAGGCACTTAGTGTTGGTATTCATGGCTTCTGAACTGAATGTAAAAGTCCTGAGTATGTGAAGTTTAACAAAGAAATCTGTATCCCTTGGTATTTTAATCATTGACCAGCTTTTGCCTTAGTTTTCCGTCTGTTTAACATTATATTTATTGGCTACTCACAGATGGAGTCCTTCCCGAATAACCTCTCCATGTCTGTAACCATTTGACATTTTGTTAGATTTTAGATTATCATTAACTAGAGAGTATCTATAGAACTTGTCAAATTGCCAATGCGGAAGGCTAAGAAATACAGGATTGCAGCGCCTGGGAATCAAGTTGTATTTATTGTTGTTGATAAGAATAGTTTGAGGTTCTGTTGGTTGAAAATGGCTGATCACGAGCATGTGCATCATTGACAGGATAAGCACTGAGCTTTCTATGATTATATCTATCTTTCGTTAATTTCTATTTATTCTCCATAGTATAATTAGCTGTAACGATAGAATTGGTCAATCAAATTATAATTCCACCCAATAACGGCATATTCTTACATCCACGGGGCGGGGTACATTTTCTATTTTTTTTTCTACCTATAAATATATTTGCAAGAGAAGGAAAATACTAACGGCAAAATTATCTCTTAAACGGTTTCAAAAAGATACGTACAAATGTAATATTTATATTGGAATCTGAATGTTCTAAGGTTTAGTAAATTGCAAAAATTCCCCTAAAATAACTCTATTTGTTGTTTTAATTAGCGAAAAATCTTACTGTAATAATAAAAAAAATCACAAACAACCTTATTCTACGATCAATTAATTTCGCACACGCCGAACTTGAATAGATCTTTATTATATTTGTTTGATACATACAAAACTAATGCTGTTTAAATTAAGTACATGCAACCTTAGATCATATTTTCGTGAAGAAAATATTAATTTTTAAATATGTAAAAACACAAATACAATGTAGACTATTTTTTTCTTTTGCTTTTATTTAGTTTATATAAGTCTAAAAAGATTATAAAATAGTGTATAATTACTTTGACAAACATATATTTGATAAAACATCGGTGCAATACAACAATTTTTTCGTCACCAGTTATTATCTTGGTTCTTTTTTCTCATATAGTTCTTTTAAAAAGAATAATTAGCCCCCCCCCCCCCCCCCTCCCTACCTTATTTGATTTTTTGATACGCCACTGCATGCCTTTACGAATGATTTTGAATACATCCTCCATATTTAGCTTATCTACAAAGCTGGTGTTCGTAAGTACACATTTGAAATAAGCTATAGCTCATTGACAAGGTAGACTGCGGAATCTAAAGTAGTTGTAACACCAATATGAGATCTCGGTTAAGGTTGCACCTGCTACATGGATAATTATCCAATTTTGTATAATTATAATTGGATGATCCAGATAGTGAATAATCTTGGCCTTAGATAGCGCAATTTTTCTAACAAACAAGTTAAACAAATCGACGTATCTTCTATTACTTCGTTTTTCAACAAATTTGCTGAACAAACTATTATTCAACATGTTAAGGTATTCTTCTCTTTTAATATTTTCTTTTGTCATCCTCCCTTTCCTCTCGGAATTTTTGACTTTTTATCATTTATAGTAACCAAATTTCAAAATTAGTCAGTATTCCAAGCCCTTTTTTATCCTCTAAAGTAACCAAAGTCTCATTTTTGATCCTCCAGCAGCGGAATATTCCATTATTTCCTGGAATATTTTATTTCCCCCCAATTATGCATGTGCCATACACATGACTTCGAATCTCAGTTTTTTTCCATCTAAAAACTTTATATTACTACGCTCACACCCCCTAAATTTCTTTTTATTTGCGTCTGAATTTGAGTATTGTTTTCACTGTGTTCCAAATTCATTACATAATTACACTCAAACCAATATTTTATTTTAAATAAGCATATATAGTTTTCTTAAATTTAAGAATGAATATAATTCTTTTTATCTTAAATTGATCTATATTTTCTTAAATTGGAAACAAACCTATTTTATTACTTAAATTGCAAAACTATTTTGTATAATTTAAACTAGAAGCTTAATATCTTAATAGGTAATAATTTTTTAGAAAAGGAAATTTATTTGAATTATAAAACTAATTTGTAATTCAAATTTATTTAGCTTTTCTTGTAATAATTAATTATTTCAAAATATAATAAAAAAAAACACCCGCACCACCACATTCACCCCTCCACCACCTGTCTGCCCACCATGCCGCCGCGCCGCCGCCTATTACCCATCTCACCCACCAAACCTGCCAGCAAGAACTCCAGCAAATGGAGCTCCAATAGACTCCACCAACTTCCACCACCATTCCGTCGACGCTTTTTCGATTAAGTAAATCTGCTCCGTTGCCCTATCGATTAAGCCGACTTGTTCCGCCGTCGTTGCCGCCATATGGTGCTCCATACGAAACCTCATTTTGTGCATTGGATGTGACTTTGGTATGTATAAATATATCACCCAATTAGAGTTTGAAGTATGCTCATGTTCCAAAAGCACACTCCAAACTAGGGGACTACTAATACTACATAATATAGTAACAATACGTGTCATGTCACGTATATGCCACAATTGCAAGGACCACAAATATTTGTGTATAACGAACTAGGCACCGGTTGATATATCATTGGAAAGACATGGATGTCTAAGTCGAAATGCAATAAGCGGATTGCAATTCTGAGGTTCAGAGTGGAAGTTATGTCTGAAACGGTAGAACTGCGCAGACCTTGACAGCATATCGAATATGATGTCGAATATCATCCCCGATATGCCATTTTCGATATATCAGGCCCCTTTAGCCTATAAATACCCCTCCATTTGGCCATAATGTGGATAGACAACACCTAGGGAACCTCCCCCCACAACTCCTATATCGAGAATATTCGACATTACACCCGACATGTGATGTCGAATGCCATTTTCGACATTACATTCGACATGCAGCATACCCGATATTGTATTTGGCATAGAGAATGTTTTATTTGTCCATTCGATATGTACCTTATATTCTTAGAAAGCTAAGTGAGTCTACTTTCCAGATCAACAAGCGAATTAAGGTTCAATATACATACATCGAGATATGGTCGATATCATGAGGCCTCACTGAAATGCCTGACATGCAGGATGCCCGGCATGGTATTCGATATAGAGGACGTTTAACATGTCTTCCCGACATGTGCCTTATATGCTTGGAAATATAAGGGAGTCTAGTTTCCATATCAAGAAGCGGATTGAGGTTTGGACCTTCCTACAACAAGATATGGTCAAAACCGTGAAGCCGCACAATGCAGAAACAAGTGAACCACATAGCCCGATTAGTGCTCGGTCATCAGAATAGATAAATGAACTACATTCGGCTTGATTCCCTCTAGGGGATACGTAGGTAGATTAAGATAATCCGAGTCCAGTCCGAAATCATCAAAGATCCATATGTCCTCTCACCACATCGCTTGGAGTACATGTGTGCAAAGGACAAATCTGGTTCCAGCGTAGCATAGAACCGACATGATGTGGAGTGTTTCGTCAGCCTGCCAAGCCAGCAGACGATAATGCGCTAAATTATTGGTGCCGTCTGTGGGAACACACTGGAATGTACTTGAAAACAAGCACTCAACCTTAAAATTTAGTTGAGTTCATCAAGAACAATGGAAAATTAGAGCACCGTTGGACCTATGCTTTACACAAAGCTCATTCTTACGACTCTGGGCTATCTCAAACTCATCAAAACCCTATAGTATATCAAGTTTCGACTCCGCTTTGCCAACCAAGGTAAGTCATATTAATTACATTATATTATTTACCTGTGTATTCGACAATTAATTGTGTTATATTGATTCACCGGCATGTCGAGGCTATTTTCGATATCGAAATCTCTTTTTGATATCGAGCCCATTTTTTGATGTCGAGCCTATTTTTGATATCGAGCCTATTTTCAATGTCGAGCCTATTTTCGATATCGAGCCTTTTTGATGTCGAGTCTATTTTTGATGTCGGGCCTATCTTCGATATCGAGCTTACCTTCGATATTAACATCCACCTTCGATATACACCATTCCCGATATGGAGACTATCTTCGACATCATAGACTCAACTCGCTATCGTCCTCGATATCGTCCTCGACATCATCTTCGACGTCACCTTCGACGTCATCTTCGACATTTCTTAAGCTCAATATCATATCCGATATCATAACTTAACCGATATTCGTATACACTCGATATCTCGTATCTTCGATATCACCCAGATTCGATATTATCCCAAATTCGATATCATTCTAAGTTCGATGTCTTTAAGGCTCGACGAAGTGATGGCCATGAATCTCTTGGCCTTATTAATTCCTGCTTTTAATTATGTTGGAATAATGTATATTTACCTGAATTGCCTTTCCTCCATATTAGGCAAACTGGGCTTTACCCGTTTTTCGGTCGCTATCTATAATTAATCTTTTTCTTGCGAATGCTATCTCTCTCTCTCTCTCTCTCTCTCTCTCTCTCTCTCTCTCTCTCTATCTCTCTATCTCTCTCTCTCTCACTCTCTCTCACTCTCTCTCTCTCTCTCTCTCTCTCTCTCTCTCTCTCTCTCTCTCTCTCTCTCTCTCTCTCTCTCTCTCTCTCTCTCTCTCTCTCTCTCTCTCTCTCTCTCTCTCTCTCTCTCTCTCTCTCTCTCTCTCTCTCTCTCTCTCTCTCTCTCTCTCTCTCTCTCTCTCATAGTAATAGACTGATTGCAAGAGCGAACATATCCTACGGGATAAGATAGAGATATACCTTAAAGGGTAGGCAGATCGAATGCTATCCATTTCTTGGCTATTATGTAACTTAAAGTTTTATATTAATATATCCTTTCATATATTGTTATCCGTTTAAATGACAGGAATGTAGACATCCTCCATCAATAAAACAAGGCGAAGAAGATCTCCTATCCATCGAGATAAGGAGGACAAATAAAAGAAAAGAAGATCCCCTATCCATGGAGATAAGGAGGAAAAAAAAAGGAAAATGCTGGTACAACAGCAAAGAAGTTTCGCTCTCAGGACTTATCGCTTGAAAATGCGATTCTCCATATACCCTCGCAGTAGATACGCTGATACAACAACGAATAGGTCTCGCCCTTAGGACATATCGCTTACAACAACAACTATCCATATACCCTCGTGGTAAATACGATGATACAACAACAGAGGTCTTGCCCCCAGGACATATCGCTTACAACGACGAATATCCATATACCCTCGTAGTGGATAAGGTGATATAACAACAGAGGTTATGTCATCTTAACTACTTATACGGTGGACGTATCTCCTATCCTACGGGATACGGTAGAGGAATACCTTAACAAGTCAACATACATCCTATCCTATGGGATACGACAGAGAATACCTTAACATGTAGACTTGTTTTTTGTCATACATGACAATATAGCAAATACCATAAAATGGTAGAGTTATCTCATATCCTATGGGAAAATCCAGAAAATACCTTAGCAGGTAATTTGTTTATTTACTATCCTACAAGATATAACATAAAATACTTAAATACACTCTGAAACCCTCTTTTATTCATGAACTCAAACGAGGATGTCGACAACACAAACGAGACATGCCAGAAATGGTAGAGCCACATCTACCTATAAAGTAAAATGCTAGAAATGGCAGCTCACTTCTACCAATACGGTAAAATGTTAAAAATGGCAGAGGAACATCTACCTATATGGTAAAATGCAGAAATGGCAGAGTAACAAACACTTATACGATATTATGCCCGAAATGACAAGAGTGACATGTACCTTTACGAAAACATGCTAGAAATGGCAAAAGTCACATCTACCTATACGGTAACATGCCAGAAATGGCGGAGCAATGTCTATCCTAAATTGGCAGAGGAATATTTACCTACGCGGTACCAAACCTAAAATGCAAAAAAAAAAACGTACCTACGCGGTACCATGCCTATAACGGCAGAGACATACGTACCTAAGCGATACCTTGCCTAAAACTACAACAAAATATGTACCTACGCGGTACCCTGCCTTAAATGACAATGAATCATGCACCCATGAGGTACCCTAACTGAAATGGCAACAAATCAAATACATGATTCCTTGCACAATATTCCTTTAAATATTACAAATAAATAAGTTACTTTGAGACACCACGTGAATCGCAAAAATTTTCACACAAATATGAGATGACACGCTTGTATTTATCTAGACAAAAATAAACAGAGACGAACCAAATTACAACATCAAGTACCCACACGGTAATCCACCTATTAAGGCACAACGACTAGTACCTACGTGGTGTCCCCGCCTCATAAGGCACAAAAACAAGTACCTATGCAATACCCCGCCTCTTAAGGCGTAGTAAAACACCGAAATGAGACCCCAACTCTCAAGGGCACATAATCTTTGCCAAATGCCTCCTTTAAATCTTGCCCGAGGACGCAAAGGTCAAGCAGTTAGGTAGATGCCTACTATGCATAATTATAATAAACTGAAGATAACACCTATATAATGGCAGAATACTGCTAGACGCTCAAATATAGTGCGATAACACGATTAAATGAATAAATCATTCATACCATAATTTTATGGCAGTGGCGTTACATCCGTCACCGTACTGCGACTAATCTTATAATGAGAAATACACTAATTATTGCTTGCGAGACGTGAGTCAAGAAAAAGACCAAATTCTAAAACATGTTGAAGTCGCAGTGATTACAACATGTATATCCACTATGAGGGTTAACATCTTACCCATTCTGGTCAATTAATTCAAAAGCAACCCACTCTACGTGGTACGATATGAGATTACCCTTTAAGGTATTGTCAATTCCTAAATGAAGCCAGCACACACGGTAAAAATTCTCATAGCTAATGAGATCTCCAATAATACCATTGTGATTATAAGATATATAATGCAAGGTTCAAAATGAACAACTAATGTTAAAATAAATGAGAATGCATAGATTAAATAAAATTGCTCTAAAGCACAAGAAGTGTTAACCGAAAGACCATTCCACCCAACATAATATGCTACGCTTTACATCATTGTCAACTATACAACTGACTCAAAGAGTGACCAACCTATACCCCTTAGCAGCGCACGCAAACAATCTAATACGCACTAGGCACATACCTAAGAATGTCAAGAAACTTCGCTGCGTCCATCATCGCATTCATCATTTTCACAATTACTATAGCCGAAAGCCTTCCTTACGATAACTTCTCGCTCGTTACCTATCTTATCCTTTTTAAGATTGACAAAGCGCATGTTTAAGTTAAATGAGAGAGAATGTTGACATCTCTCCTTGGGCCTATAAGTGATATGGACGTAAATTGTCTTTTACAAACATGGGCCTTGGGAGCCTCCAGTCTGCCATGACGGGCTTTAACTTTTCTGAATGATATTTCATATGATTTTCGCTCTCGTAACAACCTTGCTTGACTTCAAGCATTTTACTATCAGTCGATTTGCCTACGGGAAAAGGCAGAAAATACCTCAAACGGTAAATGATATCTCATATCCTACGGGAAATGATAGAGAATACCCTAACGACCACTCCTACTCTCAGTTTGGATACTACGACGCACATTCACGCCAATCAACACGAGACTATTTTTCTTTAGAATCTCGATAATGCCATCAGGCTCAGCATTATCATACCTACACTCTGCACGAGTGATAGCTCAAAACCACCTGTGAGGTGTAACAATACTTGAAGCTACACTCTACAATAGCTTCAGCGAGAAACTTCCCAATTACAATATAGTGAAACATACCTGGTGCGGTATCCAAGTCATTTACCTCTCATGATACATTGCAATATTCTCTGCATGGTATTTATGCCGTAGGGCATACTGAACACGTTATCATAGATCATACCTCACTAGGTATAACAAGAATCGTTTGTAATACGATGTTAACTACATCTACCTATAAAGGTAATAGAAGCGCAATCAGATACTACATTTGATAAAGTACTCGAATAACTCAAGAGGTACCTACAAAGTTTGGGTTGGTTACGTACCACCTCACTAAACGCGAGACCCAGCCGCACTAACGCTATGGCCGGGCTAGAGCATTCAAATATTTTCACATATCCCAAGTTTTTATGAAGCTAAAATCATAATAAGCAATAAAGAACGCAAGGTTGGTGAAAAAAACATTTCCATATACGGTCATATATACACAATCGTAAGTTATATCACATGCAGCCTCGCACATGAAAACCCCAAGCGGTCTAATTTGTCTCTATCATTAATGCTTTGGGGGCCACGATGGCCTAACGCATAGAACAACCTACTCGTGTTCTACACTGCCCCTTAACAAGACACATTAACATTATATTGTTACGGGAAGAAACCCAACATACCTTTCTGCCTCGATATAAAGGGAATCCGATATCTAGGGTCACAAAATGACAAAAGGTCCCCAATAAAGTAATAGCATAAACACACGTGGGTCCCGACGATAATAAATGGTTTTCTATATCGAGGAGAATCGAAAATGTATATTCGTTATCCACCTAATATCGCAGAATTTTCGACTTCCATCTTAACAAATTGTCCAGGAAAATGGGGGAGTATCCGAGCTCTATTTTCACTATCCCAATTCGTTGTTCATGCAACTCGAAAACTGGGGAGTGAAGGGTATCCCTCAATAAAATACTCGAGCATACAAATCAAGTTTATGAATTATCATCTACAATGATAACCCCTAAACTAGGGGACTACTGTTATGTATAAATATATCACCCAATTAGAGTTTGAAGTATGCTCATGTTCCAAAAGCACACTCCAAACTGGGGGACTGCTGATACTACATAATATAGTAACAATACGTATCATGTCACGTGAATGCCACAATTGCAAGGATCGCCAATATTTGTGTATATTGAACTAGGCACCCTATGATATATCATTGGAAAGCCACGAATGTCTAGGTCTTCATAAAACAAGAGGATTGCAATTCCGAGGTTCAGAGTGGAAGTTATGCTCGAAACGGTGGAACTGCACAGACCTTAACAACATATCGAATATGATGTCGAATATCATCCCCGATATGCCATTTTCGATATACCAGGCCCTTTTTACCTATAAATATCCCTCCATTTGGCCATAAAGTGGAGAGAGAACACCTAGGAAACCCCCCCCCCCCCAACTCCTATATTGAGGATATTCGACATCACATCCGACATGTGGTGTCAAATGCCACTTTTGACATCACATTTGACATGCAGCAGACCCAATATTGTATTCGACATAGAGAATGTTTTACTTGTCCATTTGATATGTACCTTATATTCTTGGAAAGCTAAGGGAGTCTACTTTCTATATCAAGAAGCGAATCGAGGTTTCAATATACGTACATTGAGATATGGCTTATATCGTGAGGCCTCGCTGAAATGCCCGACATGCAGGATACCCGACATGGTATTCAATATAGAAAACGTTCGACATGTCTCTCCAACATGTACCTTATATGCTTGGAAAGCTAAGAAAGTCTACTTTCTATATTAAGAAGCGGATTGAGGTTTGGACCTATCTACAAGGACATATGGTCAAAACTGTGAAGCCGCGCAATGCAGAAACAAGTGAACCACATAGCCCGATTAGTGCTCGGTCATCATAATAGATAAATGAAGTACGTTCGGCTTGATTCCCGCAAGGAGATATGTAGGCAGCTTGGGATAACCCGAGTCCAGTTCAAAATCATCAAAGATCCATTCGTTCTCTCACCACGTCGCTTGGAGTACATGTGTGCAAATGACAAAGCTCATTCCAGCATAACCTAGAACCAACATGATGTGAAGTGTTTCGTCAGCCTGCCAAGCCAGCGGACGATAATGCACCAAATCAGACTTCAATGTGGCTTGCGGTCGATGCCCCACCATGAGAGATTTCTTCCGTTAGATCTGTGCATGTGGCTTTGGGGTGTTCTGGAGGAGGGGTGGGTGTTCGTGAAGAAGATGGAGAATGTTTTTTTTTAATTATTAATTATTAAAAAGTTAAATTTCATTAAATTGAAATTGTATAAATCAAGATTTTACAAGTTAACTAACAGGTGGGTGTGTGATCTTTTTGTTTTTCATTTAGTTATTAAAAAAGGTAAATTTAATAAAACTAAAATTATATAACATAAGGTTTTTGAAATTGAACTAATATATAACTAAACTTAACAAGTTATGTTTTTTTTTTTAATTTTGTGAATTATCAAACAATTAAGATTTGTTGTACCTAAAAAACTAAAAAACTATACAAAATATACAAAATAGTTATATTCTTTAATGTAATCATATATATATATATATTATATATCATTTTAATATTGTCCTTTTTACTTTATAAGATAACTTTAGCATTACATAAGGTTTGAACGATATAAATTAGTGAAATCAACAAAGTTTGAGAACAAAACCTGTAAATTTATCAACTATTTTTTAGAATCAAAAGGTTTTGAAATTGTAAATATAATTATTTCAGAATTTTGGGGGTGTAAGTGTACTTATATAAAAATAACTGGGACGGATAATCAAGAATTTTCGCCGGAGGACAATAAATGAAACTCTGGTTACTTTAAAGGACCAAAAAGGGTATCATATACTATAAATGACTAATTTCGAAAGGTGATTACTATAGTGGACTAAAAAGTCAAAACTCCATCTCTTCTCCCATGGCAGTTAAAATGCAATCCTGACGCGCCAACAACAACAATCTAACTCGTGTTTAATTACACTGACATTTCTTTAAAATCGAACTTTTTTTTTTGGTAGAAAAAGAGAATACAAATGGGAAATTAACCCATATCAGACTCAATCAAACTAATCCCACTAATCGCAGAACATAACCCTCGCTCTATTTTTCCTATTCATCTTGCTCAAACTGTCGGCGACTTTATTCGTGGTTCTTGGTATCCACTTTAATTTGGCATATGGCTTATGAGGAAGCTCCTTACACTGGTCAACAATCTCGGCAATCTCTGGTTGTGCCTGCAACTCTCCTTGCACTAGTTTGTAAGTCGTGAGTATCCGTTTCAATTTCAATGTTCAATAAGCGCTTTTCCCAAGCAAACTCCATATCTTTACGTAATGCTTCCAAGCGCTTTTCCCAAGAAAACTCCATACCTTTACGTAATGCTTCCAATTCCATTTCTTCGATCGTTGGGGAGGTCAAACAAGCTTTGAAACCCCAACACCATTTACCACCAACCGTGCGTAGCACTCAGACAGCAGTGCCTCGATTATTTCCTCTGTCAAGGCTACCATCGACATTTAATTTGAACTACCCTTTCAGCGACTTTTCCCACCTTTGCTCCTCAGTTCCACGGTTTCTCCTCTTCCCATCACGTAAATCACAGTATAGCAACTTAATTTGGAATATTCTATTCGAAACGCTCTCCTTCTCGCCGTTGAAGACCACCGAATTTTTGTGTTTCCAAATTTGCCACAACCCCGCCACAAAACCCAACTCCAATGATCTTTCAGCGCTATAGAATTCGGAATTTTCAGTTTGCTTAAATTCTCTTTTAGCCAAACAAAATTTGCCAAATTGTGCAAGCCTTCTCTCTCGCTATGCGGGATGATTTTGTTCCATATTTCATGAGCCACACGACAGTAGCACAATAAATGTAATTTGGTCTCGTTGCTTGAATTACAAATCGTGCAGTTCGACTCTTGAATAATTTTCCGAGTCTTGATCAAGTGATTTGTTGCAGCTGTCGTTGTGCAACCAACCAAAGGAACTGCTGAAGTTTGTTGCTCACGTCGATACCCCAAACCTAGCTACTATCTCTCGACACCGCCTCGTTGTTCGAATAAATTTTGCAGAAACTCTTATACGCCGATTAACACATGTTAATGTATGGATCGAGATTGGTACTCTTTTTAATTCACATTTTGTGTTAATATGGAATGTTGTGTCAACACCGATTGTATTCACTGTTGACTAAACATTGACTAAAGAGTAAAGTGCAGTGGAACAAAACGAAAACAGTGTATGAGTTTTTGAGCAGGTTATATGAATATAACCTGCCGAGCCTTACGGCAAAATAATCACTAAATAACTTTAATCATTTTACAAAATGCAACTGAGCAAGGAATCCAGTCCTAACACCTAACTCACTACAAGCTATAAAGATTATAGATTTCACTCGTTAGATAAAAACTCAGCAAAACAAAACTGAAATATTTGACTCGAATGTTTCTATTCACTCAGAATACTATGCTCTAGTCTCGTATCTCAGCTTGATGTCGATCACGCTTCTTATAGAGTTTGCTCGTCCATTCCCGAACATATGATTGTAGACGCGTAAAATTTGTGTCTAATTAAATCTCGACACGTGGAAAATAATATATTAATTATTAATTTTTTTTCTATTTTATTTTGGATTTATAACAAATTTATTTACAAAGTAAAGTAGCTAAATTTATTGATTTTAATATATATGTTGGATAAACTAAATGATAACATATTTATTAATTGGAGTTAAATTATCTAGTTATATTAAATAATGGCAAGTCTTGTAAAGCAAGAAATAGAAAAATACATATATTATTTATTCTTAATATTTCAAAGGATTAAATAAATATATTTATCAAATTACAAGGCATGTAAAGTCTTCCTCTCTAAGACTCAATATTCAAGAGATATCAAGAAGATTCATCTAGGTCAAATCTCCCAAATCAAGAAAGCGTAGACGCGATCTCAATCGTCCATCTCATCAGGAGATTTGGATTGAGATTCACTCTACAACTATAAAAGAGGTGCTCTTGAAGAACAAAAATCACAATTCAACCTTCAAGAATTCAGAGCAAGGAATCCTCTCCAATAAGTTCAGCAATCTTCAAGGCATTCTTCAACAATCTTCAAAGTGTTCTTCGTAAAGAACTCCTTTCAATCCGCCGTTAAGTCTCAATTCCATCCAAAAACCGTTTTTGAAGATCGCATGTCTAGCGAGGAAGATCAAACTCCAAGAAGTTCAAAAAATCCAAAACCAAGTTCATACCGTTTTTCATTCGTCTTCAAGTAAAAAATCCTTTTAATCCTATATTAAGTCCCAAGACCCTCGAAAAACTATTTTTGAAGATTGAAGTCCTTCAAAGAAGATCAAACCCCAACATATCGAAAGAACTGAAGACGAAGATCATATCGTTCTTCATCAACCTTCAAATCAAATTCCAAAACAAGTTTTCTTTCGATCCGAGATCAAGCCGTTAAGCCCTCGAATCAAAGTTTGCCAAATATCCTAGTATTTTGAAGATCAAGATTCCTCCAAAAAAGATTGACATTCACCAAGTTCAAGAAGTCAAGATGAAGATCAAATTGTTCGTCGCAAAGACCAAATCAAGTAGATTGTTAATTCAAGATCAAGCTCAAAAACACTTGGATTAACGCTTAACTCAAATACACGTGAAAGAGATCAAAATCAAATCCACTATAAGTTCACCAAATTTCAAGATCATTTGTTGTAGAAAAGAATCAGAGGTTATTTTGTAGTATTTTCTTGTCTTTTAATTTCAGAATTCAAGAAATTTGTTATTACAATGATCAACACAATTTGATCGTTCCTTGATTTCTTGGATAGTCTCAAAATCTTCCTTTGTGAATATCTTCAAAATATCTTCTATCTTTATCATAATCAGCTTCGGCTCTATCTTCTTTCTTGATGCTTAATCCTCTTGAAACCTAGATCTTCCGATATCATGAAATACACCGAAGATAACCACAACTCGTGGAACCAGATAAGATCATGAATAAAGGCAAAACTAGATATAGTAAATAATATTAATCGGACAATGCAATGTGTTTAGTTCAATGTTGAGCCAACATTTGTTACTAGAATGTTGCACTAGCATTTCACTGCAACATTTGCACTTTCAACACATAAACTTTCCGCATGCATTTTCGCTCCACAAGACTATCCTCCGCATTACTGAGAATTAGACCGCTGCCCTTCAGTTCCTCTTTAACATAATCTGGAATCACAATGCTCATAGTCTCTAAATTACAGATCCCCTCCATGTCGAGCAGGTCGCTGAGCATCAGAACCCTATATGCATGATTAATACCGAACCCCTCATTGCATAATCGTTCTTTACCTCGCCAATTATCGTACCAAAAAGAGATGCCTGTGAACCTACCAATTTTTCATTTCAAGAACGGCGTCATCAAGATGCCTGTGAACCTACCAAATTTTCATTTCAAGAACGGCGTCATCAAGCGAATACACCGAACGATCCCTTTCCACGTCGTATTATCAAAAGGTTTAGTTAGATAGTGTAAAGTACTCGTCCCTCTTAGATACTTGGCCTCCATAAATTTGCTCCAAACTGTGTCTTCTTTGTTAATTAATTTCCAAGCAAGTTTTGCCAACAAAGCTTCATTACCGTAAAGAAAACTACTTTTAAAAACTCACAAGTTTCTCTAGACTCACGTCAATTTGACTAATTAAGTAATGTGTTTTATTGTTTGACCAATTACTGATATTGTAAAACTTTTCATATTTCAAACTTAACGGAGAATCTTGTAGTTATTCGAACCTCAAAAGTGCATTAAAACTTATAACTTATAAATCTCATTAATTTCCCAATACTTCTTTCCGTAATTTAAGTAGTACAAAGTGATAATGTGATTAGGCAAAACTTAAAGAAATAAAAGTTATTATATATATATATGCGTAAATATACATCAAAACTAATCACATCAATAGAATTCTACGATATGTTATTATTGTTACTGTTTATGAGATTCCACATAACATAGGTTTTGTTCCAACTAGGACAATATTTATGTCAAATTTCTCAATGCACTAGATTTACAAATTCCGACAGCACACTTGAATGGATACAAATTGTAAATGAGAAATTACTCCTTGATAAAGTGCGAGATTCTCATAGATGATATTCCACTACACATGCATAGTGATTACAAAAGCAACTTCCAAGAATTGAGCTACACACTTACGCAGATCGCCACATTACAGTTCCAAACTTCCAAAAATAAATATACATTCCAGTAGGCGTGGATGGCATCCGAATAGACGATTTTTACTCAGTAACAATCACTGGGATGATATCGGAAGGACTCAAAAGCTGCATCAAATGAAAGGAAGATGAATCGAACGCCAAAATGCAAGTTATGGTAACCTTACATTTTGTACATCAAAAAGTGTTCTCTTCCCTAAATGAAAGCTTTGGAACACCTATAGTTCCCGACTTCAGAGGTCTGACATTTTGAAGTTAAAACATCCATACATGTTCATTCGTGAATACATTTATTCATGTAAAAGTCCATGGTAACTTAATATCTTTACCATGAAACCTAGATCTGCAGAAAGTACAACCATTCCACTTATATTTCCTTATTAGGGATCTAGAGGAAGGAGAAGCCATTTTCTCCACATGACTTGAAGAGAAGTTTTCAGAACCCACTCGTATTATGAATATGAAAGCCATCGCTAGAATCTAACCATTCAACAAGAGAGGGATACTATTCAAATAGATCAACTTTAGGGCATTAGTTTAATTAATAGCAAAAAAAGACTTGAAAACAACAATTCATGCAGTCGAGAAAGCGTTGAAGTTAATGAAGAAATTGGATTTAAGATTAAAGATTGATTTGACTCGGTTCATCTTTGACGTGTGATTAGTCTAATTGCATCGAAACGGACCAACAAACAGTAGTCATCCTTGCAAACAACCATAAAAATACAACCATGAGCTGGTTGTATTTTGGCCAAATTTCATTGTTTAGGCCTCGAAAAACTCATTTTTGTCATTTTTAGTAACTTTTGTTTTAGTAATATATTTTTTCCTAGAATTCGGAATTGCATTCCGTTTGTTGGAGCGTGTTCCACTATATTAGTACTTCTATTTTCTGCATTTATCTTTGTTTTTTCATTTTTGAAAAACAAAACATTTTTTTTAGTATTTCTATTGTTATTTAGGATATATATCATGTGTAACCCTAAAATGACATTCATTGATTATGGAATAAACTTCTTGAGAGTTTCTCTCCTCTTGTGTCAAATTCTTGATATTTTACGTGAATTAACGAGCTTTTAATTCTTACGTGTTATTCCAATATTTCCTATAAGCTTCCGCTATGTCAACAACCAAAATAGAATGAGAAGAGCTAGAAAAATGTATAAAACCTAATGTGTTTTAAAACATCCCTGCACCAAACTCCCTCGTGTTATATTTTTTTGGCACGAAATGCCATAAGGTTATCAAAACACATGCACCAACACCCCCCTCCCCCAATTAAAACTATGCACTATACCACCTCATGGTATTGATTATGTGCACCAAATCCCCTCTTACTAAAATGAAAACTTGATAATTCAATTTCATCAGAAGTTTTGGTGCTTAATTTTTGAAAACACAGAAAATTCCGAGAAAACAAATTACATGAGGAGTTTTGGGTGTAGAGTTTCAAAGAAGATTCTATAAAAAAGAATGACATGAGGGAATTTAATTGAAGGTTTGCGATGACACGAGGGAATTTAATTGATAGTTTGCGATAACACAAGGTTTTTCTTATGCGCCCTTCCCAAAGAAGAGCAATTCGGTTATAAACAATCTCCATTATCTCAAATTACATAATAAACACTCACTCGGGTAAGATAATAAATAAGAATCACTGAATGTTTTCTCGAAAAGTACCGAGATGTTGTTGGGTATTTGAACCGCCTCAAATACCGCCTCCAGGATTTGCCCATGAGGTAATTACGAAGCAACACGAATAAAATATTAACGATAGTAACAACACAAGGATTTAACGTGGAAACTCCAAAACTGGAGAAAAAACACGGGGACCCGAGCAAAATCTACTATGTAGAAAATTTGTACAACTACATAATTTTCACTCAA
Organism: Linaria vulgaris; assembly: GCA_948329865.1. Lineage (NCBI taxonomy): Eukaryota > Viridiplantae > Streptophyta > Magnoliopsida > Lamiales > Plantaginaceae > Linaria > Linaria vulgaris. Next base: position 22,732,636 of record OX415253.1, on the reverse strand, counting down.
CCCGAACGACCCCTCAAACGAGCCTTTATATTAGTAACACTCCATAACTTACACCACACACCTGTATATAAATATACTACGAAACAATTAGAAGAGAACACTAAACACTACATTTTGACGTGTATTTCACAATAACATAACATATGCTATTTTATAGGCACAAATGGGGAGGCTTCCGGATCCTCCCCATCAATATCTTAATCACCACCTGTTAGGGATAGGGTTCTATTCGAGCTAGAACGGGCTCCAAGAATTAATTGGGAGAGAAGAGAGAACTAAAATTAAATTAAACTAAAATTTATTGTTCTTGAATAATTAAAAAGTACAAGACTTAGACTATTTATACTACTACTACTAATAATCCTTAACCAATTAAACCTAGACTTCTTAAAAGGAAATAACATAATTAAAGAAAGACTCCTAATTTAAGAAACAAGATAACGTAATTAACTACTCCCGATAATCCCTAAGCCACGTGGGCTTATTCTTTAACCGATTGGGCCTCGCACTATTCATTGTACGCTGTTGGGCCGTATCAATGCCCGCCTCTGAAAAAGAGGCCTTGTCCTCAAGGCCCAATTGCAACTCTTCACGCCCCAAATCGTCTTGGCCCAGTTGGAGTGCTTCACGGCCCAATAGAGCGCGGCCCGACGATATAAAGCCTGGATAGTCATTAGGGTTGTCATTCTTCTCTAAACCCTTAACAACAGCCGCCCCAATCTTCATTTCTTCATTCTTCATTTCAGCAGCCACACCATTCTTCATTTCACCACCGTCCACCAATTCGCCCCTCTCCATAACTTCTTCTTCACCCAAATCGCCCCTCTCTTCATCTACATCCACCCTTTCGACATTTCCTTCTTCATCCACACCCAAGGATGAAGCTTCAACCCGAAATCCGACGACTTCCTCACCCATAAGTCGCGCCACCTCGTCCTCGTCCACCCACGACGCGTCCGCACTCGACGCGCCCACCCAACTCACCAAACATTCCGTCACTTTCTTCCCATTTCGCCACACCACCCGTCGCTCCAACACCCGTTCGGGCGGCGCAATCATTACATCATCCTCGTTCAGCGGCGGTAGCATGGCGGCAACGTCCGGAAGCGGACCATGATGCGGTCGTAGCAACGACACGTGGAAGACGCGGTGGATGCGCGACCCAGCAGGCAGATCTAGCTCATACGCGGCGGCGCCGATGCGACGGACCACCCGAAAAGGCCCGTAGTAGCGGCGTGACAGCTTGTGACACCCCGTGCGCCGCACCGATAGCTGCCTATAGCTTCGCAGCTTCAGGTATACCCACTGATCTGTCTTGAAAGTGCAAGTTTTCTGGATGTTAGGATAACATTGAAAGTTTCAATGTTAGAGTAACATTGCACGACCAGAAACTGTTTTACAATCTAGTTATTATTATTATTATTGTTTTGCCTTATTCACTTAACTAACTGAGTTCCACAGTTGTAGTTGTCTTTGATTATTATTCAGGAAACAAACTTGCATTAGGTTGGACGCTCAAAGTTTCCAAGATGAGAAGTTTCCTTAATTAAAGCAAACGGCTTATAAAAGGAAAGAAGAAGTCGAGTGCGACTAGGAAAGCTTCCAAGGGAAAGTCCTGAATTGAAGAAGGAGTCTTTCCTTAGCTAGATTACTGGCGAAGGAACTATTATTCAAGAAGGACTGCGAGAACAAGGAAGAGGAGTTCGAGAAGGAAACAAAGAGAATTACCAATCGTGTACAACACACCTTGAAGTAAAAGATCAAGAACCTATATATAGGTGTGAAGTACATCAAGACAAACAACAAGACAAGAGCTAATCAATCCGAGAGATTAATCTACAGTTGTTGAGAGTTTGTCTTGCTTTAGCAAAGTTTTTGAGGTGTTAGAATAGATCTAAGAGTGAGGAGCTTTTAGAGATAGTCGAAACATCTTTTGTGTGCTTTGCTTAGTTTGAACAATTCAAGAGTGAGGAGCTTGAGAGTTGTGAGAACGCCTTTGTTAAACCCTTGTGGTATTTTGCCTACGGCTCGGAAGTTAATATAATCCTATATTCATTTCTTAAATTCGTGTTTGTTTATTCTGCTGCAAACTGTTACTCTGGTCTGCTGCTAAAGTAACATCGTCGAACTAACAGCAAACACAAACTGCTGTTAGAACTTCAGTGTTAAGTTAACATCAACAACGTATCAACCCGATCCACAATTTCAATTGGTATCAGAGCCAAGCACCAACTTCATCGGTGTTTGGCGTTGATACGACAAGATGGACAACTCCAACCCCAATACCAGCAGGTTGCCTGTATTGGAAGGTCCCAACAACTATGCCTACTGGAAGATCAGACTCAGAGTCCACATCAAATCCATCGACCTCAAAGCTTGGGAAGCTGTACTAGAAGGCTATACCATCCCTTATCTGCCAAAAGATGGAGATGCTGACCTGGTGCCAAAACCAAGGGGACAATGGACAGCCGCTGAAATTTCTCTCTACAACTACAATGAGAAGGCTCTCAATGCTATTTTTAGCTGGATAGGTAATCATATGTTTAAACTTGTTCAAACTTGTGATACTACTAAAGCTGCATGGGAAACACTTGAGTTACATTGTGAGGGTGATGTGGCTGTGAGGGATTCTAAGCATAGGAAACTTTTGAGAGACTTTGAGAAGATTGAGATGGGAGAAGAGGAAACTATTGATAGTTATTTTGAGAAACTTCTTGATATATCTAATCAATGTCAGAACTTAGGTTTTGTGATTCCTAATCAGACCATGGTGTATAAAGCCTTTAGAACACTATCTTCTAAGTTTACAGTCAAAAGAATTGCTATGAATGAGTCTAAAGATCTTGCCAACATGAGTTTCCAGACCTTGATGAACACTATGAAAGAATTTGAATTAGAATTTCTAGGAAAGTCTAGCAAGCAATTAGCTTTAGCCCTTCTTGGAACTAGTTCAGATTCTGCAGGTAGTGATGAGGATGAATATGAGTTGATCTCTTCTAACTATGGCAATATTACCAAAAAGTTTAGTAAATTAGGTTTCAAAGGTAAACAGAAAGAAAAACTAACTGGTAATGATGGCCCCGGTTACAAGAAATTGCCCCCTAAATTTGTTAAGTACATGGCATCTAAGAGCACACCTCAAGATGTAGAAAAATTAAAGGATGTTCAGTGCTATGAATGTAAGGGGTATGGTCATTATAAACATGAATGTGCTAACACCCTCAGAACAAGAGGGAATTCTCATTGGGTTTGTGTAGATGACTTCAATGAAGATGATTTTGAATCTGGAACAAGTGCCGAAGAACACTCAGAGGAAATCAAAACTGCTGCGCTATGCACAAGGATCACCTGGACCAATGAAGACTCCAGAAATTGCCAAGGATCACAATGTTACTCTAACATTGGTGAACCAACAGCAAAGCAGGAAATCTTTTTTGGAGACTGGAACAGCAATGATTCCCAGGTTATCTCTGATGAACTCTCTGATTGTGATGATACTAACTTTGACTGTTTTCATGGTACAGTTGATCTAGAAGAAGAGTACTCCCAAGAAGAAGAATTATCCCAGGAGGAGATTCTTGATGATCTGCACACAACATTCCTCAGGCTTGGGAGAGAGAATGTGAAACTCATAAAGAAGAACAAAGCACCGACTCATGACATCGAGTGTCTGAAGAACATGTTGAAACTCTATGAAAGAGATCTTGACAAAGCTGAAGCCGAGTTGAAAGAGGTAAAGGATAAACTCAAGAAAGACACACAACTCATAGCTAAATGGAATACAGGTACTTCTAAACTTGATGAGGTACTAAGCATGGGAAATTCAGGTTCATGTGGTATGGGATTTGTTGAGAAACCTTCCTCTTCTATTGTAAATTCTGCCTATCTATCTTCTAGCTTTGTTAAAGAATCTGATTCTAAGAGTTTAGGTACCATCAACACTGTAAGAAGTAAACCTACTTTTATCTGTCAATACTGTTACCAACCAGGCCACATAAAACCATTATGTAGAAAATTTATAAGAGAATGTGGTAAGAAAACAGTTACTGAATCCAATGTTAGAACAACAGCAGTTTCTGATGTTAGACCAACATTAGGTTCAGGACAGAAAGGTAGAACTTGGGTAGAAAAAGTTAAGACCCCTAAGATTAAAGTTGTTTGCAATGTTGTTTTCTCTGCTGTGTATTCTAACCTTTCAGGTAAGTGGTACTTCGACAGTGGATGCTCAAGACACATGACAGGCAACATTGACAATCTTGTGAATATGGTTTCTTTGAGTACTGGCACTGTGACCTATGGTGGTGGTACAAAAGGGAAAATCATTGGAAAGGGGACACTGAATGTTGATGGATTTCCACCCCTGAAGGATGTGTTGTTGGTTGAGGGGCTACAGGCAAACTTAATCAGCATCAGTCAACTATGTACTCGGTCCAAGGACAACTGCTACCTAGCTCAAGAGGAAGCAGAGTGTTTCCATGCTAAAATAGATGAAGCATCTATATGGCACATGAAACTTGGACATGTTCACTACAGGAACCTTGAGAAATTGCAAAAAGTTGATGCTGTAAGAGGCTTACCTAAGCTATCTTGCCCAGGTAAGCTTGTCTGTGGTGATTGTCTCAAGTGTAAACAAACTAGAGCAGTTCATGCCCCCCTACAGGTACAGAATGCTAATCCTAGATCTAGTAGGTGCTTTGAACTGTTACATATGGACTTGATGGGTCCCATTGAGGTGAGTAGTCTGAATGGTAAGAAATATGCCTTTGTTATTGTAGATGACTTCTCTAGATATACTTGGGTAAAGTTTCTTAAAGAAAAGTCAGAAGCTTTTGATCAGTTCAAAATTCTTTGTGCTAGTATTAAAAACTTATATGGCTCTTCTGTGACTAAAATTAGGTCTGACCATGGTAAAGAATTTGAGAATGCTAGTTTTGATAACTATTGCAATGTTAAAGGAATTTTCCATGAATACTCAGCACCTAAGACACCTCAGCAGAATGGGATTGCTGAAAGGAAGAACAGGACACTTCAAGAGATGGCCAGAGTCATGCTGAATGCCAAAAATATATCCAAGAGACTCTGGGCTGAAGCTTTAAACACTGCTTGTCACATTAGTAACCGGGTGTACCTCAGACCTGGAACTAACATGACTCCATATAAACTCTTGAAGGGTGTGAAACCAAATATTGCACATTTTCATGAATTTGGATGTGACTGTTATCTGCTAAATGACAGGGATTATCTTAATAAATTTGATCCAAAAAGTGAAAAATGCATCTTTGTAGGATACTCTGCCAATAGTACTTCCTTTAGAGTCTACAATCCTAGATTGAAGACAATTCAGGAATCAGTGAATGTTGTGTTTGATGATTTCATACTTGATACATGTACTAGTAATATTAATGTCTCCAATGTTGAACCAACAGTGGAGATTGATGATGTTACTCCTTCCAATGGTACTCCAACATTGGACCATGAAGCTGGAAATGCAGAACAGGAGACAGAACCCAATGTTAGACTAACACCAGCTAGATCTGATGTTTGACTAACAGCAAAAGATTCTGACTCTGAAGTTGAAACTGTCACTGGATCTAGAAGGGACCCTCCAGCTAGGATTCAGAAAGACCATCCAGCATCACAGGTAATAGGTGAGATCACTGAACGGGTAAGGACACGCAACAAAGAAAGAATTGACTATAGTGATATGGTCAAGATGTGTGTCTGCATGAATTTCACTTGTACTGTTGACAATGCCTCAAGTTTTGTCTCCTCTATTGAACATAAGAATGTGACTGAAGCCCTTCTTGATAACTTTTGGATTAATGCCATGCAGGATGAACTGTTACAATTTACTAAGAACTGTGTTTGGAAGTTGGTACCTAGACCACCTAGTGTAAATGTAATAGGAACTAAATGGATCTTTAAAAACAAAAGTAATGAGGAAGGAGTCATAGTTAGGAACAAAGCTAGACTGGTTGCTCAGGGATACACTCAGGTTGAAGGTGTAGATTTTGATGAGACTTTTGCTCCAGTTGCTAGGATAGAATCTATTCGATTACTCTTAGCCATTGCATGCTGTCTTAAGATAAAACTATACCAAATGGATGTTAAGGGTGCTTTTCTTAATGGGTTGATTGATAAGGAAGTATATGTTGAACAGCCTAAGGGATTCACAGATCCTAAGTATCCAAACCATGTGTACAAGCTTGAAAAAGCCCTTTATGGTCTTAAACAAGCACCTAGAGCATGGTATGAAAGGCTTACAGAATTTCTATTAAGTCTTGGTTTTGTTAGAGGTGGAGGAGATAGAACTCTGTTTGTTTTAAAGAAAGATTGTCATATCTGTATTGCTCAAATCTATGTTGATGATATTGTGTTTGGCTCAACTGACAATTCTATGTTAGAAAAGTTTGTTGAATCAATGACAGGGCAGTTTGAAATGAGTATGATGGGAGAATTGAATTTCTTCCTTGGTCTTCAAGTGAAACAAACAGGTACTGGCATATTCCTTTGTCAGGAAAAGTATGCAAAGAATTTGGTAAAAAGGTTTGAATTAGCAGATTCAAAGCCTTGTAAGACTCCCATGGCATCTGCAGTGAAGATGGCCAGGGATGATACTGGTGTCAATGTTGATCCAACATTGTACCGTTCAATGATAGGAAGCTTGTTATACTTGTCTGCTTCAAGACCTGATATTATGTTCTCTGTGTGTGTATGTGCAAGGTACCAGGCATGTCCAAAGCAGTCACATCTGATTGCTGTGAAGAGAATACTTAGATACATATCTGGCACTTTGGCCCTTGGCATATGGTACTCTTATGATACTAACACAAATCTTGTAGGTTTCAGTGACTCAGATTGGGCAGGTGATACTGATGACAGGAAGTCTACAAGTGGAGGATGTTTTTATCTGGGGAACAACTTGGTCTCATGGTACAGTAGAAAGCAAAACTGTGTGTCACTATCCACTGCTGAGGCTGAATACATTGCAGCAGGTAGTTGTGTCACCCAGTTGGTATGGCTCAAACATATGCTACTGGACTATGGGTTGGACAGTGATACCTTACTTATGTTTTGTGATAACCTTAGTGCTATAAGCATCTCTAAAAATCCTGTGCAGCATTCTAGGACAAAACATATAGACATTAGGCATCACTTTCGGAGAGACATGGTGGAAGACAAGCTTATTGACATTGAACATATAGAAACTAACAATCAGCTTGCTGATATGTTCACTAAACCATTAGATACTGAGAGGTTCTTCAGTTTGAGGAACTCTCTTGGCATGTGCATTGTTTAGAGATGTTAGTTCACCAGTGTTGACATAACACCACTGTCTAGCATTGGTTATTGGTTGTGGTGTTGCTGTAATTCTTTTTTGTTCCTTTTTGCATTCTTCATTCTTGCATATTACATCCTTGTTAGAGAAACTGTTGGTTGTGTGGTTAATCTGTATGAATAGCTAAGGTGATTGGTGAACAGGTACATATCAAGAGGTTTGGAAAGAAATAACTCTGATGTTAGTCTGTGAATGTTAACCTAACATCATGGGAGAAGCTGGGATACACAGAGCTCACTACTCTGATGATATTCAGTTGTGACTTATCCATGTTAGGTTTGACAAAGTATGAAGAGAAGCTGGGGTACATGATGTTGAAGGCCTCATTGTCATTCAGTTGTGCTTATCTTCATATTTTTGTCTATGGCCAAGGTTTTTACATGATAGTGATCTTTCCTACTGGGGTGTATAAAGTTTAGACTGTGTGCATTCAATAGCTTTGATTACTTAGTATTTCCTTGATAAACAGGTTAGTAAACAAGTATGCATGAGAAGTTGGGGTGGAGAAATATTTGATAAAAGTGTTGTCTTCATTCAATTTCTTTGTACTTGCCTGCTCTGTAGCTGATGGTTAAGTTGCTGGGGTGTGTGGAGTCCTGTGCTGCCCACATTCAGTGATGAGACTGTCCTTTAACATTCATCAGTTTTTTTTAAAAGAGTTTCTAACAATAGTGAAAGTTAAGGATAAATTGATATGTCCTGATCCCAGTTAGCAAGGCGGTTTGTATGTGGTTACCATCTCTCAAATGTTAATCTAACATGGTTGCATTCATTCTAGTTCTGCATATTTCCTTTTGTCGGTTTGGGCTTAGGGGGAGTAGTTAAGTATCTTGTGTTGAGGCATACTTCTTGGGTGACCAGCTACAGGTAAAAGCACTATGTTTTGTGATCTTCTTGCTGTGGGAAAATCCTTTCCCTGGATAAGTATATCCTCTATGTTTTTCCTGTTTGATTTGTCACTTGCTTATACTGATGATCTTAAGCTTTGTCATTGTACCTGTGTACGAGGTTGAAGCTTCAGATTAGTACAGGAATATCTCACGCTCTCACAAGATGATGCTACTTTGGATGAAGCCCTGCACCTCCAACTTCCCTCCCTGATGTTAACTTGCCAATGTTAGTCCAACATTGTAACAGTGTAACTTATAAGTTTTCAGGTATGAAGACTGCTCTGGTTACGTGTTAACATAACACTGACACGTGGTAAGAATAACATGTAGGGGACGTGTGATAGTGGTCAGATTATTATGGTAACATGTTACATCACCACTATTCCATGCTCTTCATCTGAATCATATATATAATTTGCCCTAATTTCTTCTTCATTCTAACGCTAACAACTGTGCAAAGCAAATTACTCTCTAAATTTTCAAAATCTTCAATCTTTTATCTCAAAGTTACTCTAACAATGGCACGCAAGTCCAACATTGATGCTCTTGCAGAAGCAGCTGCGCAAATCGAGCGAGCGCCACGACGCAGTACCAGACGCACCGCTGCTGAAACCCCAGTCGCCGCCTCTCCAAAGAGGAAAGCTACCACTCAACGGCGCAAGGGCAAAAAGATTTCAAAGAAAGATGTTGGTTCAACATCAGATGCTGTCGAGCAAGCCCCTGCTCCCACCAATCCTGAAATCGAGGTAACAATGGCTAACCCTACTCCGAGTATACCTGCTGATGTTGATGTTGGTATTGAGGGGGAGAATGAGGCCCCTGTGATTGGGTTGGGTAGTGCTGAGATTGAGCCAGCTGAGGCTAATGTGGTTGAGGAAGTGGTGGAGCCAACTGTGGCTAGTTCTGTTGAGCCTAATGAGGCTAATGATGAGGAGTTTACTGCTGCTGAGGAGAGTGGACATGCTACTGGTGAGCATGATGAGGATTTGTCTGAGGAGATTGCTGCTGATGGCAATCTTGGTGTAAATAATGGGGTTACTACTGAAGGTGACCAAGCTGTTGTGAGTGATCAACCAGCTGAGGTTGAAGGAGAAGAAGAGGATGAGGATGAAAACCCTTCCTTGGCTGCTCTTGCAAATGCTGCCAGGAAGAAGAAGGGTAAGGAGGTGATGGCTGAGTCTTCTGAGGATGAGTCAGAAGAAGAAAAAGAAGAAGAAGAGGTTGAGGAGGAAGAGGAAGAGGAAGTTGAGGAAGAAGAGCTTGTGGCTGATGAGCCAGAGGAAGCTGATGTTACTCTAACATCAGATGATGATCAGTTTACTGATCAGATGATGAAAGAGTATCCACATGAAGCTTACTCTGACTTCTATGTGTCTCCTGAGGCTGAGGACCAATGGGAGGCATACCAAGCCAGGGTAATCCACAAGGAAAGGGCTATTGAGGAGGGTATTTTCAAAGAAAACAGGGTGTTTAAATTGCTTGAGGCTAGAGGAGTCTTGGGCTCTGTGCAGAATCTGTCTGCATATGTTCCTGATGTAGTGAGAGAGTTCTACATGAATCTCTCTGAGTGGGTGATCAACCTGGATTCTCCTAAGTATGGGAAGGCTTGGGTTAGGAAGAAGATCTATGACATCACTCCTGCCATGATCAATGAGGCTTGGGGTCTTCCTGATCCTGAAGAGTCTGAGGATCCTACTATGGAGGAGATCATCACTGATCTTACAGGTGGTCTCACTAGGCAATGGAGAGAGAGCTTTCCCACAACCAGGCTGACTTCTCTTAGTGCCATCCTTCACAAGATCAGCACTTACAATTGGCTTCCTTCTTCCAACACTACTGTGATGACAAAAGAGTCAGCAAAGTTGGTGTACAAGCTGAAGAATGGACTGAGTGTAAACATTGGTGAAAAAGTGCTGAGACACATGAAGGAAGTCACTACAAAGCCCAAAGGAATCCTTCCCTATCCCTCTCTAATCTCATGCCTATTGGTGAGGCAAGGCTTCAAAACCAAGAAGACTGAAGGATGGATCAGCAACAAGGCTGTAATGTCAATCACCAGGAGCTACTTCACTAATGTGAGGATACAGGATTTGCCTTGGAACCCTCAAGGAGAAGCTGGTCCCAGCAGGAGGAAGAAGAAGAAGACACACAAGTTTGCTGCTTCTTCAGTTCCAGTGAGCAGTGGTGACAGCTGCTCAGTGATTGCAGATGCGTTTGTTGAGGAAACCTTGGTCTGGCTGGATAGGGAGTACAAGGACACCCAGAGGGAAATAGCTGACAAGCAAGTCAGACTGCAGGAACTGGACAGCTTGAGGAAACACTTGAAGGATCTGCCTTCCTCACAAAAAGGAGGAGAGTAGATCAAATTTCAAAATTTCCAGCAAGTTTTTTAGTTTCTATTTCTAATGCCTTTTGAACAATTGTTTTCTTTTTTTTTTATTCTGATCAAGGAGTCTGTTCCTTGCTGCTAGTATGGAATGTAATTAAGTACTTTTTAATTTTGGGTACTTAGTGTTTCTGCTTATGCTATTATTGAACTGTGATTACTGGTACTAACTCTGTTTTGCAGGTGTTAACTTTCTGATGTTAAACTAACATTGATAAAGCTGGATGTTATAACATCGGGAGTATCAGTGTTAGAATAACATTGGATTAGTCCCTTCTGATATTCAGGGGGAGAGTACTTAGTTTTTCATTGTTATGATATAATGAAGTTTTTCTGAATAATTTGATCTGATAAGAACTGTTTCTTAGGTTTTGTGATTAAGGCAAAAAGGGGGAGATTGAAAGTGCAAGTTTTCTGGATGTTAGGATAACATTGAAAGTTTCAATGTTAGAGTAACATTGCACGACCAGAAACTGTTTTACAATCTAGTTATTATTATTATTATTGTTTTGCCTTATTCACTTAACTAACTGAGTTCCACAGTTGTAGTTGTCTTTGATTATTATTCAGGAAACAAACTTGCATTAGGTTGGACGCTCAAAGTTTCCAAGATGAGAAGTTTCCTTAATTAAAGCAAACGGCTTATAAAAGGAAAGAAGAAGTCGAGTGCGACTAGGAAAGCTTCCAAGGGAAAGTCCTGAATTGAAGAAGGAGTCTTTCCTTAGCTAGATTACTGGCGAAGGAACTATTATTCAAGAAGGACTGCGAGAACAAGGAAGAGGAGTTCGAGAAGGAAACAAAGAGAATTACCAATCGTGTACAACACACCTTGAAGTAAAAGATCAAGAACCTATATATAGGTGTGAAGTACATCAAGACAAACAACAAGACAAGAGCTAATCAATCCGAGAGATTAATCTACAGTTGTTGAGAGTTTGTCTTGCTTTAGCAAAGTTTTTGAGGTGTTAGAATAGATCTAAGAGTGAGGAGCTTTTAGAGATAGTCGAAACATCTTTTGTGTGCTTTGCTTAGTTTGAACAATTCAAGAGTGAGGAGCTTGAGAGTTGTGAGAACGCCTTTGTTAAACCCTTGTGGTATTTTGCCTACGGCTCGGAAGTTAATATAATCCTATATTCACTTCTTAAATTCGTGTTTGTTTATTCCGCTGCAAACTGTTACTCTGGTCTGCTGCTAAAGTAACATCGTCGAACTAACAGCAAACACAAACTGCTGTTAGAACTTCAGTGTTAAGTTAACATCAACAACGTATCAACCCGATCCACAATTTCATGTCTCAAACGTGAAATCGGTGCGATGTTTGTTTGCTTGCGTAGTCATCCGTTGTTGTGCTGTGTGCAAATTGTTTTTGATTCTGTTGAGCATGTCAGATCTGACAGTAAGTGTAGTGTCAATGGCTTGATTGTTGGATGTACCTGTGATGTATGTTGGTAGTGTAAACGGGGGTCGCCCAAATAGTGCCTCAAAAGGGGAAACTTGTGTTGCTGAATGTTTACATGAATTGTACCAAAATTGCGCCATAGGAAGATATCTCGACCATTGTTTTGGTTCATCCATACTAAAACAGCGGAGATAGCATTCCAAAGATCGATTCACCACTTCGGTTTGGCCATCTGACTCCGGATGATAGGCCGAACTGTAGCATAGTTTAGTACCAAGCTGCTTGAATAGTTCAACCCAAAATTTGCTTAGGAAAATTGATCCTCGGTCTGATACAATTGAACGTGGTAGCCCGTGAATGCTGTATATATCTGTTAGAAAGATCGAGGCAATATAGGCGGCGGTAAATTTTGTTGGTAGAGCTATAAAACGAGCAAACTTGGTTAATCTATCAACAAGAACCCAAATTGCTGTTTTGCCATGTGACATGGGTAAGTGAGTGATGAAATCCATGCTTATATCACACCAAACTTGTTCTGGTATTGGTAATGGGTTCAAGAGGCCATACGACTTTGTGGTGAGATACTTTTGTTGTTGACACACTTGACATGTTTTGATGAATTCTTGAACTGTGTGTTTCATATATGGCCAAAAAAATACCCCATTGAGGCATGATAACGTACCCGAAACTCCAGAATGTCCGCCTTGTGGGGTAGAGTGAAATTCCTGAAGTAGTTGCTGTTGTAACCCACTAGAGTCTGGCACCAATAATCTGTGTTTATAAAATAGTAACCCATCTTGCACCATATAGTTCACATCTGTGCTTGCCAACTGTTTGTATTCGTTTACTAACTCTATTCCCTTTTGCGAGGATTGGAAAAATTGGCGCAAGTCGGAGAGCAAGGAAGAAGTGGGAATGGAGATGGCCAAGTGAACACTCGCATCAACCCGAGACAAGGCATCCGCCACAACATTGTCACGCCCAGGTTTGTACCGTACCTCATAATCAAAACCAAGTAATTTGATTATCCATTTCTGTTGTGCTGGTGTATGGACTGACTGAGTAAGAAGGTGCCTTAGACTTTGTTGGTCAGTATAAATGATGAATTTTCTGCCCAGGAGATAATGACGCCATTTTTTGACGGCCTCGGTTAACGCATAAAATTCTTTATTGTAGGCTGAGTCAGCACTCATGCGAGCGGACATTTTCTTGCTGAAGAACGCCAATGGCCGCTGATTTTGGGAAAGAACAGCTCCAACAGCAACCGCCGAGGCATCGGTAGTTAGTTCAAAAATTGTATTAAAATCTGGCAATGTTAGCATAGGTAGCTGTTGCATTTTCTTTTTTAGCTCGTCAAAGGCATGCTGAGCCAATGTACCCCATGTAAACCCGCCTGACTTTAATAAAGATGTGAGAGGAGCGGCGACGGTAGCATAGTGGTGAACAAACCGACGATAGTATCCCGTAAGCCCCAAAAATCCCCGTAGGGCCGTGAGTGACGTTGGCACCGGCCAAGCAACCATTGCATGCACTTTATCTGGATCAACACAAACACTACCAGAACAAATAATATGTCCTAGATAATGAACTTGCTGGACCGCAAAAACACATTTAGAAAGCTTAACAAAATATTGGTTAGTCAACAGTAGCTGAAAGACCACTGTTAAATGGTAGTAATGACTTTCTAAAGTGTCGCTATAGATCAATATATCGTCGAAAAAAACCAACACGAATTTACGCAAATGCTCACGGAACAAATCGTTCATGGCCGATTGGAAGGTGGACGGTGCATTTGTTAAGCCGAAAGGCATAACGACAAATTCATAGTGCCCGTCACACGTCCGAAATGCGGTTTTGTGAATGTCACGTGCAGCAATACGAATTTGGTGATAACCCGATCGTAAATCTAACTTGGTATAAACCGTTGCCTTATTTAATTCGTCCAACAATTCGTCAACAGTGGGAATAGGAAACCTGTCTTTGATTGTGATAGCGTTCAAACCCCTGTAGTCAACACAAAAGCGCCATGTGCCATCTTTCTTGCCCACAAGCAAAACAGGTGAGGAAAAGGGACTGGTGCTCGGACGAATTTGACCGGCTGCCAGCATTTCTGAAATTAATTCAGTCATGATGGCTTTTTGGTAATGAGGGTAACGGTAAGGTCGTGAGTTCACTGGCTTAGCTTGCGGGTCAAGGTGAATATGATGATCATGTATACGGTGGGGAGGCAAACTCTTAGGTGCTGAGAAAATAGTGTCAAAGTCCTGAATGAGTTTGGTTATCTCAGGTGTAACCTTTGATGCTGTGTCGGGTTGATTACACTCAGCCTCCTGTCGAGGAACCACTGATAACATGTGAATAGAAGCAACAGAGTCTGTTTGTAGCATGCGCCTAACCTGTGAAGGAGTGGCTTCTGAAACTGCAGAGTGTCCCCCGAGGACAAGCTGTTGCCCGCCCCATTCGAAGGAAATTCGAGGTATTGCAAAGTTAGCCTTGATTTCGCCTAACTCACGCAACCATTCAATGCCCAAAACCAGATCGGCACCTTGGATTGGTAAAACCAGTAAGGGAACACAGAAGTCCGTGTTCTTGAGGCGTAGCTTTGTGTTGGCACAACGACCCTCACATTGTAGAAACGTTCCATTACCCACCATGACTTGTATTGGAGTTGCTTCCAAAATAGGCAACTGCAGCTGAGTCGCGAAGCGTGGCTGGATAATATTATGAGTACTTCCAGTATCTATTAAAATGGTTAGGGGCTGACCTTTAATAGAGCCTATCAAACGCAATGTTTGTGGTGACGAGAGACCCAGATATGCTGCCAATGATAGGTGAAACTGGCCGACTGGCGATTCCTCGACCAAAGCATGTACATTGTCGTGCTCTGGCAAGGAATAAGTAGTACTATCTTGATCCACGACATCCTCTGTGGGGCCCTCTTCGTCCAGTAACATTAAAAATTGAGGAGTCTTACACCGATGTAGGGGTCCAAACTTTTCATCACAATTAAAACAAAGGCCCTTTAATCTGCGTGCCTGCATCTCACTAGGTGATAAACGTCTGATTGGTAAAGGAGGCTTAGGTTGGGGTGGCGGTAACGCGAGCGTCGGGGTAGGCAAAATTGGTTGCGAAGCTGCCTGCGGTCTAGGGACAAATCGGGGTCTGCTCTCCAAAATCTTTTTCTCAAATAACTTTGCCAATCCAACAGCATGATGCATGGAGTGAGGTTTCATAACTGCCAATTCATTACGAATATCTGTCCGCAACCCTGAAATAAAACAGTTCATGCGCGCTTCATGTGATAAACCCGTCACAAAGTTAGAAAGTTGTTCAAATTCTTTTTGATAATCCATTACTGTCCCAACTTGACGTAGTTTAAAAAGCTCAGCCTGATGATTCTCAAAGGATGATGGGCCAAATCGAGAAAATAAATCTTGAACAAACGCTTCCCATGTACTGATCATCTCGTTATTAGTCATCCAATTAAACCAACTCAGGGCTGTACCTTGCATATAGAATGAAATATGCGAAATACGATGTTCGGGCGGAACATGGTACAGTCTGAAATAGTGTTGGGCCTGAGCGACCCAATCTCTAGGGTTGGAGCCATCAAAGGGCGGCAGATGCACCTTAGGTGGCTTTGGCAGTGAATCAGTGCTCGGCGCATAAGAATTAAAAGCTTGTGAATGAGATGGGCTATGAACCTGATACGACTGATGTTGTGGTCCCGGTGGGGCTGTATTTCGAGATTGGTCAATGGATGTTTTCAATTCAGCCAGCATCTGGAACATGGAATCTTTGAATTCTGCCATATCCTTTGCTGATGTTGTTTTGAATTCTGTCATGTCCGACTGTAGTTGGCGAACGGACTCAGCGAGGTTTGAATCTTCAGACGTAACTGTTCCATCTTTTCGAGGTGGCATGATTCCAAAACAAAAGTAATGAATTCAAAAAGCAATGAAAGCACCAATTGTTAGGGATATGGTTCTATTCGAGCTAGAACGGGCTCCAAGAATTAATTGGGAGAGAAGAGAGAACTAAAATTAAATTAAACTAAAATTTATTGTTCTTGAATAATTAAAAAGTACAAGACTTAGACTATTTATACTACTACTAATAATCCTTAACCAATTAAACCTAGACTTCTTAAAAGGAAATAACATAATTAAAGAAAGACTCCTAATTTAAGAAACAAGATAACGTAATTAACTACTCCCGATAATCCCTAAGTCACGTGGGCTTATTCTTTATCCGATTGGGCCTCGCACTATTCATTGTACGCTGTTGGGCCGTATCATAGAGGTGGTTGGCAGTCAATGGGAAGTTTCAAGGAAGCTTCCCACCGTCAACAGATGTTTTTATATTGGGCCCCTCGAAGTGGAACTTAAGAGTATTTCCAAACATGCTCAAAAGTTTCTTGATACTTCGCGAAGCGATAGCAAAGCAGTACAATGGAAAAAAAATTGATCCATGGCCAAAACTAAAGTATTACTTTGTGGCAGTCACCAAGAGTATAGAGGGGTCATTAGGTAGCTAAGTATAAATTTGTATTAATTATAAAGTTATAACGTTTTCATTATTAGGTAACTATAATTAACCTTTTTAACACAATTTTAAATTACTTTTGTCGTCTAGATATCCAGCCGGTGCGACCAACCGGGTACTGGTACTAGTCTTAACAAATGCACTAATTAAGTGTCGCATATAGTAAGTAAATCATAAAGATGTAACTTAATTATATTACCTGAACAAGCTGGTGTTGGGTAGTAGAGGCCTTAATAATATTGTTATCTTGATGACAAGAACGAACCGTCAAGAACTGATCGACATCAAGCTCCTTATTAACGATCCCAACCGTGAAATAAATGGTATCTGAAGGCGGCAAGTCAACTCTAATCCCATCAACATCAAACCACAAAAAATGGAACCTTTGCACTTGAATCCCTTTTAATTCAGTAATTGATCCCACACTCAACTTGCCTGTAATTTTTGTGTCGTAATAAACGGTGTAATCAAATTTAATGTAACATGGTTTGTCCAAATAAACCTCAAATTGTCCATCATCCTCGGACAAAGTGTAGTTGGTAACTGAGTCGGGCAAAAGCCCACTTGGGAGACCGTATTTTGGAAGAATCTCGTGAACTGTTGGCTTTAGAGATAAATTGAGTAATTGGTGTGATGATGAGTACTGGAGGTTTAGGAGAGAGAATAGAATGAGAATGGAGTAAAGGAATTTTGGGTTCAAAGCCATTAATGGAATTCTCTCGATTTATTTTGTTGTATTTGCGTCAAACGAGTTATATTATATATATAAATAGTCGGAGGTAATTGCAAAATCCACCCCTGCGTTATTTCTAATTTACAGGTAACGCCTTCCTATTTGTATAAGCAAATTTATTCTTTGTTACCAAAAAAGAAAGAGGGAACAGCAAATAATGCTCACTGATTGTATTTTCAGCTACCTAATAATTTTTTTGACATGCATTTAACTAGTAAATTTTCTGTTTTTCTTTCTTTGGAGTTTAATAGTATTGAGTCATATATATTGCTTTTCCTTTTTGTGAAACCGAAGATACTCTAATTTTAAAATTGTGATTTATTGCACAGATCACATTTGTGTCAATTAAAAATAACTGCGCCTATATCTCTCAGCTTCAGTTTTTTCTTCTTTTGATCGTTAATTATTATTGTCTCACAACTCTGTGGGGCATGTCGGGACTGGAAGAAATTTCGTGGAAAGTGGCGATTTTGTTTTTGGTGAATATGACACTCTGTTGTTAAGTTAAGGGTGACTCCTGGCTGGATTATTGGAAAGAGAGAAAGAAAAAAGTGGATAACATTGACACATTGTAGACTTACAAAGGTGCACCTCCCCATATCTAATTCACAGTAATGCATCTAGACCTTCAGTCATTAAGTTTTTAAATATTGAAGATTTACCATCATGCTAAACAAAATTTATCTGCCTCATTCCACTTTACTTGCCCGCTTAATAATCAATTGGGGTAAATATTGAATGCTTGGAGAAATTCCCAAAGCAAATTAGAGTTCGGGCTGTTCAAGTTTACTAGTCAGCAATGGAGAAAACTTGAAGTGGCAATATGCGGGAGTATATTCTAGACTCTATCGTAGAGAATTCGGCCACATGTCTAATTAACTGAAGAGGAGGTATCGGTTGGGCAACAAATATTTTGTGCCCATATATGTCTGCTTTAATATATACAATACAACGACAAAATCAATTAGGTATAGGAAATTTACCTTATTCAGCAATAGTTATATGACAGACATGAATTGAGTTAGGTTGTAAGTTCCACACAACTTTTCCGAGATTGGTCTGTCACATGCATAGGAACTATGTTCTATCGATCTGGTGAAATTATCTTAACATCTATACATTTGTATATAATTTATTAAAAAAATACTTTTCCATTACATATATTGTAGTTCAAAGAGAAAAATGCAAAACTAGGCCCAACCTATAGACATTTTTCCGAAACTATACACAACGTTTGAAAAGTTGCAAAACTATATGCAACCTTTGCATTTCGTTCGAACCTAGCCCCAACGTTTAATTCCGGCCAAATTTGAATTTTTACAGGGGCAAAACCGGTACTACACTTCTAATTTATAAAAAGAGGGGAAAAATCATTATTTCACCTATTATTATATGAAATCAAATGTAATTAAACAATTATTTCTTAAAAGTATATCTTTATATATTAAAAATAATAACAAATTTAATTCCTTAACATATATAAATATATAAAAAAAGTATATCTTTATATATTAAAAACAATAAAAAATTTAATTCCTTAACATATATCAATATATAAAAAAGGATATCTTTATATATTAAAAACAATAACAAATTTAATTCCTTAACATATATCAATATATATATATATATATAAAAGTATATCTTTATATATTAAAAACAATAACAAATTTAATTCCTTAACATATATAAATATATAAAAAGTATATCTTTATATATTAAAAACAATAACAAATTTAATTCCTTAACATATATAAATATATAAAAAAGTATATCTTTATATATTTAAAAAAATAAAAAAATTATATCCTTAGCATATATAACTATATAAAAAAAGTATATCTTTATATATTAAAAGAAAATAACAAATTTAATTCCTTAACACATATAAATATATAAAAAAGTATATCTTTATATATTAAAAACAATAACAAAAAGGAAGAAAATCATTATTTCATAAATATAATTTTTATTATTGAAATCAAAAAACAATATATATATACATAAATTCTTTATTATTGAAATGCAGAAAAAAGATATATCATTTTTTATTACTAAAAAAAAAACTCATCTTGATCAAAACGGAGTATGATGTCATAACGATGACATATGACATTTTTCAGTTGGAATTAGACGTTGAGGCTAGTTTCAAACGAAATGCAAATGTTGGGTATAGTTTTGCAACTTTTCAAACGTTGGGTATAGTTTCGAAAAAAGACCTATATGTTGGGGCTAGTTTTGCATTTTTCTCTAGTTTAAATTAATAGAACTGTTTTCACGAAGTGATGATACATATCCAAAATTATAAAAAAAGTTCTCCTAAAATGAGAGCTCAGAAAATATCGGAGAACCGAAGACAAGTCCCTCGAAACACGCCCACCGACCACGCTTAAGGGAAAACATTAGGTCACGCCTTCTCAGGCTACATCCAATCAACCCCTCACATGCAACGATGAAATGGCCAACCCTTTAGGTATAACAACCGATTACATCCCCCGGGGTAACATCTGGGTAAACCTACATGGGATCCATTTCGAGGAGCTATGCGTCCTCGCAGACTGCGCCCAATCAAGTTATCGCAAGGAATATGAATGTAATGGTTCCTCAACCATGACCGAGTAACTACCCTCAGATAATTTCTAACGAAAAGATATCATCGAATTTGTGCTCCAATGATTCACCAACTCTCGTTAATTACACCTGAGGTACACAACTTTCCGGTAATGACAACAAAATTACCGCGGACGGAGACACACAACTTTTCGGTAATGACAACAAAATTACCCCGGACGGACACTCACTTCCTTCTTGAAGAACAACCTCCAATCAAATTCTCGAGTCTTGTACTCCGAGGACTCTAACAGTGATCCTCCCCGAGTGGGCATCCTCGAACCAGCATTCTAAGAACCCTTCTACCGAGTCACGAACTCACTCTTACAACTCATTCGAAGGGCACCATGCTACTTAGGTAAATATTACTAACTCCCAAAATTGGATATCTACTTGTCCTTTGAATAAAGAGAGGAGGCACAAGTGATGATAAGCTACTAGAAGGGATAAACATACTTGCTATTAAGAGAGCCAACCCCCAACTACTCACAATGAATAAGGAGAAACCGCATCTAATTGGCTACCCGAGTAGAAGAACAACCATTGGTCAAAAGAAGCCATTCCCCATTGGCCCTTTTGTGGAAGACAATCATTGACCCATAGGAAAACCTTACGGTTGGGCTACCCTACAAAAACACCTATTGGCCAGAATAAATCATCCTAATCGGTCTCCCTCGACAAAGATGGTTATTAAAAGAATGCCCCGCGATTCGTCAAGCGTTTCCTTGAAGCTCCTATATATAGGGACACACTTATCACTCTAACACAACACTTTTTGGGCTATCTTTGAGCACCCAAAGCAATCTTGTACTCTTGCATTTTTTGTATTTCACTATAGTTCCTTAGCTGGACATCTCCTTCCTCAATCAAGCTCCCCCAATTTTAGCTCCCTCTCCAAATGTAATAAAAACACTACTCCCTTTCTCAAGTTGGGATCAATGTCCCTAAAAGTACTCACTTGATCTTTATCCCCAGATTACCCTTTCTCGGGTGCTGGTCGATATTACATCATGAAATGGTGCCATCTGTGGGAACACTGTAAGTGTCCTTGAGATAGCTTAAGAGAGTCACGCAAAATAAAGAAGGAAGAGAGAAAAGAAACACCCACCAAAGTCGTCCGACATACTCTTATCACTTCAATGAGCCGCAAACCCTAGCGGAAGAAGATCCAGAAGTGGAGTACACGCATATCCCGAGAGTTGCATATGAAACCTTGGTAAACACCGCAATCATCCATGCGAGAGAGCCACACACAAGCAAAGGTTCATAATGCTTCCGCGGCCCAAGATCTGCTGCCCAGAGAGGTAAGATTTGTATACTCCAGTCATAGTGAGGTTCAGGGAAATAATCCTCCTCGTCGTAGTGCCCGACTGAACCCCCAATACTATGACAAAACCAAATGCACTCACTGAAGAGCACAAGAACCTAGGTGCCATCCTCAGAGAAAGAATGGTGGGAGAAGAGGCCAAGACCGTGAAGACAATCACCACACCGAGCCACTCCGGCAACACAATGTGACTGTCGAAGAACCAATGTGGCACATGATGAAAGAAGTGCATAGATATTTACGCAAACTCAGATGCAAATTGAATCCCAATGATAAGGTCGCTTATCTAGGATCCCCTTTTGCACCTCACATGGCACAAGCTCAGATCCCCTTAGGGATGAAGCCTGCAGGGTTACCCACTTACACTTGAGAGAAAAATGACTGAGATCCCCATGATCATGTCAATCGGTACATAGCAAGCATGAATCTTGTGTCCACACCATATCATGTACTTTGCCGAGTGTTACGTACCACCCTCACCGGGCGAGCACAAGCTTAGTTCTCCTAACTACCCATGGGAACCATCTATGGGTTTGAACAACTGACACATGTGTTCATAAGGAAGTTAGCATGCAACCTCCGCTTCCTGAAATTTGTAGGATACTTGTTCAATATTAAGCAGGGTAAAGACGAGCCTCTACGAGATTACATGATAATTTTCTCTAATAGGGTCAAAGATGTCCCGAACTTTGACCCACAAATGATATCCGACATTTGGTGCACGACTTCTAGCCTAACGATATCTCCAACTACCTTATGGGGACCAGGGCTAGAGATCTCAAGGATCTAATGCTGTGAGCCAAAACCTTCATGCAGAAGGAGGAAACCCGTAAGGCTATGAAGAAAGCCGACACGGGGAATACGTCTAGTTCTCTCGGAGGAAAATGAAGAGATAACAAGAATGATAATCAGAGAAAAAAGAAGACAAGGTGAAATGCCACATGAAGCCCATGCCATTGCCCTCATGGGGGTTACCCCGGGCGAAGTCCTAAACATCATGGGTGGGGGAAGGGAACTCCAATGGCCCCGACCAGCGAGAGACCTCTAGAAGAGCAAACATACTGGTAAATACTATAACTACCACAAATCTTACGGGCACGTAACCGACGAGTGCATCCACCTCAAGATAGAGATCAACCGACTCTTGAACATGGGTACTTGGAAAAGTACATAATGACCGACAATAGCCAACCCCCAAATAACGAAGAATGATACCCAGAGAAGAGAGGCCAAGAGGAGAAAAATAGGGATTCGAGGAAGAGACCCCGATCGGAGCAAACAGAGGACGAGTATCGCTCCTCGCCAAAACATCACAATGGCGCCCGATCGCCGCCCAATCCTCGTACGTACCAAGACAATCCTCCAACATGGAGGATCGTGAATATGATATAGGGATGTGTTATGGCCATCTCTTTTACGGGACATAAAAAGGGTACATCAAGAAGCTTAAAAGGTGGACTAATGAGAACTTTGGTGTAGCAAACAAAGAATATAATGTTAACAAATCAATTGTTACATCTAGATTCATTTTCCGCCTTCACTTTGATGTAGCGATACATCTCCCCAAATTCTCCCAAATGGTGCATTGGATCTTCGTAAGATTCCTCTCTGAACATTCTTTGTCAACATGTACATCAATTCTGGATTTGCCTTCACTACATCGATAATTGTTAGTTTTCGAGTAGTTTTTTTCATAGGTGGATTATCAGCTTATGTTTCCCTTTTCGTGTTGACAATTTGTGGTTTTTCCTCCGGGGTAGATCGGTTATTGAATCTCCTTTCACTTTGTCGTCCAATATCTCCAAAAGTTATCTTCTTTCCCAAGACTAGACTCTTGCCAACCCTATCAATCGTCATCTTTAAAGAAATAAGAACATGGTGTATTAATGCCTTCACAAATAAGCTTGGTGATTCAAACACAACAATACCGTTACTCCCGCAACGGCGCCAAAAACTTGATGTGAACTCTGGTGTAACGAACAAAGAATATAAAGTTAACAAATCAATTGTTACACCTAGATTCCTATTCTCGCAAGTGCATGAATCAAGTAATAATAAAATGATAAGTATAGTTACGAATCAAGTATCATGTCCCAAGGGAGTGATGGATGAATGCTTAAATCACTTAAATGAAAAACACTAATGGTTGTCACATTTTCTATATCTTGTGTTTGCAAGATGAATGCGTATATGCAAAATGCTTTTAGTGTAGAAAACTATGAATGCAGATTTTAAAACACTTTTAAATGCAGAAGATCACTAAACTAATATGCAGTGAAAACAATGAGAACGATTTGAATGCAATAATTAACCAAACTAACTCAAGATGAATGCACAAAAGGTTTTATTATTAAACTAATGGTGAATGCGAAGAAAACTAATCTACATATGCAAGAAAGTAAATAAAATAGAATTTAAGAAGATTGATTGATTTAATTCTTAGGTTGTAAACAATAGATTAAAAGATTGTTTAGAGGGTGGGTTTCACAATTAATTTAACCATAGTAGTTTATAGACAAACTACCTATATTTACGTAAGATGCTTGATGATAATTTGAAGCTCGTATGTCTAATGGATCCACGACATAAAGCTGGACCTATCCTAACTATAGAATATGTGAGTCTCTAATAACCTACCGCATTAGCGGGTTCAACCCAATTGTCAGTTGTTTTAGTAGAGATATCAAATCTACAATCCAATTAACTCATCCGAATTGTGCTAACATAAATGTACATAATCAAGATTGACCTAGTGTGATCTAGAGGGTTGTGCATCAGTTGCATTAGTGTACCAAAGTCACAAATCACATGTATATATAACTAGCTTAACATCTACACTTTGGTGGTCCCAGGGTAGTGCGTTCGTTCATCAAGCGAGAGCAAGACTAATTACACATCATAAATAACTATTCAATCTAGACATACAATTTCATCAAACACACATCAAGCAAAATACATAATCATATCCATAAATTAGAGTTACTCACATACTCTAAACAACAAGTATGTTAGCTCCTCATAGTCATGAGTTCAACAATCATAACAAATAAAATAACATAAACAAAGTAAAGAAATAGAATAAAGCTTCTTTGATCTGGAGGAACGTTGACTCTTTGGCTATCTTCTTGACTCCTACATGCTATCTTTTTCTCTGCGAACTATTGACTCTAAACAATGACAAATACTAAACTAGAACAAAACCTTGATGGTGTTTCTTTCTAAAAACAGTTGTAAGCAATTGTGAGTTACTGAGAATTGGTGTAAGCGATGGGAACTGGTACCTTGAGTTCTGGCCGTCCTCCTCTATATATAGAAAGCCTTGATGCCCTAATTTCATGAACAATTGCAACTTAATTAGTAGGAAAAGACGTTCTTGTCCACACATCCCGCGACCATATATGTCTCTCTACTACCAACGCGACTCGTGCTACTTTTCTACTTTGTCACGTCACTCTCTGATTCTCCTCTGTGATGTTCTGCTTCCTTCTGTTGCTCGTGCTACATTCGGTTTTAGTTGCACTATGGCGCAACTACCTTGTGTCGTGCCGCTCCTTCCTCGACTTGGACTGAGTTTTGGATTTCTTAACGTGTTGCGATTGGTTTGCTTCCTTTGCGTAGTGCCATGGACCTTGAAATAGCGTCATGACACCTTGTTACCAAAGACATCCATTGTGTGCTCTTTTAGCTTCGTTTTGTGGTGATTCGATAAAATCCTTAGAAAACAAGAAACAATACCAAAACCAATAAATATGCACCAAGAATTATACAAAAGCAAAAGTAAATGAGTTCTAAAATGATGCTAAATAAACACTCATCATGGACCAAAAGCAGAAAGTATACGCCGATGGGCAGAAGCGACGCCCACAATCACCTTCGCTCCGGACGACTTATGAGGCATCGTTTACCCCCACGAGGACCTATTGGTAATAAAAGTCACTATACTCGGGGCAAAGGAAAAAAGGTTCCTCACGAACACAGAAAGCTCTGTGGATGTCCCGTTTCTCCCCACGTACCTCACTCTCGGATTGACTGAAGATTAGATAGAACCTCTAGAAGTCTTATTCGTAGGATTCTTTGGGAATATTGTCAGACCCTTGGGACTGTTACGCTGTCTGATGCGGACGGACTACTTGTAGTAGAATTCAGTATAGGTGGGTATAGAAATACGCTGTTAACAATCAAATTGCTACACCTAACTTCCTTCCAATTTCAAGTGCATGAGTCAACTAATAATAAAATGGTAAGTATAGTTATGAACCACGTATTGTATCCCAAGGAAATGGTGGATGACTGCTTTGAGTCACTTAAATGAAGAACATTAGTTGTTGTCACACTTGCTGTCTTTGTGTATGTAGGATGAATGTAATATAAATGCAGAATGCTTTAAATGCAAGAAAACTATGAATGCAAGCTTTATGAAAATGATATGTAGATGAATACTAAACTAGAATGCAATGAAAATAGTGTATGAATGCAGAGGATGGTTTTAATGCAGGATACAAGTTTGGATGCAAGGAAAACTTTAATGTAAGCAAATTGAATGAAAAGGAAACCAACTAACTAAACTAATCTAATGCAAGAATGTAAACAAGAGAAAATTTAATATGATTGATGCGGTAATTGCTCTAGTGGTAAACAGGTGAGTAAAAGATATTTGGAGGTTGGGTTTCACAAATGATTTAACCATAATAGTTCATAGACAAACTTACTATGTTTATGTGAGATGGTTGATGCAAGTTTGAGTTCTGTGTGTCTAATGGATCCCCGACCTGTAGCTGGACCTATCCTAACTATAAAATCATTAAGTGTTTAATAGCCTATCACGTTAGCAAAATCAACCCATTTGTCAGATGTTTTAGTAGAGATATTAATTCTGTAATCCAATCAACTCATCTAAATCGTGTTAACGTAAACATACAATATCGAGAATGATTTAGTGTGATATAGAGATTGTGCAATAGTTGCATTAGCATTCTAAATTCACAAATCGCATGTATATTTAATTAGCTTAACATCTAAACTTTGGCGGTACAAAGTTGTGCATCCGTTCATTTAGCAAGAGCAAGTTTATTATGTAGAATAAAGACTAATCATTCTAGACACATGGGCACATCAGAAACACATCAAACAAAGTAAATAAACTTATTCATAAATCATGGTTACTCCCCTACTTCAAACACGAAGTAGTTTAGCTATTTATAGTCATAAGTTCAACAATCAACAAAGAATTAAATAACATAAAAAAGTAGAAGAGATAGAGAAAAGCTTCTTAGATCCGATGAACGTTGAAGCCTTGCTATTATCCGCAAATCCTACGTGCTGTCTTTTTCTTCAGAAACTATCGACTCTAGAATATGAAAACAAAACTAGAACAGAGCTTCAATGGTGTTTTCTATCTTCTCAAAACTTCTCCAAGTAACTTAATCTAAGAGTTTATGAGTCTTCAAAGAAATGCTTAACGTTCTATAACTATTGGTCGTCCTCATTTATTTATAAGGAAAATGTGTTGACCTAATCTCGTAGTTGGCCGCAACTTAAACAATAGAGAAGGACAATATTGACCTAGGATCGCACGACTTAATATGTCGTGCATATACCCTCGTGCTCGCTCGGTTTTGTACAATGTACGATACTCTCTGCGTGTTATGCGAGATGCATAGAGTTTTCTGCTGCCCACGCTAACTTCTGTCAATATCGAGTGTCGTGCAGCTTTATTCGTGTTGCGCAGTTCCATCTTCGACAAAGTCAACTTTTGGACTTCTTTCCTTGCAGCAATCTGGGTTTGCCTCTGTTTGCAATGTATTGTCGCTCTCTTTTTGCAACTTGTTCCAAAATCATCCCTTTTGTGCTCTTTTCCCCAACTTTTTGACTTGCCTCCACAAATAAAAAGATAAAACAATACTAAGATCAATAATTATGCACAATAAGTATACAAAAGCCAAAGAAAAAAAGCACCTAAATCACGCTAAATAGACGCTCATTGCTACCCATGTCCTGGAGAGGTGGAGCCTTGAGACAAATGGAGGCTGTTAAATTCTAGAAAGTGAATGCCCTCTCTGGAACCTACGACGCAATCTGCGGGCGTCCGCCGCGCTGAGTGTTCGAAGCAATTCCTTCCATGTTGCACCTAAAGGTAAAATTCTCGACATCATCCGAGGTCGGAGAGGTCAGAGGAGACCAAGCCCAGGCTCGGCAGTGCCTCATGAACGCACTATCCGTCGATCCTGAAGGTGCACCCCTGGGTCCCTAGCCAAAAAGGCCTGAGTCCAAGAAGCGAGAGTCCAACCCGCATAAGAACTAGAAATGGTGGAACACTTATAAGGCGCTGAAGGAAAAGCCGTGAAGATAACGACTAACATCAAAGAAGAGGTTGAAAAAGCAATTATCAACAGCCTGAAGCAATTCCAACACGTCTTTGCATGGGAAGGAGGTCCTCCAAGAAGAATAAGCCAAGATGTGTTCCAACACGAACTGAATGTCTATCCAACCGCCAAGCTGGTGTAGTAGAAGAAACGAACCATGGGTCCCGAGTAGAACAAAATCATACAATCAGAAGTATAAAGGCTCATCGAGCTCCAAAAAATTAGGGAAGTTAAATATCCCAAGTGGTTGTCCCATGTAGTCCTAGTCCCAAAATAAGGGGAAGGTGACGCATGTGCGTATACTTCACCAACCTCAACGAAGCCTCCCCTAAAGAATGCTATCCCCTCCCCAACATAGACTGGCTCATGGACTCCACCATATGATGCGCTTTACCTCTCCATTATGAACAAAGATCAGGGGTATAATCAGATCCTTATGGTTACCAGAGATCAGAACAAAACCAGTTTCATCACAGACGTATGGACTTTCTGCTACTTTGTCATGCCATTCAGACTCAAAAATGCAAGAGGAACTTACCAGAGACTGGTGAACTTCATGTTTGGAGGACTGATCGTAGACACAATGGAAGTACATGTTGACGACATGATCTTCATGAACAAGAGAACCGAAGGATCATGCGCAAGATCTTGCGCAGACCTTCGACATTATAGAACAATTAAGAATGAAGATCAACTCTCATAAATGCTCATTTCGTACCTGCAGAGAAAAGTTCCCGGGATATCTGGTGACCCAAAAAAGGATAAAGGTCAATCTCAAAATATCCCAGGCCTTTATCGAGATGCGACCCCCCAAGAATGTGAAGGAAGTGCAAAAGTTGACCAGAAGAATGGCTTCCCTGAGCAAGTTTATTACCTGCTCCTCGGAGAAGAGATTACCATTTTTAAGATACTTCAGAACGTGAAGAATCTTCACTGGTGCGAGGAAGCCTTCAATCAATTAAAGGAATATCTAATGAAGCCCCCACCTTGTGGAGCTTGTTCTCTGAAAAATGTTGCCTCTCTACTTGGTAGTAGGAAACGAACCCGTTAGTTCGGTTTTGGTCAGGGCAAAGGGGAGGGAACACCTCGCCATCATTACGTGAGTAAAACCCTTCAAGATGCCGAAACACGGTACACCCGTATGGAGAAAGTTGGCATGGCTCTTGTTACTACCGTCCGAAAGCTTTGAGTTTACTTCTTAGCACACCCTATCACCGTGCTTACTTAGCACCCACTTCGTACTATCCTTAATCATCTAGAGGCGCCATTATGAATGGTGAAATAGGTCGTGGAGTTAGGAGAATTCGACATCATCTAAGCCCCCGACTTGCGATCAAAACTCAAGTCCTAACCGACTTCATCGTGGAGATGTATGAAGATCCAAAAGAAGATGAACTGGAGTCATTGTGGTCCGTATTTTTGGATGGATCCTCCGCAGGGTCTCACAAAGAATTGGGATCGTGATTTAAAAGGTCAATGAGTAGAAAAATGGGAAGTCATGGACTTTGTCATGCAACTAGACTACCTCGTATCAAGTTATGAAGCTAAATATGAAGTCCCCCCCATTGGAATGCGGCTGGCTCGAGAAGGAGGCATGCGAAGAATCCTAATCTAAAATGATTCCCAACTCGTAGTACAACAGGTGAGCGGAGCCTTTGAGGCCTGAGAAGAGCAGATGAAGGAGTATTTATAGGACATACTGGCAGAGAAAATCACCTTTTAGTAATTTGAAGCGAAACAAAACCCTTGGGCAGAAAACAAAGAAATGGATGCATTATCCAAACTAGCCAGCCAAGCATAACCCGTGTGCATGCAAAATATCACGTTCCTGACCACTCAAAAGTTTGAACACCTAAAATACGACGAAGGCATCCTGGTAATCACTCCGCTGGAGAAAATATGGATAACGGAGATCACTGAGTTTCTACAAAACCTGGAGAAATTCAGAGACAATCAAAAAGACTACCGCAGGCTTAGCAAGCGAGTCCCCGTTATTTCCTCCGAGAGGGAATACTCTACCACTAGTTTATTCCCATCCCCATCTGTGGTGCCTAGACTAAGGAGAATCTCAATACGTAATCCAGGAAGTGCACAAGGGAAGCTACAAATATCACACTGGGGGAAGAAGCACGACGACCAAGATTCTCTAATAGGGTTGTTATTGGCCCACCATGGTCGCAGACTATGACGAGTACACCTAAAAATGCAAAAAGGTGCCAAGTTCACACATTACAAACCCGCCACTCCCTTGGAGACGAATGCAATTCCCTATCCTTTCGATAAGTGGGGTAATAATATCTTCACAGCACTAGTACCCGACAAATTTAATAAGAAATATTTACTAGTTGCAATTAACAACTTTACGAAGTGGGTCGAAGTTGAGCCTTTGGCAAAAATCACGAGTGGAGCCATCATAAATTTCCTCTGGCAGAACATTATCTGCCAGTTTGGAGAGTCCTAGAGAATGGATAATGATAATGGATTGCAATTCCAAAGCGTGCATTTGGAACACTGTTGTGAGCAATGGGGAATTAAGCTTTGCTTAATGTCTGTTGGATACCCGCAAGCAAACGGGTATGTGGAAGTCACCATTCGTGCCTCTAGAAATACTCAAAGCTAGGCTCGAGCGATACCTATCTAAGTGGGTTGCAGAAGTTCTTAGGATCCTTTGGGCTTACCGCACAACCCCGAGGTCCTCAACCAGCAAAACCCCATTCAACTTGGTTTACAGCTGCAAAGAAGTAGTACCCCTAGAAGTTGTGAAACAGAGGAGAAGGATACAAGAATACAAGGAGGTGAGGAGCAGTGCAAACTTAGCCTTAGCATTAGATCTACTAGAAGAGAAGATGAATCGAGCCCTCACCCAGGCTGAATTATGTAAGGTATGCATGGACATCTATTACAATGCTCGAGTACGACCTCAGACTTCTCAAGTTGGGGATCTTGTCCTGAAGAGGGATGAAGCTTCCAAAAACATCGACAAGATCTACCTATCTGTCCAGCTGAGCCGCTTCTGCTCGAGCAGCTTTAAGGGACTCTTTAAACACGTCACTTTCCTAACAGAGGGTACCAATTATAGAAGGTAGGGGGGAGGGGTAAAAACCACAGAGTAGGAAGTTCCAACATATCTCACACACGCTCTTGCAGAACCTATCCCACAGGGTAGAGTAGGAAGGACGACCAAGGGTCTCACGATCAATGCAATTGAGTAGGCCACCCATGAAATTATGGAAGTACTCAGAATCCGCAGTAGACCCCGTGAAGTTGGAAGGCGCATTCAGGCTCTCATTCTTAGGACAAAGGATGATCGTGCACTTTCTAGTAGGCACCCTTGGAGGAGGGTTCGTAGGACTAAAGTAAAGTGGAGTCCTAAAAGAAGGCATGAAATAACTGGTGGGTTATTAAGTCATCACAGGGCTCATAAACTTGGCACCACCCCTCGCCGAACTCGATGCACTGTTTCAATGGGCTCCAAGAATCTAAGCTAGCACCTCATTATTGACAGTTGGGGACACTCAATCAGCAGCAACAACACGATTAGGGCCTCAAACCCCAGAGGGGGTCCATCAGCGTTGGATTTGCCATCAACGGCCACGAGATCTTTGTTCAGAATATTAGCCATGAACATTTCATGAAATGGAACTTGAGCGTGTTGCTCTATCTCCTCTCCTGGTAGCAAAGAAGTGTTAGCCCGACACGCATATAAGGCAAAGAAGGAAAATAAGGATAACAGAAAGGGGCACTTATTATATAAAAGATTCATATGAAGAGGGGCCAAAGGAAACTCCAGGTCTCAGTCTTCCTCTACAAACCCGCCACTCTCATGGCAATAGGGGAGTTCAGCATTGAAGACACGTTGTACGAACCACTGGACATGCCAACCTAGTGGCGTGGGGTATTTTTGCTGGTCTCGAGATTACGTCCACACCAGACTCTCTTGACCCTTATAGGCAACACAAGAAGAGCTTCTAGAGGATAGTTTTAATGGAATTGTGGATACTCCTACATTTTTGAAGGAGGCAGAAAGAGAGTCTAGAGCGACAGGCATAGGGACATGTTCTAATATTGGGGATTAGGTCGTGACTGAGCCTGTAGTTTGAGCATTTTCCCAGGTTCAGTTGTTTACCCGTGTTAGCGTATGTGCCAAATTATTAGTACTTTCCGAATATTGGTGTTGGTACCCTTTGATATTATGCGCCGGTGTATGTCGCTGTGTTTGTTTGCACTTTATATTGTGCTTTTGTAGTTTCTGTGGGTGGCAATGAGACTTGAAACTTAGTTATGCTCATATTAACTTGTTTATGGATTTTATGCGCGTAGCATGTTTTTCCATGTTAGTATTGTTTGTTGGATAAGTCTTACATGCGTCTGACGTCTGTGCTTTGCTTATCATTAAATGTTTTGGTGTTGACTTATCGTTAATGATTAAGTGACCTTTTGCTTTATCGATCCTTTGTCGTTTAAAGGAGATGTTTGCTTAGTTAACCGGATTTTAATCTCAGTAAAATTTGTAGCGTTGGCAACTTTGGCCATAGCGTATGCGTATAGTTTGTGTGAGGAAGCGTATTTCCTCATTATGATTGATGAGTAATACTCGATCAGTTTGTCTACCTTTTGAATAGGCATAGGCGCTATGAAGCCTTTATGAGATGTTATCTCATCAAGAGCTTGGAATAGATGAGTATAGGGCTCAATCTAGAATGAACACCATGTAGTTGTGTTAGGCACGCGAGCCGTAATGCATGACATTCTTTTGGAACGTGTGCTTTTAGATGAGAACTGAGCTCCATCTAGTAAGTGACACCATATAGGTGTGTTAGGCATATGAGACATGACACGCAACACTCATTTGGAATACGGGCTTTAGATGAGAACTGAGCTCGATCTAGTAAATGACACCATGTAGGTGTGTACTGTGAGATTTGATCTCTTTAAGGCATAGAGCCTGTAAGTAACTCGTGGTGTGTCGTTTATGGCGCTGTGTGTGTCTTCATGAGTTATTGTATTTTCTCTTTAGCTCGTTATAGATGTAAGTAATTATCTTAGGTTTTTTACGTAACTTGTGCTACCTCTCACATTTTAGTGTGGATTTTTGCAATCTCGAGTAAGAATGTTACATACTCGGATGCAACCATGGCTCTTGTCGATTTATGGTTTTATGCATCAAAGGCAACCAATTGTTTCATGGTTTTATGCCTTAAAGGCCACCAGTTCTTGCATGGCTTTACGCATCTAAAGTAACCAAGTCTTCTATGGATTTAGACATTTAAGAAACCAGATCACACATGGTTTTACGCATTAAAAGATACCAAGTCTTGCATGGCTTTACGCATCTAAGGCAACCAAATATTGTGTAGTTGAAGCGGTCCCATCCAATGAATCCATACCCATGTATGACATGCCACTAACGAGAAACAGTGCTAGGTTGTTAGCCTGAGCGTAAGTAAGTTTTGCAGCAAAGGTTTTTATACCAATGCACAATATAGTGAATTGCAACAACAACTTTCACTCTTGTGCAATATTTTGTATTTTTTGCTTCAAAATATGAAGTCTTAGTGGTAGGGTGGTAACCCAGCTATGGGGTACTACTTCTTCCTTGTTTCCTTGAAAAATGGCTTGGACGTTTGCATCAAGTTGAATGTGGAGGTGACCCGGCTACAAGATGCTACTCCTTCTTTTTTTTCTTGAAAAACGGCTTGGGCGTTTGCATCAAGTTGAATGTGGAGGTGACCCGACAACGGGGTGCTACTCTTTCATTTTTTCTTTGAAAAATGGAATTTGGGCTCATAGGACGCGTTATATTGCTCCTTCTTATCTACTAGAAGAACAAGTTGAAGAGTGTGCACGGAACCTGTTCATAGCAAAGACAGACAGAAAAAGATTTTTATTTATTATTAGACTGCACTTGACTTTTGACCAAGTTGACTATGTATCCTAAGTGAACTCGAGAATCAAGTCTCCTTAGTTCATTTAGTTCGTTACAACATTTTACTCATGGAAATGGAAAAAAAACTATAATGAGCTACGGAGAATTTTGGACGCTGTTGTTAGGCATAAAATTTCATAAGGTTCTGAACATTCCAAGGACGTGCTAGATCGGGACTGTCCATTTTCTGCAGATAGTAGTAGCCTTTAGAGCTAGCTCGGGTGATCTTGTAAGGCCCTTCCCAATTTGGTTGGAGTTTGCCAACACGCTTGTAGGTCTCGATTTTTCTAAGGCTAAGTTCCGCACTTGGAGCTGTCTGAAATAGACTTGGTTGTCACAAGACTTAGCTATCATTGTCTTGTATGCTTGATTACTCTCAAATGCCTCATCATGGGCAGAGCCTATAAATTTCAAGTCCACGAAGCGCATTCTTGCCGCGGTGTTTAACTAATAGAAGTCCTCGGTGTTGTGTGGTAGGCCCATAGTATCCCAGGCAAAGCTTCCACCCAAGACTCCTTAAGTTCGTGCATTCTCTTCTCAAGGTATTCCACAAGGGTCTTGTTTGTATTTTTTACTTTACCATTTACTTGTGGATGATAAACTGCCGTGAAGTATTGATTGATAATCAAACCTTTGCACCATGCTCGAACGTCTTGTCCTAGGAATTGTGTGCCATTATCTGAAATGCATACTTGCAGTATTTTGAAACGGCAGACGACCTATTCCCAAATGAATTCAATGATGTTTCGCTCTGTAATGGAGAACAGTGCTTGAGCTTTGGCCCGTTTAGTGAAGTACTCGACTGCAACAATTAAAAATCTCTTTTGTCCCTTTGTCGTTCCGAAGGGTCTAACTATGTCGATGCCCCATTGATCAAATGGGCATGATGCTTGCATCAGATTGAGAGGATGTGCAGGAACATGCGTAAGATGGGAGAAGAATTCACAACTTTTGCATGTTTTGACAAGATTCATTGCATCTTTTGGCAAGGCTGAACAATAGTAACCTTGACGCAACACCATTTGAGTCAATGAGCACCTCCTGAATGATTTCCACAAGCTCCACTGTGTATTTCATTTAGCACAATTTCTACTTGGCGATGTGATAAACACCGTAGTAGCGGTCCTTCAAAGGATCTTATGTAAAGTTCATCATTGAAGATGGTTAACGATGTACGTTGTATTTCAGCGTTTGCGCCATAACAGAGTTGTTTGAAAGATTTCTCTTTTTGAGGTACGTGCAGATTTCATCCTTCCAAGATGGTTCAGATATGATTGGCATGGCCCGTTCGACTCTTTTAAGAGTTCTTAGATATCGAGTCTTGCCTATGAAGGATTCTTCTACCGCTAGTAAGACGAGTCTTCTTTCAGTGTAGACCTCTATTGAAGTGGCGAACTGTGAAAGCACATCGACCTTGATGTTGTGACTTTTTGGGACCTGGCACAATGTAAAATATAAAATATTTTACAATATTATTGAGCTTGTTCAAATAGAGGATCATAATGTCATCTTTGGCTTTGTATGAGATGTTGAAGTGGTTTGCCACAAGTTGTGAATCAGTGAAGAATGCAAGGCTTTTGAGTCCCAATGAGCGTGCCATTGAGGTACCAACAAGGATAACTTTGTATTTCACCTTGTTGTTACTAACGGCAAAGTTTAGACAGATTACATATTCGAGTTTTCTAGCGTCGGGAGAACTTAGGTATACACCTACTCATCTGCCTTTGTTTGTAGCTGAGCCATCAACATGTAATGTCCATGGAGCTTCTTCCGTTTCAATGGTAGCAACTCATGCTTCCTGAACTTGCGCCCTTACGAGGGTTTCTGCAACGAAGTTTGCCAGGACTTGTGCTTTGATAGCTGTTCTAGGGCGATACTCAAAACTGTATTCGCCAAGCTCTATGACCCACTTGGCTAACCTTTCGGAGGTATTGGGCTTCAATAACACCTGCTTGAGTGGTTTGTCTGTCAACACCACAATAGGGTGTGACTGAAAGTAAGGACGTAGTTTTTGTGCCATGACTAGGACGGCTAATGCAATTTTTTTTGATCTCAATGTAGTTGTTTTCAGCATCCTGAAACACTTTGGAAACAAAGTAGATTGGTTGATGGACTATGCCTTCCATGCGTACCAAGACTGTGCTTAGGGCTGGGAACGGGATGGAATCCCGTGCAATGGGTACCCGCGGCGGGGGATCCCGCCTTGACGGGAATGGGATTCCGACTCCCGTTCCCGTCCACGAACTGACGGGATCCCTCGGTGGCGGGATCCCGTCATGACGGGATTCCCTCGCGGGAATCGCGTCAATTTCCAGGAGGTTCACAAGTTGTGAACCTCCTGGAAAATGGCACCTTCGTTGCTCAGCAGCAGTCCATTCAAGTGTGCTTTGCTATTCGTTATCTAAATCAACACCAGAAGGCTGGCAAATGGCAATTGGCAATTCTCCGTGTTTTTTTAACCTGTTTACAATATAATATAGATCCCAAAAGCACCATTCGGCTCGCAATCGCAATTCACAAGTACAAACCACAAAATATCAAAACAAAATGCCACAAATCATCAAACCAAAAGACACAAATCATCAAACCAAAACGCCACCCCTCAAATTAGTCTATTACAAATCGTCAAATACAACAAATCCACAATTCAAATAAGTAATAACTAGAGATTGTTCAAAGTTCAAACGATAAAAAATGGATCCGTTAAACCACTTCAACCATCCATATAATTTATGCTTCAAGGAAGGATGCGTCGAGTCCCATTCGTGCAAAAACTACAAGTATATCAAAAACAACAAAAATAAGTGTATCCATATTGATATTAATATTAGGAATGCAACATACCATTAATTTCACTTTACAAATACCTGATTGGCAACTCTCCAACTCCACAATTGACTCTTCTATGTCAAGAGGCTCGGAATGACCGCTTTCGTCGCGTAGCCAATCTTGGGCACAAATAACGGCTTGTACCACTCGAGGACTCAATGAGCTCCTAAATCGGTCTAGAATGCGCCCTCCTGTGCTGAACGCAGACTCGGACGCCACGGTAGAAACGAGAATAGCCAATACATCCCAAGCCATTGTACTCAAGATCGGAAGCCGTAACGAGTTTGCCTTCCACCATGCCAAAATGTCGAATTCATCGTCGTCAAGATTACATAATTCATCATTGTCATCGTCGAAGTATATTTTGAACTCACTCTTCAGTTTAGCCCGATTTTGCGTCCTCTTACTACAAAATACAAGTGCATTTCAATTATGAACGGTTATGAAAAAAATAATGAATTCACATTAAGTTAAGATTAACTCACCTAACAAAGCCGCCGTGTCTTGTGTTCTTATTCTTCTCGTTAGCGGGTTTTGGAGGAGGGCATGTCGACGTTGAAGGAGTTGCGTCATACATTCTCTTGTACTCCTTGTACAACGTCTCAAACTCTACCCAAAGCGTCGATACGAACACGTGGTCATCCGGCACCATCTCCTTGATATACTCAAACTTGTAACGGGGATCCAAAATCGCCGCAAAGTATAACATATGGTTCATTCTCTTTTCTCCCACGCCCCAATATTTGTCATATTTTTCTTTCATCTTCATCGCCATGAGCTTGATTTCGTGGGGCTCCTTCCCAAGTAAGGTTTCTTTGTCTTGAAGATTCATCCAATCCCCCAATATCTCATCGATTGTGGAAATTTGACCCAAAACCGAATTCGAGGTGACGTAGGATGTTCCCGAGACCAGTTTGGTCAAATTCTTAAACGGCCTCAAGAATTTGACGTACATCTCCGCGGTCTTCCAATCATTGTATAGCGGTGTAACGTCATTCAAGTCCTCTTTATATTGATTATCACGAAGCTCAAAAGAGTCGAAGCCCACTTTAAGCTCCAAAGCCGCCTTCAACATAGAGTATGTCGAGTTCCATCGTGTAGGCACATCAAGACAAAGCAATTTCTTACTTTGTACACCTTCATCGTCGAGATATTGCTTGAACTTCTTCAACCTCCCGGCGGAACCCTTGATCCACTTCACCGCACCTCTAATTCGATCCACCGAATTGCCTTCAACATTTATTTTCAATCCATCTTGCACCACAAGATTAAGGATGTGTGCAATGCACCGTATTTGCACATGGATCCCGTTCAAAAGGAAAAAATCACCTCGAACCGAATGCTTCCTCACCAAGTTCTCAATCCCGGAATCATTCGAAGTAGCATTATCCACCGTGATTGTGAATACTTTCTCGATTCCCCAATCCTTCAAACACCCCTCAATATATCGAGCTATATATTCTCCCGAATGGCCCGAAATCAAGCAAAAATTTATGATGCGCTTCCTCAACACCCACTCTTTATCAATGAAATGCGCGGTGAGGACCATGTAGTTGTCCCGCCTAATAGAAGTCTACGTGTCCGTGGTTAAGCACACTCTCTGAGCATTTTCTTTGATAAACGTCTTCATTATCGTCCTATCGTCCAAATACATCTGCACAATCCTCTCCCTTATTGTCTTGCGACAAAACAATTTCAAGTTTGGGCATCCTCGCCTCCACATCTCCCTAAATTTAGGATGATCCACCGTACTAAACGGTTGTTCAGTCGCAACCATCCACTCCATAATCCCCCTCAAGATATAATCCTGATCAAATTTCCATGTTCCTACTTGATGAGACGCTTTGTCGAAGTTCAAACGAGTTTGGACTAATAGCTCCTTGAGGGCTTCAGGTTTTTTTTGACAAGCCTCAATGTGCCTCCTCAATCCGGATGTCCCTTGGTCACCACCGTCACAACCAATTTCTCTCTTGCAATACAAACATTTCCCCTTGACTGTTTTTTTAATTGGACAACGGAACGGCTCAAAGTGTGCCCACCAAATCGACGTAAATTTAGTCGTTTTGGTGGTAATTATGATGGATTTACCATCTATCGCAACTCTCTTGAATTCCTCATGAAATAACTTTTCATACTTTTGAGGCTTTTTTCCTTTGCCGACGACGATGTCCCTTTCTTCAACCATTTCGGGCGGTGGTACTGAAGGCCCCTCCTCTTGTGGTTGTGAAGGCCCCTCCTCTTGTGGTTGTGGTGGTTGAGACATTGGCGGTTGTGGCGCCTGTGGCTCATCCCGAGCATCCTGAGTATAAACATCGGTCACGGTACGAGAACGTTTGCGAACACCACCTGATTTCTTTTGAGGTATTGGTGCCTTCTCTGCCATTTTTTTCTTCATTTCTACATTAATCAAAATCAACGACAAACAATCAATATGCAATACCATTTCATATACACACGAATCAGTAGAGATTTCAGTTTATCTTAAACTGAAATATCCAATACCATTTCATATGCAATACCAATATGCTATACCAAAACAATTACCCGCAAACGTCAACAACATTAATTACTATTGCAATGTCAATATACCATTCTATTGCAATGTCAACAACATTAACTACTGTTTAATTAATCAGGAATATAGTTAATGTCAACAACATTAACTACTGTTTAATTAACTACCATTCTATTGCAATGCCAAATATATAGTCTAATTACCCGCAATCAACAATTAAATTCATCAGGAAACAATTATCCGCAATAAATCAAGAAATATATCTATATACTCAAATATATATCAAGAAACAATTACCCGTGGAGGGGAAGGAAATACCGTGGTGGCGTGGAGAGTGGCAGTGAGAGGAGCGACGAGCTGGCAGCGTGGAGGAGCGGCGAGCTGATGGAGGTGCGCGACGCGTCGCGTGGAGGAGCGGCGAGCTGGCAGCATGGCGGCGGCCGTGACCCGTGTGTTGTGGAGCTTAGGTTGAGTGTGTGTGTGTGTGTGTGTCGTGTGGCTGCTAGGTTTGAAGAATGAGGAGAGTAAATTTTTTTTGTGTTAATAAGGACATTATTATCTTCATTCTGCTCCCTAAACTTTCTAAAATTTTAAAACCATCCTAGTATATATATGATTTTTAACATATAACACCCATATATAAAAAAAGTAAAATATATATATATATATATATAGGCGGGATTTCCCGTTCCCGCGGGAATCGGAAACTGACTCCCGTTCCCGACCCGCGGACAACGGGAAATCCCGTTCCCGGCAAGCTGCCGGGAAATTAAACCGCGGGTTTTTTTCCCGCGGAAAAAATTCCCACGTGAGGGGACGGGTAAGGGAAATTCCCTTACCCTTTCCCACCCCTAACTGTGCTAAGATCATTCTCCGATACCGCTAGGAAGAGTTACAAGGTTTCTCTCTCGATCGGTTTTGCCAACAGCAGTGGGGAGGTGAGATACCGCTTGAGTTGCATGAAAGCTTCTTCGGATTTGTCGGTCCATTCGAAGTTTTGATTCTTCTTGAGGACTTTGAAGAATGGCAAGCTTTTTTCTGCCGCAGTTGAGATAAACCTTCCTAAAGCTGTCATATGACCCACAAGGCATTGTACATCTCGAACGCTTTTAAGAGAAGGTGGCTCTGCTAAAGCTTTTATTTTGTCAGGATTTGCTTCAATCCCTCTTTGGTTGACCATATGGCTCAGGAATTTTCCTCCATTAACTCCAAAGGTGCATTTCTTCGAATTTAGTTTCATGTCGTATTGTCTTATGATCAAGAAGGCAGTTGTCAGATGATCAATGTGATCCTCAGCTTTGTTACTTTTGACAAGCATGTCGTCGATGTAGACCTCCATGGTTTTTCCGATGTGGTCATAGAACATCTTGGCTACCAACTGTTGAAAGGTGGCGCGAACATTTTTGAGGCTGAAAGGCATAACGCTATAGCAGAATTCTCACCTATCTGTGACAAATGCATTTTTGTTCGTGCCGTAGACTACCATCAGTATTTGATGAAATCCAGTTTGAGCATCCATCATGCTTAGGAGTGCGACTAGCAAATCGATCCGTGGTAGAGGGGATGGATCCCTAGGAAAATGCTTGTTGAGATCTGTATAGTCTACGCACATGCGCCAATCTTGGTTGGGCTTCGGTACGAGAACAATGTTTCTGAGCCTTTATATGAAGCGTACTTCGTATATGCGGCGAGCGACGATTTTTACAGTGACTTCTATGCCAGCATCAATGTTTTTTTCTTTACTGAAATTCCATTTCTTTTGTCTGACAGGTTTTGCCTCTAGATCGACATTTAACCTGTGTACAATAATACGATTATCAATACCTTTTAGGTAGCTATCAGTCCAGGCGAAGATGTCCATGTTTTCGCGGAGACATTGGATAAGCTTGCATTCCACATCTTCTGACATGCTGGTGCCAATGCCAGTTATCTTTGTTTAATCGATTGGAGACAAACATATATCTTTTGATTTGTCTAGAGGTTCAACTCTAGTCGCGCTAGCCAGTTGTTGTCTGATTTTACGGAGTCTCTTGTCCTCCAACTCTGGTGATACTTCTGTTTCAATGATGTTGTCGGCAGTATTGTTGTTCGACGGCTCTTGTGGTGCTAGCATTTTCCCTTATCATCGAGCGTGTTGATTATGTTGATCGATAGGGTCGGATCCACTTGAAGTGTAGCCATATAACATGTACAAGCTTCTTTATAGTCTCCGTGGACTTCACTCGCACCCCATTTGGTGGGAAATTTCATTTTCTGATGATATGTCGATACCACTACCTTGAAATCATTGAGACCTGGGCGACCGATGATTATAATGTAAACAAATGATGTGTCAACGACGGGGTACTCTAAGTTACGAGCCCTTCTATTTGGAGCAGTCCCGAGGGATGTAGGAAGCAAAACTTTCCCAAATGCTGCCACTCTTGATACTCCAAAGCCGTATAACAGATTTGTTACCATTTTCATGTGTGTGTCGCCTAGTTCCATTTGCTCCAGTGCAAAAAAGGGGATGATGCTGACCGAGCTTCTGTTGTCAATCAAGATTTTCTTAATGTTGTAGTGTGCAATGTCTAGGCTTACGACCAATGGGCAATTCAAACTCGCGGCTTCCATAGCTTGTGGATCGAACTTATCTTCATCTTCTTTGTTGAATATCAATGCATTCTCAATTATTTCTATCGTGGATATCATATGAGATATACGTTGATAGTTGTATTGCGCCAGATCGCACGTAATCCTTTTCCGTGCTTTGTTTGAGTCTCTGCCCATTGGGTCTCCAGAGAACATAGCGATGTCGTCTGGGATTTGCATTCTAGCAGTCCTATAGCCCTGCTGCTTAAGGAACCATAAGGCAGCTTGTGCGACATGTTCATCGGCTTCTTTCTTTGTGAAGGATATTGAACTGTAGAACTCATATTCCTCTTGCTTAAGCTCATCGACGTGTAACCTCACTTTGAAAGTAAACTCACGGAGATGACTTGGAACCTATTTCTTTTAACATTCAAAGATTGGGGACTTCCAATGCTGTATTGTGTAAAACTCGTAGAGTTTGGCTCGTGCAGTAGTAGGATCTGACTCTAGTGCAATCGTTTATTTGTGCAAATTCTATCTCGCCCATTCTTTGATGGTGGTACCTGCAACCATATTAATAACTCCATTAATGGACATATTGTCAGTGTCATCCCTTATGACATGGATGGAGTTTATCTGTCCACTTTTGGTTGGACAGGGTATGTCGGAATTAGAAGTTGCTCATTTGTTCTGATTGTTGGGCGATTTGTGATCTTTGACATATTCTACCAGGTAGCCCTCCTTTATCAAGTGTTCTATCTCAGCATATAGTGCATGATATTTTGAGGTGTCGTGGCCGTACTGCTCATGGTGCTTGCAGTAGAACTTTGATTAGCGTGTTTCCTCCATTTCTCAGATCTTTCTCGGAGTATTGAGGAGATTCTAATTTTTTCCAACGTTGTAGATTTCACGCATGGTGATGATAATCGGGAGTTTTTCCCTCGGGGGAGATTTTATGCATTTTATACCCCTCTTATCATTTCTTTTGCTCGACGTGAGTCATTTTGCTTGGATTGATTATTGTCGCTTCGGACATTTCTCATTTTGTTGCGCTCCTCAATTCCCGTATCGCATTGAGAAATCATGTTGATTTGTTCGATGGTCTGCATTTTTAGCCTCAAAAGCTCGTCGGCTAGCAATATATTTCTCAAGGTGTTGAATAAGATGTTTGCAACGCTCTGGGTGGAGGACATTTCAACTCGCAACATCTTGACATTGAACCGTATGATGTAGTCTATGGTTGATTCATCATTGGCTTGTATGATAGTCTTTAAGTATTCTTGTGTCAATTGTGTCCACTTATGTGTAGCAAACTGTGACTTGAACATTGTTCTAAGTTGAACATACTTATGTATCGAAAACGGTGGAATCCTCAAAAACCAATCTTGAGCTACATTAATAAGGGTGATAGCAAACAATAGTGATTGTATACCTTTTGAGTAGCCTCCCAAGTTGAGCTTTCAGTCTAGGAGATGCAAGTGAGTACTAGGGTTTCCTTTACTATCATAGGTTGGGATCTTTGGGATTTTACGGCCTCAGCCTAGCACTATTCGCTGCATATTTGGTGAGAATGGAGAAGCCACATCAATGAATTCATTGACTGCCCAAAGAGTCCTTCTAGTGAAGTTAGGATGAGTGATTCTGGCTGGAACTTCTTCTCTTCTTTCTTGAAGCAAAGGTTCCAGCCTTCAGGCGTGTG
The DNA here is from genome assembly GCA_948329865.1 of Linaria vulgaris. Classification (NCBI taxonomy): domain Eukaryota; kingdom Viridiplantae; phylum Streptophyta; class Magnoliopsida; order Lamiales; family Plantaginaceae; genus Linaria; species Linaria vulgaris. The sequence continues at coordinate 22,689,505 of OX415253.1, read as the reverse complement.
GTTGCCCTTGTATCTCATATCCATAGTCATCACGTGAAGTAGTTCACACATTTAATGTGGAAGAACGTGGTGATGGTGACGGTGAGGGTTGAGCTCTCCTACCCAGAGGATGTCTGCGATCCTCATAGGGTATTGCAATAGTTGTCGTTCTCGTTTTACGTGTATGTCCCTTAGGAGTTGAAGCATGGGAGTGGTTGCAGTCTGACCAATGTTAGCAATAAGGCGGTATAGGATTTGCAGTCATATGCTGCCTAACCATATTCATCAGTTAACGAAACTACTTAGAAGGAAGTGGCGGTGCCCTTGTTGACGCAATGTTTTCGGTCTACACATTAGTAAGTGCAGTGCTAGGAACTTGTTCATCAGTAGCCTGCGACTGTTGATGCTGAGTCGCCACTTGTGAGGCCGTGTTAGAATGAGTCTGAGAGTATTTCGTGATTAGTAGGCTGTCTACGTGTTGTAACCATGATGCCCTTGAGATAGTGCGTCTAGTGGTTTCCCAAAGACAGCGCCTCCAGCGCGAGGTGTTTTCGCTGGTCTCGATCACCTCCTCACCAGACTCTCTTGCCCCTTATAGGCAACACAAGAAGAGCTTTTGGTTTAATGGAAACCTGTACTTAAAATATGATGGTTAGATGTAAATAGCTTATATAAGTAAGTAACCTATTATAGGGAAGGATACGGGTGGTCAAATCCTAGGTCAAAGCTCTCTCGTACTTAAATCGAATTGTTGACATATGAATGTCTATGGAGAAGTAGAGGTGAAAATACTTTAACTATTTTTGTTGACGTACGCTTGGTTGACGTGGAATTATTGACGTAGAAACTATTGACGTGGAAACTGTTGACGTGTCATGATTGACATGTAAAACTGTTAACGTGCCTTGAAAATAGGGATGGGCAAGGCATAAGAGAGGATTCCTACACCTACTAGAGGTGTAGTAGGTGAAAATGGTGCACCATAGGTCTGGTGCATCCGCACCGCACCGGGTTGGACCCTGGTGCGGTCTGACGGTCGATGTGCCACGTGGTACATTAAGTCCAACTGACGTTCTCTGTGGCATGTCGACATTGAGCAATGTACCACATGGCACATCGGGGCTGACCCGTCGCGGTCTATCGTGCCACGTTGATTCACCGACAAGGCCGAATTTGACCGACCAACCACGTCAGTTCGCCCAACATGGGCGTACTCTAGAGTCTCGTCACGATGTTACGTCGCTTGGACTTCTATGCTCGGTATTTTGCCATAACGGAGAATTTTCTCAAGGTCAATGGTATTGTCTTGAGGGTCACATTGATACGATATCTCGGTCGTCTAATCTATTTGGGGGAAATTGCCTTTTGCCCCCTCTACTCCAAGTTATTCCCAATACGATCGCATATTTTGGAGGTGTCGTAATTATGGATCACCACCTGGTTTAGCTACTCCAAGGCCTATGCTAGTGACTTAGAAGTATAGATCAGATAGTCGATCCCCCACATTATAGGAACACCCATTTAAGAAATAGGGCAACCACAATGCTAACAAAGAAGAACTGCCGCCTTCAGTGACATCCCGAGCATCATAACCTGTGGGCGCCACTAAGAACATGAGCTTGTTGGCACGGTGAGATAGGGTGAAGAAATGTGACTAGGTGAAGCCATGACGAAGTAAGAACTCACCCGCCACCCTTTGGGGGGGGGGGGGTGCACGGGACGTTTAGAAGCAAGCAACACAGAATGAAACTAATCAAATAGTGGTAGGATGGAGGATTAAGCTGACTTGGGCACTGATGGGGTGTTTATTAGGTGTAATAGAATGGGATAAACTTCATCACAAAATTGTTACACCGCAGTCCCACGATATCGTAAGTGCATGAATCAAATAATAATAAAATAAAAAGTAAGATTAGTGCCCAAGTATCGAATCCCAAGAGAGTAGATATTTGTAATTTAGCGATGATAATATTGAACACTCAATGAATTAGTTTTCTTTTCTTTTGGTTTTATCGTTGAAGAATCAAACTAAGACTAGGAATTGTTGATTAACTAACTAACTAACGACTAGAGATGTAAACTAGAATGCTTAAGTGAAACTAACTAGAGATTGCAAGTGGAACTATTTCTAAAGAACTAAGACTAAGCTATCTAACTAACTAGAACATAATTTAATTGATTGATTGATTGATTGCTATCTAGGTTGTAAATCAGATTTGGTACAAGGTATCTGGATTTTATTGATCTTGGATGCATGTTCTTCATAGACAAAATACCAATGACTCTTATGTAAGACGCTTATTGATGGTTGTTTTGTTTCCGCGTTGATGTAGCAAATTAACCACCTTTCGATGTAAGAAATAACCCTCTAATCCCTAATGATGTTAGGCTAATAAGCACTTTCCCATCACCACAAGTTCACCATGTCATAGGATCCATACAACATTTTTAGAAGTGAATTAAAGTTACCAATTACGATCTAGATTCCACGAGCATGTTAATGATCGAAGGTCTAAATATTTATCAGTCGATCTACTATGTTAGTGTTGCATTGACAATATCCTATGCATAATTCAACATAATACAAGGTTATTCAATGTCACTACTTTGCTATCAGAGAAACACGTGCACCAAATAAACCATGTAGCATAAGCAGCAAATTATATCCAACAAAACAAATCCATCAATAAATATAATCAAAACATAGGTTTAAGGTGCATGATTATGAGATCAACTACATCCTCTCTCAGATACTAAGAGGATTAGCTACTTATAATCATAACTAAATCACAACAATTCATCATAGATTATTTATGTAAGGAAAGGAAAAGATTAAACTCCTGATCTCCTCACTTCTTCCCTCTACTCTAATTGCCGACTCCTCTTGTTCACCTTTCTCCTTCAACTAGGACTTTGATGCTACGGACGGTGTAATTTATGCTCTTCTCTAACCCCTAGAATGATCTCTAACTCTTTTTAGTGGTGTTTTGTGCTCTGAGAATCGGTACCCTAGCTACTGAATGTAGTATTTTTTTTCTATAGTTTTTCTTCGTCTTGGCTTTGTTTTAGGTTTTTGGCATTGACCCAAAATTACATCTGATCATACACCAGGAGCGCAATGCGCCGCTAATCGTGCGACCCCCTATTTCTTCAGCATTCTTGGACAATCGCTCTCGTGCTCGCCCTGCATTTTGTTTTCTGGTTTCTTTAGTAGCACGATTGGTAGCCGTAGTTCTATTCCCCAATTGTTACTAAAAAGCGCTGAAATCCTCCATTAAAGCATCGTTTTGCTCTGACTAGACTCAAACTACAACATCAATGAAATGACACTAAAAAAAGTAGCATTGCCAGAAAGATTGTACAAAAGTCTAAGAAATCAGGTACTTAATTCAGTATAATTCTCCTCTTATCAAATACCCCCAAACTTATAACTTTGCTCGTCTCGAGCAAGCCATAAACAAAAGAATTCAAATTCTAATAATGACAACATGCTTAAATCAGGATTTCGTCTCAGAATGCCACCTACAATTGTAAATTGAAATAATAAGAATTATGGATGTCAAGTCATTGCACACCAAGGTAAATCAAGTTGTCATCCATACTATTTCATTGTGCATAGTGGTGTGCTCATGTATCACAAGTATATAATACGAGACTTTTATATAAAACTCACAAGATCAAGAAATGTCAAATATAGTTACTCCTCTCTCGCTTTCTACTTTTCTCACTATTTTTCATGCATGCAAATTCTTCATGTTGAGGATCTTTAGGACTTTGTTAGCTTATAATGATAGGCTCGGGTATGGGCTATAAATAGAAAAGATATTTATGAGCTCTAGAGATATCCATAGTGGATTTATTCATTAATGTTTTATTTTCCTCCCTTGTTTGTGCCTTCTTCTTTTGGCCATACATTTTAGGCTCATATTGGCATCTTTTCATTTGCACAAGAACTCAATCCACCCTATACTTCACAGATGTTTGGGATGCACCCCCAAACTTAGCATTTTTGCAAAAGGGTTATTTGTGCTCTCTATTATATTCATCCTCAATTTCTGTTAATATATTGTTTTAGCTCATGCTTTTGTTTTGAGCTCCTACCTTATTCTTCCTTTAATCAACTACTTCCATCTTTAGAAATGGATAGGATGTATAGTTTTCTTTCGGCTCATGGTAAGTGAGTAGGTTTCATAAACAAAGGCTTCATAGAAAAGATTTCAATGGGGTTCTGTGGATTTTTCTTCATAAAGGATTTTGGGCTTGAAAGACTAAAACTCAAATATTGAAAATATGGCCCATTTCATTTCCTCAACACTTTGAATTCACGTTTACTACAAACAATAATGGAGTTAATCACTTAACATTCATAATTTCTATGTAACACCACATTTCCTCATAAATCCCATACAAGTATCCAATATTTTTTACTCATGCTCATCGTGAATGGTGTATATGAAATAATCACGCTTTCAACCAAATTAACTAAAGTATACTCCTATCATCCATACATAATTCCTTTCTTCCAAGATCTTCCTATATTAGGCATATATCATCATAGATCCTAACTTTTGCATGCTTTTATTACTTCAATTAATCTAAGACTCGAAAAATAACGAAAACATACTCTCAAAACAAAAACAAACTGGAGCAAAACTAACTTAATAGAGAAGCTATTCACCCCCCCCCCCAAGCTTAACTTGTTCAATGTCCCCATTGAACTACTCCTACTCTTTTGTTTTTAAAAAAAAAAAATAAAGCAAAAGGAAAAGAATAAGAATTAGAACAAAGGACTCCCCCAGAAATTCTATTCTTTCTAAATGTTGTCCGGTGTTGTGTCGAATACTTCCCCGTTCATCTTGTTCAACATGTCCATCACTGCTTCCCATGAGTTGTAAATATCCTCCCGAGCCTTTTTGAGCTCAATCCATATGAATTCCTTTAATTACTTTGTTTGATCTTCCATTGATTCACCAACCCTTTCAAACTCCATGGATTTGGTGGCGTCACTCTTGCTTTTCCAAACCAATCAACTTCTTTCTATGTAATTACATCTTCAATAAAGTCCTTCTTGTCAGATTGTTTAACCAGAACTCCCGGTGCTCTGCAAATGCTTGTGATGAGCCCTCCACGTGGGAAGCTCCTGATGTTCTTCCTTTAATAAAAGTGTTAATTGAAATCATAATTTCTTGCCCCACATCTATATGGGTCCCATCACACATCCACGTCAAATATTTTACTTTGTCCCATTGTGCATCTTTCATGTGGTTAATAGGTGCAATTCGTGAAATGATGAAATAATACCAAGCCATATATTCTGTCACCAGTTTATTATAAAGGATAAAAGGATTAGCTGAGTTCGGCCATATAGATGGACTTGGATTTCACCATATAAGTAATTTCAAAACAAAGGAAACATTCTCTCACAAAACAAAGGTAATATACTAATATATAAAATCCTAGAACAGACTTTGGCGCGCTATCAGAACAATCACGCCCTACCATCGCGTGCCTGGCACGTGATCAGACCGCATCCACACTTCAACAACTGTCTTTTTCAAGTAGGTTCCGCGATCACAGTGCAAAGTTTCTCCATCGCCCAAAATTTCTAGAGGCATGCGCGATCAGCATGCGCTACTATTCACATCGTGCGTCCCTGTGGTTGAAAAACTGTTGTTGTCAGATGTTCAAAAAAATTTGGCTCCACTTTATCAGTGTAATTTCTACTTTCTCATGCTAATTTTATATTTCTCCTAGAAAACAGTCAAAGTTGCAAAATTTAAATAACGACAAAAATAAATGACTAAAAAAACATAAAACATTTGGGTTGCCTCCTGAATAACGCTCAATTTTTACGTCGTCTAGCCCGACGATACTAATTCTAAGGCATCACAATCACCCCATCATGGTTAAATGGATGCGCTAAATCTTCTTCGTTAGCTAGCTTCTTGAGTGGTGGTTCTTTTGGATATTCTATTTTTTCAACCTTAAAACTAACATGCTCCTTCTTAACTTCTAAAGTGACAACTAGCTCTCCCACATTAATTAAAGCATCAGCAGTTGCTAAGAATGGTCTTTCCAAAATCAAAGGATATTTATACTTTTCACTCATATCAATAACCATAAAATTCGTCGAAAAAGTAAATTTACCAATATTAACCATAACATCTTCCATTACCCCTTAGGGTAATTAATATTCCTATCAGCAAGTTGAATTGTTAGATTAGTTGCTCGCAAAGCCCGTAATTTCACACGTTCGTAAATAGTATATGGCATGAGTTTTATATTAGCACCTAAATCACATAAAGAACGTTCAAGTAAATTATCATTAATAGTGCATGGTATAGTAAAATTCCATGGATCCTTAAGCTTTTTTGGCAGTCCTTCAATTGCTTGAAGTTCAAAGATCTTATGAATCTCGTGCTCATCCATCTTTCTCTTGGGTATTTTTGTATCTCCCTAATACTTAGAATATTCTGGTACTTGTCTCACCACTTCTACAAGTGTCATTGTTCCCGGTAGATTCTTGAAGATCATAGTAAATTGTTCCACGTGATGAATTCTCGAATGATATGGAATTGGTAGATAGTTCTCCTTCACAAGTGGCTCCAAGGCTTTGTTCAAAATATCTTCTTCAGTTGAAACCATGTTGACTTGTTCCCTCGGGTTTGTCTCTGTGTTGCTAGGAAAATTCCCATTAGGTCGAGTAGTTAACTGATTTGCAATTAGGCCAAGATGTTTCTCAATGTTCCTCAATGCGTCGTCGGTGTTCTAACATATCGCCTCTATTTGCCCTAACCTTGCACCAGTCTTCATCATATAGTTATACAAAGTTTCCTCAAGATTTTCCTTCTTCTCTACTGGTTGAAACCCCGTTGGTGTCTGAAAACCTCCTCGTTGTTGCTGAGTTTGCTGACCTCCCCAAGAAAAATCAAGGTGGTTTCTTGTCCCTAGATTGTAACTATTCGAGTACGGATTATTTTACCTTGAGTAGTTACCAGCATAATTGACTTCTTCATGCATGGATACATTTACTCATTTGCATTCATTAGTTGGTGCTTTCCTCGACAATTGTTGCATACTATGATTGGTGAATTCGCATTCATATGCTTCAATTTGGTGTTAAAGGCGTCCACTTGTACGGATAGTTGAGGGATAATGTCGATTTCATTAACCCCCATTGTTCTCTTGCTTGAACCTGGTTTATATTCAATTTTGAGATGGTTGATACAATTATATCTAGTAGAGCAAACACACCTTCGTCGGTCCTATGCATGAATCTTCCTCCTGAGCTAACATCTAGTATGTTTTTTCACACGGTGTTCAGCCCGTAATAAAATTGTTGGAGTAGCACCTCTTTTGTGAAGCTATGTTGTGGACATCGCTTCATCATGCCTTTGAATCATTCCCATGCTTCAGATAATGACCTCGCATCCATTTGTCGAAAATTAACTATCTTACTTCTCACCTATGCTGTCTTTGTCGGTGGGGAAAATTGTTGTAAAAATAGTTGTGCCATCTGTTCCCATGTTGTAATGATGTTATTGGTAGTTCATTCAGCCACCTCTTAGTTACTCCACTAAAAAAAATGGAAATAACTTCAATTTTGCTGAATCCAATCTAGGTTGAAATACTACGTCCAAATAAAGTCTATGAGATGTGCCATTGGATCTTCAGTAAGTCCTCCCCAGAATTGATTCTGGCAAATCATAGAGAATATAGCTGACTTGATTGGTTCATGATCTTCAGTTGTATCAATAATGATCCAGTGCCTTCAAGTGTTGGTGTGACTTATTGTCTTGTAGGTCGAATGAAATATCCTCCTCCCAAGGGTTGATCATCATTTCTTTCAGTCTGCTGCCCTTGTGTTGTTTCTACTGGTGGAGTTCCTCCGTCTTTAGGTGGTGTTTGCAAACTCTAGTAGAAAAATAGAAGTTCAGAAGCTAGAAGCACCCCCACACCAGCTTTAAGATTGTGTGGGGTTTTTAACTTAAAAAAAGTTGTATAACCGAAAAAGCTTGATTTGCAAACACCCCAAAATCACTTATTCAAATAAAAGCTGATTATAGCTTTTTTTAATAGTTTGCAAACACCACCTTAGTGTTTGACATCTCATTTCTTTTCATTTACGCTTGTAGATTTTCTCTGTCTTAGAATCAAATAGTAGTGGTGTCACGGTGTCTCTTCATGTCATGCATTGCTGGCACCTGAAATAACAATGCAGAAGTAAGTGTTTCTCATAAAACAAAAACTTCATGGGACATTTATTAGGTGTAATAGAATAGGATAAACTTCAGCACATAATTGCTACACCTAAGTCCCACGATATCGCGAGTGCACGAATCAAGTAATAATAAAATGGAAAGTAAGATTACTGCCCAAGTATTGAATTCCAAGAGAGTAGATATTTGTAATTTAATAATTTAACGATGATATTGTTGAACACTCAGTGAATCAGTTTTCTTCTCTTTTTAGGTTCATCGTTAAAGAATCAAACTAAGACTAGGAATTGTTGATTAACTAACTAACTAACTACTATATATCTAAACTAGAATGCTTAAGTGAAACTAACTAGAGATTGCAAGTGGAACTATTTCTAAAAAACTAAGACTAAGCTATCTAACTAACTAGAACAAAATTTAACTGATTGATTGATTAATTGTTATCTAAGGCTATAAATCAGATTTGGTAAAAGGTATCTAAGGGATGGATTTCATTGATCTCGGATGCATGTACTTCATAGACAAAATACCAATGACTCATATGTAAGACGCTATTTATTGATGGTTGTCTTGTTCCCGCGTCGATGTAGCAAATTAACCACCTTTCGATGTACTAAAAACCCTCTAATCCCTAACGATGTAGCAGTTAAGCATTTTCCCATCACCAGAAGTTCACCATGTCATAGGATCCATACAGTATTTTAGAAGTGAATTAGAGTTACCAACTCTATGTAGATTACACGAGCATGTTAATGAAATAAAAACTAAAGATTTATCTGCCTGATCTACTATGCTAGTGTTGCATTAACAATCTCGTATTCATAATTCAACTTAATACAAGTTTATTCAATGTCACTACTTTGTTGTCAGAGAAACACGTGCATCAAATAAACCAAGTAGCATAAGTAATAAATAATATCCAATAAAATAAATTCATCAATAAATATAATCAAAACATAGGTTCAAGGTGCATCATTATGAGATCAACTACATCATCCTTCATATACTAAAAGGATTAGCTACTCATAATTATATTCAAATCACAAAAATTCATCATAGATTATTCAAGTAAGGAAAAGAAAAGATTAAACTCCAGATCTCCTTGCTTCTTTCCTTTACTCTGATTACTGACTCCTCTTGTTCGCCTTTCTCCTTCAACTATGACTGTGGTGCTGCGAATGGTGGAGTTTCTACTCTTTTCTAACCCCTAGAATGCTCTCTAACTCTTTTTAGTGGTGATTTGTGCTCTGAGAATCGGTACCCTAGCTGCTCATTGTAGCCTTCTTTTTATAGATTTTCTTCATCTTGGGCTATGTTTTATACCATCGGTTTCTAGCATCGACCCATTTTTGTTTCTGATCGCGCCCCATGCGCGCAACACCCCATTTCTTCAGCTTCTTTGTGCGATCGCCTTCTTGCTTGCCCTGCATTCTATTTTGTGGTTCCTTTAATTACGCGGTTGATAGCGTTGTAGCCCTATTCCCTTTGCTACTAAATAGTATCATTTTGCTCTAACTCGACTCAAACTACAAACACAATGAAATCACACTAAAACAAGTAACATTGCCACAAAGATTGTACAATAAAGCAAGAAATTAGTTTCATAATTCACTATAATTCTCCTCTTATCAAGCACACTTGCCAATACACGAACAAACCCAACTATCATCACCACTGGATCGATGGTCCCAAGAATGTACAAGGACCTGTCAGTGGGCTGGATAGGGGTCAACGAAGGAACACCGTACGAACTTCATCAACGGCAAACATCAGGGGCGACGCTGCTATAGAACCGCCTTCAACACCATTGCCACGAGGTTGGGAATAACCGGGAAGTAGAGACGGTGATGGAGTCCGACATCTTGAGAGAGTGCGTTGTGATGCAGTGGAGCTATCGATGACCACAGACTGGCGGTTAGACCGTAACATAGGATTGTTGTACGAGTTGTCGTCACTAGAATGAACAGATGTAGCTTGAGAAACCATGGTTGCAAAAATAAGAAAAAAGGTGTTAAATGCGTAAAGGGAATTCGCAGTTGAGTTTGTGAAGAAGGCTCGCAGAAAAGATGCTTGAGAAGATGCTATGTGTGGTGAATAAAATGAAAGAAAACCCTCTTCATTTATGGGAGAGGGGTGATGGCTCATTTTGCCGCCTAGTGTTTGAACGAAAAGGTGGGACTCCTATGTCCACTTACGCCCATCTTAATCGTCACTTCCTACATACATGGAAATACGAGGATGCCAAGCGTTGCCATAGGGGGAAAGAACTGGCACCATTAATTTCCCCACAACTGTCATCATCAATGAGGGGCAGTTCCCAAGAGCCACCTTCATGAAATCATAGCAAACAATTTAGAAAACCAACTAATAACCATATTAGAGAACTACTCGCGTACGTTGAGCACAAAGGAGAACACACGCACCTACATTCAAAAGCTAAGGGGATACTCCAAGTACATCCCCAAGAATACAAAATATAGATACAATGGCCATAAAATAGTCCCTATCCAGCTGAGGGGGAGGGGGGTGGGGAGGGGAGATTTTGTGAGAAGCTCTGGGGTGGGATGATTACCAGGGGGAAGGAATCGGGCTTGGTTAATGTATCCTTTTTCGCAACAGAGTTAAAGCAGCATTCACGTTACTAGGGGGCACCATGTTCCTCGGGTTCAAAAGGCGAAGATCTACCCCCTCCCAATAGAGGTTGTGGTGGAGACCTAATCTTTTGCATCCCCTATAACCCCATAAGAGGTGCCCCACATAATATCTCTAAAGAGACTATTTAGACACAGTAGATATCCTTGCAAAATGACGTGTCCCTTCTTAAAGGTACTGCTGGAACTTCTCCTCTAAGCGAGACCTCACGGAGACAACTAGTTCTTGGAATCAACAACTGCCTGGGAAACCCGATCTTTCAAGGATTGCACCAATCTCTAAGTCTCCTACAGGACACGGTTCATCTCAACTTCTCTAATACAGAAAGCCTCTCCCCTTTTCTCTAGCTTTCCTACTTGGGACTTCAGTAGTTTCTCTGGGGCCTCTAACTCTCCGATAACCTTTCTCTAGGCATGAGGCGGTGAACTCGGGGCAACAAAGAGTCTTGGTATGGCTAATATCCTGTACTTTCTTCAGCCGTGCTTGAAAGGTAATCCCCATAGCGAATCACCTCATCATACAAAGCCAGCAGTCCCTTAGCCCCCAATAGAACCTGACACTGAATTAAACGGGGTAAGAAAGCGGTGACGCATGCAAAAACACAAAAAAGAGAGTATACTCACCAACGCCAACGAAAGGCACACCAGTTGCGAAAGTCGTCAAAGACTATAAGAAGATATCACCGAGAAAGTCATTGCTTAGCAACATAATCCAAACAAAGAGAGACCCGCGGGATGAGATAAGAGACATCATCCAGAAAAAAGTCAAAAAAAAAGAAACATCGTCGAACCCCATGTAACAGGAGACACCTCCGAACCAACCTGGGTTGACTGGTTAGAAGAGGATCCATCTATAGGATTTGCCCAACGAGTAGCCGAAGAGAAAACAACTTCTAGATAAACCTTCGATTGTCAGAACAGGCAAAGCAACATCAACCACATCCTGATCTCTGGCAAGGGATAAATTGTCTTGAATACCCTCTGGACTCTCCTTCTCTAAAGGCAAAAACACGTCGAGGCATATAGGACCCAAACCCAAATCCAAATCTCGGCAAGCCACTTGGAAGAAGTAAGCCCATTGGGAGAACCCCAAGAATCCTTAGGGCACGTAGAAAGTACCCTTCGATCCCTAAACGAGAGTAGGAGAACCCAGAGCCTCCTCAAAATCACTCAGAATGACAACCGGTTGCTTTTTCTAAAACTCTTTGTCGACCCATATTCTGTAGAAGAACTGAAGGACCAACGTTGTGTCCTCAAGAGATTCGTCAAATGGAGCACTCTCTCCATCGCCCTCAGAAATATCTCTGGCCGTCTCCGATGCCACTAAGACCTTGGAACCTTAAGCAATTCTACCCATTGTTACCCGCTCGTGATGAATAGTCGTGGGGGATAGAGCCGAAGGATTTACCTTCAATGCCTTCATGATATGCCATGAGTAAAGACATAGAGGATTAAGTAAAAAAATGGGGACATGAAAGAAAGATGAATCAAAATGCAGAAGGGAGACCACTTACCAAAATACGTACTCTAGGGATGAATCGTCAAAGCTAGAAGGCCCAAATCGTCCAATTGGCAAGCAGAGTAGAGGGAGAGCAGAACATCTTCTTTGACCATCAAGGAACAACCAAAAGCCCGATCGAACAAACCCTTTCTCTCCATTTGTTTTCCAATCCTGGATAGATCATATGAATCTGGGATAGCTGGTGCGTTATTCCACGAGTAAGGAACATCCCACGCCTTTCTTATCGGTGTTACGAAGAATAACTTGTCTTTTCAGCTTCTGTGAGAGGCGGTTAGACTGTACAAAACGCGCTTCATCCATTTCTGAAGAGTGAAAATGTAAAAAATACTACTCCCCGGGGACTAGGCAAGATCAAAAGCTCCGAAGAACTGAGCCATAGTGCAAGGATGAATATAAATCAAACAGATAAACATAAAAGCAGCAAAAACTGTATACCCGTTGGGAGATAGCTAACTAGCGCACGGGCTACACGCCTAAAGTACCTTATAAAAGAATGCGGGGATGAGAGATCAGATAGCCGACTTTAGTTGCGAGTAGTAGAAGGTCATACAACCCTCTGGGTGGAAGATACCTTTTTGTCAGCTAACGGAACATCCACTTTAAGTGAGAAGCGGTTACCCCCATACTTAGTGAATTCGAACAGAAAATCGTTCTTGGACTTCACAGGGCTTTGAACATTCAACGCTAGAACCCTAGACTTGGAACTTGTTGCCGACTTCTTGGGTTTCTTGGAATGCATGCCAGATGCACTGGCAGCGCTGAAACATCTTCGAGGTACTCTAGTACCCTCCGTCCCTTATGGTGGAACGATCGATATCGGCTCCACCATCCTTGCGGAAGAGATATCTATCTCCGTCGCCGCATGACTCAACTCTCCACCCCTAGACACATCTTGGGACGCCGTTGTTGTTCAGACAACAAGAAAACCTTATGGAAAAAAGAGAAGAGAAAAAAAGAAGTTGGAGAGTGACGAAACAATAGAAGCTTTGGTCGAATGGGCAAAAGAAGGCCGTTGGAACCCATTTTTATAACCTAACTTGGGTACAAGAAATGAGGGGTCACGGTCTAAGGAGACGCATGGTTAACGAGAGGCCATGTGTGCAACACAGAACTCCATACCTAAGTGTTAACAGGTTTGATATTATTTCCTATTTAACTGAATTATTTAGAGTTGGAACGCCCTGCCCGTGATTCAAAAAGCGATGATTTTTTAAAGAAGAATAAAGATACGAGAATATTCCTCCCTTTATTCAATGAATTTCACTCCCCAGTTTTTTGTATATGATTATCTGTCTCCTTCTCTCAATTGATCACCTCCCTTTATATAGAGTTTGTTAGGGACATGTGTCGTTATGCATGTGTTTTAATAAGATACATGTGTCGCAATATGTGTAAAAGTGTAAAAAGATAAAATAAGGTATATCTTTAATCTACTAGATGCTGACTAGGATGATATTTGTCTCTTCCGATAGCTCCTGGGATCTCCGATGGGTTGCTCCTCTGGATTCTATTTTCCGAGGGATCCTATATTTGGTAGTGACTTGATGGACCAGTTAGGACATTCTTCGGGTGGTGTTGTCTCTTTGATAAGGGTTCATCCTGGCGTAAGGGTTTCCGTATATGTTCTCCGAGGGGTGTTTCTACCCTTGACTTGGGCTCCGAGGGTTCTTTTGTTCTCGTAGAGTGGTTTTTCCTTGTCCAGATTCTCGTAGTGTGCCTTCCAGTGGTTCCTATACTTAGATCAAGCTTTGTTCTTCAGATTCGGCCTTCAGAGTGATGTTCTGAGGGCAGTTTATGTTGAGGAGTGTTCAACAAGGAAGTGTTCTCGCGAGATTATAGGACTCGGGGTCTGTTGTGGTCCCTCTTGGCGCATCGATGGATATCGGAGCGCGGATCCATCGGGGTTTACTCTTTTTCCGATCCCGTGTTGATATCTCTTTTTTATTCATCGTTGACTTTCCAAGGGATGCTCTGGTGTCTCCTCGGGTGCCCCTTTATACCGCTTAGGGTCAGTGACCGAGCGGATTGGTAACATTCCGAGGGCCTCCTCGTTGGGAGTGGGTACGTCTCATCGAAAGTACTCGTGATAATAGTATTGTCCATACATTAGTTCCTATATTTAGGACTAATATTCTCTTTCATCTCATATTTAGTTTTTATGGTTAACACTAGGCCCCCCAAATTTCGATCGCTTTCATAGAGGCGAGAAGAAATTTTATTTCGTGTCCTCTGTGAGGCAAGGGGCCTTGTATTATTTTTCCATGTTATTTTTTAATTTTGGTATTTTTTCGAGGGGGTATGCATATATCAAAAAATGAATCCTACGTAACTTACCTTATTAGCCCCGAGGGTATTGTCCTCAAATGAGTAGCGGTTTCTGAGCATTCATTGCAGACGAGGAAGATGGGGATGTAACGGCCGTTGACTGGTTTCAAAAGTTCAAAGCATCTAACTGTTGGTAACGGTCAAATTTCAATGGTCAGATTGTGGTTAGCGTGCTCAGCGGTGCGTGTTAAGTGGGAGAGCTACGTGGAGCGTTAAACGTGCTCCACGTTTTAAAAATATCTGATCGTTGCCATGCGCCGACTATAAATTGCGGTACTATTCACTCTTCTTCTCACTTTCATATTTCATTCCTTAGTAAATTTCTGACGAGCATAAAAAATTCTCTCCGCCCCTTCTCTCAATCTGACAATTTCTTCTTTTAAGTTTTCGTACGGACTTCTTCCTCTTCTTTAACCAGCTACGTTGTCTTCCTTCACCGCTACTGATCTTATCACTGCTACTTCTGCTTCGGGGGCTGTCGCTTTTACTCCCGTCACCGATTCGCCGACGGTAACTGGGGGTGTTGCTGTAGGTGGTCCCGCCGCGGGTACTCGTAAGAGGAGGGGTGACACCTCCCCGTTGGCAGAAGAGGGTAACGCTGGGTGTTACGGTATCTTCGTCGTGCCTGCTAGCTGTGACGAAGAGCGTAACGGATTGTTCGAAATGCCGATCCCGGCCCGAGGAGATTGTTGGTTTTTATTGATTTGTGGCTGGACTCGGATATTTTCCGAGATGCCTACGTATCCCCCGATTGGGAATCAAGCCACTCGTAGTTCTTGTTTTTGGCGTTGGATATTTGGTCATTTGGTGTATGTTGATTTTATCGATTGAATTGGTTTTGTCTTTGTTGGAGGGGTTGCCCTCGTGAAATTATAAAAGAGAAATAGAGGAGTCCGAGGGGAGAAAGAGTTCTCCTCCTATATGATTTTGTTAATGAATTTGGACCATTTCTCGATTTGTGCGTGTGTGTCCTCTCTCTTCCTCCTGTATGATTTTGTTAACGAATTTGGACCATTTCTCGATTTGTGCGTGTGTTTTAGTAGGTACAGGTGTTGTCATATGCGTGAAAGATAAGATAGGGTTTATCTGTTTAGTATATCTGCTGACAGGGTGCTGACTAGGATAAATCATATCCTTTCCGGTAGCCCCAATGGGTTCCGACGAGCTAGTCCCTTGGTCTATTTCTCTCCGATGGGTTGTATCTCTCGGAAAATGTTGGATAGGTGGGACGGAGCGTTCGTCTGTTGTTGTGGTGGCTTCTGCAGCGGTTAAGTCTGGTTTATCTTCTTTGGGAAGTGTACTCCGAGGGGAATATTTATTCATTATTGCTCTTGGCGTGGGTTCCGAGGGTGTTTTATGTGAGAAGTGCTACGTTCTTGTGTTGGGGGTTTTGTAACGCATATTCCGATGGCTACTGGTCTATAGTAATATAATAGTTCTTTGAACATGACTTTTGGGAATAACGCTCCGAGGGCTTTGACATGGTCTCCGAGGGCTTTGATATGGTCTCCGAGAGCTTGGCTTGATCTCCGAGCGCTTGGCTTGATCTCCGAGGGTTTTTTTTTGTGCATTCGTGAAATTGTATTTTCGTATCTGAGTTCTCGTAGAGTGTCTTCCAGTGGTTCTGGTGTTTAGATATGGCTTTGTTCCTATATTTAGTCTTCGTAGTGATGTTGCGAGGGCAATTTATATTGAGGAGTGTTCAGTAAGAGAATGTTCTCGCAAGATTAGGGCATTACAAATACAAATCAAATAATAATATACCCAGTAATTTTGGTAATCGAATAATAGCGTATTTTAAGCATGTGGATTTTTACCCTATTAACACTGGGCCTTCTAAAAGGGCTAGGGTTTCCAAATAAAAAAAACCCATTGTTCCTGCCACTCGTGATTTCCACAAGATTGAGGGGATTCAGAGTACTGCTACTCGAGGGCAAGTGTCTGCCTTGTTCAATAACCTGGGAGCTTTCAATAAGAATATGACTTTCCAAATCCCGACGAAGGATGAGAGGGCGTGCAACCCTCCCGAGGGCTGGCTGACAGTTTATTTTGTACAAATGCGATTTGGGTGGCGATCTTTCATGCCTCCCTTCTTCTGCGAGGTTTTCAAGGCGTGCAACATAATTCCGAGTCAGTTGACTCCGAATGGGTTCGCCGCCTTGTGTATTTTCGTGTTTTGGTGTCATGTGAACGGTCTGGATTGCAATGTTGATCGCTTCTTCTCTATTTTTGATATGGTAATTTTGCCCGGGGGTTTTCCCTTTTACCATCTCCGCCATCGGGACAACGCCAAGAACAAGAGGATTCTGGAGGGGTCACTTAGCTCCCATAGCACATGGAAGGATAAGTACTTATTCGTGCAGCCTGTAGAGGGGGTGTGGGATATGCCCTTCGACTGGAGGGAGGGTGAAGCTCCAGTATATACTTTGGACCTGGAGGTAAGCTTATCTTCGATAATTTCACAGAAAGCTTTGATGGGATTGGAGGACTTCATGATGTTATTCGAGATGTCTGGATTACAGCATGTGGTGTTTACCGATGCCGCCCTCGCGAATCCTTTATTTCTAAGTTCTGATGCGTTTGTTCCTTTCAGTAAGTAATTTTTATTCCTCTTCTTCTGCATGAGTGTATGTTTAAGATATACTTACCAGCTTTTTCGTAATGCAGGGGACACACTGGCGAATTACTATTCGCGTCAAGGTCCTTTGATTTCTGCACCTAGTGGTCGGAGGTGATCAAAAGTTCCTACAACTTATTTGGCTCGCTCTTCGAGTGGTACCTCCGATGCTCCCGAGGAGGAGGATCCCGCTGACGAGGAGGTTGACGCACCCGATGACTCAGACATGCCTCCGAGGGAGGAGAAAGAGGAGGATCATTCACCTTTTATTATTGGAGCAGATGGCATAATTTACGACGTTGTTCCTTTGACTTCGGTAAATCCTCAGTAGGTAATGGTGTTGGTGCGGGCCCCGACTTCTAACACAGAGAGTTCTTCTAAGGGTTCGGAGGAAGGGCGTGCATCCGAGGGGGGGGCTTTCTCCGAAAGTAGTTGAGGAGTCTGGACCAAAGTTGGCGATTCTCAACTCCGAAGACCCGTCGTCCTCTCCCTCTCGTGTTATAGGGACTCCTCTATCGGTGCCTTTGTTGGTTCCCGAGTCCTCGGAGGGGACCTTTTCCGAGCCTCCTCCTCATGGTACGTACCCCTTAGTTCTGCTGTTTTTAGGCGTATAGCAATTCTTTGTATTAAGATTCTTTCTTTGGTGCAGATATGGTAGATAAAGGGAAGGCTCTGCTGACAGAAGGGCCTTCTATTCTTGGTAATCCACCTTTACCCGTCTCTTTCTTTTTTGCACCTTTATTACTTGATGACTTTTCTGGGTTCATCGTATCTCTTTATATATATATATATATATATATATATATATATATATATATATATACTAGCAATTAGGTGCACGCAGAGACCGCGTGCAACGTTGCTTTTGATATAAAGAATCATATAACTTAATATTTTTTTTATTTATATTATCAATTTGTGTAATCAATAAAATAAAAGAATATGTGCATGAACAATATTAATAGAATGCTAATGGGTAACTTAGAATGTAAATCAAAAGCATATACATAATTATTTTCACAATAACAAAACTTCAGTAACTATAGTCCATTGCACTTTTATATATATATTTAAGCTTAATAGTTTTTAATGTACATTTTTAATATTAAAGACATAAGTTAAATAAACCAATTCTAACCATTCGGGTCCCATTATTATTATAGAGAGCCAAGACATGCACGAAAGATCTAAACAAAAGATGCATGAATGATTATCAAAACAACAGTTCTAATAAAAAAATAAAGGTAAACAAAAAATGACGCTTAAGAACTTAAAGTGATTTAAGTTGAAACATCAATAAACATAACTCAAATCAATATTAAAAAACAAATAATTATAAAAGATGTTAAAGTGGTCTTTAATATAAAACACCAAAATATTACGCAAGATGTGCCTGCAAATGCATATACCCAGAGAGAATCCTGCATGATCATTGATAAGGATAATCATAAAAGATTTGGTTAGCCCATGAGTTGGTAATTACTTGTTTTAAATAAATTTATGTGCAAAAAAGGATCTTATAGGCAATTTATATATGTTACTTAACAAACGTATAAAAAAGATGCCCGTGCAACTTCATATTTAAAGCGTTTCTTAAAGAAAATAGTATAACTATGCGAGGAGGTTATGTTCATCATTCTATTAAATTTTATCAAATCTGTAATTTTAAAAGAAGATGCAATTAAGTAATAATTGTCTAGAAAGATTCGCTGAAAATTTCCTTGTTCACCCATTTTAATCCCCAACAAAATACTCAAATGAAAATTTAGTTATTACCTGATCACCGTGAGCATTGAGTAGTATGATAAACCAAAATCATTCCTGCACAACAAATTAAAGAAAAAATGTGAGCATTAAGTATCAGAGGTAAGAATAGTAAAAAAAGAATATTAGAGTTAAAATCACTGATGCGAAATTAATAAAGTTACATATCAAGAGAGGAGATTGAAATGAAATGGAGAATGAAAGAGAATGAAACGTGGGAGATGTGGTTGCTTTTCAATTTCAAATTTTGAATAACAAAAGGCAGTTAATAGACAATTGGTTTGGAAAAATAACACTGAAAGAAGGAGATCGTGGAAGTTAAAATTCGGATTAAAATTGAGTTTGTAACAACCGACATATAATTATAATAGATAATAGATAACCGTGTGATGAAGATTTGCTTAAATAGGGAAGAATTATAAGGGAAGTTATATTTGAGATTGTTTTTTAAATGAAGATTTGCTTAAATAGGGGATAATTATAAGGGAAGTTATATTTGAGATTTTTTTAAATTAGAACTTTTTTTTCGTTTCTTTTTGGATTAGTAGTGGGGTAGTTGCCAACAATTCTAATTTATTTAAAAAGTTCAAAAAATGTTTTTAAAATAATTTTTTTGTCCGATGGTGTCACAAAATGTTTTGGCTTATATTAATAGATTTTTTTTTAATCTTTTTCTTATGTGTTTTTAGATAGACGTCAAATCAAAAATTATTCCTAAAATCATGGGACTTCAAATTTAAATTGATACACTGAAAACGTGGAAGTTTTTTTAAAAAAAAATATCCGATAAAATTGATTTTGAAACAACCGTGTATATCCTTTTTTTCTTCATTTATTTTAGTAAATAAGTGGTTAGGGTAAATTTGGAAAACACTTTATTGGACTCCCAACTACCCAAGGTGGTTGCTTTGCTTATATTATTAATAGATATACATTCTTTGCAGGAGAGGAGTTTTAGCGCAATTTCTCCAACCCGACCCAGAGGCTTCGTTAGGGGATTCGAAAGATATTCATGAGGAGTTTGATGTGCCATCCGATGAAAAGGACGCGAGGGTAGAGATTCTAAGCTTGCTATTTGGAGAGGCGGGCCCTTCAATTGCTGTGGGGGGTCCTTGCGCGTTGTTTACCGACGCAGATGTGGTAACTATTCCCGTCACGCTTTCTCCGAGGGGTCTAACCTTTCAGCCTCCGGTGGCCCCTAGTAGGTTAGAGGATTTTCCCTCGTTGTAGGTTCTAGAGGGGGCTTTTCAAGAGATTCTTCGTTTCTTCGCCTCTTCAAATGCAACCCCTGCTGACGGGTTTCATTTTCTGCACACGAGTCTAAATTGGATGGCCCTTATGGTAGGCTCAAACTGTTTTCTTTCTCTCTTTCTGTTCATCCTTCTATAAGGTAATGTGCTCTAGATCCTTATACTTTCCCTTCTTCATTATAGGTCGGGAAGACTCGGGAGGCGGCTGGTACAATAGAGCAAAGGTGCCGAAGGGAGGGAGATGAAGTAAAACTTCTCCGAGCTCAAGTGGCGTCTCTTCTTTCTAAAGAGAAGAAAGACCAGATGAAGGTGGAGGTGCTTCATACGAAGATTTCTTCCGACGATTTCCGATGTGAAGAGGATCAGAAAGAGAAGGAGAACTTGCATACTCAAGTGGAGCGCTTGCAGTCCTCCTACGAGGGAATGGAAGCATCGGAGAGGGCTTCTAAGGACCGGATTGCCCTTTTAGAAAAGGAATTCGAAGCGAGTTAGGCCAGGGAGGCCGAACTTCAAGGGTTGTTGGGTAAGGCTATGGACAAGGCGGAATCGGCCGAAGAGAAATTGACTAGGGTCATTTCCTCCGAGCAGGTGCAAGCAAAGATAGATGCGGCAGTCCGTTTGGCAATGAAGGAGACCCTGCGACAGCACTCGGAAACTTCCGATAGGCCGTCACAAGATCTCTTGATGGGCCACATGTTGTGGGGTTATTTGGAATGTGCTATGCTTGCACAGACGTTGGTGCGGTCGGATGTAGATTTTCCCAAGTCCTTTGATATTCATAGGCTGAAGAAGCCTACTCCGGAGGAGTCCCGCGTTCTTTTTGAGAGATTCAGAGGCTTGCTCTCCCCTCGGGCTTCTCCAACGCCTTCTCCTATGCGGTCGGCAAGTAGTCCAGGTCCAAGGCCTAGTGGCTCCGGAGGAGTACTGTCACCAACCTCTCGCTTGGCTCCGATGGATCCTTCTTCTGAGGAGACGACTCCTTCGTATTCCGTTCCCCATCCGTCAACCACGAGGGCATAACTTAGAACTTATTTTCTTTATTGTAACTTTTCTAATTTCGTACTCTAGTTTTCTTCTTTTACAGATGTACCCTGTTCTCCGAGGACATATCAGTTTCTAAGTGAATGAACAGTCATTCTGTTTTGCTCAATTTTGTCTTATTCCTCTCTGTCGTTTGCTAAAAATATCTTGCACTTACAACTATTTGATCGGCCACATTAGCAAATAAGCAGGACGTGCCATTCTGCATGGTAGTCTTAAGTATGATTTTCTCCTAAGTAGGAGCATCTTGTTGGCACGTGTCCTTTACTTTAGATAATGGAGGTTTAAGTTCGTTTCTTTAATTAAAGGGTGATGAGTATATATAGGTGCTAGGTGTTTAGCATATATGTTTATACTCACTCTAGAAATTGAGCTTCCTGACTCTCTCTTAACTTTATCTCCGTACTTTCACTTAGCTAGTTCTTGCATTTCGATTCTTCCTTCTTTTCAGTCTTCAAATAATCGTGAGAAAAGAGAAAGACTTACTCGGAAAAATGATGCCTTCACATTACAGGCAAGGAGGATCCATCTCTTCTCGTAATTCCCCTCGAAACTCGGTTTGGACTCCTTCATTGTCCCTAGGGGTCCGTCACGCTTCCTCGAATAGTTTCTCTTCGAGGCGAGATAGTCTAGAAGATGATATAGCTGCCACTTTGGGGAGCCGCTTCAAGGTCTACGCATACCAATTGTCTTAGGATGAATCACATCCGAGAAGTATTCATGGGCAGGGGGTCTTACACCCTTACGGATCACTCTTCGTTCCTTGAGAGGTTTCCATTGGATCCCTCGAAGTTAATGGGTCGAGGCCGTGTTGGAACTGCTGTTAGCCACGAGCATGAGGGGTCTATTATGACCCTTTTTGCTGAGTATAATTTAGATTTTAGTCAGTACGACGTGATCGTACCGCACTTCGATCAGAGGGCCTATGATCCCCCATCGGGCTACTTGACCTTATATTGTGAACAGGTACGTTGTGGGCTGCGGGTGTTTTTTCACCCTTTTTCCAGACTCTTTTTCGGTATTGGCAGATATGTCCGAGCTAGCTGACGCCGAATTCTTTCCGTCATTTGGTGGGGTATGTCATGTGTTGTGAGCTTTTGAACCTCCCCATGACTCCTCATCGGGTTGAGGCTATTTTTACCTTACTCCCCTGCTCGGGTGGTCCTCCTTTCTTTAGCTTGGCCTATCGGGATAAAAGCAGAGCCTTTACTCATGTATCCAATCCTTGATCTCGTAGAGGGGATTGGACGTGAAGGTTCTTTTTTGCTCACCGAAAGGGCCAATCAACTAATTTATTGGGAGTGCCTCTCTGATAGGGTTTGTCGTAAGTTATCCCCAACACTGCGACTTTGTTACGTGAGGAGGAGTAGTTGTTCCGTTCTGGGTTGTTCTCGGGTACTTATGACATTAGCGATTTGCTGGCGCACCCCGAGTCTTTGATCTTGGCGGGTCTTCAAGGAGGGGTGGAGATGTTTAGTCTCCTTACTCAGCCGTTTTTAGTAACTTCTTTTTTCGTGAGTTTCTCTTCTCGCCTTTTTTTTTCTTTTTGGAACTTCGGATTTATATTGTGCTTGTGTTTATGATAGGTTTGGAGATGGATACGTTTGCGATCCAGCCTTTTGATGAGGTCTTTTTGGCACAAACATTACACGAAGGGTATGATTTATCGAAGGATGGTAGCTCCGATTGGCTAAGCTTTGAAGCACTTACGAGTCCTTCTTCGGAGAGGGATCCGAGGGTTTTGCCTATCGCAGCCCCCCAGTGGCCTGTTTAGCTTCAGAGGTTCCAGAGGACTTTCTGAGGTCACCTTTGAGGTTGGGCTCTCCCCCCGGGGGGTGTTAGCCTTGTGCATGTGGTGGAGGAAGGGTTTCCTTTTTCTATGTAGGACGGATCCCAACCCTTAGGGGATGGCTCTGCTTGTGTTGGTCGCCCCCTTCTCGAGAGTAACCCCCTTCTTACTGGGATTCACCTCCTTGAAGAAGGTGGTTCTGTTCCTCTAACTTCTTCGGTTGCAGGCTTTTGTCGGAACTATCTAAGTTGGTTATTAAACGCCACGGAATGTGAGATAATGAATACCCTTCCTTTGTCTATTCTTCAGGATCTCGCCTGTAAAGTTTATGCGAGGTATGACAATGTTTTGTTCAGTATATTTAGCACTAACCTTTTGACGTTCTCTGTGTTGATGGGCTGATTCCGTGCAGATTTACATGGTTTTGAATGCTATGGGCTCCCGAGAGGCTTCTTCTGACTCTGACCTGGTATAACGTCGTCGGGACGAGCTAGAGAAGGGTTTGTTAAAAGCTCACGATGAGATAACTTGGTTGAATGCGGGCAATGAGGCCGCTCGATATTTTTACGAGGGGGTGTTGCAGACCGAGAAAGATAAATTCTGGGAGTTGGAGCGCCGGTTGGTCCTTGAGAGAGCACGGGTGCTCAATTTGGATAGAAGGATGGATGACTTGCAGGATTAAGTATGGTTTTCAGATGAGCGATTGATACGCGTTATTAAGGAGATGGATTCGGCTAACCAAAAGTTCTTGGAGGCGTCCCGTACTCACAGAGTGGCGCTAGTGATGGCACAAGTCCAGGAAGTGCTGAGCATCGTGAGTCCCTTTGACCCTTGCGAGTCTCTACAAGGTGAGATGCGGGATCTGGTCCGCATAGGCTATCAAATGTGTCGGGTTGCGGTTGAAAATTTGCCAAGATTTCCAACGGTGGTTATTAATGATCCTGTTTCTCTATCCTAGGAACAACGCCGTCGACTTATTAGGGAAGAAAAGTGCCCGATGGGGGGCGTTTAGCTTGTGCAAGAGTTTTCTAGCTGGTATAAGGGCCCTTGTATAGGATACGGTCTGATATACCTATAGCGTGTGGGGTTTCGTTTGTTTGTATCAAATGGTCCCTCGGGTTAGGTTGCTAGGATGACTTATATATGTAAGTCATCATTTTATCGGGCAACCCTATTTTCTTTTGCATTGTAAGGGAACCATCTATATACAAACAACTTTTTTATTTATGTACAAACTGTTGCATTACATCAAGCATAGTATTTTCTAAGATTGATTGAGTTCCAGGTGTTGTGGAGCACTGCGCCTTCGGAATTGGCGAGAAGATAGGTTGCGGGTCCAACGATTCCCGCTATCTTATAGGGTCCTTCCCATCGGGGATCGAGCTTGCCCACATTCTTGGGGGCTCCGACCCATTTCATCACTAAATCTCCAACTTGAAAAGTTCGAGGTTTTACCTTAGCGTTGTAGTATCGTGATATTCGGATTTTGTACTCTTCAATCCGGATGGCGGTTCGTGCCTTTCTTTCTTCGAGGAGATCAAGGGCCAGGGCTAGGTTGGAGCTGTTGGCGACTTCCTCATATTCTCGGACTCGCCAGCTTTCTATGGAGACTTTCAAGGGCAGGACTGCTTCACAACCGTAGGCTAGGCTGAAAGGAGTTTCGCCCGTGGCAGTGATTTGAGTGGTCCGATAGGCCCACATTATGCCAGGTATTTCTTCAACCCATTTGGCCTTATGCCAGTCGAGTCGGGCCTTCATGTTCTTTAGGAGGGTTCGGTTGGTTCTTTCCACTTGGTCGTTCGCTTGGGGGTATCCCACCGAGGCAAAGTGGTGTTTGATTTCCCAGTGGTCACACCACCTTTCTAACTCTTGGTTCGTGAATTGCAGGACATTATCACTTACCAGGTTATGAGTGATGCCAAAGTGGCACATGATATTCTCCATAGGAAGTTGACGATGGCGCCCGCGGTGATTCGGGCTAGGGGCTCCGCCTCTACTCATTTGGTGAAATAGTCAACCGCTACAAGTAGGAACTTCTTTTGGCCATTGTCGGGTATGAATGGGCGCACTACATCTATGCCCCACTTGGAGAACGGACAAGGGGTCAGATGGGGTTCCCACGGGGTTGTGGGCTGATGGATCCGAGGGGCGTAAGCTTGGCATGGTTTACACCTTTCTGCATGGATTTTGCTATCTTTAGCTGTCGTGGGCCAGTAATAACCTTGCCGAATCAGGCGTCCAACCATGCTTTCGCCTCCGGTATGGCTTCCACATGTCCCCTCGTGAGTTTCCGCTAGAGCTAGCTGGGCTTCTTCTTCATTTAGGCATCGGGCGTAGGGACAAGAATATGTTCTCCGGAATAGTACTCCATCCTTGAGGAAGTATCGAATGGTTTTCTTGGACATTATCCTCTGTACGGCCTTGTTCGTGGAGTATCCCTCTGGATCATGCAAGTAGGCTTTGATTGGAGTTACCCAACTGGATGGGGGATCCCTATTGGCATTGGCATTTACTTCTTTACCCTCGGTCTTATCGGATTCGTTAACATTGAGTAGGGTGATCCTTCAGGTATGGATGGCTGCCGTTTGAGTGGCCATTTTAGACAAGGCATCCGCCTCTTGGTTCTCTTTTCGGGGAATTTGGACTATCTTATATTCATCAAACCATTCTTGCCTTTGATGGGCCATCCGAAGGTATTCTTGTTTTCTCTCTTCTTTGGCTTCGTATGAGCCATTGACTTGTTGTACGATCAACTGTGAGTCGCTATGAACGAGCACTCTTCTCATCCCACCTTCCCGAGCGAGTCTCATCCCAATGAGTAGGGATTCGTACTCTACTTCATTGTTGGATAGGGGATAGTCAATTCGGACCGCGAAGTGGAGTATTTCACCCTCCACTTCTTTGTTTGCTAAGACTATTCCCGCCTCTCCGTGTGTGCTTACAGAGGATCCATCCACATAAACGTGCCATATGGGCTCTTTTTCCTCGGATCCGATGCCTATGAGTTCCATTACGAAGTCCGCCAAGACTTGCACTTTAATAGATGGCCTAGAGCTTAAGAAATATCGTATTCAGTGAGTTCTACGGCCCACTTTATCAATCTTCCCGATGACTCGAGTTTATTAAGAATCGCCCGTAGGTGGTGTTTTGTTAATACGGTAATCGGGTGTGAGAGAAAATAGGGGCACAGTTTATGTGGTGTAGTAACCAAAGTTAAGCCGAGTTTTTTAGTGAGGGTATACCTGGTTTCTGCTCCGAGGAGAGTTTTGCCAACGTAGTATGCCGGATGATGCTCTCTGTCCTGTTCTTTGACTAGTACAGCACTGATGGCTTCTTCTCTGACGTATAAATAGAAGAAGAGCTCTTCTTGGGGTAAAGGCTTTACCAGCAAAGGTGGTTTTAACATATATCTTTTCAGCTCTTTGAGGGCTTCCTCGCACTGGGGGGTCCATTGGAATTCCTTAACATTTCGGAGTATCTTGAAGAAGGGGAGTCCTTTTTCTGCCGACTTAGAAACGAATCAGCTCAAGGAGGCCATTCTACCTGCCAATTTTTGAAAGTCTTTTATTGTCTTCGGAGTGGGTAGTCCCACGATGGCCTCTGCCTTCTCGGGATTTACTTCTATTCCCTTCTCCGTAACCATGAACCCTAAGAACTTCCCTCCTCAGATGCCAAATGAGCATTTTCTAGGGTTAACTTTCATTCCAAATTATCCATGATGACCAATGCCTTCCGCAGGTCTTTCGGATGGTCTTCTGCGATGTCATTTTTAACCACCATGTCGTCCACATAGACTTCTACTGACTTTCCGATGAGTCCAGCGAACATAAGGCTTACCAGTCTTTGGTAAGTAGCTCTGGCGTTCTTGAGTCCGAAGGGCATCACCAAGTAGCAGAAGGTACCAGTATCGGTGATGAAGCTAGTTTTGTCCTAGTCAACTGTCGCCATCGGGATTTGGTTGTATCCCTAATCCCCATCCAGAGTTGATAATAGCGCACATCCAGCGGTGGAGTCGACTAGTTGATCTATACTAGGTAGGGGATAGCAATCTTTCGGACATGCTTCGTTAAGATTGGTGAAATCCACACACATCCGCCATCTCCCCCAATGTTTGGGAACTAACACTACATTAGCCAAACATTCGAGGTATATGACCTCTCGAATTTTCTTTAGACTAAGAGTCGTTGTATCTCCGAGCGAATAATTTTGTTACGCTCTGGTCCCATCCTTCTCTTTTTTTGTTGGATCGGTTTGACCCCTGGTTTAACATTAAGAAAGTGCTGGCATACCTTGTCACTGATTCGCCCGGGCAGTCCTCCTTCCCATGCAAAGAGGTGATGGAATTGTTGGAGAACAGAGGTCAGTTGGGCTTCTACTGCGGGTTCCATGCTAGTGCCCATCTTAATCACCTTCTCGGGGTGTCCTTTAACCAATTCCACTATCTTTAATTCTTCTACGGGTTGAACCCGAGCCTCTTATTCTTTGCGCTTTTTATTATTCCCGAGGGTGAATTCGTCCCCTTCCGAGGGAATAGCATTCATGCGGCATTCTCTAGTCTTAGATTGACTTCCTTGGCCTTCCGCATATAGCGTTGTACGTTCGTGACGAGGCCTCCACCACCTAAAATTTGGTGGGTTCCGTTCTTTGAAGGGCTCCTTCTCCCCATGACATTGTAAGGATCACCGTTCCGAGAGTACGGAAAGCTTCTCCTGAGAAACCTACTAAGGGGACCTCAGCCACTTCCAGTTGCTCTTTCTTTAATCCCATAGCAAAGTATGTATGAAGGAATAGAACATCCATAGAGCTACCCGTGTCGATGAGGATCCGCTGGATTTCAAATCTGTGGATAACGGATGCAATCACTAAGAGGTCTTCGTGAGGGTAAATTATACCTTTTAAGTCTTCAGGCACGAAAGTGATGTTAGGTAATTTGGTTCCTTGGACGGAACATACGAGGGGTCCTTGCTCTATTCACCTGGCTTCTTTTAAATATTTCTTCTTCTTACCTTGGGGTGTTATTGAGATATCTCATCCCTCTATCATGTTGATCATTCGTCTCGACGGGGCGTTATCTTCGTACGAGTCTGGGGGAGGGGGTAAATTCTGATGTCCCGATGTTCTTTCTCGTGAGCTCCGTCGACGTTCCCCGGTCCACTCTCGAGGTTGACGGCGTTCCATGGTCATTTCTCGTGACCGGTGTGGCTAGGGGTCGATTCTCCCTCTTCTTGTTCTCTTCGTGGCCTTTTCCATACATTTGCCTTGGGCTCCTCGGGGTTATTTTCCTTAAGGTGATTCTTCAAATATCCCGCTTCCAAAAGGCGGAGCACTTCCCTACGTAGGGTACTGCATTCCTCGGTGGTGTGCCCATAGGTATTATGATATTTACAATACTTTCTCGTGTTCCTTTCTCTATTAGGAAATTTGGCCGGCATGGGCCTATGTAACTCATCGTTACCTCTCATCACGTTGAGTACTTCTGGGGGAGCAATGGTCATCGGGGGCAACGGTACGGGTCGAAGGAATTTTTTGACCAAACCACCCTCGTCTTTGCACTGGGTGGGTTTTCCTTCCTTGCCCTTCTCCTTAGCTTTTGCCTCTCTTTTGGCACGCTCCTGGTGCTCGTTGTCGTCGTGTTCCATGCACTTCTTCGTACCTCCACTTCCTCCATTAGGATGTAAACTTCTGCCTTTTGCATAAGTTCATTCATGTCAGTGACATGATTTCCCATGAGATATCGGAAAAAATCCCCTGTTCGAAGCCCCTGCGTCAATATGTCAGCCAAGATGGTTGGGCTGATGGTAGAGACATCTAACGCCTCATCCATGAAGTGCTTTATATATCCTCGTAAGGGTTCATCCTTCTGCTATCTGACCATGAAGAGATGAGTAGAGGATGTGGGATACCGCCGGTTGCAAGCAAATTATCGTACAAATAGGTGAGCCAATCGATCGAAGCTCGTTACAGAGTTAGGGGGAAGGTGAGTAAACGAAGCCTGAGCTCGTCCTCCGAGGGTGACAGGAAACACGCGGCATAAGACATGGTCCGGGGTGGAAGATAAGTCCATTCCGACCAAGTATTGATGGATATGATCATGTGGATCTTTTCCATCTGTTTCCCCGATATACAAGAGAACATTGACTGGCCGCATCCCCGATAGGACTGCTGCTAGGGCAATTTCGGGAATAAAGGGGGAAGTTTTAAATGTAGGATCCTCCTTAGGGGCTATAGTTCTCTTGATGTCGCTCATTTCTTTGCGTAGGCCATGCAGCATCCCCCACAGGGTGTGATCATCATCCCTAAGGTATTCCGAGGGGCGAAGAATTTCTGCTCCTAGGTCCCTCCTCGGAGTTCTTTCATAATTATCATACCTTTGCGATTCTTGTGCAGGTTCGTGGTGTCAGGAGACGGGAGTAGGGCTCCATCTAGAACGGGGTGCGCTTTCTTCCGAAAGGAAATTTCTCTGTCCGGGAGATGCGGAGGGCCAATTCCTGAAATTTCCCCCTCCTCGCGGCGCTCGTTGAGCCGTAGCTTCTACAAGCCTCTCGAAGACAGAGCGGGGAATATTAATGAAATCTCTTGTACCGGATTGGTGGTTTGACAAAGTTTCTTCCAAGTCACCATGACGGGTTTGAAGGCTTTCATTTATGAATAGATCATCCATTATAACCAACGCTTGTTGAATATTCTCGAGGACAGATTCTATGGCGTTCCCACAGATGGCGCCATTTTGTTAACAGGTTTGATATTATTTCCTATTTAACTGAATTATTTAGAGTTGGAACGCCCTGCCCGTGATTCAAAAAGCGATGATTTTATAAAGAAGAATAAAGATACGAGAATATTCCTCCCTTTATTCACTGAATTTCACTCCCCAATTTTTTGTATATGATTATTTTTTTCCTTCTCTCAATTGATCACCTCCCTTTATATAGCGTTTGTTAGGGACATGTGTCGTTATGCATGTGTTTTAATAAGGTACATGTGTCGCAATATGTGTAAAAGTGTAAAAAGATAAGATAAGGTATATCTTTAATCTACTAGATGCTGACAATGATCTTTGTCTCTTCCGATAGCTCATCGGATCTCCGATGGGCTGCTCCTCTGGATTCTATTTTCCGAGGGGTCCTATATTTGGTAGTGACTTGATGGACCAGCTAGGACATTCTTCGGGTGGTGTTGTTGCTTTGATAAGGGTTCATCCTGGCGTAGGGGTTTCCGTATATGTTCTCTGAGGGGTGTTTCCACCCTTGACTTGGTCTCCGAGGGTTCTTTTGTTCTCGTGGAGTGGTTTTTCCTTGTCCAGATTCTCGTAGTGTGCCTTCCAGTGGTTCCTGTACTTAGATCAAGCTTTGTTCTTCGGATTCAGCCTTCGGAGTGATGTTCCGAGGCAGTTTATGTTGATGAGTGTTCAGCAAGGAAGTGTTCTCACGAGATTATGGGACTCGGGGTCCGTTGTGGTCCCTCTTGGTGCATCGATGAATATCGAAATCGCGCGGATCCATCGGAGTTTACTCTTTTTCCGATGCCGTGTTGATATCTCTTTTTTATTCATCGTTGACTTTCCAAGGGACGCTCTGGTGTCTCCTCGGGTGCCCCTTGATACCGCTTAGGGTCAATGACCGAGCGGATTGGTAACACTCCGAGGGCCTCCTCGTTAGGAGTGGGTACGTCTCATCGGAAGTACTCGTGACAAATATTATTGTCCATACATTAGTTCCTATATTTAGGACTAATATTCTCTTTCGTCTCATATTTATTTTTTATGGTTAACACTAAGAAAGGATGACTGCACATATTAGTTCCGAGTGTTTTCTACGAAGCACACTCCGAACTAGGGGGAATCTTGATGATACATATGCAAAATTATGATAAAAATCCTCCTAATAAGAGAGCTTGGTAAATAATACGGGTCTATCCTAGGACCGGAGACAATGGCCTACAGAAAAGCATTAGGTCACGCCTTCTCAAGCTACACCTCATCAAACCCTCACAAGAAGCGTTACAAAGGCTACCCCTACATGTGACACCCGATTGTACCCTTATGGGTAAATTGGGTAAACCGGTAGGGGATCCATTTCGAGGAGCTATCTGTCCTCGCGGATGCACTCAATTAAGTCATCGCAAAGAATATTGAAGGGACTTGTTCCCCAACCATCACCGATGAGATCATCTCAGTACACATCTTTGAGTCCCACCCGAGGACCTCTCTAAAATCTTCTCCGATAAACTACCCTCGGACAATTTCTAACAAAAAAAGTTCCTTGCATTTGTGCTCTGACGAGTCACCAACTCTTGTTAATTACACCTGAGTATACAACTTTTGGTAATGGCAACAAAATTACCCCCAAAGGACAGTCAATTCCTTCTTGAGAAACAACCTCTAGTCAAAAGATCCTTCAAGTCCCGTACTCCGAGGATCGTAACAGTAACCCTCCCCAAGTGGGCATCCTTGACCAACATTTTGAGAACACGCCCGTGGAGTCACGAACTCACTCTTATAACTCATTCAGAGGTCACCAAGCTAATTAGGAAAATATTAGTAACCTCAAAATTGGATATCTACTTGTCCTTAAAACATGTAGAGGAAGCACAATTGAGGAGAAGCTACTAGAAGAGAGCTACATACATGCTATTAAGAAAACCACCCCCAACTACCCGCAATAAATAAGGAGAGACTGCATCTGATTGGCTGCCCCCACAAGAACAACCATTGGTTAAGGAAGCCATTCTTCTTTGGCGCTCTCTACGGAAGATGGTCATTGGCCGGGAGGAAAACCCTATGGTTGGGCCTCCTTGCAGAAAACAACTATTGGTCGAAAGAAGTCATCCCTGATTGGTCCCCCTCGCCGAAGATGGTTCTTAAAAGAACTCCCCACGATTGGTCAAGCGTTTCCCTAAATCTCCTATAAATAGGGGCCAAATTCAACACTCCAACACAACACTTTTTGGGCTATCTTTCAGCACCTAAATCAATTTTATACTCTAGTATTTTTTTTGTACTTCACTACAGTTCTTTAGCTAGATATCTCATTCCCTAATCAAGCTCCCCCAATTGTAGCTCCCTCACCGAATATAATAAAAATACTGCTCCCTCTCTCAAGTCGGGATCAACGTCCTTAGAAGTACTAACTTGATCTTTATTCCCAAATTACCCTTCCCAGGGTGCCGATCGATATTGCATCATCACGAAGTTTATGAATTTTCAGATACTTGCTCGATCTAACAAATAACGAGTAATTATTACTTACTATGCAATAAGAGAAAAGATTAGACAGATATGGAAATCTCGCATTAAATCCAGAATCTTTGCTCCTTCGAATAAAAGTTTAATTCAAGTCCTACTTCAAATACTATATAATAGGAGTTCAAAGAAATATAATATTTACGACCACTAGGCAAGCATTTTATTTTCAATGAGGCCGATCTAATGATAGAAAATATTGACACGTCTACAAATCGTACACAACAGAAGTGCAAGGGTGGACTTCACACATTTCTACAAAGGCTTGGAGTAAGTTACAACGATGAAGTTATTGAATAAAATATAAAATCGGTCATGCCATACTATGAATATTTGAACAAAAACTTTCCCATAATAGTCCCCAATCCTAGCTCCACCCTTTTGATCCAAATCTATTAATGTAGCCGAAAAATAAAAGGAAAGGAAGTGCTAATTAAAGGCACAACCATACATTTCAACATTTTATTACAGGCACAAACATACATTTCAACAACTTACAACGAGGACTTGTGAATTATACACTTTCCAATTCATTTACAACCTCTCAATTTCTCATCAAACAAAAAATAAAGGGAAAGAAAAGAAATACAACTTCTCAATAGCCCTCTTACTTATATAAGGCAGTAAATAGTCCATTATTATTATGTTCATAAATTTGCCATGAGCTTATTTATTTAACTTACCAAGTACATAGCAAAACTATGACCACATTTCTTTCCCCAGACTTAGTGTTAACATTATTTTCTCCTGCATGCTAGCTTTACGAAGAGCGTCCTGCCTGCTAGCTTTGACAAAGAGCGTGTCAGATTGCTCGAAACACCGATCCTGACCCGAGAAGAGCGGTGATTTTTAATAGATTTATGGCTGGACTCGATTGATTTTGAGATGCCTACGTATTCCTCGATCGGGAATCAAGACACTCGTAGTTCCAATTTTGAATCTTTGTTATTTGTTCGAGGAGTTGTGATCGTGAAGCAGAGAGAGAGAGGGAGCCGTCCTCCTCTGTTGTTGTTCTCCTCCCTCTTTTTATCTATCCCCCTTTGTTTTTATGTGGTCAAAATCTAGGTGATGCGGCCCTGTTGCATGTGAGCCTTTTGTGTGTTAATAATATGAGTGATGTGGCTTCCTGCATGTGTGCCACTTGTTTTAAAGTTATGACATCATGTGTCGCAAGATGTGTCATGGGTTATGGCTGGTGTAGTACGAATATTTGCGAATACGAGTTATTTTACCGGAACTAATACAAAATCGTACGTGTAGTAATATATCGAGTCTTGAAATATGTTATCGATACAAGGGTAAATCATATAGCAATTTAGTTACGAATCAAGTCGTATAAGATTGCATTTACGATAGTGTAAATTTTTACTGAAGTAAAGCTGTAACTGAACCTTGTAATAATACAGTGTCGTTATGAATATTAATCGTGTAAAACGTCTTAGTTTATCCGTATAGATAGTGTAATAATTCACGATAAATACGAATGAAGTAGTATCGATAATCGAACCATCGAAGTATCGATGATAACTAGTATCGTGGATTTTTTAGAAAGATATTGTAGCCCCTTGTAATGGAGTCGTTTAAGGCATCGTAGGGGCTACTTTGATCCCTTTGGAAAAATGCATCGTAGTGATAGTTATGCCTTCTTATGGTAATATACTTTATGGCGTATCATACTTGTAGTGTACTAATACGTACGTAAGATGATTCTTTGGTATTCGTACGAGAGGCTGATATTCTTATGATAGTTCTGGGCCTTATAAGACATATGTTCTCCTCGTGAAGTCAGCGATAATATAGTGTAGGTCCGATAGTCATTATTGCGTTCTAACGATTCCTGTAAGGTATCGTAGAGTCATTTAAGACTCGTAGATCCTTGTAGGTCATTGTATAGCCTTTCTTGCATCCAGGATGTTTATTCCGTATGACATCGTATGTCCTTGTAAGTTTATCATGAAACTCTTTTTGGAGTATCGTAGATACTTGTAAGGTATCGTTGAGTTTACAGGGGGGAGGAGATATCAGTTTTGTTATCGAAGCTTCATATCGTGGTCCTCAATAGATATCTGTTCGTTTGACGATATATCAGTTCATTTGATATTATATCCATACCGTATCTTGATAGTTGACTACTAGAATAACGTGTCCACATGAAACATCACGAGGTGTCTGAAGTCTCTGATGCTGCACGTGTACTGTATTCTGTGAGTCACTATCGTGATTCGGGGAAAGTCGGGGGTGTCGTGTGCGAGTGTCGTGTTTACCATTTAAGGATTGTGATATTCCTTATAAGACTGTCTTAAAAAATAGGTTTTGTGGTGAAGAGGTTCGATCCCGAATCATCGGGGAATTGACCCCTCGGAGCGCTGATCCGATACCACTGGTTTATGTCCATTTAAGTAAACAATAAGGCCATTTTATTACATATCTTAGAGTAGAACCTTAATAAAAACTAATTTGTTAAGAAACACAGGCATGATTCGATCCCTAGCCATCGGTGAAATAGCCATCGGAAAGCTGATCCGATACTAGTGGACTACGTCAACTTTTGGATAAAGGGTTATCGTCCCCTTTATATGTTTCGTAACAGCAGTGCCTTCGTAAAAAAGTTAAATGAGGAAGGGTTGGGATTCGATCCCTGGCCATCAGAGAGTTGGTTCGATAGAGGGAGTAGTGAACCATCGGGCTACATGTCTTTTGGTGTAAAATTCGATTATTTTAGTATTTGTATTTTAGAGTAGCGTCTTAGTAAAAAAAACGTGTAGAGAAAGGGATTTGAACCTGCGACCTTTGGTTACACAGAAGGCATCATGGTCCACTGGAGAAAGTTGGACTTTTATTACAGGCACAAACATACATTTCAACAACTTACAGCGAGGACTTGTGAATTATACACTTTCCAATTCATTTACAACCTCTCAATTTCTCATCAAACAAAAAATAAAGGGAAAGAAAAGAAATACAACTTCTCAATAGCCCTCTTACTTATATAAGGCAGTAAATAGTCCATTATTATTATGTTCATAAATTTGCCATGAACTTATTTATTTAACTTACCAAGTACATAGCAAAACTATGACCCTATTTCTTTCCCCAGAAACACTATTTTCTCATGCCTGCCAGCTTTACGAAGAGCGTCATGCCTGCTAGCTTTAACGAAGAGCGTGTTGGATTGCTCGAAACACCGATCTCGACCCGAAGAAAGCGGTGATTTTTAATAGAATTGCGGCTGGACTCGATTGATTTCGAGATGCCTACATATCCCTCGATTGGGAATCAAGCCACTCGTAGTTCCGATTTTGAATCTTTGTTATTTGTTCGAGGAGTTGTGATCGTGAAGCAGAGAGAGAGTGAGCCGTCCTGCTCTGTTGTTGTTCTCCTCCCTCTTTTTATCTATCCCCCTTTGTTATTATGTGGTCAAAATCTAGGTGATGTGGCCCTGTTGCATGTGAGCCTTTTGTGTGGTAATAATATGAGTGATGTGGCTTCCTGCATGTGTGCCACTTGTTTTAAAGTTATGACATCACGTGTCGCAAGATGTGTCATGGGTTATGGCTTGTGTTGTACGAGTATTTGTGAATACGAGTTATTTTACCGGAACTAATACAAAATCGTACGTGTAGTAATATATCGAGTCTTGAAAGATGTCATCGATACGAGGGTAAATCGTATAGCAATTTAGTTAAGAATCGAGTCGTATAAGATTGCGTTTAAGAATAGTGTAAATTTTTACTGAAGTAAAGTTGTAACTGAACCTTGTAATAATACAGTGTCGTTATGAATATTAATCGTGTAAAACATAGATAGTGTAATAATTCACGATAAATACAAATGAAGTAGTATCAATAATCAAACCATCGTAAATATGTTTTTAGTACGGATATTTTTACGTGTTAACACTTAACTTGAAACAAGTCCAGAAATACCCGAACTCCTCCTTACTATTGTTACACAATCAAATCAGCAGAGTAGAGCTAAGAAAAGCATACAGCAAACCCAGAAAGTGTAGATCACACAGGATAAGGATAGGTTGAAACTTTAACATCAAAGATTAAATAAGCAAATTGTTAGTTAGCCACTGCCACTGTAAGTAGGAGCCCGGAAACAATTCCGATCCCTGACCACCTCATTTTGACTTTGTTTCCATCACTTGTCGAATTAGCAGCTGTTGTCTTTCCACTCGATGATGTTGCTGTAACAATAAAAGGGACACAAAATAACTGGAATTAGTTATAAGCTTCAACTGGTTATACTGCATAATTTGTTGTTAAACTTTTCAAATGTAGAATGTGAGAAATGTTCATGTCATTTAACCTAAAAAAACAAAAATACTGTTATATTTTCACTTTAATTAATTCTCGCAACCATATCCATATGCATGTGTGATCTTATTACCGGCAGCAGCGGCACCGGTTGGTGCAGTTGCGTTACTTTTGTCGGCACTGTTGGCAAAATCCTCAAACACCTTCGCGTCCGGCGAGTTTGGTGGCAAATGCAAAATACCTGCATATATACAATCATTAAGCAAACTACAGTTCGACCAGTTACTATATTTCACCTACTCAAATGAAGGTACTATATGTATTCATGCAAATATATTGATATATAGAAACACGAAAGTTGATCCCTTCACAATTGCACAATATAAGCTTCAACTAAATTGATTTCAAAGTTATGTAATTATTCAAACCCAATTTCGTTCTTACTCGGACAGTCGGTGATACCGAGTCCTCCAGTGGATGTCTTGCACAGAGCCGGAAGACTGAGCGCGCGTGTTGCGTTAATATGAATGCCGACAGATGGATCGTTCCTATCTTTAACTAACAAACAAATGCACTCGGGGCTCTTCGCAAACACTTGTTTGAACGCATTGCAACAGTCTATTGGTGGCGCCCTGGCATCGCCGCTAACAAACGGAAGGCACGTCGCCAGCCCCACCACTTGGTTGGCACATTTTTGCTTGTCTTGTTCCACGTCACATCTCGCAAGGCCAATAGATAGTACCAGAAGCAAGCATAAATGTTGTCCGAAAGAGATATGCTCAATTTTCATTGTTTTTTCTTTATTGCTTGTGTTGATCACAAAGAGAAAGAGAAGGCTGTAAGGATAAGTAGGTGGAAATGGAGATTTCTCTCTCCATGCTTTATATTGCATGCTTTTATCTTGTGGCTGTGTGAGGCATAATTCAATGGGAAAGTGGATGTGATCAGAGGTGGGGAGGTTGGAAAATAAATTTTGTTGGTTGATATTTATGACTTTTAGAGGTCCGGTCATATCACGTTGAAAGAGATTAGTTTTTTCCCAGCGAGTTCATTATTAAAAGGTCTGGATTAATAACTAACAAATTTGTACATTTAGAAAAAAAAAAAAAACATTGGTCGTACTAACCAGATGATATGAACCGTCCAAAGAAAAACTTGCGTAAGATCGTACTGATGAATTCAGTGTAATGAATTTGAGGCTGTTTAAAAGCTTGATTTTATGTAGAGTAGGGCATTTGCTATATAACAAATCTGATTTTTCTTCTTAATCTGACACATAATCAGAACTACCCAAGAAGAAAGTAAGAAAATCTTCTTCGATGTCTGTCATTCATTTTCCTTGTGGATCCAAGATCACATGTCAATGAATTTGTTTGGGAATCATGAGGTATCGAGGTGGATATTAAACTACGTAAAAATGAGTTTGTCCCTAAAGAATTAACTAGAACCGCTGGCTGATTGCACCCCTATTATAGTGGTCCCAAAATTGTTTGATTTGGTTCTGACGTGATTTATGTTATGCAATAAATGCACACAGTTGGGAATGGACTGTGGAGCATGGAAATTAGGCGTGATTTAACCAAAAGTCACTTGGTCGTACAAGAAAATTTTCTCTGGTGGTACTTGACGGGTGTATTTTAGTAAATGCCCAATATAAATATCGGACTAGCCCGCGAAGAAAGACCCATAAAATTGTATATCGAACAGGATGAAGTCAATGTTAAATGAGTATCGAATGCGCATAATTCGATCTAAGAGATAAATCGAATTAGTCCGATTCGATACTCATTTACCAACTACCACTATGGCCTGCGGGACGGGGCTTATAAATACCCGTCCTCTGACATTCTCAGAATTCATTCAAGACTTGCTCTCACTGCATTCGATCGAAACTTGGATTCGATACATAGCATTCTATCGAAGCGACCTAATTTGATATTCAATAACTTCAGTCAATCCTACATCGAAGCATCACAGTTCGAGACATAGCAAGATCAATCATTCCTATATTGAAGCATCCATATTCGATATAGGCCAATTCGACATACCCTATATCGGAGTTATCCAATTTGACATTCCTTAGATCGAATCTCTGCAATTCGATATAATTTAAAGATATCGTAATTTTCCTTGTATTGCCTAGTAACCTTGTAATAGGTGTTCCGGACCAAGCTAGTCCGATTTATATTTGATTAGCAATATTTTGAAATTTATCAGGCCCATTGTAACAGTTTCGGTATTTTGTGACCCAGACGAAATAAGACCAAAATATTGGCGTCGTATGTGGAAACACCACATTTCCCAGTTTATTAGGCATGGCATCTAGAGTTACCTCATCGCGAAGTAGAGCAGTGGAAAGCAACAATCCTGAAATTGAACGAGCAATGACGAGTCAGACTATCCTAGTAGCTTAGAGACCAATAACATTACCCACTGGGGTACCAACGCCCGCGAGGCGGGAGATGCCTGGACCACTAGGAGAGGACCGACCTACACCAGAAATGCAGGCGCGATAGAAGCGACACCTACGACAGCTTCGCTTCCAAGTAATCTAAGAGACAAAATGGTCCGATCTATCGTGGCTGAAGTATTTCCTGTCACACCACCAATGCAAACGCCGCCACCCGCGGGTCGCGTTGAGGCCCTACGAGAGAAGGATTTGTGGCCAAAGGCCCAAATGGGGGAAACAAGGAGAAACCCTTGCGGATGATCATAGGGGGAGACCTAACTCAGTGGAGGTGTAATCAAAGAGGAACCACGATACAAGGAGAAGAGAGAAAAGCGACGAGAGAAGATGCAGGGAAAGTCGAGGAAATGACTACAGAAGGGAACGAGGAAATTAGAAAGGCTCGAGAGGGAAAGAGCAGTAGTTGAAAGCAGAATGGAGCGTTTGGGAAGTGCTCTCCGGAGCACCCCCTTTTGTGAGGAGACAGAGGTAGAAAACTAGGGCATGGGGATAAAATACCCAATCTAAAACCTTATGACGGTAAGATAGATCCCCACGATCATGTATTCCGACTAGACACAATGCTAACTCTGTACGGGTTCAAGGAGAACATACATGCCAGAATATTTGCCACTACCTTGGTCGGGGTAGCACTGGACTGGTTTACCCAAATTGCTCCAGGCTCGATTAAAACCTACAAGCAACTGAAAAAGATGTTCGGAGATCAATTCTCGAGTCAATCAAGATTGGTGCTGGACCACTCCCATCTATACTCTATCAAGCAAGACCCAAAAGAAACTTTGAAGGATTTCATGAGCCGCTTCAACGCAAAATTGCTAAAGATAGACTGCCCCAATGGAGAGATGATCATAAGCATAGCCTTCGTGCAACCAACAATGTGGCCTTCTGGGAGGATTTGCTCAGGTTGCAGCCCAAGAACATTGAAGAAATAAACAAAAGTGCACAGCAAGTGGTAAATCGCGAAGAGATTATGGCCACCAAGGTAGTTGTTGTTGCACCCCCAAGAGAGAGGGAGAGAAGAGAAGAACTGTAATAGGAACATGAATAATAGGTACACGGACAGATCGCCAAGACGATATACTCCCCTAAATGCTAGTATCATGACAATGTTTGGGACGGCAAAGAGGAAGGGTTGGCTGAAGGAGCCAAGATAGATGAGGGACTCCAAGGTAACAAGGTTGTCGCCCATTACTATAAATACCACAAACAGAATGGCCATGAAACCGAAGATTGCAAAGATCTAAAGGACGAGATCGAGCGACTGATTAAGGATGGAAAACTCGTGAAGTATGTCAGGAAATTGAAAAAGCAAGATGACACCGCATACAGGGATCGATCCCTTTCGCCGAGAAAGGACAAACAGAAAATGATTGACAATCCGCATGTGCTGGATATCCCCAACTTGCAGACAACAACGTCAAGAGATGAATCATAAATATGATTTCAGGTGGGCTAGTCGAGGTAGATTCTGCGAATGGCAGGAAAAAGATCACCAAGCTCATTAAATTAGACCGTTTTGTCGGTTTTGTTGATCTTTTAAGAATTGAGGAGATGCCGCAGGAGGAGGTTACTTTCTCGACAACATATATGCACAAGGTGAGTACCCAAGCTATCCAAACAGGAAAATTGAACTCTCCATTAGTGATAATGGTAGACATAGCCAATTTTGGCGTGATGAAAGTGTTGGTGGACTAGGGCAGCTCTATGAGTTTATTAATGAGGTCAACATGGAAGAAAATGGGGTTGGGAGACGAGATATT
This sequence comes from Linaria vulgaris, assembly GCA_948329865.1. NCBI lineage: Eukaryota > Viridiplantae > Streptophyta > Magnoliopsida > Lamiales > Plantaginaceae > Linaria > Linaria vulgaris. The sequence continues at coordinate 22,648,618 of OX415253.1, read as the reverse complement.
GGAGCCGGTCAGAACCTCGCTTCATGGATTCGGATGCCTAGAAATAGTGCCTCGCGGTATGGTTTCACTCCCGACTTCACTGGGAACCGCGCCCCGAAGAAGAACACTACTGGTAGATTACACCGTGATTGACATGCCTTTCCCATACAACGCCATTTTGGGAAAGCCAGCGCTAAACGCATTCTGGGCACTGCCATCAACCTACCATCAAATGGTAAAGTTCCCAACTCCTGCAGAAACGGGTAAAGTTATAGCAGACCACATTGATAGTTGGCAATGTTATGTGACATCGCTCAGATTGCGTCTGTAGGAGGAACAAGAAGTGATGAACGCTCTGGGACCTTTGAAGATGGAGCAGATTGATTGAATAGCTCTTATCTCATTTTTGCAAGTCTTCAGTTTTCTGCATATTTTAAATAACTTTTATTCGATCCCTCTACCTTGATGAGTATGAGGGACTGCTATGTACTAACCTTAAATAGAGACACCGAAGACTTGAGTCAAGAGGACAACCTCGGGAGACATAGGCGACTGAGCTTAAAAGACAAGCTCTGGCCTATTTGTGAATACGATTATATCTCCACGCGAGAAACTTTTGATTCAATTTGTTGTGTTATTGTATTAACAAGCACAGTAAAATACATGACACTGATAAAGTGCAGGACCAAAGGAGGTTTGAGACGAAGACACGGGACAGACACTCTGCCTAAAACGACAAGTGCTAACTGCAAATCCCTAAAGATGAAGACACGGGACAAACACTTTGTTTAAAACGATAAGTGCTAACCGCAAATCCCTAAAGATGAAGACAAGGGACGTACACTCTGTCTAAAACGATAAGTGCTAATCGTAAATCCCTAAAGATGAAGAAACAGGATGGACACCCTGTCTAAAACGACAAAAGTTAACCGTAAATCTTGAAATACGAAGAAACATGATGAACACTCTGTCTAAAACTACAAGTGCTAACCGTAAATCCATGGAAATGAAAAAAAATGACGGACACTCTGTCTAAAGAGACAAGTACTGACTAAAAATCCCAAGACAATGATAAGTAAAAGTTAACGGACGCCCGATGTGGCGATAAGGCATTGAACACATATGTCAAAGTCATTCTACAGAACTATACGACATATGAATTGTCAAAATAGAAAGTAAATTGCAAAAACTGCATTTGAAAGAAAAGGCAAGCAAATTATGCAAATAAATAAGGGGTTAAGCAATCGCGAGAATTAAAACAAGAAATATACGAAAGTGAGTTTCAGCAAGTAAATTGCTCAAAACAAGCGGGCGACACAACACCAAACCAAATTAAACAAATCGTTCATAAAAGCAGAAAATTAAAATCAAGGCCTTCAACCTTCGATGTCATCTTCATCCTCTGAGGAGGGATAAATGACAGGCATTGAAGGAGGCAGAGACGTTCCTCGATAAACGAGGGTCTCGCTTTCGAGAAGGCTCATGAATTTGTCTGCAGTGACAAGTGGATCCTCGATGGGCAATGGCAGAGGCTCCTTATTAGGACCCAGCGATAAGTCTAGCCACTGCGGGTTGAACCTGCCACGCAAATAGCGAGTCTTGTGGATCTGCTGCAAAGTGAGAACTTGTGGTCTCTTCGCATCTCGGGCCCCTCGTCAAGCACTAATCTCTTGGAAGGAGTTGCTCCGAAGAAACTCTTTGACAATCTCCACCTTTTGTTGCGCAGTAGGAACCTAATGAAGTGACAAAACAAGATTAACAGGGAAGAATAGAAAAAAATATATATCAAAGAAAAGAGCCACGTACCTCACTCAAGCCGCAGGCGTATCCAACATTTCCGGCCTCTGCAGTGCTCTCCTTCTCAGCGGCGAGCTCTTTCTCAAGCTCTGCGACTCGAGCGCTTTCTCAAGCTTTTCCAGCGCAGTCTTACAATTCCGCATGTTGATGACTTACAACTCGAGCGGATCCACGGTCTCATGCGCGAGTTTCGCCGCCTCCCTATCACCGGTAGCCCGGGCAGCATAGTCCCTCACTTGCTGCAAGGCTTTCTCTTTCTCATCCAGCGCAGCCTTCAGAGCTTCAGGATCACTATCCTCGAATTCAGCCCTCAACCTTTCAAACCCGCTCACCCTATCTTCGTGGGCCTGCCTCAACCTCTCAATCATTGAATCAACAACCCCTCCGGTCTAGAGAAGAAATGGCAAAAAGTTAAGTAACGAATAATAAATGAAAGATTATATTAGACTAAATGACCACATTACCGCGCTGATCATGTGCAGTGCACCCCGCTCCACCTTCTTCTTTTCCTCAGCGGATGCCACGAATGGCACTGCGAGATTCAGAAGGAGGATCTTCAGAGCATTGATTGCCTCCTCCTCAGAATGGTGATAATCCACGACGCGGACCCGCGGACCTTGGCTTGTCTTAGCTCTAGCACTCGCACCACCAACGGGACTCGGACCTTCTGAAGGAATCAGACTGGATGCACGAGGGGCCAGGGGGTGGCACCCCCAGCCTGCGAACGGGTTTGGGGTGCTTTCCTTCTTTTAGCCCGAGCAGCCACCTCAGCATGCTCAGCAGTTTCGCTCTCATCTAGAGCACACCCATCGAAACCTCCCGCCTGTTGAACTTAGAGGGGGGAGGCGAACTTCCACGACCCTCGCCCATAATATCATCGAAGGGATCGCGCGGCGCCTCGGTCCGGGCTGATGCAGAAGCCTCATCGGTGGTTTTCTTGCCCTTGTTTTTCCTCTTCCTCAGGGCGGCACTGGAATAGTGGCAGTTGTTTGGGAACCTTCATTCTACGCAGCCAACACTCGACTCATGCGGGCTTGACGGTTCATTACGAATTCTCCTTAATAAAATAAAACAAACATTATTAACGTAATAAAATATAAAGATAATATCATCAACTAAGGACGCAGAATCTATACCGAGCAAAAATCTCCCCTTATACCGAACTGGAGACAACCCGGCTATTGACAACAAACGATTGTCTACAAGTTTTTTAAGGTTAAATTGGTGATCAAGAACCAAATTTGCCCTAAAATTACAATCCCACATAGGAGGCCCTACACCCCGAGGAATCGCAACTTTCGGGACGTCTACCCAATCTCGAATATACATAGAAAATTCATCATCATAACTCTCCTCGATATAGAAATATCGCCTCTTCCAATCTTTCCCGTAACTAGAGGACTCACCTCTCAGAAACTTATGATCCGTCAGTGCTTTACTATGATAAAAGCCTACCTCCCTCTTACACACCTCGAAGAGCGCCCAAAACTCATTGGGACCGCACGATTGGCCTAAACCTTTCATCACGGTGATGAAACCAACTATATGCCCGAACGAGTTCGGTATTAGCTGGCTCGACACAAGTCCGATAGACCTAAGAATGCGTTTAACTTCGACTGGAATGGGGGAACCGTAACCCGTTAGCCAGCTGACGCACAAACACAGTGAAATAACCTAGGGGAGCAATATCCACGTGTTCATCCGGATCGGGAATCACTAACTTATAATTATTCCCTATGATGTACGTTTCACGCAGGACGAGTGACTATGCTGCAACCGTGACACATAAGCATCGTACGCCATTCCCGGGACCTCTACATAGTCATCAATCTCCCTATTGATGACCTCATTTTCTTTGCCTGCTTCACTAGCGGCACGATTATCCTCAACAGAAAAAGAGGGCAAATCATCTTCCCCAACTTGCGACGCCGGTTGATCATCATCCTCATCAAGATGATCACCCGAGCTGAATCGACAGAATCAATGTCAACAACCTCATTATCATCTCATCGGGTAAATTCGAACCCGCGGGACCGCCTGCAGGACCCACTACGAAGTTAACAGAACCGAAGCTTGAGTCGCTACTAGACTCACTCCCTAATGTAGATGTAGATTCTGAACTCACCATCTCGATCAACACAAACAGAAATAAAATGAAAAAGAAAAAAGAGCTGACTACGCATATACGTCACTCCCGATACTTACGACAACTACGCGATATGTTAAAGCACCAAAAACTAAGCAAATAATGAGACGCAAAATTAAGCAAGTAATCAACTACCTTGATTAAAGCTGCAAAATCACCAAATTGATTGCGAAGGAAACTACCCAAAAAGAAAAAAGAGAAAACGAAAGTTAGAAGCAACAAATTGCATTTTCAATAAAAATTCTGACTCTTTTTTCTAAGGCATTAGATTGAATGATTTTCGTTCGATTCAGTCAACATCGAATCAGTCACATTCGATTTTGGGAGTATCGAACCGTGCCTGTTCGATGCTACTCACGTGTAAGCCTGAACTCTGCGGAATGAAGAATGAAGTCTTCACGGCCCTTTCCCCTTTATGTAGAAGCGAGAGAAGCCCATTAGGCCCATCAAATCGAATGTCGAATCGGGACATTCGACATTGAACGCAACATCGAACGACTTCAATTCAATCGACACCAGAAAAAGGCAAAATGTAGATTGAATCCCCGCCATTCGATTTAGAACCTAAAATTGAATCCAACCCATTCGATCGTTGGCATCAACCAAGGAAAATATAATATATATTTAGTGCATATATGTAGGAAATAACTGCAAAAATCAAATACACAGCTTTCGACATGTTTTAAGGTCACACTCACCAGATCCAAAGCAAATATTTGGAACCCACGTTCTCCGAATTATGGCTCCCAATTGGGGGCATAATTTCAACATTATCAAGACCAAATGACACAGGGCGGCGTAATCAAAGCAAAGTTTTGAAGTTTGGCACCCGCTCTCTTTTCGAGACCATCTCCCAAATTGGGGGGGACTATATGATGAAGGTATTTTAAGAAATGTCCAATATAAATATTGGGTCATCCCGCGAAAAAGGCCCATAAAATTGTATATTGAACAAGATGAATTCGATTGTAAATGAGTAACGAATGCGCAGAATTCGATCTAAGAGATAGATCGAATTAGTCCAATTCGATACTCATTTACCAACTACCACTAGGGCCCGCAGGACGGGGCCTATAAATACCCCGTCCTCTGACATTCTCTGGATTCATTCAAGACCTGCTCTCACCTACTCAATATCGAAGCACTTGTGTTCGATACACTACATTCGATCGAAGCTTACGGATTCGATACATAGCATTCGATTGAAGCGACCTAAATCGATATTCAACAACTTTAATCAATCCTACATCGAAGCATCACAGTTCGATACATAGCAAGATCAATCATTCCTATATCGAAGCATCCAGATTCGATATAGGCCAATTCGACATACCCTATATCGGAGTTACCCAATTCGACATTCCTTAGATCGAATCTCTGTAATTCGTTATACTTTAAAGATATTGTAAGTTTACTTGTATTGCCTAGTCAGCTTGTAACATGTGTTTCAGATCAAGCTAGTTCAATTTATATTTGATTAGCACTATTATAGTATTTATCAGGCCTATTATAACAGTTTACGGTGTTTTGTGACCTTGACGAAATAAGACCAAAATAATACTACTACTACAATGTCCCTTGTTCAGATCTTATTTGAGGTGTTGGTAGTGGTGGTATATGTGGTGAATACATTCGTATAAGTGATGCCTTCACAAAACTAAAGGACTGGTTAACTGTATCGGACTTCAAAAATAGAATTAGTCTGTTGTGCCTTATTCATTCTTTGATTACTATCATTCTGATGACTAAAACATATTTGTATGAATTAAATTCTTGATAATTAAGTCAGTCTTAAAATAACTGAAAGACTCTTTAATACCCTTTGACTATTTGCGTATTCAGGTTTTTAGAAAAATAGTAAAACATGATAAAAATAATGTTGTTTCCTATTAAATCGACTACAACAATACAACATCACTTAATAAGAGAAAATATGGTCTCTTGGTGTCATCAGGAATATAAGAAACTATGAAGTCAACGAGTAATGACCGCAGACTTATTGCATAATTAATTGTTTCACAATGATTAGGATGAAATTAAATAATATTCATGACTACATAAAACCGGTATACTGTAACATCTGATTCACGAGTCACGTAAATACATGAGTAAGACTGTTAAACAAAAGTTCGTGGTTAACCTTTATTTTTTGGAGTAAAATTTAAACACAAGTTCAATATTTATATATTATACAATCTCACGATTTTTGACAAATCCTCAAGAAAACTGAAACTAATTAGATATCTATAGGATTGAAAGTTACTACAGTACTATTATAATAGAAGAACACCATCAAATTTCGTCCGCATCTCGAACTACGATTAGTTTTATAAAGATTATTTATCAAAAAAGAAAAGGATTAGTTTTATAAGAGATCATTGTCGTTTTTTCTTTTCTTTTCACGAAAGGTAAGTATTGTATAAATTGAAATGAAAGAGAGTCATACAGAATACAAGGGGTATACCCCAATACGAAGCTACACTACAGTTTAAACAACTAAACTCGATGATCAAATCAGTGCAGAGAAATACACAAAACGCCAGCCTAGGACTATAACTCGTGTAAAGCCTCAATCCACCAGGTCATTGTAGTTTTTGCAAACCTTAAGACAAGGTTCCTACTCCAAAACCTTAAGGCACAGCTGTAATCATCACTAAATCGGTACCCATTCCAAATTTGTTTCGCATACTACCAGGTTATCGTACATAGGATCATTACTCTATACAAATGACACAATTCATACAAAACAGAAATATTTTGAAAATATGGAAAGTATGTCGCTAATGTTCATACAGAAGGACCAGATCTGAGCACCCTTTCGAGTCTCTCAGCCTTGGCATAATCATTTTCCGTAAGAGGGCCTGAAGGAAAAGGCGTAATTTCCACAATCAGGTGAGGGGTCGGGAGTTCATCAAACAAGGCACGAACATTGTTACAGCACACAGTTTCTCCGTGAGCATTTTCCCTCCTAATCTGACATCCCTGAACGAACAAAACATAATAAAACAAGCTAATGAGAATCAAAAGAAATTCATTTCTTGAAGAAACAGTTGAAAACTTGAAACCACATAATTAACAGATTGAAATTACAGAAAGTAAAAAATGTTTTAGCATTGTGATTACTTTATGTGACGTAGCGTCCCTGAACTGATCGTCATCTGACAGTAACGATGCAACGGCTCTAAGGAGACGCCTTCCCTCGGATTTGGAGGGGATTCTATAATGGCGCCTGAGTGTGCCTTTTGTTGTAGGATGCCATTTGCTCACCAATTTCCTTCTGTCAGCTGCTTCTTTTTCTGTATAAACAGAGAGAAGTTCTGGATTAGTGATCTTTAGATATCAGCATATCTGGGAACCAAGGAGAGTAATCCATGCAGAGACTAGAAATGAAAGTCGAGCAAGCGGCAATAGCAAAAAAGTGATAGTAGTCACAAGACAGCTAGGTATCTCTAGAAAAAATACCGAAATATATCCTCCCATCTTATGTACTGATTGGGTGTCTGTCTGAATATTACTTACATGTTTCATTCATCAAGTCTTCCATGATAGTAGTTAAACCAGACATAAAGTAGCTGTTAACATTTTCTATATTTGAAGAGGATCAACTGATGCATGCTATGAAACAGGTGTCGTTGAGGATAGCGAGGGAGAAACAAAAGACTATGGGGCTTGTATAGCATAGCATAATAAGTACATCAGTCAGTCCTCATTCTTAATCTTCTGGAATGAACACAGAAGTATCTTTCCTTGAATAAAAGAGATTCAGCAAGCATCAAAAGATATAAATAAGCAAATGAAATGCAAACAAAAAAGGTGGTATTTGAAGTTTCAACAGACGCAAGAGAAAAGAATGTAAGAGAGGAATTGTAGATGAAGATAAGACTATAAATAAATCTCTCTAAAATTAAACCCCAAACAAACCTGGTTTGGTCAAGCCCTGAAACCATTTAGAGAAGCCCAAATCATCAGCAGCTCCAGTTTCCATATCTATATATATACAAAAAAATACACTTTTTTAAGGTACTTCTTTTTTAGGATACATACATACATACAGATACAAAAAGGAGAAAAGATAGTTAGTTACCACTTACCAGAAAGGATTGGATTACGGGGAGATCCAGCAAAACCAGCTTTAAGGAGAGCATATTGAATGCAAAGGCGCCCAGCCCACAAAACAACTGCAGCAGGCTGATGATTAACCAAACTTGCCCTAATTACTAATCTTGTTTTTTGACGGCTATTATTATTATACAGTGATGAAGACTTGTTGTTTCGTAGAAGATTATTAAACCTGCTGTGCCTGTCAACAACTACTACACTTTTATTGCCTACAAAACAGGAGGCGACGCTGCTGCTGCTGCTTTGCACAAGCATTTTCTGTTTTTGCTGCTGGGATTTTTTTTCTTTTTGTATTATGAGATCTATTTTTTCGCCACTGGTATTTGCTGATCATCCATGCCGAGTATACGACACCGTTTGGCATAAAAAATACTCACAAGTCACAAGTAATATAATAATACCACAGTATGTATAATGTATGTATGGATATCAGGATAAGGTTTAAGTTTTGATTCGGATTGGGGACTTTGCTGTCTGTCACGTGCAAGCTTTTTGTTTTAGCTCTCTTTCCTTTTACTTCTTTCTTGTTTTCAACTTTCTTCTTTTACCATGGACAATAAAGTTATTACGTAAATATCGTATATTTAAAAATACGTACAACATAAATATAAACAAAATGGATATTCACGACACGGGACTTCTTCATTCATTATTATTGTCTTAGCTATATTAACAAAAAGAATTATATCCTCGTAAAAAACCCAGTTTATATGTCATCAGTTTCCTTTTATTAGCACTCAGTTACCAAAAATGGCAGCTCTCCTCTCTACCAAGTCTCCAGAACAAACCTTTGATGAACTACGTTGTATTGTTGTTATTCATTTTCATTTCTTCCAAAGGAAAAAGGGGGGAAAACAAAAACAAACGTGATACATTTCTTATTCACGAAACTTTTCAACTCACAGCCTCACCATAAAAAAAAATAAAAAATTCATGCGTTCTCAGTAAACTTACTAGGAGATTCACTACATTTACATGAGCTTCATCAGTAAGATACAACTACACAATATACAAGCTTACTGTGTCTATCTCTATCTATCTAGTTTTACTTTTACCCATGAATCAAGGAACCCACTTTACTATAAGTCCCCTCAAATCTTCACAAATCGAACATCGCTTTGTCCAAATGCAGTTCCACAACCAGGACACTTGCGATGTCGGATCTCTAAATTCCTCTGGATGCACTGATTGCAAAATAGATGGAAGCATTTCACAATTACAACCTGCCAAAATTGAAATAGAATCTCCATTACAGACTACTGAGACACAGAATACTAGCATAAAATTACACAACAATATGCATTCAACGCTCTCTAAGTGCTCTGCAATGACAACTTTTATCAACCTTTATACCTTAAAAATAAATTTTATGGATAACAAGGTAATACCTCCTTAGGTCGATCCAAACACACCCCACACTTAAGAATAGCCTTGCAGTCTTTGATCTCTTCTTGGAGTTTCTGTATTGCTGCCTCTCCAGTTTCAGCAGTCAGCTCAGCAACTGTTCTATCCAGCTCCACCAGTTCTTCATCAAGCTTCCTTCGCTCATTTCTGTATGTACAGTCAAAATTACATCAACGTGTCAGTTGCTCATGGTAGTAATTTTTATTTATACATGACAAAAAACTACTTCCACAGTAATAAAATACATGAAAATAAATCATACAAGATGATCAAACAGAATGTTAATAGAATACATGCACCTTAAATATAGGTTTTATGGGCCCCATAAACCAGAAGCAATTTTGTTACCACATATCAAAACTTGAGTGGTGTGATATCACTGCAACAAAACTTTAAAGACTTCTTCCAAGAATAACTAAAGATAACTACAAATGAATGTATAGAACAAAACAACTTGCAGTTTTAAAGATAAAACAATCTAATTTTGAATTTCTAAAATATTTGTACATGTAGATCCCAGAATCATATCCTATCTCTCCACGACCAGCAAAAGATGTAATACAATCTAAAATAGTAAACCATGGAAAAGTAAGCCGTATATTAAATTTATCTTCCAGGAAAATATAGTCACTTGGACGTGAACAACAATTTTAACCCCACATGTATCTTTGCCGACTCGATGTGATTCACTTATGGTTCATATAGCCCCCCACTTAAGTTGGTTGTTGTTGTTTCTTGTTGTATGCATCTTTGCCCATCCTGTTAGATATTATACATACTACAAGAAGAGTATAACAAAGAAATCCTAAAAATAGTTCATAGTTTAATCAAGTTGTCTTCTCCGACAAAAGGGACTTCCCTTAGCTTATGACAGATTCTCACAGTAAAGAATGTGACAGTAATGAATATCTCGTTCAAGAAATCTGTGAAGAGGTTTACCTTTCAATATCTAACTCCTTCTGAACATCATCGATTTTTCGCTGGATCTGCTCATGTTCCTTCTCTGATGACGACATGTAGGATTTCAACATCTTCAATTCCTTTTCTGCATCTGCTAACTCCCATTTCGCAGCTTCAAGGTTTAATGTCATGTGTCTGTCTTCTTGAATAGAATTCAAAGCTTCTGGATGGTGACGTTCTATCTGCAATTGCACCTTGGTTTAAATGTAACTGAAGACAAACAAGATTGCTGAATGTCAGGATTTATTACCTGCTCCTCACTCTGAGCAATTCTCGACTTCAAAGATTCCAGTGATTCATTAAGCTGTTGGAGCTGTTTTGCTAACGCCTGCTTCTCGGAGACTAATACGCTCTGTGATTGCTTTGCTTTCACGCTTTCAGAAACCAGCTGTAGAATGGAAAACCCAAAACGTATTGCAAATGTCTCATGAATACAAAGAAGTGGATTATAAACTATAAAGCCATCAGAGTAATGAACTGTTTATATTTTTCAACCAGACCTTAATATTGTATTCATCCCTTTCCGTCACTTGCTGCAACAGATGCTGGTTCTGAGTCTGCATGTCTTCATAAGCTTGACCAATAGTCTGCGGGACAAATATATATAAATAAGAAAGGCACAAAAAGAATGCAAGGGGAAAACAGGCAACACAACATATTTTGAAAAAAAAAAATTAAAACAGTATATATCCAATGACAAAACTGACACCTCAATCTCAGATATATAGGATTCTGCTTCTCCTGCTTTAATCTGGATTGCTTCCTTGAGCTCTAGAACATCTCTGTAAGTTAAATAACAAAGCACTTGTCAGGAATAAACTGCGAGAACATGCTCATGAAGCAACTCAATTGATAATGTTAAATTTTAAAACCAAAATCTTACACCCTTCAACTTGAACATTTACCCGTCTTGTTTCTTACTTTCTACTTTTGGAGAGTTCATAAGGGAGACAAGGTTTTCTAAGGAGTATGGATGGATTCACAGGATGGTAAGGAAATACTAGAAAGGTTACGTGTTGAAAAGGTTAATCATCTGAAGTTATTAACTACTTAAATAAAAAACAGAAAAAAGTGTTTTCCAACTTCTAGCGTAATTGGAATTTAGAAAAATATCTATCACAAGTACCAAAAACACAAACCTATGGACACGGTAGACATCATGTTCAAAGGCCTCTTGTGTGGGGCCAAACTTTAAAGAGGCCCAGTTTTCAAATGTCATAGGCAATAGACTCATGCATAAATTGGAAAACCTCTTGGTTCCTCACACTAGAAACTGAAATTGACTGTTTGTTTGTTCTATTTTATCGACTTTCATATTAAAAAGTCTCCAGAACTACATGTTTATTACACAGACACATTAAATAGAGAAAGAAAAGTGAAATAAGGAACCTGTCAGAAGCATCTAATTCGGCTCTCAATTCAGCTATCTCAGCTTCAGCAACAGCGAGCCTCTGCTGGCAAGCAGCCTCAGCTTCATAAGCCGCTCTCACTCTCAATTCAAAGCTATGTTCATCTAGAGCATTCTTCAGAGTTTCAGCTTGCAAAGCAGCTCTAAGTTCTGATCGCTTAATCTCAGTCAAGTCTCTTCCTCAAGAAAAAGAAGAGAAGCTGAGTGAGAACATTTATATATATACACACATACATATAATAAGTTGATTAGTTTAGACATGCCAGCACAAATGTAAACATAAATATCTTCATGTGTACAGGTGCATATAATTTTATTGTCTACAAATGACTAGCTGTCCATAGTTCTTCAAACGCTTGAATTAATATATAGTTACCTGGTATCATAAATTTGCTGACCCCGCATATCCAAGAAAATTTCTAGCTCTTGTCTTTCCTTCTGCATTTTCTCAGTCTGCATAAGTTAAATTCTCTTGCCATAAGGACTATATGTTTCTAAACCGGCAGATAAATGAAATATTAGACAAGAGCAGACAAACATACAAGGTCCTTCAAGGACTTGATCTCCCCCATCTGTAGAGCACATTCATCAGCCAAATTCTTCAATGCAGTAGTCTGTCATATATAGCAAAAAATGCTAATCATGCATGGAAATTAGACATGGAATATAAACATTGATTAGATTTAACCCAAGTAGACTTGCAACTGGGAACCAAAAAAAAAAAAGTTACTCATATGAGCGTTTTGAGCCTTTTTCATGATGCCACTAAATCTACATCACGTGAAAATACTAAAAAATGGATCAAGAAATAAAAGGAACACCAATCGTCACTACAGTATTAAAAAATCCAAATCTACCAAGAAGGAATTAGACCAACCCAGAAACTTGGCACAGAGCAAACTTGGCGAAACAAAATTGCAACCAGAGCCACGAGCTTTAAGCCATTCAATACTCTTGAAATTACATGTAAGGTTGAATTCTTAGGAGTTCTTAACTCTACTTCCTGAAGGTAGTAAGGTTGTAACAAGAGCGTGAACTTACATATAAAGTTGAATTATTGGGTGTTTCCGGAGTTTTTTAGGTTTGCAACGGTTTCTAAACTTTACTTTCTAATAGTAGGCTGAACTGCGTTGGGGCTTCTAGTAACAAAAGAAGAACTCGGACTTCATCAGAAAAATATTAAAAATTGTAATTCTGTCCTATTTGTTCCATAGCCCATTGCATATTAGAGCAATACACTAAATTATGCAAGGAAAAACCTTTGTGCCAAGTAAGGCACTGAATGATTGGGCTTTCTCGCGCAAGGAGAGGGCCTCATCAGCCGTTGTTTTCCACCTTTTCAACTGGCTATCCATCATCCCCAGTTCTTTTGACAAAGCTGACGACATTACCCGAAACTCTTCTTTGATATCATTTCTTCCTGGAAAAGCATAAGTTGTTGATTCGATTGTAAGCAGCCACATATGAAAATGGAAATTCTATTAGTTAATCAACCTGAATCTTGCTTAGCTTCTTCCGTTTGTATTTCCAATTCATTCTTCTCAATGGCACATTTTTGCAGTTGATTCTGAAGTTCTTCAACCTTGGACTCAGAACTATCAGTTGCATTCCTTGCAGCATCTAAGGACTCTGCTTTTACAATCAAGTCTTTCTCCCTTCGCACGATGAAAGGCCTTTCAGCCTAAAATGTAATTTTAGCAAACACTAGGCAGTGAAAAACTTATCAAGTTGTATTGTTGAAATAGCTTACTTGCAAAGACTCCGTCAGCATTTTATAACGCTCAGCCTCGGTATTCCAGTGCTGGAGCTGATCATTCAGTAAGGAGAAAGCCCGAGATGAATACACATGCTTGTCCTCCTTCAATTCATTCTACATAACCACAACTGTGAGTTAGACATCAATCCATTAAAAATATATAATTCATCAATATGTCAAAAGGTGCCTTTTCAGAACCTGAAGATCCTGCAGCTGCTTTGACAAAATTAGGTTGTCTTCCTTTGCATATTGAAGCTCAGAAAGGCGATCTTCGGCCAGTACCTACATCATTCCTAACGTGAATAAACCATGTCTATAATGTAATTCCTCTAAGAAATACTTGAGTAGGTAACAGGCAATACGTGATTAAGTTAAGGGATTAAACCTTTATCTCCTCAATGGATTCTTTTAGCTCTCGTAACCGCTTTGACCTTTCAGCGGGCTTCTCCGGAGACACAGTTCCATTTACATAATTAGGAACTATAACAGGGACAGGAATTGGAACCTGCATTCCAGAAACCCCATCCTTCTGCATTTTCAGATTAATTAGCTTTCTTCTACTTTCTTCAAGTTCTGCTATGCTTTCCTCAAGCTCCCCTTCAAACAATAAATATGTACGCTAAGAACACAAACATATATAGCTCCAAGTTCAAACTAATTATGCATATTCACTCATGCAGATAAAAAACAAACACCCCAATTATTCGAGCTAAAAATAAATATCTACAGCCTGTTTGTGTATAGAGAAGCTATGAGTATCTACTACCAGCAAGCCGTTTCATCTCTAACTGGTCAACTGAATGGTTTTCAATGCAAGTCTGGATCTCGTCGGCATACTGTTTGTGTTTGGACTGAAGATAATCAACCACCTCATGCAGCTGGTTGGTCTCTACCCTTATAAAATCATCAAGTTTATGCAACTGGGTAACTGCATCTGAAATACCAGGAGTGAGCCACATTGACCACATATATACAATTGTGAGGGTCTATGAGCCACTCATGCATCATTACAAAATGAATGAAAACAAGATTATCTGCCTCTATGACTCCAACAACCTTCTGAAGATGGTCTCCCTAACAGAACTTGAGCTATGTCCTGAAATTTGGCTCTCTGACAATCAATAGTGTCTTCCAGTAATTTCATCAACTCTACCGTGAGAGTATGGCGTGATGCAAGAGCTTGTCTGACATAACCAATTGGCCCATCAGTTTCACTTCTTTCAATAACATTTGTTTGTAGCAGCCTGCATAAAAATACATCCTCCGCGGGACGCGGCGCAATTGAGCCTAAGGGGAAATCAGTATCCTCAGAATAGATTTGAGATCTTTTTGAAATCAGGGAACTGGTAGAATCCAAACATTACCTCGAGAAGATTCTGCGTGATCCAAACTCGGTAAAGCACATTGGCCGGCGCCAGCTTGTACTCCAAATAATATTATATCGTCAATCAACTACAGAAATACCATCAAATTAACTAAGAAAGGATGCTATTCATATCATATTGCATAACTATACAAGATCACCGAGAAAAAGAAATAGATGATGCGAACCTGGTTCCAGAGTTTGTTAACAGTTATCAACATATCATCATACGAAGATTGCTTCTCTTTCAATTCTTCAATTTTGGATTCAAGATCATGCAAATCTTGTTTCTGGGTCTCTAGCTGCTGAACAAGTTTTTGGTTCTGGTACTGAAGAACTGCAGCATCAACCTGTCAAAGCATAGATGCCAGGATTTTTGGGTTTGGTCGACAGAGAATCCAAGATAAATTTGGATTATTTATTAGTCGGTTCTTTTACTGACAAATTTGACTACAAGGAGCAACATACACAGAAATTTACATATGAGCTCTACAAAAAGAAAGGACTTTTAGGAGAACGCAAAAACGGTACAGGGACATGAAAACTATCCTGGACGAAAGGACCATTTACATATGAGCTAGATAATAGGAACAGTACAGTTTTTGATACACAACAGAACCAGGTGTTCTAAATATTTTTTTCTTGGGAGAGGGGAGGTTGCTCTTACTATTGGCACTAAACTATCCATCCACGACCGACATAACCTAAGTACAGTTATTGGTGATCAGTGACCAAATATAATCACTACACAGGAAAAAGGACACGTGACATGAACTTGTTGGTCATATGCCTTTCAATCGTGTAGCGTGTATTCTTATTAAGTTAGCGATGTGATACTGAAATGTTTCAAAGCCTTGGAGAAGTAAGTAATATTCAAAATTATGCATACAAAATGTGAAGTATCCTAAAAATCAAGCAATGGCATCACTTTTCTTGAAGGAATTTCTCCTCCTGCCAGTAAAGCCACCAACAACATTTAATTAATAAAAGCTAGTCGAAATTTGCATAACAACATTCTTCATCATAATCCTGATTGGTTATTAAAAAAAAACAGGAACCCTAACAGTAACAATCTACTCTCCATTTCTCCACGTCAGCTATCATAACGAACCCTAAACTAAAAAACCCACCAACAAAACACTCTGATAATGTAATTAAATCCAGAAATAAGTGAAATAGAGAAGAGTAAAGAAGAATCAGTTACAGGTTTGTTGTTATGAGGAGGAGGAGGAGGAGAAGAAGAGTGGCGAGCCATTGAAGAGTCGTTGAGGTGAGGGCGCTTTTGCTGTGGCTCTTCTTCTTCAGGTTCCATTTAAACTAGCCAGTAGCCACCTACTCATTAGTGTAACAACAATTTGTCGTCTCCAACTGTAAATTAAAAACCCTCTTCTCAAATGGCAACAAACTGCTATTATTATTTATTTCTCAACTTAGAAAATCAATTATGCACAGTTTCAGAACCTTTCACGGCCCAAAAGAATACCAACGAACTAGCGATTGGGCTAAGTCACAATTTCACGCAAAATACAAGTTCTATACTAATTTGTACCAAATTTTAAAATAGGCTAGTCCAAGATTATTTGTGTTTGCAATTGTTTCTATAAGATTTTGTGGGGTTTTTGAAAAATACATTGGTTCCGTGTATTAGGTGTCTAATTTGAGTTAATAGTTGTTTTGCTTGGCGAGATTGCGTAGTTGGGCTTTGATCAAAAAAGTTGTTCAACCCACAATTGTTCACGCTTATAATTAAGATTACATCGCTACCCCCCAACCCCCAATTATATAAATTTAGTTCTGACACTAAATTCAGCCATGTAAAATTACACAAATGCCCTCAAAAGTAAAAAAGCGTGGCAACACTTTTTAAAAATGTGTTTCACAATTTTGAAGGTGCATTTTTTTTCAATTGTATAAAACATAATAATATGTTTATTTGCTACAAAATCGATTTGGGGATTTATTGAAGGTTGCGAATTTGCCGAAATCCTAGTTAACACCACAATCAACCAATCTGCATCGAATCACGTAAGTTCGCGATGTTGGTGTTACTTGACTACGTCGTTGCCAAATTTAGCATGAACGTAAGTCGCGTGTTTACTTTCGCATGTGTGTGTCCATTTCGGATTGTAAGTGTTCGTTGAAGGTTCTCGACCCCGATTCGATGCTTGTTGAAAGTATTAATGTTACGCTATTCTGTATACTCTTAACTTGTATGTCATTGTTGAAAACAATTGTTTTTGGCGTTAGGGCTAGGGTTTCAGAGGGAATTTCGCAAAGTTGGTCCTTTTATGGTAACCACCTTTCAAAATTAGTCATTTATAGTGGATCGTGCCTTTTATGGTCCTTTAAAGTAATCCGAGTTTAAATTTTAGTCCTTCAGCAGCCAATTTGAGTGGAGCTAAAATAAGTTTTTAAATTAATTTTAATCGTTTCACACGTGCGAGATGTACGTGTGAAATGCCACAATTTTGAAATCGCATTTCAGTTAAATTACAAAAAAGAAAAGAAAAAAACAACTTAAAATATAAACAAAAATCGAATTACCTAATTTTCTATATTATAATAAATATGTATATGGCTTACCCATCCACAAAACATAATACATGAAAGTCGGGCCCCAATTATAAAATTCCCTCAAGAACCCTAATTTCGCAAAATCCCCAAATTCGATTCGCACCACCCAACCCCGATTCGCACTCACATCTCCGTCCCAATTCACACCCACATCTCCAGCCCCAATCCGAAATCGATTCGCACAATACCCAAATTCCAGCCCCAATTCGCAGCACCCCATCGATTCACACCACCGAATTCATTTCGAACCTCAAGAAACTTTGCCCGACTCGATTCTCAATTTTGAACTAGAAGTAATTTGCAAGGATTGTAATGTCAAGAAATACCTCCGCCCAATCGGCGTTGATGTACAAGTGCGGGAATATTGCAAGTTTCAAAGTTGTTACGAAGATACCAAATGTTAAGAGAATAAAACGGGATCGGTTTTTGGAGGAAATGTGACAACGGACATGCACGGTAGTCGCGCGCTGGAGGAGACGACCAGATTATGATCGGAGCTCATCATGAATGGAGGTAATCAGTGGTCGCAATGGGGGCTAGAGAAGACTATCGGGTGGGGTGGGTGTGGATGTGGGTGCGGGTGTGTTATAATTAGATTTTTAATTATAAGATAAGAAGTTTATTTTTATTATTTTGTTTACTTTTAATTTTATTTATGTTTGTTATATTATTGGGAAAATTTCAGTAACCTATCCAACGTTTGCCCGCTTTTTCAGTTTCCGATCCAACGTTTCATCTTTTACACTTTGCGGTCCAACGTTTCATTCCGGTCACAGTTCACGGTCTAACCTTTAATTCTGCCCTATTTCCGCTCAAAAAAGTCATTTTGCGACAAAATGACGCATCGCTGACGTCATTAAGAGGGGTATTTTCGGTACTTTACTATTTTCAATGGCTAACTCATTCAAAAACTTTTAAAACCAACTTAAACCTAAATTCGGCCCCAAATTGATTTTTCCCACGAACCCTAAAAAATCCAAATCCGAAAACTACCAACAAATTCACCAAATTAATACTTT
The DNA here is from genome assembly GCA_948329865.1 of Linaria vulgaris. Taxonomy (NCBI): domain Eukaryota; kingdom Viridiplantae; phylum Streptophyta; class Magnoliopsida; order Lamiales; family Plantaginaceae; genus Linaria; species Linaria vulgaris. The sequence continues at coordinate 22,630,093 of OX415253.1, read as the reverse complement.
TACGGAGGATTTTCATTGCAAGTGCTGGTTTCCAGCGGTTACCCACCTCTCCTTAACCGATAAAAATTCGGGTCGTCAATTTACGAAATGTTACAAGGGATCCAAAGGTTGTGGGTTGTGGTTCTGGGTTGATGAACCACTTTGTCATCGTGGAAGAGAGGTTATACCGATGTTGAGGAGAAGAATCGAAAATGCCGAAGCCAAAGGAATTCTAAAAAGGAAAAATTGAACCTAAGATGCAGCAGAAGAACATTAACTTGGAGTTGGAGAATAAGAAGCTGATGAAAAAGATGAAGAAGCTTGAAAAGCGTGCTACTAATTTAGAGTCCAAAAATAGGAAATTATGGATACTCCTTTGTTTTTTCCTATTTTATGTATTGTACTCTAACTTGTTTAAGTAGGTTTTTGTTACCTGATTTCGAGATTAAAGTGTGTTGAAACAGAGAGTGTTGAATAAAAAATTTGTAACGTTATGCATGTGTTGACTAAAAACAGAATTAAACTACTTCCATTCATTAAAAAAAACAAAGAAAAACTAATTCCAGTGATTACAAAATAAACCCTTCGGGAATCATGCCATATTCTACTTCGAATCTGGTCGCGATCCTAATGGGTGGGATGGGAAGCTTCTTGATGAGGAAGCAATAGTCCATTATGTTGTAGTTCAACAACCCCTCTGCTACAAATCTCTTCTCCATATTGGAAGGCTGCATAAGGGGTGCAATACATATTAAAAAACGTAAAATATCATAACTATGATCATTATATACAAAGTTCGTAGATGGTCTTACATTTTTGAAGAGACATTCATAGACAGAGTTTGTCTTCACAACCCCTGTCCTCCAGTTGTAGGTGACCCCTGGTTTCCCATAGAACTCAGTGAAGAGTTCAAGCCGCGTCTGCATTATCCGCAGGCGGTCCAGAATCTCCACCGGGGTAACTACAACTCCCCTCCTCTCCGTGAATACATTAGCAAGTTCCTCGTAAACTCGCTGCATACTAGCCTCACTATACATAATTTCAAATTGGACACGGCGACGAAGTTCTTCCACAAGAACCAATTCTTCGACGATGGAAAAGTCATCAAAGTTGAGGAAGATTTTGGGGAGGTATTCGGTTACCTCGTTGTAGGAGTTCTTTAGTGTTGACTGATAAAAGTTTTCCATGGAGATGTGAAGAGAGGAGAGAAGTGAAGAGTTTTTTGAGAGAGGAGAGAAGTGAAGAGTTTTTTTTGACAGAAGAGAGTAGTGAAGCGTTTGAGGGTTTGATTGCATGTGTCTGTTGGAGTTGATGCTTGGTATTTAAATACTAGGGTTTGTGTCTGCTGAATAAATGCCTCTCGCCGGTGCACGTTTGATTCTACGGTTTTGTATTTGGGGATGTCTAATCAGGTTTAACTTGATGATCTTCTCGAGATAATTGGTAGTTGAGCAACCACATAAATACCAATTAAGGAAAAAAATGATTTTCAAAGTTGGTTGACATATATTCCGTTGTTGCTTTACGTGATCTGCTGCGTTGATATAGGGTTCTTATAAAAAAAATGGAAAAAAATATAATGGTAGAGTTCAGAATTGATGGTGGAATAATTGACAAAGTTTATATCGTCGCGTGTTAGGTATTTAAAAGTTTGGACAACATCAGCCAAGCCTTTCTGTTTGTCACTCATAATAGTCCAATGAAAACTGTTAGTGATATTCAGATCATCCACCAGAATACTCAGAAACCAATACCATGATTTTTTTCCTCTCATTCTCAACCACTGCATATGTAATTGGATATGTGCAGTTATTAGCATAAACACCAACAACAGTCAAAAGTATACCTCTATTTTTTGTCTTGAGGTGTGTCCCATCCAAGCATACGATGGGCCTGCATCCACTCAGAAATCCCTTCTTCAAAGCATCCCAGCATATGTATATTCTTTTGAACTTACACACCTCACCCATCACCTTACACTTCAACTTAACAGTAGTCCCTGGATTAGTCCTCATGATCTCCTCAGCATAACTCCATAGCAAGGAATATTGGTTTGCTTCAGTTCCATGAACATCAGCTAATACCATCTTCTTAGTTCTGTACATTTGAGCTATGTGGAAGTCTATACCACAGTCCATTTTAGCAATAGTTAGCATGGAGCTAGCATGCCAATTTGGATCACTACTTATCTTTGCATGATATTTCTTTCTCAAATATATGGTTGTTGCTTGTTTGACTTTGTCCTGTCTAGCACATTCATGTGGTTCCTTCAGAGTCTTAATCCTTATTGTCTCTTCCTTGTTTGGTCTTGAAGAATATAGCTCCCATTTACAGTTGGCCTGTGCACACTTTGCTTGGAGCTTCATCTGACAATTGATTGGAAACTTAACGGACCTCCCCTCAGTGATTGAGAAATGAACTATAGCATCCCTCAACAGTTCAGTTGTTGCAAATTGCATCCCTAGCTCAAATGTGACACAATACATGTCAAGTAATGGATTGAAAATTGGATGACCTTGGTGTGTAGGTCTTTTTGGTATTTGCTTTTGTGGTTTTCGCCGTGTCAATTTTTCCTTTCCTTTCCCTTTCTTTGAATTACTTTCTACCCCATCTTGCATAGAAGCTTGTCTGCTAGAGCTCTCAACTCCATCATCAGCATTTGGAACAAATTCAGGTGGTGCAATAACTTCTTCCTCTTCACACCCCACTGCCTCACTAGCACTCCTAAGATATTCATCATCAGCTGCATCATTGTCACTATGATTCATAGAGTCTGAAAATTCAGAGTCATCACCGCATGAGACTTCACCATCGCTATCATCAATGTCCGCTATATCAACTATAGATTCCAACAGTGGACTTGCATTGTCTCCTAAGCATTGGGGTATATGTCTCTAGCTTCTTGATTCAGTTGGGAGGGCACTTGAAGAGTTGGGTATATCACTTGCTCTTGCTTTTCTGGTGGCCATATCTCTTAATAGAATTGCTACATCTTCTACATCAGGTCGTTCATCATCATCATCATCATCATCATCATCATCATCATCATCATCATCATCACTCTCTACAAGACCTTCTACAAACCTCTCCTCTTCACCGACATTGGCACCTCCATTGTTATCACCAATATAATCCAACCCTTCACTCATTGGAGGAAGATTAGGCAATTCACTCTGTGATTGGGTAGCATTTACCTCATCTATGAGAACATATACTGAAAATTTTGGATCGTGGATTGACACAACAACTTTAAGAGTTAAGCTAACTTTGCCTTAACTCTATTGTGATCTTCTTGACCAAAATAATGTGCAGCGGAATTTAAAAGCAAGAAGATATAAGTTTAAGAAGTTTTTAATATTATTAAAAACTTCCGAGCCTTAGGCCAAATAACCATAAAGATTTTAACAAAAATGTTCCTCACAACAATTTACTCACGCTCTTTGTTGATCGGACTCAACGAAGCAGACAAGTAAGAACTACTTAACTTCTATGAAGTAGATGTAAATAGTTGATACAAAAACTTCGCAAAAGCAAGACGAAGACAATACAAAGAATGATTAATCTCTCAGATTGTTTAGCACGATTGTCTTGTCTTCATCTTGATGAACTTCACATCTTTTATAGATTTCTTGAATCTTGCACACCAAGATGTGTTGTTCACAGCTTTGGTAACTCTTGTTATTTCCTTGTTGAATTTTGGCATCTTTGTGAACTCGATATCTTTCTTGAATATGTGTTTCCTTTATTACTGATCTAACAAGGTAACACATCTTCTTCAAATCAGAGTAATCCTGGAAAGAATCAAAGTTGCAGAGAACCCAATTTGTTTCCGTCTTTTGAAACCGTGTTGAGTTGACTAATTCAACTTAGCTTGAATTATGGAAACTTCAAGTAAGGAATCATCCATAGCTCTTCCTTATGATTAAGATACATTTCTGGACATAAACATAAACAACCAAAACCGTGGAACTTGATTAATAAGTGAATAAAGGCAAAACTTAAATTTGGCAACTGAAGAACAGTTTTCGCACAAGCTCTCGGGTTTCAATGTTATCCTTAATGTTGTCCCAACATCGTGTAACATTGATTCCAGAAAACCTTCACTTTCAATCTCCCCCCTTTTGCCTTTCTTCACAAAACCAACACCTGTTCCAGTCAAGTCCTATATCCATAAAGTTAGAATCAACAAGAAACACATTAGACTACTAAACTGCTCCCCCTAAATACAAGCTAACATATTCAAAGTTAAATTAACAAGATATGCATTAAGGTCATCACTACATCGAAAGATGTTCAGACCCCAACATTCATCAATGTTGCCTCAACATTGAAACCAGTGAGTTTCCTGCATAAAGGGTTAACCAGACAAGCAGTTCAGAATGTGCTTTCATAAGAAATAGCAGTTAGAGCAGTTCAACATTTGTAGTACTTAGAGTTACGGGCCATAGCTATATATGAAGGACATGCCCCTTGATCAAAATAAACCAAAAAGAGATAAATGTACCAGCAACACAAATTAGCAGTTCATAAGAAGCAAAACATAAACTAGAAGACAAAAAAAATTAAAAAAACTTGGAACTATTCTCCCCCTTTTTGTGAAGAAGGGAGTTTCTCCAAATTTTTTACCATGTCCTCCAGCTCTTTGAGGTGCTCCTTCTTTTCTTCAATCTCCCTCTGAGTATCAGCAATTTGCCCCCTATACCAGTTCAGCAGATGATCCACAAAAGTAGAGGTTATGACCATGAAATCTTCCTCTTTGGACATAGGCAAACTCCCGAGCCTTCTTCTTCTCAGCCCTTGGTCTCACCACTCCTTTTGGGTTCCAAGGAAAGTCTCTCACTCTTGATCCAGACAAGTAGCTTGGGAGAATTGTCAGTTTAGTATCATTCTTCCTCCAGCCCACAGTGACACTTGTCTTCAATCCTTGCTTGCTAAGGATTTTGCAGATGAGTGAGGGAAAAGGCAGCATGCCATTCTTCCTTCCAGCAACTTCTGACATTGACTTCACAATCCTCTCCCCCATGTTCACAGTTAGCCCATTCTTGATTTTGTAGACTAAGAGTGCTGATTCTTTAGTTAGTACAGTGACATTTTCGCTTGGCAGCCAGTTGAAGCAAGCTATCTTGTGCAAGACAGCACTAAGGGAGGTGAGTTTTGTGGTTGGCAGAGCATCTCTCCAGGTTTTGACCAACCCTCTAGTCAAGTCTTCAATCACACCATCAAAGTAGATGGGAATCCACATATCTTGTTGATGGTGTAGGGTTCAATGTTTAAGACTCTCCCCCTCACCCAAGCTTTTCCATATTTTGGAGATCTGTAGTCCCTGATCCACTTAGAGAGATTCAGGTAAAACTCCATGACAATCTCAGGAGCATAGTCACTCAACTCCATCACTGATTGATGCATCCCTCTTGCCTCAAGCAAGTCCATCACCTTGTGTTCCTTGAAGCTGGCCATCTCTACAACTTTTTCAGTGTGAATCTCCCTTCTCTTAAAGGAATCCAACTTCTTCTCCAACTCTTGTGAAAGATAATAAGGAGAAGAGTAGTCCTCCTCATCCTCAGGGTAGATCACATACAGCCCATCAGTATACCTTTATGTCCCTGATGTTGCCTTAATATCAGCAGCAATATCAACAGTAACATCCTGCTCTTCCTCAGTCTTGTCCTCTTCCTTCTCCTCCTCTTCCACTTCATCATCAACATCCACCACCTCAGTTTCCTCTTCCATCACTTTCTTACCCTTCCTCTTTCTCTCAGCAGCAGCAGCATCACCTTTCCTCTCTTCCTCAGCCTTTTTCTCGGCTTCAGCAGCCCTCTTCCTAGCTAATCTCTCAGCTTGTCTTTTCCTAGTCTCAGCACGTTGCTTAGCAGTCTCAGCCATAGTTCTCAACTTCTCCCTTGCACCCTTGCTCTTTTTCTTTTCAGCCCTAATCCACTTCCTCACCAATTTGTCCACAGACTTATCCACAGATTTCTCCACAGATTTATCAGCAGATCCACTACCCTCCCCCTCAACAGTTAAATCATCATCAATTTCAGGGTTGGGGTCAGCCATATTTACCTCGATTTCAGGCTCAGTGGTGATGGGAGCGGTTGATTCAACAGTTGGCTCAACATTGGAGGTCGATTCTCCATGTTTGGACTTCTTCCCTCGTCGCATGTAGGGGATCGCCTTCCTTTTAGCAGCAACAGGAGCATCATATGATTTTGCAGCAGCACCCCTAGTGTGTGAATGGGTGTTTGCGGCAATGGGTTCACTTCCCAGGGCAACATCTGCAAGAGTTTGCATGGGAGACTTGCTTGCCATTGTTAGTAAAGAAGATTTGAGAGAATTCGCAGAGAAAATTGAGAGAATTTGAGAGTAAAGCGAGTAATTTTGCAGAGTAAGCACAAATAAGGAAATTGCAAGCACAATTAAGGATATTAGGGTTTTCGATTTCTGAAATAACCGTGAATAAGGAAATAGAATGAATGTTAGTGGGCAGTTACTAAATTTGAATCAAATAAAACCTTCCCACTATGTTTTCCCGCGCTCATGCTTTGATGTTTAACCAAAGTAGTTTTCAAAAATTTGAAAACTTATAAGTTCCTGTTTTCAATGTTAGCCTGCTGCAGTGCACAATGTTGAGATAACATTCAATAACATTCAAACCAGAAGGTGGAGGTACAGGCTTCACCAAGGAAAATTCATGTGAGAGCTTGAGATACATCCAAAAATACATCTGAAACTTAACCAATATAGCAAGTGAGTACTTCAGACATAATGTTTAGATCAATATCATGAGTAAGCAACATAGATAACAGGAAACACACAGAGATAAGCAGTTATGAATTCAAGGAAAAATTCACTTCCACAACATAGAAAGTCACAGAAAAGTGTGTCACCTGCAGTATGTCACCCAAATTGTATGTCTCAATGAATGAATTTATACTCCCCATAAGCCTAGACCGACACAACTCAACAACAAGAAAGAAAACAATGCAGTTCTACATAAATGCAACAATGTAATGTCACATAGGCAGATGGTAAGCACATATGAAAAACTCCTCAGACTAGCACAACACACATCTCTTTATAATCTTTATTATTTTCATAACCCATCTGAACCAAAAGCTGAAGGTTGCTAAAACACAAAGCTAATGTCACTACTGAATGAGGGCAGCCTGAACTCCACACACCCCAGTAACAACATTAATAGCAGCAAGTTAGGCAAGTACAAAGGTCATGAATGTTGGCAATTCATTTATCATGCACCCCAACACCCCAATTCCTTATGCATACTTGTTTACCAACCTGCATTCAAGAGAATCACCAAGTGATCAGTGCTACTAAATGTAAGAAATCTAAACCTCAAACACCCTAGTAGAAAGGATCACCCTCATGTGTTCCTTGGCCAAACAAACATGAACATATAAATAAGCACAACTGAGTAACAGTGAAGCTGTCAACATCATGCACCCCAGCTTCTCCACATGTCCTGTACACCTTTCATATGAATAAGACACAACTGAATAGACATCAAAGTAGTGAACTTTGTGTACCCCAACTTCTTCATATGTTAGGCTATCACAACCTCAGACAAACAGAAGAGTTTTATTACTTTTTCAAAACAAAGATGTGAAACTGATAACTAGAAAGAGCTGCTAATCAAAGAGTTCAACCAAACAAACCAAATCTGACAAAATAAAGATGAAATGAGACTCACAAGAAAATAAATTCAACAAAGGAAAAACAACAGTATACCTACTACACCACAACCAATATACCAATGCTAGACAGTGGTGTTATGTCAACATTGGTTTCCTTAACATTTTCACATATTGCACATGCCAAGAGATTTCCTCAAGCTGAAGAATCTCTCACTATCTAAAGGTTGTGAAAACATATCAGCAAGCTATGTTGATCACTTTGTCCTCTACCATATCTCTTAGAAAATGATGCCTTATGTCTATATGCTTAGTTCTAGAATATTGGACAGGATTCCTAAAGATACTTATGGCACTTAGATTGTCACAGAACATGAAAAGTGTATCACTATCTAGTCCATAATCTGAAAGCATGTGTTTGAGCCACACAAGTGGGGTAACACAGCTGCCAGCAACTATATATTCCGATTCAGCTGTTGATAATGAAACACAGTTTTGCTTCTTGCTATACCAGGAGACCAAATTATTCCTCAAATAAAAACAGCCTCCACTTGTGGATTTACTGTCATCCACATCACCTGCCCAGTCAGAGTCACTGAAACCAACCAAGTTAGTGTTAGTGTCATAAGAATACCAAATGCCCAAAGGTGAAGTTCCAGAGATATATCTAAGAATCCTCTTCACAGTAATCAAGTGAGATTGCCTTGGCTCAACTTGGTACCTAGCCCAAACACATACTGAAAACATGATGTCAGGTCTAGAGGCAGAGAGATATAGCAAACTACCAATCATGGATCTGTACAATGTTGGGTCAACATTGCTGCCAGTGCCATCTTTTGTTATCTTCACTGAAGAGGACATAGAAGTTTTGCAAGGCTTGGACTCTTGTAGCTCAAATCTCTTCACCAGATTTGTTGCATACTTCTCGTGGATCAGGAAGATACCATTCTCCAGCTGCTTAACTTGAAGTCCCAGAAAGTAGTTGAGCTCACCAATCATGCTCATCTCAAATGTTCCTGTCATAGACACAACAAACTTGTCTAAGGTAGACTTATTAGTAGAGCCAAATACAATATCATCCACATAAATTTGAGCAATGCATATCTCAGAGTTTTTTCTAAGGACAAACAATATTGTATCTCCATCTCCTCTATTGAAACCTAGGCCTAACAGAAAATCAGTTATCCTCTCATACCAAGCTCTAGGAGCCTGTTTTAAGCCATATAAAGCCTTTTCAAGTTTATACACATGGTCAGGATGTTTAGGATCGGCAAAGCCTTTAGGTTGTTCTACATAAACCTCTTCGTCAATTAAACCATTCAGAAAGGCACCTTTAACATCCATTTGGTAAAGTTTAATCGTAAGACAGCAAGCAATAGCAAGAAGTAATCTAATTGATTCTATTCTAGCTACTGGAGCAAAAGTCTATCAAAATCTATACCTTCTACCTGAGTATAACCTTGTGCAACCAACCTAGCTTTGTTCCTCATAATTACACCATCCTCATCATTTTTATTTTTGAAAATCCATTTTGTACCTATTACATTCACATGTGATGGCCTAGGCACTAGATTCCAAACTTTGTTTTTGGTGAATTGTAAGAGTTCCTCTTGCATGGCATTTATCCAGTAACTATCCTTAAGGGCTTCAGTTACATTCTTAGGTTCAATGGAGGACACAAAACAAGATGTATTATCAACAGTACATGAATAAGACATGCAAACACACAACTTAGCCATATACTTATAATTGACCCTTTCTTTATTGCGTGTTCTAACTCTTTCAGTAATTTGTCCAATTACTTGAGAGGCTGGATGATCCCTTTTGTATTCTAAGAGGAGGATCTCTTCTGGATACAAGAACCACTTCATCTTCAGAATCTGACAGCACAGATGTTGGCCTAACATTGGGGGTTTCTGGTGTTAAGTCAATATTTGTTCCAGTTTCCAGTTCAGCATCTCCACCGTCCGTGTTCAATGTTGAGTCCAATGTTAGAACAACATCTGAACTAGTGACTTCTTCAATACCTGCAGAAACAGCCAGTTCATCAAAAATGACATTAACTGATTCTTGTACAGTATGCAATCTTGGATTATAGACCCTGAAAGCAGCACTATTAGGAGAATATCCAACAAATATACACTTTTCACTTTTAGGATCAAATTTTCTCAAATAGTCTCTATCTTTTAGCAAATAGCAGTTAATACCAAACTCGTGAAAGTGTGCAACTGTTGGTTTTGAACCCTTCAAGATTTCATAAGGTGTCATAGTAGTACCAGGTCTAAGATAAACTCTATTACTAATATGACATGCAGTATTCAAGGCTTCAGCCCAGAGTTTCTTAGATAGGTTTCTAGAATTCAACATTACTCTAGCCATCTCTTGAAGTGTTCTATTCTTCCTCTCAGTAATCCCATTTTGCTGAGGTGTCTTAGGTGCAGCGAACTCATGGAAAATTCCTTTAGTTTCACAAAAATTAGCAAAGCTTACATTTTCAAATTCTTTTCCATGGTCAGACCTAATTCTTCCTCTAGAAGTGCCATATAGATTTTTGATACTAGCATGTAAAAACTTTATCCAGGTATATCTTGAAAAATCATCAACAATAACAAAAGCATACTTCTTACCATTCAGGCTACTAACCTCAATAGGCTCCATGCAATCCATATGTAACAATTCAAAGCACTTATTGGTTCTGGGGTTAGTACTCTGTACCTGAAGTGGTGGATGAACAACTTTTGTTTGTTTACCTTTCAGGCAGTCTTCACAAACAATTTTACCTGGGCTAATCAACTTAGGCAGTCCTCTCACAGCTTCTAACTTCTGTAGTTTATCCAGATTTCTATAGTGCACATGTCCTAACTTCTTGTGCCACATGACAAATTCATCTACCTTGACATGGTAGCATTCAGCTTCATCTTGAGCAAGATAGCAGTTATCCTTTGATCTTGTACCTGTCATGACAGGGACATTGTCACTATTAAACACATCACATGAACTTTTATCAAAAGTAACTAGCAAGTTATCATCACAAAGTTGACTTATGCTAATTAAATTTGCTTTCAATCCTTCAACCAACAACTCATCCTTGAGTGGTGGAAATCCTTCAACATCCAGTACTCATTTTTCAATGATTTCCCTTTAGTGCCTCCTCCATAGGTAACTGTTCCAACAATCAAAGGGATTACATCTTTCAGGTTGTCAATGTTTTCAGTCATGTACCTTGAGCATCCACTGACAAAATACCACTTACCTTCAAGGTTAGAGTAAACAGCAGAAAAGACAACATTACAAACAATTTTAACCTTAGGAGTTTTTAACTTTTCTATCCAAGTTCTACTTTTATGTCCTTCAGCTTTGTTACCTAATGTTGGGATAACATTCAGATCAGAGGTTCTCCTAACATTGGTACTGCTATTAATTCCTGTTTTCTTCTCAATCACACTTCTGAATTTTTTACAATAAGGCTTAATGTGACCAGGTTGAAAACAATATTGACAGATAAAAGTAGGCTTTTTCACAGTGATAACATGAACTTCACTACTCTCACTACTACTTTCATTGATAAAAACAGCTATTAAATAGGCAGAATCAACATCTTCAGAGGAAGATTTCTCAACATAGCCCAAACCATTTTTACTTTGATTTCCCATACTCAACACTTCATCAAGCATAGATGTAGAGGAGTTCCATTTTACATTTACCTCTTTCAGTTCAGCCTCAGTTTGGTCAAGGTCTTTCTCATACAGTTTCAGCATCTCCTTCATGCATCCAATCTCTTCATTCAAGCTTTTATTGCTCTTGATGAGTTTGTGATTCTCAAGCAGTAGTTTGTGGTAGATAGACTTCAGGTCTTCAATGATTTCCTCCTGGGACATTTCTTCTTCAAAGAAATATTCTTCATCTAGATTCACTGAGCCATGAAAACAATCAAATTAGATTCATCAAAGTAGGACGCAAGATAAGGTTCAGTATAAGTATCATATTCATCCCAATCTGCAAAGAAGGCCTCCTGTTCTGATGTTGGGATCCTAAATGTTGGGGTAACATTGAGATCTGAAGCAGTTCAGGGAGTCTTCTAGCGTCCAGTCAATCTAAGTGAGTAGCGCAGCAATTTGAACCTCTTCTGATTGTTCTTCAGCTTCTCCAAAACTAAAGTCATCGTCATTGAAATCATCTACACAAACCCAATGAGAATTTCCTCTTTTTCTAAGAGTGTTAGCACATTCATTAGCCATATGACCATATCCTTTACATTCAAAACATTGAACATCTTTTAACTTATCAGCTTCTAAAGGATTAGGTTTTGATGCCATGTACTTCACAAACTTACGAGATAATTTCTTATAACCTGGGAACTTTTACTAATATTCTTTTCTTTACCTTTTCCTTTAAGGTTGAACTTATTGAAATTCTTAGTAATTTTACCATAGTTTGAAGAAATTAATTCATAATCATCATCATTTTCATTGTCAAGACTTGATCCTCTTAAAGCAACAACCCTATGTTTGCTAGGTTGTGAGGCAAGCTCCATCTCAAATTCTCTAAGAGTATTCATCAAGACTTGAAACTGTAGATTAGCAAGGTTCCTAGATTCACTCATTGTAATTTTCTTGAGAGCAAATTTAGATGACAGTGTTCTCATAGCTTTATAAACCATTTCTTGATTAGTCATAACAAAGCCTAGATTTTCACATTGGTTAGCAATATCAAGAATTTTCTCAAAATAACTGTCAACACTTTCATCTTCACCCATCTCAAGTTTTTCAAATTGCAGAAGCAGTTGTCTATATTTAGAATCTTTAACAGCAGAATCTCCTTCACAATGTAATTCAAGTATATCCCAAGCATGTTTGGATTTTGTACAATTCTGGATTAACTTGAACATGTGATGATTAACCCAACTAAAGATAGCATTACGAGCCTTTTCATTAGAGTTTTACAGACTTACCTCTGTTGTTGTCCAGTCTGCTTCTGGTTTTGGTTCTAGATCACCTTCACCATCTCTTGGTAATGTTGGAAGAGAGTATCCATTGATCACGGATTGCCAGGCTCGAATATCAATAGCTTTGATGTGAGACCTCATCCTGATCTTCCAGTATGCATAATTGGAGCCATCCAAAACCGGAATCCTGTTGGTATTAGGATTGACACTGTCCATTGTGTTGTATCACCTCCAAACCACAAGTGTGGTCGGTGTTTGGCTCTGACGCCAATTGAAAATTTTGGATCGTGGATTGACACAACAACTTTGAGAGTTAAGCTAACTTTGCCTTAACTCTATTGTGATCTTCTTGACCAAAGTAATGTGCAGCGGAATTTAAAAGCAAGAAGATATAATTTTAAGAAGTTTTCAATATTATTAAAAACTTCCGAGCCTTAGGCCAAATAACCATAAAGGTTTTAACAAAAATGTTCCTCACAACAATTCACTCACGCTCTTTGTTGATCGGACTTAACGAAGCAGACAAGTAAGAACTACTTAACTTCTATGAACTAGATGTAAATAGTTGATACAAAAACTTCGCAAAAGCAAGACGAAGACAATACAAAGAATGATTAATCTCTCAGATTGTTTAGCACGATTGTCTTGTCTTCATCTTGATGAACTTCACATCTTTTATAGATTTCTTGAATCTTGCACGCCAAGATGTGTTGATCACAGCTTTGGTAACTCTTGTTGTTTCCTTGTTGAATTTTGACATCTTTTTGAACTCGATATCTTTCTTGAATATGTGTTTTCTTTATTACTGATCTAGCAAGGTAACACATCTTCTTCAAATCGGAGTAATCCTGGAAAGAATCAAAGTTGCAGAGAATCCAATTTGTTTCCTTCTTTTGAAATCGTGTTGAGTTGACTAATTCAACTTAGCTTGAATTATGGAAACTTCAAGTAAGGAATCATCCATAGCTCTTCCTTATGATTAAGATACCTTCCTGGACATAAACATAAACAACCAAAACCGTGGAACTTGATTAATAAGTGAATAAAGGCAAAACTTAAATTTGGCAACTGAAGAACAGTTTTCGCACAAGCTCTCGGGTTTCAATGTTATCCTCAATGCTATCCCAACATCGTGTAACATTGATTCCAGAAAACCTGCACTTTCATATACATCTACTGATTTCCTTGTAGATGCAAAGAGTGCCATATCCACTGCCTCCTTATCATTATTTACTTCAATATACTCGCCTGGAGCAGAATCTTGAATGTAACATATTCTCACCACAAAACACTTTGTTTTAACACCCACCTCTTTCACCATTTCCAGTAGCTCTAGCCTGGACATTTTATCCTCATTACACCAGTCTATATAGCTCACTTGTCCCTCAAGATAAACCCATTTCCCCAAATTCATTAATTCTCCAGAATGATGCGGTATTATGGTGAATGAGTCATCTCTATCTCCAGCTGAATATAGACAAAGATTATTTCGTGTTATATTAACATACATAAACACACTTAAACTAACTAATCACACAAACACACAAGTGGCAGTTAGAGTGACATCTAAAAAGGAAAAAAATTAATACTTTTTCACAAGTGTCCAACTATTCCCTCACATAGAGCCAAAAAGAGGACCACACGACAAAAGGTAACTCCAAACAAAGAAATAAATTAAATTTTGGATTTGGGATTCTTACCATAATCGGGTGTAGTTTGTCCTTCAAGAATAACGTCAACGGGGGTTCTAACTCTCCACACCATTGTTAGATTCTGTCGATCGAGTGGATAAAACAAGAAATTGAGCTTCGATTTCGTGGATTTGCTTTCGATTTTGGAAATTAAGGTTTCGGAAATTGGCGGGTGATTTAACAAAATACCGCGCTAAGTCTTTATAACCGTTATTTGTTAATTTATTTAATTTTTAAGTAATTAAATAGTAAAGTATCGAAAATACCCCTCTTAATGACGTCAACGATGCGTTATTTTGTTGCAAAATGACATTTTTGGGCGGAAATAGGCAAAATTAAAGGTTAGACCGTAAACTGTGACCAGAATGAAACGTTGGACTACAAAGTGTAAAAAATAAAACGTTGGATCAGAAACTGTAAAAGCGGGCAAACGTTGGATAGGTTACTGAATTTTTCCCTATATTATTATAAGTTATGATTATATAATGTAACCGATTTTTTGTTGGAGGCTTGGAAGAATCGCTGGTGCGATTCTTAATTGAGAGTCAAAAGATTTCACAGCTGTGTACTGCACGTGTGGATAGGGTTAAAAATGTTAATAAACACAATTTTAGGGAGCACGTGATCTGCAAATGCTAATTTTCGGAGAATAAAAAAAATTCCGTTACCGGAGGAACAAAAATGAAACTAGGTTACTCTAGAGGACCAAAAAGGTTCAAGGCACTATAGAGGACTAGTTTCGCATTTGGGGTTTAATGGCTTAGGTATTTTGTAGGATTCTTTACCAATTAATTAATAACTACGTGGGTAACGTGCTACAGTTGGTGTTGTATTAAGGTAATATTAGGTGTTGCCACATGAGTTGCACAAGATCCGATTTTGGTGGTCTTTGGTCTTGCAAAGTGAATATTTGTTTGATTGATTTGATCCTGGTGGTAAAACTAGTATGTATTCCATGTGTAATGGATAGCGTTTGAATACGTGATCTAGACCTACTATTCATGTGTGTGCATGCAAATATGCATATTAGTAGAACATTTGTATAGGACTCTTGTAGTTGAATGTGGTGATTTTAATGAGAATTCATTGGTGCTTTGTCTGGTTTGTGTTAAAATTGGATTACATAAAATGCTTAGTTTCTAGGACTTCTTCCATGTTTACTTGTTAGGTTATTATTGATAGTACTTGTTTCAACGTATGTGATGAATGGTGTGGTTTATGCTTTGACCGAATAAAACTATCTACATTGTATTTGATTATTAAAGGAAGGTTGTGAAGGAGATTGAGGCTTCACTCTTCAGCTCACGATAATAGAACTTTAATCAATAGTAATGAATCAATTTTATCATTATTCGTGAATTGAATCTGTTGTTGCACCTTACATATTTTATACTTTGTTATGTGTAGTTTGTCTTAATTATGTTGTTGTTGACAATTGGTTTTTAAAATAGCAAGGATATGTCATACATGGACTCGAGAGGAGGAGGAGGCTCTCATTTCGGTAATGAAGGAGCAAAATAATGGGGATGCTAATATCCACAACTATTTCAGACACGGATATCTCCATAAGCTAGAACATGAGATTTGGGGGATTCTGTTGAATACAACTTTGTAAGCCATTCTACACATTAAGGCAAAGTTAGTGGGGGTATGGTTCAATGGCTTACAAAGTTCGATGGCTTATGGATACCCATACTCCACTAACTTTGTAAGGCAAAATAATGTTGTAAAGTATCGAACACCCATACTACGAGGGTTATTTGAACAAGGAGTTTCATTTCTATGAAGATTGGGACGAGATGTTTGGAAAAGACAGAGATTGGCCCCAGGTCAGGAACACAATGAGGTCGCTCTGAATGTTACAAAGGTAGACATGAACTAATATATGCATGTGATGATGTAGTGAGGTTAGACTAGACCAAATATTTGATATTGCTTTGCATGGCTAGTTGGTTGAACGCAGTTTAGATTGTGGTGTCTGCTAAAAGTTTACCATTCTACTTTTTAGCGGTTTCATTAGTA
The DNA here is from genome assembly GCA_948329865.1 of Linaria vulgaris. Lineage (NCBI taxonomy): Eukaryota > Viridiplantae > Streptophyta > Magnoliopsida > Lamiales > Plantaginaceae > Linaria > Linaria vulgaris. The sequence continues at coordinate 22,613,807 of OX415253.1, read as the reverse complement.
TATAACCGTGTTCCCTAAACGATGTGTGATGAATTAATGGATTTTACTCTTTGGGTACACTAACCAAGTTTTTTTATTATGTGGAATTACCATTTGTTTGAATTTTTAGGTGACTCTTGTCATATTTGAGTGAAATATACAACACACCAAAATTTGTGAAATTTTGTTTTGACGTCATTTGAGTTTTTTTTTTTCAATTGGTAGGTGGATTTGTATTGCCCAAATTGGTGATAGGGTGAATCATCAAATACAAAATTAATCTCAAATAGTAGCAAAAACTTCGGAATCCAATCTGATTTGATCTACATCACATAAATCATCAATAACGACTGAATTAACAAAATCATACAAGATACCAAAACCAAAATATTTTATTACAATAGAATAGAAATATTCATGGGTTACACCAATTATAAGGAAAACGTTACAAAATACTCATATTTATGGGGTGCCCCAAAGAACATCTTTCTTTGAAAGTACTCTAATCTCGTCGATGGGGATTTATTTAATTGTAAAACAAAAGTTAATTTCCTTGTAATGTTCAAATTCCAACTTCATGAACATCATGTCGATTTACGATGGCTGCAAGCTCGGGATCAATGTCAATAAAATTTATAGATTGATGGGACAACTTCATATGAATTTGAGTTGATCGTAAACATTATGGTTAAATTTAGCCTTCCCTTTCTATGGTTTGAATTTGTTCCCGAACTTTTGTAAAACTCATTGAACAGCGTGAACAGCGTCTTCATTATCAAAAGTCGCTCCTTGATCATAAGAGGAGATACATCCATCCCCATTGCCAGGCTCATAATAGAGGATATTTCCTGTAGGATCTCCTGTAGCATGGCATCAGTGAACCATTTTGAACGGTCCATCCTCCCTCGCAGTCCCTCAATCAGGATCGTCTCATGACTCCTCTTACATACATCAATGTCCAGGAAGATTTAATGAGATTGTTCTGCTACATACATGTGTAATTGTGTAATTAGAACTTGAAAGAACAATGTATGGTAATAGTATATTGGTACTAGTATATAGTTTAAGACACTATGTATAACTTACATTCGTTGCGTCATAAACCCTAGCGTGCATGTTGCCTGTCTACCTCCATAGTTTTCTTTGGATGTTTTGTTGCGCTAATTCTATATGTGGAGAAGTACTTGGTATTTATAGGGATAATAGGAGATTTAAGGGTCACACACACACACACACACACACACATATATATATACATATGTGAACATACTCAAATTAATTGGTCTTTACCCTCTCTTGAGTAATCCAATGATTGTCATTCAAAATGTATCTTTTCGTGTACAATTTCAAACCTGGCCCCTGGTTCACGAAGAGATGCAGTGCTTGGGACTCTTCTTCATTGGCCAAATCATTTAAGTGGCATCGAAATGCTTCACAACAGTTAATTAGGGCAATCAAAAGGCATACAAACGAAAATAGGAAAGTAAAAGACAATAGCAGCTAAGAAATATGACAATTTACAACCTACCTATCCATCCTATCAAATCCCAACCATCATTTCCGAGAATAAGTTACAAAACTCAAATTACTTTGGCCATATTTTCAATAGAAGTACTATTTCATATAAATGCCCCAAAGATTTTCAATATTGACGAAACAAATTAAATTTATAATGTCATCGCAAATACCAACACGTGATACATAACTCACCTTCAATGGTACCTGCCTTAAACAACATGACTTCAATGGATTGCGCAACTAGAGTTTCTTCAAATTTGGACCATGCAAACACATAAGCACAAAGGATGTAGAGTATCACATGATTGTATGAAAAAGCATGAATTCAATATAAATAAAACAAAACTTTAGTCTACTAATACATGGATCAGTAGTTCGAATCAAAATATTTCAAATTGTTAGGCACACTCAACCTTGCCTTCAAGCCACATGTCTGTACAAAAAGGCAATTAAGTACCAAATAATAATCACACATTGTCACATTGTATTTCATATATTAACCAATAAAATTGGTCAAATTGTCATTATGAAGTCAGCCAGTGAGCACACTCGATATATCCTCCGTGACAGTCCCGCTGTCACTTGTTCTGGCATTGCTAGGTCCTAAAATACAAGGGATTTGTAGCAGTTTGTCCTGACCCGCGAAATACTGCACCTCTATAGTATTGTTGATGGTTCTGACCTTCTCCTCTCAAAGCAACGCAACATTCATATCCTGGAAGATTTCAAAATACAAATCACTATAAAGGAAGCCAACCAGGCAGAAGTGACGCTCTATTAGATTTTCCTACATCATGTAAACTCAGAACGTCAGACTTGATTGTTAACAAATTCAACAATGGTAGCAAGCTCTTCATGAAATCAATATCTGTTTTGCATAAGTACCTTTTTAAAATAAGGAGCGTATTTTGGGCCAATGGAAATTAGTTCATAGGTCCCGGGGTCAAATGTAACTCCTGGAAGCCACTTCAAATATGTGGTATCTACCCTCATTCCCTTTCTTCAACCTCATTGCCATTTGTAAGGTAGCCATCTCCATTTCAAGTAGATTACATAGATCCTTCTTTCCTCCTATCCTTTTGAGGAACAGTAACACTGTGTGACTACCATCCTTTCCGAGATCAAGGTCGTTGAAAACTTTTTTGAGTCATTGGATCCTGGTAAAGGGCATCCTATTTTCAAACATATGTATTCGGGCACATTAGCAAGCATGAAATAGATATAAGAGGCAATCCAATATAACTACAATGTCTAATGTATATAGTTTTAACAAGACACCTGTAATTGAATACAGAACACTAAGACATTCATGGAATGTCCACTAAGATCAACAATAATACAATGACCAAATATTAAAATCCACAACATTACTGCTTCTCTATTCACACTACTTTTATTAACAAACGACGATGAAAACATTTTGGACTTGACATATTGTTGTTGTAGTTACATGTGTTGTGAAGTGAAGCAATACCATACAAAAGTACCCATACTCAAATGAAGTGAAGCAAAAATCATCATAAGATTCAATCACCACATAACCTATATTAGCTGAAACACGCAACAATGATAATGTCACAATTCACAAATTATTCATCAAATCAAATCCTATAAAACCTAATCAACTGTTTGTAGATCCTCATAATTTCCAACGTAGAAGGTATAATTAAGGTGGAAGCGGGAATGCGTACCTCTTTTAGAGGTAAACACGTCCGCGTGGGTCGAATAACTGGTCAGATTGTTAAATTCTTTCACATGCAACCAAAAGGTGATGATACAGTTAATTTAACGCACCTAATTGGAACGAATTAATCAAAATCGAAGAAGGATTCATGATTGACTTACCGTTTGCAATGTTATAGTAGTAGGAATTCAAGCGATTGCCTCGGAATTGATGTGGTTGCGCTGGGATTCAGGTTATAGGGTTTCAATTTAGGAGAAAGAGGAGCGAACATGAGGGGTGTGAATGAATCAACGCGGTCATTCAAAGAATGTGGAGGGGGTAAAATTGTAAATTTTCTTGATAGAGTAACAAAATACGATCTACAACCCGAATTAAAGCGGAGATTGAGTGCAGATGCAAAATAATAACAATCATTTTACCGCCAATCAAAACGGTTGTTAAAAAGTAATTATTAAATAATCACACGTATAAGGTGACTTATAGTAACAACTAAAATAAAGTGGTAATAAATAGTATCAAAATCAAACACCCTGTAACTGAAAAACACTTATTTGATGTTTGTAATTGGCACTATTGCTTATGCTCATTTGAAAAAAAGTCTTTAAAACAAAATACAATTCTACCAGCTAAGGTGAGGTGTTTTTAAAAGTACAAGACGTTATAAAATTTCTAAAATATGACATTTCTCTAATTTAAATAGAAGGAATTCCTAACATTTTATATCTTTTCTAAAGTCAACTAAACTTTCCTCAGTTTCGCGAATAAAATTTTAATTTTGTACTCTCACTTAATATGAATGATAAAGAATTCAGGAAAAGAATTAGTGTTTAAAATATTAAATATACTCATGTTCAGTCAGGTATTTATGTTCATTAATTTAAATTAGGAATATATTGAGAAGGCTTGTGTACATCAAACCAGTTAGAAGATTAGTAGGTATTAAAATAAATAAATAAATAAATAAATAAATAAATAAATAAGGTGAGTTTCACACTTTAAAAGGACAAAAAGGAATCCTACAACTTACACGAATTGATACTAGAGATAATATTTTAACAAATAAATTTCACAATGGCAATGATATATTGAGCCTATAAATATTTTGATTAATAAGCTTTTCTACATAATTAAAGCATTTTCAGTACTTTATCTATTCATCTCATTGATTATTTTGTTTCATTAACTTGTAGATATTTGTTTCTTTTAAGGAAATAAAATTGTGTCTACAATATTTTAAACTTTCAAATCGATGTTCAATAGCTATGGCAAGCACTTTAAATTCACTTCAAAGGCTTTTTGTGGTTTTTTTTTTTTTTTTTTAGATTTGCAAACACCCGCAATTTATAGGGAAACGAGCTTTAAGGAATTCTAAGTGAAAGTTCAACAAGCTCCTATAAATTCTTGCAACACAACCCCTACATAGAACACATTCTTAAGGCAGGAATTTTCTCATATAAATCAATTTAGGGAGAGGTTTTGTGTGATTTATATTACTTGAATATGCACTTTCAAACGTAAGTGTATTATTAAAGTTGCATTATAATTATTGTGGACACATCGTTTTTAATTCTTTGTTGAAAGGGTGTATCTCGATGGTAGATCATAAGTTAAATTTATTTTGGAATATTAGAAAGATTTGCTCATATTCCAAAGTTTAATGTAAGTGTAAAATAATTCTCGAGGGCAACTTTGTGATTTTGAAGATTTTGGGTCAATATAAAATAAATCTTAACTTTGGTGGGGTGAATTTCTAATTACCAGAGGCTTGCGGTAAATCCACACTTTTTTTAAATATTATGTGTGACTTTACAAATTTAAAAACAACAGGAGCCTTTTTGTAGTTTATTTAATACACCCCGGTTAATATGCAATTTCTATTCTTAGGTGTCGTTTTGAAATATTATTTGTTGCCAAATGCATGGTTATTTGAGAATAATCAATGTCAAAGCAATTAATATCTTTATAAAGTTTTTGGGACCCATTAGGTAGTTTATGTGGGCTAGTAAAACACTACAATATTTCTTCATCACTTTAAATACACCATTATGTTTTCTTTCATCTTTAAATCTGATCAAATCTTTTCTAAATCCAGCTAAAATAGGCGTTTTCTACTTAAAATGTTGCTTTCTCTCACCTATAAAGGTTGTTTTTCAACTCGTTCTTTTCTTGTCCCAATTCCCATGAAGATTGAAGACAAGGAGCATGCTGATGACGAGAATGAGTTGAGACATCGACAAAATGGAAAGTACAAAATCAAGGTGAGTATATTAGCAAACTGTCTTCAACTTTGAAAATTTTCAGATAATCTAAACGATTATGGTACCGCGTGACGTGTGTTCCTTCTCTCATGGAGCTACTTTTTGTTTGTTACAAGTTGTTGCTAGTGTGGCTATCAATCAGTAGTGGCAGTGTGTCGTGTTCCGCTTCTCAAATGTGCGCAAAATATGCAACAATATCGCACGTATATGAATTAAATTATAAAGTGAATGTAAATTACACTCCAACTATTGTATCTCACATAGAGTATGTTGATATACAAAAAATTAGTAGATAACAACGAGACAAATAAGTAGCAATGGTTGTAAAGATACTAATGCAAAAAAAAAAGATTGAATTGTATTTGGAGATTGCAGAATCAAAGCGAGGAAGATAGCCAATCTGCCGCCTCAAAGATGTGTATAAGAAACACCCATATTCTTTAAGGTTGCATTCTAGCTACAACCTATTACTCTAACACTTGCTTACCAAGACACCATGTCATGATAGAGAATACATACATTTTTTTTTATTTTGTCAAATAATGGTGGATGAGAATGGGCTTAGGGCAATGAGATATGTGGCAATTGGGTAATAGGTACCCACATTTTTTTATGATTACTGGTATAAGACAGGAAACTTGTAGCAGAAGAGACTCCACTGCACCTACATTCCTGTCCTTTCCTTTAGAGGTATTATTATTGTTATTAATTCATGCTACCTTATTATCAGAACCTCCTAGACTTAATATTCCATCCAACACATGCAGGTGCGATGATGGATCTGTAGTCACGTCGACGGTCTGATATACAATAAGTAGGTTATTTCACAGGGTTTTGAGGACTTACACAAACATGTTGATTCATTAGATTGTCTCATTCACTGACCAATCAGTGACACCTGATTATATATGGTTAAATTACATATACTTTATACACTTCAATGTAAATATACTTCATTTTTGTTGTTCCCGTGTATTTACATGAATATGTTGTCAAATCATTAACGTCGTCATTTGGTGGCAAGGGGAGTCAGGGGAGAATGGAGGGGAAGGGGATGGGGGTGCGATGGTGGTGGAAGTTGGAATGACGACGGTTGTGAGTTGAAGAGGTGGTGCCTCCAGAAGGTCGAATAGGGGTGGGCGGCGACACGTCGACAACAGTGGTAGAAGTGGCTGTGGGAGGGGAATGTGGTGGAAACTGGCAATTCAGTGGTAGGAGGTGGGTGGTGGGCGAAGAAAATGGAGGACCAGATGCAGTTGGTGGTGGGCCATATGTGGTGGCGGTGGAGAAAATGGAAGGTCTAAGAGGAGGGGGAGGGGGTTGTTAAGGTTATTTCGGGTGGTATGGTGGTGGACCAGTGGTAGTGATGGTGGGTGGAGCAATGGCGACGGTGGTGAAAAGGGTAGTAGCCGATGGCGGGCTAGGGGAGGAGCGGTGGTCGACAAATAGGTGGGTGGCGGGTGGTGGTGGAGAAACATTGGCGGAGTAGAGGGTGGCGATGGTCATCCGACTAAGAAGGGGAGAGGAAGGCGGGATGGAAGGTGTTTGTGGGGGTAGGAGATTGGGGTTTGGTTGGGGAATATAGAGTGGTGGTTAAATTGGGAAGCGAGAGAGGGCGTGGGTTGCACGGGGCCCGTGGAGACACGTGGCGATCCCAAGGGTATGCATGGTGGGCATGTCTACCATGTGTTACCCTTTCGACCACGTGTCACCAATGGTGATATGTGGAGATGAGTGGTGCCACGTGGGGGCCCGTTGTGTACATGGCGAATAGAATTGCCATGTCAGCTTGACACGTGTCACCCCTATGCAAAACTGGACTGAATTGGGCCACATAGTCACCTATGAGCCCTATCAACAATGACGTGGTGTCGGATGGTACCACATTATCAAATGTTGTTGACGTGGCAGACCTGTGTGTTACGTGCTTCTCGTGAGAACTTACAGTTTGTCGGTATTTCAGGAATGGTACATGCTCAAAATTGAGCATGGCGAGCACGGTATTGAGCATGGCGAGCACGGTATTGAGTACCACCCCATAAGAGCTATCAAAGCAGAAGTTCTAGAAGACTTTGTTGTAGAAACCATCGGAAGGGTGTAAGTTCAGGAAGTTGCTACCGTCAAAATAGAATAAGCTTCATGGACATTACATGTTGATGGCTCAGCTGCAAACAAAGGCGGAGGAGTAGGTGTATACTTGAGATCTCCCGATGCTAGAGAATTCGAATACACGATCAGTCTAAACTTTGTCGTAACTTACAATAAGGTAGAATACGAAGCTATCCTCGTCGGTACCTCAATGACAAGTTCATTGGGAGTCAAACGCCTTGCAGTCTTCACAGATTTGCAACTTGTGGCAATCACTTCAATGGCTCATACGAGGCCAAATATGATACTATGATCCTCTACTTGAACAAGCTCAAAGATATTGTGAAATATTTTACTATTTTTACATTGTGTGAGGTCTCAAGAAGTGACAACAGAAAGGCCGATGCGCTTTCTATGTTCGCCACTTCAACAAAGGTCTACACTGAAAGAAGAATTATCTTACTAGCAATAGAAGAATCCACCATAGGCAAGATTTGATATCTAAGAACTCTCTAAAGAGTCGAATAGGCATTGCCAATCATATCTGAACCTTCTTAGAAGGAAGAAATCTACACGTACCTCAATGAGGGAAATTTTTTAAGAAACTTTGTTGCGACACAAAGACAAAAATACAATGTACGTTGTTTCACCATCTTCAATGATGAGCTTTACAGAGGATTCTTCGAAGAACCACTACTACGGTGTCTGTCACCTCGTCAAGTGGAAATTATGCTAAATGAAATACACAACGGAGCTTGTAGAAATCATTTAGGAGGGTGTCTTTGGCTCAAAAGGTGTTATGCCAAGGTTACTATTGGTCAACCTTGCCTAAAGATGAAATGAATCTTGTTAGAAGATGCAAAGTTGTCAACTTTTTGCCTACGCATGTTCCTGCATAACCTCTCACTCCAACGCAAGCATCATGCCCCTTTAATTAATGGGGTATCGACATAGTCGAACCCTTCTGACCTGCGAAGGGACAAAATATATTTCTAGTTGTTGCAGTCGAGTACTTCACTAAGTTGGCATAAGCTCAAGCATTGTCCTCCATTACGGAGCGTAACATCATAGAATTCATTTGGCAACAAGTCATCAATTATTTCAGAATACCGCTAGCGTGGGGTGTTTTTGCTAGTCTCGATATTACCTCCCCACCAGACTCTCTTGCTCCTTATAGGCAACACAAGAAGAGCTTTTGGTTCGATGGATATCTGCACTTAAGACAATATGGTTAGAAGTAAAACAATTGTATAAGTAAGTAACATATAATGGGGAAGGATACAGGTGTCGCTTTCTTGCGACTGGGCTTGACGCAAAGTCAAGCTGCCTACGTATTTCTCTGAGAAGAAAGAATCAAGACAAACACAGTTCATTGTTAATTTGTGCCCGCGGAGGGTCTTAGTTTTTTTAATGCTAGCTCAGAAGTTGTATGCATTGTATTGGCCTTTAGGCTCGATTTGGACTATCCCGGAGGATGTTTATCACTCAGTCGAGCATTGGGTAGCCGCAGTATTGACCGTTATTGGGTATATCGTGATTGGGGATCATTTTGCAAGCCTAACCGCATAGCATTTCATCGAGTCCAAGAGGCTCGATATCAGACATTGGGTAATTTGCACCACGAAGTGGTCAAATCCCGGGTCAAGGTTCTCGTAAGTAAGACCAATTGTTGAGATATGAATGTCTATGGAAAAGTAGAGGAGAAGATACTCTAAGTATTTGTGTTGACGTACTTTTGATTTACGTGGAATCGGTTGACGTGAAATTGATTGATATGGAATAAATTGACGTGGAATCAAATGACGTGGAATGGATTGATGTATCGCGAGTTGACGTGTAACAGATTGACGTGCCACAGGTTGACATGGAACGAATTGACATGGAATTGATTGACATGCCCCAAATTGACGGGAAATGGATTGACATGCCACTGATTGACGTGGAATGGATTGACGTGCTTTCTCTCACTAGAATTCAAGAGACAAGCTAGAGTATCCAAGCTTCAAAGTGAACTACCCCTCAAATGTCCAACCCCTCAAATGAAGAAGAGAGGCGATATTATAAATGGGGAAGGGTAAGGCATAAGAGAGCATGCTCACACACACTAATGGTGTAGTAGGTGAAACGGGTGCATTGTAGGACCAATGCACCCGCACCACACTGGAGCAAACTTCGGTGCAGCTTGGAGGTCAATGTGCCTCACGACACGTCGATTGAACTCGATTGACGCCACATGATTTTGACCGACGTGGTTGGGCTTTGTATGTCGTGCCGCGCCAGCTCGTGCTCATGGGTCCCTCCATATTGCTCGATCGCGTGGACTCTACGCCCGTTATTTTACCATAATAGACCATTTTCTTAGAGTCAATCGTCTTGACCCGAGGGTCGCATTGATCTGGTATCTTGGTTGTCTAATTGGATTAGGAGGAAATTGGCTTTCGCCCTCTCTACTCCGAGTTATTCCAAAGATGTCCGTGTATTGTGGTGGTGTCGTAACTATGGTACACCATAAGTTCCCTAGTTTGAGATTGGCGCGACTTTGTTGAGCGTATTTCCAACTTCAGAAGAGAAGGCTAGGCATAATTATCATGTTCTTTAGTTGATATTTCATCAAAATTAGCATTTTAGAGACTTTTGGTAATTTGGGCCAATTTTGAAATTTTGTGAAAATATCCAGGTCGAGGCAAAATATACACTGGAGAAATAATTTTTGGGCCCAAAATATCGATCCATCAATTATTGGATGAATTGGACCTCTAGTATTTGAACTAGGGGGCTCTTTTTAATGATATGGGCCTTTAAGGAACTTTATGCTCACTAGGGCAACCATTAACGTAGAAGAGTCTTCCATCTTGCCTCATTTTTCCCGCTTTGAGAGAGATAAAGTTAGAGAGAGGAGAGAACTTCAAGGAGGGAAGTAAGGAGAAGATCAAGGCTCTATTTCATCTTCAAACTTATAGGGAACGTTACCCATGAATTGCCATCATGCTTTAACATTCATTTTAGCAAAATATAAAGGTAGTGCCACATGGCACGTTGGACAAATCGACGGGGCCTTGCCTGACGTGCCACGTGGCATGTCAATTTACTCGACGTAGGCGTGTCAACTCAGATGGATGTGACCCACATCGACATAATCGACGTGTCTATGTGGGATGATCCAACATGGACTTCATCATGTCGATTGGTGATCGATGTGATGACATCATCCACATCGGTCATGACTGACATGATGACATCATCCAATATTAGTTATGACCGACATGATGATGTCACCACGCCTCGGTCGTTCGACCAACATGGTGTTGCTCTCGAGTCCTGCTTTGTTAATTGAGGCCTCATACGTGTTTGAATTGTAGGTTTTTCAAACGTATCAATTTTTTACCTCACTTTGTTTGATTTAGTGAACTTGTTGTCACTTTGTATAATTCTTACATATTTGACTACATTTGCAATGTTGAATCACATATATTAGCCAAAATTTGGATTCCACATCACCATTGTGAGTACTACTCCCCAAGGCATAGATACCACAAAGAGAGGCATTATCGTCCTCTACCTAGGTTAGATCAGCGTTATTGGTCGAGATACTCGCCCGTCCAGAGTTTGAAATACCCTGCTATTTGTGAAACGTCATGTAGATCGCCTTGCCACAGTAATTTGCTTATATTAAACGTGATTTGTTGAGTTTATGGGGTTGGGAAAACATTTCCCTAAAGAATTCCTTGATGAGCATGTTGGTTCGCTCTCCGAGCACGAGTCAGATTGTGATGCTGATTGCAATGAAGTTAGCCCTTCTGGTAGTGAGAAAGAGGAACCTTTAGTTGATGAGAGTGGTTCATTGGATGATTTGTATAATTTGGATTATGGATCTTGTGAGTCGTCCTCGGGAGGAGGAGACATTGATGATAGTGACTACGAGGTTATTCCTCGTGTGAGACGCCGAAAGAGCGAGGCAGTTGAGAGTGCTAGGGAGCACGTTGATCCTGTTAGGAATAGTGGTGAGGGGGATGAAATATATAGAACCTCGTGTATATTTTGAACCCTCATGGACATAGAGGACATTGTCCCCAAGCTTACGAGAAGGCAAACGGTGCCCAACTTATGGGAAGAGTTTGACATACCAATGGGGGTATGAAGTGTTCATTCTTGGGAAGAGAGATCAAATGCATCTTCCCACGATAGGGTGCATTACCCATTTCATAGGTTATCTATTGACGGGGCTTAGATTCCCCATAGTCCTTAGGACAGACGGCTAGAGCTCGTGGGAGACCGAAAAAGACGTGGATGGAGGTCATACGGAACGACATGAAGCTAAAAGATCTAAATGAAGACATGCTCGTCAACCGAAACCTATGGAGGCAGAAGATTCATGTTCACGACTCGACGTGATTCATTCATGGTTCATATAGCCTACCCCAATTTAATTGGGATTACAGGCTTGGTTGTTGTTGTTGTTGTAGATTCCCCATAGTCCTTGAGGTTTGGGAATCATTGTGAGGATTTATTTAAACCCTGCACAATTTAACCCGAATGTGTACTCAACCGTCGTAGGATTTGTTGTGGCGATGAAGGCCAAAGGGTTTCGATGTAATATGGATGACTTTAGGTTTAAGTTTTGTACGAACTTCAACCAAGTTCGATTGCTTTAGTTGGGATTGGATCGACATTGATGATTGGCCAGAATGGCCTAGCGATGGAGAGGGAGAAGGGAAAGATTGGTGGCGCTCCAAGCCGATCCCTTATATTATCCGGCTACAAGTCATCCAGATATATTGAGAGCTAGTCATATTTCACCCGTTGAGTACACATGAATAGAGACTTTGGGTATAAGTTTTGACTTTTGCGTCTATGTGCTTACAATTACCTTTTTATGCATACGTAGTGGTATTTAACATTCTTGGTATTGTGTTCTCATCCGATTTATCTTTGTTGTTGGCAGTCAACATGGTGAGAGATAGATCCGAGGTGATGCACAAGACTTCTACACAGAATCAAGGGGCGGGTGGTTTTGCGCCTTCACGTGGTAGAGGTAGAGGGGGGTCGCGATGGACGTGACACCTTTATGAACTATGAAGAGGAGATGATGGATGTTCCTGTTGGAGGCTAGGAGCCTTATTGTTATGGAGCGGGTTCACATGATGAGTTCACCCATAAGAGACAAGAAGATGGTTCCTCCTACTGTTGCGGATCCACCCGCAGTGATTACTATGGATGATGAGGTGTTATAGCTGGGTGAGATATGACAATTACCACCTACACCTAAGGTTGAGCTAGGGAATGGAGCTATTGCTTCATGCATTACTCGCTGGGATATTGAGTCATACTTCACTTGGTATAGACCCACGATATTGGCTGAGTGGGCAGCAGAGGATGCGTACGCCAAACTCGCGAGTTTACATCCGAGTGGTCTTCCACCCTGGGTTCCCAAGAAGAGGAAGAACGATCCTCACCAGCATCGAGCTACTTATGGAAGGGCTGAGCTTTCCTACAGCCCCAGTGACATGGTGTTTATGAAAGATGTCGTAAGCTCTAATGAGTCGATTGGCGACTCCTTCTCTTCGAAGAGAGAGAAGGGGATTGATGAGCTTGAGAAATACTCTCATTATCATGCTTTTACACTTGTTTACTTGATAGTTTTGTGGTATTTTAATGTTTGTTTTCATGTTCAGTAGGTTGAAATATGATTTGTCAATCAAGAATCGAAACTTCAAAAATTCACCGACGCCTATGTAGATTGAGTTATGTTTGGTTCTTTATATCACTGAAAAGACACATATGTCTAGTTTCCGACGCAACAAGCGGTTTTGACCAAAACAGTGAAGTTGCGCAAAGCCGAAATGTACATACGTAACTCGCGCGCTCGATGATCGTCGGATCAAAATGGCTAATTAATGGTCTATATTCAGTCTTGCAAGCTTTCAAATGGAAGACTCTAGAGTGTCATGAATCATGTGATCAATAATTCATCAATTATATGACAACTTTGGACCATTGGATCAAAACGAGATGAACGGTCGAGATGTCGTCTTATGTTTTTTGTTCAACTATAAATAGACGTCACACTTTTCATATTTCAACACGCCAATCTTCTTCATCCTCTCTTAACTTAGTATAATCTTTCTATAGTAGTAGTAATCGCTAGTAGTTTGTAAATTTGGAGGAGTAATTCGGAGTTTGTACGGGGGAGTCCACCAGAGGCTTTACGGAAGTAAAAATCTGTAACGATTTCTATATCTCTTTACTTTTCCCTCTTTACTTTATGATGTTATATTTAGGACGAATAGTCAAAAATGCCCGCTAACTTTTGCCTTTAATCTTAAATGCCCAATTTTTCTAAACCTGCTGAAAATGCCCGTTAAGTTTTAAATTTTCTAACAAAAATGCCCGATTTTAAAAATTCGGACTTTTTATCCGACGTGGCATCCGAATCAAAGAGTCGCGCAGCTGAATCAAAAAGTCGTGTTTTAAAATTCGGGCATTTTTTGGTAGAATTTTAAAAGATACAGGGCATTTTTAGCATTATTTTTTAGAAAAAATAAAAGATTTTGTATGTAAATTTCATTTCGGGCATTTTTAGTAGAAATTTTAAAAGATACAGGGCATTTTCAGCAGGTTTGGGAAAATCGGGCATTTAAGATATAAGGCAAAAGTTAGCAGGCATTTTTGATAATTCGTCCTTATATTTATATTATAGTCTTATTCTATATTCCATTATGTGCTAAATTTACTTTGTTGGGATAGTGACGTAGCCTAATTACAATGATCTAATCTAAATTAAATGAATTGTTACGATGTCAAAATAAGTTGGTGTATTTATTTATGAATATAATGCTTCTAAAATTCTGGCCAACTTTTGGATGAACTAAGGATCGAATTGAAACCGAGAGAAGATTATCGTGAAATAGCTTTGAAGTAAATACCGTGAATTCTCAATAGAATAGAAATATATCTATCGTTTTCACGTGATTGATAAAATCACCACCGAACATACATGTACACATCTTCGTAACTAGACTCATTTTCTAGTTGTAAAGCTGTAGAATTTATGTATAACTTGAGCAAGAGTACATAAAGCATAAATGGTGATAACCACCAACAATTTTGAGCGTGAAACTCGTAACAATATGCTTAATTAAAAGTTTGATCAAACTAATGGTGGTGAAATCATGATTCCCAACTCTTTCTTCATTGTATATACTTATTTATTGATATACTCTTATTGTACTATTGTCTCAACGCCCTACTTTGTTAAAAGTTTTTACATGTACTTAGTAAATTGTTAATCTTTTCGCTTGAACAATCTGAAATTTGGTTTCTCAAATAAATTAAGAGTTAACCAATTTTGGTAATTAATTATTTATTCCTCGTGGGATCGACAACCCTATCTATCACTCTATTAATTGTTACAATTCCGTGCACTTGCGAATTTAACCACAACAAGTTTTTGGCGCCGTTGCCCGGGAATAAAATTAATTAAAATCAATACCAGTTAATTCTATTGTTAATATGAGATTATGTCTTATATGTGTTAATATTTTACTGTAGTAAAAAAATCACCTTGGTAAAAAAACGAACATTTGGTTGCTCGCAAGTTTTTTATTTTTTGTGACGGTAAATAATTATTTTTGTATTGTGGTATTTTTTTTTTACTATTGTTGTTTTTTCTGCTTACTTTCAAAATTGAGAAAAACAAAAAATCAAAAAGAGTTACAAGGAGTAAGAACTCAACACTTTTACCTTTTGATCCTGGAATTGAAAAAACTTTACAAATACTGTGTAGGATAGAAAAGGGTAAAAACAAAATGAGTGGACTTATAGAAAATGAATCAAAAGCCTTGCGGGACTACGTTGTCCCAACAATCTTAGGTGCCAACACAAGCATCCAAAAGCCGTCAATTGCTGCAAATAATTTTGAAATTAAACTAGCAATTATTCAGATGATCCAAATATCGCTTCAATTTTGTGGACTCCCGAGTGAAGATCCTAATGCACATATAGCTAACTTTTTAAAAATATGTGATACTTTTAAACACAATGGAGTTTCAGAAGATGCTATCAAGTTGAGACTATTCCCATTCTCATTACGGGACAAGGCGAAGAACTGGCTCAATTCAATTCCTCAAGGTAGTATCACTTCCTGGGAAGAATTAGCACAAATATTTCTAGCTAAGTTCTTTCCCCCAACTAAAATAGCAAAAATGAGGAATGAAATCACTCAGTTTGTGCAACACGACATGGAGAATCTGTACGAAGTATGGGAAAGGTACAAGAAAATGCTTAGGAAGTGTCCTCGCCATGGACTTCCCAAATGGTTGCAAGTTCAAACATTCTACAATGGGTTGAGTGGAAACACTAGAATCTTAGTAGATGCGGCTGCGGGAGGAGCTTTAATGGCGAAAACCATAGAGGATGCCTATCAACTATTGGAGGAAATGGCGTCGAACAATTACCAGTGGCCTTCTGAATGACAGAAAAGACCAGTTGGTGTGCACGAGATAGATGCTATCACGACATTAACAGCACAAGTCGCTACTCTCAACAAACAACTGAGAACAATGAGGGTAAATGCCATTCAGTCCACATCAGCAACAGGTGATTTTTGTGAAAACTCACATTCAACTGCCAACTGCCATTTGGTAAGCAATCCTAAAAATTCTACTCACAATGAAGAAGCAAATTTTGCGTCAAATTTTAACAGGCCGCAAAATAATCTATATTCCAACACCTATAACCCTGGATGGAGGAACCACCCCAACCTCTCTTTGAGCAACAACCAGAACCATATCAGGCCTCCTCTTGGATTTCCACTACACCAAGAAAAGAAACCTTCCCTGGAGGACATTTTCACTCAGTTAGCCATTACCACAAACCAATTAGCCTCAAGAACTAACCAATTCATCAATGAAACCAAGCAACAGTTCCGAAACCAAGGAGCATCCATCAGAAAATTAGAATTACAAATGGGTCAACTTGCCACCACTCTAGCCGAAAGAGCACAAGGAGAATTGTCGAGCAACACAGAAACCAACCCTCGAGAACATGTGCAGGAAATTACACTCAAAAGTGGAAAAGTGTTACCAGAACCTGTTGCATCACAAGAAGAGAAGTTTCATACACATGAATAGAGACGTGAAGCTGAGCTAAAGCAAACTTCTGCCGAGGCGTGACCACCAAATGTTTAGAAAATTCCATTTCCACAAAGATTGAAAAAAACTAAATTGGATAAGCAATTTTCTAAATTTCTTGATATCTTTAAAATACTGCTCATTAGCATTCCTTTTGCAGATGCTCTTGAACAAATGCCTAGCTATGTCAAATTCATGAAAGAAATTTTATCAAATAAGAGAAAGTTGGAAGAACATGAACATGTATGCCTAACCGAGGAGTGCAGTGCCATTCTACAAAAGAAATTGCCACCAAAGCTCAAATATCCAGGGAGTTTTACAATTCCTTGTGTAATCGAGAATTTATATTTTGAGAAAGCATTGCGTGACTTAGGTGCAAGCATTAACCTGATGCCTCTTTCTGTGTACAAGAAGTTAGAACTTGGAGAAGCCAAACCAACCACCATGTTCCTTCAACTAGTAGACAGATCAATCAAGTATCCAAGAGGTATGGTTGAAAATGTATTGGTTAAAGTTGATAAGTTTAACTTCCCTGCAGATTTCATCATCCTGGGCATGGAAGAAGATCATGATATTCCAATCATTCTTGGTCGCCCATTCCTTGCTACTGGGAGAACTCTAATTGATGTGCAAAAAGGAAAACTTACAATGAGAGTGCAAGATGAAAAAATCACGTTCAATATCTTCAAGGCTATCAAATTCCCATCAGAAGTTGATAGTTGTTTCAAAATTGACATTCTCTACAAGATGGTTGAACAAGTGTTCGACGGCCACTTGGAGGATTCACTCGAGGTATGTCTTATAAAAGAAGAGATAGATTTTGATAATGATGATTTTGAAAGATGTATTTTAGCTCTTGATGCAATACCGATTGATTAAAAAGGAAAGGTTGAAGAGCTAGAGAAAGGTACAAATGTCACAATCCCATCTATTATTAAGCCACCAACTCTAGATCTTAAACCAATTCCTTCTCATTTAAAGTATGCATTTTTTGGAAATAATTCAACTCTACATGTTATCATCTGATCATCATTGACTAATGTTGAAACAGATAAGTTGTTGCGAGTTCTAAAAGATCATAAAACTGCCTTAGGGTGGTCCATTGCCAATATCAAAGGCATCAGTCCTTCGACTTGTATGCACAAAATACTAATGGAGGAGAACTACAAGCCAACTATCGAACATCAACGCCGTCTGAATCCCAATATGGAGAAAGTGGTAAAGGCTGAAGTATTAAAGCTTCTAGATGCTGGAATTATTTACCCAATTTCGGATATTTGTGCCCAAGAAAGGAGGAATGACTATAGTGAAGAATGAACACAATGAAGATATTCCCACAAGAACAAACACGGGATGGAGGGTGTGCATTGACTATCAAAAACTAAATAAGGTAACCCGCAAAGATCATTTTCTTTTACCCTTCATTGATGAAATGTTGGACCGACTTGCAGGTCACCCTTATTACTGTTTTCTTGATGGGTATTCTGGATATAATCAAATACCCATTGTACCTGAGGATCAAGAGAAAACAACTTTCACTTGCCCATATAGTACATTTGCATTTAGAAGAATTCCTTTTGGTCTTTGTAATGCCCCTGCTACTTTTCAAATGTGCATGATGTCTATTTTTTCTGACATGGTGGAAAAATTCATTGAGGTTTTCATGGACGATTTTTCCGTCTTTGGTATGTCATTTGATGACTGTTTGACTAACTTGTCTTTAGTGTTGAAGAGATGTGAATAAACAAACTTGATCTTGAACTGGGAAAAGTGTCACTTCATGGTACAAGAAGGAATTGTCCTAGGACATAATATATCTGCCCGAGGCATTCAAGTTGATCGAGTCAGGTAATCGAAAAACTTCCACCTCCTACATCAGTAAAAGGTATTCGTAGTTTTCTTGGACATGCAAGATTTTACAGGCATTTCATCAAAGATTTTTCTCAAGTCACAAAACCTTTGTGCAACTTGTTGGCAAAAGAATCCACTTTCACATTTGATGAAGAATGTCACAAAGCCTTCAACTTGCTGAAAAAAAAGCTAACAGAAGCACCAGTAATTTCTACCCCCGATTAGAATCTTCCATTCTAGCTGATGTGTGATGGAAGTGATTATGCTATGGAGTAGTGATGGGCCAAAGAAAGAACAAAGTCTTACATGTGATCTACTATGCCAGTCGAACTCTAATTGACACTAAAATGAATTATGCAACAACAGAGAAGGAGTTATTATAAATTGTTTTTGCATTTGATAAATTTCGTTCATATTTGATTGTCTCTGAAGTTATTGTGTACACAGATCATTCAGTAATCAAGTGCTTGCTTTCAAAGAAAGATACAAAACCAAGGTTGATTCGATGGATCCTACTTCTTCAAGAATTTGACGTGGAAATCCATGAGAAAAAGGTCTCAAAAAATGTTGTTGCAGATCATCTATCACGAATGAAAGTTAAAGAAGCACATGAACTTCAACCAATCAATGAAGAATTACCTGATGAGAGGCTATACGCTATGCAAACAACCAATGCTCTATGGTACGCTGATATTATTATTCCATCTGAATTAACTTATCAATAGAAGAAGAAATTCTTTTCCGAAGTTAAACATTTTTTTGTGGGATGATCCATACCTCTACAAGCACTGCCGTGATCAACTTTTAAGAAGATGTGTTCCAGAAGAAGAAATTGCTGAGGTATTACAACACTGTCATTCTTCAGAATATGGAGGACATTATGGTGGAACAAGAACTGCAGTGAAAGTACTTCAGAGTGGACTTTATTGGCCAACTTTGTTTAAAGATGCTCATGTTTTGGTTAGTTCGTGTGATCAATGTCAAAAGACTGGAAATATTTCAAGACGTAATGAAATGCCCTTGAATAATATTCTTGAAGTTAAATTATTTTATGTTTGGGGCATTGACTTCTTGGGACCATTTCCTTCGTCATACAACAACAAAAACATTTTGGTAGCAGTTGACTATGTCTTAAAGTGGGTGGAAGCCATTGCTTTACAAGTAACGATGCCAAGCCGGTGATCAATTTTTTTCGAAAATATATATTCACCCGATATGGCACACCCAAGGCAATCATTAGTGATGGAGGTAAACACTTCTATAACCACTACTTTGAATCTTTATTGGCTTAATATGAAGTACGCCACAAAGTTGCAGCTTCTTATCATCCACAAACAAGTGGCCAAGTGGAAATCTTAATCAGGGAAATAAATCAAATATTAGAGAAAACAGTGACTTCTTCAAGAAAAGATTGGTCCAAAAAGCTTGATGATGCACTTTGGGCTTATCGCACTGCTTACAAAACTCCAATTGGTATGTCACCATATTGTTTATTTTGGAAAAGCTTGTCACTTGCCGATCGAATTTGAACACAAAACTTATTGGGCTGTGAAAAGCCTGAACATGGATATGAAACTGACTGGAGAAAAGAGAATGCTACAACTTAATGCTTTGGAATAATTCAAAGGAAAAAAGTACGGACTATACCCATCGTTTAGCCTCTTTTACGAAACTATACCCAACGTTTGAACTTTTGCAACACTATACCTAACCTTTAAAAATCGTAACTATACTATACCTATACTAAATTTCCGGCCAAAATTCAAATTTTTGAGGGGTAAAACAGGTATCAACTATATTTTCGGGTAAAATACAATTTTTTATTACTGAAAATTAAAAAACAATTTAAAAAAATAGAGCCCCCCCCACCCAACAACCCCCCCAACCCCCCCCCCCCCCACCCCCCACCCCCCACACCGTTGCACCAGCGGGTTGCAGCAGTGGTGGCGGCGATCCACCACTGCTGCAACCCGTTGGTGCAGCGGTGTGGGGGTGGGGGGTGGGGGGGGGTTGGGTGGTGCATCGGTGAGGGGGTGGGGGGGGGGGGGGGTTGGGTGGTGCAGCGGTGTGGGGGTGGGGAGGTTAGGTGGTGCATCGGTGATGGGGTGGGAGGGGGGGGGTTGGGTGGTGCATCGGTGTGGGGGGTGGGGGGGGTTGGGTGGGGGGGGCTCTATTTTATTTTATTTTTTTTAATTTTTTTTAATTTTCAGTAATAAAAAATTCTATTTTACCCGAAAAGACTATATTACCCCCCTCACTTGCCGAGAATTGATGTCACTTTGTCTGGAAATGACGTTTTTTGGCCAGAAATTTAGTATAGGTATAGTATAGTTACGATTTTCAAAGGTTGGGTATAGTGTTGCAAAAGTTCAAACGTTGGGTATAGTTTCGTAAAAGAGGCTAAACGATGGGTATAGTCCGTACTTTTTCCCTAATTCAAAAGTAAAGCTTATGAAAATGCCAAAATCTACAAATATAGAACAAAGCGTTGGCATGACAAATGCATTCTACAACGTGATTTTGAGCATGGTCAACAAGTACTTCTGTATAACACATGTCTTCGACTTTTTCCTGAAAATTTGAAATCAAGATGGTCTGGCCCCTTTACAATCACGAAATTCTTTCCATATGGAGCTGTTGACATTCAAAACAATGACAAGGAAGCATTCAAAGTTAACGGGCAAAGACTGAAGCACTACACTGGAGGCGAGTTTGAAAGACAGAAAACATCCACGACTCTACATAATCCCACTTGAGTCATTACAGGAAGTCAAGCAGATGACTATAAATCAAGCGCTCTTTGGGTTGCAACCCATATTAGTTCTTTCTTTTTATTGTTATTTTCAGTTGTATTGCATATATGCTATTTTTTTCTTGTATGTTCTTTACAATTAACATGGAAGCAACTAGCGGCGTCTTGGGAATCTGACGTTAAAAGACCTTGTTTGCCAATTTTTTAGAAAATTGGATGGGAAGCCAATCCTCGACTCATAGAAGGCGTTTATGCCGTTTTTGGACGTAAAACCAGAAGAAGATGTGAGCCACAATCACAACTACTATTTTCCTATCAGGTGACATCATTTTCATTATTGTTTATATTTGTTTCTTTCGTTTTAGACATTAGGGGCAATGTCTCATCTAAGTTTAGGGGACGTTTTTGATTGTGATGGCTTCTATTGTCTTTATTTTCATATATAAAAAAAGTGCATCCTTACTTCACATAATTGTTCAGATTATGGATCAATGATGAGAAAATTCGATACTTATGGTGATTTTTGTGATGATGATGATCATGATATACTATGTGAACAACGTGTCGTTTATTCTATGTTTGAGCATGCCTATCTTCATATACACTTTTCACACATTGATTTGCATTGGTGGTTGAGCATACTTGGAGAACGGTTATTGAGATAATTAAACTAAGGGAGATACACCCGAGCTTTATGAATATTGATCACCTCTTGAAGCAAAATCATTGATGATGATTCACTACAGAAATGATTTAGGCCATCTTTTCTTTAACATGTTTGAGCCTTTCAAGCCATACCCTTCACAGACAAAATAATCGCCAAAACCCCTTTGAGCCTTTCATTAAAGTTTTTTTTTATGAGCCCATTTACCTACCCCATGTAGCCACAAACAGTTATCATACCTTTCTAGAGATTGAATTGCATTCAGGAACTTGAAATGGAAGGAAGTATAAGGAAAAAGAAAAAAAACAAGAGAAATATGAAGATCGCCCCTCTGGTACATATAAAAATGAATAACTTTGGGGAAAATATGAAGGAAATGAAAAAAAAGGAGAAATATAAAATGTTGTGAAGAAAAAGGAAAAAAAAACAAAGTGCAAGAGATTTCTGAATGTAATATCTTACGTCTCTAGCTCTGCTTTTACTTGTCCTCAATGCGCCAATACCCGAGCCTAATGTTACAAGCTGAAAAAGTCCTATTGATCTTTAATGAATCGTATTCAGATTAGCGGAGAGATGGTGTGAAAGTTATACATATGGAGTTAGGATGATTAACTTTGGTGAACTAGTTTTGATGAACTTATCCAAGTAAACTCAATAATCATTGCATTTATTGTTCACACACGTTGCACATGGAGATTTGTTTGTGAAAACTTGATTAACCGCCAGGTTGTGAACAAGTGCGTCATTGTTCTGATTCTTTGCATTCTCATCAAACAGTAAAGAAACTCTCAGAATTGATCAATGATTTAAATGATAATGTGAAATAATTTTTTTATTCTATCTTTGTTTAAGTTTTTTTGAGTCTAGAACGTTGCATTGTTTGCTTTACGTATTTTGCTCGAGGACAAGCAAACGAACAAGTTTGGGGGTGTGATGAGCTTGGGAAATACTCATCATTACCATGCTTTTACACTTGTTTACTTTATTATTCGTGATAGTTTTGTGGTCTTTTATGTTTGTTTTCATGTTTAGTAGGTTGAAATATGATTTGTCAATCAAGAACCAAAACTTCAAAAATTCACAGACACCTGTGTAGATTGAGTTATGTTTAGTTCTTTATATCTCTGAAAAGCCACATATGTCTAGTTTCCAACACACCAAACGGTTTGTGACTCCGACATCTGGAGAGGAAGTTATGACCAAAATGGTGATGTTGCGCAAAGCTGAAATGTACATACGCAAGTCGCGCGCTCGATGATCGTCAGATCCAAATGGCTAATCAATGGTCTATATTCAGTCTTACAAGCTTTCCAATGGAAGACTCTAGAGTGCCATGAATCATGTGATCAATAACTCATTAGTTATATGACAACTCTGGACCATTGGATCAAAACGAGATGAACGGCCGAGATGTCGTCTTATATTTTTGGTTCAACTATAAATAGACGTCACATTTTCAATATTTCAACACACCAATCTTCTTCATTCTGTCTTCACTTAGTAGTCTTTCTATAATAGTAGTATTCACTAGTAGTTTGTAAATTTGGAGGAGTAATTCGGAGTTTGTACGGGGGAGTCCACCGGAGGCTTTACGGTAGTAAAAATCTGTAACGATCTCTACACTCTCTTTACTTTTCTCTCTTTACTTTATGATGTTATATTTATCTTATAGTCTTGTTCTATATTCCACTATGTGCTAAATTTACTTTGATGGGATAGTGACATAGCCTAATTATAATGATCTAATGTAAATTAAACAAATTGTTACGATGTCAAAATAAGTTGGTGTATTTATTTGTGAATATAATGCTTCTAAAATTCTGGCAAACTTTTGGATGAACTAAGGATCGAATTGAAACCGAGAGGAGATTTTCGTGAGATAGCTTTAAAGTAAATGCCGTGAATTCTCAATAGAATAGAAATATATCTATCGTTAACGTGGTTGATAAAATCACCACCGAACATACATGTGCACATTTTCGTAACTAGACTCATTTTCTAGTTGTAAAGCTGTAGAATTTATGTATAACTTGAGAAAGGGTACATAAAGCATAAACAGTGATAACCAACAACAATTTTGAACGTGAAACTCGTAATAATATGCTTAATTAAAAGTTAGATCAAACTAATGGCAGTGAAATCATGATTCCGAGCTCTTCTCTCATTGTCTATTCTTATTTATTAATATACCCTTGGTATACTATTGTCTTTAATATTTTCGCTTGAACAATCTGAAATTCGGTTTCTCAAGTAAATTAAGAGTTAATCAATTTTGGTAATTAATTATTTATTCCTCATGAGATCAACAACCCTATCTATCACTTTATTACTTGTTGCGATTTCGTGCACTTGTGAATTTAACCACAACATGGATGCTTCCCTTGCATAGTGATGTAGAATCCCTATCCATAGTTAGTGGTGACGAGGGACTGCGACGTTCACTAAGCTACTAATCTGTAGCCGTAAGTCTTCTTATCCCCTTTTTTTGTATCATATTGTTGCCATACTTATTTGGACCATTATCTTGAGTAGACGGTGTTGGGTCAGCACGTCCTTCTCAACAAGATCGATGAGTTAGAACTCAAAGGGTTGAGTCACGATAAGCTACTGCAAGATAAAAAAATATGCATTGCTAGCCTTCAGGGGATCAGTCGTGATAGAGCTGGGACACACTCTGCTAAGGTGAGCTACCTAAAGGATGTGTCAATCAATTGCCAGATCAATCGCCAGAAGTTGAAGAAGGCTCTCGGAGATGCAAGAGTCGCCTCTCTAAGGTACAAGCTAGCAATGAAATCATTGGGAGTCAATTGGAGACCGCAATGCCGCTATCAGAAGGCTAGAGCGTGAGCTAGAGGCGGCCAAAAAAGCTCAGGCAGAATCTTTTCGGGAAGGACAATTTACGGTAAGTATTTCCCTTTAAGGGAACTCTTATTAGACTATTTATCGTTTATCTTTGCTATCTTTTAAGAAAATATTGATCTGTATGCGACATTATATGAATAACAACTTTTGGATAGTGACCAAAAGGTTGAAGTGGTTGGTGAGTTCTTGGTGTGTAAGACTTGGAAGCATATTGCATGTGAACGTGGAGTTATTGATAACAACAATGGATACAAGGAATGCATGAGAAATATCATGTACTATGAGGAGATGGGTTTGACTTTCGAGCCTGCCAAATGCTTTCTTGGATGCTGATTGTTGGATGAGGACTATGTGGCGCCCGATGTACATATATTTTTAACAATCTGAGGAGTCCACGCAGGTTTTGGCTTTGTGACATTAACCCAAACGATCATGATGAGGTACTAGAGGATGCTGTAGCAGAGGAGATTAGGCTTGCAATCACCGACAGTGTGGTCGCGAAGCGCGAGGTAGATGTGGCCACCACTATTTCTTTTGAGACGTCGGAGCGCATAGAGCTTGCCATGGCCCAGGTAGACGAGCTCACTGCTGTACTTCGTACACCAGAGGTATTCTTTAACCGAATAAATCATTCTACCACATATACTTATTGACGTGTTGTGTGATTCGCATTCTGCTAAAATGAACTCATGTGAGTTGGATATTTTGAGAAAGTTCGTTGCATACTGAGCACGTGCCAATGATAACTTTAACGACATAGTGGATACTCCTACGTTCTTGAAGGAGGTAGAGGCGTCGTTTGGAGCTGCTAGCCGGGGGACCAGTTCCAGTGTCGCCGAAGAGGTCATGGTTGAGCCTCCAGTTTGAGCGGTCGTTCATGTTCACTTGGTGAGCCGTGTTGGGTTTGTGTTGGGATATGTTCCCCATTATTTGTACTTTTCCTATTCCAGTACTTATCGAATATCAGGTGTTGGTACCCTTTGATATCTTATGCCGATGTATGGCATTGTGTTTGTTTGCACTTTTGTGCCTTAGTAGTTGTCGTTGGTGGCAATAGGTTTTGAGACTTAGTTATGCTCATATTGACTTGTTTATGGGTGTTATGCGCGTAGCATGTTTTTCTATGTTAGTCTTGTTTGTTGGATAAGTCTTACATGCATATTTGCCTTCTTATCATATAATGTTTTGATGTCGACTTATCATTGGAGATTAAGTGACCTTTTGCTATATCGATCATTTGTTGTTAAAGGAGATGTTGGCTTAGTTGCAATTTTAATCTCGATGACGTGTTATGGCATTGGTATATGGCCGTAGCCTATGCATATAACTTGTTTGGGTAAACGTGATTCCTCTTTTCAATTGGTGAGTTGTACTCAATCAGTTCATATGCCTTTTGAATAGGCGTAGGGGCTAGGGCACCTTTATGAGATGTTATCTCGTCAATAAGCATGGAATAGATGAGTACTGAGCTCGATCTAATTTTTGTGACACCGTGTAGGTGTGTTAGGCATAAGAGCCGTAATGTACGACACTCTTTTGGAATGTGCACTTTAAATGAGAATTGAGCTCGATCTAGCATAAGACCCCGAATAGGTGTGTGCCTAGGAGCCGTAGAGCGCAAAATTCTTTTGGAATGTGGACTTTAGATAAGAACTAAGCTCGATCTAGTAAGAGACACCTTGTAGGCGTGTTAGGCATAGGAGTCGTGATGGGCGACATTCTTTTGGAGTGCGGGCTTTAGATGAGAACTGAGCTCGATCTAGTAAGTGACACCGTGTAGGTGTGTTAGCCATAAGAGCCTATAAGTAACTCGTGGTGTGTCTTTCATGGCGCTGTGTGGGTCTTTATTAGTTGTTGTATTTACTCCTTAGCTCCTTTCAGTTGTAAGCAATTCTCTAAGGTTTTACGAAACTTGTGCTACCTCTTCCATTTTGGCGTGGCTTTACGCAATCTCGAGTATAACCTATTTTAAGGATGTTACATACTTGGATGCAACCCTGACATTCGTTGATTCTTGGCTTTACTCAACAAAAGCAACCAATTGTTACATGGTTTTACGTCTTACAGGCCACCAAGTCTTGCATGGATTTACACATCTAAGGCAACCAAATATTCTATGGATTTACCCATTTAAGCAAGTAGTACACTCATGGTTTTACGCCTTAAAGGCTACCAAGTCTAGCATAGCTTTATACCTTGACGCATATAAGGCAACCAAGTCTTGTGCTGTTGAAGTGCTCACATCCAATGAACCCACAACCATGTATGACATGTCACTAACGAGATACAATTCTAGGTTGTTAACCTGAGCGTAGATTAGTTTTGAAACAAAGGTTTTTATACCCATGTGCAGTATAAGTGCAAATTGCAATAAAAGCTTTCACTCTTGCGTAGTATTTTGAATTTTTTGCTTTAAAATATGAATTCTTAGTCGTAGGGTTATAGTAGTAGCCCATCTTTGCGGTGCTACTCTTTCCTTTTTTTCCTTGAAAAATGGCTTGGGCATTTGGATTAAGTTCAATGTGGAGGTGACCCAGCTATGGGGTGCTACTCCTTCACTTTTTCCTTGAAAAACGACTTAGGTGTTTGCATCAAGTTGAATGTGGAGGTGAACTCGCTACTAGGCGCTACTCATTTTTTTCCTTGTAAAAACAAAATCTGGGCTCTTGGGTCGCTTTGTGCTACCTCTTCTTATCCTATCGAAGAGAAAGTTGAAGCGTGTGCACGAAGCCAATTCATAGCAAAAATGAACAGGAAAAGATTATGTTTTTAGACTACACTTGGCTTTTGACCAAGTTGCCTACGTATCCCAAGTAAACTCGGGAATCATGTTTTCGTAGTTCATTTAGTTTGTTACAACATTTTCTTCATGAAAATGGTAAAACCTACAATGAGCTACAAAGAATTCTAGATGCCGTTGCTAGGCATATAATTTTCTAAGGCTCATGACATTCCAGAGACGTGCTACGTTGGGACCGTCCATTTTATGCAAATAGTGGTAGCCTTTAGAGCTAGCTCGATTGGCCTTCTAAGGCCTTTTCCAATGTGGTTGGAGTTTGCCAACACGCTTGTGAGTCTCAATTTTTCTCAAGACTATGTCTCTCACTTGGAACTATCTGAAACATACCCTTTTTTCATAAGACTTAACCATCATTATCTTGTATGCGTGATTATGCTCGTATGCCTCATCACGGGTAGAGCCAATGAATTAAAAGTCCTTGAAGCGCATTCTTGTGGCTTCTTCTTGGTTGTAAGCGAGTGTGCGTTGTGTTGGCATTACAATTTCTGCATGTATGACTACTTCTGAGCCGTAAACTAGTAAGAACGGTGTTTGGCCGGTAGAAGTCCTTGGGGTTGTGCGGTATGCCCACAATATCCTCGGCAAGGCTTCCACCCAAGATTCCTTGAGCTAGTGCATTCTTTTCTAAAGGTATTTCACAAGGGTCTTATTTGTATTCTCTACTTAACCGTTCACTTATGGATCATAGAATGCCGTGAAGTGTTGAGTAATATTGAAATCTTTGCACCATGCTCGGCCGTGAATTGCATGCCATTGTCTGAAATGAGTACTCTTGGTATTCCGAATCGACCGATGATTTGTTGCCAAATGAATTCAATGATGTTACGCTCCATGATGGAGGATAATTCTTGGACTTTAGCCTATTTGGTGAAGTACTCGACCGCAATAACTAGAAATCTCTTTTGTCCTTCCGCGGTCAAAATGGTTTGACTATGTTGATGTCCCACTGATCAAATGGGTACGATGCTTGCATCAGAGTAAGAGGTTATGTAGTAACATGCGTAAGATAGTAAGATTGGCAAATAATTGACAACTTTTGCATTTTTTGACAAGACTCATTGCATCTTTAGGCAAGGTTGGCCAATAGTAGCCTTAGCGTAAGACCTTTTGAGCCAAGGAGCACCCTCCTGAGTGATTTCTGCAAGCTCCATTGTGTATCTCATTTAGCATAATTTTCGCTTGTCAAGTTGATAGACACCGATATTCAACCTTTTGAGTTCTAACTCATCAATCTTGTTCAAAAGGACGTGCAGACCCAACGCCGTCTCCTTAATACAATGATCCAAGTGAGTACACAGTAAGGTGAAAACGCCTGTAGGATACTTAAAATGGATAAAAGACTTAGCGCTACAGCTGAATGGCTTAGTTAATGTCTCAATACCTCATGACCACCGACAACGGATAAAAAATTCCGCATCACTATTCAAGGGAAGCATCTCTTTCACCCTCTGCAAAGAGCAAGAGTCCTCAATCGACTTGTTAAAACTCATATCAGTGCTCATAAACACCTTGTCGCTAGGACTGAAGGAAAGATCATCCTGGCTATATGTAGTGCGGCAGTGATACAGGACTCTCATTCTCCTCTTAGGAACCTAGTGAAGTAGACCGCTTGAATGTAAACTCGCAAGCTTGGCACGCGCATCCTCCTCCGCCCACTCAGCCAACACTGCAGGTCTATACGAAGTGGAACACCACTCAATATCACGGTGAGCCTCACGAAAAGCAGTCCCCCACCTCACATGGCTATAGAGCCTCATCATCAACAACAATCACTGCGGGTGGATCCGCAACAGAAGGAGGAACCATCTCCTTGTCTTTCAGGGGCAAACTACCATGTGAACCCCGCTCCGTAACAAGACAACTCCTACCCTCAATGGGAACATCCCTCATCTCCTTGTCAGAGGTCATAGAGGCGCTGCATTCACCACAGTTCCCTCTACCTCTACCAAGAGAGGGCGCATAACATGCCACCATACTTTTTCGTGCAGAAGTCATGCGCATCACCTTAAATCTATCTCTCACCATGTCGATTGCAAACGAAAAACAGAGATCGAATAAAAACACAATACCAAAAATGCTAGATACAAGTACATATGCATGAAAAGGTAATTGTAAAGCACATAGATGCAAAAATCAAGAAATATACCCAAAGTCTCAGTCCCCGTGTACTCAATGGGCGAAAGACAACTAGCTCTCAGTACCTCTGGATGACTCATGGCCGGATAATATAAGGGATCGACATGAAGCACCGCCGACCTTTACCTTCTACTCTCACCATCACTAGGCCTTTCTGGCCAAACATCCATTTCGGTCCAATCCCAACTGAAGCAATAAAATTCTCCACAAGTACTCTCTCTGAAGTAGAGAAACTGATGTTTCCAATCTCGAACATAGCTGTCCTTTGCACCATTTAGGTACGAATAATGTGTCCTAGCCGACAAGTAATAAAGGCATGAATTGGTGCCACACTTTTCGTTGAAGTTCATACGAAACTCATACCAAAAGTCATTCATATTACATCGGGAACCCTTGGGCTTTATCGCCAATACAAAACCTACAGTGGTTGCATATCCATTCGAGGTGAATTGAGTATGGTTTAATCCAATCCACATAATAATATCCCAAACCTCAGGGACTACGGGGAGTCTATGTCCTGTGGCTAGATAGCCTGCAAAATGGTAATGCACCCCATTGGGGGAAGAAGCATTCTATCTCTCATCCCGGGAATGATAAACTCATACCCCATCAGTATGTCAAACTCTTCACATAAGCTGACCACCGTTTGGTATCTCGTAAGCATGGGGACTATGTTCTCTATGGATATGAGGGTTGGAAATATACATGGAGGTCTATCATCTCTCTCGTTGTATATCTCATCCCCCCATCATCATCCCTAACAAGATCAACATGCTCCACAACACTCTCACATGGGAGTAACCTAGTAGTCACTATCCTCATCGTCTCCTCCTCTGGAGGATGACTCATAAAAGGCACCATCCTCAACATATAAATCATCCTATGAACCACTATCATCAACTGAAACTCCCATCTCTCACTACTAAAAGGCCAACCTCATCACAATCATCATCACAATCCGACTCATGATTGGAGAGCGAACCAATATGCTCATCAAAATATTCCTTAGGGAATCATTTTCCCAACCCCATAGTCTTAATCAATCAAGTTCAGTATAAGCAAATTACAGTGGCAAGGCAATCTACGAAACGTCTCATAAGTAGCAGGATATCTCGAACTCCGAACAGGTGAGTATCTCGACCAAAAATGCCGATCTACCTTATGTGGAGAGCGGAAATGCCTCTCTTCGTGGTATCTAGACCTCAGAGAGTAGTACTCACGATGGTGACGTGGAATCCCAATTTTGGCTACTACATGCGCTTCAACATTACAAATATAGTCAAATACGAGTCGAAGATCCACGGAAAAAACCACACAATTAAAGAATGTAAGAGTTCTACGAAGTGACGATAAGTTCATATAATTAAAAAAAAGTGAGGCAATTCGATACGTTCGAAAAGACCATGATCAAGCACTTGATGTCACCATAATCGAGGTGTGATCCAAAAAATTATGCCACGTCGATCGAAACCAACATGGCACATCAAATGGATGATGTCACCATGTTGAGGTGGTGATGCCACCACATCGAGGTGGTGATGTCACCACATCTATTCCAACCAACGTAGGTCCATGTCGAATTTGCGATGTGATTGACGTGGATCACGTTGACAATTATTGATGTGTCCATGTAAATCGGCATGACGTGCCACATGTCCGCGTTCTTTCACACGACGGGCCACGTGGTGACTTCTCATTCCTCAACAAGTGATGAGCAAAGTAGAAAAAACGTGATGAGAATTCGTTGGGTATCCTTTCAATTGGAAGAGGAATGGAGTCTTGATCTTCTCCCTACTTCTCTCCTTGAAGCTCTCTCCTCTCTCTAAGTTTTGGTCTCTAAAAGTGGGTAAAAGTAGCAAGATGGAAGACTCATCCATTTTAAGGTAGCCCTAATGGGCCCAAAATGCCTTAAAGGCACATGTCACAAAAAAGAGCCTCCTATTACATATACTAGAGGACTAGTTCATCGTATTGATATTTTTGACCCAAAATTATTTCTTAGAGAAATATTTTTGCCTCGGCTCAAGACTTACGAAATTGGCCCAAATGCTTGCTAATTACCAAGAGTGGCTAGAAAACTATTTTTTGTGAAATATCGACAAATGAATATAATAATTATGCCTAGTATTCTTTTTACAAGTTTGAAATACGCTCAACTAGTCGAACTGATCTCAAATTGACGGACTTATGGTGTGCTATAATTACAACACAATTAAAATACTCGATCATTTTGGGAATAACTCGGTGTAGAGGGGGCGAAGGGAAATTTCTTACCAATTCCATTAGACAAACCAAGATATCGAATCAACGTGACCCTCAGGACAATACCGTTGACCTCAAGAAAATGGTCTATTATGGCAAACTGTTGAGCACGGAAGTCCAAACGACGTGACGTTGTGACGAGACTCTAGAACACGCGCCATGTGGGTTAAACCCAATGTGGCGCGTCGAGCAAGTCTAACCGCATCAGCCAAATTAACATGGCGACAATGACCACGACAGGTCAACCGACGTGCAACGTGGCACGTCAACCGGTGAACCACACCGGGGTCCAACTCGCTGCGGTACGGGTGCATCAGTACTATAATGCACCCCTTTTACCTACTTCACCCCTAGTAGGTGTAGGCATTCTCTTTCATGCGTTACCTATCCGCATATTCTATAAATAGCTCATCACTTCTTCATTTGAGGGGTTGGAAAATTGAGGGGAAGCTCATATGAAAGCTTAGCTTCTTTGACTTCTGTCTAGAATTCTAGTGAGAGAAAGCACGTCAAAAATTCCACGTCAATCTGTTTAACTCGCCGACACGAGGTACATCAACAATTTTGTACGTCAATCGTCGCACGTCAAAAATTTCCACATCACTAGTTTCGACGTGAACAGTTTCTATGTCAATAGTTTCCACGTCAACAAAATTACTTAGAGTATCTTCTCCTCTACTTTTTCATAGACATTCATATGTCAATAATTGGATTTAAGTATGAGAGAGCTTTGTCCTGGGATTTGACCACTTCGCGGTGCAAATCGCCCGAGGTTCGATACCAAGCCCAGGGGCTCGATGAATTGCTACGCCGTTAGGTCGCCCAAATAATCTCCAATCTTGATAAACCCAGCATGGGTCAATTCTACAACCACCCGAGCCTCCACTACGAGACAAACATCCTCTGGGATAGTCCAAATCGAGCCTAAGTGCCAAAACAATGCATATAACTTCTGAGTTAGCATTACGACAACTAAGACCCTCCCTGGGCACAAATTAATAATGAACTACATCCGACTTGATTCTTTCTTCTCAGAGAGATACGTAGGCAACTCGACCCCTTGTTGAGCTCAGTCGCAAGAAAGAAACACCCTATCCTTCTCTAGCATAGGTTACTTACTTATATTAAATGTTTACTTCTAACAATTATATTTTTAGTGCAGGCTTCCATCGAAGCAAAAAACACTTCTTGTGTTGCCTATAAAGGGCAAGAGAGTCTTGTGGGAAGGTAATCTTGAGACTACCAAAAATACCCACGCCAACACCCACTATATTGGCACACTCCGAACTTAACCTAATATGTTGGCATCGGCGTCGATATTCACCCACTATATTGGCACACTCCGAACTTAACCGGCTATGTTGGCACCGACATCGATATTCACCCACTATATTGGCACACTTTGAACTTAACCCACTATGTTGGTAGCGACGTCGATATTATTTCTCTCTCCTCGCCGCATTCCTCCCTCCCTAATTCACATGAATATCGACGCCGGTGCCAACATAGTAGGTTAAGTTCAGAATGTGTCAATATAATGGTTGAATATCAACATCGGTGCCAACATAGAAGGTTAAGTTCAGAGTGTGCTAACATAGTGGGTGAATATCGACGCCGATGTCATAGTAAGTAAAGTTCAAAGTGTGCCAACATAGTGAGTGGAGAATAAATAATTGTCAATGTAATTGGCTAAGTTTGATACAAATCCACAAATGATACAGATAGCAATGAGCCGCATTTTCCAAATCACTGAGAATTACTTATCACTAATTATCTTGGAAAAATATAATTTACTGAATTGACAAAACATGTCAAATTAAGTAAAATAACTTATGGCTTTTGTTTTTACAAAAATATAATTTACTTGATGGACATAACATATTAATTGAAATTGATATTAGCTATTAAAAAATTCCCAGTTCAAACGTTTGAAATGTTGCAACTATACATTCTTAGATATTAGGAATGATTGGCTTGGTTTATAACTAGTAACGTGCCGTCTCTAGTTGAAATTTGAAAGTAAAATATGATATATGCACAACGTGTATCTTTCCCTGAACTTTCTTGTGACTTACGAAAAACTTAACTTCAGGACTTGAACTTCAAGACTTATTGCACCTTTGGATTGTATATTTCTACCTCCACAACCACAAGAGTTATTGTTGAGTTACATATTCTTGCAACCATAGATTATGCAATAATACTTCATTCAAAACAACTCGCAAGGTTAAGTTAAGATAAGTAATACGATTTTCAATGGCTATTTTATCAAACGGATAAAAGCATCTAGCCCCCTAAACTATGCACATTTTTGCGACTTGCACTCTAAACAAACTTAATAAGCGTTTTGCCCCCTAAACTATGCACGTCTGTTCGTTTTGCCGCTAAACGAATTTTATCTGTACTATTATATAAAGAAGGCATGTTGACACCAATATTTGGTTTATACCTTTCAACAAATTATTTGATTTTGTTATTAGTTGAGTTATAACTATATTTTATTTTAGCTTCATCATGATTTAAACATCCTTACACAAAAACATAATTACTTAATTCTCTCTAAAATTAAAAAAGGTTAAGATATATACATGTTCTATCTTTACATGTTTAATCTTTACATATTTAAGTTGTAATCTTTACCATATGATTGGGGCATTTTGGAAAGGCCCAATACAAATATTAGGCCGGCCCACAAAGAAACGCCCATAAAGTTGTAGATCGAATAGGAGGAATTCGACTTTAAACGAATATCGAATGCGCAGGATTCTATCTAAGAGATAGATTGAATCGGCACGATTCGATATTCATTCCCCAACTACCACTGAGGCCCACGGGACGGGGTCTATAAATACCCTATCCTCTGACATAATATGGACGCATGCAAGACTATCTTGCTACTACTCAATATCGAGGAATCCTGATTCGATACACATCTATTCGATCTTCATTTGATCGAAGCTTCTCGATGCAATACATAACAGTACAACCATCACTATATCGAAGCTTCCTACTTCGATATAGACAAATTCGAGATACATAGTATCGAAGCTATCCGATTCGACATTCACCTGATTTGACACACATTACCTCAAACTAGAATGATTTGACATTTAATCGATCGAACTTCAGTGATTCGATCTATCTTACATTTATTGAATTTCTACTTGTATTGCCTAGTCAACTTGTAATAGGTGTTCCGGACCAAGCTAGTTCGATTGATATTAGATTAGTATTATTTTAACATCTATCAGGTCCCATTGTAACAGTTATAGGTGTATTGTAACCCGGACGAAATAAGACCAAAATATTTGCACCATCTGTGGGAACACCACATTTCCCAGTTCATTAGGCATGGCATCTAGAATGACCAGATCACGGATTAGAGCAGTGGAGAGTAACAATGTTGAACCAAAACGAGCAATTGCGAATCAGACGATCCCAGCAGCAGAAGGACCGTCAACATTACCCGCTGTGGTGCCTATGCCCGCGAGGAGCGACTTGCCTGGACCTTTGGGAGAAGATTGGCCTATGCCGGATGTAGGGGCAACAGAGACGACAGCTACGACAACATCGCTGCCAAGTGCTCTCAAAGATGAAACTTTGGCAATGGTCCGATTAGCAGTGTCTGCAGCATTGCCTGCACCACCAGCAGAAACACCGCCACCCAAAGTTCGCGATGAGGGCCTGCAGGGAGCAGCGATCTGTGGCTAAGGGTCCAGGTGTAGGAAATAGAGAAAAAGCCTAGGTGGATGACCGTAGGGGAAGACCTAACTTGGTCGAGGTGCAGTCGAATAGGCGCTACGATGCAAGGGGAAGAGAGGAAAACTGACACGATGACCAAATAAGACGAGAATGGAACAATATGAGGAGACGCGAGGTGAGTCGTGGCAACGACTCTAGAAGGGAACAATCCGAAGTAACGAGGAAGTTAGAAAGACTCAAGAGAGAAAAAACGGTCATAGAGAACAAAATGGAGCAACTGGAAAGTGCTCTCTGGAGTACCCCGTTCTGTGAAGAGATAGAGGCGGAAATTCTGGGACATGGTGAGCAAATACCCGAGCTGAAACCTTACGAAGGAAAGACGGATCCCCACGATCATCTTTTCCAACTGGACACAATGCTAACTCTGTACGGGTTTAAGGAGAACGTGCAAGCCAGGATATTTGCCACTACTTTGGTGGGGGTAGCACTAGATTAGTTCATCCGAATTGCTTCAAGATCTATTAAAACTTATAAGCAGCTGAGAAAGATGTTTCAAAATCAATTCTCGATTCATTCAAGGTTGGTACCAGACCACTCCCATCTATACTCCATCACTCAAGGTGCAAGAGAAACCTTGAAGGATAGATTGCCCCAACGGAGAGATGATCTTGAGCAAAATCTTCTGTGCAACCAACAATGTGGCCTTTAGCGAGGATCTGCTCAAGTTGCAGCCCAAGACGATTAAAAAGATGAACAAGATCGCTCAGCAAGTGGTGCACTGCGAGGATATGATGGCCACCAAGGCAGTTGTTGTTGCATCCCCAAAAGAAAAAGAGAGAGGAAGAGAGGAGCTGAACCGCAACAAGAACATGAATAACAGGTACAGAGATACGTCGCCGAGATGGTATACGCCCATAAATGCTTATATCATGATAGTATTTGGGACGACAAAAAGGAAATGTTGGTTGAAGGAGCCAAGATAGATGAGAGACTCTAAGGCAACGAGGTTGTCGACCCATTACTGTAAATACCACAAACAGAATGGCCATGAGGCCGAGGATTTCAAGGATCTAAAAGACGAGATCGAATGGTTGATCAAGGATGTCAAACTCGTGGAGTATGTCAAAGATTTGAAGGAGCAGGAGGACAATACATATAGAGATAGATTTCGTTCCCCGAGAAAAGATTAGCAGAAGGTTATCGACAAGCCACAGGTGCTGGATTATCCCCAAATAGCAGACATCAACATCAGGAAAGGAATCATACATATGATTTTAGGAGGTCCGGTCGAACAGGATTATGCAAAGGGCCGAAACAAGATCATGAGGGATATCGAATCAGACTGCTTTGTCGACTTCATGGATCTTTTGAGAATTGAGGAGATACCAAAGGAAGAGGTCACTTTCTCAATGGCAGATATGCGCAAGTTGAGCGCTCAAGCCATTCAGGCAGGAAAACTGAACTATCCTTTGGTGACAACGGTGGATATAGCCAATTTCAGGGTGATGAAAGTGCTAGTGGACCAGGGAAGCTCCGTAAATGTACTGATGGGGTCAACATGGCAAAAAAATGGGTTTGGGAGACCAAATATTAGAGCCGGTTAGAAACTTGCTTCACTGTTTCGGAGGCCCAAAAATACTGCTCTACAGTATATTTACACTCCCCACTTCACTGGGAACTGCGCCTCAAAGGAGAACACTGCTGGCAGATTATACAGTGGTTGAAATGCCCTTCCCGTACAATGCCATTTTGAGAAGGCCAGAGTTGAATGCTTTTCGAGCATTGCTGGCAACCTACCATCAAAAGGTAAAATTCCCAACTCCAGCAAGAACATGCGAGGTTATAGCGGATCATAGAGACGGTTGGCAATGTTATGTGGCATCACTCAGATTGCGGCCGCATGAAGAACAAGAAGCGCTGAATAGTCTGGGACCCATGGAGATGGAGCAGATTGATTGAATCGCTCTTTTACACATTTTTGCAAGTCTTTAGTTTTCTACACATTTTGAACAACTTTATTCATCCCCTCTGCTTTGATAAGTATGAGGGGCTACTATGTACTAACCTAAAATAGGGACACCGAAGACTTGAGTTTCGAGGACACCCTCGGAAAACATAGGCAACAGAGCCGAAAGTCAAGCTTTGACCTATTCCTAATATGATTATATCTCCACGCGAGATACTTTTGATCTGATTTGTTGGAATACTGTCATAACAAATGCAGAAAATGCAGAATCCCGCAAAGCAAGGTTGAATACATAACATTGATGAATTGCAGGACAAAGAAAAAGGGACGGACACTCTGTCTAAAACGACTAGTGCTAACCGCAAATCCCTCAAGACGAAGAAAAGGGACAGACACTATGTCTAAATGGACAAGTGCTAAACACAAATCCTTCAAAGACGAAGAGAAGGGACGGACACTCTATCCAAAATGACAAGCGCTAACCACAAATCCCTCAAGACGAAGAAAACGGACAGACACTCTGTCAAAAATGTCAGGTGCTAACCGCAAATCCCTCACATACATGAGAAGGGACATACCCTCTACCTAAATTGACAAGTGCTAACCACAAATCCCTTAAAGACATAGAAAAGGGACAGACGCTCTGTCTAAAATGGCAACTGCTAACCGTAAATCCCTAAAGACGAAGAAAATAGACATACGCTCTATCTAAAATGACTAGTGCTAACCATAAATCCTTAGAGACGAAGAAACGGGACAGACACTCTGTCTAAAATGACAAGTGTTAACTGGAAATCCCTAAAGACGAGGAAATGGGGCAAACACTCTGCCTAAGACCACAAGTGCTAACCAAAAATCGCACGACAATGATTAGTAAACGTTAACCAATGCCCGATGTGGCGAAAAGGCATTAGAAACATATGTTATAGCCATTCTACAGTACCCTGCGACACATAAATTGTCAAAATAAAAAGTAAATTCCAAAAATTGCATATATACGGAAAAAAATTAAACACGATATATACGGAAAAAAATTCAAACGGACAGATTGTTCAAAACAAATGGGCGACGCAGCGCCAAACCAAATTAGACAAATTGTTCATAAAAGTAGAAAAATTAAACCTAGCTTTTCAGCCTTCGTCGTCATCGTCATCCTCAGATGAGGGATATGTGGCAGGCATTGGCAATGGCAGAGACTTTCCATGATATACGACAATCTTGTTTTCAAGATGGCTTGTGAACTCATTCGCAACGACAGGCGGATCGTCGACGGGCAAAGGCAGAGGTTCCCTATTAGGACCCAGTGACAAGTCCAACCACTGCGGATTGAACCCACCATGCAGGTAGCGAGTGATGTGGATCTGCTGCACAGTAAGCACTTGGGATCTCTTCGCATCTCGGGCCTCGTCGAGCACTGATTCTTGGAAGGTGTTGCGCGAAAAAACTCCTCGGCATTGTCCACCATTTGTTGCGCAGTAGTAACCTAATCAAGCAACAAAACAAGATTAACAAGGAAGAATAGAAAAAGTATATATCTAAAAATCAAAGAAAGAAGCCAAGTACCTCGCTCATGCCACGAGCATATCCAACCTCTTCGCTTCTACAGTCCTTTCCTTCTCAGCGACGAGCTCCTTCCCAAGTTCTACGACCCATTTTTCTAGCGCAATCTTACTAGTCCGTATGTTGGAAACCTGCAACTCGAGTCGGTCAACAACCTCTTGAGCGAGTTTCGCCGCTTCCCTGTCTCCGCTAGCCCGGGTACCATAGTTCCTCATTTGCTGCAAGGCGTTCTCTTTTTCTGATAGCGCATCCCTCAGTGCATCGAGATCACTATCCCAGAATCCAGCCCTCAATCTCAATAGCCTACTCACCCTATCCTTGTGGGTCTGCCTCGACCCTTCAATCATCGCATTCACAACCCCTCCAGTTTAGACAAAAAATAACAAAAGTTTGAGTAACAAAGCACAAAACAAATATTATACCAGACTGCATGATCACATTACCGTGTTGATCATATGGAGTGCTTTCCGCTCTACTTTCTTCCTTTCCTTGGCATATGCCGCGAAGGGGATTGCGAGAGTCGAGAAAACCACCTTCAGAGCATTAATCGTCTCCTCATCAGAATGGTTAAAATCCATGATGCGGGCCCGCAGACCCTGGCTAGTCTCAGCCCTAACACTTGCCCAGTAGCAGGAAACAAAGCACCAGCAGGCACTGGATCGGATGTACGCGGGATGGGGGGGACAACACCTCTTGTTTGAAAACGAGTCTGAGGTG
The DNA here is from genome assembly GCA_948329865.1 of Linaria vulgaris. Lineage (NCBI taxonomy): Eukaryota > Viridiplantae > Streptophyta > Magnoliopsida > Lamiales > Plantaginaceae > Linaria > Linaria vulgaris. Next base: position 22,573,880 of record OX415253.1, on the reverse strand, counting down.
CTTCCTTCTTTTAGCTGGCGCAACCATCTCAATCTGTTTAGCAGTCTCGCTCTCGTCCATAGCAAGTCCATCAACTCATAAGTTGGCACGTTTAACCTTCTAAGGTTGGCAGATTCCCACTTGTGGCATGTCTACTTGCGTCACGTCAACTTGTGGCATGTCTTGTGAAGCACGTCTTGTAATGCACGTGTTATAATGCACGTCTAACAAGAGCACGTGAAACAAAGTATCTCTACCAATTTTCTGTACTTCTCCATAGACATCTACATGTCAACAAGTGGACTAAGTGAGAGATGAATTTGACTCCCAAGTCAACCATTTGAACATTGGCTCGTAATTTGACCACTTCATAGTGAAAATCACTCGACATCCAATACCGAGCCTCCAAGCGAGCTCGATGAACAATAAGCATCATTAGGCTGCCAAAATGATCTCTAAAGTGAGATTAACGCCCTCGGGGTTGATTTTAGCATACATGGCCTCATCTTTGAGAAATACACTCTACGGGAGGCCCAAAGGGCTAGATAAACGCACACAAGTTCTTAGCTAAGTGTGGCATCTCCTAAGACCCTACGTGGCACAAGTGAATAGTGAACTACCTTTGGCTTGATTCTTTCTTCTCAAAGAGATATGTAGGTAGCTTGATAGCGCGTTGAGTTCAATCGCAAGCATAAACCCTTATCCACCTCTAGATTAGGTATAATTTCTTATTAATTGTTTATCTCTAACATTGTCCTCTTAGGTGTAGGTTTCCATCAAACCAAAAGTTCCATCAAACTGTTTAATCTTGAGACACCAAGCTATAACAAGAAGTAATCTATTAGATTCTATCCTAGCTACTGGAGCAAAAGTCTCATCAAAATCTTTACCTTCTACCTGAGTATGACCTTGTACAACCAACCTAGTTTTGTTTCTCATAATTACACCATTCTCATCAGTTTTGTTTTTGAAAATCCATTTTGTACCTATTACATTCACATGTGAAGACCTAGACACTAGATTCCAAACTCTATTTTTGGTGAATTGTAAGAGTTCCTCTTGCATGGCATTAATCCAGTAACTATCTTTAAGAGATTCAGTTACATTCTTAGGTTCAATGGAGGACACAAAACAAGATGCATTTTCAACAATACATAAAGAAGACATACAAACACACAACCTTACCATATCCCTGTAATTAACTTTTTATTTGATGTGTGTTCTCACCCTTTTAGCAATTTATCCAATTACTTAAGTGGCTAGATGATCTCTTTGTATCCTAGCAGGAGGATCTCTTTTGGATTCTGGAACTATTTCATCTTCTGAATCTGATAGTGCAAATGTTGGCCTAACATTAGGTGTTTCAGGTGTTAAGTCAACATTTGTTCCAGTTTCCAGTTCAGCATCTCTAGCTTCTGTGTTCAATGTTGGGTCCAATGTTGGAGCAACATTTGAAATAATGACTTCTTCAGTACCTGCAGAAATAGTTAAATCATTAAAAATGTCATTAACTGATTCTTGAACAACATGCAATCTTGGATTGTAGACTCTGAAAGCAGCACTATTATGAGAATAACCAACAAATATACATTTTTCACTTTTGGGATCAAATTTGCTCAAATAATCTCTATCTTTTAACAAATAACAGTCAATTCCAAACTCATGAAAATGTTCAACAGTTGGTTTTGAACCCTTCAAGATTTCATAAGGTGTCATAGTAGTGCCAGGTCTAAGATAAACTCTATTACTAATATGACACGCAGTATTCAAAGCTTCAGCCTAAAGTTTTTTAGATAAGTTTCTAGAATCCAGCATTACTCTAACCATCTGTTGAAGTCTTCTATTATTTCTCTCAGCAATCCCATTTTGCTGAGGTGTCTTAGGTGCAGAGAACTCATGGAAAATACCTTTAGTTTCACAAAAATTAGCAAAGCTTACATTTTCAAACTCTTTTTCATGGTCAGACCTAATTCTTCCTACATAAGTGACATACATATTTTTAATACTAGCATGCAAAATCTTGAATGTGTTGATTGCTTATGATTTTTCTTTCAAAAACTTAATCCATTTATATCTTGAAAAATCATCAATAATAACAAAAGCATACTTCTTACCATTCAGACTACTAAACTCAATAGGACCCATGCGATCCATATGTAGCAATTCAAAGCACTTATTAGTTCTAGGGTTAGTACTTTCTACTTGGAGTGGTGTATGGACAACTTTTGTTTGTTTACCTTTCAGGCAGTCTTCACAAACAATTTTACCTGGACTTGTCAACTTAGGTAGACATCTTACAACATCTAACTTCTGTAGTTTCTCCATATTTCTATAGTGCACATGTCCTAACTTCTTGTGCCACATGATAGATTCATCTACCTTGGCATGGTAGCATTCAGCTTCATCTTGAGCAAAATAGCAGTTATCCTTTGATCTTGTACCTGTCATGACACATACATTGACACTATTAAACACATCACATGAACTTTTATCAAAATTAACTAGCAAGTTATCATCACAAAGTTGACTTATGCTTATTAAATTTTCTTTCAATCCATAAACCAACAACACAACCTTGAGTGGTGGAAATCATTCAACACCCATTACTCATTTACCAATGATTTTCCCTTTGGTGCCTCATCCATAGGTAACTGTTCCAACAGTCAAAGGGATCACATCTTTCAGGTTGTCAATGTTTCCAGTCATGTGCCTTGAACATCCACTGTCAAAATACCACTTACCTGCAAGGTTAGAGTAAACAACAGAAAAGACAACATTGCAAACAATTTTAAACCTTAGGAGTTTTTATCTTTTCAATCCAAGTTCTACTTTTATGTCCTTCAACTTTGTTACCTAATGTTGGGATAACATTCAGATCAAAGGTTCTCCTAACATTGGTGCTGCTCTTAATTACTGTTTTCTTCTCAATCACAATTTTATTTTTTTACAATAAGGCTTAATGTGACCAGGTTGAAAACAATATTGACAGATAAAAGTAGGCCTTTTCACAGTGTTGGAAGGAATTTCACAAATCAAGCTATTAATTTCCTTGATAAAACCAGCTTTCAAATAGGCAGAATTAACATCTTCAGAGGGAGGTTTCTCAACATAGCCCAAACCACTTTTATATTGATTTTCCATAATCAGCATCTCATCAAGCTTAGAAGCAGATGAGTTGCATTTGGCAATGGTTTATTCAACTTTATCAAATTTTACCTTAATCTCCTTCAGTTCAGCCTCAGTTTTGTCAATGTCTTTCTCATACAATTTCAACAGCTCCTTCATGCATCAAATGCCTTCCTTCAAGATTTTGTTGTTCTTGATGAGTTTGTGATTCTCAAGCAGCTATTTGTGCAGGTAGACTTCAGGTCTTCAATGATTTCCTCTTGTGATATTTCACCTTCAAAGAAATATTCTTCATATAGATCCACTGAGCCATGAAAATAATCAAAGTTAGATTCATCATTGTTAGACACAAGATTAGGTTCAATATTAGCATTATATTCACCCCAATATGCAAAGAAGGTCTCATGTTCTGATGTTGGATCCTGAATGTTAGGGTAACATTGAGATCCGAGGCAGTTCTGGGACTCTTTTGGTGTCCAGTCAATCTGAGTGAGTAGCGCAGCAGTGTGAATCTCTTCTGATTGTTCTTCAGCTTCTCCATAACTAAAGTCATTTTCATTGAAATCATCTACACAAACTCAATGAGAATTTCCTCTTTTTCTAAGAGTGTGAGCACATTCATTAGCCATGTGACCATATCCTTTACATTCAAAACATTAAACATCTTTTAACTTATCAGCTTCTAAAGGAGTAGGTTTTGATGCCATGTACTTGACAAACTTAGGAGGTAATTTCTTATAACCAGGAGAACTATTACTAAGATTCTTTTTCTTACCTTTTTCTTTAAAGTTCAGCTTATTAAATTTCTTAGTAATTTTACCATAGTTTGAAGAAATTAATTCACACTCATCATCACTTTCATTGTCAAGACTTGATCCTCTTAAAGCAACAACTCTATGTTTGCTAGGTTGTGAGGCAAGCTCCATCTCAAATTCTCTAAGAGTGTTCATCAAGACTTGAAAATGTTCCTAGATTCACTTATTGCAATTTTCTTGAGAGCAAATTTAGATGACAATGTTCATATTACTTTATAAACCATTTCTTGATTAGTCATGGCAAATCCTAGACTTTCACATTGGTTAGCAATATCAAGAATTTTCTCAAAATAACTACCAACACTTTTATCCTCACCCATCTCAAGTTTTTCAAATTGCTGAAGTAGTTGTCTATATTTAGAATCTTTAACAACAGAATCTCCTTCACAATGTAACTCAAGTATATCCCAAGCATGTTTGGCTTTCGTACAATTCTAGATTAACTTGAACGTGTGATGATTAACCCAACTAAAAATAACACTAAGAGCCTTTTCATTAGAGTTATAGTGACTTACCTCTGTTGTTGTCCAATCCGCTTCTGGTTTTGGTACTAGATCATCTTCACCATCTCTTGGTAATGTTGGAAGAGAGTATCCATTCTTCACAGATTGCCAGACTCGAATATCAATAGCTTTGAAGTGAGACCTGATCTTGATTTTCCAGTTTGCATAATTGGAGCCATCCAAAACTGAAATCCTGTTGGTATTACGATTGACACTGTCCATTGTGTTGTATCACCTCCAAACCACCAGTGTAGTCGGTGTATGGCTCTGATGTCAATTGAAATTGTCGGATCGTGGATTGACACAACAACTTTGAGAGTTAAGTTGGCCATGCCTTAACTCTGTTATGATATTCTTGATAAGAGTAATATGCAGTTGAAATAAAGAACGCAAGAACATATAATTTTTAGAAGTTTTCAATATTATTAAAAACTTCATAGCCTTAGGCGAAATAACCAATAAAGGTTTTAATAAAATATTTCTCATAATAATTCACTCACGCTCTTTGTTGATCGGACTCAACGAAGCAGACAAGCACGAACTACTTAACTTCTAAGAACTAGACTTAAAGTAGTTGATACAGAAACTTCGCAAAAACATGACAAAGACAATACAACGAAGAATTACTCTCTTGGATTATTTAGCACTATTGTCTTGTAATCATCTTGATGAACTTCACACACACACACACACACACACACACATATATATATATATATATATATATATATATATGTTTCTTGAAACTTGCACTCCAAGGTGTGTTGTTCACAATTTTGGTAACTCTTGTTGTTTCCTTGTTGAATTGGACTTCCTAGTGAACTCGGTCTCTTTCTTGAATAAGTGTTCTTCTATTAGAGTTCTAATAAGGTAACACACCTTCTTCAATTCGGAGTAATCTTGGAAAGAATCCAAGTTGCAGTGGAACTCCAATTGTTTTCTTTTCTGAAACCGTGTTGAGTTGACTTTTCTTCTCAACTTGAATTATGGAAACTTCAAGCAAGGAATCTTCCAAAACTCTTTCTTATGATTAGGATACCTTCCTGGACATAAATATAAACAACTAAAACCGTAGAACTTGATTAATAAGTGAATAAAGGCAAAACTAACATAAAGTAGTTAAAGAACAGTTTCCCCGCAGGTTCTCTAGTTTCAATGTTATCCTCAATCTTGTCCCAACATCGCATAACATTGATTCCAGAATACCTTGCACTTTCAATTCCCTTCGATTCCCTACCTCAGGGTCGGCGGACGATTTTGCATTTTCAACCCGAGTTCTATATTAGAAAGAGATAAAAAAAAGAAAGAAAAAAAATTGTAGTCATAGGCTCTTTGAGCCTTTTCAGTGTTGAATCAAGCCACCATGAATATGACATAAGAGGATGAAAAAACAAGGATACGGAAGCATTATAGAGAGTTGGGTTGCCTAGTTAGCCAACTTGTTATACGAGCCGCGTCAACTAATCAGACATTTGAGAATACATGAACGCGTCTTTTGAAGATGATTGAAGAAGTTGATTCTATTTTGGAGAATGGAACAATTGAGAATCTAGTTATTTGCTAAGGTCTTGCCCCAACCAAGTTGCCAAACAAATTTTCGTAGGTAAAGTGCCGAAGACTCAATCTCAATCTCATGCATATGGGGTAGTGAGCCATCACAAAGTACAGAAACTACACTCAATCAAGTTGAAAGCAGATAAATTAGAATGTATAGATGGAAACCAAAGCAAATATCTAAGTTATAACTTATAATCAGGGAAAAGGATGAAAATAAGCCATCGAAAAACGAAGAAGACCAAAACGTAACAAAAAATCAGCAAAGGAGTCATCTTCAGTTGATGTCTTAGAAAATGACTCACAAGTAAACTTATACGTTTGTTTGCAATTCAGTTGGGGTTTCAGGTTGAGTGAAGTACAACTATAGTAGTTACTGAGGGAACTGGAAGACATTTTAATGAGAGTTATGGCTTGAAAAAGTTTAAATTTAATGAGCCACGTGTTTTAATCTCATTTTGTGGCACAGAACGTGGAATGGGATTCCGGAACAGAAAAGTCGAAGTTTATATCTTGCATGAGACTGAGAACCGCGTAGGTAGCTACAAAGTTGTCGTGGCATTTGCAATTTTGCATGATTAATTAAAACCATTAATATTTGACTTTTCAAGAACAATGGTAAGTGGAATGGTTTTCGTTTTCAGAGTGCAAAAGAAAATTAGGAAAGATAAATTATAAAAGTCCACACCCGTATTAAGGTGCTTCATGGAATTAAATCATTATCATGGAATTAAATCATTAAAAATCCAATGATAAAAGATAAGCTTTTCAAATCGTAGCTTTCAATAAACAAGAATCCGAGGAATTTAAAATAACAACTGCTTTAATATATCAATTCTTTCAAGTGACTAGATGTACAAGACATACAAAGTACAAACACAGTGACATATAATGACCCCTGACAAGTGGATAACAAATATTGTATTCAAAACAACATTACCACACAGTCACAAATCACAATTTATGTTGTCTTTGTTCCCCTCTCTCGACATGTGACATCTTTAATATTTTTCATCACTAAAAGCCAACAGTTTTGCTGGCTCAATCTAACAAACAAAGTGGAAACCCACAAAACGACCAAATATTTTTGACTGATTTGTTTTTATAAACAAATTTATAGACCTTGAGATTCCTATAATACAATTCTGTAATGTATTTGTTTTTTTATAGCCGTAAGTCCTTATTACCTTTTTTATAAACATTGCATAGACTCGAATTCTCCCAACTGAACCAATAACATCTAATTTTTACAAGTGTCTAACCACATCCACCAAGTCACCTTTCCATGTCCACGGGGGCAAATGATCTCCCAATTTGAAGAAAACTATTAACATTTTCAACCTTATTATTCTCTTTCTTCTGCGCCTCAACATCATCATTGTCGTCCTCATCTTCCTCGTCTTGCAATTCCAATTTTGTCAATGATTCATACTCGACCTTTTCCGAGTACATTTTGAACAGAACCAAATAAAGTGTCACACAAAACATAGTAACTCCAACAACATACCAACTAAATTGAATATTCACCAATGATTTTGCACGTTCTAGCGCCTCTTCCCCGTGGCACCGCACCACATGGTGACCTTCTTCCAAGTTCATAAAGCAACCCTTAGGGATCAAACTTGGAGTCCATAACATGAACCCCATCACCATAAGCCAAACACCTTGGAACAATATACTCATAGACCTCACATAACTATTCAAGAAACTCTTATGATAATTAATGCCCAAAATGGTTGTAACAAGTGATACAAAAATAGCTATTTGTAGTAGCCAATGGTATTGACCCTCAACTCCCATGTGATCTGCGGAGTGGAGATGAAAGAGGAGGAGTTGCTGGCCGAATGCCACCGCGCCTAGTAGGTAGGTCAGCCCGTACGTTGCAGGCGGGGAAAGCTTATCTAGTATTACTGAGAATAGTGCATAGATGAAAAAAGTTAGGGAGATATTGGAATGTTCAAAGTTGTGAAGATGATTGGAAGGGATTGTGCCGTCCGGGTCGAGGGGTTGGTGGCGATCGGGCCCAATAAAGAGCTCCATGGATATGGACATAGAGCTAACCAACATGATCAAGTAGAGCTCCATGTACTTGATTCTTGAAGTGGGAAACCATGGTGAAGAACTGTAGGATTTTGGGTTGAGGGCATGGAGTTTTATATGGTTAATAAGATGCCATAATCCATATATGAAGAAGCCAAATCCTGGTGCCACATGACCTACAAGCGTTCCCATGTTGAATGTTTTTCTTGTTTCTGCTCCTTTGCGCTAGAGCTTGGAAATATTTTTCTTTTTCGATTGGCTTTCTCTTTTGAAGCAAGTGTGAAAGAAAAAGGGAGGGAAAGCAAATGAAAAGAGAAAGTGGTTGGGGTAAAATGCATCGATTTGGGATTTTGGGGATGTATAAATATTGGGGGGAAAAGATGAAAAAATATTAAAAAAAATAGGTCGAGAGGCTTCTAAGGTGTTTGAAAGTTTGAAAATTAGGAGGGTAATGAATATCTATTAATATAATAAATTAGTGAAGAAGAAGGAACATTTAATTAAATGTCTTTATTGTGAGAGGAGGCTTGTGGAACACGATAAAGAAGAGTTGACAATTAGTGCTTATCTATGACATGAGGTAGGCTGTTTGGTATTTACTATTCTAGAACCCGGTAAGAAAGAGGAGGCTAATTGGATTTTGCCTTGTATTATCCAATTATTTTGATAAAGCGTCCATTTAATTAATTGTTACCACTAGCTAAAACACGAATGAATATAATTAATATTTAGTACCCAACTGCACACCACACAATTAAACTAAGGTAGGGAAGGGGAAGGAGGAAAATTGGGCTTAAAGTATTAATGGATAAATTATGAAGTTTTCTGCAATGTTTAGCGAATTTGAAGCCATTCCGTTTAAAGTTAATTAGAAGCTAGAAAGCACTTCCAACTAAATTATCGGTACATACTTTCCTGCAGTTATTTAGAAAACTTGAGTCTGTGACGTTGTTGTAAGCATTTCAAATTACTCCTCAATATCCCGTTAGCTTTACACGTGAAAGAAAAGGGAATATCTTGTTGAGTTTCACATTTTTTTTTTGTTGACCAAATGAATCTTCATGTAAAGTGAAACCTCTGCAAAACAAAAATTGAATCACGCTGTAAATAGGCTGGTCAATGTTTTGCTTTGCGAGACTTATGTAAACTTTCAAGTCAAAAATGGGATATTGTGGATTTGGTGAATTCACTTATTGATGTACGATATCACTGTCCAGTATTAGAAAAGTGCATGCCAAACATGTAAATATTTAATTTAATTGTTGAGATCAATAAAATAAATAAACGAACAGTGCAACGGTTTTATTGAAAAATGATAAAACCCGGTTTGGATCCCCTTTGGCCAACCATGAGTTGAAATATTGGTCCACAACAATTCTGGCACAGCCAAAACAACTTTGACACATCCAAGTGAAACTATTGAAACTTTACTACACTATTTTCTAAATGGTCAACCCTAGTTGATTTGTCTTTTTTTCTTGAACAACTGCATTTTATTATTAATCTACGACCGAGGAGAAGTAATGCACATAGGAGTGTGGGGTGATGGCTGACGGGATAATTGCGTAAATGTACAATGCATACTGTTTGTACCAAAATGAGCTAGATCGGGCGGGCAACTCGTTCAAGCTGCACAAAAGGGTGGCAGAAGTGGACAGTCCACCAGGACCCGACCGGATCTTATGTTTGCCTGCACATCTGAGATCTTGTTCGCCTCTCTGTATATGTGTGGATGAATAGGGTGGGAATCTGTTCTCCTAAAATCCATATATCATGTAGCAGGGCTAGCGACTCTTCTGAGGCTGTAAGGCCCCGTATTCTGGTCAGGTTTCCAGAGAAAACTTTCAAGTCAGTTTCAATAATGAGAGTAGTGATCGAAAGGTCTAGAGCAAGTAATATCCATTGGGGAATAACCCGGAGTTCAGTTACGTTGTTGATGCTACATTCTGCCGATTCAGAAAAAGCACCTACAATCGTACCTGCAAAATCGCGCACTACACTGTCGATACCTTAAGGTTCAGTGTTGTTCAACGCTGATGCATCGGTATTTAGCTTGAAAATGCCCTGCGGAGGGGGGTGCCAACTAATAGAGAGCGGGTCAATTTTGGGGGATTTTGGGGCGGGTAAGTCGGAAGATCCGAGAGTGTGCGAGAACTGAGAAAGGTAATGGAAGAGGTCGATATTGGCATTTCTCAGAATAAGAGTTCATTACGTACACGACATATGGCCCCCAACACCTAATAAGGGAAGTGGCACATCTGAGATCTTGTTCGCCTCTCTGTATATGTGTGGATGAATAGGGTGGGAATCTGTTCTCCTAAAATCCATATATCATGTAGCAGGGCTAGCGACTCTTCTGAGGCTGTAAGGCCCCGTATTCTGGTCAGGTTTCCAGAGAAAACTTTCAAGTCAGTTTCAATAATGAGAGTAGTGATCGAAAGGTCTAGAGCAAGTAATATCCATTGGGGAATAACCCGGAGTTCAGTTACGTTGTTGATGCTACATTCTGCCGATTCAGAAAAAGCACCTACAATCGTACCTGCAAAATCGCGCACTACACTATCGATACCTTAAGGTTCAGTGTTGTTCAACGCTGATGCATCGGTATTTAGCTTGAAAATGCCCTGCGGAGGGGGGTGCCAACTAATAGAGAGCGGGTCAATTTTGGGAGATTTTGGGGCGGGTAAGTCGGAAGATCCGAGAGTGTGCGAAAACTGAGAAAGGTAATGGAAGAGGTCGATATTGGCCTTTCTCAGAATAAGAGTTCATTACGTACACGACATATGGCCCCCAACACCTAATAAGGGAAGTGGTCGGGTGTGGTGTGCGCTGGAGGTAAGTGATGGGATTTCCCCTGCAATAGTGGAGTAAATAGAGGAAGGGCTTGACGGGCACCTATGAGTAGTGGGCATTCCGCGCATATATGAGCTGTAGTTTTTGTAGCCAAGTGGCGGAGGGGGCACAAGTCAGGGATCGGGACGTGCCGATGGCTAAGGACTCATGTCTCCATAACCAACAAAAGAATTTGACGCGCATGAGAACCTTGGGACTGCCACAAGGTAGTCCAAGGGAGGCTGGGAAGCTGAGCCCCGTAGGTCGATTCGGAAAGCCAAGTGTAGGCGGATTTTATCGTGGATTGTCCACCAGGGTCCCAGGCCCAACGTGTACTATTTGGGACATCCTCCAACGGGAGGGGCAACCCTTTGATACGTGCTACGATATCTCGTGGGAGGAGGGGGTTGACAGTGGAAATGACCTAAGATCATATCGGCTGGATGATGTCTCGAAATTTTAAGGAGAGTAGGTGATGTGGGATAGAAGGGACATACTCGAGCCAACATGAGTGCCAAAAATTAATGGAGGCCATATTGCCTACCACCCACCATAATGAGGAGAGGAGGCTCGGAAATAGTCGAGCAACATACTTCCAAGAGCGGCTGGAGTTCGGGGGATTGGGCCCGTCAATAGACTCTATGCCAAAAATTAATTGGTCTGTAGGGCTTTTGCCCAGAGAGAGTCGGGTTGTTGCAAGAGACGCCAACCAAGTTTTAGCATATAAGTCTCGTTTAGTTGCTCGAGATGGTGAGATACATGTCCTTCGACTCGTGTGGGCGAACAAACTGTATGCCACAGAACGGGTCCCTTGCGACGACCATGTTTGTAAGTGTTCCAAAAGAAAGACTTTGTGCGTTTGGTGAAAGATGTGAGAACAGAGGTAGGGAGACAGACCATACTCATCACGTATATGGGCATTATTTGCAGAGTAGATTCAATCAGGATACGCCAACCAGCGTTAGATAAGAAGCGAGTGTGTTAGGCTCTGATTCTACGAGTGAAGCGGTGGACAACCGGATTAAAGAACCATGGGCGAAATTGGCCTTGCCAAATCATGATGCCAAGGTATTTATCCAGAGTGATCATGGCCTCCATGCCAAGAAGTTAGAGGATGGAAAGCTGACGTTGGCGCGGGATATTGGGGGGAAAATAGTGGTGATATAAATAAAAGGAGGACTATATATGGTGCGTCAAGCTTGGAGTCCCCAACCAAGCAAGACCGAGAAAAAGAAGAGAAAGCTAGGGTGGCTTATAATTGTGCCTCTCAAAATGAAGCAAGGCCAAAATGAAGTTGCAAACACGTATCCCAAAAGTTTCGCATCCGAAGCTCACACCCAAAGATAGAGTGTGCAAATCGGCTTTGAGCTTTTGTAATGGAACTTGTTTGCTTCTTCTCACATGGGGGCCAACAAAATGGTAAACCCACTTAGGATCGTAAAAAAATTTCCCAAAAGTTTCGCGGTTGAGGATCACACCCAAAGGTGGAGTGTGCAACTCGGATTTGAGCTTTTGATATGGTACTTCTTTAGTTTCCATATGGAGGCTACCGAATAGGAACATACAAATAAGAGCATGCCCAAAAGTGTGGCACCTCAAAATAATAAAAAGGTACATGGAAATACAGGAGCATAAATGACACCTAAAATCCTTATAGTTATTACAATCAAAAGCATAGTAGATACTAGTAAACAACCACCAATAGATAGCTAAGTGATCGCACAAAAGGTGCGGGTCTCTAATCCAATGGACCTTCGACCACGCAGCGGTGAGAGCGCTCAGGACGACATCACCACTAAGGCGAACCTCAACCGCAGGGCAAGATGAGTGGCCGCGCATCAATCTTGTCAATTTTTGGATGACAAGACAAATGGAACTATGCGGTCTGTAATGTGCAAAGATCGGCAAAAAATCAGGAGATTCCACAAGTGACCAACAAAAGATCCAACGAAGGCACCTAGCGGTCGTGGAGCCCGGGAGCTTATGGTTTGGCCATATTTCTCTAGAAAAATCGCGCGAGAGTGACCGTAAAATCCCTGCCAACAACACCAAAACAAAATATAAATACCACTCATCCCCAACTCCAACACCTAAGGAACTTAATTAATGACTATACATATCATGAATCACAATCGATCTCAACAAGTAAACTGAATGACCAATCCCAAAACCGCAACTGGAACGCAGTTCCAATAGCCAGACCACAAGAATGTCCACAATAATATAGTCATCAAATACAACCAAATCGAAGTCCAAAAAGCACCAAACCGAAGTAATGAAACCAACAAGCCAAGAATCTTCGTGTGCAAGCATTTTCAAGTACCATAGACCGAAAAGAGATGAGAGAAAAGATAAAGCCGTGGTCAATTGTACTTGAGTGAAAGAAACATTAACGAAATAATGTCGTACAATCAAATGAAACATGTGATTTTATAAAGGCTATGTGTATGGAATGGATCGGTTAGAATGCAATGGGCAAATAAATTGTGGTACTCCCGAGGGTTCGAGTGGTGTATCTCGAGGGGGGAAGAGCCACCAATATGTACGATTCAACCAATGTAAAGTAACCAAGTAGTGTGCAAAGAGTTGAGTGAAGCCAATATCAAAAAAGTGTGTATAAAATGGCCAAAGAAAACAAATTACCTTCACTCGTGCAAAGCCGAATGCAAAATAAGACAAGAAGTGAGCCAAAAGGATTAACAATTGGCAAAGAATACCTCTTCCCAACGTGGAGGACGGATGTGGTAGAGAGGACGATGAGGGAAGTCGTCAATTCATTTCGGAACTCGAAGATAAGCCAATACAGTGAGCCCTATCAACCCCTATGAAATGCCAACACCCTGCCGTCCAACCTTTCTTCAAAGAATTGAAGCATATGTAGATACTGTCAAAAAATGTTTCTACCATTCCATGGTCAACACTAATAGCCACAGTAGTCCCTCGATTAGTTCTTCTCATCTCTTCAGCATAATCCCACAATTTGGCCTACTGTACTGTGGGAGTACTTTGCAACTTAACATTTGAAAGTCTCTTTGCTCTATATGCATGAGCTTGACTCACATCAACCTGCAACTCCCTAATTTCATCTAACCTAAATACATTGGATCTCTTTTGGGATCATCTGGAAAAGATGCATATACTTCTCACTCAACCATAAAGACTTGAGGTTCTTATCAGCAAATGATTTGCCAAAAGTATGACCCGGGATGTATTCCCTAATTCTAAATGTTTCTTCCATCTTGAGTTTGCCAGCATTCAGTTTCCATGGACACTCTTCATTAAAATATCTAAGCTCTCTCCTCTTTTTACCTTTTTTGTGCAATTTCTCTCTTTCAAAGGAGGCTAATGAAGTGGATAGTGGAAGAGTTAGACTTAAATAGTGTAGCATCCATGTCAACTCATAAGTTGGCACATTTAACCTTCTAAGGTTGGTGAATTCTCCGCTTGTGGCATGTCTACTTACGTCACGTCAACTTTTGGCATGTCTTATGAATCACGTCCTATAAAGCACGTTTTGTAATGCACGTGTTATAATGCACGTCTAACAAGAGCACGTGAAACAAAATATCTCTACCAATTTTCTGTACTTCTCCATAGATATCTACATGTCAACAATTGGACTCAGTGAGAGATGAATTTGACTCCCAAGTCAACCACTTGAACATTGGCTCGTGATTTGACCACTTCATAGTAAAAATCAGTTGACGTCCAATACCGAGCCTCCAAGTGAGCTCGATGAACAATAAGCATCATTAGGCCGCCAAAATGATCTCTAAAGTGAGATTAATGCCCCCGGGGTTGATTTTAGCATACGTGGCCTCATCTACGAGACATACACTCTACGGGAGACCCAAAGGGCTAGATAAATGCACACAACTTCTTAGCTAACCGTGACATCTCCTAAGACCCTACATGGGCACACGTGAATAATGAATTACCTTTGGCTTGGTTCTTTATTATCAAAGAGGTATGTAGGTAGTTTGACCCCGCGTTGAGTTAAGTGGCAAGCACAATAAACCCTTATCCACCTCTAGATTAGGTATACTTTTTTATTAATTATTTATCTTTTAGCATTGTCCTCTGAAGTGTAGGTTTCTATCAAACCAAAAGTTCTTCTCGTATTGCCTATAAGGTGTGAAAGAGTAATCTTGAGACTAGCAAAAACACCCGTCACCACTTGGTATGTCTTATTTTCTAAGGTCTTATTGAGATATAAGTGTGCAACAAGTCATTCAGATAGAAAACATTGAAAAGTCTGGGATACCACCAAAAGCGGGATTGGGATACATGACTCATCAAATAGGTGCACGTGATAAGGTGAGTTCTTGAAGATTTAAAAGTTATTTGCATTCAATGAGCAAAAGTCAAAGGAAGAAAGGGAAGCTAGGAGGTGCTTAACTATTTGCAAATGAATGAATCAAAAGACCCAGGGTTTTTCTTTGCTGTTCTAGTTGACGAAGAAGGTCTGATAGCTATTATTTTTGGGACTACTGGGCAAATGATGGTTAACTATGATTTTTTAGATAATGTCCTTTTGACAAAACATATAGGACCAAGAAAGAAGAAATACCAATTAGGTTGTTTGTTGGTATAAATCATCACAAGAAGACCATTGTGTTTGGTACAACTATGTACTATTACGAGACTACGAAGAGTTTCATTGGGCTCTTTGATACTTTTGCAAAAGCTTTCAATGATAAAATGTCTGCAACTATTCTTATGTATCAAGATGCTTGGATCAAGATGCTGTGATGGACAAAGCTTTGGAAGAGTGATGGCCTGAAACATGTCACTGACTATGCATTTGGCACATTTATCAAAATGTCGCCACACATCTTGATGTTATATTTTCAGCCAGTACAGACTCTCCTAAAGATTTCAACTCTTATATCTATGACTATGAAGAGGAAAAAGAAATTCTGATTGCATGACAAGATATGTTAGAGAAATATGGTCATAAAGATAATTAATGGCTTGAGAATTCATATATCAAGAAGGAGAAATGGGTAATGGTGTACCGAAGAGAAGCATTTTGTGCGAATATATTTTTTACACAACATAGTGAAAGCCAGAACAACGCTCTTAAAAGATAAGTGAGCAATAAACACAATCTTGCGATTTTCTAGTATTTTGATATATCGGTTGATGATCGTCTTCAGTATCAAGAGACGAAAGAGGATTTGAGAACATGCCATAGTACTCAAAACCTTGCTTTTCAAGTTGAAATCTTTAATCATGCAACTACAATATACAAAAATGAATATATTCGGAGAAGTTGAGTAGAACATATGATTCCAAGTTAGAAATTATTGATGAATCAGAAAATATAATTTAATACAAATTAAGATCTTCTAATTTAGAAAGTAGTGTCATCACACTGTGAGTTTTGCTGCTATGAATAGTAAGGTCTCATGTAGTTATAAGCAATTTGGTTTTGTTAGAATGTAATGTTCACATGCGTTAAAAGTGCTTACCACAAAAATATTGTCTAAATACCCAAGTTCTATATTAGAAAGAGATAGAAAAAGAAAGAAAAAAATTGTAGGCATAGGCTCTTCGAGCCTTTTTCAGTGTTGAATCAAGCCACCATGAATATGAAAGAAGAGGATGAAAAAACAAGGATAAGGAAGCATTATAGAGAGTTGTGTCGCCTAGTTAGCCAACTTGTTATACGAGCCGCATCAACTAATCAGACATTTGAGAATACATGAACGCGTCTTTCGAAGATGATTGAAGAAATTGATTATGTTTTGGAGAATGGAACAATTGAGAATCTAGTTATTCGCTAAGGTCTTGGCCCCAACCAAGCTGACAAAAAAAAATTCGTAGGTAAAGTGCCAAAGACTCAATCTCAATCTCATGCATCTGGGGTAGTGAGCCATCACAAAGTAGAGAAACTACACCCAATCAAGTTGAAAGCAGATAAATTAGAATATATAGATGAAAACCAAAGCAAATATCTAAGTTATAATCAAGGAAAAGGATGAAAATAAGCCATCAAAAAACGAAGAAGACCAAAGCGTAACAAAAAATCAGCAAAGGAGTCATCTTCAGTTGATGACTTAAAAAATGACGCACAAGTAAACTTATACGTTTGTTTGCAATTCAGTTGGGGTTTTATGTTGAGTGAAGTACAACTATATAGTAGTTACTGAGGGAACTGGAAGACATTTTAATGAGAGTTATGGCTTGAAAAAGTTTAAATTTAATGAGCCACGTGTTTTAATCTCATTTTGTGGCACAGAACGCAGAATGGGATTCCGGAACAGAAAACTAGAAGCTTATATCTTGCATGAGACTGAGAACCGCGTAGGCAGCTACAAATTTGTCGTGGCATTTGCAATTTTGCATGATTAAAACCATTAATATTTGACTTTTCAAGATAACAATGGTAAGTGGAATGGTTTTCGTATTCAGAGTGCAAAAAAAAAATAGGAAAAATAAATTATAAATGTCGAAACACCCTATTTTAGTCTTAGTTCGTCCAAAATACAATACACCAGAGATAATTACAAATGGGCTTGATAATGTCAAAATAACGTTAATCCAAGATAATAAATGGACTAACTAGGTCTGGAACACCTACTGCCTATTACAAGTAAAGAATTCCTTTTGATATCTAAATAAGACAAAGAATAGTGCAGATCGAACAGAAGACGTTCGATGTGCGCCTCAAACGTTATTGGTTTGATGTTGTTATCAATCGAACTCGAATGGTTCAAGAGTGTTGTCGGTCGAATTGGTGATGTGTCGAACCGTCCTGGTTAGATGTTGGTGTGTCGAATTGAGCCGATTCGATATAGTGGAACCTCGAATAGGGGCCAGTTCGATCTTAGTCAGAGTAAGCTGAGTCATTGTCGAACAATAAAGTATATCGAACCCATGTGTTCGATGTCGTAGTGGGAGTTGTGTCCAATCCTCTCCTGAGGGCTAATGGACGGGGTATTTATAGACCATGTCCCGTGGGATCTTCTCGGCGTCGAAGGGTAAGCATCAAACCGAGGTGGTTCGATGCTAAATCCGGATCGAACCATTACCGTTCGATGCGCCTGTCTTTCTGGGCCTTCGCTGTTGGGCCGGCCCAATGTCGAATTTGGGCCTATCCTAAATAATCTCCATCACATAGTCCCCCCAGTTCGGGAGTTGGTGTCGATTAGGGAGCGGCTTCCAAACTCAAGAAATTATGCGCCTCGTTCTTATATGCTCGAAAGTCATTCCTCATGTTGGGAGATGATCTCGATTAAAGGTCGGGGTCCAATTTTGAAGGTCTTGATTTCATTGAGCTCTGAAAATTTAATGGAAACGTTTAAGCACATCGAACCCTGGCCGTTCGATGTGCTTTGGTGAGGGCATCGAATTTGGGGAATTGGATGCGTGTGCATCGAACGGGTGTCGTTCGATGCTGTTGCATCAAACCGAAAAGAGAGGCGGTAGTGGCTCTATAAAAGGAGCTCAATTCAACCTCATTCTCATTTTTCTTTCCAGATGAAGTTTTTTGGTGCTCTCCAAACCGCATCAAACCGTGGGAGTTCGACACGGTTGGCATCGAATCATTTGCGTTTGACCTTCCCATCTACATCGAATTCTGAGGATTCGATGATTGTATAATTTTTTCTTTGCACTCTAGATATTTTTCTATAACTCACTTAAAATGGCAAGGAAAATTTTTCAAAATCGGAGTAAACCTATTGTGTCAGATCGAGATTGAAGAGACGAACGCATCGGATGTGGGTCCACCATTTGCGAGTGTTTTATTGGAAGGTTCCTTGGAAGAAAACGCGAGTATTCGACCTGTAGTTAGAGCCCCCAGACCTTTGTCCGATAATTGGGGTGCAGGTCATTATGTTCCTCCACCGGTTGATCGTTCTACGATGAGGGTTGGTGACATAAGTGTAGGCACTCGGGTGTCTATTGTGAGTTACTTCGAGCGTCAAGAGGAAACAATCGAGCGTCATGAGGATTTTGTCCCGTAGAGATTGGTGATGACTCCAACTGCCACTGGTGGTGGCGTTAAGGTTGGGACTAATTCTCAAATCCAAGCAATGGAAACAATCGACGTGGAGGATGAAAGGATTGCTGCTAATCTGGCAAGATTCAACACAAGTAATCCCTCATTCCGGAATGCGCGAAGGCCAGATGGAGAGGGTTCTTCTCGGTCAGGAGGTGAGCCTTGGTACGCTTCTGCCAAGAGGAAATTAGCTGAAGACGAGTATGCTCGAGAGGCTCAGGATATCCCTTCGCCTCCCCTTAGACAACCTTGACCTTAAGGAAATCCAAGATCGGCCCCCTCTCGGAGTCTCGTTAATTAGGTTTTCTAAATGACAAGAACTTAGAATATTTGAGCATTACTCTGGGTGGATATAGATTGAGGGAAGAACAGTCAATAGAGATCATGCAGGGCCTATGGCCTCAACTGGATCGTCAAGCCATAATTGATAGGCTAGAATACCGTGATCTAGCGCGATTTGGTTGTTTTTTTTTTTGCTGCTATTACTATAGTTGTATATCGACTGTGTCGTGATTATAGTGGTTTGATTGAGGTACAAGGTCAACATAATTATGTGGTCGATAGGCGGGTCAAAAACCCATTTTGTCCTTTATTTTGGCACCCTCACCAAAATGGTCCCTTATTTAGTCACCTCGCCGAAATAGTCCCTTAAGTTGGTTTTTTGGTCCCTTCATCGGCCCAAATTTAAAATGGCTCGGAAAATGCTGATGTGGCCACCGGTTGACCGTTTTACTCTCTGTTTGACCAACAAAAATATTTTTTAATTAATATTTAACACCTGGAATATCCAGGTAATAAAAAAAATTAAAATCCTTTTTTGAGATATAATGAAAAAACAAAAAAATAAACAAAAAAACAAATTAAAAGTTATAATCTTTTCTTCTTCTTCAACAGGTTAGCGTGAGAAAGGCTACTTTTAAAGGCTTGGAGATCGACGAGAAAGGGGACGAGGCGAGATTCGACGTTAACGCGAAGGACACGGCGACGCAGGCAGCGCATACGGAGGAGTCCGGGTCGCGGAGGCGGCGCGTGAGGTAGATGAGGAGCTTGGAGAGGTGTGGAGAGAGGGGGTTAGCGTGGAGAGAGGCGGACGCAGTGGCGGCGAACGGGGGAATTTTTCGGAGGAGTCGGTGGCGGAGATGGAGGAGTCGGTGGCGGAGATGGAGGAGAGGAAAGGGGGGAGATTTTTGGAGGTTAGGGTTTTGGCGATGGATTCGAGTTGGGTGTGAGCGGCGGAGCGACGGTGTAGCATCCACCGCTGCTCATGGTGGAGGAGGATTCGGTGGCGGAGATGGAGGAGAGGAAAGGGGGGAGATTTTTGGAGGTTAGAGTTTTGGCGATGGATTCGAGCTCCGATGCGGCGACGTTCTGGGTGTGAGGCTGTGAGCGGCGGAGCGACGGTGTAGCATCCACCGCTGCTCATGGTGGAGGAGGACATGGGGGGCGGTGGGGGGTGGGGGTGGGGGGGTTGTACGAAGTAGATTAGTGTTATATTTTAAATGAGATAAATAATGTTATATTTTAGATTAATGTTATATTTTAAAAGGAATATAATTCTGACTTTATAATTATTTTGAGATAATGTTTTATTTTTTATTTTTTGTTAATTTTTTTCTTTTAGTTAACTTAATTGTCTGAAATATGTATTTCAATTTCTCCTTATTTTTCTGCTTAGTTGGATATTTAGGTGGCAAATAGATGAATAATATATTATTTTTCTTGGTCAAAATCGGTGAACAGTAGTCAACTGGTGGCCACATCAGCATTTTCCGAGCCATTTTAAATTTGGGCCGGTGAAGGGACCAAAAAACCAACTTAATTGACTATTTTGGCGAGGTGACTAAATAAGGGACCATTTTGGTGAGGGTGCCAAATTAAAGGACAAAATGGGTTTTTGACCCGTCGATAGGCAGCGCGCAAGTATTCGTAGTGGTGATAATAGTCGACACAATGCGCTGAAACGGGCCAAAGAATCTGAGAAGGTGGCTGCTAAGGCTGTTCGTGATGCCTACGGCACTGGAGTAGCAGCCACAAAAACCGAAGAGAGTGTTGCCGCATTGCGTGCAAAAATAGTTGCATTAAAAAGGGAGAATGGCTCTTTGAAGCGTGAGAATTCTTCTCTTAAGGCGTCGAATGCTGTCGCGGATAGTGTCATCGCCGATTTGGGTCGTCGAGTCAAACATTTAGAATCGGAGGATTATAAGTGCTCCATTGACAAATCTTTCATGCAGAGTAATGTTTATAAATTTTTTGAGTTACTCCACGGTGCTGCGGATATGAAATATGGTATGGAGCTTGGCGTCGATCAGGCTGGTTATCTCTGATACCTTGGAGAGGGTTTTTGAAAAGATATGCTGGATGCTAGCCGTAGTACTAGGATGGAGATCCCATAAGCTAGCGCCGATGACGAAGAGGATTTACAGGCCCCTACACCAGGTGATCCGTTTGACGGCGTATGGCGTGATCATAAGAGCAAGAGTGCGACTAGTTACAATTCTTTGAATTCAAGTTCACCTTCAATGTCGGAGATAGCGGTTCTTGGCTCTTCTACGGGTGGTTTAAGTGAATCGGAGGTAATTAAAAGAGCCATCAATGCCGTTTTTGGTCATAGTGATGATGAAGATGAAGGGCATCCGAAAAATACTACTAAGACATCGTAGTCTCAACCTTTGCCTTCGGCGACTCTGGATAAAGGGAAAAAGGTTGTGTCTGATTCTATTATTTCTCGTCCGACCATGATTCTGCCAACTGGAATGTATCCTCCTCGAAATATTTCTCGAGATCTTGGAACTTCCGTTACTGAAGTTGTTGTGCCCGAACGATCGTTCAATGACCGGAATTTGATTTCTCCTAGCAGATATCAGCTTGGCGATGCCTACGAAAGTGATGAAGCTATTTTGCCCGAAGTTTGGGCACAAGTAGATGACTTGGTGCTCACAGAGGATCAAATTCGGGGAAATTGTGCCAATTATACACGTTCTGTGGGTGTGATCCTTCGTCCTGAGTCCCCCCAGTTGTCAATTGAGTAGCGATATTTAGATTTGACCATTTTGATGATATTAGGGTTTGTTTTTCTAAAAACAATCTTATCATTTCACTTGCAGCGGTTCTTAAACGAGACATCTTTCGTAGTTTGATATCATATTTTTTGATTTATACTCTATTTACACAATTCATTTTCTCTTTTTAACCAAGCTCAATGCGCATTTAATTTCTCTTTATCCGTTGTCAATTTCATAATTGCAATATACCTTATAATCATTATCGATCTCGTGTTGATACCGCCATCATGACGCTTGTGTCGTACATGAGGTGTTTGACTACTTTGGTCATGTTGATACTGTCGTCATGACACTCGTGTCATGCATGAGGCGTTTGACCACTTTGGGCTGTTGATACCGTCGTTATGACGCTCGTGTCGTGCATGAGGGGTTTGACCGCTTTGGGCTGTTGATACCGCCGTCATGATGCTCGTGTCGTGCATGAGGGGTTTGACCACTTTGGGTTGTTGATACCGCCGTCATGACGCTCGTTTCGTGCATGAGGGGTTTCACCACTTTGGGCTGTTGATACCGCCGTCATGATGCTCGTGTCGTGCATGAGGGGTTTGACCGCTTTGGGATGTTGATAACGCCGTCAAGTCTACCTACATCATTCGACGGATAGAAAATATAATTAATTATTTGAAATAGACTGAGCTCGATTCTTACCGAGGTGCGTACGTTTCCCATTATGCATAGGACTCAAGCCTTCGTAGTTCGTACTATTATTTGACTGTCGGGTGATATTGTTTCAATTCCTATGCATTGTAACGTCTAAGGTGTTCCACATTCCACGGACGCTTCTGTTGAATACCCTGTATAGTTTTCAAGTAATAGTATCCTCGCGAACTTGTTTGTATTACTCTGAAAGGCCCCTCCCATTTCGGTTCGAGCTATCTGATATGTTGTTTTGCCGCAATGCTTATGAAGACCAAATCACCTACTTTAAAGTTTCGGAATTGAACCTTTTTATCGTAGCTTTTGGCCATAGTTGCCTTAAAAGCCACTATGCGTTGATACGCTTCTACCCTTGTCAATCCTATCATATTGAGATCCATTTGTCTTAAACGGGCCGATTGTTCGGGGTCGTAATCGTTAATCCTGCGCGTCGGTATACCTATTTCTGCAGGCAAAATAGCCTCGGTACCATAGACAAGAACAAATGTAGTCTTCCGTGTCGATGTTTTCAGAGTTTTTCTATATGCCCATAATAATTCTTGAAGCTCTTCTGGCCATGTTTTTCTTGTGCTTCTCACCCTCCTTTCAAGATAACCCTTCAATGTTTTGTTGGTGGATTCCGTTTGACCATTTGATTAAGGATGATAGACTGAGGTCAGATTGTGAGATATCTTTAATTCCGCAAACCATGATTTAGTCTCCTTTCCGCTGAATTGCGTACCATTGTCACATATAATATATCTCGGAATTCTATATGATATATTTCCAGATAAAATCAAGCATATTCTTCTCAGTGATCGATGACATAGGCTCTGCTTCGACCCACTTGATATAGTACTCAACCGTCACTACCAAATATCTCTTTTAACCTTTAGTTGGGGGAAAAGGTCTTATGATATCGATTCGCCATTGATCAAAGGGACACGCCACGTCAATGGGTTGTAGGTGATGTGCATGTCTATGAATGAGATGAGCGTAGTACTGACAGCTGTCACATCGCCTCGAAAAAGTTGTTGCATCTTTTAATAGAGTTGGCCAATAATATCCCTGACGTAATATTCGTTGAGCCAAAGCTCTTCCCCCAGAATGATTTCCATAGCATCCTGCATGAATTTTCTTCATGACATATTCGGCCTGGGTTGGAGTCAAACATCGCAGAAGTGGTCCTTCAAAATATATTTTGTATAGGTCTCTTGTGGATAGTAAAACTGTAGGCCTTATATCACATTCTAAACTGTGCATTCGAATCTGTTGGGAGTATACCCTCCCGAAGATAAATCATAATCTCGTCCTTCCAAGACGGGTCTTCTTGTTTTGGCATTATAAATTCCATCCGCGCCTCTGTAGCGTTATATTTAGATATCCTTATCGAGGGCTTGTCGGCGGCCATAAGTGTTACTCTCTTCTCTACTAGAATCTCTGAAGAGCTCGCGAATTTAGAGAGCGCATCAGCTTTCGCATTGTCGTCCCTCCAGATCTGAGTAATATCCAAGAATTTGAAACTCTTTGCTAGTTCTTTAACCTTTGTGGCATACAATTTCATTGTCTCCTCTCTCGTCTCATATTTCCCCGAGAAATGATTTTCCACTAGAAGCGAGTCGGTAAATATGTCCAAATGTTCAATGTTGAGTCCAAGATCCATTTTGATACCGACGATAACTGCTTCGTATTCGGCCTCATTGTTTGTTACCATGTAGTTTAGACTGATAGCGAATTTAAACTCTCTTCGCTCTAGGGATAGAAAATAAATCCCAATCCCTCCTCCATGAGTGGTTGCGGATCCGTCCGTGTGTAGTATCCATGTTGTGATTGCTATGCTGGTTCTGGCTTGGTTTGATATAGAAAAGATACAGTTTGTGGTATCGGCTATGCTGTTACTTAGTGTCTCAGCCATGAAATCCGCTAAAGCCTGCGCTTTAATTGTAGTTCGCGGCTTGAAATCCAATCCGAATTAACTGAGCTCAATTCCCATTTAACCAATATGCCGGAAGTTTCGGGCCTCACCAGCACTTGTTTCAAAGGTTTATCTGTTACCACTGTGATTAGGTGAGATTGAAAGTATAGTCTCAATTTTCGTGCGGTGGCTACGATTGCTAGGGCGAACAACTCTGTCTCCAAGTAATTCCTTTCTGCCCCTTTCAGAACTCTACTCACATAGTGAATAGGTAACTCCCGAGTTCCCTTTTGTTTGACTAGTACCGTACTAATAGCGTGCGAGAATACCGCTACGTAAAGATACAACATTTATATGATGCACATGCTCCTCAACCTTGAGACTAAATGATGTAGGTTCCCATGATGGCCAAAGCCTCATCTAAATGATGCACATGCTCCTCAACCTTGAGACTTTTCACGATCATGTCGTCGATATACACTTCCATCGACTTTCCAATTTGATGGTAAAACATTTTTGTCACTAGTCTTTGAAATGTCGCTCCTGCATTCTTCAACCCGAAGGGCATTACCCTTTAACAGTACACTCTTGTATCAGTGACAAAGTTGTTTTGCTCTGATCTTGTACTGTCATGAATATCTGGTGAAATCCACTTTTTGCATCCATCATGCTCAACATCGCACAACCCGCAGTCGAGTCAACCAGTAAGTCTATCCTAGGCAATGGAAAAGGATCCCTAGGACAATACTTGTTCAAATCCGTATAATCCATGCACATTTTCCACGTCCTTTCTTTTTTCATAACTAATACGACATTGCTCAACCATCTGAAAATCTTCGTGCATAAATGTGTCGTGCCGCTAAGAGTTCTTGCACCTCTTTTTCGGCGGCTTCATTCTTCTCCTTGCTAAAATTCCACTTTTGCTGTCTTATCGATTTTGCGCTCTTGTCTACATTTAACCGATGCACTATGATTCTGAAGTCTATTCCATGCAAGTTGGAATCAGACCAGGCAAATATATGTGTATTTCGCCTGAGATAGCCCACTAAAGCTGCCTCTAGCATTTGCTCTATTCCTACCCCAATCTTTATTACTTTTTCGGTGCTCTCCTTGAATAGCTGTACAATCTTGAATTCCCCTAAGGGTTTAATTTTACATTCTTGCCATTGTTTCAATAACAGGTTTTATATTTTTCCCGTCCCTGCTCCTTAGGCTCAGGTCGTTTTCCATTTCCATCAGTTACCACTTTGCTCTTCTTTCTTGTTTTCTTTGTTCCATCTGATTGCGCACGACGTCTCTTTGTCATTCTAGCTACTTATATCTAAAAACAATGTAAACGGTGTTCCCACAGACGATGCCAATATTTTGGTCTTATTTCGTCTGGGTTACAATACACCAGAGATAATTACAAATGGGCCCAACAATGCCAAAATAATGCTAATCCAAGATAATAAACTGACTAAGTTGGTCCGGAACACCTACTGTCTATTACAAGTATTAAATTGCTCTTGAAATCTAAATAAGACAAAGAATAGTGTAGATCTAACAGAAGGCATTCGATGTGTGCCTCGAACGTTATTGGTTCGATGTTGTTATCAGTCGAACTCGAATGGTTTAAGAGTGTTGTCGGTCGAATTGGTGATGTGTCGAACCGTCCTGGTTAGATGTTGGTCTGTCGAACTGATCCAATTTGATA
The DNA here is from genome assembly GCA_948329865.1 of Linaria vulgaris. Taxonomy (NCBI): domain Eukaryota; kingdom Viridiplantae; phylum Streptophyta; class Magnoliopsida; order Lamiales; family Plantaginaceae; genus Linaria; species Linaria vulgaris. The sequence continues at coordinate 22,547,714 of OX415253.1, read as the reverse complement.
TAGTGGAACCTCGAATGGGGATCAGTTCGATCTTAGCCAGAGTTAGCTGAGTCAATGTCAAACAATAAAGTATATAGAACCCAGGTGTTGGATGTAGTAGTGTGGGCGTCGAAGGGTAAGCATCGAACCGAGGTGGTTCAATGCTGAATCTGCATCGAACATTTGCTGTTCGATGCGCCCGTCTTTTCAGGCCTTCGCTGCTGGGCCAGCCCAATGTCGAATTTGGGCCTATCCTAAATAATTCCCATCACATAGTCCCCCTAGTTCGGGAGTCGGTGTCGATTAGGGAGCGGCTTCCAAACTCAAGAAATTATACGCCTAGTTCTTATATGCTCGATAGTGATTCCTCATGTTGGGAGATGATCTCGATTAAAGGTCGGGGTCCAATTTTGAAGGTCTTGGTTTCATTAAGCTCTTGAAATTTAATGGCAAAGTTTGAGCACATCGAACCCTGGCCATTCGATGTTCTTTGTGAGGGCATCGAATTTGGGGAATTCGATGCGTGTGCATCGAACATTCGCCGTACGATGATGTTGCATCGAGCCGGAAAGAGAGGCGGTAGTGGCTCTATAAATGGAGCTCAATTCAACCTCATTCTCAATTTTCTTTTTCAGAGGAAGTTTTTTGCTGCTCTCCAGGCCGCATCGAACCGTGGGAGTTCGACACGGTTGGCATCGAATCGTTTGCGTTCGACCTTCCCATCTACATTGAATTCTGAGGATTCAAAGATTTTATAATTTTTTCTTTGTACTCCAGATATTTTTCTATAACTGACTTAAAATGGCAAGGAAAAAATCTAAAAATCGGAGTAAACCTGTTGTGTCACCCGAGAATATTTATGGTACTCAGATCGAGAATGAAGAGACTAATGCATTGGATATGGGTCCATCATTTGCGAGAGATTCTTCGGAAGGTTCCTTCGAAGAAAACGCGAGTATTCGACCTGCAGTTAGAGCCCGCGGAGCTTTGTCCAATAATTGGGCTGCAGGTTATTCCGTTTCTCCACCGGTTGATCGTTCTACGATGAGGGTTGGTGACATAAGTGCGGGTACCCGGGTGTCTGTTGTGAGTGACTTCAACTGCCACTGGTGGTCACGTTAAGGTTAGGAGTAATTCTCAAATCCAAGCTATAAAAACAATCGACACGAGGATGAAAGGATTGCTGCTAAATGGCTAGATTCAACGCAAGTAATCCCTTGTTCTGGAATGCGCTAAGACCTGATGGAGAAGGTTCTTCCCGGTCAGGAGGTGAGCCTTGGTACGCTACTTTTACTGACCTCCAGGTCTTTTCGGGTCTTTGCTGCTGGGCCGGTCCAATGTCGTCACACCTCGTATTAAGGTGCTTCATGTAATTAAATCTTTAAAAATCCAATGGATAAAAATAAGGTTTTCAAATCGTAGCTTTCAAGAAACAAGAATCCGAGGATTTAAAATAACAACTGCTTTAATATATCACATCTTTCAAGTGACTATTTGTACAAGACATACAAAGTACAAACATAGTGACGTACAATGACCCCTAACAAGTGGATAACAAATATTGTATTCAAAACAACATTACCACGCAGTCGCAAATCACAATTTATGTTGTCTTTGTTCCCCTCTCTAAACATGTGACATCTTTAATATTTTTCATCACTAAGCCAACAGTTTTGCTGGCTCAATCTAACAAACAAAGTGGAAACCCACAAAACGACCAAATATTCATAAAAAAATTTATAGACTTTGAGATTCCTATAATACAATTCTATAATGTATTTATTTTTTTAGTTTTCAAATAATAAAACTTATAAACACTTAGTAGACTCGAATTCTATGGGTATTGGAGTTATGTTATGAAAAAACTTTCTAAAAGGGTAGAAGATGTGGAATTATATTTCTGGTGTTTTGGTTGCTCCTAAGTCATATGATGCTAATTTTGTGGAGTTATTGGATGTGTGGGATACCAATAATTCTAAAATTATTACTTGGATTAACAATTATGTTGAGCATAAGATTGGTGTTCAGTTAGCTAAGTTTGATACCGCGAAAGAAGTCTGGGACCATTTGGAGAGGTTGTATGTGAGGTCTAACTTTGCTGTTCAATATCAACTTGAAGGAGAAATTCGTGCTCTTACACAGGGTGATCGAAGTGTACACGAGTTTTATTCTGAGATGACAAACTTTTGAGATCAATTGGCTATGACAGAATGCGCTTAACTTAAAGCATTCGGTCCGTATATTGAAAGGCGAGAACAACAACGTTTGGTTCAACTGTTGTACAATCTCTGCTCTGAGTATGAAGACATTCGTGGATCAATTCGGCATCGTACTCATTTGCCTTCAGTTGATTCTGTTGTGCATGAATTTATAGCTGAAGAAACTCGCCTCAAGATTGAAATTGAGAAGTCCACTCATGTTGGTTATGTTTTGGTTACCCAACCTAGTCATATCAGATCAAAACAAAAGAGTTATGATAAGGATGAGTGTCGCTATTGGCACAAAAAATGTCATTGGAAGAATTAGTGTCATTTATTGCACCAGAAAGGCAAACCACAACAGGAATATGGAAAGGGGCCAAGTGACAAACCTCCATATTCACAGAATCTTCGTTTTGGAGGACAGCCTAATAGAGTTGTTGTCATGCCTACATTGGATCCAACTTTTGTCGAGTCATCTTTGTTAGACAACGCATCTTTGATTAATCTATTGCAGAACCTTCTTCAGGCAATCAAAAACCACTCTCCACCATATACTATGTCTGCTCCATCCACATCAGGTAGAAATTCGTCCTTATGGGTGTTGGATTCTGGAGCATCTCATCACATGTCTCCTGATCGCAACTCATTTGTATCTATGTCTCATATATTACCACCTACATCTGTTATGACTGCTGATAGCACTCCTATGCCAGTAGTAGCTGTTGGTACAATTCAAACAGGAAATCTCTCATTACCTGATGTTTATTGTATTCCTAAATTGGCTATGAATCTTATTTCCGTTGGTCAATTGTGTGATCGTGGTCTTGATGTTCACTTTTCCTCTACTTCTTTTCATGTGCAGGATCCGAAATCAAAGAGAATACTTGGGACTGGAAGTAGAGAGGGGGGACTTTATGTTTTGGATGGCATGAAGGTTGATGGTCAGTTTGCAGCTACGAGTATTGATCTATCTACACTTCATTTGAATTATTCTTCTTCGAAGTTTTACGTATGGCACTCTAGACTAGGTCATGTATCAAGATCTTGTCTGAGGTTTTTATGTAATAGTGGTGTTTTCGGAGACTTGCGGTCTCAAGATATTTCTGATTGTAGTGGATGTAAATTTGGGAAGTTTTCTGCAAAACCTCTTAATCACAGTACATCCACTTCTTTTTCACCATTTGATTTGATTCATTCTGATGTTCGGGGACCTGCCCCTATTCCTACAAAAGGGGGGCTCACGATATTATGTTTCTTTCATTGATGATTATACTCGTTATTGTTGGGTTTACTTGATGAAAAATCGTTCTGAATTCATTGACATTTATGCTCATTTTGTTGCATATGTGAAAACTCAACACTCTAAAATCATAAAATGTTTAAGATCTGATATGGGTGGAGAATATACGAGTAATGCACTCTCTGGCACTCTTTTTAGTGACGGTACTGTGCATCAATCCTCTTGTACAGACACACCTCAACAAAATGGTGTGGCTGAAAGAAAACATAGGCATATTGTTGAAACAGCACGTTATGTGCTTCTTTCTGCTGGTGTACCTAGCGAGTATTGGGGAGAAGCAGTTCTCACTGCTGTTTATATCGTAAATAGAGTTCCAACTCCTAAGAATGCATGTTTCTCCATATGCTAAGTTATTTGGTCAAACTCCTGATTATTCTCATTTGCGGGTTTTTGGCTCCACATGTTTTGTTCTTCGTCCACATGTTGAGCGAACTAAGTTGTCTCCACTTGTTGCAATATGTGTCTTTTTGGGATATGAAAATGGTCAGAAGGGTTATCGGTGTTATGATCCAGTTGGTAGAAAATGTTATGTTTCTCCTCATGTTCATTTTATTGAGCATATTCCATATTTCTCCATTTCGAGAAGCTCCCATAATGTGACACAGTCTGATATTATTCACATTGACCCATTTACTCTTGATGTTTCTGATATTGGAACTAATAATCCAACTGGTGAGAATATTGGTATTGGTGATGTTGTTGGGGATGACAATATTTGTGTTGGTAATGGAGATGAATTGGGTGATGCTGAAGAGTTACCCCCTCATGTCCTTTCTCTTACAATTTCGAATACAGCTCAGGAGCGGTATCCGAGGCGTGCTCGTAAGTCTACTCAATTGCCTGATTTCATTTACTCTTGTTATTCTCAGCCTTTTGTTTCCTTTTTGGCATCTGTTTGGCCTCTTTGTAAGCCTACCTCTTATTTTGAGGCGGCACAAGATATTGTTTGGCAAGAGGCTATGGCTGAGGAACTATTAGCTTTGAACAAAAATCACACTTGGGACTTGGTTCCTCTTCTAGTAGGAAAAAAGTCAAATGGTTCTCGATGGGTCTATAAAAGTAAAACCAAAGCTGATGGTTCAGTTAAGCGATATAAGGCTCGTCTAGTGGAAAAAGGATTTGCTCAACAATATGGCATGGATTATGAGGAGACCTTTGCTCATGTTGCTAAGATGGCATCTGTCAGAGTTCTTATTGCAGTTGCATCAGTACGACAATGGTATATTTCACAGATGGATGTGAAAAATGCATTCTTGAATGGTGATTTACATGAGGAAGTGTACATGACACGTCCTCCGGGTGTTCCTCATGACAAAGGTAGGTGTGTAGACTTAAGGAATCATTATATGGGCTTAAGCAAGCTCCAAGAGCTTGGTTTGAGAAGATTTCTACAGCTGTTTGTTCTCTTGGCTTCTCCTCTAGTCCTAATGATTTAGCGTTATTTGTTAAATGCAGTTCTACTGGTCGCATAATGCTTGTACTGTATGTTGATGATATGATTATTACAGGTGACAATGTTGAGGTATTAAGGTGTTGAAACACACCTTATCCCATTTTTTTGAAATGAAGGATTTGGGTTCTCTTCGTTACTTTTTAGGTATTGAAGTCGCCTCATCTCCAAAGGGCTATCTTTTGACTCAGTCGAAGTATACTTCCGATATTTTAGAGCGAGCTCGTCTTACAGACACTCGTGGTGCTGCTACTCTTTTAGAGGTAAATGTTCGTTATACTCCTACTGGTGGCACACTTCTTCCGGATCCCACTTTGTACAGGTCTATTGTTGGTAGTTTGGTATACTTGACTATTACCCGATCGGATATTGCTTATGCGATCCATGTTGTTAGCCAGTTTGTTGCTGCACCTACCTCTGATCATTGGGCTGCTGTTACTCGCATTCTTCGTTATCTTCGTGGTACTATTTATCAGAGTCTATTGTTTCCTTTGAGTTGTTCATTAGAACTTCGAGCATATATATACGATGCAGACTGGGCTAGTTATCCATCCGATCGAAAATCTACCACTGGATACTTTATTTTTCTAGGTGATTCTCTCATTTCTTGAAAAAGCAAGAAACAAGATGTTGTTTCTCGTTCTTCTTCCGATGCAGAGTATCATGCTATGGCTTCCACCACAACTGAACTTATTTGATTACGACGGTTGTTAGGTGATATGGGGGTGTTGTTGTCATCCCCCACACCCATGTACTGTGATAACAAAAGTGCTGTTCAGATTGCTCATACCTCTGTTTTTCATAAACGTACCAAACATATTGAGATTGATTGTCATGTGACTCCACATCATTTTCAGCATGGTGTTATCTCTCTACCGTTCATCTCGTCTTCGATGCAGTTGACTAACTTCTTTACGAAGGCACATACGATTTAGCGACACAACTTCTTTGTTGGCAAACTATCGTTATTTATTGCAGTACCTTCTCGAATTTGAGGGGAGATGTTAGTATATTATTATTTGTATATTAATTATCTTAAGGGTAGTTTAGTCTTTTAGTTGTCTTGTATATATATGCCTTATTGTAAACCCTAGTTATTAACACACATTCATTGTTTTGTAAGATCCCCTTAGTCTAGTAAGATAATGACATACTTCATGAATGTTACCACCAATAACATCCAGTTTTTACAAGTGTCTAACCACATTCACCAATTCACCTTTCCATGTCCATGGGGGCAAATGATCTCCAAATTTGAAGAAAACTATTAACATTTTCAATCTTATTATTCTCTTTCTTCTGCGCCTCAACATCATCATTGTCGTCCTCATCTTCCTTGTTTTGCATTTCTAATTTTGTCAATGATTCATACTCGACCTTTTTCGAGTACATTTTGAACAGAACCAAATAAAATGTCACACAAAATATAGTAACTCCAACAACATACCAACTAAATTGAATATCCACCAATGATTTTGCACGTTCTAGCGCCTCTTCCCCGTGGCACCGCACCACATGGTGACCTTCTTCCAAGTTCATAAAGCAACCCTTAGGGATCAAACTTGGAGTCCATAACATGAACCCCATCACCATAAGCCAAACACCTTGGAACAATATACTCATAGACCTCACATAACTATTCAAGAAACTCTTATGATAATTAATGCCCAAAATGGTTGTAACAAGTGATACAAAAATAGCTATTTGTAGTAGCCAATGGTATTGACCTTCAACTCCCATGTGATCTGCGGAGTGGAGATGAAAGAGGAGGAGTTGCTGGCCGAATGCAACCGCGCCTAGTAGGTAGGTCAGCCCGTACTTTGCAGGCGGGGAAAGCTTATCTAGTATTACTGAGAATAGTGCATAGATGAAAAAAGTTAGGGAGATATTGGAATGTTCAAAGTTGTGAAGATGATTGGAAGGGATTGTGCCGTCCGGTTCGAGGGGTTGGTGGCGATCTGGCCCGATAAAGAGCTCCATTGATATGGACATAGAGCTAACCAACATGATCAAGTAGAGCTCCATGTACTTGATTCTTGAAGTGGGAAACCATGGTGAAGAACTGTAGGATTTTGGGTTGAGGGCATGGAGTTTTATATGGTTAATAAGATGCCATAATCCAAATATGAAGAAGCCAAATCCTGGTGCCACATGACCTACAAGCGTTCCCATGTTCAATATTTTTTTTTGTTTCTGCTCCTTTGCGCTAAAGCTTGGAAATATTTTTCTTTTTTGATTGGCTTTCTTTTTTGAAGGAAGTGTGAAAGAAAAAGGGAGGGAAAGAAAATGAAAAGAGAAAGTTGTTGTTGGGGGGTAAAATGCATCGATTTGGGAGTTTGGGGCTGTATAAATATTGGGGTGGGGAAAGATGAAAAAATATTTAAAAAAATAGGTCGAGAGGCTTCTAAGGTGTTTGAAAGTTTGAAAATTAGGAGGGTAATGAATATCTATTAATTTAATAAATTAGTGAAGAAGAAGGAACATTTAATTAAATGTCTTTATTGTGAGAGGAGGCTTGGGGAATACGATAAAGAAGAGTTGACAATTAATTAGGAAGGTCTAGTTCTTATCTATGAGATGAGGTAGGCTGTTTGGTATTTACTATTCTAGAACCCGGTAAGAAAGAAGAGGCTAATTGGATTTTGCCTTCTGATTCGTTGTCCAATTATTTTGATAAAGCGTCCATTTAATTAATTGTTACCACTCAAACACGAATGAATATAAGTAATATTTAGTACCCAACTGTACACCACACAATTAAGCTAAGGTAGGGAAGGGGAAGGAGGAAAATTGGGCTTAAAGTATTAATGGATAAATTATGAAGTTTTCTGCAATGTTTAGCGAATTTGAAGCAATTCCGTTTAAAGTTAATTAGAAGCTAGGAAGCACTTCCAACTAAATTATCGGTACATACTTTCCTGCAGTTATTTAGAAAACTTGAGTCTGTGACGTTGTTGTAAGCATTTCAAATCACTCCTCAATATCCCGTTAGCTTTACACGTGAGAGAAAAGGGAACTTCTTGTTGAGCTTGACAATTTTTTTTTTCTGTTGACTAAATGAATCTTCATGTAAAGTGAACAAAAGTTGAATCACGCTGTAAATATGTTGGTCAATGTTTTGCTTTGCGAAACTTATTTGAACTTTAAAGTCAAAATTGAGATATTGTGGATTTGGTGAATTCATTTATTGATATACGATATCACTGTCCACTATTAGAAAACTGCATGCCAGACAAGTAAATATTTAATTTAATTAGTGTAATATAGTTGAAATCAATAAAAAAAATAAACGAACAGTGCAACGGTTTTATCGAAAAATGATAAACCCCGGTTTGAATCCCTTTGGCCCGCTGAACCATGAGTTGGAACATGTTTGAAATATTGGTCCAAAGCAATTTTGGCACAGCCAACTGAAACTATTGAAACTTTACTACAACATTTTCTAAATGGCTAACCCTAATTGATTTGTCCTTTTTTTTCCTTGAACAACTGCATTTTATTATTAATTTACGGCCGATGTCAAGTAAAGCACATAGGAGTGTGGGGTGGAGGTTGGCGGGATAACCGCGTAAACATACAATGCATACTGTTTGTGCCAAAATGAGCTAGATCGGGCGGACAACTCGTTCAAGCTGCACAAAAGAGTGGCAGAAGTGGGCAGTCCACCAGGGCCCGAGCGGATCTAATGCGTGCCAGCACATCTGCGACCTTGTTCGCCTCTCTGTATATGTGTGGATGAACAGGGTGGGAATCTGTTCTCCTAAAATCCATATATCATATTGTAGGGCTAGCGATTCTTCCGGGGCTGTAAGGCCCCGCATTCTGGTCAGGTTGCCAGAGATAACTTTCGAGTCAGTTTCAATAATGAGAGCAGTGATCGAAAGTTGTAGAACAAGTAGTATCCATTGGCGAATAACCCGGAGTTCAGTCACATTGTTGATGCTACATTCTGTCGATTCAGAAAAAGTACCTACAATCGTACCTGCAAAATCGCGCACTACACCACCGATGCCTGAAGGGTCAACATTGTCCAACACCGATGCATCGGTATTTAGCTTGAAAATCCCCCACGGAGGCAGGTGCCACCTAATAGAGACGAGGTCAATATTTGGGGGGTTTTGAGGGCGGGTAAGTTGGAAGATTCGATAGTGTGCGAGAACTGAGAAAGGTAATGGAAGAAGTCGATATTGGCCTTCATCGGAATAAGAGTTCATTACGCGTAAGTCATATGACCCCAAACACCTAATAAAGGATGTGGCCGGGTGGGGGGTGCACTGGAGGTAAGCGATGGGATTTCCCCTACAATGGTATGGTAAACAAAGGAAGGGCTTGACAGGCACATGTGAGTAGTTGGCATTCCGCGAATAGATGAGCTGTAGTTTTTGTAACCAAGTGGCGGAGGGGGCACAAGTCAGGGATCGGGACGTGCCGATGGTAGAGGAAATTGTGATTAGCTAAGGACTCATGTCCCCATAACCAACAAAAGAATTTGACGCACGGAAGAACCCTGTGACTGCTACAAGGTAGTCCAAGGGTCGCTGGGAAGTTGAGCCCCATAGGTCGACTCGGAAAGCCAAGTGTAGGCGTATTGTATATTGGATTGTCCACCAGGGTTCGAGGCCCAACATGTACTATTTCGGACATCCTCCAACGGGAGGGGCAACCCTTTGATACGTGCTACGATATCTCGCGGGAGGAGATCGTTGACAGTGGAAAGGTCCTAAGATCCTATTGGCTGGATGATGTCTCCAAATTTTAGGGAGAGTAGGTGATGTGGAATAGAAGGGACATACTTGGCAATTGTGAATGACCCGAGCCAACGGGAGAGGCAAAAATTAATGGAGGCCTTGTTGCCTACCACCCGCCATAGTGAGTTTAGGATGCTTGGAAATAGTCGAGCGACAAACTTCCAAGAGCGGCTAGAGTTTGGGGGACTGGAGCCGTTAATAGACTCTGAGCCAAACCTTATTCGGAATATAAGTCCTTGCCCAAAAAGAGTCGGGTTGTTGTAAGAGACGCCAATCAAGCTTTAGCATAAAAGCCTTGTTTAGTTGCTCTGATAGTAAGATACAAGTCTTTCGACTCGTGTGGGAGAACAAACTATATGCCACAAAATGGGTCCCTTGCGATGACCCTGTCCTTCGGTGTTCCAAAGGAAAGACTTGGCGAGTTTGGTGAAAGACGTGGGAACAGAGGTAGGGTGGCAGACCATACTCATCACATATCCGGGCATTGTTTGCAGAGTATATTGAATCAGGGTACGCCAACCAGCGTTATATAAGAAACAAGCGTGCCAGGCTCCAATTCTACGAGTGAAGCAATCGACAACCGGATTAAAGAACCGTGGACGAAAGTGGCATTGCCAAAACATGATGCCAAGATATTTATCCGTAGTGATCATGGCCTCCATGCCAAGAAGTCAGAGGATGGAAAGTTGACGTTGGCGCGGGATATTGGGTGAGAATCATACCCGAGACTTCTCGTAGCTCACTCCATGTCCTGCCATCTCATGAAAGAACTTCAAAAAGTGTAAAAGGAGTTGGAGGGTTCCCGGGTGATCTTCGCAGAAGATGAAGTAGCCATCGGTAAAGCTAAGTATTGGAATGGGCGGGCCTTCTTAGATAGCACGAACTACATGGATTGCCACGGTCTGCAATTAGGATCTCCGTGCAGAGAATGTACACGTATGGAGAGAGGGGGCCACCTTGATGGAGACCCCGATGTGGGTGCCACCCAGCAGAACGAGACCCGTTTACTACTACATTAAATGCCACACGCTAGACACACTCCATGAGCCAACCGATGAGAGTTAGCGAGAACTGGAATTGTTGAAGTGTGAACTGAATGAATGCCTAATTTACGTAGTTGTAGGACTTTTCCATATCAATTTTAATGGCAAGGAGCCCCTTGCAACAATTGCAATGGTTGTTGATCGTGTGAATTAACTCATGGGCTATAAGGACGTTGTGAATGGAACGCGAATCGGAGCTGAGGGTCTGGGGTGTAACATGTCGTATGTGGTATAGGACCCAAATACCGCTAGAGTAACCAAGAGGATGGACCAAAGTATGACCGTCGAACGGAGGTTATCCAATGAAGTTCAAGGCATGGTCATGTTTACAACGGGTCTCAAGTATTATCATCACAGTCGAGTTATGATGTCGGATAAGCGCACAAGCAGCCGACAAGAACTCCAATCATTTGGCTCCTCTTATATTCCAACAGACGATATGCATTGGTAACTGGTGGGAAGAGGCACTCTGCAATACGAAGCCATTAATTAGGATAAAAGTTGGTTGGCTCAGCGGCCCCCTTTCTCATCTCACGATGCACGACAGGTACTCTGTAGTGAAGGTAGTGGTTATTAGTATAAACTTGTATCAGGCCACTCGTCTTTGGGGCTCCTACGATACTTCATGAGCCATGTGTAATATGAACTTCTGGTGATCGTTAGTTAGCATATCCCATTAGGCTGAGGCCCATATCATGTTGTGAACTAAGCGCCAGAATGCTTGGCATGTCGCCGCCTGGGCAAGCGACTCTTCGTTAATTGGAATGTCCTCGATTGTCCCTTTGGCCATCAAGTTCTTTTTGTGCGACCCATGAGGGCTTTTGGGTTTTGAAGTCCTCATTAGGCTGACAAATGGGAGGGGTTGGTGAGGACTCGATCATGGGAGGAGGTGAGGTGGCGACGGTGGCAATGTGGGACTCCATGGTGCTGGGTAGTAGAATGGTTGAGTGTGTAGAAGATTCTGGGGGGTGGGTGGTGTCAGGAGTGGGGATGGAGGTGGAGATGGGGGTGCCGGGTGGGGTGGGGGTTGGTGGGTAAGGATGAGGGATTAGGTGGTTAAGTGGGGGGTAGGTGGGTCCGTGCAAGGACCGTAGAGACACGTGGAAGCCCTGAAAGATGCATGGCGAGCATACCCACCATGTGCCATTATTTTTACCATGTGTCACCAGAGAGTGACACGTGGTAACACGTGTGGACAAGTGGTGATCCTATCCGCCACTTGTCCCTTCGACCTCATCGTGTTGGTAAGTAGTGCCATGTGGGAATCCATGGTGTTGTGGTGTCGTGTGGTATGGTGGAATTACATTTCAAAAGTGGCGTTGGAATATGATTACAACAGCTGACACCATGGGGGAGGGGTGGGGGAGTTTTTTTGGGTTTCGGGACCTAAAACGAACTTTGAGGTCCCGATGGTCTGGAGGAAGGAGGAACAAGGTTGGATTAGTTTTGTGGTGCGGTGGAGGAGCTATTAAGGGCGATAGAGGGTTATGGGCATTCACCAGAGCATGAGGACAAGGTTGTGTTGCCATTAGGGCGGTAAGATGATGGGTGTTTGGTCACAAATTGCCATTCGCATTAAGTGGGCGCATGGGGCGTCGGAGGACTAGTGGGCTTTTCTAATGAGGCTATATTAATGCAGTGGGCATGGGTGTAGCCCAAGCAACCAAAATCGAGGTAGAAGTCCACCTAGATCTCATAAACTACTTTCTGGCGATTACCATTTGGTGAGGAATTATCGTCTGGGCCGGTGTGGTACGAATATTCGGGGATATCTTTACTCCATTATCTTTGTTCTGAACACCACTCTCAAATTTGAGGGAAATGAGACACAATTATTTTATTAAGGACTTTGAACGAATTACAAGGGGTTGTATGATGAGACAACTCGAGCTAGAAGACTGTGATAAATTATAAGTACAATAATATAGAGATTTTGGCAGAACTTGGACTAATTTCGTGTGTGTGGTGAATTTACGGGTTTCTAGATCATGCTGGATTTTCGTCGAATTGTCCTCCCCGTTTTGCTGAAAATGGAGAATAATAAGAGGGGAATTCTTGAGGTCTTTGACCAATGGGAATCGGTCCTTTCGTCTCAACTCTGGGTGGCTATGGCGTCTAATGAAGTGAGGGTCTTCTGCTCCGATGGGGGTCGTACGCCAGGGGTCGACCAATGGCATGTGTGCACTGATGTTTGTCTGAGCGAGCAATGATGGCATTTGGTTCATTAGTCTTCATAGGCGGTATTGGGCCATGAGAGGAGATTGGTCTGTCCCAATCACTAATCTACATGGGTAAGAGTTATTTCTTTTTGCTCCAGTGAGTGATTTGTACAATGTGGTTTGGTCTTTCATGATCCTTAGGGTGACTGGGAGCTATGATGAATGATGGTGGTTGGCACATCTTTCGAGTCTGGTAGTGGTCTAGGTTATGCCTGGGTGATTGGATGGCCTTGTCGGTCACTTCTGGTTAGGACCCGGGGGGTACATCTTGGTAGTTGTAAGATTGTTAAGCTATTTTCTTTAGCCAGAATATTAATGGGTCTTGACTCTTCCTTTTATTAACTCGTGTCCTTAACGTTGTGTGGTTATGTGCTCCTTCCTCCTTAATATTTGGCTAAGTGTGGGATGTCGCCTCTCAGGAGTTCGAGGGGTACTTAACTTTTTGAGAAGCGTGTACCCGAGTTTGGGCTAACAGTAGGTCGTGGGGAAGGGTGTCTCTAAGTCATTGGGTCTTATCCGTACTCTCTTTGGGGGCACCAAGTGTAGGCGGATTTTATCGTGGATTGTCGACTAGGGTCCGAGGCCCAACATGTACTATTTCGGACATCCTCCAATGGGAGGGGCAACCTTTTGATACATGCTACGATATGTCGCGGGAGGAGAGGGTTGACAGTGGAAAGGTCCTAAGATACTATCGGCTGGATGATGTCTCGAATTTTTAGGGAGAGTAGGTCATGTGGAATAGAAGAGACATACTTGGCAATTGTGAATGACCGGAGCCAACGGGAGTGGCAAAAATTAATGGAGGCCTTGTTGCCTACCACCCACCATAGTGAGGTTAGGAGGCTTGGAAAGAGTCGAGCAACAAACTACCATGAGCGGCTGGTGTTCGGGGGACTGGAGCCGTAAATAGACTCCGAGCTAAAAATTATTTGGCATGTAGGGCCTTTGCCCAGAAATAGTCGGGTTGTTGCATGAGACGCCAATCAAACTTTAGCATAAAAGCCTCGTTTAGTTGTTCAGATAGTGAGATACAAGTCTTTCGACTCGTATGGGAAAACAAACTATATGCCACAAAATGGGTCCCTTGCGATGACCTTGTCCGTAGGCGTTCCAAAGGAAAGACTTGGCGAGTTTGGTGAAACACGTGAGAAGAAAGGTAGGGTGGCAGACCATACTCATCACATATCCGGGCATTGTTTCCAGAGTATATTGAATCAAGGTATGCCAACCAACGTTATATAAGAAATAATCGTGCCAGGCTCTGATTCTACAAGTGAAGCAGTCGACAACCGGATTAAAGAACCGTGGGCGAAAGTGGCATTGCCAAAACATGATGCCAAAGTATTTATCCGGAGTGATCATGGCCTCCATGCCAAGAAGTCAGAGGATGGAAAGTTGATGTTGGCGTGGGATATTGGGTGAGAATCATACCCCGGGACTTCTCGTAGCTCACTCCAGGTCCTGCCATCACATGAAAGAATTTCAAAAAGTGTAAAAGGAGTTGGAGGGGTCCCGGGTGATCTTCGTAGAATATGAAGCAGTCATCTGTAAAGCTAAGTATTGGAATGGTCGGGCCTTCTCAGATAGCACGAACTACATGGATTGCCACAGTCTGCAATTAGGAGCTCCATTCAGAGAATGTACAAGTATGGAGAGACGGGGCCACCTTGATGGAGACTCCGATGGGGATGCCACCCAGCAGAACGAGACCCGTTTACTACCACATCTAATGCCACAAGCTAGACACACTCCATGAGCCAACCGATGAGAGTTAGCAGGAACTGGAGTTGTTGAAGTGTGAACTCAATGAAGGCCCAACTTACGTAGTTGTAGGACTTTTCCATATCAATTTTAAATGCAAGGAGCCCCTTGCAACAATTACAATTGCAATGGTTGCAATTTTAAATGCAAGGAGCCCCATATCATGTTGTGTACTAAGCTCCGGAATTCTTGGCATGCCGCCTGGGCGAGCGACTCTTTGTTAATTGGGATGTCCTTGAAGAGCTTTTTGTGCGACCCATGAGGGCTGTTGGGTTTTGAGGTCCTCATTTGGCTGACAAATGGGAGAGGTTGATGAGGACTAGATCATAGGAAGAGGCGAGGTGGTGACAGTGGAAATGTGGGGCGCCATGGCGGTGGGTAGTAGAAGGGTCGAGTGGGTAGAGGATGGTGGGGGGTGGGTGGTGTCAGGGTTGGGGGTGGAAGTGGAGGTGGAGGGTGCCAGGTGAGGTGAGGGTTGATTGGTAGGGATGGGGGATTAGGTGAGTAGGTGGGGGATAAGTGGGTTAGTGGAGGGTAGGTGGGTCCGTGCAAGGCCCGTAGAGACACGTGGAAGCCTTGAAAATGCATGGCGAGCATACCCACCATGTGCCATTGTTTTGCCATGTGTCACCAGAGAGTGTGACGTCGTAATACGTGTGGACAAGTGGTGATCCTATCCGCCACTTGTCCCTTCGACCTCATCGTGCTGGTAAGTAGTGCCACGTGGGAATCTATGGTGTTGTGGCATTGTGTGGGGGAATTATATTTTGAAAGTGGCGTTGGAATATGATTACAACTGCTGACACCATGGGGGAGGGGTGGGGGAGTTTTTTTGGGTTTTGGGACATAAAACGATCTTTGAGGTCCTGATGCTCTGGAGGAAGGAGGAACAAGTTTGGATTGGTTTTGTGGTGTGGTGGAGGAGTTATTATGGGCAATAGAGGGTTCTAGGCATCCAGCAGAGCATGCGGACAAGGCCGTGATGCCATTAGGGCGGTAAGATGATGGGCGTTTGGTCACAAATTGCCATTCGCATTTAGTTGGCGCATGGGGCGTCGGAGGACTAGTGGGCTTTTCTGATGAGGCTATATTAACGCAGTGGGCATGGGTGTAGCCCAAGTAACCAAAATCGAGGTAGAAGTCCACCTAGATCTCATAAACTACTTCCTGGCGATTACCATTTGGTGAGGAAATATCGTCCGGGCTTGTGAGGTACGGATATTCGGGGATATTATTACTACATTATTTTTGTTGGGAACGCCACTCTCAAATTTGAGGAAGAGGAGACACAATTATTTTATTAAGGGATTTGAGCGAATTACAAGGGGTCGTATGATGAGACAACTCGAGCTAGAAGAGTATGATAAATTCTGAGTTCAATAATATAGAGATTTTGGCAGAACTTGGACTAATTTCGTGTGTGTGGTGAATTTATGGGTTTCTGTATCTTGCTTGATTTTTGTCGAGTTGTCCTCCCCTTTTGCTGAAAATAGGGACTAATAAGAGGGGAATTCTTGATGTCTTTGACCAATGGGAATCGGTCCTTTTGTCTCAACTTCGGGTGGCTATGGCATCTAATGATGTGAGGGTCTTCGTGCTGATGGGAGTCGTACATCAGGGGTCGACCAATGGCATGTGTGCACTAATGTTTGTCTGAGCGGGCAATGATGGCATCTGGTCCATTGGTCTTTAGAGGCGGTATTGGGCCATGAGAGGTGATTGGTCTGTCCCAATCATTGATCTACATGGGTAAGAGTTGTTTCTTTTTGCTCCAATGAGTGATATGTGCTCCTTCCTCCTCAATATTTGGCTAAGTGTGGGATGTCGCCTCTCGGGTGTCCGAGGGGTACTTAGCTTTTTGAGAAGCGTGTACCCGAGTTTGGGCTAACACTAGGTCGTGGGGAAGGGTGTGTGTGAGTATTTGGGTCCAATCCGTACTCTTTATGGGGGCACCGATTAGACGAGACATGGGGGTACCTTCACCGGGTGCTTATACCGAATACCCTCTATGGGGTGTTAGCTGGTCGTGACTCAGGGGAACCTACTCCGAATCCCAGACTGTTTGTCTCTATTCGAGTACAGGTTGCCCGTGACTTGAGCGTACCCTTCCAATAGACCGGCAATCATTTTTGTGGGGTACCCTTTTTTCACCCATGTCCGAGGGGGTGGCGGTTTATGCATCGTCATGAGTCCCTCCAGTTTCGAGTGTAGTTCGTAGAAATCCCTTGGACCTCATTAAATGAGCCTATGTGCTGTCAGATATTTTCTACAATTGTGCTCATGTATGCTCCACATGGCGCTGAGTTGCCCATGCGGAATGGGCGTCGTTTGGGTTTCCTTGCCTATAAATTAAGGGGACTCGGCGTGTTTAGTCTGCATTCATCCGAGCCCTATTTATTTTCCCTCTATTTTCTCCTTCTTCTTTCTTTAAATGTTTTTTGACGACTTTATGACTTCAATGAGCAGTTCCGACAAGGAGGCGACTGGTGTGGGGAGACGCCGGGTAGCGTCAGATGTGGCAGCCAAGGATGCGGCAGTGTCACCTACTACTGAAGGGGCATCGTGATGTCGTCGCGACGGTTCTGGAGTGGTAGAGGCTTTTGCGAAGATGGTGGTGGTGGCGGCTCTGCTGCCTAGGGTTTTGACTGGGGATGTGCGGACACTGCTGGCCTAGAGGTTGTGGTACCTCGGGAGGATAAGAGGGCTACTTCCCCCCGTGAGGGTTATTACACCACCTACTTCGTTCAGATCAAGGCGGGGTTGAGATCCTTCCTCATGGTTTTCTATCGGGAGGTCTTTAAGGCCTGCATGCTCTGTCTGAGTCAACTCTCTCCGAACAGGTGGTTGGCGCTGGCGGTCTTTGCTTTTATTTGCGCGGCCTACATTCACCCCTGCATGGTGCGCAGATATTTTGGGGCCTTCGACTTGGCGAGCTCCTCTGTGGACAAGTTCTTCTATAATTTCACTATGCGGAAATCAACAAAGAGGAATTTCCTCGAGTTTCTGGGGTCCCATAGAAGTTGGAAGGAGACTTGCTTCTCGTCCGTCACACTTTCGAGGGTCTTCTGGCCCATATTCCAAGGGAGTGGAATTGGGATCCCCGGGTCCCTACTGAATTTGATACTACGAAGAGCACAGAGCAATTGGTGGCCGAGAGGTTTTTCGAGCATGGCTTTTCTTAGGCTAAGTTGTCGTGGGTCAAGGTGTTCTCAGCCCATTATGAGGACTGTGGTCTGAACGACCATCTGGCCTTAGCGTCCTTCACATCGTTCAAGCGCCCAAAAATCTATAAGTTTTCTTTGTCAATTCTTGATGGTCCTTTCCTTGTCACGTTTTTCTTTATTGTTGAATTGGGTTTTTGATGTTCTATTTTGTAGAGGCTACTATGGAGATGCTGAAGTGCGACACTCCTCCTTCACGCCCTTCCAAGAACAAGAAGAAGGCTATTGCCCTAATACCTCGGAGGCCTGGGGGGTCGGCCACTTCGGCAGCCACGACAAACAACACCTTAGATGAAATAAGTGCTTCACCCGAGGCCCCGTCCCATACGAGCTAGTCGGGTGATCAGGGAACGTGCTTGATCAGAAGGAAGCGACGTTGGGAGCAGTCTGAGGTTTATTCCAAGAATAAGGTCATTCTGTTGTCGAATTCTGACGAAGAGGGTTTTCCTATGACGCAAATAAGAGAGAGTCCCATGCCTTCTCGTCTTTCTCCCAGCTTGCAAGTGGGACCAGATATAGGTGTAGAGTGGTTAGAGGAGAGGTACGAGGAGGTGCTGGTGGGTGATATCGGCAAGACCCCAACGGGTGAGCCATCAACGCCCCAGCCCCCATTCGCTGAGAGGGAGTTGTGGCTTAGAGGTCTTCGTCTCCTCCGCTCAAGCGTCAAGAGGCTGAGTCCTCTGGACCTCCGATGGTGGCTTCTGCTTGGGAGGCCGGTAGTTGGGTCAGGTTACCGTTTCTATAGTGCAGTCTCTTCTGAAAGGTGTCGTGGGCTTGGGGGCACACACTTCGGGCGTTTTCCGTGAGTTGGCTCCCCTAGGTTCTTCTCTCGCCCCTTCTCTACTAAGTGCCCAAGAGCTTGGTCTGGTTGTGCAACTTTGTGAGACCTTGGTAAGTGAAATTTTCTTTGTGGCTGAAGATGAGAGCAATTTTTTATTATCTTCTTTTCCTCTTGTTTAACGTGCTGATACTTGTTTATGTGGCAAAGCTGGATCAGGTTGAGAGGTTTGTCCCACCTTTACAAGGAGACGGCTTGTGAGAGGGACACTCTGAGGGTGAGGTTGCACGGGGTCAAGACCGAAGGTCGAGCCCAAGCTGAGAGCCGGATGGCTCAAGTGAAAGAGTTGGAAGAGTTGGAGTGGCAGCTAAAAGACCGCCTAACTTCTTTTGAGAAGGAGAAAGAGTCACTCGGCAGGAAACATGTTGATTGGGCATGGAAGCTCGAGTCCTCGAAGGACTTAGTGGAATAACTCTGAGAGACTTTAGCAAAGACTGTGACGGAGCAGGACGAACTAATTGTAGCACGTGAGAAAGAGGTAAGGGAACAATGTGCCCCCTTCTTTGAGACTAACCTCTTGTGGGGACTCCGGTCTTGTCGGCAGATGGGCTCTTTGATGGACTTCTACCGCCTAGAAGTCAATGTTCATAAGTTGTCTACGGCCTGGACGATCCGCCCCAAGACCCCTGAAGCAGCTCTGGTGGTGGTCCGGGTGCCCAAGGTTCTCCGGCTCGCTCGGTCGTAGTTGACTCTTCTCACTCCTCTAAGCCATAGATAGCTTAGAGGAGTTTTTGTAGGCGGATGGCCCTAGTCTGTCTTTGCTCTTCTCTTTTTTCTTCTTTAGGGATTGTATCGGGTTGTCCACCCCCCCGAATTTTAACTATTTATTAAGGGTTTTTGGATTTCAACTCTCTTCTTCCGTGGTCGGAGGTTGTATCCATGTCTGATGTGTTCTGTCTTTATAACTCCATACGTAGAAATTTTTTGCCATTGGCTTTCTGGGTACGCTTGTTTCTTCTTTCTTGAGAGGCTTCATCTGCCCTTATTTGATGCTTTCAAGCATTATATTGTTGATGTCTTTATCTTTTTCACGTAGGTAACCACGACCATCGGGTTAGGTAGCCATGGAGACTTTCATAGGGCGAGTTATTCGAGGGTGACTTGTTTGGGGGAGTCCTGTGAGATCTCCCCGCTGGGGGCCCAAGGTATTATGCCGCAAGAGGTGCGATGCGCTAATTTCGATGGTTGATCTTACCATATTTAAAAATTCTTTGAACTCTATATATATTCACCTGTGAGCATCGTGAGGGTATTTCG
Source organism: Linaria vulgaris (assembly GCA_948329865.1). NCBI lineage: Eukaryota > Viridiplantae > Streptophyta > Magnoliopsida > Lamiales > Plantaginaceae > Linaria > Linaria vulgaris. The sequence continues at coordinate 22,527,694 of OX415253.1, read as the reverse complement.
TGGTTGGGTGGTCGAGGAAACGAGCCTTGAGGCAGTCGTGAATACGAATCGTCCCGCCTTCCCATCACTTCAACTGTTCGTCTTGGGAAGGGGCGCTCATTTAATGCGAAGGGACGTGGGAAGTTGGGGCGCCGGTCTAGCTCCCCTATGGCGACGTCTGACATGCTAGAGTTGCAATGATTCGGGGAAGGTGGCGGTTTAGATGAGTCGTAAGTGGGCAACCAAAGGGTCCAACCATTTGAATCGTGGGTGTGGAGCCGAACTGACTCCGAATATGAACCCTTTTTCCCACCTATAAAAGCACGACCATCTTCACCATTTTTCTTTACCACTTCACTTTCAACATTCTCAGAAAAAAGAGCGCCTTTAAAAAAAATTCCTTCCTTTCTGCGATCATGGTTTCCCGAGCCACCACCATTTTCTCGAGCGACGATGATTCACGCAGTTCCTTTGCCTTTTCACTTTCTCCTCAGTGGGGTAATGCTACTGCATCCCGATGGAGTCTCCACCGAAGGGCTACGCGTTTTCCATCTACCTACTCTACTTGACGGAGAAGAGCTAGAGGCTCTCTCGTTGGTGACGACGCTGCTCCACCAATAACGGTGGCGGACCGCATGTTTGCCATGTTTGGTTATCGGACTCCTTACCAGAATCCGACCGAGGGTGCGGTGTTTGTCCCAGAGAATCTGGATCCCAAGCGCATGACTAGTCGGATCCGGTTCGAATCTACGACCTCGATTATGAACATGGTGGAGGTTCGTGCCTTATTGCTACTTGGTGGACATTCCCTGCACTATGTAGACTATGGCGGGGGCATTTTTTCTATGGGTAACTGCGCATGGCTCACCATTCTTCTCTTTGTCCATACGTGACAACGAACGGGTGTTTCTGACCTCAGTTGCTAATGGTCCTCCCAGCAACGGGTTCTTCATATCCCCCGTCGAAGCATCGGCTGCTAAGTGGGAAGGTGTAGCCAGGGAGTGGGGATTAGGGTATGTTTACCCCTCCTCCAAGGTGTATACATAGACCGCTGCCTATTTGGAGCGCATGGGTATTTTTTATGGACTACAACGTGTCTATGATGATGTAACAACCTGATGGTTCTGCTTATCGTGGGTTTACAAGATAGGTTGGTAGGTGAGTGCCCTTCTCAGACGATACTCCAACAGAACTCGGAGTTCCGTAAGTGCTTGTATTTTTTATTTCGGATGTGCTTCGAAACCCTTATCCGAGTATATACAATATAATCCCATCTTCTTTTTTTTTTTAAACTGATCTCGTATGCTTTCTTGTTTTTATGTGCGGAGATGGCTTCCCATGCTCGCCACCCATTCCCCAGTGACCTTTTGTCATTGACGGACATCGACTCTCACTTATTTGTTTCGGAGGACTGAGGCTCTTCTGTGGATTTTGAATGCCAAGAGATGGAACGGCGTCGGAAACTCCGAAGGTCGTCCAAGGCTACGGCTGTCGAGTCCTTGATCTCTCTGGATAGCAAATACTGCCCTGAGGCCCCCGGGAGTCCGCCCACTGCCGACGTGGATGTGGTTATGGCCGAGGTGGAGGACGACGCCAGCTCCAAAGGTATGCGTCAACCTATGGATCCTATCATGGATAAACATTTCTCCGATCATTTTATGCCCCCTTTCGGAACTACTCCCGATTTTGGGCTGTTATCGATATCTTCCTTAAATCTGATAGATTGGGCCCATGCTATCGAGAGCTCTTCTAAGAAATGAGATGGGGTTTCGTCGGCTTCAAAAAAAGACAAGATAAGGGCGTCATCGAGCCCTTTCCTTCGGTAAAGGATGATTGCCGGTAGAGGTCTCCCCCCAAGAGGGGCAAATTCAAGCTGAGCCCGGAGGAGGAAGAGTTTATTCATACTCTCGTTGTCCCTTTAATTTTTATTGATGGTTATAAAGATCTTGCTTACTATACCTCCTTTGTGAGTGGCATCGTTAATCTCAGGGATCGTAAGATTCTTGGAAACTTTGGTGATGTGGCCCCGTGGGAGCAGTTCTGCAAGAGCGTTTGCGAGGTAACGCCATTCGTCTTTGTGTATATCTTGACTATTTTCGGCCCTAGACCTTCTAACTTTTATGGCTTCATTTTTCGCAGCTCACGGTGCTTGGGGATGCATTGGGCACATATAGGTCCAGCCCAACGGTCTTGAAAGATACGATCGAGGAGCGTGATAGTCTCCGAGCTTCGCTCAGGATACTCGTGAAGAGGTTGCTCAACAGGAAATAGCTCTGAAGGAGGCTCGTAGGAGTGCGGCCGAAGATCTAAATAGTTTCCTAAAGGAAGCTATAGCAAAATTCGGACGCGCCGGTACTCTTATCACTCTCTTTCTAGCCATGCAACTTTCCTCAAACTTTTCTCAGAGAACTTAAGGCGTTCCAACAAACGACGCCATTTTGTGAGGCAATATCGTCCGGGCCCGTGATGTCGTGATATTCGGGGATATCGTCATTCTATTATTTTTGTTTAGAACGCCACTCTCGGATTTTAGGGATAGGAGGCATAGTTATTTTATTAAGGACTTTGAGTGAATTACAAGGGGTCGTATGATGAGATAACTCGAGCTAGAAGAGTATGATAAATTCTAAGTACAATAATATAGAGATTTTGGCAGAATTTTGGACTAATTTTGTATAAGTTGTGAATTTACGGGTTTTTGGAGCTTGCTTGGTTTTCGTCAAATTGCCACCCCTTTTGCTAAAAATGGGGAAAATTTAGAGGGGAATTCTTGAGGTCTTCGACCAATGAGAATCGTTCCTTTGGTCTGAACTCTGGGTGGCTATGGAGTCCAATGGTGTGAGGAACTTCTGCGCCAATGGGGTTCATGCGTGCGGGGTCGACCAATGGCGTGTGTGGACTGACGTTCGTATGAGCGGGCAATGATGGCGTCTGCTCCAATGGTCTTCAGAGGCGGTACTGGGCGAATGATAGAAGATTGGTCTACCCCAATCATTGATTGTCACTGGTAAGAGTTGTTGCTTTCTACTCTAATGAGTGATTTGGACCAATGTGGTGTGGTCTTTCATCATAATCAGGGTGGTTGGGAGTTATGTTGAATGATGGTGGTCGACGCATCTTCCGAGTCTAGTCATAGGCTAGGTTCTGCCTGGGTGATCGGATGGCCTTGTTGGTCGCTTATTTTGGTCGGGACCTGGAGGGTCGTTCTTTGTAGTTGTATGATTATTAAGCTATATTCTTTAGCCTGAATATTGATGGGTCTTTGTAGTTGTATGATTATTAAGCTATATTCTTTAGCCTGAATATTAATGGGTCTTGACTCTTCCTTGTATTCACTCGTGTTCTTAACGTCATATGGTTATGTGCTCCTTCCTCCTCAATATTTGGCTAAGTGTGGAATGTCGCCTCTCGGGAGTCCGAGGGGTACTTAGAGTTTTGAGAAACGTTTATTCCTTGGTCTTGGGGTGGGGGGGGGGGGGAGACGGGGGGTGTTCTGTGGTCTTTCCTTATGGGTACCCGAGTTTGGGCTGACGTTAGGTCGTGGGGAAGGGTGTGTCAGAGTGTTTGGGTCCGATCTGTACTCCCTTTGGGGGGTCCGATCACACGAGACTCGGGGGTACCTTCTCCTGGTGCTTAGACAGAATACCCTCTGTGGGGGTGTTAGCTGGTCGTGACCCGGGGGCACCTTCTCTGAATCCTGACTGTTTGCCCCTATTCGAGTAGAGGTTGGTTACCATCACGAGTCGTTCAACCATTTTATGAAACAATACCACATCGAGTGAGCGTTCAACTTGAATTTCAAGAATTATATGATGAAGTTGAAGAAATACCAGAACTAGTAAATAAAGTACCAGAACGTCTAGCAGTACCATATCCATAGAGATTTCACAAAAGAACAACATACAAAGCAGATAAGACATTCTTGAAGACACTGGAGGGGACTTCAATCCAAACACACTTAACAGATACTGAAAGTGCAGGTATTCTGGCAATGTTATATTAACATTGAGAAGTCAATGTTAGAGTAACATTGCTGAGCAGAATCCGATTTACAATCTTGTTGTCATTTATTATTATAGTTTTGCCTTATTCATTTAACTAATTGAGTTCCACAGTTGTGATTGTCTTTTATTATTATTCAGGAAACAAACTTGTCATAGGTTGGATGCTCAAGTTTCCAAGAAGGAAAGTTTCCTTAATTAAGCAAACCGCTCTACAAGGAAAGAAGAGTTCGAGTGCAACTAGGAAATCATTCTAAGTGGAGTCCTTATTTAAAGAAGGGGTCCTTCCTTAGTTAGATCTCTAACGAATGAATTATTACTCAAGAAGGACTGCGAGAATAAGGAAGAGGAGTTCGAGAAGGAAACAAGGAGAATTACCAACCGTGTACAACACACCTTGAAGTCCAAGACAAGAACCTATATATAGGTGTGAAGTACATCAAGACAAACACGATACAAGAGACAATCAATCCGAGAGATTAATCTACATATTGTTGAGTGTTGTCTTGCTTTAGCAAAGTTTGTGGGCTGTGAGAATAGATCTAAGAGTGAGTCGAAGCAATTCTTGTGTGCTTTGCTTAGTTCGATTAATTTGAGAGTGAGGAGCTTGAAAATTGAGAGAATGACTTTTGTTAAAACCTTAACGGGTTATTTTGCCTACGGCTCGGAAGTTAATATAATATTATATTCACTTCTTAAACTTGGTGTTTGTTTATTCCGCTGCGCTATTACTCTAGTATGTTGTTAAAGTAACATCGTTGGGTTAACAACATACCAAACTGTTGTTAACACTCCAGTGTTAAGTTAACAACAACAACGTATCAACCCGATCCATAATTTCAATTGGTATCAGAGCCAAGCACCAACCTCACCGGTGTTTGGCGTTGATACGTCAAGATGGACAACTCCAACCCCAATACCAGCAGGTTGCCAGTATTGGAGGGTCCCAACAAATATGCCTACTGGAAGATCATACTCAGAGTCCACATTAAATCCATCGACCTGAGAGCTTGGGACGCAGTACTAGAAGGCTGCACCATCCCTTACTTGCCAAGAGATGGAGATGTTGATCTGGTACCTAAGCCAAGAGGACAATGGACAGCCAATGACATTTCTCTCTACAACTTCAATGAAAAGGCTCTCAATGCTATTTTTAGCTGGGTAGGTAACCATATGTTCAAACTTATTCAAACTTGTACAACTGCTAAAACTGCTTGGGAAGTTCTTGAACTACATTGTGAGAGTGATGTGGCTGTGAGGGACTCTAAATATAGAAAACTTTTGAGGGACTTTGAGAAGATAGAGATGAGTGAGTATGTAAGCATTGATAGTTATTTTGAGAAACTTCTTGATATTGCTAATCAGTGTCAAAACTTAGGTTTTACCATCCCAAATCAAACCTTGGTATATAAAGCTGTTAGAACATTATCTTCTAAGTTCACTGTCAAAAGAATTGCTATCAATGAGTCTAAAGATCTTGAAAACATGGACTTCCAAACATTAATGAACACTTTAAAAGAGTTTGAACTAGAATTCCTAGGAAAGTCCAGTAAACAACTTTCTTTAGCCTTGCTATGAACTAGCTCAGATTCTACATGAAGTGATGAGGATGAATATGAGTTGATCTCTTCTAACTATTGAAACATTACCAAGAAGTTTAGTAAATTAGGCTACAAAGATAAAAATAAAGAAAAAAAATCTGGTAAGGCTGCCCTTGGTTATAAGAAATTGCCCCCAAAGTTTGTAAAGTACATGGCATCTAAGAGCACGCATCAAGATGCTGAGAAATTGAAAGATGTCCAGTGCTATGAATATAAGGGGTATGGTCACTTTAAATATGAATGTTCTAACACCCTTAGAACAAGAGGGAATTCTCATTGGGTGTGTGTAGATGACTTCAATGATGCTAACTTCGAATCTGGAACAAGTGTCGATGAACAATCAGAGGAAATCAACACTGTTGCGCTTTGCACTCGGATCACCTGGTCAGGAGAAGACTCCAGAAACTGCCAAAAATCTCAATGTTACTCTAACATTGGAGAACCAACAGCAAAGCAGGAAATCTTCTTTAGAGACTGGAACAACAATGTTACACAAGTTATGTATGATGTGCTCTCTGATTGTGATGATACTAACTTTGATTGTTTGCATGGCTCAGTTGATCTAGAAGAAGGGTACTTCAATGAAGAAGAACTGTCCCAGGAGGAAATCCTAGATGATCTACATACAACCTTTCTCAGACTTGAGATAGAGAATGGCAAACTCATAAAGAGTAACAAAGCACTGAAGCATGACATTGAATGTTTTAAGAACATGTTGAAACTCTATGAGAGAGACCTTGACAAAGCTGAAGCTGAGCTGAAAGAGGTAAAGGAGAAACTCAAAAAGGACTCACAGATCACAGCCAAATGGAATGGAGGTACTTCTAAACTTGATGAGGTACTAAACATGAGTAATACAGGTACATGTGGTATGGTATTTGTTGAGAAAACTTCCTCTCCTAATGGTAATTATGCTTATTTAACTACAAGCTTTGTTAAAGAATCTGGTAATATGAGTTATGGTACCATCAACACTGTAAAAAGCAAACCCATTTTTATCTGTCAGTACTATTTTCAACCAGGCCACATTAAACCATTCTGTAGAAAATTCATAAGAATGTGGTAAGAAAACAATCTATGTGCCCAATGTTAAAACTACAAGAGGTTGTGATGTTAGACCAACATTAGGTGCAGGACATAAATGTAGAACGTGGGTAGAAAGAGCTAAAACCCCTAAGATTAAAATTGTATGCAATGTTGTTTTCTCTGCTGTGTACTCTAACCTTTCAGGTAAGTGGTACTTCGACAGTGGATTTTCATGACACATGACAGGCAGCAAAGAGAATCTTAAGCAAATGATACCTTTAAGTGCTGGAACAATGACCTATGGAGGTGGCACCAAAGGAAACATCATTGGCAAGGGGATACTAAATGTTTATGGATTCCCACCCCTGAAGAATGTGTTGTTGGTAGATGGGATAAAGGCAAATCTAACCAGTATCAGTCAGCTGTGTGATGATGACTTACTAGTTACATTTGATAAAGTTTCTTGTGATATTTATGATAGTGATAATGTTCTTGTTATGACAGGAACTAGATCCAAAGATAACTGCTACCTAGCCCAAGAGGAAGCAGAGTGTTTCCATGCCAAAATAGATGAGGCTTCTATATGGCATAGGAAACTTGGACATGTTTACTACAGAAACATTGAGAAACTGCAGAAAGTTGATGCTGTAAGAGGCTTACCTAAGCTGTCTTGTCCAGGTAAGCTTGTGTGTGGTGATTGTCTCAAGGGTAAGCAAACCAGAGCAGTTCATACACCCCTACAGGTACAGAATGCTAATCCTAGATCTAGTAGGTGTTTTGAATTGCTGCACATGGACTTAATGGATCCAATTATGGTAAGTAGTCTCAGTGGTAAGAAATATGCCTTTGTGATTGTAGATGACTTCTCTAGATACACTTGGGTAAAATTTCTTAAAGAAACGTCAGAAGCTTTTGATTAGTTCAAAATTCTTTGTGCTATTATTAAATACTTGTATGGCTCCACTGTGACTAAGATTAGGTCTGATCATGGTAAACGATTTGAAAATGCTAGTTTTGATAACTATTGCAATGCTAAAGGTATTTTTCATTAATATTCAGCTCCTAAGACTCCACAGTAGAATGGGATTGCTGAGAGAAAGAACAGGACTCTTCAAGAGATGGCTAGAGTTATGCTTAATGCTAAAGATGTATCCAAAAGACTTCGTGCTGAAGCTTTAAATACTGCTTGTCACATTAGTAACATGGTGTATCTTAGACCTGGAACTAACATGACTCTTTATGAACTCTTAAAGGGTGTGAAACCAAATATTTCATATTTTCATGAATTTGGATGTGATTGTTATCTGCTTAATGACAGGGATTATCTGAGTAAATTGGATCATAAAAGTGAAAATGCATCTTTGTACGATACTCTGCCAATAGTACTTCCTTTAGAGTCTACAATCTAAGATTGAAGACGGTTCAGGAATCAGTGAATGTTGTGTTTGATGAGTTCACTCTTCATACAGTTAATGATGACATCTCAGTTCCCAATGTTGGACCAATAGTGGAAACCGAGAATGTTACTCCTGACAATGTTACACCAACATTGGAACTGTAAGCCAGAGATACTGAACAGGAGTCAGGGAACGATGTTAGACTAACACCAGCAAGATCTGATGTTAGACTAACAGCAGAGGACTCTGACTCAGAACATGAAGTTGCCTCTGAACCTAGAAGACATCCCCCAGCTAGGATTCAGAAAGATCATCCAGCATCCCAGGTAATAGGTGAACTCATTGAACGGGTAAGGACACGCAACAAAGAAAGATTTGATTATAGAGATATGGTAAAATTGTGTGTCTGTATGAACTTCACTTGTACTGTTGATAATGCCTCGTGTTTTGTCTCCTCCATAGAACCTAAGAATGTGAATGAAGCCCTCCTTGATAACTTTTGGATTAATGCCATGTAGGATGAACTATTACAGTTTACTAAGAACAATGTCTGGATACTGGTGCCTAGACCACCTAATGTTAATGTAATAGAGACAAATTGGATATTTAAAAACAAGAGTAATGAGGAAGGGGTCATAGTAAGAAAAAAAATCTAGACTAGTTGCTCAGTACACACATGTTAAAGGTGTAGATTTTGATGAGACCTTTGCTCCAGTTGTTAGGATTGAATCTATTAGGTTACTTCTAGCCATAGCATGCTGTCTTAAGATAAAACTATACCAAATGGATGTAAAGGGTGCGTTCCTGAATGGGCTAATTGATAAGGACGTATATGTTGAACAGCCTAAGGGATTCATAGATCCTAAGTACCCCAACCATGTGTACAAGCTTGAAAAGCCCTATATGGACTAGAGCATGGTATGAAAGACTTACAGAATTCCTCTTAAGTCTTAGATTTGTTAGAGGTGAAGAAGATAGGACACTGTTTGTTTTGAAGAAAGATTCTCATGTCTGTATGGCTCAAATTTATGTGGATGACATTGTTTTTGGCTCAACTAACAACTCTATTTTAGAAAAAAATATTGAATCAATGACAGGGCAGTTTGAGATGAGTATGATAGGAGAATTAAATTTCTTCCTTGGTCTCCAAGTAAAACAAACAGGTAATGGCATATTCCTAAGTTAGGAAAAGTATGCAAAGAATTTGGTGAAAAGGTTTGAATTGGCAAATTCAAAGCCTTGCAAGACTCCCATATCTTCATCAGTGAAGATATCGAGGGATGTTACTGGTGCAGATGTTGATCCAACATTGTACCGTTCAATGATTGGAAGCTTACTCTACTTGTCTGCTTCAAGACCTGATTTAATGTTCTCTGTTTGTGTGTGTGCTAGGTACCAGGCATGTCCAAAGCAGTCACATCTCATTGCTGTGAAGAGAATCCTTAGATATATATCTAGCACTTTGGCCCTTGGGATCTGGTATTCTTATGACACTAACACAAATCTTGTATGTTTCAGTGACTCAGACTGGGCAGATGACACTGCTGATAGAAAGTCTACAAGTGGAGGATGTTTTTATCTGGAGAACAATTTGGTCTCATGGTACAGTAGAAAGCAAAATTGTGTGTCACTCTCTACTGTTGAATCTGAATACATAGCAGCAGGCAGCTGTGTCACCCAGTTAGTTTGGCTTAAACGAATGCTACTAGATTATGGGTTAGATAGTGATACCTTACTTATGTTCTGTGATAATCTTAGCGCTGTAAGCATCTCTAAAAATCCTGTGCAACACTCTATAACTAAACATATTCATACAAGGCATCACTTTCTGAGAGACATGGTAGAAGATAAGCTCATTGACATTGAACACATTGAAACTAACAACCAGCTTGCTGATATGTTCACTAAACCATTAGATTCTGAGAGGTTCTTTAGTTTGAGGAATTCTCTTGGCATGTGCATTGTCTAGGGATGTTAGTACACCAGTGTTGACATAACACCACTGTCTAGCACTGGTTATTGGTTGTGGTGTATCTGTAATTCTTTTATGTTTTTTTCTGCATTCTTCTTTCTTGCATATTACTTCTTTGTTAGAGATTCTGTTGGGTTGTGTGGTTAATCTGTATAAATAGTTGAGTTGACTGGTGGACATGTACATAGCAAGAGTTTTGTAAAGTAAGAACTCTATTGTTAGTATGTGAATGTTAACCTAACATCTGGGAGAAGCTGGGGGTACACAGAGCTCACTACTCTGATGTTACTCAGTTGTGACTTATCCATGTTAGGTTAGACAGAGCATTAAGAGAAGCTGGGGTACATGATGTTGAGAGCTTCATTGTCATTCAGTTGTGCTTCTTTTTGTGTTCTGTGTATGACCAAGTTTATGCATGATGGTGATCCTTACTACTGGGGTGTTTTGAAGTTTCGACTGCTTCCATTCAGTAGCATTGTTCACTTGGTATTTAACTTGTAAACAGGTTGGTAAACAAGTATGCATGAGGAGTTGGGGTGAAGAAGTATATGATAAATGTATTGTCTTCATTCAGTTCCTTTGTACTTACCTAATCTGTAGCTGATGGTTAAGCTGCTGGGGTGTGTTGAGTCTTGTGCTGCCCACATTCAGTGATGAAATTATCCTTTAACATTCACTAGTTTTTGCTCAAAAGAGTTCAGGATAATTGTAAAAGATAAATTGATATGTCCTGATCCCAGTTAGTAAAGTTGTGTGTACTTGGTTACCATCACCCAGTGTTGATCTAACATTGTTGCATTTATTCTAGTTCTGCATTATTTCCTTGTGTTGGTTTGGGCTTAGGGGGAGTAGTAATCCTAGGAATCATGTGTTGAGGCATACTTCGTGGGTGATCAACTGCAGGTAAGACTCTATGTTTTGTGATCTTCTATACTGTGGGAACATCTTTTCCCTGGATATGTACATCCACTCTGTGTTTTTTTGTCTGATGTGTTACTTATTCATATTGATGATCTTAAACTATGTCTTTGTACCTATGTACTTGGTTGAGGTTTCATATCAGTATACAGGAATATCTCACGTTCTCACATGATGTTGCTTTGGATGAAGCCCTGCACCTACATCTTCCCTCTCCGATGTTAACTTGCCAATGTTAGTTCAACATTAAAACATTGTAAATTATAAGTTTTCAGGTTTGGAAACTGCTCTGGTTACGTGTTACTCTAACACTGACACGTGGTAAGTTACACATGGGTGTGATCGTGTGACATTGGTCCGATTATTTTGGTAACATGTTACAACACCACTATCACTATTCTTCAGCTGATTATCTATATAATTTGCCCTAGCCTCTTCTTACTGTTTACGCGTTCAAAATTCTTGTGCAATCGATATTCTCTGCAATCAACATGCTCTTCTAGATGCTGCTGAGCAGATTGAACAACCAGTACGCCGCAGTACCAGACGAGCAACCACTGAAATCGTTGTTGCCGCCGCACCTAAGAGGAAATCCACATATCAACGGCGCAAGGGCAAGAAATCCGCAAAGGGTGATGTTGGTTCAACATCAAAAACTGCTGAGCAAACCTCCACTCCCACCAACGATGAAAACGAGGTAATGATGGCTAACACTACTCAAGATATAACTGTTGAAATTGGTATTGAGGTGGAGAAAGAGGCCCTTGTTGTTGCTGTGGGTGAGTCTGAGGTTTTGCATGAGGTCCCTGAGGGTAATGGTAGGGATGAGTCTGTGGTTGTTACTGATGAAGGTGAAAACCTTGAGGTGAATGCTGAGCCGTCTGAGGCTAATGCTGTTGAGCATGCTACTGCTGCTGAGATGGATACTCTTCCTGAGGATAGTAATCAGGTTGAGGAGACTGTGGCGGAGGAGGTTACTACTGAGGGTAACCAGGATGTTGGTGATGAGGGTAACAATCAGCCTGAAGAGGTTGAGAGAGAAGAAGAAGAAGAGAGCCTGACTCTCTCAGCATTAGCTACTGCTGCTAAGAAAATAAAGGGGAAGCAGGTGGTTGTTGAATCTTCTGAGTCTGAGTTAGAAGAAGAAAAAGAAGAAGAAGATGATAAGGAGGAAGAGGAAGAAGAAGTTGAGGAAAAAGATCAACTGGTAGCTGATGATCCTGCTGGTGTTACTCCAACATCAGGCAGTGATGAGTATTTTGATGTGCTTGATGATGAGTACCCCAAGAAGCCTTATTCTGGCTTTTATATGTCAGCTGAGGCAGAAGAACAGCGGGAGGCTTATCAAGCCAGAGTCATTCACATGGAGAGGAACATTGATGAGGAAATGTTCAAGGAAAATAGGCTGTATGAGTTCCTTGAAGCTAGGGGTGTGTTGGGCTCTGTGATGAATCAGTCATCATATGTCCCTGATGTGATCAGAGAGTTCTACATGAACCTCTCTCAGTGGGTGTGCCACCAGGGCTCTCCCAAGTTTGGCAAAGCTTGGGTAAGGATGAATGTCTATGACATTCGTCCTTCTGTGATCAATGAAGCTTGGGAACTTCCTGATCCTGAGGAGACTGAGGATCCTAGCATGGCTGAGGTGATTACTGATCTCACTGGTGGACTCACAAGGAAATGAAATGATAGTTTTCCAACTACAAAGATGACCTCCTTAAGTGTTGTACTTCACAAGCTCTCTACCTACAACTCGCTGCCTTCTTCCAACACCACTGTTATGACAAAAGAATCTGCAAAGTTGGTGTATAAACTGAAGAATAGACTGAGTGTGAACATAGGGGAGAAAGTTTTGAGGCACATGAGGGAGGTCACAACAATGGCAAAGGGAATCATTCCATATCCCTCTCTGATATCCAGCATTCTGGTGAAGAAAGGCTTCAAGACCAAGAAGACAGAGGGTTGTATCAAGAACAAGGACAAGATGATCATCACCAGGAGCTATTTCACTCAAGTCATGATTCAAGACTTGCCCTGGAATACCAATGAAGAAGCTGGTCCAAGCAGGAAAAAGAAGAAAAAGACTCTCAAGTTTGCTGCTTCTTTTGTTCCAGTTTCAAGTGGTGATAGCTGCTCTGTCATTGCTGATGCATTTGTGGCGGAGAGTCTAGTTTGGCTTGACAGAGAGTACAAGGATACCCAAAGAGAGATAGCAGACAAGAAAGTGAGGTTGCAGGAGATTGACAGCCTCAGGAAGCATTTGAAGGATCTGCCTTCCTCACAAAAAGGGGGAGAGTAGATCAAATTCAAAATTTCTGAGTTCTTTTAATTTTTTGTTTTTGATTGAAGTATGAACAATTCTATTTTCTTTGCATTTTTCTGTTTCATCAAGAAGTGTGTTCTTTGCTACTAAGTATGGTCTGTAATTAAGTACTTTTCTATATTGGTACTTAGTGTTTCTACTTATGCTATTTGAACTGTGGTTACAAAGTACTAACTCTGTTTTGCAGGTGATAACTATTCTCTGATGTTAAGTTAATATTGACATGTTCAATGTTAGAACTTCGGTCTGGACTCAATGTTAATCCAACATTGATAAAGATGGATGTTATGACAACATTGAATGTATCACTGTTAGAATAACATTGAGTTGGTCCCTTCTGATATTCAGGGGGAGTGTACTTAGTTTTCCATTGTTATAAGATAGTGAAGTTTGTCTGAATAATTTGATCTGATTAGAACAGGTTCTTAGGTTTTGTGATTAAGGCAAAAATAGGGAGATTGAAAGTGCAGGTATTCTGGTAATGTTAGATTAACATTGAGAAGTCAATGTTAGAGTAACATTGTTGAGCAGAATCCGATTTACAATCATGTTGTCATTTATTATTATAGTTTTACCTTATTCATTTAACTAATTGAGTTCCACAGTTGTGATTGTCTTTGATTATTATTCAGGAAACAAACTTGTCATAGCTTGGACGCTCAAGATTCCAAGAAGGAAATTTTCCTTAATTAAGCAAACCGCTCTATAAGGAAAGAAGAGTTCGAGTGCAAGTAGGATAGCTTTCCAAGTTGAGTCTTGATTTGAAGAATGAGTCTTTCCTTAGTTAGATCTCTAACGAAGGGACTATTATTCAAGAAGGACTGCGAGAACAAGGAAGAGGAGTTCGAGAAGGAAACAAGGAGCATTACCAACTGTGTATAACACACCTTGAAGTCCAAGACAAGAACCTATATATAGGTGTGAAGTACATCAAGACAAACACGAGACAAGAGCCAATCAATCCGAGAGATTAATCTACATATTGTTGAGTGTTGTCTTGCTTTAGCAAAATTTATGAGTTGTGAGAATAGATCTAAGAGTGAGGAGCTTTTAGAGACAGTCGAAGCAATTCTTGTGTGCTTTGCTTAGTTCGATTAATTTGATAGTGAGGAGCTTGAAAATTGAGAGAACGACTTTTGTTAAAACCTTAACGGATATTTTTCCTACGGCGCGGAAGTTAATATAATCTTATATTCACTTCTTAAACTTGGTGTTTGTTTATTCCGCTGCACTATTACTCTGGTCTATTGTTAAAGTAACATCGTTCGGTTAACAACATACCAAACTGCTGTTAACACTCTAGTGTTAAGTTAACAACAACAACGTATCAACCCGATCCACAATTTCAGATACCATCAATTTTATGCCAAAATATGAGAAGTTTTTAAGGACTTGGTCACACAAATGAAGAAGCTCGAGAAAGTAAATTTGGTGACCTTATCAAAGATTTGCTCAATACCCATAGATAGCACAACACCAATGAAGAAAGGAGATCTAGGGACTTTTTCTATTCCTTGCTTAATACATGTTGTTTTTAATACTTATGTGTTAATTGATTTTGGAGCTAGTGAAGTGTTATGTCATTAAGAACATGTAAAAGGTTTGGACTTAACAATATGCATCCTACCAAATATGATATATTACAACTAGCTGATAGATCAATAAGAGTACCAAAAGGTATAGTAGAAAAAATCTTAGTCAAGTTTGTTAAAGGAATCGTACTAGTTGATTTTGTTATTCTTGATAATGGAGACGAGGAATGACCAACATATTCTGTAGACCTCTTTAAGGCACTGGGAATGCTATTATTAATTGTGCTGAAAGCAAAATACCAATGAGAGTTAATGATAAAGTTATCGATTTTGACATGATACAAGTATCCCAATACCCGATTGAGTAAGGGGAATGCTATGTGGTCGATGTTGTCAAAGATGTTGTAGAGACCTATAAAGATAACATTATTATTGGTGATCCTTTGAACGCATGCCTGGTTAAACTCATAGAAGCGAGACATGACAATGCATAATATACAGAGAAAGTCATAATCTCGAGAAAATACCAAAACAATTCACTCTTGAATTAGGAGGAGAAGAGAAACACCCATCACTAATAAACCCACCAAAATTGGATTTACAACCCTTATCGTCACACTTGAAGTATGCATTATTATGGGGCGATGGAGAATTTTCAGTAATCATAAGGGAAACACTCAACACATATGAAGAAGAAAGGTTAGTGGATATACTTAAATTAATGTCATCAACCATAGGGTAGACGATATCAGACATATAAGGAATGAATGCAACAATCTGTATGCATTAAATTCTGATGGAAGATGACTACAAGCCTATTGTCCGACCCCAGAGAAGATCAAATCCAACAATGAAAGAGGTGGTAAAAAATGAGGTAATTAACTTATTAGAATATGGTAAGATGTATGTTATTTCCGACAGTGCATGGGTTAGTCCAATTCAAGTAGCTCAAAAGAAAGGAGACATGGTTATTGTGAAGAACGAGAACAACTAGTTACTCCCTATGAGACAGGTCATGGGATGTCGAGTTTGCGTGGATTATAGAGTTTTGAAAAAACCAATGAGAAAAGGTCACTACCCACTTTTATTCATCGATCAAATGTTGGAAAGGTTAGCATGTCGTTCAGTTTACTGTTTTCTTTACGGTTCTTCCACGTATAATCAGATTATGATTGATTTGGAGCACCAAGAGAACACAACATTCAGCTGTCCATGTGGAATATTCGCATACAGACGGAATTGTGCTTGGTCATCAAATTTCTGAAGAGGGGATTGAGGTACATAACGCCAAATTAGGCATAATACAAATTCTATCACCCCCTGTCCATGTGCGTGGTATTAAAAGTTTTCTAGGCAGTGCAAGTTTAAAAAAGATTTATAAAAGACTTTGCAAAGACAAGTAAACCATTATGTAATCTTCTCATAAAAGATAACTCGTTTGTTTTCTCTGAAGATGTTTGAAAGTTTTTGAAAATCAAAGAGAAATTAACCATTGCACCAATATTGACAACACCCTATTGATCATTACCTTTCGAGATAATGTGTGAAGCAAATGATTATGCCGTTGGAGGTGTTTTAGGAAAAAAACAAGGGAATATAATGAAGGTCGTCCACTATGCTAGCAAAGTTTCAACAGACGCACAACTCAATTATGTCACCACGGAGAAGGAGTTGTTAGCTATTGTGTATGCTTTTGACAAGTAGTCTACACCGACCATGCCGCATTGAAGTACTTGGTTGCTTAGAATGATGCAAAATTGAGGTTAATACATTGTGTTATTCTGTTACAATAGTTTGATGTGGAGATTAGAGATAAGAAGAAAACACATAATCTCAAAATCGATCATTTGTTTAGATTGGAATTGAGAAATCAACATCACGACGAAGGTAATGAATCAAAGAAAGATTTCACGATGAACAACTCTTAGACATCCAAAAAATGAAAGCATTGTGGTTTCCTGACTTTGCAAACTACAAGGTATGTAAACTTCTACCACCTAATATGT
Source organism: Linaria vulgaris (assembly GCA_948329865.1). Classification (NCBI taxonomy): domain Eukaryota; kingdom Viridiplantae; phylum Streptophyta; class Magnoliopsida; order Lamiales; family Plantaginaceae; genus Linaria; species Linaria vulgaris. The sequence continues at coordinate 22,510,939 of OX415253.1, read as the reverse complement.
TATATCAAGCTAAGAAAAAATTCTTTCATAATTTGAAATATTACCATTGGGACGACCCGTATTTGTATCGTCATTGCTCTGATGGTATCGTAAGAAGATGTGTCCTAAATGCATGATATTTCAGAAAAATGTCATGGAGATGAAGTTGGAGAACACTTTGGAGGTCAAAGAACTGTGCCACTAAGGTATTGCAATGTGGCTCTTATTGGCCTACTTTCTATAAAGATGCACACTATTTTGTTGTTCACTATAATAGATGTCAACGAACTGGTAATATTTCACGTAGACATTAGATGCCTTTAATAAGTATCTTAAATATATCATTATTTTATGTTTGTGGTATTGACTTCATGGGTCATTTTCCTATGTCATATGGGAATCAGTATGTACTTCTTGCTGTGTAATGTGTGTCAAAATGGGTAAAAGCGAAACAACTTCCAACAAATGATTGAAAAGTAGCTATTGAATTTTTGAAACCTAGATTTCTTTTCAAGTTTTGGCACACTAAGAGTTTTAATAAGTGATGGAGGTAAACATTTTAGGAATAAATACCTAAACGCATTGCTTAAAGGGTATGGTGTTGCTCACAAGATAGCTACTACATATCATCCACAAACTAGTTGATAGGTTGAACTGTCAAAGAGTGAAATAAAAAGAGTTTTAAGCAAGAATGTGGCACATTCATGTAATGATTGGACGATGTCACCATATCGTCTTATCTTTGGAAAAGCTTATCATTTACATGCTGAGTTATAACATAAAAAATTTCGTGCAACAAGATTTTTAAATTTTAATGCTAAAGTCGTCGATGAGAAAAATAATTCAATTAAATAAACTCAATGAATGGCGAAATGAAGCTTATGAAAACTCTAATATCTATAAAGATTAAACAAAATTATGACACGATAGAAGAATCATGCATAGGAAATTTCTACGAGGACAACATGTGCTATTATTAAATTATAGACTAAGATTGTTACTAGGTAAATTACATTCAAGATGGACAAGACCTTATCTTGTGGTGAATGCCAAGCCACATGGAGATGTGGAAGTGGAAACAACAGATGTACAAATTTTAATGGTTAATGGGAAGAGATCGAAGCATTATTTTTCCTCCAGTCAAGGGGATGTCTTAACCGTTTTTCTTGAGAATGTCCAATGAATAAACAGGTGTCTGGCTGATGACATTAAAACAAGCGCTAAATGGGATGTTTTGGTCTTATTTCGTCACGGTAATAGAACACAATAAATAATACAAAATGAGATCAAACAATCCTATCCAATATTATTAACGGACTAGCTTGGTCCGGAACACTTAATACAAACTTTCTAAATAGAATAACTAAATTACAATGTCGATAGCACGTATCGAATTGTAGGTATTCGATGCTGACGTGTCGAATGAGGATCTGTTTGATGCTGAATAGATATCTGTGGGAGAAATCAATCTGGAAGGTCTCGAATTCGATGCGTGCTGTAGATATCGAATTCGATGCGTACCAATGTATCGAATGGAGATACGGTATTATGTTCGTATCGAACTGTAGTTGATTCGATATGATTCGTGTCGAATGGAGCAAATTCGATGCTGACTGTGCAGAGCTGGTTCAGATCTCCCCAAAATCCCTTTGAACATAAGGGGACGGGCTATTTATAGAACCCGTCCCGTGGAGCCCACATTCCAATATAGAAAGGCGCATCGAATCATCCTTGTTCGATGTGCGCATCGAATCAGGTGTATTCGATGCGCTATTGGGCTGGCCCAATAAGGAAGGAGTATACTGTTGATTCGATGTGCGCATCGAATTCTCCCTATTCGATGCGCTTATGGGCCGGCCCAATAACTTATATTGGGCCAATCCTAAATTACACCCATCATATAGTCCCCCAGTTTGGGAGACAATATCTTTATTAGAGATCGTATTCCAAACTTTAAAATGTATTCACACTGGTTAGGGATATTCCTCATCATATTAAAATCAGAGCTGTTCATAGTACTTGGACTAGAAAAATAAAAATAAATTTTTAACGCATCGAATTGTACACCATTCGATGCGTGAAATAGTGCGCATCGAATTATAGCTATTCGATGCGCTCATTCGATACGGCAGCTTAGTTGGGCCTGATGGGCCTCCCGTCCCCTATATAAGGGGGACGCTGCGCTGGCACGATCATTCTTCTGCCAACAGATTTTGTTCTTGAGGTAAGACGCATCGAATTTGCGTCATTCGATGCGACTCGCATCGAACCGTTAGTGATTCGATGCGATCAACATTGAATTGGAAACATTCGATGCGTTAAAAATTTCTGCTCTTCCCCGTCTTGAGCGTTCCATTGCGCATTTCTGACTTACTGTTTATTTTGTGTAGGAAATAAACAATCAAGCGAGAAACTCTTTTATCGAGAAAACGGTTAAGGTAAAAATTTTGGTTTTTATTTTGCTGGGTTATATAGTTTTTAACACGTTCAATGCTGCATATATATAAGTGATATACAAGAGTGTGGAGTGAGGTATGCGTCCTCAGTCAGTCTCGTTTTTAATTTATTTCAGTTTGTTATCATCAAAGATGGTGAGCGATGGATCTACTCGTGGAAGTGAGTCAAGTAGTGGTTCTAGTTCCAGTTCCATTAATAAAGAAGAGCCTCCGGTTGAACTCACGAGCCCAAATACGGAGATTAAAAAAGGGGAACCTTCAGCTGCACCCACGGGGCCGAACACAGACGATGCTGATCTATTCAATTTAATAGATATAACAACGATAGATCCACCCGCGGTTAGCGCCCCCGCGGCAAACACTGAGCCTGCAATGGCCGAAGAAGATAGTGATGACTCGTATATGTCATCTTATAAGGATAACCGCGCTCCAAGCGAGGGTGAAGAGGACGTAGAATATATTAATAGGGAATTTGACGATCATGTCGAGGTCCCAGGAATGACCTTCGACCAATATACCTCTCGCCTTCAACATAATCGTAAGGGTCTTCGCGTTAAATTTGACATTCCTGACAAATATAAAATTGTTCTTCTGGGACCAAACGATCGAATGCATACCCCGCCACCCAAACATATGACTGTGTTTGTTGGACAACGTCTAAATGGTCTGCGCTTTCCGATCCCTTATGAGGTAAAATGGATTCTTCGGAAAATAAGCGTCGTTCCCGCTCAATTCACGCCAAACTCATACGGGAATATCATTGGTTTTATCATAATTATGAAGGCTCTGCGCCAACCTCAAAGTCCCAATGAGTTTTACGCGTTATTGGAGATTGCGAGGCGCGAAGAAGGATTTTACCATATCAAAGCTCAAACGAATCGGAAGTTCTTATGACGGCGAATTCGATCAATTTCGTCGTGAATGGTATACCGGGGCAAGAGTAATGATCCCCAGCGGAGTTGATATAACCCTGTGGGATTGCAACTTTATCCCCAATCTAGTTAGAGAACATCAATTCGATGTTAAAAAACTAGTTGAAAATCGGGTCCTCTCTTTAGCTGGGTTGTCTCCAGTTAAATACAATGGAAGAATGACCCTTGGTAAATTAGCATGACCTTATTAGGCTTTTTGATTTATGCTTGTTGTGGTTCTAACGATTTATTTTATTTGCAGACAAGTTCTTCATGAGTCGACACGCAAGGATGAATCGGGTTGTTACTGCGGATATGGCAAGCTCCCAGACCGACACTGTGTCTGGAATTCCTCCTCCTCGAAAAAGAAAAAGTAAGGGCAAGAAGAAGGTTTCTAAACCCTCAACTGCTACCGCTGCTGCTGCTCCTAGTGTTCCGCCAGTTGATCCTTTCGAGGAATTACTGGGGGATAATCCTGAGGGAATTCCATGCGGTGGCGAAGAGTTGCAAGGCAGGGCAACTGAAATCGGTGAGGATGCCGGCAATCTCGTCCAACGCAAGAGACGAAGAATACCGCAAAATCCGTCGCAAACTGCAGGGGTTGCTCCTACGATTGGCCAGACTGACAGGCCAAGTGCCTCTAATCCTCCTGCCGGTGCATCTGGGCCAAGTTACATGGCCGGACCTAGCCAGGGTCCTCGAGCTCGAGCCGCTGGATACCAACTCTCGGAGGCCGAAGCCATCGAGCATTTAAAGGCATTATTGCCCGATTTGTCCGTCCCTCTTCCAATTTCTGACGAAGAGAGGAAAAGGCTGGAGCGAAATACACTACATCTGCTGTCAGCGGTAACGATTTCCTTATTTGACTTACATCTTCTGTGAATTTGCTTTGTAAATTTTGGTCTAATCGTTCGTTTGTTGTCAGGCGGGCGGTTTCGTGGATGTCATGGCCTCAGCCTTAATGGATTTCAAGGAGACTGCCAGTAATGCTGATAATTCTGCACTTCAAGCTGCCCTTGACGCCAAGGAAAAAGCTTTGCAAATGGCCAAGGATGCTCAAGAGGAAGCTAAAAAGCTCAAAGAAGATCTCAATCAGCAAATTACTGCGCTGAAGAAGGAGGTTGTTGCAGCCAAGGAGGAAGCCCACAATGCTGACTTCAATGGCTACATTCGGGGCCTCAAAGATGTAAGACATATTATTCTTATAATTTGGCACCTATTCTCTTATGATTACTCTCATTAATATCTTTCCCCCCCCCTTTAAAAAGTTTCTCCCCAGCAAACATTGGAAATTGCTGAAAGGTTCCTCCAGGGTAATACGTTTCAAGAGTTGCACACTCATCGAGATGATCATATGGCTCGAAATGCTCAAGCTCTCACGGTGCATCAGTTCTATGCTACAAACTATGTTCGTGGCAAATTTCAACCAGAATGGTTAGACTTGTCCCTGGGGCCAAATTTGGAGAAACGTCCAGCTCGTCAAACTTCTGAAGCTACAGAACCTGACGAGTTTGCCTCTCTGCTGGATAAGGAGGATCTCGTTCTCGGAGGATTATCACCGCCGCGAGAAATGCCTGAACCATATCCCTCATCAGAGGATGAAGAAGAAGACTGATCGTTGCTAAGGCTGTTTATTATTTCTTCGTTTATAAACAATTTTCATTCGTAATTTAATTTGTATGTGGCGCTGCGTCGCTATAATGTGTTTGAAACAATTTAATATCCGTTGCTTAATTTTTGGGATAATAATTGTTGTCTTTTATTTCAATTTCCTATCTCAGTCCTTTACTTTATTTTGACAACTCGATGACTTCTTATCGTTCTTTGAAAATTGTTATACCATTTAGAAAGGATATTATATTCGTCGCTTTGGACATAATGTTTTTCTTTCCTTATAATAATATTTTTGCTTTATCATTGTTAATCTTTTTGAGAGTTTGTTTATGTTTTCTGAAACATAAATTTTATAACACTTACTATTTCATATGTAGTGTTTATTCATTACCTTTGGAGCATTTTTACTAAGCTCCTTCTTATTTCTCGCCCTCGGCCTCATTCGGTATCTCATGATACTTCTGGGCTGAGTTTCCATTTCATACGTCGTCTTTGACTTCTTCCGGTATCTCGTGCCAGTTTGGGACAAAGTTTCCGTTTCCTTGATTTCTTTAGGGATTTTCAGTATCTCGTGTCACTTTGGGACAGAGTTTCCGTCCCTGTAACTTCTTCTGGGGTTTTCGGTATCTCGTGCCACTTTGGGGCAGAGTTTCCGTTCTCCTGGTTTCTTTAGGGATTTTCGGTATCTCGTGCCACTTTGGGGCAGAGTTTCCGTTCTCCTGGTTTCTTTAGGGATTTTTGGTATCTCGTGCCACTTTGGGGCAGAGTTTCCGTTCTCCTGGTTTATTTAGGGATTTTCGGTATCTCGTGCCACTTTGGGGCAGAGTTTCCGTTCTCCTGGTTTATTTAGGGATTTTCGGTATCTCGTGCCACTTTGGGGCAGAGTTTCCGTTCTCCTGGTTTCTTTAGGGATTTTCGGTATCTCGTGCCACTCTGGGGCAGAGTTTCCATTCTCCTGATTTCTCTGACCTGCACTGATTACATTATACAAAGTAGATAAAGATTCACGCAAATCAAATAATCGGACGTAATCCTCTTTGAATAATTCAAATTAGCTTATGTAAATAGAACTGAGCTTTGATCATCGTTCATTTGCATGACTTCCAGTGCTGTCCTCCAGATTCATGACTTGGGGTACCTGTTTTAAGTTCATACATTCTTGTCTCTCATGCGTGTTATCGCAGGGAGAACGAATAAAAACTTGTTCAAAATATTCAAAATGCTGAAAAACATTGGTAAATTAAAACAGAATCATTAATCGATACGCTCCATATGCCTTGGAGGCAATACCCTTGCCGCTGCCTCTTCTTGTTGTGGCGCAGTCCTGAGTGAAGTTACGTAGCATTTCCATCCTTCGATATGATCTGCTATAACCTCTCATGTGCCGCTAGAAGTTGGAAACTTCACCATTTGATGATAAGTTGAAGGTAACGCTCGGAAATTATTGAGTGTTGGTCTTCCTATGATACCATTGTATGCAAAATGCATATCAACAATCACATAATCTTCCATAAGCGTCTTCCTCTGTGGTGCTGTTCCCAATGATGTTGGTAGCTTGAGCATTCCAAGTGGTATTATTTCTGGACCTCCGAAACCATGAAGAGATGTCCTTACTGGTTCTAGCGCCTGATTATTCAAGCCCATTTTGATCAGCGTAGAATTAAACATCACATTTACTGAACTCCCATGATCAACCAACATCTTAGTGACTCCGTAGTTAGCTATATCCACTGTAATCACCAAGGGGCAATTCAAATTTGACATCTGTATAGCTTGTGGACTCAGCTTCCTCAAATCTGTTGTAGAAAATGTGATTTCTTCATGCGGTATCTGCTCAATTCTCAGTATACTGGCCATGTCCACAAAATTATCCGATTCAACCATTCTTGTGATCTTTCTTCGACCATTGGTGGAATCCGCACCACCAGGACCTCCTGATATCATATTTATCATCCCTTTTCTGGCGTTCCCATCTTCGATTTGAGAATATTGGAAAAGTTGTGGTTCATCAATCATCCTCTGCTTATCCTTCCTTGGAGATGGAGTTCTCTTCCGGTTGAAATGGTTCTCCTGTTCTTGTACCTTGTTAACAAACTCAACGAGTTTTCCATCCTTTATTAGCCGTTCTATTTCATCTTTCAAGTTTATACAATCCTCTGTTTCATGTCCTTTCTGATTATGATACTTGCAGAATTGACTTGAAAACATCGTGGCTTTAGATTCCCTCATTGGCTTGGGATCCTTCAGCCATTCTTTCTTCTTTGCTGCCCAAAGACTGCCATGATGTTGGCATTTAACGGCGTGTACCTTCTCGGTGAACTATCCCTTCTGTAATTTTTGTTCCTGTTGTTGCTGTTATTGCGATTATGATCTTCTCTGCCTCACTCTCTATCTCTCCCAGCCACACTATTAGGAACTTTGGTCGCCATCATTTTCTCAAAATGAACCACATCTTGGGCTATTTTGTTGATTTCTTCAATGGTGGTGGGTTTCAGTTTCAGTAAGTCTCCACCAAACATGGTGTTGGTAGTTGCTCGAAAGAGTATACTTGGAACCATCTCTCCCGTCGGGCTATCAATCCTTAATAGCTCTGTATTGAAACGTTTCATGAAGTCCTTTAGACTTTCATTAACTTCCTGTTTCATCTTGTATAAATGGGAGTGATCCAAAACCAGCCTAGATTGACTAGAAAATTGATCCTCGAACATTTTTCTCAACTGGGCGTAACTTTTAATCTGTCCAGGAGGAATGCGATTGAACCAATCTACAGCCTTTTCAGATAGAGTCGTTGCAAATACCCTGGCTTGCATATTGTCCTTGAAACCGTAAAGGGACAATTTCCTATCCAATTTGAACAGGTGATCTCGAGGATCAGATTTCCCATTGTACGTTTCGAGTTCCGGGATTTTATCTCCTTGCCCCAGAATCTCCAACTCTACCTCTCGGCAAAAAGGACTGCGATTTACAAGACTGTCCTCCCTTGCTGTTTGAGTCTCAGCTGTTGCTTTCCCCTTTTCCAATCTTGCAACATTTCTGCTCACTATGTTATGCTTGCCATGCAAATCATAACCTCCTGACTGTCTTCTGTCCTCTCTATGTTTTTTTCTTTGCGATTCCTCCCTTCGATTCTCTTCCTCATCCCGTTCCTTTCTGGAATCACGGCTCTCTGAACATCTTCTGTCTTCTCTTCTTGCTTGCTCAGCAACACACTCTGCCTCTTTTTCCTTTTGTCTCTTCCCATGATGCCTTTTTGATTGTATCTCATCAGATACTAGCTTCTTTCCCCGCTCTCCATGAATGGATTTCCCTTTGCTCCTTATTCCCTCCGAAGTATGTCTACTTCTTCGGTCGTCTTGCTGAGACTTTTCCTTTTCTTTTCCCTTCTGCTTTCGGATAGCTGAACCTTGTCTCTCAAGTTCTCAGAATATTCAACAGGAGATGGTATCATAGCGGGAGGCGCTGGAGTGAGTGCTTCGGTCACCACGGCTTTTATCATTGCCATTAATTCATTTTTCAATTTATCTGGAATTGCGGCACTCGTCGTTGAAGCTCCAGTTACATCGGCTTCGTTATTGGGTAACTCCTCAGCTTTAGGTCCTTGATTCTCTTTCCTGGCCGGAGTTGGTACTGCTGGGGGTACTGTAGACGGTCCAGCAATATCTGGCATGTTCCGTTCAGGTGTATCCGGTCGATCTTCTCCCGTATTTCCTTCTAGAGCTTTACTCTGGGATCTGGTCATTCTAGTCATACTACTTATCAAGCTAATATAATTTGTGTTCCCACAGACGGCGCCAATGTTTTGGTCTTATTTCGTCACGGTAATAGAACACAATAAATAATACAAAATGAGATCAAACAATGCTATCCAATATTATTAACGGACTAGCTTGGTCCGGAACACTTAATACAGACTTTCTAAATGGAATAACTAAATTACAATGTCGATAGCACGTATCGAATTGCAGGTATTCGATGCTAACGTGTCGAATGAGGATCTGTTCGATGTTGAATGGATATCTGTGGGAGAAATCAATCTGGAAGGTCTCGAATTCGATGCGTGCTGCAGATGTCGAATTCGATGCGTACCAACATATCGAATGGAGATACAGTATTATGTTCGTATCGAATTGTAGTTGATTCGATATGATTCGTGTCGAATGGAGCAAATTCGATGCTGACTGTGCAGAGCTGGTTCAGGTCTCCCCAAAATCCCTTTGAACATAAGGGGACGGGCTATTTATAGAACCCGTCCCGTGGAGCCCACATTCCAATATAGAAAGGCGCATCGAATCATCCTTGTTCGATGTGCGCATCGAATCAGGTGTATTCGATGCGCTATTAGGTTGGCCCAATAAGGAAGGAGTATACTGTTGATTCGATGCGCGCATCGAATTCTCCCTATTCGATGCGCTTATGGGCCGGCCCAATAACTTATATTGGGTCAATCCTAAATTACACCCATCATGGGAGACAACACGTTGCATTATTTTTTTATAATTCTATTTTTGTTTGATTTTACTAAGTTGATGATCTCGCTAAACTGTGAAAGCATATGCATGAACCCATGCTGGTTTTGCAGTTGCTATTTTGATTTTTTAAAAGGCTCACCAGGTACCGGCGTGTCTAACACGAAATAGGAATAATTTTTACCTAATTGGTGTTAATATTTGATTCAAAAAAAAAAAAAAAAGAGAATTGCGGACAACATGCCGCGCGACATGCCGTCTTCCCCCGACATACTATATATATATATGTATTGTGTGTTGTTCTTGAACAATTGTCTCATTTTTCTGATTTTCACTTTCCCTAAATTATCTCTCATCTCTCTCCTAAAACCGCTACTCCACTACTTTGTGCACCTCATTCTCAGGTATTTCTCTAATCTCTAATTTAATTATTTTCTTTAGTATTTTGAATGCTATATGATTATGATATTATTTGTTATGTTAGTGATTTACACCTTTTGCTTTAAATTGAGTTTTTATAACACAACGATTGGGGTAGTTGGATTAATAGATAGTTTCAAGAAATTGGAGTCTGGAGAGCGGGAATAGGATTGCGCGCGCACATATATATTAATTATATATATACACATTTTTGGTATTGATAATTATTAGGGAACGTACTATATATAGAGGTTATGCTGCCTAATTTTGAGCTCATTTGTAAACTTTATTTTGTAGCATAACTATGAGCCGAGACACACACACATCGAGATTCTCAAGATCACAGTCTACCAGTACAATATGGGTAGTGCCTGAGGACGAGGCATACATCCCTCGATTTCAATCGATACTTCAGGCGCATGTCCCACACATTGATGCATGAGGCGTACTTCAGGCGCATGTCCCACACATTGATGCATGAGGAGCGACAAATGTTGGTATTCCCAGAGCACCTAACAAGGATGGGATTACTTTTTTTTGCCGCGCATGACCTTAGACACCTTTGCGCAGATATGGTACGTGAGTTTTATGCTTAATACAACGTAGTTTCAGAAGAAACGCATGTTTGGGTATGAGGCATGATGGTTGGTTGCTCACAAGCAATGTTTGGCTATCACGATAAGAAAGTAGCACCATATTAGGCGGCATTACAAACGCCTATGGTGGAGATTGGTCAGTTTCTCTGTGGAACGGTGGTAGCCTTCAAGTATACCAAAAATGGCATGGAGATTAACTATAAGGACTTGATAAGGGACCACAAGACGTGGTACAAGTTCATGTGTTGCCTCCTTTGGCCTAACTCAAACTATGACTAGATCATCGAGAGCTGAGCGAGACTTATATATGGCCTAGTACGAGGACAAACATGCAACTCTAGTGAAGTCCTACGGAGCAACATGGACTATCGCACTGGTGTAGGAAACACCGCAGGCCTATATTTCACTGGCATGATTACCAAATTGTACGACAAGACGAGAGTTCACCGACAGTCGACGGACACCATGCTCAAGAGGATGAGTCCTATCACCGTGGCTATGTATCGTCGTTTAAGTGAGGGTGGCCGTACTGATGCCAAAAATGTTGATACAGATGATGTACCACCTGAGGCGAGAGACGAGGAGTCCACCCAACGATGCAGGAGGGCTGAGTCTCGAAGATCAAGAGATACGAGGGGTGACCAAAAGGTAGAGATCGATGAACTACGAGTAGAGCCACGGGAAATGAGGAAGCGACATGAGCGTATGGTGGCCAGAGTAGCGAGGATGGAGACGGACATAGAATGATGTTCAGGGACTTACACATGCGCTTCTCTAGAGGGAGCTCTAGTTGTGTTGGGCGTAGCCATCGTTCAGGACCTGGAAGTTCTCATTTCTATTTCTTTTTCTTTTATGTTAGTGTTTGGATTTTAATGTCTTTGAGTCCTACCACCCTTACAATGATGATATAGTAGTATTTACACTACAAAATTTTTGGGTCATTCCCGACCGCAATGCCGGTCGGCATTGCTTCGGTTGAAAATACTTTCCCGACCAAAGTTCGGTTGGCCCAGGCTTTTTCCGACCGGCATTTCCGACTGAATTCTGGTCGGGAAATTTTCGACCGGCTATCCCGACTGAATTTTGGTCGGGAATATTCCCGACCGGCCAACGGTCGAAAAAATATATACCGACCGATTTTCGGTCGAAAATTCCATGATTTATTTCCCGACCAAAAATCGGTCGGTAATACTTTTCGGCATTCCCGACCGAATCCCGATCGGGTATATTTACGTGTAAGCCCGACCGAAGTGCGGTCGGGAATTGTGTACATATTATTCCCGACCGAAAATCGGTCGGGAATAATATTCATACTATTACCGACCGCACTTCGGTCGGGGATAATACTGACCGTTGTGAGCCCCCTATAAATACCCCTCCCTATTCCACTTGAGAAATCATTCCAACATTCATCACTTGTTAAGGTATCCACGATTTCCTCTTGTTATAACTATTTTTTGGTAGTTTTTCTCAATTAAGATCATCTTTATTAACTTTTTCATGTTTCTTTGTTTTAGATATTGCGGTAAATGCAACGAGGGGCGTGTGTTTGCAAACAATACTTGATCTAAGTATTTTCTACGCTACAACAAGTAAGTATTAATTGCATTGGCTTCTATGTACTCTTGTTTTAAAATCACATCATATATATGATAAATATATTAATTGGTGAAATTAATTGTAACAATTTCCTTTTAATTTTCTTAGATTAGAAATGGATTATCGTCCCGATAGATCTTGGATGTACGATAGGATATATAGTAACACTGGTTATTTGAATCAACATTACGTGGTTGGGGTTCGTAAATTCATACAATATGCATCACAACAGAGAGATTACGCAGATTAAAGAAATCGTATTAGGTGCCCGTGCCAGAGATGCATCAATTTAAAGTTTTTTGATCGAAACATAGTACGGGATCATCTTCATAAGTGGGGGTTTGTGTATCAATATTGGATATGGGTGTTGCATGGAGAGAAGGCGAGCAAGTCGTCTACAACATATGTACATGAATCACCATCCGCTAGTATTCACGTTGATAGTCCGGTTCATGCCGATACTTTGTTTAGAGAATTGGTTGTGGATGCATATGGGGGTCGATTTGTTGAGGAAGAGGTGTGCAACGAAGATCCAAGTCCCGAGGCAAAGGAGTTCTACAAATTGATGCAGATGTGAGACATAAAAATGAACAGTAAGAAGTCGAAGACTGTGCTCCAGTGGTTTGCCGAGTTCTTAACTACCAAGACGATGCACAAAGTAGCTAATGTCGCTTGCGAAAAGTTCGTACGTTTGTCTAAATATATTATGGACCCAGAGATTGAGAAAATGCTACCGAATATGGTTCCAGGCATGAATAAGATGCTCGCGGGTTTGGGTTTAGGGTACGAACAGATCGACGTATGTTGGAATTCTTGTTTCTTGTACTACGACGATAATGCCAACAAGGATCTCACATCGTGTCCGATATGCAAGACCGATAGGTACGAGGCTGGTAGAAAGTCCACGGTCGCAAGGAAGAAATTGGGGTACTTCCCCCTAGGCCCTCGATTACAGAGGTTGTTTTATACTGTAGGCACTTGAGACATATAACTTGGCATTTGAAGTGTCGAGAGTCAACTGATTGAATGATTCACCCAGATGCAGGCGAGGCGTGGAGAGATTTTGATCGTACGTATCCGGACTTCGCAGCAGAGCCTAGAAATGTCCAACTCGGCCTATGTACTGATGGGTTCACACCGTTTGGGCAATCTGGGAAGAACTACTTCTATTGACCCGTGTTTGTTACCCCTTATAACCTTCCGCCGGATTTATGCATGCGACCGGAGTTCATTTTTCTGCGCCTTATTATACCCGGTCCAAAGAGTCCTGGAAAGAACTTGGATCTTTTGCTGAGACCGTTGATTGATGAGTTGAATGATTTTTGTAGTAATGGTTTGTGGACATATGACAACTCACGAAAGGAAAATTTCCAAATGCGAGCGACCCTAATGTGGACTATTAGCGATTTACCTGCTTATGGAATGTTGTGCCAGTGGAGCACGCACGGTAAGCTGGCGTGTCCTTATTGCATGGGTGAGACAAATTCTTTTACACTTAAGCATGGTGGAAAAGCCTCGTGGTTCGATTGTCATCGTTGGTTTCTACCAGAGGGTCATAAATGGAGGTACAACAAGAAGGATTTCTACAAGGGTAGGGAGGTACTTGAAGCGCCCATTCGAAGGAAGATAGAAGCGGAGATGAGAGCAATTGTGGATAGGCTACGATCGGTTGGATTTGGGGCAACCTCCACAAAGCTTACGGGATTTAACACAACTCATAACTGGTGTCGTCGAAGCATATTTTGGGAACTACCTTATTGGTCCACGAACTTGATTCGCCATAATCCAGATGTCATGCATTGTGAGAAGAACTTTTTAAGAACATCATCAACACGGTGTTGGACGATGCTAAGTCGAAGGACAATATTAAGTCGAGGCACGATCTTAAGCTGTTGACCAACCGTAAAGAATTGTTCTTGAAACCCAATGGCAGAGGAAGTGAGTATATAAAGCCAAAGGCAAAATATTGTCTTACGAGGGATCAAAAGAACATAGTGCTTGATTGGCTGACCGAACTGAAGTTTCCTGATGGATATGCCTCGGACTTGGGACGATGTGTGCAAAAACAACAAGGAAAATTGTATGGAATGAAGAGTCATGATTGTCACGTCTTCATACAGAGATTGATCCCGATTGCATTTCGCGACTTCTTGGAACCCGAGATTTGGGGGACCTTAGTAGAGATTAGCCTTTTTTCAAGGCGATTTGTGCCTCAGAGGTGTCGGCCGAGGATATGGAGCAATTGGAGGAATCGTTTATTGTTACCATGTGCAAGATGGAAATGATATTTCCCCCTTCATTTCTCGACTCTATGGAGCATTTAGCCATACACCTTCCGTACGAGGCTAGAGTTGGTGGTCCAATTCATAATAGATGGATGTATCCATTCGAGAGGTACGATTTTATATTTTTAATAACAATTATCTTTTACAAATATCAATTATTTGGCTAATCTTTCATTTCTATGAACTAGGCGGATGTTCGACATGAAGGGTTCAGTACTGAACAAGGCGAGGGTGGATGGATCCATAGCCAATCAATACCTACTTGCTGAGCTGTCCAATATGTGTTCTCAATATTTGGATGTATCTTTTTAGACTAAATATAAAAAAACTCAACAGGAACGAGACACTAGATAGCACGGAGTGGGATGATGAGCTTAGAATATTTCAAAAGAAAGGGGCGCCAATAGGGCCACTAAACAAAAGGCGATACTTGACTTCCGATGAGATGGAGCAAATAGAGGTTTACACGCTTCTAAACAGCCAAGAGCTTGACGAATGGGTGGAGTAAGTGGTCGTTAATTATTTTTATTAACGAAATGATTAAGCGCTTTAAAGACACTAACTTATGAAAATTTTCCTATGCAGACTGTTTGTACAAGAGGAGTGCGGTGGACTTAGTCCAATGTAGATACAATCCAAGAGGAACCAAGAGTACGTAGCATGGTTCAAGCAGACATATTCAAGTGGGAAATATGAGACCGACGTACGAATAGATCCTCTAATCACAGGTCCAGCTAATTCAGTGGCAACCTACGAGGGATACATTGTGAATGGGTTCAGATTTCACACCGATAAGATTTTGGGCCCGAAGAAGAGTTATTGTAGCGGTGTTTATGTGAAGGGAGACATGGGAGGATCCGATGCTACCAACTTCTATAGAACGTTGAAAGACATTATACAAGTGGAATATTGGGGCAGAATCAGACCCCTGCACATAGTCTTGTTCAAATGGGTTTGGTATGATATAAACGCAGGTACGCAAGAGCATTCAACGTACAAGTTGGTTGACATCAACCCGAGGCGTACCTTCAGCACCAATGAGCCGTTTGTATTCGCTAACCAAGAAAAACAGGCATACTATGTGCCCTATCTAAAGAAGACGACGGGGCGACCGAGACAGAGAGGATGGTTGGCCGTATCCACTATTCCTGCCAAACACATAATCGATATGTCATCAGGTGCGGGATCAAACGATGTCGACGTAGGGATGCCGAACCAAGTGCTACAAGAGAATGCATCTGAAGGGTTTAACTTATGCGTGGACCTTTCCTCATTCGATATGAGTATCCAATTGGCCAACGAGGGATTTGATGTGGTTAACGAGGAAGAGGATGGAAACAAGGACGACGAGGGCAATGAGGAAGAGGAAGAGGAAGAGATAATGAGTGACTCAGATTCTTAGAATAGTATGTATGACTAGCTTCGATTATGATTTAGTGGTCGATTTCTATTTTATAAAAAAACTTGATTCACGTTGTTTAATTTCATATTAAAGTTTGTATTCGTGCTTGTAGTAATAACAACATTACATAATTACCAATAAACAAACAACTAACACAGTTTTCAATACTTAGATAAAACGAACAAATAATACTACTACTCCACATCAAACGAACAAATAATACACTACTACTCCGCATAATTACAGAATAAATACGAAACTAGTTTAACATTACATAATTGGTCCAAGCATCAAACGAATTACATAAATACAAACAACTAACACAGTTTTCAATACTTAAATAAAACTAACAAATAAAGCTACTACTACTCATAATCCTCATCATGAAAGCCAAATGTATCAGGAGCTGTGGAGGGTCCAGCACCATTGTCACCATCACCGCCAAGATCGGCTGCATCACCATCCAGAGTGTCGTCATCGGGGTCATCATCGGAGTCATCCTCGTACTCATCATCATACATCGTGCAGTTCGGAGCACCATGCGCAAAAGGATCAGGAGGGAGGGGCGAGGAACGCTGGTCGGCTCGACGAGCATCACGCATGAATCCCCATGTAGGCATGGGTCGAGAAGGAGGAGTACCTATAGTTTGGGTGATGTGCTGGGAAAAGTACTCTATGTGTCCAATGAGCTCGTCAACCCTCTGATCAGTATAAGTCCTAAGACGACGGTTCTCCCTCTCCAACGCCCTCGCATAGTCATGTGTCGTGTCTAGCTTCTTCTTCGTCGAGAAACCAAACCGATCGTGACGTGCATCCGTAGGGAGACCCGCAGCCTTCCCCTTCTTCACTCCTCCAATCGCCGGAATCCACAGCTCCTAATCTAGTGGTGGCCACGCAGAACGATCTGCCTCGTACCTCTCGATCATACGGCCTATGTAGTCCTCCTGTTCATTTTGTCAGAATTGTTAGTACATAATTAAGGAATACATATGTTAATATAGTAATCAAAGAATGCGTTACAAGTTAAATACTTACGTAGATAGCCCTATACTTGGGGTGAACCCAAACGCGGCGACGTGGAGCTCCCTTTGGCAGACCACTGGGCACATGTGTGTGGTGATAACGATATGCCTCATTGTGGTGAGGCTCATGGGCCCCTGGAGGTCTCGAAGCAGCCTGCATATTGATATACATTTGTTATTTTAGCTATTTAAATTTAAGATAATAATATTATTCGTATAGAAACTTAATTTAATAAGACATACCATCATACGTCGAATCTCCGTGTAGCTCTGGGACCCACTAGCATGAGTAGCGCGTGCAGGACGATCAGGGTCCGGTGCCTCTCCTCCTTGCCTGTTCTTCTGGCCTGACTCTAATTTCTTCGCATGGTCAGCTGACTCCCAATGCGTCACGAACATCCTGTCTAACTTGTCGCTCATCCAACTGTTCTTCAGACGAGTCGTCCACTTCGGATCATCCTTCATGTCGTAATAGTTCTTCTTTGCATTGTACATGATTTCCTTGTAACACTTCTTAGCCTTCATCTCGTATGCGGAATGTGCCCGAAGCATGTCAGCCGGATCAATGTAGTATATGCTCTGCAATTAAATAAGGTTTTTAATTAAGGTTTCGTTAAATAAAAATCTTATTATGTATATATATTTAGTAAACTTTCAAAATCTCACCTTAAACTTAGCCCACATTTGTCCCTGGACTACTGGATCGACCTCGGTGTACTGGATCTAATGATCGAGGTAATCGCCGCCGCTACGTTGCTCCTATCAACAAATACGCTGTGCAGATCTGGCTTGACCCTACGACGGGCTCTACGGTCAGTCGGAACATGCGGCCCTCTTGATATGCCTCGGCCCGGTCTCTGCTGCGTCGCTGAAGATGGTCCTGCACCGGCATCGTCTGCAGGGGAAGAAGTACTAGGACCCGCCGGTGTAGACTCAGTAGAGCGTGGCCTAGGTGCCGTAAGCCTCGATGATGACGGTGGCCTTGATGATGACGATGGCCTAGATGATGACGATGGCGTCGATGCTACGTGATCATCATCTAGTCGAAATGGTACTACTAGATCTGGTGGAGTACCGCCGCTAGGTCCGATACGCCTATGTGGATGTGAAGAAGTAGGGGACTCGGCAAGATCGGTATCAGGTGCATCGACAGGATCGGGTGGTGCACCGCCAGAATAAATGATCCGTAGACGAGGACCTATCCTCGGTGGACCAGTGGGTGGAGTACTCGATGGAGTGATCGATGGACCACTACGCCATCTCTTCGAGGGCTGGCCACAATCGCTATCACGGGGCGATATGTCGTCGAAGAGGAGTGCTACGGACTAAGTAAAAGCATCTAAGTTAGAATTTTTCTAATTATAGAGATGACCTAAATTTAATCAATACTAAGTTATATAGTTTTTTCCTAAAGTCATAAATAATTACTAAACTATTACATTTCCTAAAGCCTAACAATTCCTAAAGGTATAAATAATTAATAAAATAATAAAGGTATAACATTTTCTAAAGCCTAACAATTCCTAAAGGCATAAACATCTAACATTTCCCAAAGCCTAACAATTCCTAAAGGCATTTCCTAATTAAATCCTAACAATTTCTACAATATCTAACAACTAATATTAAAATATTAAATATAACATAAATAATTAATATTAAAACATTAAATATAACATAAATACCTCCATAATTAACGTCCTAATAAATAACTTAACACATATAAAAATCATATATAGTTTTCCTAAACTCATAAATAATTACTAAACTATAACATTTCTAAAGCCTAACAATTCCTAAAGGCATAAATAATTACTAAAATCATAAAACTATAACATTTCCTAAAGCCTAACAATTCCTAAAGACATAAAAATCTAACATTTTCCCAAAGCCTAACAATTCCTAAAGGCATAATTAATTACTAAAATCATAAAAATATAACATTTCCTAAAGCCTAACAATTCCTAAAGGCATAAAAATCTAATATTTTTCGAAAGCCTAACAATTCCTAAAGGCATTTCCTAATTAAATCCTAACAATTTCTACAATATCTAACAATTAATATTAAAATATTAAATATAACATAAATAAATAATATTAAAACATTAAATAAAATATAAAAACAAGAAAAAGCGAAAAAACTTACCGGATCGGAAGTGGCGACGGAAAATTGGTCGCGAAAGAGGGGCAGGCGGTCGGCAATAATATGGGGAGAGAGAGAAAAGTTGAGTGTGAAAATGAAGAGGAGGAGGGAGGTATTTCTACCTCCCTCTTTCCCGACCGTGAAATTCGGTCGGGAAGTCTCGGCCCAGCTGGGCCGAGATTAGGGCTACATCTAGGCGGGAAATTTCCCGCCCAGATTTTTCCAGACCGCAATTCGGTCGGGAATAATATTCCCGACCGAATTGCAGTCGGGAATATATTTTCCCGACCGATTTTCGGTCGGGAATTGTTTTTTTGAAAAGCCCGACCGAATACCGGTCGGGAAAAGTCGTCCCGACCGAATATCGGTCGGGAATGCTCCCGACCGAAATCCGGTCGGGAATGACCCGAGAATCTTGTAGGGTTAAGTGGGGGGGGGGACGTACAAAGTCGCAGTTAAGTGTTAGAACTTTGTGTATGTTTCTTTAAATTTTATGTTTTATTTGAGTCAGTCGTAGTAGAGTTAGTGTTGAGTCTTTTTTGTTTTATTTTGATGGTTTATTTCTTGAGTTAGTTTGAACAATTTTATTAATTATGTACTATGTTTATTGTCATCTTTCAAGTTTTAAATTATGAAAGGATGCATGGTCTTAAATTAATGATGATATATGTGATGGGGCGTTTGATGTGATAACATAATAGAATATAAGATAACAAATAATTGTCAAGCCTAATTCTTTGTGCCGCAAGTGCACGAATCAAGTAATAATAAAATTGTGAGTATAGTTAGAAACTAACATTTGAATTCCAAGGAAGTGGTGGTTTGGTGAAAGAATCAGTTAGATGCAGGATACTAACTACTGTCACTATTGTCTCTTGTGTTTGCAACGCGAATGTTATTTAATCTAAGAACTCTGTGAATGCGTTTAAAACTAAGAATACTTTATCTAAGATGCTTAATAACTAGGATACAAGAATGAATTCTATCTAGGATGCGAGAAAACAGTAAATTATGTTTTTTCGATTTTGAATGCAAATAAACAATAAAAGACAATTAATCTAAGAAAGCAATTAAATCTATTAAAGTACTAAAGCTTTGAATTAAACTAAGGTAACTAAACTAGAACATAATTGAATTGATTGTGTTTGTAAGCAATATAAAGATATATTGTTTATAGGTCGGGTTTCACTAAGATCTCTTCCTATACTTCAGTTATAATTCTTGGTAGTTTCTTGATGGTACACGCCTAATGGATCTGTGGCATATGACATGAGTTATCCTAACCATACCCCTACAAGTCTCTAATAACCTATCGCGTTAACAGAATCAACCTAATTGTTAGTTGTTTTAGTAGACATATCAAATCTGCAACCCAATTAACTCATCTGTCTCACGCCAACAAAACCTACATAATTAAGACAGATATAATGTGATCTAGGTATTGCACCCTAGTTGCTTTTGCATTCACAAATAATGTGACAGATCTTAGCGTTCTACACTTCGGGCGGACACACTTGGGTGCTTCCGTTTTATCTCAGCAAGAGTAAGGTTAGTCACATAACATATTATTATTCTATTTAGACATGCAACAACACGAAGTACACACCTAATAAAATAACTAAAACATATTAATTAATCCAAGTTACTCTCATATTCCAAACAATGAGTAGGTTAGCTCTCATAGCCATGAGTTCAACAATCATCAAAGAAGTAAACAACATAAATGAGATAAAAAAAAAGGGTAAAGAAAAACTTATCTGATCCGGTGGAACTTTGTTGCTTGACTTTTCTTCTTCTCTCCTTGATGATCTCTTCTTCTTCTAAACTACTTTCTCTCACACGATGATTCTACTAAACTAAGACTTTGTGGTGCTCTTTGTAGACACATTAATTTTGTGTCTAATTAAATTAAATGATGATAACTCTTAAGATGCAAGAAATAAAATATATTTTATTTAATCTTAATAATTAGAGGGATTAAAATAAATATATTAATTAAATCTTAAGACAAGAAAATAATTGTTCTTCAAATCTCAATACATGGAAAGTCTTCTCCTCAAAGTCTCAATATTCAAGAGATTGAAAGAATTCTCCACTAAATCTCAACACAAGGAAAGAATTCCCCACCAAGTCTCAATCTTCAAGAGATGGAAAGAAGATTCTCTTAGATAAAGTCTTCTATATCAAGAAATTGTAGGCGCGTCACAATCATTCATTTCATCAGGAGATTCTAAATGAGATTCGTTCCCCAACTATAAATAGAGACACTCTTGAAGAACAAAAACACAATTCAACCTTCAAGCACAGATTAAGGAAGTTCAATAAATCCTCTCCAACAAGTTCAGCAATCTTCAAGGCCTTCTTCAACAATCTTTAAGTTGTTCTTCGCAAAGAACTCCTTTCAATCCGTAGTCAAGTCTCAATTCCATCCAAAAGCCATTTTTGAAGATCACACTTCTACCGAGGAAGATCAAACTCTAAGAATTTCAATAAATCCAAAACCAAGTTCACACCATTCTTCATTCGTCTTCAAGTCAAAAATCCGTTTAATCAGAGATCAAGTCCCAAGACCCTCGTAAAACCGTTTTTGAAGATTAAAGTCCATTCAAAGAGATCAAAACCCAACAAATTCTAGGAACTAAAGACGAAGATCATATCGTTCTTAATCAGACCTTCAAATCAAGCCGTCAAGCCCTCGAATCAACGTTTGTCAAATATCCAAGTATTTGAAGATCAAGATTCCTCTAAAGAAGATTGACATTCAACAAATTCAAGACAAAGATCAAATTGTTCATCGCGAAGATCAAGTCAAGTAAATTGTTAATTCAAGATCAAGACCCAAAAGCCCTTGGATTAACGTTCAACTCAAATACATGTTGAAGAGATTAAAATCAAATACACTCTCAAGTCAAAAAAATCTCAAGATTATTTACTGTAGAAAAGAGTCAAAGGAACAATGGAGATTGAACCATAATTGTACTTTAAATTTATTCAAACTTATTTTGTAATCTTTTCTTGTCTTTAATTAAAGAGTTCAAGAATTTTTCGATACGAATTTGGCACGCCCGGTGGGACAATCTCTACCTCTCGTCTGTTTTCCAGTAAGTCTCAAATTTAAAGTCACAAGAAGTCAGTGTTGCTCAACAATGGACAAGTCAATGGGGGCAACAAGCGAAGTGTTAACAGGTTTGGAATAATACCCGATTTATTTAGAGGTTCGGAACGCTATTATCCGTGGTTCAAAGAAAGTAAATGACTATTTGGGAAAAATTACGAAAATATCCTTCCTTTATTCACTGAACTTCTTATTCCGAGGAGCACAAATATGATTTTATGCTTTTTTGGGTGAATTTTTTTGTCTCTCCCCTCTCCTTTTTTTCTCCTTCCCCTTATATAGGTATGGGAGGGAGTATGTGTCACCATGCATGTGGTACAAGTGTAATGTTGCATGTATTACAAGTGTCCTTCTTATAGATAAGGTATATCTTGTTGACAAGGTGCTGACTAGGCTGATCATTATCTTGTCCGAGGGCTACGGGGAGTTCCGAGGGGTTACTTCTTCTGTTTTCTTCCCTTTGATAGGCGGAATCTTCTGTTTTCTGTTCTCCGAGGGGCTGAATTTCACGAGGAGGTTCACTAGTTGAAGTGAAGTGGGTGTCCGAGGAGTTTTCTGTTCCGGGGACAGCTATTTCTTCATTGACTTCTTTAGTAAGATTTTTCGAGGGGCAGATTTGTCTCGCCAGGCTTGTAAGGTGGGCTCCGAGGGCATCAATGTGCATGTAAGGCGGTATTCTTGCGTATGGATCCCAGTAGTAGGGATTCCGAGTGTTTCCTGCTATCGTGAAAGTAGTGGCTCCTTCGGGAATCATTTTCCGAGGGCTTTCTGGTCTTTGTTGAATGACCTCCTTGGTTGGTGCCTTCGGAGTAAGGGAGTTTAGTGATTGGTGCTTTGAGTAGGACGTTGTTTTGTGAATTTTGGCCTTCGGGATAATGGTTCCGAGGGCTTTGGGAGTATTCAGCAAGGAAGTATTTTCATATAGTGGTCCCTCTTGGCGCAGTGATGGATATCCGAGTCGCGTGGATCCATCGGGGTTTACTCTTTTTCCGATGCCACGTTGATATCTTATTTTTATCCATCTTGACTTTCCAAGGGACGCTTGGGTGTCCACTCGGGTGTCACGTCGTACCCTAGTAGGATACGTGAGTTCCGAGGGATTCTATTATCTCTTCGGGTGCCACGTCATACCATAGCAAGATATGCGACATACGAGAGTGACGATAGTATCGTCTTTGGGATTAATCCCTAATTTAAGGGTTAATCTTTCATATAATCCCTTATTTATTTTTTAGGGTTAACACTAGCCCCCCCAAATTTCGATCGTTCTCGTAGAGACGAGTGAAATTTTATTTCGTGGCCTTAATAAGGCAAAAGGGGCTTTTTCTTTATTTTTTGGTAATTTTTCCGAGGGCTTAGGATTTTCTCCGTTCTTTTTTATGATTTACGAGGGTATTATATGTATATAAGTATACATTTAAAATACCGTGAAGTAAAATTACCGTTATGTTCTTGGGAAGTAGCGGTTCAGATGAAAAGTTGTTTTTATAACGGCTCTTTCTAGCCGTTAGATGTCTTAAATGTCATTCATTCGTCCGTCCATTAACTTGCAGTAACGGCTAGCGCGTGGATTGACACGTCGCTTCCTGAGTGGAGACGTGGGGCGTGGGAAACGGGGCACGTCTTTAATGGCGGTCTACTTATAAATATACCCGTCCGTACTCTTCTTCCCCATTCTCTTCGCAAAATCTTTCAATTTTCAAGCTTCCAAATCTTCAATCTTCTCCAATTTTTCTTAAGCAGAAAAGAGTGACTTTAATTCTTCTCAATTTCTTATTCTCTCTTACCCAACTTGTAAAAATCTCTCTCCGCCCCAAAAAGTAGATGGTTTCCTCTGTCAACACGTCCTTCGCCGCTGCTGTTTCTGTGGATGCTCCTGTTCCCGTCGCGACTACCGTTCCCCTCGTGGGACCTGCTGCCGCTACTCGTAGGAAAAGGGCGGCTGTCGCCGAAGGGAGTGGTGCCGCCGCCGCGAAAAAGGCTAGGGTTTCTAAATCGAAGAAACCCCCTCTCCGTGACTTTTCTAAAATTGAGAATGTCCGATCCGTGGTGACCTATGAGCAGGTCATGGATTTATTTGAAGCTACGGGGACTACAATGATGAATGCGACTATTCATATTCCTTCGGAAGACCAAAGGGCGTGCTATCCCCCCACGGGTATGCTTACCGTGTACTTTGCGCAAGTGAATTACGGGTGGCGCTCGTTTATGCCATCTTTTTTCTGCGAAGTCTTCAAGACTTGCAAGATTTGTCCGAGTCAGTTGGTCCCCAATAGTTATGCTGCCCTTTGCATTTACGTGTTCTGGTGTATGGTTAAGGGGTACGAGTGCAACGTGGACCATTTTCTGTCTATTTTTGATGTGGGAGTGTCACCCGGGGGATATCCCTTTTATCACGTTCACCATCGGGATCACTCGGCTAATTCTTCAAAGAGGATTTTGGGCGCGACGATAAGCTCGCACGGCGTTTGGAAGGACAAATTCTTTTACGTGAAGCCCGTCCGAGGGAAGTGGGATGTGCCCTACAAGTGGGGGGAGGGTGTGACTCCAATTCACACTTTGGCTGAGGATATGGTACTCTCCCTAGTGATTGCCCAGCATGCGCTAATGGAGTCAGAAGACTTTCGATGGCTATTTGGGAGGGTTGGGCTTCACTTTGTGGTAGGGGTCAATGACAACATGAAGAAGCCGCTTTTTGTTCCGAGTATGTACATGGCGGCTTTCAGTAAGTTTCCTCTTCTTTATTCGCATATTTCTTTCACTCTATATCTATTTCTTTAAGTAGTCTTCCTTATTTTTCTGTCACCCGTACTAATACGTTTTTGTGTGGTGCAGAGGAGGTTATGGCGAGGTACTATCTGGTACCTGGTTCTGAAGAGGTGGTTCCAGTTGGACACAGCGAGGCTTCCGAGGGGGGAGGTCACAGGGAGGAAGGTCACGAGGAGGCGGAGGCGCAATCCGAGGAAGCAGGGATGGACGCGGGAGTCGAGGGTGTATACGAGAATATCCCACGTCCCTCTTTATATGCCGAGGGCATATGTCTGGATGTTGCTCCGTTGCGACAGGTGGACCCTAGGTCGGCAATGATCTTGATGCCTTCTTCCGGGTCCAATACTAGCAATCTTCCGAGGAGTTCGCAGGGGGTGCAATCTCCGATAGCCGAGGAGGAAGAATTTTCATCTCCGGGGCCAAATGTCATCTTGGTCTCCTCTCGGGATCCTTCGCCTGCTATTCCGGATCCTTCTCCCCTTCGCCCTCGTAAGCTTCTTATCCTTCTCCGCTTTTTTGACTTTAATATCTTATTTATATTGATTCACTATTCGAATTTCGTTTTTATTATTTTAACTGCTTACCTTGCTCTTGTAGAGGTTGATAAGGGGAAGGCTCCTATGTTTCCGGGCGCGGATCTGTTCGCTCAGCTACTTCAACCGGACTCGGAGAAGTCATCCGAGGGGCTCGGCCAAGGTCCTACGGACCTACTGAAGGATTTTGAGGCAAAGAAGGAAGTGTGGGATACCCTGCTCCGGGGGGAGGGTCCCTCGACCACTGCAAAAGTTCCGGAAGTGATTACAACGGAAGCAGTGGCCACGACTCCTGCTACGGCTATTCCTCCTCCGATAGGAGACCTCCCGAAGAGGGTTCCCCTGCGGAGGTCAGCTTCCGAGGGGAATTTTTCATCTCAAGTGCCTGAGAAGGAGCCTTCGACTGTAGGGGAGGCATACCATGAGATCCTTCATTTCTTCGGATCTTCTCTTGCTGCCCCCGCGGAAGGTTATCAGTTTTTGCGGGCCAGCATGGTCTGGATGGAAACAATTGTAAGTATTAATCCTCTAGCCACTTGATTTTTACATAATACCCCTCTATTTTTTCTTATGTTTCTTTTCTTGTTATGTAGTCCAAGAAGACTCGAGAGGTCCTCACTGCAGTAGAGCAGCGCCATTCGAGGGAGGTGGCTGAGTAAGGACCTCTCCGAAGACAGGTGACTTCTCTCCGGGCCCAACTCTATGAGGCCGAGTCAATGAGAGATGTTCTCCGAACGAAGTTGGAGGCCAGCGACTTCGTTTGGAGGGAAGATCAGAGAGCCAAGGAAGTGATGCGGCTCACTTTGCAGAGGATGCAGTCGGCTTACGACAAGCTGGAAGCGTCCGAGGGAGCTGTTCGAGTCCAACTGACTCTTCTGGAGAAGGAGAAGAGGGAATCCGAGGAGCTTCTCCGTGCTCGGGTAGAGGCTCTGGAGAAAGAAAAGTTGGGGTGGTTGGAGCGAGAGTAGGAGCTTCAATCTCGGGTCAAGGAGTTGGTGGATTTGAAGATAGCCAAGATGGTGCCCCAGGAGGAGGTGCAAGCCCGAATCGACGAGGCTGTTCGGTACGCGGCAGTGGAAGCGGAGCGTCAAAGTGCTTCTTTGTCCGCTCGGGATTCCCTTGGGCATATGTTATGGGGATGGTTAGAGTGTGCTACCGTAGCCCCTGGAGTAGTGCCCTCGGGGGTGAACTTTGGTAGTCTTTTTGACGTCAAGAAGCTTGCCAAGTCGTCTCCTGAGCAGGTTCAAAATCTTCTCGAGATGTATGACGCGGTGATGACACCTAGAGGCTCTCTTGTTCCTCTTCCGACCGCGTCAGATCTTGGGGCTACTGGTTCAAGTAGGATTTCACCTCCACCCCCACCTCCACCGAGTACAGGGATTTAGAATAGGATCCCTTCTTTTTTATTTTTTCTCCTTTTGTAGCCTTTTCTTATGTTTTTGTAAATTTTTTCGAGAGCTTCTCGGATTTATGAATGAACAATTTGTCCTATTCCTACCTTTCTATTTTGTCTTATTTGTCCATTAGCATGAGATATTAATAAATTATTAGCATGCTTACATATAAAACTTATTCTTTTTACTCTTCTTCAAAAAGATAAGCTAAAGACAAAATCTTTTATCCGCTGACTAAGTACATAGCTTAGCAGGACGTGTCAAATTACATGCGTGTTTAAGAGTTATTTATCCTAATTAAGGACACTCATTAGCACGTGTCATATTCGTAGGAGTGGGTGGTACAGCTCCAGCTTTTTTCATATGATCAATTCATCACATATAATATGTTAACCACTGTTTTGAAACCCGGCCCGGACCGGCCGGTTCGACCGGTTCGACCGGGAACCGGTGCCTTGTCCGGGCCGGTTCGCATGCAAAAGCGGGTTGATAGCTGCAGTGGTTGACCCGGCGAAACCCGCCGGTTCGACCGGTGACCCGCTGACCCGGTTCCGGTTACGAACCGGTTCAGCTAAAAAAAAAAAAAAAAAAAAAAAAAAAAAAAAAAAAACTCAGTTTTTTAATAATAAAAAAACCCTCCAACACTCTAACTACTTTCTTATTTGAGTTTATTGTTGACTTATTACAACTTTGAATTTGAAATTATGTGTTGAAGGTTTTTAATTGTAGACTATTTTTGTATTTTTGTTTGTTACTTTATTGTTTTGGTACAATGAATTTGGAGTTGTTTAATATTTTGTTTGCTTATTTAGTGATTAGTTATGATAATATATTAATATGGTATATTAATTTAGAGATTTTGTAGTATAAGGAGTATTTTTGTTATAATTTTTGTTATACACTTGAATATTTTCTATATATTTTATTAAATGTTGACTTTAGTCAACAAACCGGTCCAACCAGTGGTTCGACCGGTCCGACCTGTTGACCCACTTTCCGGTAGCCTCACCGGGTCACTCACCGGGCCGGGTTTCAGAACACTGATGTTAACAATGGTACGTATACTCATCGTTAAAAGCTATCTTGCTCTAGCAGATAAATCATCTTACTTTCTTCTTTTAGAAATCTACCTTCGTAAGACTTGCTTTCATTCTCGTAGTTGTACTCAATACTTTATTTTCGACCTTCGTATAAGAGTAAACGGAAAACTTACCATTAAAGATGATGCCGCCACATCGCAGGCATGGGGGGTCCACATCATCAAGTAGTTCTTCTCGGAGTCGTGCCCGAGTCGGCCCTGGATCCCAGGTTTATAGTGCCTCCTCGGAGAGTTCTTCCCCGGGACAGTGTAATAGGTTGGTTGAGAATCAAGTGATCATTGGGACAAGTTCGTCTTCAAGGGTGGGGAATAGGTCATCGTACACGGATTCTCGAAGGATAGACCATATAAGGGATGTGTTTCTAGGTAGAGAACCGTATTCTCTTGCCGACGAGCGTTCTGAGTTTAGCTTAATACATTTGAGTCCCTCACGGTTGATAGGTCGGGGACGGGTCGGTTCCGCCGTTAGTACTGTATACGGAGAGTCTCTAGTAACTCTTTTTACGGAATTCAATCTGAATTTCGATGATTTTGATGTGATTGTGCCCTCCCCGGACCAGAGAGCATGCGATCCTCCTCCTGGATTACTAACTGTCTATTGTGATCAAATGCAATGTGGATTACGGGTGTTTTTTCATCCTTTTCTTCGATCGCTCTTCCAGTATTGGCAAATCTGTCCGAGCCAGTTAACACCCAATTCGTATTGCCTTTTAGTGGGATACGTCTTATGCTGCGAGCTCCTTAACCTTCCCCTATCCTCGTATCGGGTGGGGGCAATTTTTATCCTTCGGCCTTGTTCGGATGGAGTCCCCCTTTTCAACCTGGCCTATCGGGACGTCGAAAAAGCCTTCACTGGTACATCCAGTCCTCGCTCTTGTAGGGGGGACTGGAGGCGGAGGTTTTTCTTCGTCCGTTCGAAAGGTCGTTCGGCCCGATCGTGGGGAGTGCCTATCCGATGGGGCTTGGGATACGTTTTGCCCCTATCCGAGACGTTGGGGCGGGAGTGGGAGGAATTGAGCCATTCCGGGTTATTTTCTGGCTCGTACGATATTACCGGTCTGCTTGCGTGTCCTGAGGCTCTTATTCTGGTAGGTCTTCAAGAGGGAATAAGGAGAGAGAATTCGCCAATTCATCCTCTTCATGGCAATTTCTATTTTCGTAAGTCTGAAGATCTGTCGACTTCTCTTTTATCAACTTATGTGTCCTCGGGATCATCATATACTCTATATTTGTCTTGTAGGTGCTGAGATGGCGGCCTTTTCTATAGATCCATTTAATGGTGTTTTTCTAGGGCGAGCTCTACATGGTATGCGGCAGGCGTCAGAAGGCCTTTCCGATACCTTCGTGGCGGTTACGAGGGCTAACTCTTCCTCAGAGAGGCAGGAATCGGGGGGTTCGCCCGTGGCAGCCCCCCAGTGAGCTTTGTGATTCCTCTCAGGGCAGAAAATTTGACTACGGCACTTTCTCCGATAGACTATCCAGTGCCTCCCTTGGTGTCACGACCCTTTCCTCGGATTTCCGATATCGTGAATGTTGTGGAAGGAGGTCCCGAGCGCGTACCCGTGTCGCTGTCCAGAGGGAATCCTCTTCCTGTAGGCTCTTCTTCCGCGGGCGCGGACCCGGGGTTTTCTCCCCTCGGGGAGGTATCGGGGTTTTGCCGAAATTTTCTTAGTGGTCTACTGAATGTTACGGATTGTGAGTTCATGAGGACCCTTCCTTCCTCTTGTCCTCAGGACTTGGTTTGCAAAAACCTATGTGAGGTAGATACTCATTTTATTTGCTAATTTTGGTTACTTACCTTTTACTTTTCCAGTAGTGATCCATTCATCTTCATACAGATTTATATGGTGCTAGACGCCATCGGATCTCGGGGGTGTTCCTCTTCAGATCCTGGCCTGGTATATCGTCGTCGGGATGAGTTAGAGCATGGTTTGTTGGAAGCTCAGACGGAAATTTCCCGTTTGCAAGAGGAGCATGAAGCTGCTAAAGCGATTCACGAGATGGTCCTTCAGATTGAGAGGGATAAGTCTTGGGAGGTGGAGCGTCAGTTGATGCTAGAAAGGACCCGGGTGACGAGTTTTCAAGCGAGTTTGGAGGAGTTGAAGAGTCAACTTCATCACTCCGATGAGCAATTATTACAGATGATTCGGGAACGGGATACAGAAACTCATCGGGTGCTAGAGATTACTCGCGCTCACGATGTTGCTTTAGTGGTGCCTCGGGTCCAAGCTGTTTTGGATATTGCGGGTCCTTCAACTTTGAGGGAGGCCTTGCAAAAGGAGATGCGCGATATGGTCCGCATCGGGTACCGACTTGGTACGGATGCGGTTCAATCATTGCTAGAGTGTCCTGGGAACTTAATTATTCCCGAGCTTAATCTTCATCCCATCTTTCCCGAAGATAGTCCCGTGGTTTCTGAGGGCGTTTCATTGGCGGATCCAATAACCTTATCCGAGGAGCAGCGTCGTCGCCTTATCCGAGAAGGAAAGCGTCCTTTGTGAGAGGAGTAGTTTGTAGTAGGTGGTATTCAACTTGTAGTAGGTGGTCTTTTGGGGTCCGAGGGCTGTTTATCTATAGTAGATGGCTCCTAGGGGTTAGGTTGCTTGTAATGATTTCCTATGTAAGGCTATCACTTTTGTTTTGCAACCATATGTACCCTATCGGATTCGAACGTATCGTAACCATCCCTTTATGAACAAACAGTTTTATTTATGTAACAATGAAGATGTTACATTAAGCATAGTATTTTCTAAGATTGAAGGAATTCCACGTGTTACGAAGAGTGGCACCTTCGGAATTGGCAAGTAGATAAGTTGCGGGTCCGACAATTCCCGCTATCTTGTAAGGTCCTTCCCATCGGGGTTCAAGCTTGCCTACGTTTTTGGAGGCTCCAACCCGTTTTAGCACTAAATCACCCACTTGAAAAGTTCGAAGCTTTACCTTGGTATTGTAGTATCGTGCCATCCGAGCTTTGTATTCCTCGTTCCGAATGGCTGCTCGGATTCTCCTCTCTTCTAAGAGATCAAGGGCCAGAGCTAAGTTAGCACTATTGGCCACTTCTTCATATTCTTTGACTCGCCAACTCTCAATTGAAACTTCGGAGGGTACGACCGCTTCACAACCATAGGATAGGCTGAAAGGGGTTTCGCCTGTGGCGGTATTTTGCGTGGTCCGATAGGCCCATAATATGCCGGGTATTTCTTCAACCCATTTGGCTTTGTGCCAGTCGAGTCGAGCCTTCATATTTTTCAGGAGAGTGCGATTAGTTCTTTCGACTTGTCCGTTGGCTTGGGGGTATCCCACCGAAGCAAAACGGTGTTTAATTTCCCAATGATCACACCACTTCTCTAACCCTTGGTCAGTGAACTGCAGACCGTTATCACTTACTAGGCTCCGAGGGACCCCAAGCCGGCACAAAATGTTTCTCCACAAGAAATTAATGACCGCCCCTGCAGTTATTCGCGCTAAGGGCTCCGCCTCTACCCATTTGGTAAAGTAGTCTACTGCTACGAGTAAAAACTTCTTTTGACCAGCGTCGGGAATAAGTGGACCGACTATGTCTATTCCCCATTTAGCAAAAGGACATGCGGTCAGATGGGGTTCCCACGGAGCCGCTGGTTGATAAATCCGAGGGGCATAAGCTTGGCACGACTCACACTTTTCCGCGTGGTTTTTGCAATCTTTGACCATCGTGGGCCAATAATAACCCTGTCGGATTATTCGTCCGACCATGCTTCTGCCACTGGTATGACTGCCGCACACCCCTTCGTGAGTTTCTGCCAAAACATGTTGAGCCTCCTCTTCATTTAAACATCGGGCATGAGGGTAGGAGTACGTCCTTCGGAATAGTATTCCGTCTTTGAGGAAATATCGGATAGTCTTCTTAGACATCATTCGTTGGACGGATTTGTCCTCGGAGTATCCTTCAGGATCTTGTAGGTATGCTTTAATGGGTGTCGTCCAGTTTATCGGAGGATTTGTCATGGTGACACTTACCTCTTCAGGTTCAGTCCTCTCTGATTCGCTCATGTGTAACAGAGTGATTTTCTGGGTACGAATGGTGGTCAATTGTGCAGCCATTTTGGACAAGGCATCGGCTTCCTGGTTATTCCCTCGAGGAATCTGCACTAACTGATACTCCTCGAACCATGCTTTGGCCCGATGGACTACTCGGAGATAACTCTGCATCCTTTCCTCTTTGGCTTCATATGTGCCCTGAACTTGCTGCACAACTAACTGAGAGTCGCTATGCAGGCGGACTCTTCGTATTCCGCCTTCCCGAGCAAGCCTCATTCCGATAAGGAGGGCTTCATATTCAGCGTCATTGTTGGATACGGGGTAGTCAATTCTAACCGCAAAATGTAGCGCCTCCTCTTCGGCTTCCGTGTTGATCAGGATTACCCCGGCTCCACCATGCGTATTTACGGAGGAACCGTCCACGTAGACATACCAGAGAGGTTCTTTCCTTTCCACTCCGATTCCTGTAAGTTCCACTACAAAGTCTGCTAGCACCTGGGCCTTGATGGAAGGTCTCGGAGCATAGGAGATATCATACTCCGTTAGCTCGGCGACCCATTTTATCAGCCTCCCCGAGGTCTCAGGTTTGTTGAGAATTGCTCGTAGAGGGTGCTTAGTCAGGACAGTGATCGGGTGGGAGAGAAAATATGGGCGCAATTTACGCGCCGTGGTAACTAAAGTGAGTACAAGTTTTTCTATCAGAGTGTACCTGGTTTCCGCTCCGAGGAGAGTTTTACTAACGTAGTAGACCGGATGATGTTCCCCATCGTGCTCTTTGACCAATACCGCCCCGATAGCCTCCTCTCCTACGGATAGGTACACGAAAAGCTCTTCCTGGGGTGACGGTTTGACCAGCAAGGGTGGTCTTACCATATAGTTTTTCAATTCCTAGAGAGCTTCTTCACATCGTGGGGTCCATTGAAATTCTTTGATATTCCGAAGGATTTTAAAAAATGGGAGCCCTTTCTCTGCTGATTTGGAGACGAATCGACTGAGGGAGGCCATTCGCCCAGTCAGTTTCTGCACGTCCTTTATGGATTTCGGGGTTGGTAACCCAATAATTGCTTCAGGTTTCTCGGGGTTAACTTCTATTCCCTTCTCAGTGACCATAAATCCCAGAAATTTGCCTCCTCGGATACCGAAGGAGCATTTCCGAGGGTTTACCTTCATCCCAAAGCGATCCATGATAACTAACGCTTTCCGCAAATCTTCGGGATGATCTTTCGCGGCACGACTTTTGACGACTTTGTCGTCTACATATACTTCCACAGTTTTTCCGATGAGTCCCACAAACATGAGATTCACCAGTCGTTGGTATGTAGCTCATGCGTTCTTAAGTCCGAAGGGCATAACTAGATAGCAAAAAGTACATGCGTCCGTAATGAAGCTGGTTTTGTCCTGGTCCGGGAATGCCATCGGGATCTGGTTGTATCCTTGGTCCCCATCTAGAGTCGACAGGAGTGCGGAACCAGCGGTAGAGTCGACCAATTGGTCTATGCTTGGCAAGGGATAGCAGTCCTTTGGGCAAGCATCATTGAGATCGGTAAAGTCAACGCACATTCTCCATCTTCCTCCTGACTTAGGGACCAGGACCACGTTGGCCAGCCACTCAGGATATACGACTTCTCGGATTTGTCGTAGGCTGAGAAGCCGTTGAATTTCTGACCGAATAATCTTGTTGCGTTCGGGTCCCATTCTTCTCTTCTTTTGTTGAATGGGTTTGGCCCCCGGCTTTACATTAAGGAAGTGTTGGCATACCTTATTACTGATTCGTCCGGGGGGGCCTCCTTCCCATGCGAAAAGATGACAAAATTCCTTTAGAACAGATACCAATTGGGTCTCCAATTCGGGTTCCATATTAGTGCCCATCTTGATCGCTCTAGCGGAATTTCCTTCCACGAGTTCTACCATTTTAAGCTCTTCAATGGGTTGGACTCGGGTTTCTTCTACTTTCCGTTTTTTGCCACTATCCGAGGGGTTTTCGTCTTCTTTGGGGAGTAGGGCATTCATTCGGCATTCTCTGGCTCGAGCTTGATTGCCCCGGACTTCTCCGATGCCTGCCAAGGTAGGAAATTTTACCTTAAGGTGGAGGGTAGAGGGGATCGCTTCGAATGACCGAATGGAGGGTCTGCCGCATATAGCGTTGTATGTCCTTGACGAAGCCTCCACCACCCAAAATTTGGTGTGTTCCGTTCTTCGTAGGGCTCCCTCTCCCCACGACAT
Source organism: Linaria vulgaris (assembly GCA_948329865.1). Lineage (NCBI taxonomy): Eukaryota > Viridiplantae > Streptophyta > Magnoliopsida > Lamiales > Plantaginaceae > Linaria > Linaria vulgaris. The sequence goes on along the minus strand of OX415253.1, from coordinate 22,476,899 downwards.
TGGCAGGGTCACAGTTCCGAGGGTATTACAGGCTTCGCCAGAGAAGCCTACTAGAGGGACTTCAGCCACTTCCAGTTGCTCCTTCTTCAATCCCATGGCTAGATAGGTGGGAACAAACAAGACATCCACGGAGCTGCCCGTATCTATGAGGATACGCTGGATCTCAAATCCATAGATGGTAGCTTCAATTACCAAAGGGTCTTCGTGGGGGTAGACTACACCTTTCAGGTCTTCGGGTCCGAAAGTGATATTTGGTAACCTAGCCCCTTGAGCGGAGCATACTGGGAGCCCTTGTCCTACTCGTCTGGCTTCTTTGAGATATTTTGTCTTCTTACCCTGGGGTATTCTGGAAATGTCTCCTCCCTCTATCATGTTGATCGTCCGTCCCGAGGAGGGGTTGACCTCGTACGTGTCGAGAGGGGGAGGTAGGTTCCGATACCCTGCGGTCCTGTCCCGTGATCGCCACGGAGACGCAACGGTTCTCTCTCGGGGGGATCTTTGACGCTTCCTGGTCTCTTCTTGGGATCTCCTCCGATGTTCCGCGGTTTGTTCTCGTGACTGCTGGTGGAGAGCATCCTTTTCCTCATCAGGTCCTCCTCGGGGCCTTTTCCATACATGTGCTTTGGGCTCTTCGGGATTGTTTCTTTTTAGATAGTTATGCAGATATCCTGCTTCCAGAAGGCGAAGTATTTCTCTTCGCAGGGTAGTACATTCCTCAGTGGTATGTCCATAGGTTTTATGGAATTTACAGTACTTACCCGTATCCTTATCTTTGTTGGGAAGTTTGGCGGGCCGGGGCCAGCGCACTTCTTCGTTGCCCCGCATCACGTTGAGTATTTCCACGGGAGCTAGAGTCATCGGAGGAAGGGGCACAGGTTTAAGGAATTTCTTGACCGTCTCCCCATCGTCCTTCCGAGTGGGTGGTTTCCCTTCTTTGCCCTTCTCTTTGGTTTTAGTTTCCTTTTCAGCCTGCTCGTGACGTTCATTGTCATCCTTCTCCAACCCTCTCTTTGTGTGATCGGCTTCTTCCATAAGAATATGAGTTTCAGCTTGTTGCATAAGTTCATTCATGTCCGTGACATGATTCCCCATCAGGTATCGGAAGAATTCTCCCGCTCGGAGCCCTTGTGTCAGAATGTCGGCCATAATAGTCGGGCTGACGTTCGGAACATCCAGTGCTTCATCCGTGAAGCGTTTTATATATTCCCGAAGAGATTCATCCTTGCGTTGCTTAATAGTAAAAAGATGAGTGGCCGATTTGGGATATCTCCGGTTACAGGCGAAATGGCGTACAAATAGGTGAGCCAACCGGTCAAAGTTGGCCACTGAATTGGGAGGGAGATGGGTAAACCAAGATTGGGCTCGTCCTCCGAGGGTAACAGGGAACACTCGACATAGGACATAGTCCGGGGCGGACGATAGGTCCATTCCTGCCAAATATTGGTGTATATGATCTTGCGGATCTCTCCCATCAGCTTCTCATGTATATAATGGTACATTAATAGGCCGCATTCCTGAAGGAATCGGAGCAGATGCTATTTCTGGAATGAAGGGAGATATCTTAAACGTCGGATCTTCCTTGGGCCCTACAGTCCTCTTGAGATCTCCTACTTCCTTTCGTAGATCTTCAAGGATTCCCCATAAGGTTGGTCCTCCGTTGGGAGTGATAGTAGGGGGGCCGATATACGGGGAGAGACCTCTCTTCCCTCTGGATTATCCTCGGAGTTTCCAAATGATCATAACGCCTTGGCGTCCTCCGAGGAGTTTCCTGGTACCACGAGATTGGCGTAGGGCATTGTGCCCTTCTTACATAAACTTCGCCTTGTTTCGAGGGATGATTTCCTTGGTTCAGAGATCCTGGGACGGTTTCCAGGGGAGATTCGAATTCTCGGTGATTAACCCGAGTGGTAACTTCCACTAATCTTTCATAAACAGATCGGGGAACATTGATGAAGTCCCTTTCATCGGAACGGCGATTCGCTACAGTTTCCTCCGAATTGTCCGAATGGAGCGGATAATTTTCGCTGTAAAACAAATTTTCCATAGTGGATTTGCTTTCTTGAACACGCTCGAGGACAACTTCTATGGCGTTCCCACAGACGGCGCCATTTTGTTAACAGGTTTGGAATAATACCCGATTTATTTAGAGGTTCGGAACGCTATTATCCGTGGTTCAAAGAAAGTAAATGACTATTTGGGAAAAATTACGAAAATATCCTTCCTTTATTCACTGAACTTCTTATTCCGAGGAGCACAAATATGATTTTATGCTTTTTTGGGTGAATTTTTTTGTCTCTCCCCTCTCCTTTTTTTCTCCTTCCCCTTATATAGGTATGGGAGGGAGTATGTGTCACCATGCATGTGGTACAAGTGTAATGTTGCATGTATTACAAGTGTCCTTCTTATAGATAAGGTATATCTTGTTGACAAGGTGCTGACTAGGCTGATCATTATCTTGTCCGAGGGCTACGGGGAGTTCCGAGGGGTTACTTCTTCTGTTTTCTTCCCTTTGATAGGCGGAATCTTCTGTTTTCTTTTCTCCGAGGGGCTGAATTTCACGAGGAGGTTCACTAGTTGAAGTGAAGTGGGTGTCCGAGGAGTTTTCTGTTCCGGGGACAGCTATTTCTTCATTGACTTCTTTAGTAAGATTTTCCGAGGGGCAGATTTGTCTCGCCAGGCTTGTAAGGTGGGCTCCGAGGGCATCAATGTGCATGTAAGGCGGTATTCTTGCGTATGGATCCCAGTAGTAGGGATTCCGAGCGTTTCCTGCTATCGTGAAAGTAGTGGCTCCTTCGGGAATCATTTTCCGAGGGCTTTCTGGTCTTTGTTGAATGACCTCCTTGGTTGGTGCCTTCGGAGTAAGGGAGTTTAGTGATTGGTGCTTTGAGTAGGACGTTGTTTTGTGAATTTTGGCCTTCGGGATAATGGTTCCGAGGGCTTTGGGAGTATTCAGCAAGGAAGTATTTTCATATAGTGGTCCCTCTTGGCGCAGTGATGGATATCCGAGTCGCGTGGATCCATCGAGGTTTACTCTTTTTCCGATGCCACGTTGATATCTTATTTTTATTCATCTTGACTTTCCAAGGGACGCTTGGGTGTCCACTCGGGTGTCACGTCGTACCCTAGTAGGATACGTGAGTTCCGAGGGATTCTATTATCTCTTCGGGTGCCACGTCATACCATAGCAAGATATGCGACATACGAGAGTGACGATAGTATCGTCTTTGGGATTAATCCCTAATTTAAGGGTTAATCTTTCATATAATCCCTTATTTATTTTTTAGGGTTAACACGAAGGCTCTTCGCAAGCGATGATGAAAGATAGACTCGCACCAGGGGGCAAGACATGAAGCTAGTGAAAACGATAAAGCATCATTACTAGAAGAGAAAGTTGTGGCGCTTGCAAGAGTAGTTGAGAATCTTACAAATCAAACTTGAAAGTGTAAGATGTTCTGGAATCAATGTTGGATGGATGTTGTGCCAACATCCAGAGGACAACGTTGAAACCCGAAACATTCTAACCTAAAACATTGTTCCAAAATTCGAGAACATGAGTAAAGTGTTATGGATTAAATGTTAGATGGATGTTGAGTCAACATCCACATGACAATATTAAAACCAGAAACTATTCTGTCAATTTGTCTTTAACTGCTTTATTTTAGTTTTGGCTTTATTCACCTATTAATCAAGTTCCACAATTTTAGTTGTCTTTGTTTATGTCCAGAAAGACCTCTTAATCAAAACGAAGAGAATTTTCCTAAGTTGAAGTTTCCATAATTCAAGAGGAGAAGAATGGTAATACGCACGCGCTTTCAAAGATGGAAAGTTTTGAAGTTCAAGTGCAACTAGGAATCTTTCCAAGATCAACTTTGAACTCAAGAAAGAGTATTTCCTTATTAAAAATCAATCGAATAAAGGAAACAGTTATTTAAGAAGGAGATCAGGTTCAAGAAGGAAAGAAGAGTTCAACTAGGAAACAACATAAGTTACCAAATTTGTGTATAACACGCCTTGGAGATCAAGTTTGAAGAAACCTATATATAGGGTGTGAAGTACATCAAGATACACAAGAAACAATAGAGCTAATTAATCGTAGAGATTATATCTTAAGCATTGTTGCGTGTTTCTTGCTTTGCAAAGTTTGTGAGTATTCGAGTTAAGTATATTATTAGTTTTAAGGAGAAAATTTTTGTCTGCTTTGTTGAGTCCGATCTACAAAAGAGCGAGAGTGATTTTGTGGTGAGGAACATCTTTTTTAAAATCTGTGTAGTTATTTTGCCGTAAGGCTAGGTGGTTGATTATTTATAATAAACCATGGAAAAATTATCTTCTTATGTTCTTTAATTCCGCTGCACGCTATACTCTATCAAGAAGATTGTTTAAGATCAATTTAAGGCAACACCAGCTTAACTTGAGCTTCGACAGTTGTATCAATTCTGATCCAATAATTTCAAAACTCATAAATGTGATGAACATTTGAATAGCATTCTCCAAAAGCTAGAGGGCCAAGAAGGAGTTCGAAATTCCAAAGAAGTAACCAACAACATTGGAGTGCAAGGATGCATCAAGACTAAAATCAACAAAATTGAAGTCTCTCCTCATCTCCAAAAGCAAGAGCTCGTGGAAAGCGGCGATCGAAGCATGGCGCATGAAAATGCTACTCAAGGAGTTGAAGCTCAAGGGTCTAATGAAGGCCTAAGTGAAAGAATCCAAGACACTTCTCTTTGCCACAAGTCAAATTTCTCAAGGAAGGAAGAGCAAGGCGCCATGATGCATACAAAGTTTGCCGAGATAAACATTCAAGGTGCTGAAATTGGAGAATATCCCAAGTCCTCAAGCAAATAAATCCAAGTTTCCTCACAAGGCCTTGTCTATGCCAATCAATTGAAGAAGCTCATTGAAGAAGTTGCAAACGATCATAAAGCTCATCGCAAAAGTTTCAAATCTTACACAAAGCCCTATACTCAAAGAATTGAGCAACTACAAATGCCTAAAAGCTATCAACCTCCGAAGTTTCAAAGATTCTATGGCCTGGAGACCCAAGACAACATGTTGCTCACTTCATTGAAACGTGCAATAGTGCTGAAACTGAAGGAGATCTTTTAGTCAAGCAATTCATTCGATCCTTAGAAAATTTACTTTTGATTGGTATATTGATCTCGAGCCAAACTCCATTGATAGTTGGAACGATCTATAAGTTGAGATCTTCAATCGTTTTTATAGCACTCGGTGCACTATGAGCATGATTGAGCTTGCGAATTTGCATCAACAAGAAGACGAGGCAGTGATGGAGTACATCAATAGGTGGAGAAATCTATCCTTAAGCTGCAAAGAAAAACTATCTGAAACTTTAGCCATAGAGATTTGCGCTCAAGGGATGAATTGGGGTCTCTCCTACATAATTCAAGGAATCAAACAAAGAAACTTTGAGATATAATTTAATTTTTATGTTATATTACTTGACCGTGCACTTACGAACATGTAGGCGTAGCAATTCATTGCACTAAAATAAACTACTAGCTCGCCATGCATCATCCCTCTCTTCCTCCATCTCACCACAAAGGTTGAAGTGTGAATGCACAAAATGAGCCACCTTTCACACGGCAATCTCAGTTCTAAACGTTGCTATGCAATTCTACGGGTGCCCAAACTACAGTGTAAGGACTCGTTTATTTTTTTGCATGAAATTAGATTATAGTGTTTGAGAATGATATATAGCATTTGTTTCTTTGGCTGGTTGTGGGGCAGCGAGGTCCTGTCAACCCGAGAATTCCTTCAACGCTGACTTGTACCAGTCTCGCAGTTGTGTCCCATGTGCCACTCGGATAAAGAAACTACAACCCACTTGTTTGCTGAATGATTTCTCTTCTCCAAAGTCTGTCAGACATTCCCTCTTTGACTAACCCCCCCCCCCCCCCCAACTCGGGACAAACATAATCCCTCACTTGACTTGCCTCTCTCCCCCCCTCCCCATCCCTTCGACAATTAACCTTACTGGCTACTAGGCCCTGTGACGAGCCCAAAATGAGCTCATTTTCCGTCGATAACCAATCTCTTCCCCCAAGATTTTTGTGCTCATTCCCGTACCTTACGGGGAATCTCGCCTGCCCCGCCTCCAAAGCCCCCCAAAATCCACCATCTTCCCATCCGCTGGATTCCTCCCGTTTGGGGGGCATTAAACTCAGCACAGATGGCTCAACACTGTGCAACCTCAACCTACATGTATTGACGATGTGTTGTGTTATTTTATAGGTCGAGTTGTTGGTGTTTTTTCGAAAGTGACAGGATGCAGCACCAACAATGTAGGTAAACTCCGTGCTATTCACCATGGAGTACTATTTTCCTTACGACTTTCGATTCCGGCACTTATTATCAAGATGGCTTTCGAAATTGCTTAAGGGAGACTGGGCCGCCCGCGGGACCCATCGCCTTTGACAGAGACATTGGCCTTGCTCCATGAGATATGGAGTTTGGGAAGACGTTTGGACACAATGTTCATCTCTTGCACATACCGTGAGGCAAACAGGTTCGTGGACGTGCTGGCCCCCATGTGATCTAGTCGCGCTCTCGAGGAGTGTCCGCAGCCGCCATTTTGTGTAGCTTGGACAAGTTGCCCACCCGATTTGGCACATTTTGGCGAGCGTGATTTGTCTTGTATATGTACGCGGTTATCTCGCCGGCCCGACGGCGTACCACGTTGTACTTTATTAGGCTTCGCCTTAGGTTGTTATATATATATTTGTTATGTTAGAAAACATATAAAATATAAAAAACTTCTGATGCGTGTACACAGAAATTATTATTCTTTTAGAGTGATATATGTATTGACTATTGAATTAGACACACGAATCATGACAGTTTAAAATCTTGCTTAGGTTTTTTGCCGACTTTGAGGCCTACTCATTTATGACAGTTGGATAGTAAATAGGATTTTTCTTATTTCTTCACATTAAGCTCAATTTACTTATACATTGTAAGTTTTAAACCCAAATTAACTTTAAAGACCCGTAAGTATTATCTATTTGCTTTTTAGTACATTAAACTAAATAATTCTAGTTTTCGTGTATCTAATATTATTTATACTTTACAAAATTCCGTGACAGAATTATAATCACAGACTCTACAAACTTTTAAGTAAATATATCCTTCCAAAAACTAATTTAGTTTGAATAAATTCTTTCTCGTAGATAGAGATCAGTTGCGGTGCAGTTTGTTTATGTTGATATCACTGATAATTCACAACTGTATACGAATTGTATTTCTTTTTGAAATTAGAACGGATTGGCTTTATATGAGATACTTGAAGTCTTGAATAGGGTAAAGCACCACGTTTATCAACGATTTTTCTGCAATCACAATAAAAAGAAAGAAAAAATGGATTTCGGAAATTGAAACTAAAAGTCATAATTCTACTCGACTAATGTAACATATAAATCAAAAACTTCGTTTTAGTCTTCTCTATGAACGTAACTAATAGTCTAATAGTGTGACAAAAATGAGTTCTTCTCGGTTCCCCAACTTTCTACAAAAAAGGAAGTTCGATTGGTCTAGCAAATTGATAGTGGACCTAACTACACTACACCATTTCCTAGAGTCCACCTATTTTAAAGTTCAAAAGCAATGATGGAAATACTTTTAAGTTTTCTCTTTGTGGAAAAAGAAGAAAACGCATCCTTAGTGGTCACGCGGTACTACCAGCATAGATTATGACATTTGACATCAAAATATGATTTAATTTTAGTCTTATCACTCTTATGTCTTAAATATAATTGTTTATATTTTTAAGATAAATTTTCATTTAATCATAGTTGTATCCATAATTATGTATTCTTTAATAATAACATACATCATTAAAAATAAATTGACTAGATAGAAATTTGTAACTAACGCTTAAAATGTGTTGTATCTATTTCTTTTTTCCTTTTTCTAACAGTTCAATCTTAGATTTATATAATTTTAAAATCAAAAGCTACTTCCTAACACTCTTGTTAAGGGAACGATATGTTAACAATATTTTCTAAAATTGTGGACTTTTGCATATCAGTTTAGATGACATATATATCATTGTTCACTAAATCAGTGAGTCAGTCTATTCTAGTTTGAGATGATGTAAAATTATTATTTTTTATTTATATCGAGTCAACCTCTCCTTATTCTTTTTTTTCTTTATCGTTTGTTTATGATCTTGGACGTGATAAACTTCTTAATTAAACTTTTCATTTTGGGTAGCGACAATAAGGCCTCTAATTATTCATGAAAATGTATATATTTTTTCGCAAAAAAAAAGATTTTAATTACATACAAAAAAAAATTACAAAAAAAAGTGTGAAAATAAAATAAAAATATATACTGCAAGAAAACTCCTTTAAAAGGTATATGTAGATTGAGCTCTTCAAAAGCTTTATACACTTAATTCAAAGTTCACCATTAAGTTAAGGGAAAAAAGCACCATGCCCCCTATTCTTTCTGTCATACCCCAACTTTGAAATTGTTAGTACATTACCCCCCCCCCCCCCCCCCTCCGGTTAGACTTTCCGTCAATTATGAGGGAATATTCCGCCTAATCTTATCACACCACCCCTACCATAATTGACGGAATATTCCCTCATAATTGACATAAAGTCTGGGGGGGGGGGGGGGGGTAAAGTGCAACAAAACAAAGGTGGGGTAAAGTGGGGGGGGGGGGGGGGGTAAAGTGCAACAAAACAAAGGTGGGGGTAAAGTGCGAAACGACATGAAGAATAGGGACAGGGTGCTTTTTCCCCTTAAGTTAATGCAGATTTTTTAGTTGAGCACCTTGTACAAATAAAATAGTTTAACAATTATAAGTGGTATAGTTAACTACGACGTTACGTTGAAAATTATAAGATTATTCTTATAATTGGAAAGAGAATGCGTAAACAAAGAAATTAATGGAATTAAATATAATAGTTTCAAGTTACGACCACAATGCAAAATCAACTCTTTTAAATGAAGGGGGGAAAAAGAATAGGGTAAGAGAGTAGAAAACAAATCAAAGGCAAAATTAATCTGCTACAAAAAAAAAAGAAAAAAAAAACAATTTGCTTTCTCTCATTCAAGTTGAAACAACGTATAGTTAAGTTAAAATAAAAAATCAAATTACATAACTAACAAAAATAAAATAGAGAGTAAAACTTTGTTGCTGAGTATCAAATTCTAAACTGGAATTTGAAATTTATTTAAGTATCGAATCTTGTTTAAGTAAAAGTTTTGAGACCCGGTCAAGTTTATTTGATGGGGTTAAACAAATTAACTACACAAACTACCCCTCAACTATGTGACAATTACACAAACCATCCCTCATAATTGGGAAATTACACAAACTACCGTTATAGCCGATTTTGCTTTTATATATTTTATTGAATGTAAATTCATGCACTTCATTTTTTTTACAAATGAAATAAAAATCAAATCAAAATTATTGCATTAAACCTCATTTATCTCGTTTAAAAAGACAAAAAAAAAATAAAAAAATAAAATATCCTCAAAGAAAAAATAAATATCTGCGAATTTTAGTTTCTACTATAATTTGAAGTTGAAAGGTTATCTTAATTATTTTAATATTTTCGGCTATAAGGGTAGTTTGTGTAATTTCCCAAATAGGAGGAGTAATTTCTGTAATTACCCCATAGTTGAAGGATAGTTTGTGTAATTCTCTCTATATCATATCACAAAGGACACGTGTCAGATCGTCTGTGAAGAATCGTCCGTTGATTTGATAACCCGTAATGAAAAATCTCACCAAGCCTTTATATTCATTTTTCTGCAGTCAAATCTTTTGACCAAAAAATGTACGTACTACTCATCTGCCAGTATTACCTTTCCACTACGTTTGATAATTGAAAAAAAAGGGAAAAGAAAAAAGAATCCTCTAAACCTGTATTTGTGAACTCTTAAAAGAACCTGAAAACTACTTCTACTAAATGACTCTATTTAAGAGGATCACAAAAGTTAACCTCTCTCCCCCTCACTAACACACAAAACCATGGCTACAAAAACTCTCCAAACTTCATTCTTTAGCATTTTCAGCATCTCCCTCCTCCTTTCATCCATCTTTAACCTAGCCACTGCCGAATTTGATGATGACTTCATTGTCAAGCTCAGTCATAAACCAATGAAAGAAAAATTCAGTCATTTTCGGGTATACTGGCACGACATCATCAGCGGTCGAGCCCCCACATCTGTTCAAGTCGTCAAACCACCTACGATTACGAGCATGTCCGGCTTTGGAATAGTTAACATGATAGACAATCCACTAACATTAGGACCCGAATTGAACTCCAAAGTTGTAGGAAAAGCACAAGGCTTTTACGCATTGGCTTCGCAAGAAGAAGTTGGTCTACTAATGGCCATGAACTTTTTCATCGTAGAGGGCAAGTACAACGGTAGCACAATCACTATACTGGGAAGAAACGCGGTGTTCGATAAGGTACGAGAAATGCCAGTAATAGGCGGAAGTGGGCTTTTTCGATTTGCTCGTGGTTACGCTCAGGCCCGAACACATTGGGCGGATCTAAAGACGGGAGATGCTACTGTTGAGTATAGTATTTATGTTATGCATTATTGATTATTTAATTATTAGGTGAAATATTTGTTTTTGTTTAGACTTAAGTATTATCACGAGGAATCATTGGGTTTTCAATAATATCGGCTTATATAGTTCTGAATAATTAATAATCATGTGCGTGTACGAGAAGTTGAGGTGACGGGATTTGGAGTATGTTGCTGTGATTGTTTGGGTAGAAACTAGAAAGATCAAGAGATTTCGATATTTGTTCTACTTTTTCGGGTAATAATTCTGTTGTGAACTATTCAATTCGGTTTATATCAATTATGTCCGAACCTGGGCTAATACATCCGAACCTGGGCTAATACATTGTTGGTAACGTGGATCGTAAACATGAATTTATAAACTTAAACATAAATATATTTCAAGATTGAGATAACGTCGAGTAAAGAATAATATATATTAATATAAACAGAAAATACAACGACATATGTAATGGATCCACAACAACTGCATGTGTTAACCCTAAAAAATAAATAAGGGATTATATGAAAGATTAGCCCTTAAATTAGGGATTAATCCCAAAGACGATACTATCGTCACTCTCGTATGTCGCATACCTTGCTATGGTATGACGTGGCACCCGAAGAGATAATAGAATCCCTCGGAACTCACGTATCCTACTAGGGTACGACGTGACACCCGAGTGGACACCCAAGCGTCCCTTGGAAAGTCAAGATGAATAAAAATAAGATATCAACGTGGCATCGGAAAAAGAGTAAACCCCGATGGATCCACGCGACTCGGATATCCATCACTGCGCCAAGAGGGACCACTATATGAAAATACTTCCTTGCTGAACACTCCCAAAGCCCTCGGAGAATGATTCCCGAAGGAGCCACTACTCTCACGATAGCAGGAAACGCTCGGAATCCCTACTATTGGGATCCATACGCAAGAATACCGCCTTACATGCACATTGATGCCCTCGGAGCCCACCTTACAAGCCTGGCGAGACAAATCTGCCCCTCGGAAAATCTTACTAAAGAAGTTAATGAAGAAATAGCTGTTCCCGGAACAGAAAACTCCTCGGACACCCACTTCACTTCAACTAGTGAACCTCCTCGTGAAATTCAGCCCCTCGGAGAAAAGAAAACAGAAGATTCCGTCTATCAAAGGAAAGAAAACAGAATAAGTAACCCCTCGGAACTCCCCGTAGCCCTCGGACAAGATAATGATCAGCCTAGTCAGCACCTTGTCAATAAGATATACCTTATCTATAAGAAGGACACTTGTAATACATGCAACATTACACTTGTACCACATGCATGGTGACACATACTCCCTCCCATACCTATATAAGGGAAAGGAGAAAAAAAGGAGAGGAGATAGACAAAAACTCACCCAAAAAGGCATAAAATCATATTCGTGCTCCTCGGAATAAGAAGTTCAGTGAATAAAGGAAGGATATTTTCGTAATTTTTCCCAAATAGTCATTTACTTTCTTTGAACCACGGATAATGGCGTTCCGAACCTCTAAATAAATCAGTTAATCGGGTATTATTCCGAAGCTGTTAACAAAATGGCGCCGTCTGTGGGAACGCCATAGAAGTTGTCCTCGTGCGTGTTCAAGAAAGCAAATCCACTATGGAAAATTTGTTTTACAGCGAAAATTATCCGCCCCATTCGGACAATTCGGAGGAAACTGTAGCGAATCGCCGTTCCGATGAAAGGGACTTCATCAATGTTCCCCGATCTGTTTATGAAAGATTAGTGGAAGTTACCACTCGAGTTAATCACCGAGAATTCGAATCTCCCCTGGAAACCGTCCTAGGATCTCCGGACCAAGGAAATCACCCCTCGGAACAAGGCGAAATTTATGTAAGAAGGGCACAATGCCCTACGCCAATCTCGTGGTACCAGGAAACTCCTCGAAGGACGCCAAGGCGTTATGATCATCTGGAAACTCCGAGGATAATCCAGAGGGAAGAGAGGTCTTTCCCCGTATATCGGCCCCCCTATTATCACTCCCAACGGAGAACCAACCTTATGGGGAATCCTTGAAGATCTACGAAAAGAAGTAGGAGATCTCAAGAGGACTGTAGGGCCCAAGGAAGATCCGACGTTTAAGATATCTCCCTTCATTCCTGAAATAGCATCTGCTCCGATTCCTTCAGGAATGCGGCCTATTAATGTACCATTATATACAGGAGAAGCTGATGGGAGAGATCCGCAAGATCATATACACCAATATTTGGCAGGAATGGACCTATCGTCCGCCCCGGACTATGTCCTATGCCGAGTGTTCCCTGTTACTCTCGGAGGACGAGCCCAATCTTGGTTTACCCATCTCCCTCCCAATTCAGTGGCCAACTTTGACCGGTTGGCTCACCTGTTTGTACGCCATTTCGCCTGTAACCGGAGATATCCCAAATCGGCCACTCATCTTTTTACTATTAAGCAACGCAAGGATGAATCTCTTCGGGAATATATAAAACGCTTCACGGATGAAGCACTGGATGTTCCGAACGTCAGCCCGACTATTATGGCCGACATTCTGACACAAGGGCTCCGAGCGGGAGAATTCTTCCGATACCTGATGGGGAATCATGTCACGGACATGAATGAACTTATGCAACAAGCTGAAACTCATATTCTTATGGAAGAAGCCGATCATACAAAGAGAGGGTTGGAGAAGGATGACAATGAACGTCACGAGCAGGCTGAAAAGGAAACTAAAACCAATGAGAATGGCAAACAAGGGAAACCACCCACTCGGAAGGACGATGGGGAGACGGTCAAGAAATTCCTTAAACCTGTGCCCCTTCCTCCGATGACTCTAGCTCCCGTGGAAATACTCAACGTGATGCGGGGCAACGAAGAAGTGCGCTGGCCCCGGCCCGCCAAACTTCCCAACAAAGATAAGGATACAGGTAAGTACTGTAAATTCCATAAAACTTATGGACATACCACCGAGGAATGTACTACCCTGCGAAGAGAAATACTTCGCCTTCTGGAAGCAGGATATCTGCATAACTACCTAAAAAGAAACAATCCCGAAGAGCCCAAAGCACATGTATGGAAAAGGCCCCGAGGAGGACCTGATGAGGAAAAGGATACTCTCCACCAGCAGTCACGGGAACAAACCGCGGAACATCGGAGGAGGTCCCAAGAAGAGACCAGGAAGCGTCAAAGATCCCCCCGGGAGAGAACCGTTGCGTCTCCGTGGCGGTCCCGGGAAAGGACCGCAGGGTATCGGAACCTACCTCCCCCTCCCGACACGTACGAGGTCAACCCCTCCTCGGGACGGACGATCAACATGATAGAGGGAGGAGACATTTCCAGAATACCCCAGGGTAAGAAGACAAAATATCTCAAAGAAGCTAGACGAGTGGGACAAGGGCTCCCAGTATGCTCCGCCCAAGGGGCTAGGTTACCAAATATCACTTTCGGACCCGAAGACCTGAAAGGTGTAGTCTGCCCCCACGAAGACCCTTTGGTAATTGAAGCCACCGTCTATGGATTTGAGATCCAGCGTATCCTCATAGATACGGGCAGCTCCGTGGATGTCTTGTTTTTTCCCACCTATCTAGTCATGGGATTGAAGAAAGAGCAACTGGAAGTGGCTGAAGTCCCTCTAGTAGGCTTCTCTGGCGAAGCCTGTAACACCCTCGGAACTGTGACCCTGCCAATGTCGTGGGCAGAGGGAGCCCTTCGAAGAACGGAACACACCAAATTTTGGGTGGTGGAGGCTTCGTCAAGGACATACAACGCTATATGCGGCAGACCCTCCATTCGGTCATTCGAAGCGATCCCCTCTACCCTCCACCTTAAGGTAAAATTTCCTACCTTGGCAGGCATCGGAGAAGTCCGGGGCAATCAAGCTAGAGCCAGAGAATGCCGAATGAATGCCCTACTCCCCGAAGAAGACGAAAACCCCTCGGATAGTGGCAAAAAACGGAAAGTAGAAGAAACCCGAGTCCAACCCATTGAAGAGCTTAAGATGGTAGAACTCGTGGAAGGAAATTCCGCTAGAGCGATCAAGATGGGCACTAATATGGAACCTGAATTGGAGACCCAATTGGTATCTGTTCTAAAGGAATTTTGTCATCTTTTCGCATGGGAAGGAGGCCCCCCCGGACGAATCAGTAATAAGGTATGCCAACACTTCCTTAATGTAAAGCCGGGGGCCAAACCCATTCAACAAAAGAAGAGAAGAATGGGACCCGAACGCAACAAGATTATTCGGTCAGAAATTCAACGGCTTCTCAGCCTACGACAAATCCGAGAAGTTGTATATCATGAGTGGCTGGCCAACGTGGTCCTGGTCCCTAAGTCAGGAGGAAGATGGAGAATGTGTGTTGACTTTACCGATCTCAATGATGCTTGCCCAAAGGACTGCTATCCCTTGCCAAGCATAGACCAATTGGTCGACTCTACCGCTGGTTGCGCACTCCTGTCGACTCTAGATGGGGACCAAGGATACAACCAGATCCCGATGGCATTCCCGGACCAGGACAAAACCAGCTTCATTACGGACGCATGTACTTTTTGCTATCTAGTTATGCCCTTCGGACTTAAGAACGCAGGAGCTACATACCAACGACTGGTGAATCTCATGTTTGCGGGAATCATCGGAAAAACTGTGGAAGTATATGTAGACGACACAGTCGTCAAAAGTCGTACCGCGAAAGATCATCCCGAAGATTTGCGGAAAGCATTGGTTATCATGGATCGCTTTGGGATGAAGGTAAACCCTCGGAAATGCTCCTTCGGTATCCGAGGAGGCAAATTTTTAGGATTCATGGTCACCGAGAAGGGAATAGAAGTTAACCCCGAGAAAGCTGAAGCAATTATTGGGCTACCAACCCCGAAATCCATAAAGGACGTGCAGAAACTGACAGGGCGAATGGCCTCCCTCAGCCGATTTGTCTCCAAATCAGCAGAGAAAGGACTTCCGTTTTTTAAAATCCTTCGGAATATCAAAGAATTTCAATGGACCCCACGATGTGAAGAAGCTCTCCAGGAATTGAAAAACTATATGGTAAGACCACCCTTGCTGGTCAAACCGTCATCCCAGGAAGAGCTTTTCGTGTACCTATCCGTAGGAGAGGAGGCTATCGGGGCGGTATTGGTCAAAGAGCACGATGGGGAACATCATCCGGTCTACTACGTTAGTAAAACTCTCATCGGAGCGGAAACCAGGTACGCTCTGATAGAAAAACTTGTACTCACTTTGGTTACCACGGCGCGTAAATTGCGCCCATATTTTCTCTCCCACCCGATCACTGTCCTGACTAAGCACCCTCTACGAGCAATTCTCAACAAACCTGAGACCTCGGGGAGGCTGATAAAATGGGCCGTCGAGCTAACGGAGTATGATATCTCCTATGCTCCGAGACCTTCCATCAAGGCCCAGGTGCTAGCAGACTTTGTAGTGGAACTTACGGGAATCGGAGTGGAAAGGAAAGAACCTTTCTGGTATGTCTACGTGGACGGTTCCTCCGTAAATACGCATGGTGGAGCCGGGGTAATCCTGATCAACACGGAAGCCGAAGAGGAGGCGCTACATTTCGCGGTTAGAATTGACTACCCCGTATCCAACAATGACGCTGAATATGAAGCCCTCCTTATCGGAATGAGGCTTGCTCGGGAAGGCGGAATACGAAGAGTCCGCCTGCATAGCGACTCTCAGTTAGTTGTGCAGCAAGTTCAGGGCACATATGAAGCCAAAGAGGAAAGGATGCAGAGTTATCTCCGAGTAGTCCATCGGGCCAAAGCATGGTTCGAGGAGTATCAGTTAGTGCAGATTCCTCGAGGGAATAACCAGGAAGCCGATGCCTTGTCCAAAATGGCTGCACAATTGACCACCATTCGTACCTGGAAAATCACTCTGTTACACATGAGTGAAGCAGAGAGGACTGAACCTAAAGAAGTAAGTGTCACCATGACAAATCCTCCGATAAGCTGGATAACCCCAATTAAAGCATACCTACAAGATTCTGAAGGATACTCCGAGGACAAATCCGTCCAACGAATGATGTCTAAGAAGACTATCCGATATTTCCTCAAAGACGGAATACTATTCCGAAGGACATACTCCTACCCTCACGCCCGATGTTTGAATAAAGAAGAGGCTCAACTTGTCCTGGCGGAAACTCATGAAGGGGTGTGCGGCAATCATACCAGTGGTGGAAGCATGGTCGGACGAATAATCCGACAGGGTTATTATTGGCCCACGATGGTCAAAGATTGCAAAAACCACGCAGAAAAGTGTAAGTCGTGCCAAGCTTATGCCCCTCGGATTTATCGACCAGCGGCTCCGTGGGAACCCCATCTGACCGCATGTCCTTTCGCGAAATGGGGAATAGACATAGTCGGTCCACTTATTCCCGATGCTGGCAAAAGAAGTTCTTACTCGTAGCAGTAGACTATTTTACCAAATGGGTAGAGGCGGAGCCCTTAGCGCGAGTAACTGCAGGGGCGGTCATTAACTTCTTGTGGAGAAATATTCTGTGCCGTTTTGGAGTCCCTCGGAGCCTAGTAAGTGACAACGGTCTGCAGTTCACGGACCAAGGGTTAGAAAAGTGGTGTAATCATTGGGAAATTAAACACCGTTTTGCTTCGGTGGGATAGCCTCAAGCCAATGGACAAGTTGAGAGAACTAATCGCACTCTCCTGAAAAATATGAAGGCCCGACTCGATTGGCACAAAGCCAAATGGGTTGAAGAAATACCCGGCATATTATGGGCCTATCGGACCACACAAAATACCGCCACGGGCGAAACCCCTTTCAGCCTATCCTATGGTTGTGAAGCAGTCGTACCCTCCGAAGTTTCAATTGAGAGTTGGCGAGTCAAAGAATATGAAGAAGTGGCCAATAGTGCTAACTTAGCTCTGGCCCTTGATCTCTTAGAAGAGAGGAGAATCCGAGCAGCCATTCGGAACGAGGAATACAAAGCTCGGATGGCACGATACTACAATACCAAGGTAAAGCTTCGAACTTTTCAAGTGGGTGATTTAGTGCTAAAACGGGTTGGAGCCTCCAAAAACGTGGGCAAGCTTGAACCCCGATGGGAAGGACCTTACAAGATAGCGGGAATTGTCGGACCCGCAACTTATCTACTTGCCAATTCCGAAGGTGCCACTCTTCGTAACACGTGGAATTCCTTCAATCTTAGAAATTACTATGCTTAATGTAACATCTTCATTGTTACATAAATAAAACTGTTTGTTCATAAGTGGATGGTTACGATACGTTCGAATCCGATAGGGTACATATGGTTGCAAAACAAAAGTGATAGCCTTACATAGGAAATCATTACAAGCAACCTAACCCCTAGGAGCCATCTACTATAGATAAACAGCCCTCGGACCCCAAAAGACCACCTACTACAAGTTGAATACCACCTACTACAAACTACTCCTCTCGCAAAGGACGCTTTCCTTCTCGGATAAGGCGACGACGCTGCTCCTCGGATAAGGTTAGTGGATCCGCCAATGAAACGCCCTCGGAAACCACGGGACTATCTTCGGGAAAGATGGGATGAAGATTAAGCTCGGGAATAATTAAGTTCCCAGGACACTCTAGTAATGATTGAACCGCATCCGTACCAAGTCGGTACCCGATGCGGACCAGATCGCGCATCTCCTTTTGCAAGGCCTCCCTCATAGTTGAAGGACCTGCGATATCCAAAACAGCTTGGACCCGAGCCACCACTAAAGCAACATCGTGAGCGCGAGTAATCTCTAGCACCCGATGAGTTTCCGTATCCCGGTCCCGAATCATCTGTAATAATTGCTCATCGGAGTGACGAAGTTGACTCTTCAACTCCTCCAAACTCGCTTGAAAACTCGTCACCCGGGTTCTCTCTAGCATTAACTGACGCTCCACCTCCCAAGACTTATCCCTCTCAATCTGAAGGACCATCTCGTGAATCGCTTTAGCAGCTTCATGCTCCTCTTGCAAACGGGAAATTTCCATCTGAGCTTTCAACAAACCATGCTCTAACTCATCCCGACGACGATATACCAGACCAGGATCTGAAGAGGAACACCCCCGAGATCCGATGGCGTCTAGCACCATATAAATCTGGATGAAGATGAATGGATCACTACTGGAAAAATAAAAGGTAAGTAACCAAAATTTGCAAATAAAATGAGCATTTACCTCACACAGGTTTTTGCAAACCAAATCCTGAAGACGGGAGGAAGGAAGGGTCCGCATGAGCTCACAATCCGTAACATTTAGTAGACCGCTAAGAAAATTTCGGCAAAACCCCGATACCTCCCTGAGGGGAGAAAACCCCGGGTCCGCGCCCGCGGAAGAAGAGCCTACAGGAAGAGGATTCCCCCCGGACAGTGACACAGGTACGCGCTCGGGACCTCCTTCCATAACATTCACGATATCGGAAATCCGAGGAAAGGATTGTGACACCAAGGGAGGCATTGGATAGTCTATCGGAGAAAGTGTTGTAGTCGGATTTTCTGCCCTGAGAGGGATTACAAAGCTCACTGGGGGGGCTGCCATGGGCGAATCCCCCGATTCCTGCCTCCCCGAGGAGGAGTCAGCCCTCGTAACTGCCACGAAGGTATTGGAAAGACCTTATGATGCCCGCCCCATACCATGTAGAGCTCGCCCTAGAAAAACACCATTAAATGGATCTATGGAAAAGGCCGCCATCTCAGCACCTACAAGACAAATATAGAGCGTATGATGATCCCGAGGACACATAAATTGATAAAAGAGAAGTCGACAGATCTTCAGACTTACGAAAATAGAAATTGCCATGAAGAGGATGAATTGGCGAATTCTCTCTCCTTATTCCCTCTTGAAGACCTGCCAGAATAAGAGCCTCAGGACACGCAAGCAGACCGGTAATATCGTACGAGCCAGAAAATAACCCGGAATGACTCAGTTCCTCCCACTCCCGCCCCAACGTCTCGGATAAGGGCGAAACGTATCCCAAGCCCCATCGGATAGGCACTCCCCACGATCGGGCCGAACGACCTTTCGAACGGACAAAGAAATACCTCCGCCTCCAGTCCCCCCTACGAGTGCGAGGACTGGAAGTACCAGTGAAGGCTTTTTCGACGTCCCGATAGGCCAGGCTGAAAAGGGGGACTCCATCCGAACAAGGCCGAAGGATAAAAATTGCCCCCACCCGATACGGGGATAGGGAAAGGTTAAGGAGCTCGCAGCATAAGACGTATCCCACTAAAAGGCGATACGAATTGGGTGTTAACTGGCTCGGACAGATTTGCCAATACTGGAAGAGCGATTGAAGAAAAGGATGAAAAAACACCCGTAATCCACAGTGCATTTGATCACAATAGACAGTTAGGAATCCAGGAGGAGGGTCATATGCTCTCTGGTCCGGGGAGGGCACAATCACATCAAAATCATCAAAATTCAGATTGAATTCCGTAAAAAGAGTTACTAGAGACTCTCCGTATACAGTACTAACGGCGGAACCGACCCGTCCCCGACCTATCAACCGTGAGGGACTCAAAGGTATTAAGCTAAACTCAGAACGCTCGTCGGCAAGAGAATACGGTTCTCTACCTAGAAACACATCCCTTATATGGTCTATCCTTCGAGAATCCGTGTACGATGACCTACTCCCCACCCTTGAAGACGAACTTGTCCCAATGATCACTTGATTCTCAACCAACCTATTATGCTGTCCCGGGGAAGAACTCTCCGAGGAGGCACTATAAACCTGGGATCCAGGGCCGACTCGGGCACGACTCCGAGAAGAACTACTTGATGATGTGGACCCCCCATGCCTGCGATGTGGCGGCATCATCTTTAATGGTAAGTTTTCCGTTTACTCTTATACGAAGGTCGAAAATAAAGTATTGAGTACAACTACGAGAATGAAAACAAGTCTTACGAAGGTAGATTTCTAAAAGAAGAAAGTAAGATGATTTACCTGCTAGAGCAAGATAGCTTTTAACGATGAGTATACGTACCATTGTTAACATATTATATGTGATAAATTAATCATATGAAAAAAAAAGCTGGAGCTGTCCCACCCACTCCTACGAGTATGACACGTGCTAATGAGTGTCCTTAATTAGGATAAATAACTCTTAAACACGCATGTAATTTGACACGTCCTGCTAAGTTATGTACTTAGTCAGCAGATAAAAGATTTTGTCTTTAGCTTATCTTTTTGAAGAAGAGTAAAAAGAATAAGTTTTATATGTAAGCATGCTAATAATTTATTAATATCTCATGCTAATGGACAAATAAGACAAAGTAGAAAGGTAGGAATAGGACAAATTGTTCATTCATAAATCCGAGAAGTTCTCGGAAAATTTTACAAAATCATAAGAAAAGGTTACAAAAGGAGAAAAAATAAAAAAGAAGGGATCCTATTCTAAATCCCTGTACTCGGTGGAGGTGGGGGTGGAGGTGAAATCCTACTTGAACCAGTAGCCCCAAGATCTGACGCGGTCGGAAGAGGAGCAGGGGAGCCTCTAGGTGTCATCACCGCGTCATACATCTCGAGAAGATTTTGAACCTGCTCAGGAGACGGCTTGGCAAGCTTCTTGACGTCAAAAAGACTACCAAAGTTCACCCCCGAGGGCACTACTCCACGGGCTACGGTAGCACACTCTAACCATCCCCATAACATATGCCCAAGGGAATCCCGAGCGGACAAATAAGCACTTTGGCGCTCCGCTTCCACTGCCGCGTACCGAACAGCCTCGTCGATTCGGGCTTGCACCTCCTCCTGGGGCACCATCTGGGCTATCTTCAAATCCACCAACTCCTTGACCCGAGATTGAAGCTCCTGCTCTCGCTCCAACCACCCCAACTTTTCTTTCTCCAGAGCCTCCACCCGAGCACGGAGAAGCTCCTCGGATTCCCTCTTCTCCTTCTCCAGAAGAGTCATTTGGACTCGAACAGCTCCCTCGGACGCTTCCAGCTTGTTGTAAGCCGACTGCATCCTCTGCAAAGTGAGTCGCATCACTTCCTTGGCTCTCTGATCTTCCCTCCAAACGAAGTCGCTGGCCTCCAACTTCGTTCGGAGAACATCTCTCATTGACTCGGCCTCATAGAGTTGGGCCCGGAGAGAAGTCACCTGTCTTCGGAGAGGTCCTAACTCAGCCACCTCCCTCGAATGGCGCTGCTCTACTGCAGTGAGGACCTCTCGAGTCTTCCTGGACTACATAACAAGAAAAGAAACATAAGAAAAAATACAGGGGTATTATTTAAAAATAAAACGATTAGAGGATTAATACTTACAATTGTTTCCATCCAGACCATGCTGGCCCGCAAAAACTGATAACCTTCCGCGGGTGCAGCAAGAGAAGATCCGAAGAAATGAAGGATCTCATGGTATGCCTCCCCTACAGTCGAAGGCTCCTTCTCAGGCACTTGAGATGAAAAATTCCCCTCGGAAGCTGACCTCCGCAGGGGAACCCTCTCCGGGAGGTCTCCTATCGGAGAAGGAATAGCCGTAGCAGGAGTCGTGGCCACTGCTTCCGTTGTAATCACTTCCGGAACTTTTGCAGTGGTCGAGGGACCCTCCCCCCGGAGCAGGGTATCCCACACTTCCTTCTTTGCCTCAAAATCCTTCAGTAGATCCGTAGGACCTTGGCCGAGCCCCTCGGATGGCTTCTCCGAGTCCGGTTGAAGTAGTTGAGCGAACAGATCCGCGCCCGGAAACATAGGAGCCTTCCCCTTATCAACCTCTACAAGAGCAAGGTAAGCAGTTAAAATAATAAAAACGAAATTCGAATAATGAATCAATTTAAATAAGATATTAAAGTCAAGAAAGCGGAGAAGGATAAGAAGCTTACGAGGGCGAAGGGGAGAAGGATCCGGAATAGCAGGCGAAGGATCCCGAGAGGAGACCAAGATGACATTTGGCCCCGGAGATGAAAATTCTTCCTCCTCGGCTATCGGAGATTGCACCCCCTGCGAACTCCTCGGAAGATTGCTAGTATTGGACTCGGAAGAAGGCATCAAGATCATTGCCGACCTAGGGTCCACCTGTCGCAACGGAGCAACATCCAGACATATGCCCTCGGCATATAGAGAGGGACGTGGGATATTCTCGTATACGCCCTCGACTCCCACGTCCATCCCTGCTTCCTCGGATTGCACCTCCGCCTCCTCGTGACCTTCCTCCTCGTGATCTCCCCCCCCCGTGACCTCCCCCCTCGGAAGCCTCGCTGTGTCCACCTAGAACCACCTCTTCAGAACCAGGTACCAGATAGTACCTCGCCATAACCTCCTCTGCACCACACAAAAACGTATTAGTACTTAAAGAAATAGATATAGAGTAAAAGAAATATGCGAATAAAGAAGAGGAAACTTACTGAAAGCCGCCATGTACATACTCGGAACAAAAAGCGGCTTCTTCATGTTGTCATTGACCCCTACCACAAAGTGAAGCCCAGCCCTCCCAAATAGCCATCGAAAGTCTTCTGACTCCATTAGCGCATGCTGGGCAATCACTGGGGAGAGCACCATATCCTCAGCCAAAGTGTGAATTGGAGTCACACCCTCCCCCCACTTGTAGGGCACATCCCACTTCCCTCGGACGGGCTTCACGTAAAAGAATTTGTCCTTCCAAACGCCGTGCGAGCTTATCGTCGCGCCCAGAATCCTCTTTGAAGAATTAGCCGAGTGATCCCGATGATGAACGTGATAAAAGGGATATCCCCCGGGTGACACTCCCACATCAAAAATAGACAGAAAATGGTCCACGTTGCACTCGTACCCCTTAACCATACACCAGAACACGTAAATGCAAAGGGCAACATAACCATTGGGGACCAACTGACTCGGACAAATCTTGCAAGTCTTGAAGACTTCGCAGAAAAAAGATGGCATAAACGAGCGCCACCCGTAATTCACTTGCGCAAAGTACACGGTAAGCATACCTACGGGGGGATAGCACGCCCTTTGATCTTCCGAAGGAATATGAATAGTCGCATTCATCATTGTAGTCCCCGTAGCTTCAAATAAATCCATGACCTGCTCATAGGTCACCACGGATCGGACATTCTCAATTTTAGAGAAGTCACGGAGAAACCCTAGCCTTTTTCGCTTTAGAAACCCTAGCCTTTTTCGCGGCGGCGACACCACTCCCTTCGGCGACAGCCGCCCTTTACCTACGAGTAGCGGCAGCAGGTCCCACGAGGGGAACGGTAGTCGAGACGGGAACAGGAGCATCCACAGAAGCAGCAGCGGCAGAGGACATGTTGACAGAGGAAGCCATCTACTTTTTGGGATGGAGAGAGATTTTTACGAGTTGGGTAAGAGAGAATAAAAAATTGAGAAAAATTAAAGTCACTCTTTTCTGCTTAAGAAAAATTGGAGAAGATTGAAGATTTGGAAGCTTGAAAATTGAAAGATTTTGCGAAGAGAATGGGGAAAAAGAGTACGGACGGGTATATTTATAAGTAGACCGCCACTAAAGACGTGCCCCGTTTCCCACGCCCCACGTCTCCACTCAGGAAGCGACGTGTCAATCCACGCGCTAGCCGTTACTGCAAGTTGATGGACGGATGAATGAATGACATTTAAGACATCTAACGGCTAGAAAGAGCCGTTATAAAAACAACTTTTCATCTGAACCGCTACTTCCCAAGAACATAACGGTAATTTTACTTCACGGTATTTTAAGTGTATACTTATATACATATAATACCCTCGTAAATCATAAAAAAGAACGGAAAAACTCCCATCCTCTCGGAAAAACCACCAAAAATAAAGAAAAGACCCCTTTTGCCATATTAAGGCCATGAAATAAAATTTCACTCGCCTCTACGAGAGCAATTGAAATTTGGGGGGGGCTAGTGTTAACCCTAAAAAATAAATAAGGGATTATATGAAAGATTAGCCCTTAAATTAGGGATTAATCCCAAAGACGATACTATCGTCACTCTCGTATGTCGCATACCTTGCTATGGTATGACGTGGCACCCGAAGAGATAATAGAATCCCTCGGAACTCACGTATCCTACTAGGGTACGACGTGACACCCGAGTGGACACCTAAGTGTCCCTTGGAAAGTCAAGATGAATAAAAATAAGATATCAACGTGGCATCGGAAAAAGAGTAAACCCCGATGGATCCACGCGACTCGGATATCCATCACTGCGCCAAGAGGGACCACTATATGAAAATACTTCCTTGCTGAACACTCCCAAAGCCCTCGGAGAATGATTCTCGAAGGAGCCACTACTCTCACGATAGCAGGAAATGCTCGGAATCCCTACTACTGGGATCCATACGCAAGAATACCGCCTTACATGCACATTGATGCCCTCGGAGCCCACCTTACCAGCCTGGCGAGACAAATCTGCCCCTCGGAAAATCTTACTAAAGAAGTTAATGAAGAAATAGCTGTTCCCGGAACAGAAAACTCCTCGGACACCCACTTCACTTCAACTAGTGAACCTCCTCGTGAAATTCAGCCCCTCGGAGAAAAGAAAACAGAAGATTCCGCCTATCAAAGGAAAGAAAACAGAAGAAGTAACCCCTCGGAACTCCCCGTAGCCCTCGGACAAGATAATGATCAGCCTAGTCAGCACCTTGTCAACAAGATATACCTTATCTATAAGAAGGACACTTGTAATACATGCAACATTACACTTGTACCACATGCATGGTGACACATACTCCCTCCTATACCTATATAAGGGAAAGGAGAAAAAAAGGAGAGGAGATAGACAAAAACTCACCCAAAAAGGCATAAAATCATATTCGTGCTCCTCGGAATAAGAAGTTCAGTGAATAAAGGAAGGATATTTTCGTAATTTTTCCCAAATAGTCATTTACTTTCTTTGAACCACGGATAATGGCGTTCCGAACCTCTAAATAAATCAGTTAATCGGGTATTATTCCGAACCTGTTAACAGCATGAAAAATCCGTCGAAAGATTGGACAAGTGGAAAGTTAAATTCTCTTCCCTAAGGTTAATTTGTCGGCTATGCTTCACGCACTTAAATGACAATGACCTCACAAGGTATAATTAACATCCATCACACGAGATAACAAGTGAAGCGCTATACTTCTCTCTCAGTCGAACACTAAAAGTATTTGTGGAACTCATATATAAATAAAAATATGTGTGCTATGATTATTTGTATGCGAAAAATCAGGAGCGAATCTAGAATTTTGATTTGGGGGGTGGGGGGTGGGGGGAGGGGGGGAATAGTATTAAAAATTTTATTTTCATAAATGAGTCGTATGACTAATTAATTTGGTTATAGTTTAAGAGAATTACAAATCCTCGTAAAAATTTAAACCAAGAAATTCATGACCTACTTTCGAATATAATGTGTTTATTACATAAGAATTTCTTTTTTCATTTATGCATCACATGAGACTGTAAGTCATTTTTCTTAACAAGTCAGTTTAAACAGTGTTAAACTTCATATGTATACCAAACTAATAACTTATATAATTTGTTTCTAATGAGTAATAAATAAAATATTACATTTAGGCCTAGTAAATAAATATATGCTTGACTATTAATTGTTACAAAGTGGCGTGTATCTTCTTTATATACTTGTATAGATACGAAAAAAATAAAGATAATATTTAAAAATTATAAGTACCAAAAGTCATATAAATAACTTTGGAAGTAAGTAGTCAAATAAATAAATAAAAACACCATTAAGAAATTAATTGTACAATAAAATAAGACTTTTAATATATTACGTACCAAAATATATTATTACAAATATAGATTTTAATATTTCCATATATATGAAATCTTTATATTTTTTAATATGATTCATGCATATCCATTGAGAATAAGTTGACATAAATATATTGATTAGCAAAATTATGGAAGGAATCTAATACTCATGATTAAGCTAAATATATATTATTTTGGTCTCATTTCGTTTGGGTTACAATACACCGAGAATCTTGTTACAATGGGCATGTCAATGCCAGAATAATGCTAATCTATTACAAGGAACGGACTAGCTTGGTCCGGAACACCTATCACACGTTACAAATATGTAAGTAGGCCTGAGTAACCTTAAATAGCAGAATTAATGAAACAGTCGAACGGTATGAGTTCGTTCGATACTCCTTAGTGCGATGAATCTGCTTAACTCTCGAACCTGCGAGGTTCAATACTAAAAACTCCTGAATCAGTGTGGTTTGGCTCTTCCAAGTCTTGAATCTGGTTTAGGGTCGAACGACCTACGTTCGATACTGATGACCCTCGAACAAGGTAATTCGATAATAAATGAGTAAAGAATGAACGATCGAACTGGAGAAACGGTCGAACCAGAACAAATCTCGAACAAGAATAATTGTCGTACCACTGAATTCAATTGATATTAGTTACTTGCGAGTAAAGTATGTGTGCATTAATGTTGGGGGACGTGGTATTTATAAACCCCGTCCCGTGGGACCCACTCAATTTCCAGAGAATAACAGTCGAATTAGGTCGGTTCTACTGTCTGAATAACAGTCGAACGGCCCATGTTCGATAGTTCTATTTCTGGGCCTTTCCTTGGTGTGTTGGCGCAAATACTTTTTGGGCCTTCCTAAAATACCCTCATCATATAGTCTCCCCAGTTTGGGAGTCGGTCTTGATTCAAGAGCAGGTGCCAAACTCTAAAATGTTGCTCATCGGAACATTAGTTATTCTTCGTTTGTATAGTTTGCCCTTCGATTCGTAGGTAATGTCTTTGCCAATTTTGTTGGCATTGGACTTCGCTTAATTTCGAAGTATGGCTCCCATGTGGGAGTTGGGCCTCGCAAGAATTTCATCCCATTGGGAGTCATGACCCGCAGATGGATTGAAACAATCGAATTGGGTGAGTTCGAACGTTAGAAATAAGTGTCAAATGGCCTTGGACTCAATTGTTTTCCAACATTTATCATAATATAAGTGTCGAATTCACGTGAATTCGATTGTTCGCTGATCCGCTTATGAAGTGTCGAACCCAGAGGTTCGATTATTTTTATAGGTACTGTCGAACCTCATCGGTTCGACCGCTATCTGTCGAATCGAGACTAAAGGCGATGGTGGGCCTATATAAAGGCCCACCCTTGCCACCTCATTTATAACTCTACCAAAAATTGTTGTCCGCTAAAAATAACTGTCGAATCCCCAAGATATGATCTTTTAGATAACAGTCGAACGATCAGGATTCGATCATTAAATAAGAGTTGAATCTTGGCAATTCGACAGTTTTTCAAAAATCTGTAGAAAATTCTCAAGAATGTTCTTAGATTATCGATGGCTCAAAAGAAGTCAGGGAGTCACAGTAGGTCCATCCATGGGTAACACTGTTCCAACCGGAGGTTCTGCATGAGTTGGCCCAGGGAGGCGACCTGTTGCGAGACCCCCTGGGACTTCATCCGCTAATTGGGGTGCCGGACATGTTGTACCGGAGCCCATAGATCGCTCTACTACAAGGCTTGGTGGAGTATCAACGGGCACTTTGGTTTTCGTCGTGAGAAACTTCGAGAGACATGAGAATTTTATTCCCCGCAGGGTTGTCATGACTCCCACCGGCTCTAGGGGAGAGATAAAATCAGGACGAGCGCCCAGATAAGAATGATGGAAGAATCTGATGCAGTTAACGATAGGATTGCTGAAAATTAAGCACGATTCAACGATGATAATCCACATTTCAACTGTGTTCCAAGGTTAGCTACCGTGGGTGCTTCTGGGTTGGGTGACGAGAACTGGTTTGCTTCTGCTAAAAGGCGTGTTCTGAAAACACAGATTGCTGCTGAGGCTAGAGAAATTACGTTGCCCCCTCGCAAACATCCTAGACCATCTAGGTAGCGTGGTCGATTATGGGTTTCTGAATGTTGAGAATTTGGAGTCTCTGAACATCAAATTGCTAGGGTACTGACCGAGGGAGGAGCAAACTGTCGATATTATGAAAAGGATGGGGCCCCAACTTGATCGTCGTGTTGTGCTTGAGAGACTCGGTTATCGCAATTTAGCACACTTTGGATGCTTATTCTTTGCTGCTACCAGTATTGTGATTTATAGATGCAGTGAATTGAGACAAAAATCTGCAGCAGTTAATCGCACAACTTGTTCGCACAAGTTGCAATTGGTAACAGTATTCAACGGGTAAATCAGAATCGAAAACAAAGAGAGAATCGAGGAGGAGAAGAACAACCACACAACAATTTACTTGGTTTGGTGTTCTCAGAGCAATGTGATCTAGAACCCTAATTCCAGGAACAAGGAAAGGAGATTTTATTATGAAGTTGTGTACAATTACAAAGGAATAAATTTCCCAGCTGTTGAACTGAAATGAGCTAAGTTACAACTACATATATAGTTTGGATTCTGCTCAATTTGCTTTGCATGTACATGTTGCAACGGATTCACGCGTCCAGCACATCATGTAACAAACTCACATGTCCAGCCTGTCACATAACAAACTCATGTGCTCCGAAACCACCTTACGCGGTTTGTAACGGAATCTCAAACTGCCACTTGAAATTACTAAATTGCCATTGCGTGCAATACTGAAACACCTAGTCCAGTTGCAACAGCACTTTAGGTCCCACAATTCTCCACCTTGTTTGTGTGATTGCACTCCAACACAACAAGCAACTCCATCTCCCAACTGCTCACCTAGCCTCAACCCGAGGCTAATGACACTTCAACCGAACAAGGTCCAAGCAATATGTGAACTTATTGCTTGGTAACACCTGAGTTATCATGTCTTCTGGATTTTCCTTAGTTGCAACTTTCCTTACCATCACAAAACCGTTTGATATAACTTCTCTGATGAAATGACGTTTAATATCACCATGTTTAGTGTGCTCATAGCACATCTGATTCTTAGACAGATGAATTGCACTCTGATTATCACAATGCACAGTTATGGTTTCATCTTGGACCTTGAGATCCTTATCAAAGCCATCCAACCACAAAGCCTCCTTAATGGCTTCTCCAAGAGAAATATACTCTGCCTCTATGGTAGATAAAGCTACAACCTTTTGTAAGCTTGCTTTCCAGCTAATAGCAGTCCCAAAACAAGTGAAAACATAACCAGTTAGTGACTTCCTGGTGTCAAGACATCCAACATAATTAGAATCAACAAAACCTTTAATTCCTTTAACATTCTCTGATCCTTACTTGCAACACCATAAACCAAAACCTTTCTCAAAGTTCCCTTCACATACCTCTAAATCCATTTAAGAGCTTGCTAGTGACTTATTCCTGGATTTGCCATAAATCTGCTAACAATACTGACTGAATAGGCTAAGTCAGGTCGTGTACACACCATATCATACATGAGAGAGCCAACTACATTAGCATAAGGTATGTTAGCCATGTAATCCTTCTCATCCTCAGTCTTTGGAGACTGATCAGCACACAGTTTGAACTGTTGTGACAATGGTGTGTTCACAAACTTTGCCACAGACATGCCAAATTTCCCAAGAAGTTTCTTGAGATAATCTTCCTGAGATAGAGTAGGAATACCCTTGGTCCTATCCCTCCAGATTTCCATCCCAAGTATCTTCTTAGCAGATCCCAAATCTTTCATCTCAAACTCCTCTTTGAGATTAGATTTCACCTCAGACAGCTACAAGAGATAACATGATTCTTATAGATATGTGATTGACAACAAATGAAAACACCTCATTACAATCTATCCCCTCTCTGTGTAAAACATATGTCCACTAACCTTGCTTTATACCTTCATTGCTTAACTCCAGGTATGCCCTGCTTCCTCTTGAATACCCATTTACATCCAACTACTTTAGAACCTCTAGTTTTTTCAACTAAGTCCCAAGTGTGGTTAACATTCAGTGATTTCATCTCTTCATCCATTGCTTTCAACCACTTGTGCCTATCCTTGCTAACCACATCAGACTTATAGTCCTTTGATTCTTCATCAAGAACATCACTAGCTGCAACTAAGGAATAGGCCAAGAAATCAGCATAACCATACCTTACTGGAGCTTTAGTTTTCCTCCTAGTTTTGTCTCTAGGCAGCATGTAAGATGGATCTTCTTCATTATGATCAATCACTTGATCACTTTGCTCATTCACTGTAGCAACTGGTTCACCCTCCACTAACCAGTTGCCAGCATGACTTATCAAAGGTTCCACTTCAAGCTGATGAGTCTCACCTCTTTCAGTTCTTTGTGTTGACTCAGAGGGTAATTGCAACTTCATGGGATATGCCATAACCTGCTCATTAAAGATTACATCTCTACTGATGATACACTTCTTATGACCAGGTTCTAGGCACCACAATTTGTATCCTTTCACTCCCTTTGGATAACCCATAAACATACACTTCAATGCTCTTGGTTCCAACTTATCCTGCTCATAAGCAATACAGCCAAACACCTTTATTGTTTGCATATCAAGTTTGTGTTCTGACAAGGTTTCCTCAGGTGTCTTCCTATCCTAGATGGACATCTATTTATGAGGTATTCAGATGTTGCAACTACCTCAGGCAAGAAAACCTTTGGAATGTTAGCACTATGAAGCATACACTTCACTCTCTCCAGAATAGTTCTAGTGAACCTTTCTGCCAAACCATTTTGCTGAGGAGTACCTGCAAGTGTCTTGTGTCTAGCAATCCCATTCTTCTTGCAGAATTCATTAAACTCCTCAAAACAATATTCCAAACCATTGTTAGTCCTCAACCTCGTTATCTTTTTACCAGTTTGATTTACAATGAGAGTTTCCAGTTCTTGAAAGTCTCAAAAGTTTGATCCTCTATTTTTAAAACAAATATCCACAACTTCCCTGAGTAATGATCTACAAGGGAGAAGAAATACCTTGCTCCAGAATGTGATGGGGTCCTTGAAGGTTCCCAGAGATCATAATGTATATAATCCAAGGTGCATTTAGTTCTATGTTGCCCAACACTGAACTTCACCTTATGAGCTTTTTCAAGAACACAATGTTCACAAACCTCCAATTTATCAAGCTTCTCATATCCTAACAAACCTTGTTTGCTTAGTTCTAATAAGCCTCTTTCACTCACATGAGCCAATCTTCTGTGCCACAATTCTGCTATAGTGAGAGTTTTCTGGTCTACAATTGCAACTAGTCATGCTGCTTCACTGCCAATTCTCTAAGCTACATTAGCAATTGACCCTCTCACTGCACAACCACGCAAGATGTACAAACTATTCCTCCTCGTTCCATTTATAATTACCAGAGACCCCTTAGACACTTTCAAAACTCCATTCTTACCAGCAAACTCATGATTCTTCTATTCCAAATCACCAAGAGAAATTAGATTTCTCTTCAGGTCAGGAATAAACCTAACCTCATTCAAGAGTCTCTCCACTCCATCATGGAGCTTGAATCTGACACAACCAATGCCAACAACCTTACAAGGCTTGTTATCACCCAAAAATACATATCCTCCACCTGTTTCTTCATATTCCTCAAACATAGCCTTATGTGGTGTCATTTGGATTGAGCACTTTGAGTCAAGAACCCATTCATCCTGAGGATCTAATGAAGAAACCATCAGAGCATCTGATGATTCATAGCCTTAAGTTACAACTGCAACATTAGTAGATTCAACAATGTTATCACCACTACTATTCTTCCTTTCTGGATAGAATCTCCTAGTGGGCCCCTCCTTTTCACAATGATAACACTTGAAACTCTTCTCTCCATTCTTTCCTTTTTGTTTAGACTTCTTCTTCTCTTTCTTCCCTTCATTCTGCTGATTTCTACCACGCACTGTTAATCCCTCACTAATAACGAAGTTTTGTGAAGAGTTTCTCTCATCCAACTTTTTTGAATTCAAGGCAGATTGAACTTCCAAGAGTTAGAGACTCTATTCCATAGATCAATGTTTCCTTAAAGTGATTATGAGATTTAGGTAAAGCACTTAACAACAACAATGCTTGATCCTCATCTTCAATATTCACATAAATATTTTCTAGATTTAGAATCAGTTTATTGAATACATCCGATTGCTCTTCAATCCATTTGTCATCTTGCATCTTAAATGAATACACAGATTGCTTCAAGTATAAGCAATTTACCAGTGATTTTTTCATGTACAAGCTTTCCAGCTTGATCCACACGCCACCCGCAGTTTTCTCCTTCGACACTTGCCTCAGCACTTTATCGAGCATCAACTTATTCGATTTATCATCGAAATCCTTATAAATGCTCTGCTCATTAAGCACATCTAATAGGCCCTGCTCTACAAGAAGAGCATGCATTTTCAATCTCCATAATCCGAAGTTATTTTGACCAGTGAATTTCTCCACATCAAACCTTACACTTGCCATTGCAAACGATCCACGTTCACCGCACCAATTTGTAGTGAATCGAGACACAAATCTGCACCAGTTAATTGCACAACTGGTTCGCACAAGTTGCAATTGGTAATAGTATTCAACAGGTAAATCAGAATCGAAAACAAAGAGAGAATCGAGGAGGAGAAGAACAATCACACAATGATTTACTTGGTTTGGCATTCTCAGATCAATGTGATCTAGAACCCTAATCCAATTAGCAATGAGAGGATATTTTATTATGAAGTTGTGTACAATTACAAAGGAATGAATTTCCGAGCTATTGAATTGAAATGAGCTAAGATACAACTCTATATTGCGTTTGGATTCTGCTCAATCTGCTTTGAATGTGCACATCACGTGCTGCAACGGACTCATGCGTCCAGCCTATCATGTAACAAACTCACGTGCTTCGAAACCACCTCACGCGCTTTGTAACGGAATTTCAAACTGCCACTTGAAATTACCAAACTGTGATTGCATGCAATACTCAAACACCCAATCTAGTTGCAACTATGAGCCAGTTGCAACTCTAAGCCAGTTGCAACACCACTTCAGCTCCCACAACAGACTATGTCGCGATTACAGTGGTTTGATTGAGGTATAGGGTAAGCATAATGATGTGGTCGATAAACTAGTTGTGACTGTCCGTAGTAACGATATTAGTCATCTTACCGCACTCAGGCGTACTCGTGAGTCAACCAAGGAACGCGACAAAGATGTTCAAGGTGCTTTTGTTTCTGGCTCAATTGCTAAGAAATTAGAGGACAGCGTGGGGTCACTTCGGGCCAAAATCACCGGTTTAAAGAGGGAAAATGCCTCCTTGAAAAGGGAGAGAGATTCGCAAAAGAAGGTGAATGAAGAGGCTGAAACCGCGATCTTTAGATTGGGTAATAGGATCCGATATCTTGAATCGCACAACTATCGATGTGAAGTAGCTAAATCATTCATGAAGAGTAGTATTTATTGCTGGGTCGAATTGCGTCAAGGAGCTGACGATGTAAAACTTGGTATGGAGCTTGGAGTAGACCAGGCTGATTATCTAGGGTTTGTAAAATAAGGCTTCCGAAAAAATATGCTTGACATTAGTCGTAGTCCCCAAATGGAGACTCTCAAAGTTGATGACGATGATGAGGAGGAATTTAACGCTCCAAAAAATGGTGACCCCATCTTTCGCATTTGGCAAGAGCAACACTTTAATACTGTGCCCGATTTTGATAGATAGAATCCTGCTTTGCCAGAGCGACGAGAGACTGTGGAATCTATCGGTATAGGCGGTTCTCATGGCAATCCGGGTGGAGTAAAGGATGCCATTTGTGCTATTTTGGCGGTAGCGATGACGATTTGAATCCATCACCTGTGATAGAGTAGGAACCTTTGGTGAAAAACCCTCCAGAGCTTGTCTCTAAGCCTAGTGGCATTATTCCTCCATGTGATTCTTCAATCGCTATGCGTCAGGTGGAGCAAGGTCCAAACTTGACAACGCGAAATGCTATGCTTAGTTCCATTCCGCCTAATGAAGTGACCCTAAATTTGGCTGCAGGGCCGACCTCATCTCGTCCTACGGTTGCAAAGCAAGCTCTTTTTGAGAAGAATCTAATCTCTCCCAGCATTTATCAGCTCGAAAGAGTGTGGGGTGGTGCTACTGATGAGGAGTAAATTAGATTGTCGGATGGATGAGACCAAATGGATGAGCTTATATTGTCGGAAAAGCAGATTGAGAAGACTTGCACTGATTATGCACAATTCCCCAATCACCGGAGTAACAGTGATTAATTGCGTATATAATTTTGTTAGCGTGGCATTGGCATTATTTTGTCTTTAGTTTATGCTGATATCATCAGTGTAGCGATATTCATGGGAAACCGATTTTGTGGCTTATACAACGATTTTGTTTGACCTGCATTGGCATCATATGTTATATTGTTGAGTCTTTGTTGTCATAAGTTTAATTTGCCGTTGCTCTGTTTCATAATCATGGAAGCACTACTTCATTATAACTCTTCCTGCAGTGTTATATATTTTTATTTTTTAATTAAGATGGGGTTGAGCTCAATTTCATACTGAGTTGCCTACGTTTCTCGATTGTGTCGGGACTCAAGCCTTCGTAATTCATGTCGCTTTAGCTTGCTGTGAGTTTGTTGGATAATTAAACGCTCATATGTAATAGCGTCTTAGATGTTGCACATTCCATGGGCGAGGTAACTTGCGCCCTTGCATATCCTCAAGATAGTAATACCCTCGTGAACTAGCCTATACGACCTTATATGATCCCTTCCATTTCGGCTCCAGCTTCCCTACATGCTTCCTAGCTGCGATACTTTTTAGTACCAAATCTCTCACTTCGAAGTTTCTGAATCTGACCTTCTTGTGGTAACTCTTGGCCATGGCTGCTTTAAATGCTATAGTGCCTTGGTAAGCATCTTCCCTAGTGGAGCCTATCATTCAAAATCCATCTGGCACAATCTGGCCGATGTTCTGGGTTGTATTCATGTATCCGCATGAGGTCATGCCAATGTTGGCCAGAAGAACGACTTTTGTTCCATATACCAGAACAAAAGGGGATTCCCCCGTCGACGTTCGGGGTGTTGTCTTATAGGCCCACAATATTCCATGAAACTCGTCCGTCCAACTCTTCTTGGAGCCTTTTAATCTCCTCTCGAGAAAAGCTTTCAATGTATTGTTGGCCGACTCCACTTGCCCGTTTGCCTGAGGGTGGTAGATAGAGGTCATATTATGGGAAACTCGTAACTCTTGAAAACAGGATTTGATCTCCTCTCGAGAAAAGCTTTCAACTCTTGTCGTCCGTTGTTACACACCATATGCCTAGGAATATGGAAGCTACAAATGATATTCTTCCATATGAATTCAATCATGTTCTTCTTTGTAATTATCGCCATGGCCTCGGCCTCCACCCACTTAGTGTAATACTCAATAGCCACCACTAAGAATCTTTTCTGGCCCTTGGCCACCGATGGCGGACCCACGATGTCTATCCCCCATTTATCAAATGGACATGCTACATCCAGTGGTTGCAGCGGTTGTGCCGGTATGTGGATAAGTCGAGCGTGATATTGACAGATTTCACAATGTCGTGAGAATGCTGTGGCATCTTTCAGTTGAGTTGGCCAATAGTATCCTTAACGCAGGATCCGTTTGGCCAGTGCTTGACCCCCACAATGATTTCCATAACTCCCTGTTTGTATTTCTCGCATTACATAACCTTCTTGCGGCGGAGTCAAACAACACAACAAGGGACCCTCAAATGACTGTTTATACAGTTCTCCATTGTGAACCGTGAACCTGTGGGCCTTGTAGTGCATTCTGCGGCAGGCGTTAGGGCCTGCCGATAACACCCGGTTAGCTAGGTAACTCATGATCTCGTCTTTCCAGGATGAAGCCTCCCCAATCGACAATATGTACTCGATTCTTGCCCATGTGCTATTTTACTTCGATATCCCGATGGATGGCTTGTCAGTTACGGATAAAGTGACTCGTTTCCCGAGCTAGCAAATTTTGACAACGCGTCGGCCTTGGTATTTTCGTCTTGCACAATCTGGGAGATGTCGAAAAAGTTGAACTACTCTGCTAACATTTTTACTTTTGTAGCATTTAGTTTCATCGTTTCCTCCCTTGTCTCATATTTGCCCGAAACGTGATTCACCACTAGATGCGAATCCATGAACACGTCTAAATGCTCTACATTGAGGGTCAGTGCCAAATTGATCCATGCTATCACGACTTCGTACTCAGCTTCGTTGTTGGTCACCTGATAATTTAAGCTGAGGGCAAATTCAAATTCTCGGTGATCAGGAGAGAGCAGGTGCACCCTGACTCCTCCTCCGTGGTTGGTGGCCAAACCGTGCGTATGTAGTATCTATATGGTAGTTTTTTAGCTAGTGTCGGCTTAATCCAAAATGGCGAAGATGTAGTTCGTGGATCCTGCCACACTATTGCCTAATGTCTCGGCCATGAAATCTGCCAGCGCCTGAGATTTTATAGAGGTACGTGGGCGAAACTCAAGCCCAAACTCACTAAGTTCGACCGCCCATTTGATCAATCTCCCAAAAGTCTCGGGCCTTGCCAATACCTACTTTAGAGGCTTATCTGTAACGATCGTAATTGAGTGAGATTGGAAATAAGGCCTCAATTTTCGCACGGTGGCTACTATAGCCAGAGCAAACAATTCTATCTCCAAATAGTTTCTCTCCGCGCCTTGCAGAACTCTGCTCACATAGTGCACCGGGAGTTGTTGAACCCCTTTCTCCTTTACTAAAACCGTACTGAAGGCATGCGAAGACACGGCCAAATACAGGTACAGCATCTCCGCGGTTAAGAAATCACGAGAATTAAAACAAGAAATATACGAAAAGGAGTTTAAGCAGCAAATTGTTCAAAACAAACAAGCGACGCAGCGCCAAACCAACTTAAAAAAATTGTTCATAAAAGCAGAAAATCAAAATCAAGGCCTTCAGCCTTCGATGTCATCTTCATCCTCTGAGGAGGGATAAATGGTAGGCATTGAAGGAGGCAGAGACGTTCCTCAATAAACGAGGGTTTCTCTTTCGAGAAGGCTCGCAAAATCGTCCGCAACAACAGGTGGATCCTAGACGGGCAACGGCAGAGGCTTCCCATTAGGACCCAACGATAAGTCCAAACACTACGGGTTGAACCTACCACGCAGATAGCGAGTGTTGTGGATCTGCTGCAAAGTGAGAACGTGCACCCTCTTTGCATCTCGGGCCCTCGTCGAGCACTAATCTCTTGGAAGGGGTTGCTCCTAAAAAACTCCTCATTAATCTCCACCTTTTGTTGCGCAGTATGAAGCAAATCAAGCGACAAAACAAGATTAACAAGGAAGAATAGAAATATATATATATATATATATATATATATATATATATATATATATATATCAAAGAAAAAAGCCAAGTACCTCGCTCAAGCCGCTGGCGTATCCAACATTTTTGGCCTCTGCAGTCCTCTTCTTCTCAGCAGCGAGCTCTTTCTCAAGCTCTGTGACTCACTTTTCCAGCGCCATCTTACTATTATGCATGTTGGTGACGTGCAACTCGAGTCGATCCACAGTCTCATGCGCGAGTTTTGCCACCTCCTTATCACAGTTAGCCTGGACAGCATAGTCCCTTACTTGCTGCAAGGCTTTCTCTTTCTTATCCACCGCAGCCTTCAGAGCTTCAGGATCACTGTCCCAAAATTTAGCCCTCAG
This sequence comes from Linaria vulgaris, assembly GCA_948329865.1. NCBI lineage: Eukaryota > Viridiplantae > Streptophyta > Magnoliopsida > Lamiales > Plantaginaceae > Linaria > Linaria vulgaris. Next base: position 22,438,889 of record OX415253.1, on the reverse strand, counting down.
TCTTTCAAACCCGCTCACCCTTTCCTCGTGGGCCTGCCTCAACCCCTTAATCATTGAATTGACAACCCTACCGGTCTAGAGAAGAAAAAGCAAAAAGTTAAGTAATGAAGAATAAGTGAAAGATTATATCAGATTGAATGACCACATTATCGCGCTGATCATGCAGAGTGCACCCCGCTCCACCTTCTTCCTTTTCTTAGCGAAAGCCGCGAAGGGCACCGCAAGATTCGAGAGGAGGATCTTCAGAGCATTGATTGCCTCCTCCTCAGAATGGTGATAATCCACGACGCAGACCTGCGGACCTTGGGTTGCCTCAGCTCTAGCACTCGCACGACCAACGGGACTCGAACCGTCCGAAGGAATCAGACCTAATGCACGAGGGGCCAGGGGGATGAAACCCCCAGTCCGCAAATGGGTTTGGAGTGCTTTACTTCTTTTAGCCCACGCAGCCACCTCAACATGCTCAACAGTTTCGCTCTAATCTAGAGCAGGCCCATCAAAACCTCCCGCTTGACTGAACTCAGTGGGGGGGAGGCGAACTTTTACGTACTTCGCCCATAAGATCCTCAAATGGATCACGTGGTGCCTTGCCTCGGGGAGATGCGAAAGCCTCACCTGTAGGTTTCTTGCCTTTGTTTTTCCTTTTCCTCGGGGGTGGCACTAGAATAGTTGCAGTTGTTTGGGAACCCTTGTTCTCTGTGGCCAACACTCTACTGATGCGGGCGTGATAGTTCATGATGAATTCTCCTGAAAAAAAAACGTTATTAACATAACAAAATTGAAAGAAAGACAGCAACATCAGTGAAGGATGCATAATTTATACCAAGCGAAAATCTCCTGTTAAACCGAACTAGAGACAACCCAGCTATTGACAAAACGCAATTTTCTAAGAGTTTTCTAATATTAAATTGGTGGTCGCGAACCAAATTTGCCCTAAAATCACAATCCCACATAGAAGGACCTACAACCTGAGGAATCACAACTTTCAGGACGTCTACCCAATCTTGACGATACATAGAAAATTCATCCTCATAGCGCTCCTCATATAGAAATATCGCCTCTTCCAATATTTTCCGTAACTAGAGGACTCACCTCTCTGAAACTTATGAAGCCTCAGTGCTTTAATATTATAAAATCCTATCTCCCTCTTACACACCTCGAAGAGCGCCCAAAACTCATTGGGACCATACGATTGGCCTAAGCCTTTCATCACGGTGATGAAACCGACTATATGCCCGAACGAGTTCGTGGTGAACTGGCTCAGCACAAGTCCGATAGACCTAAGAATCGTTTAACTTCGACTGGTATGGGGAACCGTAAACCATTAGCCAGCTGACCCACAAACACGGTGAGATGACCTGGGGGAGCAGTATCCATGCGTTCATCCTGATCGGGAATCACTAACTTATAATTATTCCCTATGTTGTACGTTTCGTGCACGATGGGGCGACTATGCTGCAACCTTAAAGAATAAGCATTGTACGCCATTACCGGGACCTCTACATAGTCATCCTATTGATGACCTCATTTTCTTCGCCTGCTTCACTCGCGGCACGATTATCCTCAACAAAAAAAGAGGGCAAATCATTTTCCCCAACTTGCGATGCCGGTTGATCATCATCCTCGTCAAGATGATCACCCCTAGCCGAATTGACAGAATCAATGTCAACAACCTCATTAAAATCTCCTCGGGGTAAATTCAAACCCGCAGGACTCCCTACAGGACCGACTACGGAGTTAATAAAACTAGAGCTTGAGCCGCTACTAGACTCACTCCCTGACGTAGATTCTGAACTCTCCATCTCGAACGACACAAACTGAAATAAATTGAAAAAGACAAAAGAGCTGACTACGCATATACGTCACTCCCAATACTTACGACAACTACGCGATATGATAAAGCACCATTAACTAAGCAAATAACGAGATGCAAAATTAAGCAAGTAATCAACTACCTTGATTAAAGCTGCAAAATCACCAAATTGATTGCGAAGAAAACTGCTCAAAAAGAAAGAGAGAAAACGAAAGTTAAAAGCAAAAAATTGCATTTTCAATAAAAATTATGAAAAAATTTCGAAGGCATTAGATCGAATGATTTTCGTTCGATACACCCACCATCGAATCAGTCACATTTGATGTTGGGAGTATCGAACCGTGCCCATTCGATGTTACTCACGTGTAAGCTTGAACCCTGCGGAATGAAGAATGAAGTCTTCATACCACTTTCCCCTTTATATAGATTGAAGAAAAGCCCATTAGACCCATGAAAACGAATGTCGAATCGGAACATTCGACCCTACTAACAGCATCGAACGACGTCAACTCAATTGACGCCAGAAAAAAGGCAAAATAATGATCGAATCCCCGCCATTCGATATAGAGTCCAAAATTGAATCCAACCCACTCGATCGATGGTATCAAGCTAAAAACGTGTATATTAACAAGAATCACAAAGAAATAAATGCAAAACCAAACACGTGACATTTGATAGGGTTTAAGAAAAATTCAGCAAATCCAAAGCACATATTTAGGACACACGTTCTCCGAATCCTAGCTCCTGATCGGAGACATAATTTTCAACATTATCAACGATAATAGATACGCGGCTACGTAGTCAAGGCAAATTTTTAGAGTTTGGCATCCGCTCTCTGCTCGAGACCGACTCCCAAACTGGGGGGACTATATGATGAAGGTATTTTAGGAATACCTAATATAAATATTGGGCCAGCCCACAAAGAAAAGCCCATAAAGTTGTATATCGAACATGAGCAATTCGATGTTAAATGAGTATGAAATGTACGAAATTCGATCTAAGAGATAGATCGAATCAGCACTATTCGATACTCATCTTCGAACTGCCTCGTGGGCCTGCGAGACAGGGCCTATAAATACCCCGTTCTCTGACATTCTCAAAACAATATAAGACCATCTCTCACCTACTCAATATCGAAGCACTTGGATTCGATGCACTGCAGTCAATCGAAGCTTTCGGATTCGAGACATAACATTCAATCAAAGCGACCTAACTCGATATTCAATTTCAATCAATCCTACATCGAAGCATCACAGTTCGATACATAGCAAGATCAATCATTCCTATATGGAAGCATCCAAATTCGATATAGGCCAATTTGACATACCCTATATCGAAGTTACCCAATTCGGCATTCCTTAGATCGTATCTTTGTAATTAGATATACTTTAAAGATATTGTAATTTTACTTGTATTACCTAGTTAGCTTGTAATAGGTGTTTCGGGCCAAGCTAGTCCGATTTATATTTGATTAGCATTATTTTGGCATTTATCAGGCCCATTGTAACAGTTTACGGTGTTTTGTGACCCAAAAGAAATAAGACCAAAATATAGATAAACATGAAACCTCCTTCTATTATGTTTATTGTCCTTATTCGTAGGAGGATTATCACAGTACGCACGGGGGCGGACGATGGTCTTGCCTCATTGTGGTACTCAGGTGAAGTGTGGTATTCTCCTTGAAAGCCTCTAAGTAGGGCCTCTTGCCCGCGTTTTGGTCTTCTTCTCGACTTCTCTTCTCTTGGGGCCAGTTGGCATAGCCTTGCCTATTATCGGACATCACATATTTCTTTAGAAATCCCAGGCTTAGTAGGCATCAAATCTCGTTCTTGAAATGGATGCACTCGTCGGTGACACGTCTATAGGTCCTGTGATAGACACTTTTCTGAGTTTCTATTCAAGTTGGGCTCCTTGGTAGATTGGGGGCAACAGACTTCCTCTTCCCTTGATGTTCATATTTGGTCGGGGTCACCCTCATGTGTAACGGCCCGATATTTTCGAGACAAATCAGAACAATATCAGAGCAACTATTACAAGTCTAAATGTTAAATATCTGAATCAAATACATTGAAAGTACTAAACCAATAAAAGAAACAGAAACTCAACTAACTCAATACCCTACTAAATTTTGAACGCTCCCCAATGCCAAAGGCTCCCAGGTCCTGACACGGTAGTAACCTAGATCGTCTTAATCTGGAAGGAAGGAAAGGAAAAAAACAAAATTTTACGTGAGATAAAAATCTCAGTGAGTGTTCATGCGTGTGTGCAAGTGTAGCGTTTTCTTTCCATAACTTTCTTTTGAAAACAGTTTAATAAAGGAACTTTAACGCATACAAATGCCATGCAATAGAATCATGAAATCAAAAGCTTTCATGGTTTAACAAAGATTCTCTAACAAAAAAAACGGGTTTACGTCTGATGATCGGTGTCCACGTTATTCTGCTGCTGATGCAGCCTGCCTTATCACCCCATAACAGTTCTCTATCTCTCCGTCCAAGGAGCGACCTTGGAATCAAATCAAGAACGTATGCCATGGTACATACGAAATCCTACGACCCAACAAAGACACAACCTCCTCCTGCTGTGTCTGAGAGGGAATAGGCACATGGGGACAAAAGGTCCTACCGGCAAGCCCGCCGCCGCCCGGCGGTACCCCCTGCACTCCCACGCCAAACACTGGATCCAGTCTAATCAATTCCGAATACAAGCCAACGGGACACCATTCATCATATCGTTCCAATCATTTACGGCAATTAACCAATATGCGGTTAACTTGCTTTGATAAAACCGAACAGTTTATATACACCAATTTACATAAACTTTCTTTCGATAATTGAGCTGTCGGAAATGACAGTCGGAGTACTTAGTTCCAGAAACAACTTTCTTTGAAAAAGTGACAATTCAATATGCAGAAACAACTTTCTTTGATAAAACTGAACATTTCAAGTACCCAATTTACAAAAACTTTCTTTGAAGAAATAAACATTTTTAGAAACAACTTTCTGTGAAGAAATAAACATTTCCAGAAACAACTTTCTTTGAAAAAATGACAGTTCAATATGCAGAGTTCAATATGAAGAGATTCATGAATACATATATATAGATATAGATATACATGCACGCATTCCTTCCAGTTTTGAAAATAATAGAGTTTAGGAACACTCACTTCGTTTCATAGTGCTACATTACCACCGCTTATGTGACCTTAGCCTCGCCTCCATCTATTTATCTTGAACGAAAAGTAACATATTGAATAATCTACATAAAATCCTCATTGTAACATTGCAAAAATAGACTCACTCGGTTAACGGGGCTAATTGTTTTTATGTACTTTCAGTATTTACGACACAATTGACTACCATTTACTACACTATCCAAATAACTTTTATAAACTAAAACCTCATTGGTAATAATACCTTTATCAATTCTACTGTCTATATCATGTTGGCCCCTTCCAGTTTATTATAAAATACCTATCTTTGATAATTCAGTCCCACTTGGCTCGAAGTCTAACAGAAGAATAATAAGGGTTAGTAGTAATTCCTTAAATAACAATCAACCATTAATGTGATTAGAGCGATCTGTTAGGTCTCAATTCCATTGCTATATAGTCCAGCTAAATTACTTAATATCATTTCGCAGTGCTACATGTACTTCGCAATATAATATTTTCATGTTACTTATACTTAGTGTAGTCGAGAATTTAACCAAGCTCGATCAGGAATTCATGAGAATACTACCAGCAATCCAATGAGGCACTTGTTATTTAAATAGCACAGGATTCTATTCTAATCATGAGTCATACAGGCTCATCGCTAATCACTACCACTAATCAGCACTATTTCGACCAAACTAGAATTATTTTTAACGAATCTTATTTATCTTATCAAACAATAAAATCGATAGTTACCTATTACCACCTTCACTTGGGGAAGTTCTTGTGAACACAACCGCATCATGTTACATTACTAATATTTATCCTTAAAGGCTAACCAAGTAAGAATCTTTAAAATCTTTCTCATAATTTAAACTTATCAATTCCTGATAGTATCGATTACACTTCTAGTCACTTTAATCAATTTAATTATAACAACTAAAGGTTCGATGATAAAAGTCATATTTACCTGAACAAGTATTGTTTCCTAACTCTACTTCGCTTCTGAATGAATACCATATATTTGATAACGGCTGGATACGTAAATGATACTTGCTAGAGGAATGAAAACGGTTGATGTCAATTTACATATTGAGAAGGAACAAGAATTGAGGTGATTGAGAAGGCAAAAGGATAAGATGAAGAGGTAGTGATCATGCGTGTCTTGCTAAGAAATTTCCACCTAAGCAATACATGCAAAATGATTGGGGAATGTGCATTATCCTATCATACATAATCTATTAATAGTTAAACTTCATTAATGACTTCATGTATATAATCAGCTAGTCCCATTGTGGTGTCGTAAATAAATAAGTGTGTATGCTCTAGATAATATCCTAGAATGATTTACTTTGCCACCTATTTGCCACTTCTTTATTTCTTTATTCCAAATTATAGTTACTGTAATTACTCACTACTATCTATTAAATTGTTGCTGTGTTGAACTAACTTATAGGCTAGTTATAAATTGTATGGCTAAGGTAAGCAGGTACCAATATAATATATGTATGTATGGGCGGATTTGAGCAATACTTCTAATAGCATCCAGAACATATATGTAATTTAATTCATGTAGTACAACTCCTTTAACTTAGACGTGCAAGGCATATAGGACCTATAATCACTTTTATAACCCGATAGATAACTCAGGGTCATCAATCCAACTTTTGTAATATTAGTATATTCAAACCAATGGCTCAAAATTGCTTATAATTAAAACTATGTATGATGATCATAATTCAATTTATTTCAATTAGAGAACAAAATGGTTAGTCATTTTAAATCAACAAGAACTTGTATTCATGGCTTAGTTTGCAAGATTAACTTGACTATCTGTATAGTATTTTCATATTATTGTTTATTAACTTCTCTTAAGTGGTTCAATCTCTGAATTCATCCTACTCAAGTTCTTCGGTTCAATATTAGATATAGTTTAATTTGGTGAAACAACTCCATTACTAACTTATAAATTAAGTAACATACATCAGGCTAAGAGATAACTAAATAGATATAACTTGTTAGTCTAGTCAAATTTAGCTCCAATAACTAATACATAATACAACAGTTTCAATGATTTGGAGGCTTAAACCTACGGTAATCCAATAAGTAGAAACACAAGGAGATTAGAGAAACAAGTATGACCACAGAAACTTACCCAATTACGCATGTGTTGAATATGAATTAAAGTTCGGAGTCCCCTGCCCATTTTGTTTTCCATTTGTTATGCCTAATTATGTGTGCGAATGAAAGGCAGCCTGGCAGTGAATTGGAATAGAGGTGAATTATACATCACTTCCTTTCTCCTCTTGCAGCGTGTGTTTTTTTTTGTAGGTATAATCGCATTAGATAAATACAAAAAGTAAGAAATCATGTGGTGTCTTAAGTTTTTGCAACAAAATGGTGACGGGTGTCCCAGACATGCAAGCAAACAAAGTTTGGTTATAATAATGATAATGATAATAATCATTTATATCAAGTAAGTTTATAAGTTCACAATTTAAACTCTTAAATGTTGCTGCGTATATCAAGTTTGAACCAATCATTCCAAGTCTTTATAAGTTGATATGTACATCGAATTATTTAATTTCTTTTACCACAACCAGTTTACAAAAAAATAATTCAAAGTTTCAATTATTATACATATATATATATATATAATTATTTCGTAACTTGGCGTCACATAATCACATTGGTTAGAAAAGTACTTCTTCATTTATCTCAAAATAATGTTAGCATTATAAGAAATTTAATGTTATATAACTCAGACAATATTTTGCGCTCTTCTAAGTAATATAAAAGTTTAGACACAAATTTATTTAACTATGTAGGATGTTAATTAAGTAGACTTATAGTTTACAAAGAGGATTGGTAACATAGAAATGAACAATGTCTAACAAATATCATTTAAATAGACATATTTTTATATTTTATATATGACTCTTGAATCAACAAAGACAATTATTAAAATGCGCAAATCTGAATTCCTGATTATAAATTTAAAATTATACTCACGTGACGAGACGGGGCATTACATCATGGGACCAAGCGACGTCGGCTTGAGATGCCTTTTCACTTTCTCATCTTTCTTGCCTTGACTCTTATTGTCCTTCTTGTCTTTCCCTTTCCCTTCCGATGCGCAAGGGGCCTTAGTCGGGTCGGACTCCTCCACAGCTTTGTGGGTTTCTTCCATCAGCATGAAGTACTCGGCCCTCTAAATCAAATCCTCGAAGTTCATCACACGAGTTCTCATAAGATAGTTGGAGAAGTCGACGGTTTGGAGCCCGTTCACTAGTATGTTTGACAACATCCGTGGGTCGACATGAGGAACGTCTATGACACTCTTGGAGAACCTTCTCATGTAGTCTCTGAGAGGCTCATTTTTCATTGCTTGATGTTAAATTGGTATCTCATGGACATAGGGAAATGAAGGTTGCACGCAAAGTACCTTGCAAAAAGTTGGTGATTTGCTCAAAGTCGTAGATGGATCTCGTGGGCAGTTAAGAGAACCATGCTTGCACTCTTTCCATGAGGGTAGTGCAAAGTATCCAACACAATGTGTAGTTGGGTGCGGACACTAAGTCCAAGCAAGATATGTATTAGCTAATGCGATCGTGAGGAACTCGATCGTTATATTCACCAGCATGGGTGGGTAGGCCCACGGGTTTCATCCCAGGGGAATCTGAGCTTGTGCGATATGGGGTGCGAAGGGAGGGGGCCTTTTGTAGCCGAATTCTTCATCCAGATTTAGGTTGCGTCTAGCTCATGCCACTCCCTTTGTATTTCTTCCATGGTTAACCATACGAACCCCTTTTGAGTGCCAGGACGGGGTCGGCAGGGTTCAGGTCGAGGACTATCTTCGCGATCTCGTCGCCCTATGATTTAGTTTCTTCTCTAGTCACATTGTTTAGAGACCTCTCACCTTAGGGGGACATCTTATTTGGCGCTAGAATATTGGGATCTCGCCTTGGCTCTGCAGCAGGGAGTATGGGGTCCTCGAATTTTGTTGTAGCTAGAACCTTCCGATCTCACTTCTTGAGAGCGCAGGGCAGGATCTCAAGAGGCATTGGCTGTGTTCTTCCCTTCTGGCCCTTTTTCCTCGACTCAGGGCGGTGTTCGCCATATTTTTGTACGCGGCCCTCGAGATGTGGATGTACTCAGCTCCGGGTTCCTTCTCCTGAGGCGAGGGAGCATTGGGAAGGTCAAAACAAGTTTGTGAGTTTTTGAGGACCTCAGGAGCTGGAACATGATTCTTCATTCCTTGTTTTGAAAGACCTTTGGTGACTTGTATTTCTCTCTTATTTTAGTGATTTTATGCCACTGATCTTAACACGTTCTTCTTAGGCTACCTCAGGGATTCTGCAGCATTCAGACAGACGGCGCCATTGGATGATACAATACCATCTTACCCTAAGGAGGGTAATTTTGGGATATTGATCAAGTGATTTTTTGAAACACTGATACCGAGCCTAAGAGAGGGAGCGGTATTCTACTAACACTTTTGAGAAAGAGAGGGCTACAACTCAATTGGAGAGGGAGATGTAACGAAAATAGCTAGAGGTAAAATGCAGCTACTGAAACAAGTGTGTTTTTACTTAGAATTTGGTGCCAAAATGTTGCTGGAAATTGTTGTTGGGGGATTGCTAAAAAGCCCTTATTTATAAGACCTCCATGGGGGCCAAAAGCCAATCACGACATGCCTTCTGCTAAGAGTTATTGCTTTCACTGAGTCAACTAATGGGATAGGTATTTTTCTGCGCTAATGAGCGTTTATGACAAAGGTGGCCTTTAGCGAGACTTCTTTTGTGCCAACAAGGATCGCCGATTGGGAGAGTCAATCAAAGGGGACTCTTATTGTCCAACGGGTGGTGTCAGCATACTGAACCAATGGGAGTCGTTTCTTTTAGGTCTAATAGCTCGTCTTCTGTGCGGGTTAGCCAATCAGGTTTTGTCTTCTCCTTATTTATGGTGGATAGTTGGGAGTTGGTTTCCTCTAGATTAATTCATATTGAGTTCCCTCTTGTAGCCTCTCATCTGTTAATACTGATGCTCTTCTCTTTCCTGCTATGAGTTAGGAAAGTATAAATGCATAAATGTTAGTATTTTTTCAAGTGTTGGTGTGATAGTCGTTCAGGTTGGACGTCCTCAAAAGTTTATCTTAGTGGACCATTCCGAGAGAGATTCGTATAAGGTTGCTCAAGTCGTGCTTGTATGGCACCTATTTTAAGGAGACTCGTTGGAGTCCAGGCTAGAGTCGCTTGAGTAGGACGCGTGGGCCGAGTGGCTTTCGGGATAAAATTCATAGAAGAGGCGTCGGTGTGTGACCTTAGAGGTCGTGACCTTATCGAGTGGGTGTAACGGGCGTTATCCGCAAGGAGGAGATAGAACTCGGGAGAGTGAATCTTAGCGGCTACTCGGATATGTCTCATGTGGTAACAGGAGTAATCGAGTGTCACCGAGGGAGGGAACCATGTGGACGCTGCCTATTAGGAGAGGATCATGTGAGGCTCGAGGGTCGCAACCGGACGCCTTTCCATTGGCGTGGTCGGGGGTGTGTTCTGAGAATCCATTCTCCGTCCCTGGGATGCCTCTCCTCATTGCCCGCGCCTTCCTCTCATGGGAGGAATTAATTATATTTTAGGATATGCATCATCAAACCTTATTAAACAGAAAAGGGTTATAATTAACAATTAAAAAATAAATGAGTTAAGAAAACAAATTTCTAAACTCAAATAATTGAGTAGTATTAGTATCTATATTTTTTTAGTATTTTATAACTCTTGATTAATATTCATTGGTTTGTATTTATCTTTTACACTGATACTTGAATTTAAGTAAACGTCTTCTTTAATTTTCTTTTCGTTAATAACTAAGGAGTAGTAAGTGATAAGTACTTTTGATGTTATTAGTTATTAATTATGTTTAAAAATATTAATTTTATTGATTCTAGTAATATTCAATATATTTTAATATAAAAATACAGTCATGTTTCAACAGTGTCCAAATTTTTAAAAATCCATGTCTTTGTGTCCGTGTCGCCGCGTCCATGTCCTTACAACACAGGTATCACATAATTATCGGATACAGACGGTTGTAATTCTTTGTAGTAATAATTCGTGCAACAAGATGTTATTTTGGTCGTTCGTTCAGATTTCTATAACCATAAATTTAATTAGTTGACCTACATAAGAGTAAATGGCCAAGAGCCAAACTATTTCTCGCCTTGCCTAGTTTCCCATCAATATGCCCCAAGTCTTTTCCACATGAATATATTCCTCTCAATCCGGCATAACGTTGCCCATGATCGGTTGATTGACTACCATACACGAGGAATCCAAGACGGGGAAAGAGAAAATTCCTCAATATCGGATTTATTCGAATGCATCACTATGTTCTACAAGTTTCTTGGCTTACTATAATAAACATCATAATTCCGTAACCTATTAAATAGAAATTAAATTAAAGAGTCAAATTTATGCATCACTAAGTCTTAATTCTGACCAGTAAACCCGTGTTGTAACATTATAGAATTATAATAGTAACATCATATATGTAGCAAAGTTATGTCAAATAATCTAACAATTACTTCTATCAAAATAAACTAACAATTATAAAAACTCAAAGACTTCGAATTTTTTGAGGATCAATTTTGTCGTTTAACCTATGGATTGTGGCAACCAGTCTTAATGAGATGTGATTATTTGACAATTTATTTTCCTTTTGAGAAAAAAGATGAATAGCTCTCATGTATAGGCATGAATAAATGCTCTTAATATCGGATTTATTCGAATAACACACACACACATATATAACTGCATTGCCTTAACACTTTAGAATATACAAAAAAAAAAGGAAATACTAAAATTAGGTCTCAGTTTATATTTGCAAGAGATGAATTAATTTGTTCAACTGCTAAATAATATTAAAAGGGAGCAATAACGAGTAAAAAAAAAAAATAAAGGTGAGACGAGGTCCCTTTTTTAACCACATGAAGGTCTTCTACATTTTCTTTCACGTATGGTAAGTTATCTACTGAACAAGACATATAAATGATTGTTTGTTATTAGCTCTTTGATTATAAAGCGGAGTGCAACTTAAAACGCTAATGACCGTCGAGCTTAATTAAACTTTAACATTTAAGTCAACCTTGTATTAATTGCTAAAAAGATTCACCCAACCCAGCATGTAACATCAAAAATGAATCTGCCCTTAACTTTTGCAATTCCCTTAAAGCAACCTAGTTGATTCCAGAATACTTCATCAACCACACTTTCAGCTCTTTCACTCCAACAATATGTATCTCCTATATATATAAACACTCACCATTTAATCATCTCCACTCATTCCAGCTCTGTTTCTCAAAAAAAAAAAAAAAAACAAATGGCAAAATACTACAACTCTTCATACCATGAGTACCTCCAATACCTCTCATTACCAATCCATTTCTTCTTCTTCCTTGCCGTAATTTTCCTCGTCTTAACTCTCACATGGTACATAAACTATGAGTACATGTTAGAGGACTTTATGGACAATCTTAAATTCTTTCTCATGGTGTTTCCAGTGCTTCTGCTCCTTGTCCTGCACTGGCTATCAAATGATAGTCAAGAGAGAGTCCCGTTTTCCCTGTCGTTTCCCGAGAAAGACTCGTTCTACAGGGTGGGAGGATCTCCATTAGGTGTTGGCATTCTTTTGGTGTTTCTGATATTTATGATCTCTCATCATAGCTCCCTGCAAGAAAGATGGTTTCCCTTGTTTTATAGAAGACGCTGACATGTGTGTAAGAGTCTAAAGATATCTTTTTTTTTGCTTTGTTTGTGTAGAGCTAGCAGGATGATATAATTTTCAGTGCCAATCAAGATAGTTCTTATTTAATTAGCAAATGGGATAATTCTATCAAACCCCCCAAACTATGGGGTCATTTACCGCACAGGGTCAGAACTTTAGTTTTAGCGGCAGTGCCCCCTAAACTTTGGTCGTTTGTGCGAATTTCTCCATTTTCCAGTTTTTTGCAATTTTTCCACAAAAAATCATCGAAAAAATTATTTAAAGTTTGACTAAAACCTTCGTCTCGATGAGACGGTTCCGATGGTGGTGACGGTGTCGCAAAATTCAAAGCCAATACACGGGAAATTTAATTTAAGTGTATTGCACTTAAATTAGAATTCCCATCTTATAACTTTGAATTTTGCATCACCGTCACCATCATTGGAACCGTCTCATCGAGACGAAGGTTTTAGTCAAACTTTAAATAATTTTTTCGGTGATTTTTGGTGAAAAAATTGCAAAAAACTGGAAAATGGAGAAATTCGCACAAACGACCAAAGTTTAGGGGGCACTGCCGCTAAAACTAAAGTTCTGACCCTGTGCGGTAAATGACCCCATAGTTTGGGGGGTTTGATAGAATTATCCCTTAGCAAATATATAAAACCCAAGTTTCATCTTTTACTTGGGCTTGTTTTCTACATCAACAAATTTATATTAAGTACCGAAAAGTAGTGTGGGAGCAAAAACGCCTAAGCGTGAGTATAACACGGAGTGGAACTGAATTTTGATCTTCCAAACTGTTCTATAATTTGAACTTTGAATTCAAACATGCATAGAACCAGAAGCGGTAAAATTCTTTTGGTGTTTCTTATTGATGGGGGTATTTTGAGAAGGCCCAGAATGGTATTTTGGGTCGGCCCAATAAGGAAATGCTTAATAAATTCAATATCGAATAAGAACTATTCGATCGATGCTCACGGTCGAACAAAGTCCATTCAATCGACATGATTCGAAGCACATTTGGGTCCCACGGACAGGATCTATAAATACCCCACTTCCCGACAATAATAGACACATTGAATACTCATTCTGATTCGATCGTATCTTTCGCAGCATTCGATCGAGCCCAACCCATTCGAGGGTGACTGCGTCCAATCGAGATCATTCGAGACTCATTTAATTCGACGTTAAATGGGATCAAACCACCCATGTTCAAGAGTTGTGAGTCGAACGACCACCGTTCGACCGAACCCTTTCTTTGTCTTAGAAGGTTATTTAAGCTTACTTTGTACTTGTAATACGTAGTAGGTGTTCCGGACCAAGCTAGTCCGTTTCATGTAATAGATTAGCACTATTTTGGCATAGTCATGCCCATTGTAACGAGATATCAGGTGTATTGTAATCCAAACGAAATAAGACCAAAATACTTATATTTTAGAATATAAGAATCGAAGAATGCTTCAAACTAGTGGTTTGAAACCCAGCTCGGATCGGCCGGTTCGACCGGTTCGACTGTGAACCGAAGCCTTGTCCGGGCCGATTCTCTTGTTATAGTGGGTTGCACGCTACAGTGGGCGAACCAGCGCCAGTTCACCCGACGACCCGCTTAGCCGGTTCCGCCCCCTTTTAAATGGAATTTACAGCTGAAAGTCAGCCTTTAATAAAAGAAAAAAAAAACTCATGTCTCTATCCTCCATCTCTCAGCTCACGATTGGGGGAAACTAAAAAAAAAACATAAATTTTTCTCCACAAATCGGCGTCGGGTTGAAAGAAATTTGAAAATATATGAAAGTTGAAAGAAAGTGGTGAAAGTTGAAAGAAAGTGGCGGATGATGAGGAGAATTTGAATTTTTTTTGAAAAAAATGAAAGTTGAAAGAAAGTGACGGATGATGAGGATTGAGGAGTTTTGCACTTTGATTTGGGTTTTCTTCTATTTTATATTAATAAGACTTCAACATGGCCTAGTTATTTTATATTAATAAGACTTCAACAATTTTTAGGCCTAGTCATCCCCACTTTAATTTGGCTCTTATTTACCCATTTACTAAATTTTTCAAGGCATTTGTACATGTTGACTATATTTTTTATATATTTTATTAAATATTGACTGAAGTCAACAAGTCGGTCTAACCAGTGGTTCGACCGGTCCGACCTGTTGACCCACTACGTGGTAGCCTCACCAGGTCAGTCACCGAACCGGGTTTTAGAACACTGGTTCAAACTGCTACGTGTACCACAAAAAGTAATTGCAAAAAGTGACTATTCTTTTTTTTTTTGTGGGAATTACTAAATGCATTAATGAAAAGAGTTCAAACAAATGTTAATACAATCCGAGCAAATTTCATCCCCGACAGGAGGGGATATATCAAAAAGTGGGTAAGGAAAAGAAACATGAGTAAAGAAGCCGCTCCAAGAGTTATCTTTTGCCCATTTAGCCAAATTGTGTGCGTCTTTGTTGCCAAGCCGAGGAATTTTGCGGATCTTCCATTGAGGATGGAGTTTCCAGATTTCCCGGATCCTTTCAATATCCTCCGCGTGATTCCAGTAGGCTAAGGACTTTGATTCCTCAATAAGGTTTGCCGCCACAAGGGAGTCCGTCTCGAAAACTGATTTCTAGATATCATGATCAGCAAGGAATGTTGTAGCGCTGAGGATTGCTGCTATTTCAGCCGTGGTTGGATCATATGAAGGTCCAGAATCTGCATAAGCACCAACAACACTTCCGCAATGGTTTCTAATAATGTAAGCAACAGTAGCATGACCATTTTCAAATGCCGCATCAGAGGATACTTTGAGCCAATGTCGGGGTGGTGGACTCCACGAGTAAGAGATTGGGCATGAAGAAATCGTCATTTTTTTGTGAATTTGTGCTCTGGTCCATTCGCCCACATTAGATTCGGCCTTCCTAACAATGGATAGCTCATTAATCCTTTTACCTGTGTGGAATAAAATGTTCCTGGCATTCCAAATCAGAGAATAAGTGTAGAAACAATAATTTAGGAATTCCAGATGACAGTTTTCATCAATGACACCACCTTTTGGATCAACTATTTTTTCCAGCCAATGTAAGAGACTAAAGTAAGAAAAAGCATTTAGTCGGATACACCATTTGGAAGCAAAGAAAATTTTGTTGGTGAAGGAACAACTTAAAAAAATATGAGAGACAGATTCATCAGCAACTCCACAGAGCAAACATGTTGAGTCTTGCACGGAGAAAAAATCTTTAAGTCTCAAACGGGTGGGTAAGCAATCAATAGCTATTTTCCAACAAAAGAATTTTAGTCTGTCATGAAGAGGGGCTTTCCAGATTTTTTTGATGAGGGAAGAAAGTGGTGAAGGGAGAGAGAGAAAGCGATGCGATTGGTCCACCAAGTAGGCGCTCTTAGAGGTGAAAGCACCGAATTTATCGGGCGTCCAGACCACGCAGCGGGGGTCTTCTGAGGAAGAGATTTTGACCTTTAGAATTTCAAGGACAAGTTGGGGGCTGAAAATGGCACTAAGTATATTCTGATTCCATGCACCAGTGGGTGTGATAAGATCTTTTACATAATTAATATGAGAAAATGAGGATGGAGAGCGTAAAGGATTATCGGGTTTGAAGCCTGGATAAGAGGGGATCCATGGGTCTAACCAAATCCGGAGGGAAGAGTTCGTAGTAACTTTGTAGCAAGTTCCCTTAGAGATGAGGTCGCGACACAAAATAATATTTCTCCAAGTCCATGAGTCAGTGGCTTTAGTTTGGACCTCAAAAAAATCACTTTCCCTCAAATATTTCAACCGCAAAGTGTTTGCCCAAATAGCGTCAGTTCCTTTAAGTACTTTCCAAGAATTATTAGCAAAGATCGCTTTGTTAAATTCTGCCATTCGTTTAAGTCCGAGCCCACCATTCGCCTTAGGCTGACAGATTTTACCCCAACTTTTAAGGGCGATAAATCTGTTGTTCGAATTTGCATTCCACCAGAATCTTCGAATGATTTTATCCATTTGATCACAGACCGTTTGGGGAAGGATAGTGCAGACGGTTTTATGACCACTGTCCTACCCGCTTGTGAGAGATTGCTAGCCTTCCAACCCGAAAGAGATTCATCAAATTTGGTGAGGATATCACTGAACTTGGCTATACTTTTTTCGGTTTGACAGAAGGATATGCCAAGGTGTTTAATGTTGTGATTACAAAGGCGCATTCCCAAGCAAAGTCGAATGGAGTTCTTAATGGAGGGAAGGCAGTTTTTGCTGAAATGGATTACAGATTTTTCTTTGCTAATTCTTTGCCCGGTCCAGTCGCAAAAGGTGTTTAGACAATGATTTACTCTCCTTGCATTTTCCATGTCAGCTCGACAAAAAAGAACAATGTCGTCAGCATATAGAAGATGGGATATCGGGCAAGAATTTCGGCTGACTTTGATACCTTGAAGGAGATTATCATTCTCTGCTCTACTTATTATCCGGGAAAGCAATTCTGCGACAATGATAAAGAGGGCAGGGGAGAGTGGGTCTCCCTGCCTAACACCTCTGGATGGATTAAAAAAGCCGAAAGGCGATCCATTGATGATAGTAGAGAAAGAGGTAGATGATACGGAATTAAGGATAAGAGAAATGAAACGACCATCAAAACCATAACACTCGAGGATTCTTTTCAAGACATTCCATTCTATGCGATCAAACGCTTTCACCAAATCGACTTTTATTGCCATAAGACCATACTTCCCCTTCTTGTGGTTTAGATAGTGCATAATTTCTTGGGTAAGTAAAGTGTTATCTGAAATGTTGCGATTTGGTACAAAAGCAGTTTGGGTAGGCGAGATTATCTTATGGAGAAGAGGTTTTAATCTCTTTGCAATTAATTTCGAAATCACCTTATACACAGTGGAGCAAAGACTGATCGGTCGGTATTGATCTACATTGCTCTCATTTGGGATTTTTGGAATTAAAGCAATTAAAGTGTGGTTAAAAGCTTTAAGTATTGATCCCGAAGTAAAAAAATGAAGCACTGCCTCAGTAACCTCCTCCTCAATGATGTCCCAATAATTCTTGTAAAAAATAGGAGAAAAACCGTCGGGCCCCGGGCTTTTAAAGGAATCCAAACCAAACACAATCTCCTTAATTTCAGCTTTTGAAGGAATAATGAGCAAGTCATGATTATCTTCAGCAGAAATAACAGGAGTGATCAAATCATCAAAATTTTCAGGAAAAGAAGGATTGCAAGAGGTAAAAAGTTTTTTAAAATGCTCATCAAAAGTTTTACCAATTGCGTTCCAATCCGAGACTTCACAATTTAGATCATTATCGATCACAGAGGTAATACGATTTGCTCTACGACGAAAAATAGTGCATAAATAAAAGTACCTCGAATTTGCATCACCACTCTTAAGCCACTCGTGTTTAGCTCTCTGCCTCCATTTCGTCTCCTCTTTGAGGAGGAGTGCATTTAGGTGGCACTGTAAGTCTCGCTCCAAGGCCAAAGATGAGGAAGTGGTTGGTAAGGCTTGGAGTTTTTCGATTTGATCTCGAGTTTGGGAGATAGCATCAGAGGAGGGTTTAGCACGAGTGAGGCTCCATTTTTTTAGTGCAGATCTGGTCTTTTTGGTTTTAGAGTGGAGGATGAGAGATGGGTGTCCGTTGAAATTGGAGGACCATGCTTTAGTAATGGTGGGGAGACATTCCGGTTCAGTAATCCATGCGGCTTCGAATCTGAAAAGTTTAGGCCCAAAGACACAAGGAGGAGTGGTGTGGAGGACTATTGGGGAGTGATCACTGTGGATAGCTGGCAGGTGAACGACAAAGGCGTTTTCAAATAGGGAATTCCAGTCCGCATTCGCTATCGTGCGATCAATTCGCTGCTTTATATTTTCATCATCCGGGCGCATATTGGACCAAGTAAACGAATTCCCCTTGAAAATCACGTCTTCCATATCAAAAGAATTCATGAAATCCACAAGATCATTTTGCGAACTCTGGGCAAACAAATTTCCACCACTTTTATCGGTTTGCGAAGTAATCGCATTGAAGTCGCCAATTATAGCCCAAGGAAGGGGGGAGGATGGGGCGAGGGAAGAAAGAAGAGACCAAAAGAGAATTTTATCGGAATGGTAGCAGGGGGCGTGAAGGGCAGTGAGGTTCCATGGAGTAGTGTCATTGATCGTAGAGATATTGTCATGTAAAATGATGGTTTTATAGTGTAGATTTGACTATCTCGTATAAGTTGTTACAGGACAGGACTTGAACTAGATTAAAATAGTATATTTCAATTTGTAATTTTAACCTTTACAAATTGAAAATACAAGAAGAAGCTATATATGATTGCTAAACTAGCATCCACAATTTATGGAGATTTATGCCATAATTTTAGGAATTGTTACAACTTCTTCCCTTGGTTTATATATGCCTTTTAAGCATAAGAGTTTATTCTTATTTAATTATGGCAGATTTTCGACAAACAATTAGATTTATATGTAAAAACTTCAATTTCAGTAACAATAATTTATAATCTATTTAATTGAGATGTTAGTATACTAGACACATATATTGATTTGAAATCTAAATTATGTACATGTTATATCAAATTTTGAAAAATCAAACTACTATAATGTAATTACCTAAACAGAGGGAAAAATAGGCAACTTATTATAGTAAAGTAGAACTTATAGTTAAAGAATGAAGATCTTATTTTTGTGCGTGTTGATTTCTCCTAGAACTATGCAATGAATCTTAATTGATTATGAATTTTAATTTCAGGTTTATACAAGTTAAAAGTGAGTTTTGATAAGAAATTGGTTTAGTTTGTTTGCATGTAGAGGATTTGCTTTTTCTGCATGGGAGATCGCCTTACTTATTTCTAGTTGCATGTCGTATTAGTTTATGGAAACGATATTGCCAAAACAAAATTTGTTGGTTCCAGAATAATTGTTGTAAAAGTTTAATACTAATAAAGTTTCTTGAAATTTTGATAATTATATACTTAATTTTATAATTTCTTAATTAACCATTGTTAATGTTGAAAGCAAAATTATCTTTCTCCCATTGATCATACGACTCGTTAAAAGAACAAATATATTCCTCCATGATATCAGCTTTAATTTAATATTTATTTATTTTATTTATATCCAAGTCAAGCTATCGGGTACATTACGTGTTTGGTTAGTGAGTATTTTTTGTATTTTCCAACCTGAATTAAGCTTTTCATTCGTTAGATTGGAAATACTATATAAGAGTTAAACTCAATATATAGACTATATTTTTAAATGGGAAACAAATTAATAATTTACAAAGACAATACTTAAATTACAAATTGAGGCACACTTTATATTTTAGTGAATTAGTTAACTTAACCTAATGGTGGACAACTTAATAGCTAATAATTATTTATTTTAAGTTTATTTAATTTATTTAAGTGTGAGAATTGTGGTAGCTTAATCTGTTTTTGTGTTTATTTTATGAAATGAAAATATAGAAATTAAACAAATATTAACAACAAATATAATAAAGAAGCAAATAATTTATAAAAATGAAATTGAAATAATCTCCCAAAAACTGTAATTCCTCTTATTTGGTGGATATTATACATTCTAACATCTTCCAGTAGGGGCACCCCTCTTGTAGACGATACAGTTAATTAGTTCTCTTTAGTCATTCTTACACCACACAAGAATAATTTGCTAAGCAACTGATCCCTTGAACAGAAACAATATACATTTGATGGGCAAATACAAGATTACTTTTAACTCCAACATCAACAAAAAGCTCAAATTATTTAGTATTGAGTACCCATGTACCTTTCTTATACAATATACATTTCTCATAAAAACCTATGCGTTTTGGTACTTTGCAAGTAAGACTGGTTTCTATGGCCATTATGTGTAGTAGTTTAATAGCCATTTTCAAAGTTGATTTCGAGAGGCAGATGATAGCTTCATAACGCCAACTCACCGACTTGTTAGTTAAGTAAAGCTAAAAACGGCTCAAGGATCGCTGTTTGGCAGCTTGCTCAGCACTGAATGCTCTGGTTTGTGTTCACATTCATAATCAAGATGAACAAATGCCCTTTCAACTTCGGTAAGTTTTTCAATCTTCATTTGTAGAGTTTCCCCAATGGTGTGTGCCTCTTTCAAAGGAAGATTTTCAGGGAGTTCGATATCAACCTAATGCAACAAATAATCAAGCTTAGACGTTGAAAAAATAGAGACATTAAAAGCCACTCAATCTAAATGACCATGTAAGTAAACAACAACATTGCTAGTAATGAAGATTTTTGCATAGCTGACCTCAACAAAATAAAGAACACCAAATGTGTAGGCACGAACTGTATCTATGCGCTTGACCTGAGGGTGGCGTATCACAAGATACGTCAATTTCTGCAGTATCTCAGGAGGAGCCGATTGTCCCACTAGTGACACTGAACAAACGAAACAAACAAGCCTTCTGAAGTTAACAACATAAAGTGAACGCTTCCAAACTTATACTCATTCTTTATCTATTGATTATAACAGTAAGTATTTTATGCAGCTATTGCATGTGACGTGGTGCAACAAATACTCAATTTTCACATGTTGAACTTTGGATGGAATATGTAGGTAGGAAGTTCTGCAATTTTGTTTGCTAGTGAAACTAAAAAAGTATGCAGCGGTTTCATGAATATTTCCCGTTCTAGATAACATAAGACGACAGTGTAGTTTTCAGGATCTTCACTGTTACCTAATGAGGGACTGGGACAAACATTTCGCGGACAAGGTAGAATATTTTCACACTGAATAGTTCGTCCACCATCGATGGGTGGACAGTCAGATGGAAGTGATGAATGAAGAAATTATATAAACCGCATAAAAAGGGTAAACAATGAAAACATTATATGATAATACATAAATACTAAAAACTAGATATCAAAAGAAAATAGTTGCTTGCTGCAGTGCTCATTAATAAGGTTTATTGAAACTAGGAACAAGATCGTGGTCCAAACAGAATACTTGTTCGGGAATCCTGGAATCTCAAATCAGAGTTTCAACTATATTTTTAATCAGAATAGGCAACAAATTTACTTCCAACTACTTGATTATTTTCAAATTCACCTGACTAAGGATGAGGCCATAATATATAACCAAACCATGAGAAAGTCAAGTGCGCACCTGCATTCTCAAGAACAGTTTTAGACCAGTTTATAATTGTATAGATTGCAAGGATCATGGCACCAGCTGGGTCAATCCACCAGAAGAACTTATCAGCAAGCACAGCAGCAACTAATCCTACTAAATTTGTCACAACGTCAAAATAATGATCCTGATAAAAAGCCAGAGATGTTAGGCTGAGTTGGCGGACTAAATAAGACGGTAAAGGTGAATCCAGAGGGTACCTCCGCATAGGCACGGACAATTTTGTTTCTAGAACTTCGGCAGTATATCCATAGAACAAGTTTTACAACAGTGGCACTAAGCATGACTGCATAAAGCCATACCAGCTGCTCCGAAGTCATATTTTCAGAATGATTGTTCTCAAAGAGTTGTTCTAAGGCCTGGATCAACACTTGAAAACCTGAAAACAACTTGGTAGAGTAGCTTTTTATTCATGAGTACACAACTTGCAATTGCCTATCTTTAACTAGAACTAATTTGTCCTTTATTAACTTTCCAAATATTGTGAAATGAAAGACTACATAGCACTGATAGCAGAAACATGAGTTTTACAGTTTAACTGCTCGGTGAATTGTCTATGACTCACAATCAATTCAAAAGTTGTATTTGTTGCAAAAACATATCCAGTGATGTGTCATTCTTCTTTGGGTTGATAAGGTGCCGGGTTCCTAAATGCATAGAACTGACTACGTACTTCTGTGTACGCAGTATCTTAAAATGAGCAAAAGAACATACACCATTTTCACTTCTTCAATTATTTTTGCAAAGTTATAAAATGCAGTAGAGAAGCCTGTGCAAGACAAATAGTAAAATATGCACAATGTCTTGGACCCCCCTACATATAGCTGCTGACAAAAAACAAGATTCACCTTAAAAATCCTTTTCAACTTAGTGATATGCAATTAAATTACTTGTGCATTTCACTAAAGAATCTTGTTGGAAAAATTAGGCTTTCGATGGAGGTAAACATACCAAGCGTCGCCATAATCGCAGCAAAAACAATGATGCCAACTGGCTGCACCCTTAGCTTCCCAATGGGATATCTGTAAATGTTAACATTTTTCATGGAGAGGTGAGTAAACCAAAGTATGCCTCCAGCCATGAGATCAAGTAAGGAATCCAGGGTCGACGCAGCAATGGCTAATGATCCACTCTTTATCGTGACATATATCTGCGAAGTACAAAATACTTGCTTTTCTGAAAAGAGCAACAAAAAATGATAGATTATGTTAGTCAACGTCTTAATTACCTTTAGAGCGAGAAGCAAAACATTAGCATAATTGGAGATCCTCATAGCTCTCTCTTGTGCTTGCTCTTCTAGATCTTCCTCGAATGGGACGTCTTCAGATGCCACCACAGAATCGACCTCCTCAAACGATTGCAACGTTGCAAATTGTTTCTCATAATACTCCTTTTCTCCTAAAGTCATAATAAATCTCCAGGTAAGCAAATAAAAACAGCAACATTAAATTCTTAAGTCAGTCAGAGAGACATTGCTGATCGAGACAATGAGGTGTGGATCCTATATATAACTAATTGGTTACATAAAGTCATTCACAAACGCAACGGCGTACTATTTCGTAGTAAGGTCTACATGATCTTTGGATTGAATGTCTCAGAAATAAGCTATGGCAAACAAAGAAAAGGAAGTTAATTTCCTAGAGTGTATGATAATAACATAGTTGATCAACTACTATATAGTCTCTGGTTGTCCAGCCAAGAATTATATTACTATATGGGATATATACTGTTTTATAGATTATTATAATCCACGACCACGACCACGACCATGACTACAACCATGAGGGGAAGTATATAACCTATCCAGTGCTACAGTACAATAGGCATACCAAACGCTCTAATAACATATCATCCATAATAATAGTAATAATAATGATACCTTGTGTTAGTAAAGTTTTGGGGAGATCGATGAGAGAATTATTGGACTCGGGATCAAGAGAAGAGCGGACTTTGTCGGGTAGTCGAGCCATGAAATCAGTTCTCAGAGAGTTTACTGAGTTCCGCCGGCTCAACCGACTGCCCACCCGCTTGCTGCCGCCCCGCTGCAACAACAGAGATTTGCTGCTGCCATCATCCACCCCTGTTCCGTTTCCTGCGTCCATTTAATAATAATAATATCTCAAGTCGCAAGTGTTTAATTTTATACGCGATCGATGATGATCAGTTCACTGAATTTATACATACATCTAATCTAATATATAGTTGTGTTATTACGCCATAGCCATGCCTCAATAGAAATGTGTGGACGTGTGACTCCGTTATATTACTTACATATCAAGAGAGTGGGATATAAATATATTGACTTTAAATTAGAGTTTTTTGGGGATCAGCGGCATGAGAATTGCAACACTACTCCACTTTCTGTCCCTTTTATCTAAACCAAAATAATATACGATGCATATTATGATAGTCAAATAGGCAAAAGAATATACTATGCATATTATCCCCATGTAAATTACACAATGGGCATAATATGCATATTTCCTATATCATAGGTGTAATGTGCCTTTTCTTTTTTTAAGGGTGCTTATTTCTCACGGAGTGTTATGCCAAAAACTTATATTTTTATCAATATAAGTTAAAATAATACGAAGTTACCCGTTGACAATTAACATTTAGTATCTTTATGTCCAATCATGACAATTGTTAAATTAAATCTTCACTACTTGTGATAGTGATAGGTAATATGTGCTCTAAAAGTGATAACGCGTAAAGATATTGATACTTTTATCAAGGTTTACAATTTTTTTTTTGTTTATGAAGAATCAAGGTTTACGTTAATAACGTGTGATGTGGTATATTAATCAAGAATGTTTCTCAAGTAGACAAAAAAAAAACCGTGTCTAGTTCTAAGTCACATAAGGAGATGCAGGTACGAGTTTGGGTACGCCAATTCGCTAAAAAAAAATTAAATAAATTAAAAAAAACATAAATTTCAAAGCGCCTTAATGAATTTATTAAAAGTAGTAAGATATCGAATATAGATATTTTTGTTTAATACATTATATACTAATTGATAGTTCAGAATGTACTATAATTACCTTCCCTAAGGAAGTATCCTACCTTTCGAAATCAAAAGACCATCTTGAGATGGACATTCGCTCCCCTCCCTCCTCACAGAGGTTCATTCCCCCTCCTCGCGAATATGCCCTCATAAAGTTACCTACCCTCGAGGGATACTCTCTTCCCTCTTCACAGAGGTTCATTCCCCCTCTCCGGGGATACGCCCTCACGGAATTACCTACCCTCATGGAATACTTTGTTCCATATACACGAAGGTTCATTCCCTACCTTCGTGGGACCTTCCCTCTTCATGTAGATTCATTCCCTACTCTCGTGGGATACTCTCTTCCCTCCTCATAAAGGTTCATCCCCTACCCTCGCGGGTCCTTTCCCTCCTCACAGAGGTTCATTTCCTACCCTCGCGGGACCCTTCCCTCCTCACGAAGATTCATTTCCTACCCTCGTGGTACCCTTTCCTCCTCACGAAGATTCATTCCCTACCCTCGCGGTACCCTTCCCTCCTCATGGAGGTTCATTCCGTACCCTCGTGGGATACTCTCTTCCCTCATCGGGGAGGTTCATTCCTTACCCTCGTGGGATACGGACTTCCCTCCTCACAAAGGTAAAAGGTCCGTTCTCTACCTTCGTGGGATACTGACTTCCCTCCTCACGAAAGTTCATTCCCTACCCTCGTGGGATACGAACTTCCCTCCTTACAAAGGTTCGTTCTCTACCCTCGTGGGATATTGACTTTCCTCATCACGAAGGTTCATTTCCTACCCTCGTAGGATATGGACTTCCCTCCTTACAGAAGTTCATTCCCTACCATCGTAGGACCCTTCCGTCAGCACGGAGGTTCATTCCTTACCCTCGTGGGATAGTTCTTTACCTCCTCACAGAAGTTCATTCCCTATCCTTGTGGGATACTCCCTTCCCTCCTCACGGAGGTTCATTCCCTACCCTCGTGGGATACTCCGTTCCCTCTTCACGGAGGTTCATTCCCTACCCTCGTGGGATACTCCATTCCCTCTTCTTGGAGGCTCATTCCATGTCCGCGTGGATACTCCATTCCCTCGTCACGGTGGCTCATTTCATACCCTCATGAGATACTCCCTTCCCTCCTCACGGACATTCATTTCCGACCCTCGTGGGACACATCATTCCCTTCTCACAGGATGCTACCTTTTTTTATATGACACGCGGTATTACTAACCCATGGACTTACTAGAACATGATATTCCATGCACCAACACTTGTCACCCCTACCCATGACACATGTCCACCATGCACCAATATCCACTACTATAAAAATGAGGAGGTTGGAAGATCATTTCTTATTCACAATACACACAATACTTACTACATTTCTCCACAACAACATTTTCTTCCTCATAAAAATACAAAAACTCTATACAACATTCTTCATAAAAACAAAACTATGTTATAAAGTAATGTGCCTTATTTTCACTCATATCTCCCGCTTTTTACACTTAAAATCTAATAACAATATTTTACACAAAAATACCATTACCCACCTCTATAACACCAAAAACCCAACAACACTTCTCATATCAAACACCACCACCCCAATAAAACACACTTGAACTACAAATGACTTGATCAACAAAAATCAACTTGGAATCTGTTCCATCGATGCATACGAACCATTTCTTCTTCGGAGGCTCAACATAGCTTCGGCAATTCGTCCAAAAAAATAGAAAAAAGAAATAGAAAAACGTTTGCACAAATAGAAACTACTCGATTTCCCCCCCAAATAATATCCTGCCCCAGCAAAGTCTTCCCTTCTCCCCTTTTCGGAGAACTAGAGTTCGAAAACCTCTCCTCTACGAGGGCCATTATCTATTTTTTTTTGTTGTTGCTTCATCGAGGTGATAAAAACAAGTGTTTACCTCAGACATTCACAAAGAACCTTCGGTAAGGTAGTAAGCTTACTCCTCTATCCTAAAGACGTACAAGGTTTGACTTACCCTCACTACGAGTGTAAATTGTTTCCTCATTTCAGCTTCGGAAAAGTTAATGGACGAATAAACTGTTCGTATAATTCATTCACAAAAAACTCGGGGTCCGACGATTGAGCATTCTCCCCTTTTTCAAAGGGGTCCAAGTTCAAATCCCCTCCGAGAGGATGCTTTTTTCTTTTTTCAGCATAGGAGAATTAGTTAGATAGAAAACGTTCGTGTGACTAGTCCACAAAAAAACTCCCAGTCTGGCGATCGAGCTTTTTATCCTTTTTCCCAAGAGACCCGAGTTCGAGTCCCCTCTGATGATGGCTTTTTTTTCCAGCTTCAGAGAATTTATTATATAAAATTGAAGCATTTCCGAGTAGATAAAGCTTTTAGCCCAACATATAAGAGAACGCTTCCCTCTTCACGAGGAGCAGAGTTTGAATTCTCTTCCTTAGAGTCCAGAGTTCGAGTTCCACCCTCCTAAAGGAAACTATTTTTTTTTCGAGTGCAACTTCGGAGGATTTTGTAGAAAACAAAAAGTATTCGCACCAATAACAACAATTAAGATCCAGTACAGTGGTAAGGACTGCTACCTTTCTCTATGGTGACCCAAGTTCGACTCCTCCCCACCAGGTTTTTTCTCGTCAGCATAACTTTATTATCTCACCTTGTAAGTTATTGTACTAGTCCGAAAGTTAGGCAAGTTTCATGTTTGGTGTGCCATAATTACAACATTTCCAAATTACACAATCATCAAATCAATGAGACCCTCAATACAGTACCTTTGACCTCGAGAAAATGGTCTCTTATGGCAAAGTGTTGGGCATAGAGTCCAAACAACGCGACATCGCCAAACGGCGCCAAAACGAGCCACGTCGGTCAAACCAACGTGTCACATTAGTCAAACGTGCCACGTCGGTTGAATCGACGTGTCACGACAGATGATTGAACATCGACGTGCTACGTGGCAAGTCGATCAACGCCGACACACCACGTGGCTTGACGTGCCACGCGGCACGTCGACAATCTGGACCACACCGAGGTTTAACTCGGTATGGTGCGGGTGCACCGGCCCTTTGGCGTTGACCGCCAAGCTTGACCGTTGTTATTCCCGACCGACATGCGGTCGGGAATAATTGTTACCGTTGTTATTCCCGACCGCAATGCGGTCGAGAATATTAGGGTTTAGGGTTTGGGGTTTAGGGTTTAGGGTTTAGGGGTATTGACGACCGAAGATCGGTAGGGAATAATATTCATATTCTTAATTTCACAATTTCGCTCTCAATTTAGATAAATCGTTCATTTAATGATCAAGTAAATCAATATTAGTTATATATTACTGAAAATCTCAAAAAAAAATTAAATTTAGTTGCACATTGATGAATCGTTTGAAGCGTCGATTCATATTGTCACTTATAAATAGATTAGTATATGTAGTTGCTAATAATGTAACTACTTACGATTATGTTAAACATATGTTAATATATATATATATATATATATATATATATATATATATATATATATATCCCAATTAGCCTCTCTATACTAACGTTCGTAACAAACGTTAATCGGCAATTGTGAACTCCTTTATACTACGTATGATTATTATATGTAAAACTCCAAACTAACTTAACTTATACTCCGGTAAACTATACTAATTTAATAATTAAAAGTACATTAAACTAACTAACTAATAGTGCAACTCATGAATTTAATGAGATTCTATAGTTATACTTAACAAACACATCAAGATTTTCCAAAAGATTGAAAAAAGGTAAAATTGGCTATTTTTCCCGACCGATCTGCGGTAGGGAGAAATATTCAACCCATTCCCGACCGACCGCTTTGCGGTCGGGAATAAAATTTCAACGTTATTCCCGACCGATATGCGGTCGGCAATAAGGTTTAAACGTTTCGCAACCGCAATGCGGTCGGCATTTCCCGCGTTTCTGGGCAGCGTAGTATTGTCGACCGAATTTCGGTCGGCAATTTTTGAAAATTTGGCGGTTTTTTGAAATTTTTGAAAAAATTCAACATTCCCGACCGAAAATCGGTCGGGAATAATCGAAAAAATTGGCGGGACATGGTGAGAAATTCAAATTTGACGAAAATTCAAATTTTTGTAACTTTTTCTATAAATACACTTCATTATTCTCCTAATTTTTTCATCTCCACACACTTTTTTCATCTCCAAAAACTTTTTTCATCTCCAAAACTTTTTCAAACACTTTTTTCATATTCAAACACTTTTTCAAAACCTTTTTTCTTTCAACTTCAAAATTAAATTTTTTCACTTCTTTATTCAACTTTTCAATAATCAAAAACTTATTTAATTTTTTTTTGTTTTAGACTGAGCAATGAATCAAAAATTTAATTGCTCATCTAAAACATAAAAAAACTAAATAATGTTTTTAAAATATTGCAAAATAGAACAAAAAATAATATTCCGGTAATTATTACCGTAATATTATTTTTTTTGTTCTGATGATTATTATTCCCGACCGAAAATCGGTCGGGAATAAGATGAATATTATCCCCGACCGCATATCGGTCGGGATTAATTTGAATATTATTCCCGACCGATGACCGGTCAGGAATAATATGAATATTAATTCCGACCGATATGCGGTCGGGAAAAGTACCGACCGGCGGTTGGTCGGGATTTCCCGTAAAAAGACCCGACCGGAATTCGATCGGGAAACAAATTGGGGACAGCACGACCGTTTAGCGGTCGGAAGTTTCCCGACCGAATTCCGGTCGGGAAAAATATTCATATAATCCCGACCGAATATCGGTCGGGAATAATATTCAAGCATTTCCTGACCACTAAACGGTCAGAATATATCCCGACCGTTGTCTGGTCGGAATTAGCGGTCGGGAAATTCCCGACCGTACTTCTGTCGGGAAATGCGGTCGGGAAAAGCCCTTGCCGACCGAACGGCGGTCGGGAAACTTTTCCCGACTGAAGCAATGCCGACCGGGATTTCCCGACCGAATAGCGGTCGGGAAAGACCCTTTCCCGACCGCCGATGGGTCATTCCCGACCGGCTTTGCGGTCGGGAATAACCCGATTTTTTTGTAGTGATATAATGCTTATTAAATTGATCAAACCATTTCCTCTGCTAATTTTTTTTTTTTGCATAATTGATCTAGTGTCTTTGGCGAGATACACATATTTAGGAAACTCACCACTTAGTAGTAATTTAGTGGAAACATGGAAATATTAATTGAACTTGAAAATATTTATATTCAACTTGGTAAACAAAACGACACATGAGCAAACTCGCAATTCAACAAACAAACAGAATGTCAAGCAAATCAATACATAATTATAAATAAATTTGAGATAGCACATTACAAATATCAAAACCTCACGCAACAACGATATTAGAAGTGTTGCCTGACCACAATTGAAATTCAGTCGTATTAGATATTGTATTTATAAGTGGGATCTTTATATTCTAGTGCATATTAAATTGGTTGATATATATCACCAATAATGCAACATGTCATCCTAGACCCGTCTATTGTTTTATTATAATTTGAAATTGTATTTTTTTCCTTGTTCTTGTTTAATCTTACACCAATCAAATCAAATTTTGTGTGTTTGGAGTTATATACCAACGCCCGTGATCGATTGTTAGTGGAAAGGAGCAATTAGTGTAATAATTGGTTGTGACCTTCTTGTGTATTATAGCATAAATCCAATAATTATACATGGTTGTGTTATTTTCTCAAAATGACATGTTTATAATTAGCATAAATCCAACAATTATACATAGTGGTGAAGTTAAAAATTAGAATAAGGGTAAGAAGGTCATTAAACACAAATAAGTGGTAAGATTAAAAATATTTTGTCAATTAGCCTAAGCAAACATATGGTTATATTTTTGTTGGGTTTAATCTATAGTACCAATTTGGCTAACCATGCAACCTAATAATAATACCCAAGACTATTAATAAGGATAAATTAATAGTCATGTGACTATTAATTTTGAAAGCAAATGAGCCCTAAATAACTCATGTAGAGAGGAGTTACTTGTTTAGCTACTCATAGTAGGTTTGTTTCCTAAGTACATAAACATCAAAACTAAAATAGATATAACTATTACAATACTTGCTCTCATAATAGAAAACTGAATACAATTTATTTCGTAAGAAAACAGAGGGTAATGTTCGATGTCTTCTGCTTTCTTCAGCCTGCCTATTTATAGAAGTCCTTTCGGATTTCAAATTTGGAGTTCAATTCTTTCTGATGGATTGGTGTGTCACTGCTTGCGTATCAACCCATTATCTGTCATGGTCCCTCCACTTTGGCTTGATTCCTGTTAGTGACGGTGGTCTTCTTCTGAGTCACATGGCCTCTTTACATGGCTCTTTTCCTCTTGTTGGGTCCGCTTTAGAATTTTTTTTCCTCTTTTCACTAGGTGGAATCTTTCCACGTTTTGAGGGGGGCGTCTTGTCAATATCCCACTTGTCCTATTTCACTGGGAATCCATTTTCGAATAGGGCTTCCTTCTGATTTGGGCATTGGGAGCAGAAGCGATCCTTCCAATGACCAACATGAGCCATGTTGCAGAACTTTTGGCTTGTTTCTATTGTGCTCGGAATCTCATTTCTCCACAATGCTTGCCTTTTTGCTTCGAAGATTCCTTCGGCAAATGTTGTGCTCCTGCTCGTCATGGTGTTAACCATAAAAGACCCGTTCATTTTCCCCTGAAATATTTTTAACGGATATTTAACCTTGTCCAACTCAGTGAGACAGACCCAAAGCCCACAAGCCCTCCTAGTGGTGACTTCATCTTCAGTAATAGGAGAGACTAGGTATTGTCCTTCTGGCGATGGCTTTGCCAGATCCATCGCCTTTAAGTTAGGCATTTGTAGCTTGATAAAATGAAAGTTGTTGTGAAAGCCTTTTTTTATAATTTCAAGCCCCACTGTCAAGAATTTTAATTCCAGGACTTCTACCCGATCGAGTGTATTATTATTCTTCCAAGAATCATACACTCCCTTGACTAGCCACGCTGGTAACTTTGATATTTCTGAGAATCTCGGTGATGTGGTGAAGACCGAGGTAAACAACCAAAGTCATAGCATTCTCGTACGCTTTTAGGTTTAGAACTTGTAAGCATCCACATCCTAGGGTATTTTCCTAACCAGTAATCCCAATCCTCGTGTAGAGTTTCTCCCATGTTCTCTGATACTCATGTAGGGGAGAATTCTCAGTTTCCTCGATGATAACCTTAGATTCCCTCTTGTTCATATTCAACCATGGTTGAATCGTTTAGTGCCTTCGATGTTTCCATCATTGGATCAATGTTTTCCTCTTTGTCCTCGAAAGGATCAACGCTAGGTCTCGTGGTCGAAGTACTCGAAGTTTCTTTTCGAGTTTTGGACCGTGCGCTTGAATTTCTGTTTTAAACTTTGATTCGGAGGCATATGATATTAATGGACCCATGAGGTTGTCCATAAACTCGTAACTCTATGCATGAAGGCTCCCATTGCACTTCTAACCTTAGAATGGTCCAGTTCCTGTATGTGACCCGATGCCTTAGCATTAATAATAAGGTCTTCGACCATCTTGTCTAGTTCTTGTAAGTTTTCCCTGTGATGTTTCCATCTTGTTAGGATGGTATCGGCTTCATGTGCCTCCATCTCTCGTCAGAAAATCTGCAAGAATACTTTCATGAGATTTAATCACAACTATATCAAAATCATAACATTAACATTCAGCTTGCCATCTCAAAAGTGTAGCTTTCTTGGGTTTACTTCCAATTTTATTTTTCAAGAAAGCTTTCACACTCATATTATCAAGAATTAAAATGAATTTGTTTGCAAGTTTGAAAGCCTTTCGAACAGCAAAGAATTCCTTCTTGTTGATATGCCATCTTGCAGCAGGATTATCCGCAAAAAGTCTGTTGCAGTATCTGTACGGAACTTCTCCTTTTGGTTCAACCTTAGTTAAAACCGCTGCCCACCAATGATCCCTGGCATCTGTGTATAGAACCAGATCATCTTCATCATTGGGTATTTCTAGTTTGGGGAGGTTCTGACATACATTCTTTAGCCGTTGTACCGTTCCCCTATGTTCTTCTGTTCATTTAAACTCTGCATCTTTTTTGAGCAATGGACTGAAAACTTTTATGTAGCTCGCCAGATTGTTAATAAACATTCCAGCGAAATTCACTAACCCCATAAAGTTCTGGAGTTGTTTAACCATTTTGAGGTCATCAGGGAGATCACGTGCCTTTTCAACCAAGTGTGTTTGAAGAATGATACCTGATTCATCGATCTCAATTCCAAGAAATTCAATTTTTCTTGTTAGAATTACCGGTTTCTTTTCAGATAGCACCAACCATTCCTTGTGGCATATGTCTGAGGAGATTCTCAGATATTGTAGATGTTCCTTAATGTTTTTTGATGCTATAAGAATATCATCAACATAAACAACATGAAACTACAATAATCTTTGAAGAGATTGTCCATCTTCCTTTGGTATATTTGTAGCGCATTTGCTAAACCCATAGGTAGAACATTCCAAGTATAATGTCCTTGTGGGGGTGGAAAAGGCGGTGTATTTCTTGCTTTGTTTCTCCATCTTAATCTTATAAAACCCCGATATACAATCAAACTTTGAGAAAATCTTTGCATTTTGAACGCAGTTGATCATAATATCCATCGAATTCCAAGATTTTGTTGATCCCTTGATAATTGATGACCAATCTTGGTTTTCCTCTTCTAATTTCTTCATGGTTTCGTACCAAAAATCCCCGACTGCTATATGGAGAAACTGGACTGCTATATGGAGAAACTGCTGGTGAGATCAGCTTAAGGTCCAAGTGTTCCTTAAGAATTTTCTGCATATCCTTTCTATCACTCTGGTTCATGAGGATAGGCTTGTATCTTACAAACGCATTCTCTTTTCCTTTGTTGACTTTTAAGGATGCTTTGAGCTCGTTTTTATTCCACCATGCCAAAGGATCTTCGTTGAAGTTTCTTCTGATTTTGGTTTTGACATCTTCCAGCGAGATTTGCTCTTCAGGAATGATGTCTGGTTGAGGACCCTTTTCTAGGCTAGCTTTTAGGATCTCTATCGTTTTATTTTTGATCCTTTCCTCGTTTAATCCTCCTAGACTTTCAACTTTTAGTTGAAGGATTGCATTACCATATTTTCTTTGGTCCTTCATTTTTGGGTGTCAAAGTTTGCCTTCATTATCACCACGCTTGCTGCGAAATGTAATGGGCATTTTCCTGCAAAATGCCTGACGCAGTCGCTGAACCAGAATCTTATGATCACAAAGGGTCGTGAAAATAAGTCTTCATGTCTCGTTCTCTTGTGTGAAACACTTGAACGTTTGTAGGAAATTGTTTCCCAGCAGAATGTCTGCTCCTGTATCGTGAAAATAAATTGGGAGCGTCTTAACTTTGTACCATGAGGTACCTCATGCTCCGCCAGTTAGGATTTCTGCTTGTCTTATCCCTCGTTTGAAGAGGATAATCTTTTTAGGGAAATCTCTTCCCGCGATTGCTGGTAACTCCTCCTCAATATCTTTTAGAAAGATTCATGGTTTAACTGTGCATATGCCGGCTCCTGAATCAATGTAGGCGGCAAAATACTATGCTCGAAATTTCTTATATAATATTCCAATTGAGATGTATATGGAGAATGGACTGGTATTCATCGAAATTTGTACATTTTTCCTTCCACCGTGAATCCCATTCCGTCTGGTAACCTTTCCTAAGATTTGTGTTCCTCAAGAAATTCCAACCCTATAATTAATTGTTCTTAGATTTTTCCTGCACGTCCCCCAATGGTAAAATAAATTCCATCTATTTTTAGGTTTCCTTGATATCTACCCACCAATGGCTGCTTTAGGTAATACAAGGCATCACATGGGAGAGTATTATCCTTTTGGGTAATGTCAAAGATTACCTCAACCTCGCACCATCCTCCTGGACATTGGAGTTCTCCTTTGGTTGTAAACTTGATTGGTTCGAAGACGACTTCAACCATTGGTTTCTTTCCCAATGTTAGGCTGTGCATCCTATTTTCATGGAATGAAACTCTCCTCGGCTCGAACATCATACTAGTGTTTTTGTTAAACACTGGTTGATCTCTTATGATCATATCCATCTCATGAATATGTGGTAAATCGAGAATCTCTGGTTTGACCGCATGAGCCACCTTTTCAAAGATTTCTGGTATCTCTACAAACTTTTTCCTTCGGAAAAATCGGAATGATGAGTATTGGAGAGGGCATATAAGATATTGTAAGTGATAGAGCATGGCCTATTCCCCTCCTTCATCAACTCTTTGTTTTCGAAATCTTGGTGGAGGGTAAGAACCCTGTTAAAATCACGATCTGCTAAATTATAGGCCATCTTTGGATAAATGAATGTTGCCACTTTCCCAACAAATAGATTTTCCGATATTCCTCCAAGACAAGCGTCTCGTAGGTTTTGTATTCTTCTGCCTAAGATAGCAATATCAATTGGCGAATTGATCCATTCTTTGAATGTTGCTTTGATCAAGATTCGTATGGCTTCAATATGGATCGATGACATCTTTTGAGAAACCTCTCTATTGAGCCAACTTAGTTACTCCTTAATTTCATTCATATGAACCAATTGCATTTCCATCACATTACTTGTTAGTTCCATTGGAATTCCTATTTCTCCCGCAGTAACTTTGTAGATGATGTGATGCTTTCTTTGCCGGAGGCTTAGCTGAGTTAAGGCTCTCTCCATCTTTCCGATAGTGAAACCATCATATACGTGGAGTTTTGGATCCTCTCGTATAATTCTCATCAATACTTTTGTGAGATATGCTAGTTTGTGAAAAGAATCCAGACATATCTTCTTGCACTTCCTGGCGAAAGATTTCCTCGTCTTCAGTTTGATTCTGATTCTGATTTCGAAGACTCGTCCTAACACTCATCTTCTTCGTATATACTTTTGTCTGAAGGAATATCTTCAAACTAGTATACTTGTACGAGGTCTTGATAGTAGAAAGCTTCTTCAATTTTTGGTGTTGCCTCAAACTGCCTAATACATCTCTTTTGATTCTCGGGGCAGTCGGTCAAAATGTGTCCCTTCGTCTCCCATGTCCAACAATTGCAGTCCTTGAAGCTTTTGTTGGCCCTTGTATGTGCCCGTCTGAAAGTTCTTCTTGTTGGTGTTTTACTTGTGCTTCTATGGCTCGAAGTTGTTCGTCCTCGATTAGGTCCTGATCTTTGGCTCGATTTGTAAATGCGAGCCCTTTGTTTTAACCAGAATCTCCTCGGTCTCCATGAAGACCTTTTGGGGAAGCTTCCTCCTATTTGTTCATAGGGATGATCTCTATGTTTCCTCCTTTTATGCTTTTGAAGAGTTCATATGACTGTAGGAATGTCATTATTGTCGCAACAAAGAAAAACTGATTTATTGATTCCTCGCAGTCTCTTGTAATTCTTTTGGATTGCTGCATTCTGGCACCATGCGCTCAGCTTGTCCTTGAGAAACGACATTCGTCGAGCTATGGTGTCCATTACTCCTGGTGTATATTCGCGTAGCAGCATTTCCCTCCATGGGCTTGGTATCGTTGCGAAGAACAAAGGGATCGTCGTGTCTTCACTAATTCGGCTTTTCCATTTGTATTCAGTAAAGAATTTGATGTATAGATCGACGGTACAATCATCCAACTCTAAACTATACAACGCTTGCTCGTATCTCTTGGCTTTATCTCGATCGGCTCCTCCTGTCTCGGGGACAACAAAGTAACTTTCTCTGATAAAGTAAATTTTGAATAGCCTAGCCATTCTATCTACGATTTCCTTGAGGTATTCTCCAGCTAACACGCCTTCTCGTACTTCTAGATCTGCGTGCTCTCAACCAAGTTTAACCGATCCTTCGAGGCTCATTTGTAGCATCATTATGAACCCTTCTTTGTTGAGTTCTAGTGTTGTTGTTGCAATCCTCATGGCCGATGCCCATTCATCGATTAACGTTTCTTGGTTTTTGAAATCTAATATATCCAAATTAAGTATAAGCTCATAAGGATGTATTGGATGTAACTGAGACCTTCCATATGGTGTCCCGTTGATTTCTGGTATTCGAGGACGTGATCTGGTTCCTGATACTAGAAGAACCAGTCCAGCAACAAAGTCCTCCTAGTGTGTCATGGGTTCATCTTGAATTGGATTATTAGATCACAAGCTCTCGGTTATCGTCGAAAATCCTTGTGGAGGATTTTGTGCTGGGACCATCGTTCCTTCTATTGTTTTAACATTTACGAGGTTTAAGCCCGAAAATGATTCCGCTAGATCAGAGAGATCTTGCAGGTCACCATAATTGATTTCGTCCAGATTTATTCTAAACATTCATGTTAGTTCTAAGGCTTCCAGTTTCTCGTTGCTTGTTAGTTCTCGATGAACGTGTACCGCCTTGCCCTTTTGATGTAATAAGGGTTCGCTTCTGAAAGATGGTGGTAACCATTCCCCTCTCCTTTTTCCTAATGAGCTTGGCTGGGCCTCCAAATTCTTGACCCGTCGTTGGACATCTTGAAGGTTCTCAAGAATTTCCTTCTGATGTTTCGCCATGGTTTCTATCTAGATCTGAAGGTTTTGAAGGTGCTCGGATACATGGTATTGATGATTACCATGTGTCTAAATTGTCTTCTGGATTTCTCTAAGGTCTAAAGATAACTTAGAGCCATCCGTCTCGATTTCATGAAAATTTGGTGACCCCAAATTACTCATCTTGTTGATAGAATTTTACTATCATTATAATTCTTTTCTTGTTTCATGTTTTCCAATTTCTCGAAAAATTTCTTGTTGAGAATATATCTCGAACTTTCGTTCGGATTCATATTTTAAATTTACTCTTCTCTCGAGGTAATTAAATATTATTATAATAAATAAATTTCTACTTTAAATAAATAAAACCTAGGCTCTGATACCATTTTGCTATGTATGGTCGTTACAATAAATATTTCAAGAAGTGGGGTATCACTTTGTAAAAACTTTTAAAATCTGAGGGATCATTATGTAGATAATTTTAAAGGTGCACCACTGGGTATCCCCTAGGATACTCTGAATAGTGGCACATGAACTGTAACAGGGAGAGTGGAACAGAAAACTCCAACCAAATCATCATGGGAATGAACCATGTAACAGAATTGACTTTTTCTTACTCAGGCACTAATGATACGATAACGAAATTCTTCTTAAACATTAACCCTAATTTCAAATAAAGAAAGAGGGTTAATTTCCCAAACAAAAAAACTGGATTAAAATCCAAAACATAAAGTCATAAAGTAATAAACAGATCAGGAATATGTCAAAGAAAGATCAACTAAAAAAGTACCAATGATACAAAACTTTGTAATATTTCCCAGTCTCACTCAATGATTCAATCTGCTTCATAACAATCAAACCTCAGTCTTGCAATCTTACATAAATACAGAAACAGATACGAACCAAAAGGATGTTGGGGAATTTTACTTGAGTGCAAAGTCCAACCTCCTTCGGTGATTGTATTACTTCCCTTCATCGAAATAGCTCAAGAATGGCACTCTCTCCAGCATCATCACGGTAGGAGGTCTCAACAATCGCTTTTTCTCATGCATCAGAGAATTATTTTAATGTGATGCAGCTTCATGTGCGGCTGATTGACAGACTGAGTTATATGCTGACCATATGATGCAGTTCATTTGTGGACAAGACTCTTTCATCAGCTACCAGTTAAGGAAATAATAAAGCTGCGACAGGATTAGCATAGTAGATTATGGACAACTTCCTTTAAGCTAACTGACATGAAAAACTCAATAGTGGCTATTCAAGACTGGCCAGATATTGAGCCATCATGAGTCGGAGTCATGTCAACAATTAAGGGTGCCACCACTGAAATTCGAATCAATGCAGATGTTGCATCTATCAAACTTGAATCTGCATCAACTGTTAATGGAGTGAGGGATGATTTTGTTGAGTTGTTGTGTTTCTTCTTCTTTACAGTTTGGCTTTTCTTACTTCGAGCTCGATCGACTTTGGAGACGATTTCTGAGACAGTAAAACCAGTAATCTCAAAGTTGTGCGCTCTTTGAGGAAGCAAAGCATTTCGAACAACTACATCGACTCCATCGTATGTCCAAACGCCTAATTGAACCTCTCCCTTTAGTCCAATGGCAAACCAACCAAGACCGGTGGTGGCAATGTCCACAGAACTTGATTCCCACCAGTTACCACTAACCTGAAACAAGGACATTTCACAACATAAATCAATTACTTGGGGTTCATCTGTAATGTTTCTTCAAGTTTCAAGGGCGCTCATCTAATTATCCAAACAATAGGGGATGTTTACATAATTAATAGATGTAATTATCCTTAAATCAAATAATATACGATGAGTATATCATACGATTCATACTTGCAACTGATGGCCAAAATGTTCTGCCACCATTGTGCAAGCAAGCATTCTCTGTCTTGCCCATATGCAAAGGAAGCAGAGAAGATGCCCATACAGTAACATACACAGATTCTACTGATGATTCTTCTACGTCTAACCTCAGTAGTCCACCAATATGAATGGAATTTCCTGCCTGCCAACATCACACAATAGAAGATCCATTCACAAAATATTTGCTTCTAAAAAGTAATCATTAAAAAAGTAAAAACAAAGAAACATATATAATTTGAAAAGTGGCCGTGACGTTCCATGAAGTAAAAAAATCACTAAAAAACTCCCGACAGAGAATAAGCACTAGAACCTATTTCATGTATAACGTCTATTCAACTAAAATTCTAAACATGCGAACACTAAAACAAACTAATATGATTCTCATATTGCTAAAAAAAAGTAAAGTAAAAAGTGAAGCAAATTTATAAGATAAGTCTTTTCTGCTTTCGTTATCTTCTTGCATCCACGTAAAGTCTTTGACTGAATCTGTTTAACTGAACCTTATGAAAAAATAGAATCTGTGCCATTTCTTTGCATCTGGCCTTTTGCCGAAAGAACAAGGAAATTGCTAGTTCGGTGCAAAGCAAGAATTGCCTCCACACTTTATGATGGTCACGTTTTATATTGAGTTAAAAGGAAGCTACAAGAAATGGTTGCTGGATAAGGAACAAAACGTTGCACCAAATGACATGCAAGAGACCACGAAAACATTAGACAATTGCCTAGTAACAATAGAAATCATGATGCTTACTCCAAGAAGTTTGTGTTAATTATAAATAGTACCTGCTAAACCCAAAAAAGAAGGCGCAAACAGTACCCACTATAAGATATAAAACGAGAAGAAAAGTCTCAACTACCACAGCCATCAAACACCATGTCTGTAACATGACATCCAGAAAGGCACTGTTGCCAAAATTGTATTTGTCTATCTTAAGTTCGAATTATGTTCTAGAATTGATAAACAAATCAAGCTCCACAAAGCAAGCATTCAGCAGTTTTAAGGAATATCACAACAACATTCATTATCAGCATATTCTACTCACTAAGACAAAATTTAAGCAATGTACGAGGAACGCTAAAATCAATGCACTGAAACATTTACTAGGAGTACTAACTTTGATTCTGTAAGTCCTGGGCCTCCACGCCTTCTTGACATGAATTAGCTTCTGCTCCTCCATTGTCAATCTAGTTGTAATCTGATGAGGATGCAACAATCATGGAGTATCAAACAACTTAGCTTTTCCGGGAAGCACCCCCTCTACCCTTACAATTCCCAAGGTGGTACCAGGCACTGGTGCCTCCGTTAAATGTGTCCCCTTCGTGCCAACACACTTCCCTATTGCATTAATCAATGTACTCTTTCCAGCATTTTGAGCACCCACTGCCCACCGTTTCCTCTCTGCCCAGCAAAATTTAATCCCGTCGTCCACCAAAGTCTTCACTCCCCAGTCCTTAACAGCACTGATCAAGTGCACACTAGCCAACTTCCCTACTCCGCCTTCCCTTGCTCGTGTCCGAACCCAATGCTCAAGTCTAGTTGGTGATATGCTGCTTGGCAAAGGATCAATTTTGGTGACAACCAACAACAACCTTGGTACATTTCCGGGCTATCCTTCTTTCCACGACCGATCATTCTCATCAATAGTCTTGGACACCAAATTTGCCACCTTCTTAGGAAACTATCCGTTAAAATCAGTAGCATCAACTACCAGCAAAACCACAGTTCTTGCCCCACTTACAGACATCAACTTCCTGCCAACGGTGGTTGCTTCTTCTCACTACCACTTCGTGTTTCCTTCTTCTCTAATTTTATTCTCGACTGCGGAAAGAAGATTTGGTTGCTGTTTTAATTTGATAAATATAAGTTCATAGTATAATGCTAAATAATAATCATATATATGTAATTTGTGTTCTTCTTTTAGCTACTTTGCCACAAAATTACCAGAACCATTGTCTATATTACAATGCTTCTCACTGCTCATGGTTTATTTAAGTTGAATTTGAGAAATAGAACAAATAATACTTCTCCATCCGGTTTGTGCATTTTAGTGAAAATTGCACAGGTGAAATTGTGAATCAAATTGTTTTCTAGATATGATAAAAATTACATTGATCAGGTTTTGATTGTTTTCTCTTTGAGCCTCTCGAAGCATATGGCCCTACATTATTTTCTTTTGGAGGGGCCGACATCACCAAATCTGCACTTCAAACGAGAAATCATATCAAAATAAACGATTGTTATAATTATTATAACATTTTAGAGCAACAGTCAGTTCACGGAATAATGGAATGGTCGTGCAAAAACTAATCCAATAGTATTCCAAAGAGTGAAGAAGATACGCCCGTATGCAGCTAGGAGCAACCAACAGTCATAAATCACACAATTGAAGCTTCTACTCTCACTTATTTCGTGCAAAAAAAGACACTGTTTTTATATTCGTAACACAAACTATATGTTCTGAAACAATAAACGTAACTATTGATAGAAAAAAAGGCACAATTTTGTGTCTGACCTCATTCATGGAAGCAAAATCAGAGCTCGACCAAAATGGTGAATCAGTCAGTTAACATTTAGTATAAAACCATTGCAGTAGGCCGACATTCATGCGAATTATTCCACATACTAAGCCTTATCAAAGAAGAATAAATGAACAGTACAATCAAATCACAAAGTAGCAAAACATCTTCCTCGATACATAAGCAAATATGTTGATACTACAGATCATTACAACAACAACAACAACAACAACAAAAAAGGCTATCAGAATTCATGAGATCAAAGCTCCAAGCAAGTTACATATGTATCAAGGGTACATACATTAAAAGTAGAACTCGCTAAATTTGGAACTGCACGCTTTAATTGCCACAACTCATATCGCAAAACACAGTTAATTGAGAACTTTGAAGTTCATAAATAGAAGTTTCAATTAGGACTTTCATCAAACACATTGTAGACAAACTTTATTATTACCAAATACCAACAAAACTCAGCACTGCGCTTCAGTTCGCAACAAAAAAGACTAAATCCAACGACACAACAAACCCATGTGCGCAATCAAAAACCCACATGGAGAAAATGAATTTGCATAGCTTAAAGGAGAAATAAATGAACCCCACCAAAACAATCTGAATTTACCTTACTTTGAATTTCTGATTTGTATTCTGCGTCAAAATTGAAGGAGAAATTTTAGAGCTTTATGAATTTGAAGGAAATTTCCTTTTATTTTTTGAGTAAGATGTTTCAATTGGGAACTACTTTATTCCATTTGACCTGTTTATTATTATTATTATTATTATTATTATTATTATTATTATTATTATTATTATTATGCAACTCATTTACAGATAAAATTAGAAACAAAAAGAAACCTTAAATCCAACAGTAACAGGTTTTAGTGACATTTATATTTCGTTATTCTGCCCAGAAAATACAGAAAAAGATAACACATGATCGATCAAAATAATTAGTTTCCCTCTATGCTTGCTCTTTCCATATTCTTCCAGCCACTTGCAGCTTCAATTCCTGCCTGCTGCCACCAGAGAAGAATAGGGCCATGTTTCTCTGAATAATTAGCCCATCCATACTGTCCCTAACTTTCAAATGACCATCTCGAATGCTCCTAGGAACCCCC
Organism: Linaria vulgaris; assembly: GCA_948329865.1. Taxonomy (NCBI): domain Eukaryota; kingdom Viridiplantae; phylum Streptophyta; class Magnoliopsida; order Lamiales; family Plantaginaceae; genus Linaria; species Linaria vulgaris. The sequence continues at coordinate 22,395,980 of OX415253.1, read as the reverse complement.
TGCCAAGTAAGCTTTCTCCCGTTTGCGCCCACTTCCAAGCTATATGTGAACTTTCTTGCATCGTGATCATCGCCCATGAAACGAATGAATGCCATGTAAACCGGGGCCGTTCCTACATTGAAAGCCTCAAAGTGCAAGCAGAACTGGTAGCCATAGCAATTGAAAAGCTGCAATAAGATTTGAAAAAACTTAAAACATACAAATTGCCGAACAGAAGATCATCCGACTTAGTTCAAAAACCAGTCACTAGAAAAGCTAAAAACTTGCTATAGTTACTACTATCCTGAGTCGTTATTCTTTCCCGAAATGAATGGTTTGAACCAAGACCAAGTTTTAATGCTTTGCAGTCATTATTTTGCCATATCAATATCATTCAACAATATTGTAATATTAAATGCATGATATAATTTTGGCTGTGAGCTCGGTGGAAATGCAAACATAAGCCAGGTATCAAAATTTTCCCGAGAATGGTCTTTGATGAATGATGAAGCTCATGTTGTCGAATGCGAAGAAATTATCGACAATAACAGCTATACTTCCGAACTTTTGATCTAACTATAAACATTTTCTTCTACGTCGGAGTAAAGCACCCTTAAGATTTGCACAAACATACAGAGACGCCCTACATCATGGGATGTATATACTGTCTGCAAGCTTCAAAATCTTTGTAATTAACCTCATGGGTGGTTTATGAACCTCAATCAGTGTATATTTAACTATCTCAAAAACTAAGTAATCTTGTCTGCTCATGGCTTGTAAAGAAGAAATGTAGAATCCGTTATAGTGGAAAGATCAAGATCATGACATATCCTTCTTACCAGACATCAATAAGTTAAAACTTAAAAGCAATATTCGTCGATCTTAATCCCTTATAAATGATCAAACAGCCACAATAATGCAATAAAGACAAGAGGAGGGCGAAAAGCACTGACAGTGAGCATCCACGTAGCATTTTCGACGTCTTGAGGATTGGACTTCACATATCTGTGGTTAAAGGTAGACCCGTCATGCATATCGACTTTGTGATCGCTCTTGAGATGTGCCACAAGAAATGGAATATCACCTGTCATGGGACATTCAGCACCAGAGTAAGGGCAGTTATAGGGACGGAACCTGCAATTCAATTCGTGTCTCAGCCTGGTATGGTAAGGGAATATTTCTTGACACCCGAGGATCTGATGTCGGCATGGCAGCTCAAGTGATTCGGCAACTCGTTCCAGTGCCAAACACCTTATGTTCCCAAGCTCGTGACGGCAAATTGGGCAACGACGTACTTTTGGCTGGCATTTCGAGCATAAAGTATGGCCATTTGGGCACTACAATGGGAAATTTGACATAATGAGAGTTAATTTTGGCTTTAGTTTGCCTTTCTTGACAGATACTGTTTAATGGTTATGTTGAGACAAAGCCAACCAGATCACGACGCAATAACTCATATTTTCTTTCGCTGCAACTTAAAGTTGACAACAAATAGTTAATTCCGTTAGCCTAATTTAAAAGCTGCATGAAGGGGTACATAGTGATGCTAGATACATACAAATTTTATTATTAAACAAAGGCAGCTGAATATTTAACATACTGCATGTTTTTCGGCTATGCAAATGAAACTTTTGATGCAACTTACCTTTTCCGAGTAATACAACACCATGTCCAACACGACGATGACAACAACAAAGGAATCCCTATTAATTGGGGTCGATGTCAATTGTATAAGGAAAAAGGTACTTTTAACTAATTAAAGACGAACCTTATGCTTATTATAACAAGTTAGCAAGAACACGGATAATTCAAACCTTTATTTATTTCTTGACAAATAGAAGTATTACCATATTAACATGGGAATCACCAATTACAGAAATAGGCAAGAGGTAATTTTTCACATACTCCAGCCTTAACTCGGACCTTAATAAGATTGTAGACTGCAAAACTAAGTTCGAAATTAAAACTTAATGTAATTCCACCGCTATTCATTGATTGCATATTCAATGACCACTTTCAGCAATTATCCAATTGTAGAACCAAAAAATAGATAATTCAGAAATCTAACATTTTGGCATCATGAAAAGGTATAATCTGAAGTCACCTTATTCATTGAGCCACAGATAATTTATGTCAGTTCAAAGCTACAATCAGAATCAGTTTATGGCTTTATGCATAATACAAGTACAAAAGATCTACACAAAACCATATAGAGCTGAACTAAAAGAAAATTTTACCTGGTGAATCGGAGGATACATCTCATTCATACAAACAGGGCACTCAAGCAGTTCATGCACAGCAGTATTGGATGTTGTGCCTGTGACCCGCTTCGTACCATTACTCTTCCTCTGAGGGGATGCTCTAAATTCAACGGTTTCTGGCAAAATACCATAATCGGTACTACGGGACGCTATTATGCCTTCAAAATTGCTACCTCCAGGTGTCATGATTCTTTGCAAATGCTAGCACGCCACGATTCTGTCAGCATAGCCAGTAATAAGACCAATTGAGTTAAACAGCAAAAAATAGTCAGAATCTATAGTTATTGCATTAGGTGGTAAAGTACATTACATGATAACGAAAAATACTCGAATCAGACATATAATTATGATATATAAATTAAATAAGATTAAAGCCTAAAGGCAAACATGAGTCATTTCCTAAAATCAATAACTAATAAGACATTGTCATTTGAACTTTTCTATTCTTGTCAATGTTTAATAGAATTAATAACATTCAGTAGTTAAGATGTGATAAAAGTAAGGGCAATCACATTTTCACCACCACAGGTCTTATCTAATTACAGAATAATATACTCTACCGTTTGCATGCAACACATTAGAATTTGATAAAAGCACGACGAGCATCAGATTGACTATTTGAGTCCAGAATAATCACAAAAGAACCGCCTGAAGTTACAAAGTATTACAAGATAAATCCCCTGATTATTATACGTTTTTGAAAGCTTTAGGAACTGTCACTGTAATAATTCCAAAGTACGGAAGATCTTTGTAGCTAGACTGAACTTCAGAGGTAGATACAACTATCCATTAAAAGAAAACATCAACATAATGCTGATTGTGCAAGAAATAATAGCACTCCTTTCACGAAATTCTCAATGAGCTAATATATGTTTGAAGCTCAGTTGGGACGTATCACCATTACATGAAATAGGACCATCATTGCATGGAGATGGCACACCATCAGCATAAGAATCTCCTTTGAGAAATAATGAGAAATGACAGAAAGTGGATCGCACTTAATTGCACCATACAGGTCTACCAGCAATGTAAATTTAAAAATGGGAGGGACAGTTCAGTTAAATCAAAGTTCCGAAATTTCAGCATAAATAATACATCAACCTTAATAAAATCTCTAAAACAAACGTTGTATCTAAGACAACCAATAAGATGTTTAGTTATTATAATGCACTACCTTTTACTTGTTTAATGTGTAACGTAGAAGACATGAATTTAATCAAATAATTATTCATTATCACAAAATATAAAATCTAGCTCAGATGACTCCAAACCCCACCATGGATCATTTACGGTGTGTTCCAGGACATAACTGGAATAAATAAGGAGAGCTGAGGTAGGTTGTGACAATCAACGCAAGACTTTGTCACGATATGAGTTGCACAATGAAATTTTGTTGGGTGTTTTTAAGTAACCCCAGTGCATCAGACCAAGACTGTTATGATACATGTGCAATTACTCGACATGGCATGGCTCTGGTTTGGTTTATATAGCTTACCTAATTAGACTGATTGTCTGTTAGTTTACTTAGATGACTCTACCAATGTATTATGTGGTTCAGAAAGATAACTCAGTCATCCCCGAGTCCTACCACTTGCAGCACATCCTCCCACTCGATCTTCGCCAAACATCTGTTTAGCGGAATGGCTCAATCAGATTTATTCTAGGATTCGTTCTGCAATATACTGAGCTAAATTTGAGTAGATGCCATTTCCAGTAAGAAACAACAGAAAATATGTATCCACCATTCATTTCTAAGAAAATGTGACTAGTCGAAAGGAGTTCTCTTAAAAGGCTAATAAGGAGAAAGGGGAAAGGACAATTTTCTTTACACAAAGAGAGGCCCATGTCACATCTTAAGCCTTATGAAATGATTCTAAGCACATCCTCTTATGTACCGGTGGGCCAGTACGGACTTCGCTATCATCCTTGGTTTGTAGAATTACAAGCCCTTTTACTTTCCTTTGAAGAGCTTTATTAAATAGAGATAAGATTGGAGTCTCTTTAAATGCAAAGGGCCCAGTCAGTCCCAAGTGACGAGGGATAAATTCTCAAAAAGAAATTGCTACGCCGTTTCTCCTTTGAATTACTTAGTTCCTTGAACTCTAGTAGAAAAGTAAAGATGTATCAATCATTAATGCCATCTTATAGCAAAACAGCTTGTTTACTAAGCTCCGCTAACCTTATTAACCCACATAGATATAGTCAATAAAATTTAGTGTTAGGTTTTCAGCCATTTAGTTTTGGGCTACTTGGATCTGGCAATCTCATTGCAAATTCCTTATATAATCCACTCTTTCCCATCAGATTCATAATCTGGCCTTAGGTATTGACCCCAGCAGAAAGTAAATTATATTTGTTTCTCTTAAATGTGTCATATCCATTTACAACAAAACCCTACAGCAATTAACCGGAGGAAATGTAAAAAAGGGGAAAGCAACCGTAGATTGGATAATGTAATCTACAACATCATGTAAAATGTTATCAATCCCATCAGCATAGACAAACTTAAGTGATTCCCGCATATACTAATGATGATACTGGCCCAAACACTTGTGAGGGGATGTAAAAGAAAATGTACTCCTCTTCACAGCAAAATCCTATAAAAACCAAACATATAAACAAAGGCATAATATTCCCGGGAGATAGTAGATTGTTGGGTTAGTTAACTTTGACCTTGACAGATATCAAATATTTAACTTGAGATTAGCAGATAAGATTCATATATAGATGGTGCCCCCAACCAAAGCTGCATGAGGGACATATGTTGTGTTCCAGTATTAAATGAATACTTGACATGAGTTATTTTCTACTCGGCAAGTAACAGGCAGAAAAGTCCAATATTTTTGCAGCAGGAAATATCTAAATGATCAAAGATCAAAGGTCATGCAGAACTTTTTCTAGATTCACGCCTCAATGTCTCAATTTGATTACATTGTACGCCAATACCAAGAGTGAACTTTGAAAAGATGAAGCCACAAGTGCTATCAGATTACCCAGGAATAAAAACGACAGTGTGACGTGAAGAAGTAATTGGTCCAAATAACGAAATACATTTCGTGTGCATACTTTGAACAAAAGCAATTTGTTAGGACTGTGATTTATCAAGTTAATGCACACACCATCCTCGGAATCTCTATATTGCCTTTGAAAGTATTTGTCACTAAGGCACAGAATTGGCACAAAAACAAAAATTGGTAAAGTATACTAAAGAATCAAAAAGGTAAAAATACGAAAAAAGGGGAATCTTTCATCATAAAATCTGTCAAAATTATGAACCAATAACTACATTGTTGTTTTAGGCCAAGGAGAATAAGGCCACATCAAAGTTTCTAGTAAAACAAACAGCCTTTACAGAAGCCTAGATCGTGATTTAGAGCATACATCGAATATAATCTTTCACACAAAACACTAAAATTAGGACATGACATTATAGAATTAGAAGCGAAACCGACAAAGAAGACCGTCATTATACAAAATAATGTCTAAAATAAGACCGCCTTTCATAATTCAAGTGTCCGTATCTGCTTTCATGCTTCCATATCAAATTAGACCAGCACATTCGCTACAATTACAGAACAAGAAAAAAGATGAACAACCCAAAATGGACAGCCATTAATCGAGTCAACGACTGATCCTCACAAAATCTATCAAAAAGAAAGAAAACACAGCAATCATCAGTACTTGAATATATATTTTTTTTTTCTGTCTGCATTTTGAACAAGGCAACTGAGGTATTCATCAGCGAATAAATAATTACAGAACATAAAACAACAACCCACATAAAATAAATCGAAAAAAGAGTGAACCTTTTTACTTTAAAGAATTGCAGAAATGAGAGATGGAGATGAGAAACTAACCAAGAAAGGGGCAACCTCAAAATCGATTGAAATAGTTATCAACCCATGTTGTTCTTGTAATCAATGATTCAGATTCTTAAAACCAAATTACATATATATATATATGGAGCTCAATTCTTAAAACCCGCTATAATTTAACTCCGACTTATTTACGAGCTCAATTCTCTCTCTCTCTCTCTCTCTCTCTGAAATTGTTCTTTCTACTGTTGTTGTTACTCTTCTTACAATACAAAACCTTATTGCTGTTTTTTAAGTCAAAGATCTACAGATATTTTTATATCTTAAAAATGCAACTAATAAGTGTTTCTTGTCTCTGGATTCATGTCATTTGTCATTTATATCTAACTTTAAACATTTACCCTTTTTATTTTTATTTCTATTTTAATAATAATAACAAAAATAGAATACTATTAAGTGTTTAATAGTGTTGGTAAATGTAATAATAAACTCTACTACATTCAGATATCGAGACACATATAATATAATATAATATGACTAAAAATAGGAATTCATTAAGATAAACACTTTTATTTTTTGGACACTTAAAAAGAAACATTTTTATATTACAAACCAGCATACTACATACGGTCATTTGTATTTCATCCGCATATTATTATTGATGTGAATGTGATGAGTGAAGAAAGTTTAGACACTCAACCCATTTGAATTCATCCATATGCCAAACACGCCCTTAAGAGTTGCTAAAATGCTCATTCGTGTATTAAAGATTTAAATCTAGTAATCTGTGTGGAGTTGGAATTGATACAGCTATAAGCAAATTTAGGATTGTTTAGGTGGTAAACTGGTAATTCAATCAATTGTGTGTTGCTTTCTTTCAATCTGGTTTTCGAATTGTTGTTCCGTGTTATGGTGCCAAGTGTTTGACATTATGGGTACCCAACTTTTTAAAGTATTGGTACTAGTAATTTGGCAAATTCCATGGATCTCGCCGTCTTGTTCCAACCAACCCCTCTAATTTTAAATAATTCCATCTACCTCCCCTTTGTTAGTTGACTACTAGTCAAATGTTAAAATTAAGAACAAAAAAATTAATTAAGAGAAAAATTAAATAAAAACTATATTCATAAAGATTAAAATATATTTTTAATTTAATAGTGAATTCAAAAGAAGTCTCCAAATAAGTGAGTATTCTTTTCATATTCTTTTAATCTTCTAAATTTTAGGGAAAACTGCGATACTAGACTCAACATATTCGTGCTTTTGCGATGTTGTACTCAACCTTTGATTTTTGACCCCGTTGTACCCAACCTTTCATTTTTAAAATATGTTGTACCTACACTAATTTTCCGGCCAAAATTGAGAATTTGCAGGGGTAAAACCGGTACTACACTCAAAAATTATAAAACATTAATAAAAAATAAGAAAAAACAAAAAAAAAAGACTCCCTCGCCTCCCCCCCCCCCCACCCACCACACCCCCCACCACGCCGATTTGCAGCAACACCGCTGCAAATCGCGGTGAATCACCGCTATTCGCAGCGGTGTTGCTGCAAATCGGCGGGGTGGGGGTGGGGGTGGGGGTGGGGGTGGGGGGTCTATTTTTTAATTATTTTTTGTTTTTTTAGTTTTTTTTTTATTATTATAAATAAATGAAATGACTATTTTGCCCTCGTGCAAATCGGATTGCTGATGTCACAAGATCAGAATATGACGTTTTTTTGCTGGAAAGTTAGTTTGGGTACAACATGTTTTAACAATGAAATGTTTGGTACAGCGAGGTCAAAAATCAAAGGTTGGGTACAACATCGCAAAAGCACGAATAGGTTGGGTCTAGTATCGCCGTTTTCCCTAAATTTTAAATTGGAACGTAGGTAGACTATGCAAAAGTCTGAATTAATATTTTCACTCTTTTTCTTTGATAATAAGCTATGTTTCAGAAAATACAAGAATATTATAGATACGTTTTTGCTATATTTTTTCATTTTTTTAACATCTTAAATTAAATATTAAAGTTTCTTGTTGAACATCAATTAATATGAAGATCAAAAATCTGTGATATACTAATTTTTTTTATATTATCTCAATCATGTTGGGAATGATCTATATGTTCTATTTATATGAAATTAAACTTATATTATTGTTGAAATATTTTGAATTTAATTTTAATCAGTAAAAACAGTAAGAGGTAGGTGGGGGGGAGGGGGGAGGAGAAAATAAAGAAGTGAAAACAAATATAAACAGCCATGTTTTATACTATTCTCTTCGTTAATTTTGTATTTATATTTCCTGTTAATCTTTTTTCTGCAAATATATTATATGATCGTCTAATTATTGTAAAGGAATTATAATCGAGTCATTTGGAGCAAAAAAATAAAATATGTTTAAAAATACTCAGTGAGACTTTCTTTCATCGTTTATTTTTTTTTGGATCATTTGCATAGTACTTTTACAATGAAGTTTTATTATAAAGTCTCACACAACTTCTTAAAAAGAAAACAAAAGTTTCATATACGTGACTTTATTTAAATTTGAATATTATGAAATTATAATTAAAGTAGTTAATTTATTATTTATGGACAAATATATAAGTTAAATTTTGCCTTATTTTTAATTAGTAAGATATACGTGTGAAGACCCACACAACGCCATAAAGGACACACTACGAATTACTAGCAAGCGCAATAAGAGATCAAATGTCTCTTAAAACACCTACTCAAGGTCAAGACTAGATCGAGCCTAGTTCTTATCCATACGAACAACTCATTTTTCACATTCTACGACATCAGAATCGTGAGACGAACTCTAAAACACGTAATCCCATCAAAACAAATATTAGTCTCTCTCTTCATTCCTCAAGGAGATCGAGCATCGATTAGCTACACATCTCGAGCTCAAGATGTCCAACGCCCCCAACATGCTCGAAATGGGGGACCCCAACATGCTCGAACTGGGAGACTTGCATTTGAATAGGAGTAGCGACCATATGGCTTGCAATGCTAAATGTGCTCATCTCATTGTTTGATGAAAAAAGGAAGGAGTAGCACCTTATAGCTAAGGCTACCGTTAAAACTTCATACTTTGAAGCAAAAATACACAGGAGTTGGTAGCAGTTGAGTGCCTAAATCCAACATATGGTTGTGACCTAAGTCACGTAAAGCCATGCTCAAGAGTTGATTGCATTCAAGTGCCTAAACCCAACAAAAGGTTGTGACTTTAGTCACGTAAAACCTTGATCAAGAGTTGGTTGCACCCAAGTGCCTAAACTCAACATATGGTTGTGAACCAAGTCACGTAAAGCCATGCTCAAGAGTTGGTTGCACCCAAGTGCCTAAAACTAACATATGGTTGTGACCCGTGTCACGTAAAGCCATTTTCAAGAGTTGGTTGTACCTAAGTGCCTAAATCCAACATACGGTTGTGACTTAGTCACGTACTGTCACGATGGGGCGTTGGTTGCACTCAAGTGCCTAAACTCAATATATGGTTGTGACCCAAGTCACGAAAAGCCATGTACAAGCGTTGGTTGCACCCAAGTGCTTAAATCCAACATATGTTTGTGACCCAAGTCACGTAAAGATATGCTCAAGAGTTGGTTGCACCCAAGTGCCTAAACCAAACATACGGTTGTGACTTAGTCACGTAATACCACGATACGTTGTTGGTTGCACCCAAGTGCCTAAAACCAACATATGGTTGTGATCCGTGTCACGTAACGCCATGTTCAAGAGTTGGTTGCACCCAAGTGCCTAAAACCAACATATGGTTGTGATCCGTGTCACGTAACGCCATGTTCAAGAGTTGGTTGCACCCAAGTGCCTAAACCCAACATACGGTTGTGACTTAGTCACGTAATGCCACGATGCGGCGTTGGTTGCACCCAAGTGCCTAAACCCAACATAAGATTGTGGATTTAGTCACGTAATATCTTGATCAAGAGTTGGTCGCACCCAAGTGCCTAAATCCAACACATGGTGGTGACTTTAGTCACGTAATGCCATAATGCGGCATTGGTTGTACTCAAGTGCTTAAACCCAACATACGGTGTTGACTTTAGTCATACGGCTACCCATTGGTCGCACTCAAGTGCCTAAACCCGACACATAGTTGCGGTTTTGGTCTGAACATATTTCACTCAAGAGCGAAGAGCCCTACAAGTCTTTACTCGTAAAGTTGGATTTATGCCAACATACTTTATTCAAGGGCGAAGAGCCCTACGAGCCTATGCTCATAAAGTCGGCTTTATGCCAACATACTTTATTCAAGAATGAAGAGCCCTATGAGCCTTTGCTCGTAAAGTTATCTTTATGCCAACAGACTTCATTCAAAGGCGAAGAGCCGTACGAGTCTTTACTCGTAAAGTTAGCTTTATGCTAATATATGTTATTCAAGGGCGAAGATCCCTACAAGCTTTTCCTCGTGAAGTTGGCTTTATGCCAACATACTTCATTCAAGGGCGAAGACCTCTACGAGCCTTTGCTCTTAAAGTTGGCTTTATGCCAACAGACTTTATTCACGGGCGAATACCCCTATGAGCCTTTTCTCGTAAAATTGGCTTTATGTCAACACACTTTATTCAAGGGTGAAGAGCCCTACGAGACTTTACTCTAATAGACTTTGTTCAATGGTGAAGAGTCCTATGAGCATTTGCTTGTAAAGTTGGTTTTACACCAACATGCTATATTGAAGAGTGAAGAGCCCTACGGGCCTTTGCTCATGAAGTTGGCTTTATGTTAATAGACCTTTTTGAAGGGCGAAGAGCCCTGCGAGCCTTTGCTCATGAAGTTGGCTTTGTGCTAACAGACTTTATTCAAGGGCAAAGAGCTCTACGAGCCTTTGCTCGTGAAATTTGCTTTATGCCATCATACTTTATTTAAGGGCAAAGAGACCTAAGAGCCTACGCTCGCAAAGTAGGTACTATTCCTACATAAACAAAATACGCTATGTGTAGAGCCTACTGGGTGAAAATTCCTTAATGTAGGCGAGCCTTGAAAAGCCCTACCTAAACACGCTAGGTGAAGAGCCTATTTGGTGAAAATACCATAAAGTAGGCGACCCTTGAACAACCCTACCTAAACACGCTAGGTGAAGAGCATATTGGGTGAAAATCCCATAAAGTTGGCGAGCCTTGAAAAGCCCTACCAAAACACGCTAGGCAAATAGCCTATTGGGTGAGAATCCTATAAAGTAGGCCAGCATTAAAAACTCATACCAAAATATATGCTTGTGACTTAATTCACAAGGCGAAGCGTTGGTAGCACCCAAGTGCCTAAACCCAACACAGGTTCGTGGCCTTAGTCACACAATAAAGCGTTGGTCGCAATTAAAGTGCCTAAATCCAACATATGGTTGTGACCTTAGTCACGAAAAACCACTATAACAAGTTGATTACGTCCAAGAGTTCCTAAACCCAACATATGCTTGTGACATAATTCATACCACGAAGCATTGGTCGCACCTTAGTGCCTAAACCCAACAATTGGTTGTGATCATAGTCACATAAAACCATGATGCAAAGTCGATAGCACCCAAGAGTGTTCACCCCCAAAATATTGTTGTGGCCTTAGTCACGTAAATCCACGATAACAAGTTGGTCACACCCTAGTGCCTAAACCCAACATAAGATTGTGACTTTAGTCACACGCCAAAGCATTGATCGCACTTAAGTGCCTAAACGCGACATATGGTTGTGACCTTAGTCACGTAAATCCATGATAATAAGTTGGTTGCGCCTAAGAGTGCCTAAACCCAACACATGCTTGTGACATAACTCACACCACGAAGCATTGGTCGCACCTTAGTGCCTAAACCTAACAAATAGTTGTGATCATAGTCACATAAAACCATGATTCAAAGTTGATAGCACCTAAGAGTGCTCACCCCCAAAATATGGTTGTGGCCTTAGTCACGTAAATCCACGATAACAAGTTGGTCACACCCTAGTGCCTAAACCCAACATAAGATTGTGAATTTAGTCACACACCAAAGTGTTGGTCGCACTTAAGTGCCTAAACCGAATATGTGGTTGTGACCTTAGTCACGTAAATCCACGATAACAAGTTGGTTGCGCCCAAGAGTGCCTAAACCCAACATACACTTGAGACTTATGTCACATATCGTAACCTAGTGCCTAAACTCAACATAAGATTGTGACTTTAGGCACACGTTAAAGTGTTGGTCTCACTTAAGTGCCTAAACCCAACATATGTTTGTGGCTTTAGTTACAACATTCTTTATTCTCAGCTAGGCATTACACCTACGAAAGAAAATAAGATAGGCCAAGAGCCTATTGGGTGAAATTCTCATAAAGTAGGCACAAAATATAAAGCCTTACAATAAGAATGACGGCTTACCTCCTTGACATATTAATATGAGTGAAGAACTCGTGAATATGTGATCCTTTAACTGAGGGATACGTTACATTTTTCTCTAATGTCGTATTTGCTTATTTTGTCTAAAAGTTGAGATCGAGTGAAGAGGTTATCTACATGTGCTCCATTTACCAAGGGATGCTTCACCTTATAGGCTCTTACACGTAGAGGTCTATATGGTGTCGTACCAGATGAAGTGAAATTACTCATCTATCTAATACCCCATTTGCAATGGAGATTTTACGTGATGGAAAATTGAACTTTCCTATCCACGTTAAACAAATATCAATGGTTGTACAAATACACAACTCCACGCTCGCTCCAAATGCCAACACATCTTCTCCATATATGAGGATAGATAAAATACAAGTCACTATATCGACAAAGATAAGTGATACCCAACAACTTAAAGAGTTGGTCAAAGAGTGCCGAAACACTTGCAAGATGTTAAGTGAAGCACCAAAGGCTATCAAGCCAACATACTCGTGTATAAATACAACAAATAAAGATAATGCTCATTAAATATAACGAGCTTATCTCAAAATGGGGGACTTATGGTATGCCATAATTTTGCTACCTTTAAAAACGCAAAATACTTGACGTTTTTACAAAACCACGTCGGATAAAACCACGTCAGATAAAACCACGTCGGAAAATACGCGTCGATCAGTTCTCGACGTACCACGTGGCACGTCAGCCAAATCCCGACATGCCATATGACACGTCAATCATGGGACCACACTGGGGTCCGATCCGGTGTGGCGTGGATGAACCAAACCTATGGTGCACCCCTTACTCTTTCACACCTTTAGCGTGTGTGGGCATGCTCTCTCATGCCTTACCCTTCCCCATTTCCTATAAATACCCCCACTTCTTTAAGGGGGTTGGACACTTGAGGGGTAGCTCACTTGGAATCTTGGATGCTCTAGTTTCTCTCTAGAATTATAGTGAGAGAAAGCACGCCAATCTGTAGTACGTCAATTCGTTCTACATCAACCATTCCACATCAATCTGTGACACGTCAACACTTTTGGCACGTCAACACTTTTGACACATCAACTATTCTACGTCAACACAGTTGACTCGATGACCCGAGGCACGTCAACACGATCGACTCGGCAACCTGTGGCACGTCAACCAGTTCTACGTCGATTAAAAACACGTCAACTGGAACACTTAGAATATTTTCTCGTCTATTCTCCATAGACATTCAAATGTCAACAGTCGGACTTAAGTATGAGAAAGCTTTGACCACTTTGTGGTGCAAATCACCCGAGGTCCCGATCCCGAGCCTCCAGGGCTCGATGAATTACAACACCATCAGACTGCCCAAATGATCAACGAATAAGACTAACACCTAACAGAGGTCGATACTTCGGCCAACCGGGCCTCTACTACGTGACGTACATCCCAATAGATTATACTATTTGAGCCTAAGAGCCAATACAACACAGACAACCTCTAAGCTAATGCGACATGTCCGAAAGTCCACGAGGAACTTTCAATAAGTCTAGAGGATCTACATATGCTCACATGCTACCTGGCAGGTAGACTATCAGAGACAACCTCGCACGACCACCATGGATAATAAACTACGTCCGACTTGATTCTCTCTCCTTAGAGAGATACATAGGTAGCTTGACCCTGTGTCAAGTTCAGTTGCAACACCCCGTGTCCTCAACTTAGTTTACTTATATATTTGACTGTTATTGCCTAACTTTGTTCCTTGAACTGAAGGTTCCCATCGAACTAAAAGCTCTTCTCGTAGCCTGTAAGGTGCGAGAGAGTCTAGTGACGGAGTAATCTCGAGACTAGCAAAAAATCATGCACCAATCGTAATGTAGTGAAACTTCAAGTCAATATGCTTTGTTCTTGAATGAAATGCCAAATTCTTCGCCAAGAAAATAGCACTTTGACTATCACTGTAGCAAATGATATTACTCTGCCCTCTACCCAATTCACTTAGAAGTTTTTGCAACCATACCATCTCCTTGCTGGCCTTTGCTACCGCTACGTACTCCGCTTTAGTAGTAAATAACGCCACAAACTTCTACAACCTTGAACCCCAAGAGATTGCAGTACCACCCAAAGTAAACATATACCCCGTAATACCCTTTCTCTCATTAAGATCACTTGTCAAATCAACATCAACATAGCCAAATATATTTGTGCTCGATCCTCCAAAACACAACGCCATGTTTGTAGTACCCCTCAAGTATCTTAGAATCTACTTCACTGCTTCCCACTGTTGTTTCCCCGGATTGCTTAACAACTCCCACTGTATGTATAATGTCTAGCCTCGTACATAACATTGCATACATAATATTGCCCACTGTCGATGCATACAGAGTTTTTTATCATTTCAGCACGCTCTCACTCACCACTAGGCGACTCCTTAGATAATTTGAATTGACTACCCTAAGGATTACTTACTGGCTTTGCACCATTCATGTTGAATCTCTTAAGAACCTTCCCAATATATTCAGTATGCGAAAGATACAGCTTCCCCAAAACCTTGTCCCGTGAAATACACATAGATCTGCTTTGCCTCACCAAGATTTTTCATAGGAAACCGTTCAAACCATTATTTCTTCAACTTGTTCACCTCTTGAACACAAGCACCAGCTATCAACATATTATCAACGTACATTAGCAATATAATGAAAGAATTGTTGAACCTCTTGAAATAGCAACAATGATCAGCATTCCACCTACTAAATTCAATATCATGCATGAAACCATCAAATTTCATGTACCACTGGCGTGGAGGTTGTTTATGGTCATACAAGATCTTCTCCAGTTTGCAAACAAGTTCGGTATTACCTTCAGCCATTAAACCTTCTGGTTGCTTCATATACATATCTTCTTCAAGGTCACCATGAAAAATTTACGTCTTGACATCCATTTGTTTAGTAATAAATTCTCCACTGCAACTATACTTAGAACCATCCTAATAGTTGTCGGCTTCACCACCGGAGAAAATATATTTGTGTATCAATGCCTTTCTTTTGTTGAAAACCCTTCACAACCAATCTTTGTAACGCTTACTTCCATTGGCTTCTTCTTTAATTCTGCATGCCCATTTATTATGCAAGGCCTTATTTCCCTTAGGAATCTCCACAAGTTCCCATGTGTTATTCGCCTTCAAGGAATTCATCTCATCTTCCTTGGCAAACTCCCACTTGCTCGAATCAACACTCTGCACTCCAGATCTCGACATTGTCTACTTGACCTCCTCAACGTAGACACTGGTGTACGAGGTTCTGGCTCAACATTCTCATGTTCGTGCAGGACCTTCTCTTTATTTTAATTTGGCACATCTAAATCCACAACATCCATTTTATCATCACAAACATCATCACTGCAAGTAATTGGTGCATCCAATCTGTCTTTGTACAACACATGATCATTAAATATGACATCTCGGCTACGTATTACTTTCCAATTTTGATCATCCCAAAATCTATAACCATAATCATCACCACCATATCCAATAAACGTACACTTCATAGATTTAGCATCAAACTTACTTCTAGCAACAACATCAATATGAACTTATGACACACAGCCAAATACTCGTAAATATGACAGGTTTACCTCCTTACTACTCCAAGCCTCCTCTAGAATGCCATACTCCAGTGGAACGGACGGTCCTCGATTGATCAAGAATGTTGCAGTGTCAAATGCATACCCCAAAACCTCTTCGGTAATCCACTCTTCAATCTCATTCATCTAGCCATCTTATTTAGTGTCATGTTCATACGCTCTACAACCCCATTTTGTTGAGGGGTCCCCTTAACCGTCTTCTCTATGAGAATGCCGTCTCTGCACAATATTGTTTGAACTCCAAAAGTTCATACTCGCCGCCATTGTTAGAACTCAAGCAAGCAGCGTAGGAGATGGAGTTGCCTGCTATTGACGGGTTATTTGGGAGACTGTTGTATCACCCACTGCGATAGATTGACGGTTTGACCGCAACAAATGAGTACCAAACACACTTTGCAAGAATTTGTCACTTCAATGAACAGAAGTTGTCTAAGAGATCCTGATTTCAATACAGAAAGAGAAAGATTACAATGAAGATAGCAATCGCAGTTGGAAAAGATAAAGGAATTCGCAAGAGAAAGAAATGCATAAAAAGATTAAGTGTGGTGAGGAAGAAGATGATCATGGTTTTACTGTTTATAGAAGGAAGGAGTCATTCCATATTCCCGCCAAAATATTTGAACGTGGATGGGACCTCTCAGTTGCCCACTCAGGACTCCATGCAACCGTCACTTCCCACTTATGATTGGCTATCTGAAGCGTCAAATGACGTGATATCAGCGGTTCCCAAGAGTCGCCAGCGAAAAGGTGTTGACTCAATTTTTAAAATCACGCCAAAGTCGGACACCACTCTTAAAAAGGATAGCAAAACGTACTCATTTGGAACGAGTATAGATGAAATGTTACAATCACCAAAAAACTACTAAGTATAGAAGCACTCATAAGCTATAGAAACACTTTTCGCAATTGACGACATTCAAGCAAAAACAAAAACAAGGAGGGATCGTAACAGAAAAACATGACGACTATTGAGGAGCTAACCAAGATTCAATTTATAAATAAAAGTTAGGGGGTACTCCTGATACAACCCGTCAAAGTACAAAATCAAGGTGCTCTAGCCACAAAATAAACCCTATCTACCAAAAACTAGGAAGTAAGGCGAGAGGTCCCCGAGCCGAAAGAACGACCAGGCAATGCCCTCAAACTGAGAGTCGATGCCCTAGGCCACAACAGATCTAAAGTCGCATCTGGATTCAGAGGCGTTACCATGTTCTTCGATACCAACCCCTTAGATTGGTCCCAATGCCATAATTCTGAGGTAGTGACCCAGATCCTTGCAGGCCCTAAACCACATCTATCACATCGACGTATACCTGCTCGCGCAAAGACTCCACCAGCTACTGAGACTTCTCCAACTATTGAGTCTGTCCATCCTCCCTTCACGAGAGAGCTCCCTCTCTTTCTTCAAATCAGCCACATGAGTCTTTAACAACTCTTTTTAGGCCTTCAACTCCTCAATACGAGGCCCCCGACGATCCATCCCACTCGATAACTCGGTGAAGGGGAGAGTCTGGGCATGACTAACCCTTTCCGCCTCTTTAACCGCACTCTGAGAGAATCCCTATGACGAGCCACCTCCTCATAGGAGGTAAAGAGTCCATTCACCCCTAGCGGTACCTAACATCAAGAATTTCACAAGTAAGCATGGAGATCCTCGTAAGAAATAAATAACAAAGACAACAAGAAAGACATAGAAAGCTAAAAACACGTATCAAGGTCGACGAAAGGCACACCATATCGTAGAGCCTCAGGGATATAAGAGGACGATGTCGAGCCTAGAAATATTATCCAGAAGAAGATAGAGGGAAGATGGCATTATCGAACCCCATGTGCCCGAAACTGAAGGTTGTGCCTCTCACTGGCGGGGGAGTCATAGACTTCTTTGAACGACCCATTTCCAGGGGAGAGGAAGTCGAAGCCCCCCTCAGACTTGTCTCAACCATCGAACATGGCGAAGGTACTCAGATCACCTCTCGTCCCTTGGGAAAGAGCACGACAGTTGGATCCTCTCCTACTTGCTCATCTTTTAAAGGCATGAGGTCACTCAACCAAGGGGCACCTACACCCGCTCATTGAATAACTAGTACACCCGCTCCTTGAATAACTAGTTGCCCCCAGACACGAGCGACTCGACAGACAGACCCCCAAGACCCATGTAAGGTGGGGGAGAAGCCTTACGACCTTTCACCTGAAGGGTTGGAGACTCCCTCCCTTCCTATAAATCACTTGTAACGACAATTTCTACATCTTTTAAGGTGATCTCTAATTATTCCCCCATTTCAATGCAAGTTGAAGGGCCAACACCCTTTTCCTTTGATGGATCCATGATTTTAGAAGTCTCCTCCCAAACATTGTTCTCTGCTTTGCACTCTGATGCATTGCCAACAGTCCCCGACGCTGCAGAGGTCGCAGAACCTCGGGCGCCAAGAGACTTTTTACCCTACTTCTGGCGAACACCGCACGCTGGCACATGTGGGGGTATATACTTCAACCAATCAGTAATCTCCCTTGAGGCACAACATATGTACATATATGACAAGAAAAATGAACGTGGAAGACAAAATAAGAAGGTAAAAGAAATATGTAAAACTTACTTAGATCGGTATGTTAGGGGTCGGGAAGAGTTTCCATCGTCAAATCGTCCAACTAGTAGGTCATGTATACGGAAATAAAAGTACCTCCCTGTATCATCAGCTTATGGTCAAACCCTTGGTCAAAGAAGCTTTTGCTGACCAGTTGTGCCATCGCTTCATTCACATCATATTTGTCTGGAATAGAGGGCTCCTCGTTCCATTTAAGGAGAACACCCCACACCACCTTCTTGTCCAAGGGTCGGACAAAAACTAATGTTCTTCCCAGCTGCTATGAGACCCAGGAAGCTTATGCAAGATGCGTTTGGTTCCCTTCAGCATCCTCAAGGTATAGAAGATTTGGCTCCCTGAGGACTTGGACAAATCGAAAGCTCCAAAAACTGAGCCACGGTGTAGGGATGGTTGTACGCCATACAGATGAAAATGAATACGGCCAATGTGGCATACCCATTAGGATCCAGTTGACTCACACACATGCCACAAGCCTTGAAAACCTCACAGAAAAATGCGGGCAAAAATGACCGAAGCCCTGATTTCAACTACGGGTAGTATACAATAAAGAACTTAAGGCAATGTGAGAGACCCCTCTCGTCTTCCATCGGAACCTTGATCTCCAAATGGGAAGCCTTTATCCCGTAATGAGTAAACCCCACTTTAATCTCACCTCCTCTGCCAACATCATAAAAGAGGAAGGCGCCGCCGCTTTCCTCGACTTCATCGACGACATTGCACATGTACCGACGGGAGCACGGGGATGCTGAAAAACACCAGCAGCCACCATCGCGGGAGAGGGAACTGCAGTAACCTGTTCCTCCACCCTAGCTAGAGAAACAACCATCTTCGCCATGGGAACTCCGAGATCACCACCCTCAGATCGATTTTCGGATGCCATTTCCGTGATTAAAAAACTTTGAAGAATTGCAGAAGTCAAAAAGAGTGGGAAAAGTAAATCGGATGAAGATGAGAAGAGACAAAAGAGCCAAGTTCACTATTTATAGCCCAAGGAAGGTTAACCATCACATCAAGACGCATGGACAGCGAATAGCCGCATGGTCAACATGAAACCCTAGACCTAAGAATGTGTGACAACACACTCTAGTTTCGAGTGTTTTCTATGAAGCACACTCAGAACCGCATGGACTTTTAATGATGCATATCTTAAAATATAAGTAACCCCTCCTATGAGAGAAAGGCCCAAGTAATGACGAGAGGCATCCCAAGGAAGGAGCTGGACTATCAGAACACACCCACCTACTACGCTAGTGGGAAGGCCACGTGTTGTGCCCTTTAGGCCTCACCCGATCCTCTCCTATTAGGCAGCATCCACAAGGTTCCCTCTCTCGGTAACACTCGATTAATACTCCTACCACGGGGGACATATCCGAGTAAACCGCTGAGATTCACTCTCCCGAGATCTAGCTCCTCCTCGGGAATAACGCTTGTTACAACCCCTTCCCATCGGTAGGGTCATGACCTCTAAGGTTACGCGCCCATGCCTCTTTTCCGAGTTCTATTTTAAAAGCCACTTGGCCTACGAGTCCTACTCAAGAGACTCTAGCCTGGACTCCCACGAGTCTCTTTAAAACAGGTGCGATATGAGCCCAACTCGAGTAGCCTTATACGAATCTCTCTCGGAATGGTCCACTCGAATAAACTTTCGAGGACGTCCAACCCGAAGAAATATCACACCAACACTTAGAGAAATATATCACTAACGCTTATGCAATTATAATTTTCTAACTCTTAGTAGGAACGAGAAGGGCAATAGTATTAACAAACGAGAGGCTACCAGAGAGAACTCAATATGAACAAATCCAGAAAGCAACTCCCAACTACCCACCATAAATAAGGTAAAGGCCTACCTGATTGGCCATCCCCCGCAGAAGACGAGCTATTGGACCTGAAAGAAACGACTCCCATCGGTTCAGTACGCCGACACCACCCGTTGGTTTAGAGGATTCTCCCTTGATTGACTCCCCCAACAGATGATCCTTATTTGTGCAAAAGAAGCCTCGCTATAGGCCACCATCGTTAGAAACACTCATTGCCGTGAAAGAAGACCTATCCTATTGTATGGCTCAACGAAGCAATAACTCTCAGCTGAAGACTTATCGTGATTGGCTATCGACCCTCATGAGTGTCCTATAAATAGGGGCTTGTTAGCACTCTCACAACAACAACTTTCAACAGTATTTTGGCACCAAGTTCTCAGAAAATCACACTTTTTTCAGTAGCTTTGTACTTTACTTCTAGCTATTTCCATTACATCTCCCTCCCCAATTGAGTCCACCACTTGTAGCCCTCTCTTCCTCAAAAGTATTAATAAAATATTGCTCCCTCTCTCAGGTTCGAGATCAGTGTTCCAAAAAACTCATTTGATCAATATCCAGAAATTACCCACCAAAAGTCGAATGGTATTGCATCATCAACACCAAAAACAACTATAACTACAATCGACTTCTCCCTCTTGCATTGAGAAAATGCTCAGGAGTATATAGTGAGCATATGAAACATTTTTTAAGACTGCTTAACTGAAATAAGTTGATACGTTTTGTTCAAAGTGGACCTCGATGGGTATTGAGATTCCATCTTGAAACTATGAACATTCTTGGAGCCATTAGGAATTGGACATTGAATTGGAATGCTATTTGGATCACCCAAGTTGGTCCAGCCCAAAAGTCAAAGGTAAAGATTGGACTTTTATGCCAACCGGCTGCCACTTTGGGTTAACGAGGAATAAAATCACAGCGAAACAGTTTCGTTGTTTTTGGCTGAAAGCCCAATCCATCCTTTTTCAAGTTTCGTTTTTTTTTTTTATTATTTCAAAAGCTGGAAATTGTCAACTGATGATTAAAGATAAAAGATATACCAACAGGTTCAAAAAGCAGAGAGTATGGACTGTCCAATTTGCCCTCGGAAACGATATCATGTTCAAAGAAAGAGAAAAAGAAGGAAACGATATCATGTTCAATGAGTAGGTTCCAACATATTTTTCCTAAAGGTAAAAAAGATGTGAACCAAAATCCGGGCATAGCGCATATAACATAGACTGTCGTTATATTTTACACTCGCGCGCGGCATTGACATGCGAGTGACTGATTAAGACATTCTCAGAAAACATTGTAAATCAAAAGAAAAGTAAAATAATGATGTAAAAGCACCAACGGGCAACGACTCGTGATAAGTAGTAACTCGTCTTGTGGCAGAAAATGCACTCGGATATTTGGCATGATTACCCCACAAATTAATGCTTTTTTTTTTTTGATGAATCCACAAATTAATGCTTTCGATTATGGAATTTTTCTTCTTATCTTCTTGCCCAACTCCCATCAATATATGTTTCTACCGTTTTTTAAAAACTGATGTAAAAGAAAAATTGGGGAAATAACCTTGCTCGTGTGGAGAAAATGAGATGGATTTCTCGTAACTTAATTGTTCAGATAGTGAATTTTCGCTTCACTTTCTATTTACTAGAAATTTTGACACACGCGGGACCGCGTGCAAGTCATTTTAATTTTAAAAAATGAAATTTTGAAAGATTACGTTAATAGCTATATTTTAGGATTGCAGTTGATCCAAATGAGTAAGTAACAAGATAACCCTTTTATTCTTTTATTTGAATTGAGAGGAGCAAGGGTATTTTTGGAAAATCAAAAGTTGGTATCCCAACTGATTTTTTGTGAGTGGAAGGGCTTTGCTTTTAATATAGGAATAGATAATACTAGCAACCGTGTGCACGCGAGGACCGCGTGCAACGTTCTTTCTAATATAAAAAGCAGTATAGTGTAATAAGTTGCTTTTGCACATTATTAAGTTTGTAATACTAAAATAAATAACATGGTCATTAGATATTCATCCTAGTTAAAAAAGAATCAATTCTATGAGCCTCAACTACTTCTACAAAGTGTTGTAGAAGTATCAGACACACTTAACACATTAAGAGTTTAATACCTAGAGTTTAATAAGGTATGATGTTACGTAAACAATTTTAATTTAATGCGGAAAACTAAAATGAGAAGAAACAATAACTTAAATGTTATCCCTGGAAAAAAATCGATGGTATCCCCGATACCAAAATAATACCAAATAAATAATACTCATATCTCCAAGACAGATATCTCACAGAGTATAAATACCGCGCGAGATTTCGGAAACTTTAAATAGTTTTCCGAAACATCCCCAGGTATACGATACTGTAGCACCTATCGTGTCGTACGGATATACAGAGCAGTATACTTCCATCCCTTCAAAGAGCCCTCAGAGCAGTACACCACCCTACTTATAAAGTAGCCCTCGGAACACACGTGCCATCCTTATCCCGATAGAAGGATAAGAATCTCATCAAGAAGCCACGCCAGCTCCTTCGACACGTCAGTCTCCCATCCGAAGCATCTAGAGATAAGACCCATACAAAATTAGAAGAAAGATAAGACCCATACAAAATTGACACCTGTAAAACTCTTACTTGTATCCAACGAAACCTCCTTCTATAAAAGGAGAAGGAAACTAAGAAAATAAGATATACTGTTTTCCAGAAATAAAGCATAATAGCAGAAATCTCTTCAAACTCAGGCAAGAGCGATTATTCCCACCCCCAAAATATTTTCAAAATAACCATACCGTTAACAAATTGGCGCCGTCTGTGGGAATCGCCTTATAACTTTGCCTTTGAGAACGTTTGAAGAAGATCTCTTTGCAAAAAAAAGAAAGGAGTTATCATGAATAATTCCCCTAGTTCTAGACCTTCAGGGAACCAACTAAACTCCGCAGAATCTATACCGAGAGAACACTCGGAAACATACTCGTCACCAATAACAGAAAGAGGGAATTTCATAAATATCCCTCAATCGGTTTTTAAACGCCTTATGGAAGGAGCCACTCGGAGAGATAGATCGGAAGGGGCTTACCCCCGAGACGAATTTCCTACGCGAGGCCATAGGGAACGACTCTACTCGGAAGAATATGAGTCCTGCCCAAGATCCTGATTCTAGTCGGCCCCTCCCCGAAGGGATACCTACCCCTCAGTCAGAGAAAGGCGAACTCCATTTGAGGATGCTAGGGGCAGGATACCCCGAGGCATAGATGGAACAGATGTCCCTTACCTCTGTGAATACCAGGTACCCCTCATTTCCCCCGCTGGTGATCATTCTCTATGGAGCATGGTCACCAACCTGAGAAGAGAAATGAGGAACCTACAAAGGAATCTAGCCCCGGGTGAGGAGGTTGTGTACCACGGGTCCCCCTTCGTTCCTGAAATAGCCCGCGCTCTAGTTCCGCCCAGGATGCACCCCATCAACCTCCCCCTATACATGGGAGAAAAAGGACGGGAGAGATCCCCAAGATCACATCCATCAGTATATTGCTACCATGGATCTAGCTTTTGCGCCGGATTTTGTTCTGTGCCGAGTATTTTGTACCACCCTGGCGGGTAGAGCTCAAGCTTGGTTTTCCCAGTTGATGCCTGACACGATTTCCTGTTTTGACCAATTGGCATGCTTGTTCGTACGTCAGTTCGCTTGCAACCAGAGATACCCAAAATTCGCCAGCAACCTGTTCATAATAAAACAAGGTAAAAATGAGCCTCTTAGAGAATATATGAAACGCTTCTCGGATGAGGCCTTAGACGTGCCAAATACTCATTCGTCCATTATAGCGGATATCTTGACTCAAGGACTTAGAGCGGGTGACTTTTTCCGATACCTTATGGGCAATCAAGTTAAAGATATGAATGAGCTTATGCATAAAGCAGAGACCTACATCATCATGGAGGAAGCAGAAAATTCCAAAATCCGGGCAGAGCGTCATGACCTAGAACATGAAAAGACAACCCCAGATAAATCTAAGGAAGGAAAAGCACCCCCGAAGAGAAAGGAAGAAAGGGGGCTAGTAAAACGACATCTCCAGTCTGCGCCTTTACCCCCTAACTATCACTCCAGCGGAAGTACTCAATGTTATGAGAGGAAGTGTTGATCTCCAATGGCCCCGCCCCGTCAGGAGACCCCATGACAAAAAAAAGTCCGACATATTTTGTAAATACCATAAAGCATGGGGGCACGATACTAACGCTTGCACCACTCTGAAATCTGAAATGCACCGACTTCTCGGCGCCGGGTATTTGGGAAATTATTTACAAGATAATAATCAAGAAATTCCCAAACCCAATGTGTGGAAGAGACTTCGATCCGAAGGAATTACGGAGGATACTCGGAAGTGAGAGGACACCCCTCGACCAAAGTTACCACCCCCTCCTGAATCCTATAAGGATAATCCTCCCTCGGGGCGAACAATTAATATGATAGAGGGAGGAGACATCTCTGTATCCCCTCCTGGAAAAAAGAAGAAATATTTGAAGAAAGCAAGGCGGGTAGAGCAAGGACCGCCCGTGTGTTCCGTACAGAGGGCCCAGTTACCTACCATCGCCTTTGGACCAGAAGACTTGAAAGGTATCGTGTATCCTCACGAGGATCCTTTAGTCATAGAAGCCACAATATTCGGCATTGAGGTCCAACGTATCTTAATTGATACGGGCAGTTCCGTTGATGTTCTCTTCTTCTCAACTTACTTAGCTATGGGATTAAGGAAAGGCCGTCTGGAAGCGGCTGAAGTCCTACTTGTCGGATTCTCAGGTGATGCGTGTCGTACCCTAGGAACTATCATTTTACCTATGTCTTGGGGAGAGGCGCCACGAGATGCACTGAATCGACCAAATTTTGGGTAGTAGAGGCTTCCTCTAGAACGTATAATGCGATATGCAGGCGACCTTCAATACAAACTTTTGAGGCCATCCCCTCTACCCTACACCTGAAGGTCAAATTCCCCACCCCCTCAGGCATCTGAGAAGTTAGGGGTAGCCAAGTCAAAGCCCGAGAATGCCGCATGAATGCTATCCCATCTGAAAATGAAGAAGGGGTCCCCCTACCGGCCA
This sequence comes from Linaria vulgaris, assembly GCA_948329865.1. Lineage (NCBI taxonomy): Eukaryota > Viridiplantae > Streptophyta > Magnoliopsida > Lamiales > Plantaginaceae > Linaria > Linaria vulgaris. The sequence continues at coordinate 22,370,433 of OX415253.1, read as the reverse complement.
AAAAACAAAGAATAGAGGAGGAATTGAAAGTACAACCCGTAGAAGAGCTAAAGATGATTGAAATAGTGGAAGGAACCCCTGCTAAGACTGTTAAGATAGGGACGAGCATGAATCCAGGAGTGGAAGAAGGGGTGACCCTTATACTTAAGGAGTTCAATCATCTCTTCGCATGGGAAGGTGGGCCTCCGGGAAGGATAAGTAATCAAGTATATCAACACTTCCTCAATGTCAAAACCGGAGCCAAACCCATACAACAAAAGAAAAGGAATATGGGACCGAACAGAAATAAAATTATACGGTCCGAAATTCAGTACCTGCTCAACTTACATCAAATTCGGGAAGTGCATTACCCCGAGTGGTTAGCTAACGTGGTCCTTGTACCCAAGACAGGAGGGAGATGGCGTATGTGTGTTGATTTTACCAACTTGAACGAAGCTTGCCCCAAGGATTGTTATCCCCTACCAAGCATAGATCAACTGGTAGGCTCTACAGCTGGATGTGCATTATTATCCACGATGAACGGGGATCAGGGATACAACCAGATACCCATGGCCGCCATAGACCAAGACAAGACTAGCTTCATTACTGAGGCAAACACCTTTTGCTATCTGGTGATGCCATTTGGACTAAAGAACGCTGGTGCCACCTATCAGAGGCTCGTGAACTTAATGTTCGCTGGCCTAATCGGGAAGTCGATGGAGGTATATGTGGATGATATGATTGTCAAGAGCCCTCGGGCTGAAGATCACCCGGAGGATCTCCGTAAGGCGTTGGCCATTATGGACCAATTAAGAATGAAAATCAACCGTCGGAAGTATTCTTTTGTAATAAAAGGGGGTAAATTTTTAGGATTTATGGTTACGGAAAAAGAAATAGAAATGAATCCCGAAAAAGCCCAGGCCCTCCTAGATATGCCTACTCCTAAAACGATCAAAGATGTCCAAAATCTCACGGGAAGAATGGCATCTCTAAGCCGATTCATCTCCAAATCAGCTGACAAAGGACTACCTTTCTTCAAAATCCTAAGAAACATTAAATATTTCAAATGGACTGCACGATGCGAGAGAGCTCGAGGGGAGTTAAAAAATTACCTAACTCGCCCCCCATTATTAATGAAACCCACCCTCCAAGAAGATTTGTTTGTATACCTTGCCATCGGGGAAGAAGCCGTAAGTGCGGTGCTAGTCAAGGAACATAATAGGGAACATCACCCGATATATTATGTTAGTAGAACATTGTAAGGGGCCGAAGGACGATACACTCAAACTGAGAAGTTAGTGCTGGCTCTCATCACTACCGCGCAGAAATTATGCCCATACTTCCTTTGTCACCCCGTAACAGTGTTGACTAAGTATCCTATACGAACCATCCTTAACAATCCTGAAACCTCGGGCCGACTCATCAAATGGGCCATCGAACTCACAGAGTATGACATCACCTATGCCCCCCGTCCCGCCATTAAAGCCCAGGTTTTGGCAGACTTTGTGGTAGAAATGGCAAGTATGGAGATTACTTGAAACCCCCCTATCTGGCACCTATTTGTAGACGGATCCTCCACGGCTACTCATGGTGGGGCAGGAATAGTCCTATCTAACACGGAAGTAGAAGATGAAACCCTATATTTTGCTGTTAGACTTGACTACCCCCTATCTAACAATGAAGCCAAATATGAGGCCCTATTGATAGGATTGTGATTAGCGCGAGATGGAGGGATTAGAAGAATAGTAATGCATAGTTATTCTCAACTCATCGTGCAACAAACAAAAGGTGCATACGAGGCCCGAGAAGAAAGGATGCGAGAATACGTACATGCTGTACAACATAGAAGCGCATGGTTTGAAAGCTACGAGATTGTACAAATTCCCCGCTTCGATAACCAGGAAGCGGATGCTTTATCAAAAATAGCCTCCCAAACTACTACCATCCATACCCGTCGTATCACGCTTCTCCAAGCAACAACTTCATAAAAGACAGAAGCAAGGGAGGTGAATGCGACACAATAACCCTCAGCTGATGATTGGATGGAGCCTATACTAGCTTACCTCAGGCATCCCGAGGAGTATGCGACTCATACTAATAAAACGAAGCGACAACTAATGGCACGAAGGACTGCCAGATACTTTCTCCACGAAGGTATATTGTTTCGACGATCTTACTCCCACCCCCATGCCAGATGCCTAGGTCATGCAGATGCCGAGCAAGTTATTCGGGAAACGCACGAAGGAACCTGTGGTAGTCACACGGGAGGAGAAAGTATGACGGGACGTATAGTTCGCCAAGGCTACTACTGGCCCACAATGGAAAAAGATTGCCAAGAACACGCCAAACGCTGCAAGCCATGTCAAACCTTCGCTCGCCAGGTACATCAACCTGCGATACCATGGGTGTCCGGACCCCCTCCATGTCCCTTCGCCAAATGGGAAATTGACATTGTTGGGCCATTAATCCCCACTGCGGGCCAAAAGAAGTTTTTGTTAGTAGTTGTAGACTATTTCACTAAGTGGGTGGAGGCGGAACCCCTAGCCAAGATTACCGCGGGGGTGGTCATTAACTTCATATGGAGGTACATTATATGCCATTTCGGCATCCCCCAGCACTTGGTTAGTGATAATGGTCTTCAATTTACGAGCCAAGAGCTAGAAAAATAGTGCATCCATTGGGAGATAAAACATCGTTTTACTTCCGTAGGATATCCCCAAGCTAACGGCCTAGTCGAAAGAACCAACCAAACTCTGCTAAAAAATCTAAAAGCGAGATTAGGTTGGCACAAGGCTCAATGGGTAGAAGAGATCCCCGGAATTCTACGGGCCTATCAGACTACTCAAAGAACTGCCACGGGAGAAACCCCATATAGCCTAACCTATGGAAGTGAAGCAGTTATACCTCCTGAGGTAGTGGTAAAAAGTTGGCGAGTCTGAGAATATGAGGAAGTAAACAACAACTCCAATCTAGCCCTAGCCCTGGATCTTCTGGAAGAAAGAAGGACCCGCGCCGCTGTTTGCATGGAACAATATAAAGCGCGTATGGCCCGACACTACAACGCCCGAGTTCAACCCCGACTCTTCCAAGTCGGAGATCTCGTACTAAAAAGAGCAGAAGCTTCCAAAAATATGGAGAAACTTCAGTCTAAATGGGAAGGGCCTTTTAAAATAGCTAAAATTGTTGGAGGCGCCACATACATCCTAGAAAATCATGAAGGGGAAAACTCCATAATTCTTGGAATGCGTATAATTTGATAAAGTACTACGCTTGATATCACGATAGCCTGGGGCGAGACCAGCCTCCCCTTGTATATAAATAAAGATGTATGTGAATAAAGCAATGTTTACAATAAATGGCTCTCGTTTTATTATCTGAACAAGGATAGCTTTGCCATTACAAGAAGAACAGTCCTCTAAGGACTATCGACAAACCTACCTCAGGGGGCCATTTGTTACAAAAAAAAAAAAAACACACACACGCAACAAACGTAAACTAAAGAAAGCTAAACATGACTATAACCAACATGCCTATATAACAATTTATACATTATTAATAACATCCCAGAACACACCGCAACACTTAAGGGTCCTCACGTGGCCACTTTCCTTCTCTAATCAACCGACGACGTTGTTCCTCCAAAAGATCCATGGGTTCTGCCAGATCCACAGAAGGAACAGGTATATCTTCCGACATTGGCACTGCTTCAGAAACCATCACCATTGAAGTAGCAGGAGATTCAAGCACTATATTCAGACGTGGGATCACTAGAGTGGCCAGAAACCCCGGCAAGGATCTCACGGCTTCCTCGCATAGCCTATACCCGATGCGCACCATATCCCGAAACTGCTCTCGGAGTACATCCTAGGGGGTAAGAGCATTGGATATATCCATAAGTGCTTGGGTTCGAGCCAAAATTAGAGCTACCTTCTGCTTTCGCATCATTTCCAGCAGTTTCCGGGCAGCAACATCCTTTTCTTCCGAGACCAAGGTCAATCGCTCCTCTAAGATACACAACTGCCCTCGAAGATCCTCCACCCTCTCTTCTAAACACACCACCCGTGATCGCTCCAAAGACAAGCGTCTTTCCATATCCCAGGACTTCTCTGTCAAATCTTTCACCACCCCACGATGGCTTTCTTGCACCACCTCCCTATCTCCTCGGAGCTGTTCTACCTTTTGCCTGGCAAGCAAAAGTTCCCTTTCAAGGTCATCCCGATGGCCATAGATCAACTCTGCCTCAGAAGCTATTTGGTCCCTCCGAGAGCCCACAGCATTGATCACCATAAAAAGCTGAAATAATGCATCCAAAGAGAATCTTAAGTCATCAGCGAAACAAAAAGTCGTACCAGAAAGAAAAAAAGGAAAAAATGTTACCTCACACAGGTCCTTACTAGCCAAATCCTGTAGAGAGAGGGGGATAGCGTTCAACTAAGTGCAGTCCAAATTATTCAACAATCCACTCAGGAAAGTCCGGCAAAAAATTACATCGGGGTTAATCCCAGGAAACTGCTCGGCCACTCGCGAACCCTCCCCCTGTTCCACCTCGGGGGTAGGAGGTGGTGTATCGGGAGAAGAGGGCCCACCCTCCTCTATTGCATTAATGGAATCCCTGCGAAAACCGGGAGAATAACCCCTCTGATCACCGCTCCCCCCGATAGTCCGAGGACCCAACCTCAAGGAAAGCAACGGGCTTGAAGAAACTCTCGACTCCCCAACTCCGGGGAATCTTCGAGAAGAATTCCCGACTAGTCGTAATGGAAAACGGCCCGAGTCCCCCTCTAAAGGGGATAGATCCTCGGAGCCACTACTCTCGAGAGCTCTTCTGGACCTCCCTACGGCAAAAAAGTCCATTTTGGACCCTATAAAAAGAATCAACGCATATTAGATTAGAGCTATCCCCCACTATAACATATCTTCCAAAAAAAAAAGCACAAAAAGAAGAACGTTACGAAAAAAGAAATTGGTATGGAGAGGACAAGGAGAAAGCTCTCGTGCCGCTGATCCCTCTTGTAAACCAGCAAAAGACAGAGCATTGGACAACTCCAACATGCCACATATATCATAACTACCATTGAATAGCGAAGACTCTTCCAAAATCTCTGATTCACGAGTAACCACTTCCACGGAAGGAACCACATATCCTAATCCCCAACGAACGGGTACTCCCCAGGCGTAAGCTGCCATCCCAAGGGGCTTTAGATAAAAGAACCGACTCTTCCAATCATCTCGGGGGGTAACCCGTCTAGTGATTGTCGTAAAAGAACGGTGTTGATCATGGTACACCAAGCTAAAAAAGGGTAAATCTCCAGGACAAGGACGCAATAGAAAGATACTCCCCACCCGATAAGGAGTTAGAGGCAAATCCAAAAGCCCACAACAAAGAACATACCCTACCAGATAACGATAGTAGTTAGGTGTAAGTTGGCTGGGACTAATTTGCCAATAACGAAAAAGCGCCCGTAAGAACGGATGAAAGAACAAACGCAATCCACAACGTATTTGATCCGAATATACCGTCATGTACCCAACGGGAGGGTCATACGACCGTTGGTCAACCCTAGGTAGCACCACGTCATATCCGCCTAAGTCCAAGTTGTACTCCACAAATAGTGCTGCCACCGAGTCTGCGGATTCCGTGCTTTCTACCGATCCAATATGACCCCCTATCAACATTCGAGGATTCACTATGATCGTATGAAAAACCGATAGCAGATCTATCAGGAGATAAGCATCCCTGCTCATGAACACATCCCTTATGTTATGAGACAACAACATGTCTGCTCGAAGTTGCACCGAGGGAGGAACTGTTGAACCTCTCGGGGTGGAAGGGGAGTACCACTCCCCCCCCACGACGAGGACCAGGCATAGAAGTCTCACTTGGTATTCGTCGCACCATATGCACAGAAGGGGACCTACGAGAAGGGGTAAGACCACCTTGAGAACGTGTAGAACGGGGAAGTGTCATGGCAAGCTTATCTAAGTTTGCTAAACTTATTTTTTCAAAAAACAAGGCACTTAAAGACAAAAATTGCCTTTTTCAAATAACAAGCGTTCTTTAGGAATGAAAAATCTCCAGGAGCCTGATGAAAATGACAATTCAGGAGAAAGCAATTTATAGAAAGTATAAGGAGCCCACCACCAACAGCAGGACCACCCGGATTCTGCGGTTCTCACAACCAATAAAGAAGAGGCACGAAGCTCCGCGTGTCACCATCTCTCAAAGTCAATACTCCCACCTACCCCATGCAAGTGGGAGAAAGAGGCACGCAGTTGCTATCATTAAAGACGTCCGAATAAAATCAAAAGTTTTTAGAGGAACTCTGATTCCCAGGTGTGACAGAGCACAACTACTCTGTTTATAACAAGTCAATCTTAGCAAAACATAAAAAAGACAAAAGACAAAAAAGACAAAAACCCATGTAAGAAATAAATCCCTTAAAAATGTGCACTTTATTTAAATTAAATAAATTACAAAACACAAGTTTCATTAAAATAAAAACAAACTACAATTATGCTAAAAGAAAATGGGTCTCTAAGAAGGGGGAGGTAAAGCCCTCGTGGAGGCAGGGGTTGGCACATTTGCAGAAGGAAGAGTCGGAGCACTTGTAGAAGAGGGAGCACCAGAAGGACCAGCCTGTGCCCCCGTACTGGGAGGAGGACGAGCTATAGGCAGCGGGACCACGACAGTCAAGGGAACCCTGGTTGGGGCAGAAGAAGAAGGAGGAAACTGAGAGTTATTCTTCAAAAAGAGAGAATAGGCTTGTTCCAACGTGGGCCTCTGCATCTCCAAAATATTTATTTGGCGCGGATCAACATTGGGAGCTATCTTCCTGCGCACCTGCCCGAAGCATTGAAGGAACCCCCACATTACATGTCCAACCAAGTATCCATGATTCTTGCGGATGTATTGCTCCTTAACTTGGACGATGGTATCCTCCTGGGCTTACTTAACGGCAGCAATCAGCTTCTGCTGCATCTCCTTGGGGGAGATGCCCCCCGAAACTGGGGCCTTCGATAACTCTTCAGTAAGAGCATCCACCCGACCAAGTGCTTGGGACAGACTATGCTCCAACTCTTTCTGCTTTATTCCCCAGGCAATTTTTTCTTCCTCGAGGGAGGCAACCTTTTCTTTCAACACCAACCCCGAGGCCTCCGTCTCCGATACAGATGATTGGAGCCGCTTGTTTTCCGCCCTTACTTCCTGAAGCTGCTTCGTGATCTTAGACCACGCCGCCTCGTACTTCTCCATCTTCTCCCGGAGACTCTTATTTTCTTCCTCCTTCTTCCGAGACTTTTCTTCAGCCACGGTCGCTAACTTTTACAACTTCTCAACCTCAAGTAACAGAAGAGGAAGCATTTTAGGCGCCTAAAAAGCAAAACAGAAGAATAAAGACCCAATACTGGACCCTAACCGAATAAGATAAGTAAAAAGTAAGTCTTACCAGCATAGCCACACAATTCGTGCAAGCCTGGACAAATTTCCACCCCTCCGATGGAAGAGAGTTGGCAGCAGATAGGAATCGAGTGACTGTATCGAGGGCCACCTTAGCCTCTTCCGGGCTAGGCTCTTGCCCCGAGGCTGGAATACTAGAAGACGAAGGTCCCCCTAACGGTACCCCCCCGATATGGGCACCTGAGTAACCACATGACTGTCCGATTGTATGGCGACAAACGAACTTGGAGGGGGATGATCTGCAAAAGAAGGAGCTACGACCATCAGCTCATCTAATAAGAGCATCAGATCGTCGTAAGCTGGAGGATCATTAGGATCCGAGGGAAAGGATCCTCCTTCAAAATTAAAAAGGTCACCCCCTTCGAATTAAAAAGCTCCCCAAGTAAGTAATTTATTCCCTAAAAAAGAAAAACAAACGGGAAAATAGTTAATCTTAATAAACTTACCCAAATCGAGAGCGTTTTCCAGTAGAGATACTCCCTCGTTCTCAGCAAGGGGGGCTTTCCCTTTATCTACCAAAGAAAATTTTTTATAAGTAAAGGTACAAAGTATATCAATACCATTTAAACCAAGAAAAGATACATACCTTTAGGAGGGGTTTCCAGTAATATATCCACCGAATCCCCCGATATCTCCGAGGGTGAAGACGCGTCGACAACACCTAAGGGAGGCAATGGCATCCCCCTATCCCTATATCATCTCCCGCTCCTCCTAAAGAGAAGGCCCCCCCGAGGACCGCATCCGCGGAAGTTACATCCAAACCCGTTTCTTCCTGGGTATCAGACGTTCCACTAGATGACCGGGATATATCTGTCGAAGTTGTTAAACGAGTTCTTGCTCGCTCAGCATTACCCTCCGCAGCTACGGGGACTTCACCTTCCCCTGACATCAGTCCACCTTCCTGAGCCCCCGTCTCCTCATGAACACCGGAACCGCTGACACCCTCCACCATATATGGCCGTAAAGCATCCACTGCAAAACAGCCAAAGTCAAACAAAAAATAATAATAAAAATAAAATAAGAAATATATATATAAGAACTTACCAAATGTGTTGAAGTATTTCTCGGGTACAACCAAAGGAGTCTCGATTTGATCTATCAGAGCAATATATCGCAAGCCCGCGGTCCGATAGAGGGCAGCAAAATTCCCCGACTCCACCAAAGACTTTGTAGCAAATACGGGGGAGAACACCAAAGTATCGCCTAACACCCTTTTCGGAAACTTGGGCTCCCTCCAAGTGTGGGCATGTCCCACTCCCCATCGGTAGGGCAGATGTAGTAAAACTTGTTCTTCCATGTGCTGTGAGAACTAACGTTGCCCTCGGAGATACGGTCATCCTTATTCCGATGACTGAAACAATAAAAAAGAGCCCCCTCCGGAGATACCTTTAACTCAAAAATGGAAAAGAACCTATCCCTCGTAAACTCTATTCCCCTCACCAAACACCAGAAAATGAATAAAGCTAAAGCCGTGAAGGAATTGGGGGTGAGTTGACAAGGGCATACATCGCAGTACTTAAAAATTTTGCAGTAAAAGGCGGGAAAAATGAACGTAATCCTGCCTTTACCTGAGAATAGTATACGGTCAAATGCTTCGCCGAAGGAGAATTGTCCCTCTGATCTGCTGACGAAACCTCCACCGTCACATTCCGGCTTGAAGCGCCATACTCGAGGTACAAATTCCGGATCTCCTCCTGAGAAGCGGTGCTAACAGTCGCATCAACTTTCTGGGTAGCTGGGGGAGCACCACCCTTATCAACATTTTTCTTCGATTTTTTCGCCTTCCTCGCACTGCCACTGCCACCAGCCCCCATCACCGTCGCCGCACTTCTCTTTCGAGAAGTCAGAGAAGCGACCCCCATAACCGCTGGGAGATCAGTAGCAGCAGAAAAAGCCACCGCTCCAGTACCGAAAGTAGCAGACACCAAATTTGCAGCAGATTGAGAAGCCATTAAAACTCAATTAAAGAAATTTTAGAGGAAACAAAGAAGCTTTTGCAGAGAAGAAAACAAGCGGGAGGGTTTTTTGCTAAAGTAAGAAGAGAGAGAAATTGCAAAGTAAGAAAATAAAATTGGGAAAAAGGGATATTTATAACCCTAGGCCCACTAAGATATTAATTACCCACTAACTCCACTTCACACCCCACGATTGGAAATCGTGCTTAGTAGAATATAACGAACCGGCACGCCTCCTCATTTATGGAAGGTGTAACGGTTCGTATATCTTGGCAATCACACCACTTCTGAACGTGGCATTTAAATCACAATTAAATTGCATTTAATCACAATTAATTAATGCCACGACATTAATTATAATTAATGTCCCGATATTAATAAATAAATAAAAACAAAAATATAAAACATAAGGCTATCGAAACATACCCCTCGAAAAAACTGAAATTCCTCTTGCCTCTCCTAAAAGAGAGAGCCATCGGAATTGGGGGGGGGGGGGGGGGTAATGTTATCCCTGGAAAAAATTCGATGGTATCCCCGATACCAAAATAATACCAAATAAATAGTACTCCTATCCCCACGAAAGATATCTCACAGAGTACAAATACCGCGCGAGATGTCGGGAACTTTAAATAGTTTTCCAAAACATCCCCCAGGTATACGATACTCTAGCACCTATCGTATCGTACGGATATACAGAGCAGTATACTTCCATCCCTTCAAAGAGCCCTCAGAGCAGTACACCGCCCTACTTATAATGTAGCCCTCGGAACACACGTGCCATCCTTATCCCGATAGAAGGATAAGAATCTCATCAAGAAGCCACGGCAGCTCCTTCGACACGCCAGTCTCCCATCCGAAGCATCTAGAGGCCACGACAGCTATTTGTCTTTATCAGAAGAAAGATAAGACCCATACAAAATTGACACCTGTAAAACTTTTACTTGTATCCAACGAAACCTCCTTCTATAAAAGGAGAAGGAAACTAAGAAAATAAGATATACTGCTTTCCAGGAATAAAGCATAATAGCAGAAATCTCTTCAAACTCAGGCAAGAGCGATTATTCCCGCCCCCAAAATATTTTCAAAATAACCATACCATTAACATTAAACTTTTATATAAAAATAGTAAAACAACATTAATACATGTACATGAAGTCGAAGTTTTTGAAAAGTAAAAGTCAAAGATCAAAACCTCAAAGTTATACATTTGTCAATGAATTGTTGTCAAAGTGTACTGGCAATGTTGAATTCTCCTAAAAAGCAAAAATATTTAAATTTTAGATGAGTGACTTAGATGATAGTTTTTAATATTTTATCACAAATCCTTATGAATATTAATTAAAAATTTAATCAACAACTTTTAATCTTCAGTTGTGATATTAATTCACATAACAAAAATGTAAAGCTATCTTTACATAGCATCCGCTTCAAACATGTATATCTTATTTGGTGTATTTTTAAATATGTGATATTTCTTTTTGATAGTTTAAGACGTCATCAGCAATAATATAAGTATACTTTGTTACATAAACACGCAGGTTAATCATTCATTATGGGAAAAAACAAAAACACAGGTTAGTCACGTAAAAAAAACGCTATTCCTTACAACTCAGCAGATGGGTGGAAAAGAAAAAGAGAAAAAATTAACTTTGCATGTACATATAATCGGATAAAGAACTATATCAAGTTCTATCTTTTGTCTTACATTCTTTAGCATGACATTAAAGACTCATGAGGATGAAAACTATAACCTTGTGAAAACTATAAAAATCACGTCAGAGTATAAATTTACTATATCATACCACAATCACTTTTACAATCACATAAGAGTATAGCCTTTCTCTTGACCTCGTGAAAATTATAACAATGAGAAATAAAAATTACTAAATAGCTCCTCATAACTTCCTCCCCATTAAATATATGTGAAGGACTTAGCTTCCTGACACTTCCAATAATCGAGTTCACTACAACAAAACGCATCAATTGCATGGAAAAAATTCCATGCAATTGGGTACATTTTCCATGCAATTGATCAATTGCATGGAAAAAATCCGATGCAAAAATTCCATGCTTTTGGTGTCCATGCAAGAGAATTGCATCGAAAAATTTCGATGCAATAAGGCTCTGCATCAAAATTTTCAGATGCAAAGTTGCATGAAAATTTTCCTATGCAAAACAATCTGCATCGAAAAAATCCAATGCAGAAAAGGCATGCATCGAAAATTTCCGATGCATAACCCAAGTGGGAAAGTGCAACGTGGCATCGACAGGGAGCTTCGGTAAAATGCTTTGCATCGGAAATTTTCGATGCAAAAAATGCGAAATTTCTTTAAAAAAAAGTGGCGGGATTTTTCCGCCACTTTTTAAATATTTTTGTTTTTATTAATATAAATATTTTTTAAACTATATTCTTTTAAATTTTAAAGTATTATTTTTATGAAAGAAATACACATTTTATACTAAATTATAAATATTTTTAAAATACATATTGATTATTTTTTCAAGATATATATTAAATTTCAACTATAATTATTATCTATACATAGTTATTTAAATTTTTTGTATAGTTATATTTTTAAAAAAAATTGTGATGAAAACTTATATTTATATTTATATTTTTCGTATAAATATTTATATTTATATTTTTCGTATATATATTTATATTATAAATTTAAAGAGAAGAGGAGTAGAGAGAGAAAGAAGAGAGAAGGGGATAAATGAGAAGTGAATGGGGGTAGGGGTATTTATAGGAGAAGGTTGCAAAATTCGCATCGAAAATTTCGGATGCAAGATGTACTGCATTGCAATATTGCCATGCAAGATTTTCTTTGCATGGGAAAATTCCCATGGAACATGTACTGCATGGAAATATTCCAATGCAACATCTACTGCATAGGAATTTCCCCATGCAACTACAAATTGCATGGTAATTTTCCTATGCAAATGGAAACATGTACAATTTGCATAGAAAAATTTATATGCGTAAATTTTTACTATTTATAAAAAAACCTATACTTATTAAATTTATATTTACATTTTCGACCCCAAAAGTATTTTAAACATCGTTCATTTCGCATTTTTGACAAATTTTGAATGTACATATGCCTCATAAGTGTTATTAAAATAGTGGTTAAAAAAACGGAGGTTTGATGTCGTTTTCCATCTTTTGTATAATTAGATATTCTACCCCAAATATTTTTTAAACGTTTTTCCTTACTTCGTTTTTGACGAAATTTTGAAGAACACTATTATTTTTAATAACATAGCGTATGGTAAAAAAAATCGACGAGTGGACTTGATTGACACTCTCTACATGTGAAAATACAATTTTGGTTTAATAGAGTATACCTATATAGGGTTTAGGGTTTAGGATTTAGAGTTAAAGATCATATAGTGTTATATTATTTATTGTGCGTCTTTCGTTACTTCATTTTTGAAGAGATTTGGAAAAACACTTCTACTTATTGTTTAGAGAATGTTGGTGAAAGAAAAAGTGGATTTCGAGTTGTTTTGCAACTTTTAACTAATTGGATGTTTACCCCGAAAGGTTTCTTTGTGTCTTTCATTACTCCGTTTTTGACGAGATTTGAAAGAACACTCCTACTTATGGTTTAGAAGATGTTGGTGGAAGAAAAAGTAAAATTTTAGTTGTTTTCCAACTTTTGAATAATTACCATTTCAACCCGAAATGTTTGTTTGCGTGTTTCGTTACTCTGTTTTTTACGATATTTGAAAGAACAATCCTACTTGCTGTTTAGGAAATATTGGTGAAAGAAAAGTGGATTTCGAGTTCTTTTACAACTTTTGACTAATTACATTTTCACCCCGAAAGGTTTCTTTGCGTCTTTCGTTACCCTTTTTTAGACAAGATTTGAAAGAACACGCCTACTTATTGGTTAGAAAATGTTGGTGAAAGAAAAAGTTAAAATGTAATTGTTTTGCAACTTTTGAATAATTATATTTTCAACCTCAAAGGTATTTAATTATATTAGTGCACCGGTCCTCCCATTTTTGCCTCCCAAAAGGTTGAAAGTATACGATAATTTTTTCTAGCTCGCCAACGCAAAGGCTTTCGTACATTATATCGAACACTGATTCACCATACCACTTTTCGTATGTGTAAGTCGAACACCGATTTATCATACCAATTTCCGTACAAGTAAATCGAACACCGATTTATGTACCCACTTTTCGTACATTATATCGAACACCGATTCACCATACCACTTTTCGTCACATTATATCGAACACGGATTCACCATACCACTTTTCGTATGTGTAAGTCGAACATTAATTTATCATACCAATTTTCGTACGAGTAAATCGAACACCGATTTATGTACCTACTTTTCGTATATTATATCGAACACCGATTCACCATGCCACTTTTCGTACAAATAAAACGAACACCGATTCACCATACCACTTTTCGTACGTGTAAGTCGAACACTGATTTATCATACCAATTTTCGTACATTATATCGAACATCGATTCACCATACCACTTTTCATATGTGTAAGTCGAACACCGATTTATCATACCAATTTTCGTACATGTAAATCGAACACCGATTCATCATACCACTTTCGTACAAGTAAAATGAACACCGATTCACCATACCACTTTTCGTACGTGTAAGTCGAACACCGATTCATCATACCAATTTTCGTACAAGTAAATTAATTATATTTGCGTTGGCGAGCTAGAAAACATTATCGTATATCTTCCATGGGAGGCAAAAATGGTGGGACCGGTGCACTATCGATGGATGTATCCCTTCGAGAGGTATTCACCAACGGAATTTACATTTATTTACATAGATGCTCATATCGTTCATATCTAATTTTTTGTTTACATTTACACCACGAAAAATAACAATAGTCCCAAAATTTCAAATTACAACATACATGTTCTCCGGGCCGTAGCTTCTACGAGTCTCTCGAAGACAGAGCGGGGAACGTTGATAAAATCTCTCGTCCCGGATTGGTTGTTCGACAAAGTCTCTTTGGAATCACCTTTTCAGGTCTGAAGACTTTCACTATCGAATAAATTATCCATAATAGTCAATGCTTATTGAACACGCTCAAGGACATATTCTATGGTGTTCCCACAGACGGCGCCATTTTGTTAACAAGTTTGATATTATAACCTAATTAACGGGATCATTTAGGGGTTGGAACGCCCTGCTTATGGTTCAAAAAGCTTGTAAAATTACAAGAATAACCCTCTTTGTATTCACTGAATTTCACTCAGAATGCTCTTAGTACATTGTTATATGTATGTGTGTGTGTTTGATCTGGATCCTCTTTCTTCTTATTATGTCCCTAATTTTATAGAGGTTTTGAAGGGACATGTGTCGCTATGCATGTTTAGATAAATTACAGGTGTTGCTTTTTGTGTACTGAGTAAGATATCATTCATCTTATCCTTTTATTCTTTATCTACTAGGTGCTGACTTGGATTAATTTTGATCTCTTCGAGGACATCAAAGGTTCCGAGGGGCTGATTTTTCTAGTCTCTTTTCCACGAGGGGCTGCAGCTCTCGGAAAGACTGGATTATTTGGGCAGTATGTTCGTCGTAGCTTCTGCGGTGTTGTCTTCTTTGGGAGGGGTACTCCGATGGGTGCATCTTTTTTACTTTTACTAGTGGTGTCTATTCCGAGGGGTTCTGTACTTCAATAGGGCACTGTTCTTTATCTTCGGCCTTCGTAGCTGATGTTCCGAGGGGTTTTATATCTTGGCAGGACATTATTTTTCGTATTCGGCCTCCGGGGGAGGTTTTCAGAGGGCTTTTCAATCATAGAGTGTTCAGTGAGGGGATATTCTTGCATTTTCTGGGATTTGGGGTCCGTTGTGGTCCCTCTTGGCGCATTGATGGATATCCGAGTCGCGCGGATCCATCTGGGTTTACTCTTTTTCCGATGTCGCGTTTATATCTTTTCTTTATTCATCGTTGACTTTCCATGGGACGCTTCAGTGTCTCCTCGGGTGTTCCTTTATACCGTTTCGAGTTAGTGAGCAAGTGGATTGGTAACACTCCGAGGGCCTTCTCGGTGGGAGTGGGCACTCTCATCGGAAGTGTACGCGACGATAGTATCATCCATATATTGGTCCTTATTTCAGGGTTATCATTTGTGTGTAATCCCTTCATTTAATTTTTTAGGGTTAACAATAATCAAATGAGCCATTGTGGTGGCTCGGGGTTTAAAAGGGGCACCATGTATATGACTGAGATCAAACATGATACCATTGGAATTGTCAATGCACATAGTGATACTGGTTTGTGGCATTGTCGAGTTGGCCACGTGAGTGAGAAAGGGATGAAGCATCTGTGTTCGAAGGGAAAGCTTTCAGGTCTGAAAACTATTCACTTGGGTCTCTGTGAGGACTGTGTGTTCGGAAAACAGAAGAGAGTCTATTTCTCAGGAAGTGATACAACTCTGAAGAAGTAGAAGTTAGAACTTGTACATAATGACTTATGTTGATCGGAGCGAGTCGCATACCATGGTGGATCATCGTATTACATGACTTTTGTTGATGACGCTAGGAGAAAGGTATGGGTGTATTTTCTGAAGCATAAATCAAAATATTTTGATGTCTTCAAGAAAGTGGAAATCATGAGTAGAAATTGAGATTGGTCTGAACGTGAGGTGTTTGAGGCCTAAAAAAATTTGGCGAGTATGAACTTGTGGAGTTCAAACAATACTGTGTAAAAAATGACGTTTTCATGGAAAAGACCGTTAAGGGGACCCCCCCCTCCCAACAAAAATAGGGTTGCAGAGCCTATGTACAGAACACTAAATGAGAGGAATAGATGCGTTCGTGGATTACTGAAGGGGTTTTGGGCGTATGCAGTTGACACTGCAGCATTCTTGATTAACCGAGGATCGTTCGTTCCACTAGAGTATGGTATTTCGGAGGAGGCTTGGAGTGGTAAGGAGGTAAAACTGTCATATTTGCGATTATTTGGTTGTGTGTCATATATTCAAATTGATGTTGCTGCTAGAAGTAAGTTGGATGCTAAATCTGTAAAATGTTCGTTTATTGGATATGATGGTGAGGATTATGGTTATAGATTTTGGGATGATCAAAATCAGAAAGTAATACGTAGTCAAGATGTCACCTTTAATGAGAATGTGTTGTACAAACATAGATTGGGTGCACACAGTGATGACGTTTGGGATGATAAACCGAATGTTATGGATTTGTATGTGCCAAATTCAGATGAAGAGGAGGTCTTGCACAAACATGAGAATGTTGAGCCAGAATCTCGTATACCAGTGTCTATGTTGAGGAGGTCAAGTAGACAGCGTCGGGCTCCGGAGAGATACGACTCCGCTATACACTATATTTTGCTAACTGATAGTGGTGAGCTGGAGAGTTGTACAGAAGCAATGCAGAGTGTTGATTCAAGCAAGTGGGAGTTTGCTATGGAAGATTAGATGAGTTTCTTTAAGGCGAATAACATATGGGAACGCGTGGAGATTCCTAAGGGAAAGACGTCCTTGCATAATAAATGGATGTACACAATTAAAGAATAAGCCAATTAAAGCAAGTGTTACAAAGCAAAATTGGTTGCGAAAGGTTTTAAACAAAAGGAAGACGTTGATTACACAAATATTTTCTCCGGTGGTGAAGCTGATAACTATTAGAATGGTTCTAAGTATATTTGCGGTGGAGAATTGCTAAAACATCTATATGAAGTAACGAGAAGGTTTCTTGGCTGAAGGTAACACTAAGCTTATTTGCAAACTGAAGAAGAGCTTGTACGGTCGTAAACAAGCTCCACACCAGTGGTACATGAAATTTGATGGTTTCATGCATGATATTGAATTTAGTAGGTGGAATGTTGATCATTGTTTCTATTTCAAGAGGTTCAACAATTCATTCATTATATTGCTATTGTACATTTATGATATGTTGAAAGTTAGTACTTGTGTTCAAGAGGTGAACAAGTTGAAGAAACCATTGTCTGAATGGTTTTGATGAAAGATCTTAGCGAGGCAAAGCAGATCTTGGGCATGCATATTTCACGGTACAAGGTTTCGGGGAAGTTGTATCTCTTGCAGGCTCCATATATTAGAAATGTTCTTAAGAGACTCATCATGGATGGTGCAAAGCTGGTAAGTACTCCTTTGGTTAGTGAATTTAAATTATCTCAGAAGGAGTCCCCTAGCAGTGATTGAAAGGCGTGCTAAAATGATACAAACTCCATATATGTCAGCAGTGGGCAGTATTATGTGTGTAATGGTATGTACGAGGCCAGACATTGCACATGTAGTGGGAGTTGTTAGCAGATACATGAGCTTCTAGGGAAACAATACTGGAAAGTGGTGAAGTGGATTCTGAGGTACTTGATGGGTACTACAGATATGGCGTTGTGTTTTGAAGGATCGAGGAAAAATTTACGTGGCTATGTTTACGATAATCTGACAGGTGATCTTGATGGTAGAAAGAGTACTACGGGAAATGTGTTGACTCCAGGTGGTACAACAATTTCTTGGGGTTCAAAGTTGTAGAAGATTTTGGCGTTATCTACTACTGAAGCTGAGTACATAGCGGTAACAAAGACCAGCAGGAGATGGTATGGTTGTAAGGTTTTCTGAGTGAGTTGGATAGACGGCAGAGTAATAACATTCTCTACAGTGATAGTCAAAGTGCTATTTTCTTAGCGAAGAATCCAACGTTTCATTCAAGAACACAACATATTCAGTTGAGCTTTCACTACATACTGTATCTCTTGGAGTATGAAGATTTTGCAACTTGTGAAGATTTGAGGTACTAAAAATCCTGCTGATATGTTTTCTAAGGTTATGACCTTAGAGAAGTTGAAGATTTGCGTTGCTTCAACTAGCCTTGGAATTTTAAGAAATCTGAGATTTGGCGATTCTAGAGTTCGTGGATTTCTAGGATGATGGCTTTGATAAATGTGGTGGAGGTCTAGGTTTGTGAGAGCAGTCCAAGTGGCTCAGTCTCTAAGTGGGAGATTGTTAGGATTGGGGAGCCTAAACAATGAAGACGGTGTACTGAAATTGAAGATTTGGGTTCTACGAACAGTGAAACGAAGAGCAGATTAGACGTGCAACTAAGGAGTGGCACTATAATGTGGCGTTTCGTGTATAGTTCGTCCAGAGACTGGCGCTACAGGGGCCATTTTATGGCGCGGATTGCGCACCAGATCTTACGTGATAGTTTTGGCCCATTGGTTTCTGATGCCCTAGCAGATATAAATAAGTATTTTGGACGTTTTGTAGAGTGCCAAAGATATATATAGCGAGAGAGAGATAAAAATAAGAGAAGAAAACACTTGTGAGATTGAGACACACGGTGAGAGATTGTTCTTAATTTGTGAGGTATAATTGTATCTTATTTGTAATCATAAATTGCTCATCATCATCATAGTGGAAATCCTGACTTGGATCGCCCCCATAGGTAGACATGGTCGAACTGGGTAAACAAATTGTGTCTTGCATGCTGGTTGTTATTTATCGCTTTCGATTGTGCGTGTTTCTCTGTTCTTGTTGTGGTTTTATATTTTTTCCGCTGCGCAACAAACGGATCAACCAAGTTGTCAGTTGTTTTAGAAGAGATATTAAATCTGCAATCCAATTAACTCATCTGAATCGTGTTAACAAAACGTACATAGTCAAGATTGATCTAGTGTGATATAAAGGTAGCGCATCAGTTGCCTTCGCAAACCCAAAGTCCTAGATTATATATATATACATATATATATATAACTATATATAACTATCCTCAACATTTTAGACTCTGGGCGGCCCCACACGGGTGCTTTTGTTTTATCCTAACGAGAGTAAGGTTAGTCACACAACATGATTAACTGTTTAATTTAGACGACATTCAAGATCATCAAACACACATCAATTAAAATAAATAAACATATTCATAATCACAGTTACTCCCCTACTATAAACAACCAATAGGTTTGCTCTTCACATTCATGAGTTCAACAATCAATAAAGAAGTAAATGTCATATACATAGTAAAGAGATAAAGAAAAGCTTCTCAAATCCGGTAGAAAGTTGTTGCTTGACTCTCTTCTTGACTCCATTTTGCTATCTTCTTCCTCACAAACTATTTTCTTTCAAAACATTGACTCAACTAAATTAGAACAAGACTTTGATGGTGTTTTCTCTCTGGTGACAAACTCTCAGGGTTTTTCTGTCGAAAAGTGGTTGTAAGTGTGTTTAAGCCGGTACCGTAGCTGCTGAACATGGCCTCTTATTTATAGTTTTTCTCCGCTCTGGGTTTTCTTTGATAATTGGCTCAAACTCTGTCTTGATCGCACGCCACCCTCGCGATGCGCTCTTGGCCACACGAACTTTTGATTTCCTCTATGCGGTCTCCTGGTGTCTTTCTCTTCAATCGTGCTATCTTTGGTATTTCGCCTTTGTATAGTGTTGTAGCGCTCCCGTAGCGCCTAAACATCCCAAAATGGTGTCTTGACTCATTGTCGCCCAAAATAATCATTTTTGGCCTCTTGTAGCCTCGATTTGTGTTAACTATATAAAATCCTAAGAAAACACGAAACAATAATAAAATAAGTAAATATGCCGTCATAAGTATTCAAAAGCATAATCAAACATATACTTAAATCATGTTAAATCAACGCTTATTAGCCGGGTATGTCAAAAAGGATGGTTGGTTATATCTACTATTCCGGCTAGGCACATAATCAATATACCATCACTAGTGGATTCAAAGGAGGACCAAGCTGGAATGCTGGAACAAGTTTTACAAGAAAATAAATATGGAGGGTTGAATTTATGTGTAGACATGAGCTAATTTAATATGGATATCTAATAAGGAGCTGGTGAATTTGAGGTGGTTGGAGATGTTGGTTCAGACGAGAAGGATGGTGTTGATACCGAATAAGAGGAAGATGTCGCGATGGGTTTGGAGTAAGATGATAGTGTGTATGAGTAGTGAACGATTATAGTGTAATAGCCAGTTTATTAGACTGTCATAGTTAAAATTTATTGTTTGCCAACTATTTATTTTATGCCTGTAATGTTGTGAAATGAAATTGAAACAAGCAATCGTATAAGTACGTAATATATGAAAAGCAAACATAACACAATTCATGAAAATTACATCATCAACATAACTTAATTACACCTAGAGTACATAGTTATAACTTTATTATATGAAACCTACAGAAACGTAACTTTGTTATACAAACAATACATAAATATAACTTAATTACCTGAAATCTACATAAACATAACATTATTACACGAATAGTACATAAATAGAACTTAATTACATACTTAATTATACTAACAGTTCCACTTAAGTACAAATAAAAAAAATCTACATATATAAAAGATCAAGTAAAGTCCCACTCCTCCTCCCCAGCCTCAACGTCCAACCCAAAACTACTCAGAACGGCCAGAACAACATCATCAACACCATCATCATCCTTATCATCATCGACATTGTCAATATCCTCATCCTCATCATCATCGTACGCATCATCGTACGCAGGCGCATACATATGAGTAGTAGAACAACTAGGAGCAAATGGATCTCATCTAGTACAGAGCGGCTCCATCAACATAGTGTTTAAATATTGATTAAATTAAAATAAATTATAGTTATATCCAACTAATAACAAAATTTAATAAGGAAATCCTAAAATTGGTTTAAACGTGTGTTAACCCTAAAAATAATATTGGATTAACTGAAGGATGGGACTACCATCACATAACTCCAGTTGCCACGTAGTATCGAGAGGGTCCACCGAGTGCCGCAAACCCAAAGTGGTAAAAAGCGACACCCGCGAAGAGGCACCTATGCGTCCGTTGGAAAGTCACGATGACTAAAAATAAGATATCTACGCGGCATTGGAAAAAGAATAAATCACGATAAGTCTGCAAGAACTCGATATCCATCAAAGACGGCAAGAGGGACCATTGCAAATATAAGGACCCCGAGTCCCCGAATACGAGAACATCCCACACTGGGAAACCCGAGGGCCACAGACCATTGTAGTACATACTATGAAGACTAAAACACAAAAATGGACCCTTATCGGGATCAAAAAGATATCAGACGAGCACCCAGCCTCACCTATGAAGCCCTCTAGAGAGCCCTAGCCTATCGGAGAAAGAATTCAAGAATCTCCTTATCAAAGCCCTCGAAAAGCCATCAAAAATGATAGAAGTTCATCCTAGTCATGTCCTAGTACATAAAGGACCCAAAGATAAAGTATAGCTTATTCATTCACGCACATTGCGACACCTGTACTTTACTAAATTCATGCATAGTGACACCTATCCCCAAATACCTCTATATAAGGGGTACCCCATTGTCAATTCAATACACACTCAATTCAACTCAACACAATCAATACATACAATTCCCAGTGAATAAGAAGAGGGATGTTTCCGTCATAAGAGCACTTCTGAACTTCCAAACAAGGCGTTCCAACCCTTATAATCTCGTTAATTAGGTTAAAATAACAAAATTGTTAACAAAATGGCACCGTCTGTGGGAACGCCATAAAACATGTCCTTAAGCACGTTCAGCAAGCGTTGTGCGTTATGGACGACTTGTTTGACAACAATAGTCTTTGGACCCACCAGAGAAATTTCGACCACTACCCCCTCGGTACGTCAGTCCGAAGAAAGAGATTTTATCAACGTCCCTCGGTTCGTCTTCGAAAGGCTCGTGAAAGCAACAACTTGGAGAACGCCACGAAGACTTGGAATTACCGCAACCCACCCTCTGGGTCACCCTATCGGAGAAATTACCCTTCGAAATGAAGGGATTTACGTGCAAGATGGGGCCCTACTCTTGCCTCTTGGCACCGCGAATCCATGCGGGAGCCACGAATGTATTTTAACTACGAGGAAGCCCCGAGGGATGGTCAGAGTGATGAAAGGCCATATCCCTCATATTACCCAACGCCCTTTCCCACTACGAGCGAAGATCACACCCTATGGGGAATACTCAACGGTCTACGCAAAGAGATGACGACATCAAGAAAACTATGGCCCCCAAGGAGGATCCGACG
The DNA here is from genome assembly GCA_948329865.1 of Linaria vulgaris. NCBI lineage: Eukaryota > Viridiplantae > Streptophyta > Magnoliopsida > Lamiales > Plantaginaceae > Linaria > Linaria vulgaris. The sequence continues at coordinate 22,348,003 of OX415253.1, read as the reverse complement.
TATAAGACCTCCCCCTTTGTCCCCGAGATCGCCTTGGCCTTGATCCCTTCGGGGATGCGGTCCATCAACGTCTCCTTGTACATAGGAGACACTGATGGAAGAGATCCCCATGATCACATCCACCAATACTTGGCAGGAATGGACCTGTCCTCCACCCCCGATCATGCCCTATGCCGCGTGTTCCCAGTTACCCTCGGAGGACGGGCTCAAGCTTGGTTTACCCATCTTCCACCTAACTCTATAGTTAGTTTTGACCGATTGGCCCACCTGTTCGTACGACAGTTTTCCTATAAACGATGATGCCCTAAATCCGCTATGCACCTCTTTACGGTTAAGCAACAGAAGGACGAATCCCTGCAAAGATACATAAAACGCTTCTCCGATGAAGCGTTAGATGTACCAAATGTTAGCCCAACTGTCCTAGCCGACATATTGACCCGAGACTCCAAATAGGAGCTTTATTTCGATACCTTATGGGTAACTATGTTATGGACATGAACGAGCTTATGCAAAAATAGAAACTTATATCCTCATGGAGTAGGCTGAAAACTCAAAGAGGCATGGAGAATGACGACAACGAACGCCATTAATGCACCAAACGCGAGGCGAAGGCTAAAGAGAAGGGTAAGGAAGGGAAGCCATCTCAACGCAAGGACGTCGACAGTGTGGTCAAAAAATACCTACGACATGTACCCCTGTCCCCGATGACCATCGCCCTCGAAGAGGTACTAAATGTGATGATAGGTGATAACGAGTTACGTTAGCCCCTACTAGCCAGGTTTCCCTACAAAGATAAGAACTCGGGGAAGTACTGCAAGTACCACAAAACCTATGGACATACCACATAGGAGTGCAACACCCTAATGAGGAAAGTGCTCCGTCTCCTAGAGGCTGGATACTTGAAAAAGTATTTAAAGGAGAACAACTCGGGGAGCCAAGACCGAACGTGTGGAAAAGGCCGCGAGGGGAGCAGAAGGAGGAAGAGGTGACCCCTAGCCAGAGGTCACGAGATAAAAACTGTAGGGGCATCAGAGCCTGCCTTCCCCCCCAGAATTCTACGAGGATAACGCTCATTTGGGGCGAACGCTTAACATAATAGAAGGGGGAGACATTTCGATGACACCCCAAGGTAAGAAGAATAAATATTTAAAAGAAGCGAGGCGAATGGAACAAGGATTCCCTGTTTGCTCCGTTCAAGGAGTAAGGTTGCCCAACATCACCTTCGGACCCGAGGACTTGAAGGGTATAATTTACCCCCACGAAGATCCCTTGGTGATTGAAGCAACCATTCATGGAATTGAAATCCAGCGAATCCTCATCGACATTGGTAGTTCAGTGGATGTCTTGTTCCTGCGTACCTACCTCGCTACGTGACTAAAGAAAGAACGACTAGAGATGGCAGAGGTCCCCCTTGTAGGCTTTTCGGGAGAAGCCTGTAATACCCTTAGGACCGTGATTCTTCGCATTTCATGGGGTGAGGGAACCTTACGAAGAACAGAACCCATCGAATTATGGGTGGTAGAGGCCTCGTCAAGGATGTACAACGCTATATGCGGATGACCCTCCATCCGGACCTTCAAAGCGATTCCCTCCACCTTGCACCTTAAGGTAATATTCCTTACATGCTCAGGTATTGGAGAAGTCCGAGGGAGCCAAGACAAAGCCAGGGAGTGCCACATGAACGCTATCCCTCCAGAAGAGGACGAACTCGCCCTTGGCAACAGCAAAAAGTGCAAGACCAAAGAAATATGGGTTCAACTCGTGGAAGAACTAAATATGGTAGAATTCATAGGAGGAGAACCCTAGAAGGTGATTAAGATGGGCATGAACAGGAAGCCTGAACTAGAAGCCGACTAACTTTCATGCTAAAGCAATTTCACCACCTCTTCGCATGGGAAGGAGGACCACCCGGGCGAATCAGCAACAAGGTATGCCAAAACTTTCTTAACGTAAAACATAGGGCTAAACCAATACAACAGAAAAAGAGAAAGATGGGACCTGAGCGGAACAAGATTGTTCGGTCGGAGATACAACGACTCTTTAGCCTAAAGCAAATTAGAGAAGTTAAATACCCCAAATGGATGGCTAATGTAGTCCTAGTCCCCAAACATGGGGGAAGATGGCGGATGTGTGTGGAGTTCGCCAATCTCAATGAAGCTTGTCCGAAGGATTGTTATCCCTTATCAAGCATAGACTAACTGGTCGACTCCACCGCCGGTTGCGCGCTTTTGTCAACCCCAGACAAAAATCAGGGATACAACAAAATCCCGATGGCAGTGGTCGATCAAGATAAAACTAGCTTTATCACCAACGCGGCCACCTTTTGCTATCTAGTAATGCCCTTTAGACTCAAGAATGTCGGGCCACTTACTAGCGATTGGTGAGCCTCATGTTTGCCGGACTCATCGGAAAATCGGTACAAGTGTATGTAGAGGATATGGTTATTAAGAGCCACACAACGGAAGATCATCCCGAAGACCTACGAAAGGCATTGGTCATCATGGATAACTTCGGAATGAAGTTTAACCATCGAAAATGCTCATTGGACATCCGAGGAGGAAAATTCCTAGGCTTCATAGTCACGGAAAATGGGATAGAGGTTAACCCCGAAAAGGTCTGAAGACGGTAAAGGACGTTCAGAAATTGACCGACATAATGGCCTTGTTGAGCCTGTTCATTTCCAAATCAGCAAAAAAATGACCCATTTTTTAGGATACTCCGAAACATTAAAGAGTTACAGTGGACCGCACAGTGCGAAGAAGCCCTCAAGGAGCTAAAGAGTTACATGGTAAAACCACCATTACTGGTAAAACCATTACCTCAGTAGGAGCTCTTCGTTTACTTGTCAGTTGGGGAGGAAGCTTTTAGCACCGTATTGGTCAAAGAACAAGACAAGGACCATCAACATCTATACTATGTTAGAAAAACTCTCCTCGTAGCCGAAACCAGGTATACCCTAACCGAGAAACTTGTCTTAACTCTGATTAGTACTGCGCAGAAACTACACCCATACTTCCTATCCCATCCGATTACTTTTTTGACTAAACACCCACTGCGTGCAATCCTCAATAAACCTAAATAAAGTGGACAATAGAGCTCACGGAGTATGATAATTTCTACCCCCCGAGGCCCTCCATCAAAGCGCAAGTCCTAGTGGACTTTGTAATAGAATTGACGGGCATGAGAGCCGATGAAAACACGCCTCTATGGCATGCCTACGTGGATGGCTCCTCCGTAAGCACACACGGAGGAGCAGGGGTAGTCCTGATAAACAACGAAATGGAGGAGGAAGTGTTCCACTTTGCCGTTAGAATCGATTACCCCTTATCCAATAATGAGGCAAATTACGAAGCCCTTCTCATCGGAATGAGACTAGCACTGAAAGGTGGGGTAAAAAGGATACTCGTCCATAGCGACTCTCAGTTAATTGTTCAACAAGTTAACGGATCCTATGAAGCCAAAGAGGAAATGATGCAAGATTACCTTCGGGTGGCCTGCTAAAGGAAAGGATGGTTTGACGAATACACAGTCGTCTAGATCCCCCGAGGAGAAAACCAAGAGGTGGATGCCCTGTCCAAAATGGCCACTCAGACATCCACCATCCACACCTGAAGGATCACCCTACTCCACGTGAGCGAGTCAGAAGAGGCGGAGAGAAAAGAGATAAACGCCACTTCAGCTCCCCCAGTGAGCTGAATGACTCCCATTAAGGCCTACCTGCAAGACCCCGAAGGCTTTTCCAAGGACAAGTCCGTACGACAGGTTATGTGTAGAAAGACAATCTGATACTTTCTTAAAGATGGGATACTGTTCCAAAGAACATACTCATGTCCCCACGCCCGATGCCTCAATGAGGAAGAGGCCCAACAAGTCTTATCAGAAATTCACGAAGGAACTTGTGGAAGTCACGTCAGAGGCGAAGCATGGCTGGGCGCTTAATTCGGCAAGGCTACTACTGGCCCACGATGACTAGAGATTGCAAAAGGCATGCCGAAAAATGCAAACCTTGCCAAACTTACGCCCCGCGAACTCACCAACCTGCGGCTCCCTGGGGCCTAGTCTAACCCCGTGCCCTTTTTCAAAATGGGGTATCGATATAGTGGTACCCCTAATCCCCAATGCCGGGCAAAATAAATTCATGCTGGTGGCAGTGGACTACTTCACCAAATGGGTGGAGGCAGAACCCTTAGCCCGAGTCACCACATGCGCAGTCATCAACTTCCTATAGAGGCATATCATGTGCCGATTCGGCATTCCTCGAAGCCTTGTGAGTGACAATGGGCTTCAGTTTACAAGCAAAGAATTAGAAGACTAGTGTGACCATTGGGAGATCAAACATCGTTTTGTTTCGGCAGGATATCCCCAGGCGAACGACCAAGTAGAAAGGACCAACCAAACCCTCATGGCCAGACTAGATTGGCATAAGGCCAAATGGGTCAAGGAGATCCTTGGCATTTTGTGGACCTATTGGACGACAGAAAGAACAGCCACGGGCGAAACCCCCTATAGCCTAGCCTATGGCAGCGAGACGGTATTACCCCCCGAAGTGGTAGTGGAAAGTTGGTGAGTCAAGGAATACAAAGAAATTGCCAATAGCTCCAACTTGGCCCTTGCCCTCGATCTCTTGGAGGAAAGAAGAGCAAGAGCCGCCGTCCGAATAGAGGAACACAAAGCTCGGATGTCACGATATTACAACACCAAGGTAAAGCCTAGGACCTTCCAAGTAGGAGACCTAGTCCTAAAAAGAGTCAGAGCTTCCAAAAACGTGGGAAAGCTTGAACCCCGATGGGAAGGACCCTACAAAATCTCGGGAATCATTAGACCCGCAACCTTCCAACTGACCAACTCCGAAGGCGCGGTACTCCACAATACCTAGAACACATTTTACCTTAGAAATTATTATGCTTAATGTAAGATAGGAGTTTGTACATAAATAAAAGTTTTTTATATATAGATGGTTTCTGTACATTTAAAAACAGTGGGGAAAAACCTGGTTGTACGACAAAATGATGTCCCTATACGAAGTCATCTTAGCAACGTAACCCCAATGGGCCATCTATTACAAACAACCACACTTCACTCCATAGGTATATTAGACCGTATTTTATACAAAGGTCTATACACCACGAAAAACCCTCACCCACACTAAGCATCCTCTATCAGATGATTTTCTTCCTGGATAAGACGACGATGCTGCTCTGCGGACAAATCTATATGATCATCGATCACCCCAGACGGGACAACAAGGTCATCAGAGACCTCTCGTTGAACTTCAGGAAAAACTTGGTGGATACTAAGCTCGGGGAGAACTAGGCCCGAAGAAAACCCTGGAAAAGGTTGAACGGTATCCCGGCACAGACGATACCCGATGCAAACCAAGTCACGCATCTCCCCTTGTAAGGACTCACGAAGAACAGACGAGCCCAAAATGTCCAACACTGCCTGTACTTGGGCCATCACCACGGCCACCTCGTGCGCCCGAACACTCTCCAACATCCTCTGATTCCCTGCATCTCTCTCCCGTGCCTTCTCAATTGTTCATCGAAGGATCGGACTTGGTCCCTTATGTTCCCAGTCCTCTCCTCTAAACTCACTACTCGTGCCTTCTCAAGCACCAACATGCGCTCCAAATCCCAAGACTTGTTCCTCTCATCCTACAACATCCCATCGTAAGCATTCTAAGCGGTCTCACAATTTGCCCTTAGCTGAGATATCTCTTCCTAGGTGTTAACGGGTTTGGAATTATTCCCTATTTAACGGAAGATATTTATTTGGGTTAGAACGCCCTGTCCGTGATTCAGAGGTAATGATAGGTGGAAATGATAAAATAAAAATATTTGCAAGAATATTCCCTTCCTTTATTCACTGAACTTTTCCTCCTCTCTTTCTGTGTACATGAGTACCCAGTTGTATTTAGTAAGCTAAGTTAAGTTGTCTCTCCCCCCTCCTCTCTTCTACTGATCATCTCCCTTTATATAGACTTTGGTAGGGGCATGTGTCATAGTGCATGTGTTTTGGTAAGGACAGGTGTTGTCGTTACCTTGATACAGGTGTAAAAATAAGGGTAAGGTTTATCTTTTATCTACTAAGCGCTGACTAGATTTAATCTTGGTGTCTTCTGATGGCTTCGAGGACCTCTGATGCGTGTTTGTTTTGGTAGAGCAGCTCTTCCGAGGGGTTTTATTTCTCTTTCTTGATTCGGGTTTATTCTTCAATAATCAGGAGTGATTCTGAGGGTGTAAATGTGATCTCTGAGGGCATGATGTGATCTCCGAGGGCTTGGTTTGGTCTCCGAGGGCATGGTGTGATCTCCGAGGGCTGTATTTGCTCTGTTTGAAGTGAGATTTTTTCATCGGAGTTCTCGGAATATATTTACTGGGTGTTTTCTCATTCACTTCTTGATTTTCTCCGAAAGTGGGTTCTCGGATAATAGTCCGAGTGTAGTCTTTTCCGAGGAGTGTTCAGCAAGGAAGTTTTCTTGTAAGTTCATGGGACTCGGGGTCCATTGTGGTCCCTCTTGGCGCATTGGTGGATATCGGAGTCGCACGGGTCCATCGGGGTTTGCTCTTTTTCCGATGCCGTGTTGATATCTATTTTTCATTTACCGTTTGACTTTCCAAGGGACGCTTATGTTCCTCCTCGTGTGCTCTTTTAAACCTTTTTGGGTCCGTGACCGAAAGGTAAGGCAATCCTCCGAGGGGTTTTCTTTATAGGTACATCTCATCGGAAGTACTCATGACAATAGTATTGTCCATGTATTGTTTTTCCCGAGTAGGAGTAATATTCTTTATTTTATTTTTAGGGTTAACACTAGGCCTTCAGCATGCCTATCTCCAGCTCATCCCATGATACTCCAAACCAGTATCGGAAGAAGAATCACCTTGGGTGCCAATGGTGTTCAACACCATATAAACCTACATGAATTCCACCCATCACTACAAAGAAGGCATGGAGGTTAATGCTAAATAAACTGAACGGAAGAACACTATACCTCGCATAAATCTTTGCAAGCCAGGTCTTGAAAGGTGAAAAGGGGGAGAGTCTTTATCAGCTCGTAGTCCATCATATTCAGTAAGCCGCTCAAATAATTCTGGCAAAAATGCACAGCCAAAATAACCGGAGGAATAGAACTGCCACCTCCCCTGAGGGGCTGAGATCCCACAGGATTAGGATTTCCCCCGAGGGGTGGAGGTCCTCCAGGATCGGGACTACCCCCGAGGGGCCGGGATCCATCTCGGGTAAGAGAAGGAAGACCCTCCTCCACCACGTTCACTACACTAGAAGCGACATCTCCCCCTGAAGAAGACCGCCACATCAAAGGTGGCGTAGAAGGGTCCATCCAAAGAGCATCGACCATCAAACCCTCCGGCACGACAGGTTCCAAAGAGTTCACTAGGGGGCTATGATGGGTGAAACCATCGGATCTCCCTCCTCCGAAGAAAAAGGACTCGTCACCACCTCAAAACTCGACCGATAGGAACCTTCCTCCTCCGAAAAGGCGTATCCCCCGTTCGATATCTGCATCAGAAAAGCCTTGTCGAAAGGCTTTATAGCAAACATCTCCATCCGCGCCTATCAGAAACATAAGCATATCATGAATTCAAGATATGGGAGAATATCATAGACAGAGAAGAAGAAGAGCCACTTACAGAAAAAGAAGTTGGCATGCAAGGGCTGAAGAGGGAGATTGAACAGCTCAGTCCCCTCCTGGAGACCCGCGAGGATTAGGGACTCGGGAAGCTCTAGTAGGTTGTTGATATCATAGGTACATGAAAACAACTCGGTACCTGACAGAACCTCCCACTCGCGCACCGAGGTTTTGGGACTAGAGATGACATACCCTAGACCCCATCGGATAGGTACCCCCCATAAGCTAGCCGACAAGACATTCGGATGGACGAAAAAGAACCTCTGTCTCCAATACCCTCAATGAGAACGATGGTTGGAGACATGTGTGAAGGCTCGACTATTGTTCCGATAGGCCAGACTGAAAAAAGGAGGGCCGCCCGAGCAAGGGCGCAGGATAAAAATTGCTCTCACCCGATAAGGAGACATGGGAAGGTTCAAAAGCTCACAAGACAAAATATACCCCCACCAAGTGACGGTAGGAATTAGGCGTCAATTGACTAGGGAATATTTGCCAATATAGGAAAATAACTTGGAGAAAAGGGTGAAAAAATGCACGCAACCCACAACGCATTTGTTCACAATAAACCATTAGGTAACCCCGACGGTTTAGAGCCACCCTCGAAGACCATTGGAGCATACACCATCACTACCAGCTCAGACAGAATTCAGATAAACTCACGACATTGGCCGTCTCTTGACAAACGACCCTCATTGTCTCAGAAGACCACTCGGAGTTAAGACAAAAAGACCAGCCCCTATTTGCCAAAGACCCCAAAGACTAACACTATAAATAGCCCCTCATTTCAGCACCATAAAGAACTAGGAGGACAGCTAGAGCATAACTTCCACAACTCCATATTAGAACAATTCTGCCAAAATTCTCAGCACAATCAGAATAACACTCGACAAATATTAGCCATCTCGTTGTACGACCCACTTGTAATTCACTTGAAATCCTTAATAAAATAATATTGCCTCATTTTCTCTCAAATTCGAGATAGGCGTTCCGAACAAAACTCTGTGATAATATTCCTGAAATTCCCAACCTTACGGGCCAGGACAATATTGCATCACCAAGGTCAATTTAACTTATTAATACCTCTTGTTGTTGTAATTAACTGTAAAACAAAAACACGCCTTTAATTGTGGTCCGGAATGCAAAAATTTAAAGCTCGAATTCTATTAGGAATTGCTTGGCGATAGCAATTGACCGTCAATTACAATCGCCAGGCGGTTGCAACAGCCAGCGACTAGTGGTTATTGTGACTGCCAAGCGGTACCCTCTAGTCACGACCAACTAACGCCCTAATAAGGGTATACGGCTCATATCAAAAGATATGGGTATATTTCACCTAATGGCCCAGATATACCCATTATTCGGGGTACCCACAAAAAAAAGTCACGTGAGTCCCCTCCTCCCCCAAGTCGATGCGATGGCCCCTCGATTTGGCTAACTGCACCAAGATCTCACGGGGTTCGCGATAAGGGTCCCTCGGGTGGAGGCATCCAATAACTTAGCTAAAATATCTTTGAGAAAAGAGGACACAAAACAATAATAAAATGGGTGAATATAAGGAAGGGTCGAAGGAAAAAGACCTTTCATCTACAGTCTCAATATAACAAATCAAAGACAAATATGACTCGGAAGATCTCGAATCTGTTCAGACGAAGCACGACTCAAATAACCCCCTCGTAATATACGGGGATAAACACAACTCGAAGGTTAACTAGACCATCGAGATGGAGCGAACACTACGATGACACGACCTGGCTCGGAAGGAAGTGTCAACTACCCATGTTTAAGGCAGCTCCTAGAAACCATTCATTATGATAGAAGACCATACCTCATCGGTCCAAGACTGCTATTGGAGAAGAAAGCGACAAATCCTACCGGTCCAGACTAACAACTGGTGTAGGACTAACTCCCTCTCATTGGCTCAGAACAACCCACAAGACGATTGGATTAGGCATTATCATTATTCGGTCAAAAGAAACTCAGTCAACTCACCGTATTGGTCCCCTCGTACCAGACGACCTCATTGGTGTAGAAAACCCTCGCATCATTGGCTATCGCCACCACCCAGAGTTAAGACAGAAGACCGATCCTAATTGGACGAAGACCGCAAGGCTAGCACTATAAATAGCCCCTCATTTCAACATCAAAAGACAAGTGCACTTTTGCCAAATTCATTACACAAACACTCAAATATACTTAGCAAAATCGCAAGAAAACACCCTCTATAAGAAGTAGCTCCCTCCCTACACGATCCCCTTGTAATTCACTCAAGATCTTTAATAAAATAATATTGCTTCATTTTTCTCAAATTCGAGTATGGCATTCCGAACAAATTTCAGTGATAAATCCCTGACTTTTCCTGACTCCACAGACTCCGGACTATATTGCATCCCCAAATAACGAGCCAATCGAGTGAGAAGAATGGGGGACTATCCACGCGGAAGCCTCCCAGAGAGCAAGCTGAGGTATCTTCCTAGGACCCGTATATTTTGGTACAAGATTATGATGAGGAGATGACTCTGCCTGCCTAGGTCGGGGAAAGCCCTAGGCCCTCTCGTCTTTCCATGGATTTGCCTATGGGGCCAGAGAAAGATGACGAATGGCTCATGGAAATGTACAAGGCTCATAGTGAGGCAAATATTGGCGTGACTAAGGGCCACAAACCATCCACGCCTAACTTTCGACTGCTGGGTGGAGTTGGTAGTTGAGAGGTCGTCGTCTCCCGTGCTTGAGCATCGTGAGGCTGAGCCTACTGGTCCTCTGGTAGTTCCTAGTTTGTTGGCCATTACTAAGGAAGCCGTAACTTGGGGCACTGTCGTGCCTCCCCCTTTAGAGTCTCTTTTGAAAGATGCTATGAATCTGGGGGAAAAGACTCTTGGTCTTTCCTGTGAGGGGGCCTCTTGTGCTCCTACCTACCCCTTCTCTCATGAGCCCCCCCATTGGTCTTGTAGCACAGCTGTGTGCGGTCTTGGTGATCATGTTTCTTTTTGACATTTCCTTATGTTTTACGAGTTTATTGCTAACATTCCCTTCTTTTTTGCTTGTGCAGAGCTCGATAGCGTTGAAGGGGTTGTTGCATGCTTACGAGGAGGCTGCCCGTAAGAGGGACACTTTAAAGGTGAAGCTTGGAGAGGTTGAGGCGGAAGGTCGTGCCAGCTTTCTTCACTGCTCCAAGTTATCCGCCCAGGCTGAGGGTCGGTTGAGCCGCGTGAGTGAGCTTGAGGAGTCGAAACGACTTCTAAATGAGCGTGTGGCCGTTGTGGAGAAGAAGAAGGAGCCCTTGGTGGAGAAGGAGGGTTATTGGGCATGAAGACTTCGGGACATAGAGGAAGTGGTGGAATCACTTCGTGGTACACTGGCGAGGACCATGGAGGAGCAGGACGAGAGGCTGACAGCCCAAGAGAGGGAGGTCAGGGAGCAGCTCGTCCCTTACTATGATGCGCATCTGTTGTGGGGGTTCAATGTCTGTAAGAGGTTGGGCACCTAACTAGATCTGTTTATCTCGAGAGTTGATCTCCAGAGGTTGGCTTCCACCACGATGATCCGTCCTCCGAACCCCGATGCAACACTGGTGTTGTTGCCAGGGGGTGCTTCGAGCGCTCATGTTCTTTGACCCATTCCCTTGCACCTAGATCTTCCCTCCCCGGTTAGTCGTAGGTTTTTATGGAAGAGTTTTATGGCCGTATGGCCTTTATTTTAGGGTTGTACTGGGTAGCCCCCGCGCCCCCCGGTTTTATGTTTAATGGAACTTTTTGGCCACCAACTCATTTTTCTATACCCCTTCCCTTGCACCTAGATCTTCCCTCCCCCGCTAGTCGTAGGTTTCTAAGGAAGAGTTTTATGCCTGTATGGACTTTATTATGGGGTTGTACCGGGTAGCCCCCTGGTTTTATGTTTAATGTAACTTTTTGGCTACCAACTGATATTTCTATGGTCGGTATTACGACCAAGTTTCTGATATATCTTATTTTTTCGATTCCAAATTCTTGGCTTTTCATATGGGTACCCGTTTTTACCTCGTACAACAGGTTTCGACCTTCCCCTTCCTTTTGTTGGGTGTTTACGAGCATAGTGTTTCTTAGAGTTTCTGCATTTTTTACGCGGATAGCCACGCCATCGTACTATGAGGTTGTCTTGACCCCTTTAGGCGAGTACCCATGGTCATCGCTTGTGGGAGTCTTTACGATCTCCTTGCGAGTGTCCATGAGAGTTATGTCGTGAGGGTGCTTAACTTCAGTTCCGATGCCCGAGGCTACCATACTTAGAAAAAAAATTGATTTCTTACACAATTACTAGTAGACACCATGGAAGCTTTCAGGTTCGTTGATGCAGGGGTAGTAGTAGCTATGGATTCCCGAGGTGGTCGTTGTTTTGAATTGTCCCACATGTTGGTCTGCTCAACTGACAGTCTTGGGAATGGGCACTCATTAAATGCGAATAGACATAGGGAGTTGAAGCGCTGGTCTATCTCCTCTATGGTGACGTCTAACACTCTTAGGCTGCAATAATTTGGAGAGCATGGCAGTTCTGAAGGGTTGCGTGTGGGCAACTGGAGGGTCCCATTGTTTGAATCGTGGGCAGGAACTTGACTTAATTTTGAATGCAAATCGTTTTTCCCCGTTGATAAAAGCGAGACCCCCTTTCATTTTTCCTCACACTCCTCTTCTTTGCTAATACATCATCTGTAAACAAAAAATCTTTCTTCAAGTTTTGCTACCTTCATAACCATGGTTTTCAGCGCCACTTCTGTCTTTTCAAGCGAGGAAGACTCTCGTGATTCTCTTAACTCTTTGTTCTCTCCCATCTGTGGTAGTGTTGCGGTGTCCCGACATAGTCATTTTTTAAGGAAGACTACTTCACCATCTGTCCACTTTACTTCTAGGCGAGGTGGAAGAAGTCCCCGTTCTGGTGGTACATGTTATGGAGGCTCCTCCGTTTCGTCAGTTACCGCGGCGAAACATGTGTTTGCGGCATTTTCCCGTCGTGAACATACCATGTCCCCGCCGATGGTGCCATTTTCACCTTGGAAAATTTGGAGCCCAAGCTTATGACGGGTAGACTCCGAGTCGGATCCACGACGTCAGTCGTAACCATGGAGGAGGCTAGTTCCTTACTAGAGTCGTTTAACATTTTCCCTAATCGTGTAAATGTGATCATTCCTTCTCGCCTACAAAGGGCGTATGATCCCCCGGAGGACTACATGACTGTATACTCGGATAAACTTCTTTCATTCGATCCGTAGGGATATTTTCACCTTCGAGCAGGTCTGTCCGAGTCAACTGACTCTTGCCTCCTACCGTGTTCTGATGGGGTTCATACTCTGTTGCAATCTGTTGAACATCCCTTGCACCCCTTAGACCGTAGTCGGGGCGTTTGTGTTGAGGACAACCGCGCCTGGTTTTCCGTTCATCTCATTGTCCATTTGTGATAACAAGCGGATGTTCCTAGCATCAACTGCAAGGAATGGTTCTTTAACTATGGGGATTGGCATTGGAGGTACTTCTTTGTGGCCTCCATTGGAGAGTCAGTTTTGGAGTGGGAAGGCGTACTCACTCAATGGGGTCTGGGTACTTTTATCCTTCCACTGAGGTGTTCACGAAGGCCTTTTTAGCAGTGGGGTGTACGACACATTCTCGATTATTTGCAACCCGATGGTCATGCTGCTCGTGGGTCTATAAGGTGGGCTAGAAGATGAGCGTCCTTCTTTGACCATGCTTTGTCTAAATGACGAATTCCATAAGTATCCTTGTGTTTTTCTCAAAAAACAAAATCGAATGTGCTTCGAAACTATTCCCCAAGTATATATAGTATACTCCCTCTTTTTTTATTAAGTTTTTGCTCTTGATTCCAGGTGCGGAGATGGCTAGCCATGCCCGGGTCCCATTCCGAGGGCATCTCCTGGCCATTACTAATATTGACTCGGACTACTTCGTTTCAAGGTTCCGAGGTTCCTCTGTCGACTTGGAGTTGTAGATATAGAGCGACGCCGAAAGCTTGCGAAGCCTTCGAAGGCTGCTACAAATATTGCCCACGTGCTCTAGGTAGTCCAACGTCTGCCGATGTAGAGGAGGTCCTGGGGTCTATGGCGGATCGGAAATGAAGCAACTTACGAAGGTATGCCTCAACCCATGGACCATGTAATGGCTAAACATTTTGCTGATCGCTTCATGCCTCCTTTTGGCATTGTTCTCGATTTTAGTCCGTTGTCGACTTCTTCCTATCATTTGACAGTTCAGATCTTTTTCATCGAAGGTCCTTTGAGAAAGAAGGGCAATGGCTCGTTGGCCTAATCCTCGGAGAAGAGCAAGGAGAAGAGCCTAATAGACCCTTTGCCTCCAGCGAGGTCGGAAAATAGGAAGAGAGCCTCGCCTAATGTGGAGTGTTTTCGGAGGGCCTCGTCAGAGGCAGAGCTTCTTCACAACCCTGTTGTGCTCTCAATTTTTCTAGAGGGCTATGTGGATCGCTCTTATTTACATTCTTGGTGGCTTTAGCGATGGAACCTTGTGGGAGACATTTTGCAAGAGGATCTCTAAGGTGGTACCTTGTTTTCATATTTTATTTTTGGTCCTTTTACCATCGTCTGTCTTCTGACTTTCCTTCTTTGTCCATTTTTTTTTGTAGCTCACAGTGCTTGGGAATGCCTTAGGCACATATCGGGCAAGTCCGACCACTCTGAAGACAGTGATCCAGGAGTGTGATGCTCTCCGAGCTTGTCTGAGGAATGCTCGAGAAGAGGCGACTTGGCTTGAAAAGGCTTTAATATAAGCTCGTGGACGCGCCGCTGAGATAATAGAGTCCGCGAATTGGGATATGGGGGAAATAAAGAGTTGCCCCAGAGAGGCGGTGGCTAACGTTGGCGCTAAGGCTAAAAAACGGGATGAAAGGGCGAGAGAGGTGACCGGGGCTTTGGAGGTGATCCCACCGCTTCGAGAGGAGCGGGATCAACTGCTTTGCCAGATCAATGAGTGAGGGAAGAGCTCAAAGCTAGCCTTTCATGTGCCCAACTCGGTACGGCTAAACCCTCTGAGGCGGCGAAAAGATTCAGCTTCCGAGCTAAAGGATCGGGTCCGAGTGGGCTTTAGGATGGCTTTGTCGACTATTAAGGCTCTTCCCGATTTTCCATAAAACCTGGTGCTTCCCTTGCCTCTCAGAGGACGAATCTAGATGCTACATTTGTGTGGATGTCTGACCCAAGTGAGCTATCAGAGGAGGAGCATCAAAAATGGATCAAGGCGGGGAAGCATCCTACGAGGGAGTAGTGTTAGTCGGGTGTGTGTAACCCTTGTTTTTAGCCCTTTGTTCTTAAGTCGATAGACTTTTTTGAACGTATTTATTGTATTGCCTATAGTATGTTTGGTTTACACGGGCATAACTTGTAAGTCGAAATAGAAGCACTTAACTACGGGAACAAAATAAAGTCGTCGTAAGAGGTCGATCTCAAAAACTTTTAAAGATAATATTTTCGGAGATTAGGACTGATATAGGCTTGGGTGTGTTCCCCATCCATCCATGTCTTTGAGAAAGTAGTAAGCTGGCCCAAGTATCTTTGAGATCTAATAGGGGCCGCTCCATTTTTGCTACAGTTTGCGTATGTTTTTAGAGGCTTCCACTCGTTTCAGAATGAGGTCACCCACGTGAAATGATCGAGGTTGAATCTGTGTGTTGCAAAATTTGGCCATTCATACCTTATAGAATTCTGTGTGGGTAGCAACTCGAATCCTTCTTTCCTCAAGTAGGTCTAGGGCCAAGGCGAGGTTTGCGCTATTTTGGGCTTCCTTGTACTCTTGTACATGTAGACTCTATTTTACGACTTCTGATGGCACTACCGACTCTATCCCGTATACGAGGCTATATAGGGTTTCTCCCGTAGCCAATCGTGGGGTCGTGCGGTAGGCCCATAGGACTCCGGGGACTTCTGCGACTCACTTAGACTGATATCAATCCAAGCGAGTTGTGAGCATTTTCAGGAGGGTATGGATAGTTTCCTCAACTTGGTTGTTACCCTGTGGGTATCCTACACCTGTAAAGCCATGCTTGATACCCCACTTACCACACCATTTTCCCACAAGGTTGTTACAAAATTAGAGCCCGTTGTCGCTCACTAGTTGTTTTGGTACCCCAAAACAACTGAAGATGTTTCTCTACAGGAAGTTTATTACGACATGGCTGGTGATTTTGCAGAGGGGCGCTGTCTTAACCCATTTAATGAAGTAATCCACATCAACCAGTAAGAACCTTTTCTGACCTTTATCGGGAGCACGGTGTAACGACAAATTCTTGATCTCCGAAATTAAAAGACAAGAAAAGATTACAATGTAAATTTGAATAAATTTAAAGTACAATTGTGGTGCAATCTCTCTATTTGATCCTTTTATTCTTTTCTCAAACAAATAATTTTGGAATTTGGTTGACTTGAGTGGATTTGATTTTGAGCTCTTCCACGTGTATCTGAGTTGAAAGTTAATTCAAGGGCGTTGAGCTTGATCTAGAATTAGCAATTGATTTGAATTTGTCTTGGCGATGATCAATTGATATTCTTCTCGACTTCTTGAATTTGTTAAATATCAATCTTCCTTGGATGAATCTTGATCTTCAAAGTACTTGGATATTTGACAAGCGTTGATTCGAGGGCTTGACGGCTTGATCTCGGATCAAACGGAAACTTGATTTGGAATTTGATTTGAAGGTTGATGAATATTGGTATGATCTTCGTCTTCAGTTATTTGGATTTGTTGGGTTTTGATCTTCTTGAATGGACTTCAATATTCAAAAAATGATTTTTCGAGGGTCTTAGGACTTGATCTCGAATTAAACGAATTTTTGACTTGAAGACGAATGAAGAACGGTATGAACTTGGTTTTGGATTTGTTGAACTTCTTGGAGTTTGATCTTCCTCGGCAGAAGTGCAATCTTCAAAAATGGTTTTTGGATGGAATTGAGACTTGACGGCAGATTGAAAGGGGTTCTTTATGAAGAACACCTTGAAGATTGTTGAAGAATGCTTTGAATGCCGCGAATAACGCTCGAAGATGGATGAATTTGGTGGAGCGAAAAACTTAGAGCTTTTCCCTCTTCAACTTGTGAATATTTTGTATGTCCTTTTTCATTATGAGAGGGCCTCTATTTATAATTGTAAAAACCTAGAGTTCCTTGCTTGTGATTGGTCGATTTTATTTTTAAGATAAGCATGAATTTAATTTTGCTTGCTTATCCAGAAACACGTCATATTTCCACATGACTTTACATCGTTGGTTGAAATACTCCATCTTTCCACATGGCTCTGTTTGATTGGTCAACATAATATGAATTAGAAAATCATTAATAAATCTATTTTCTATTGGAATTTAATTTAGTAAAATCCCAAATTTAAAATAGAATTAATTAATTTAGTTTCTAATAATTATTTTGACACTTGTCAATATTCAATTGGAGAAGACAAATTTTGTTTGTCTACACATGGCTCACACAATGTCGATTCCCCATCAGGCGAATGAACAAGAGATAGTGTCGGGTTCCCAAGGAGCTGCAGGCTGGTGTATTATGGGGGCGAGCAACTGGCAATTCCGGCACTACCAAGCATACCATTCACAATCGGCTGCTATGGTACCCTTGTCGGATAATCTTGGCTGTCATGCTTCTTCATCTTGAGTGATTGTCGCAGCACCCTTCGTGGATCTCCCTTAGGATTTGTTGCGCTCCTTCCTTGTCAATGCATGGGGTAGGACCACGAGCGTCACTCCGTTCTATATATAGTACTAAGCAGTCCAACGGTACATAGCGCACTGCTTGGCCTGATCATGAACGTATTTTCCTAATGTTTTTTATAAAATCAATAATTTCTGTCATCCAATCCTTTTCGAAGGCCGCCACCATCTGGACCTCGCCATCCTGGTTTTGCCTTTCCAATTTGTGTGTAGTGAAGAAGGTGATTCTCTAGGTGCTGCCAATATGAGCCTGGCTGGCAAGTTTTGACAGGGCGTCAACGTCCTGATTCCCCGAGCGGGTATCTACTTAATCAAGAATTCTTGGAATGAGGTCGTCTCTGCAAGTACGGCTTCCAAGCACTCTTTCATGTTTTCCTCTGGGGCCTCGTAGGTCCTGTGGATCTGTTGTACTATGTGTTGGGAGTCGCTATGCACGAGTATCCTCGGTATCCCTACCTCTTTGGCTAATCACATCCAAAGAGAAGCGCCTCGTACTCAGCCTCGTTGTTCGATACGGGGTACTCCAACCGGATGGCAAACTCCAAAATAGTATGTGGTTCGTCTGGAGCTATTTTCCTGAAGATTATGCCCACCCCACCATGGGTGTTTGTAGAGGACCCATTTATGTGGAGGTACCATAGGGGCTTCGGCTCTTCTTCTTCAGGTTCCTCATACATTTCAATGATGAAATCGGCTAGCACTTGGGCCTTTATTACTGGCTGAGGGGCGTATGTGATATCAAATTCTCCCAATTCTATGGCCCACTTGATCATCCATCCCAATACCTCAGGATTGTTGAGGGTAGTGCGGAGGGAATTTTGTGTGAGCACGGTGATGGGATGGGCCAATAAGTAGGCCCAGAGCCTTCGGGCAGAGGAGACGAGTGCTAGCCCGACCTTCTCTATGTGTCAGTACCGGGTCTGTACATCTAGGAGGGTCTTGCTGACATAATAGATGGACATGTGTTCCCTCCCCTCGGCTCTGACCAGGATGGCACTCACATACTCTTGACCTACGGCCAGGTAGAGGAAGAGAATTTCTTGCGGGACGGGTTTCACCAAAAGATGCGGTTTGACTAAGTACTCCTTCAGCTCCTTGAAGGCTTCTTCGCAGCTGTCGGTCCACTAGAAGTCTTTTACATTTCTAAGGATTTTAAAGAAAGACAAGCCCTTCTCTGAGGAGCGAGAGATGAACCAGCTCAGCGAGGCCATCCTTCATGTGAGTTTCTGCACATCTCGCACCATTTTTGGGGATTTCATGTAGAGAATGACCTCGGCTTTTTTGTGGTTAACCTGGATCCCCTTATGGGTGACCATGTACCATATGAACTTCCCTCCCTGAATGCCAAAAGAGCACTTTCGAAGGTTCCCCTTCATCCAGAACCGATCCATCATTTCTAAGGCTCGGACGAGGTCCCGGACATGGTCTTCTTCTTTCTGACTCTTTACAATCATGTCATTGACGTACACTTCCATCGTATCTCCAATCAAACCCTCGAAAATGAGATTGACTAGCCTCTGGTATGTGGCCCCGACAGAAGGTGCCAATGTCTGTGATGAAGCTAGTCTTCTCTTGATCGTTATCTGGTATCGGGATCTACTTATAACTTTGGTCTCTATCCATCGTGGATAGAAAGGCTCACCTGCCGTAGAGTCGACCAATGACTCAATGCCTGGAAGCAAGTAACAGTCCTCAGGACAGACACTACTAAGGTCGATGAAGTCCACGTACATGTGCCACATGCCTTTTGTCTTTGGGACGAGAACTACGATGGCAAACCATTCTGGGTGGTGCACCTCTTGAATCTGGTGGAGGTCGAGTAGTCTATGTACCTCGGCCCGAATCACCTTATTTTGCTCTGTCCCCATGTTGCATTTCTTCTGCAAGACAGGTTTGGCTGAGGGGTACACGTTTAGTTCGTGTACGTATATCCCTTAACTAATCCTCCCAGGGTACCGTCTTTCCAAGAGAATAGGTGATGAAACTGTGTGAGTGTGGTCGTGAAGGCTTTTTCTACGTCCTTTCTGATGTTGGTGCCTATCTTGACCATCTTTCCCTCTTCTTCAGGTTGGACCCGAACCTCCTCTGTGCAGGCTTTCTTGGCTAGAGGTTCCGAGATCGAGGGCTTATAATCGAGTGGTAGGGCATTCATGTGACATTCCCGGGCCTGGATTTGATCTCACTTGACTTCTTCTATCCCTGGGGGGGTAGGGAACTTGATTTTCAGATGAAGGGTAGATGATACCGCATCGAAGGCTCAAAGGGCTGGTCGTCCACATATAGCTTTGTATGTTCGTAAGGGAGCCTCTACCACCCAAAGCTTGGTTGGCTCAGTGCGACGGGTTGCTCTCTCGCCCCAAGACATCGGAAGGGTTATGTGCCCCAGTATTTGGCATTGTTTCCCAGAGAAACCTACGAGGGGAACCTCTATAGGCTCCATCTGATCTCGGGAGATGTCTAGGGCGAGATATGTGGGTGGGAAGAGTGCATTGACCAAGCTTTTGGTATCCACGAGGATCCTTTTGACTTACGTCCCAAGTATAGTGGATGTGATTACCAGGGGATCCTCGTGAGGGTATACGATACCTAGTAGGTCGTCGGGCCTAAGGATGTGGTAGGTTGGTCCATCAGTTGTGCTGCGAAGACCTCCAACTTACTGTCAGCATGTTACCTTTTTTCCTCCTTGAAAATGGCCATTACCCCTCCTTCTATCATGTTGTCATCTTTCCTCCTTGGAAACGGCCATTACCCATCCATCAATCATGTTAATTGTGCGACCAGTGGGAGCGTTGTCACGATAGGTCCGCATGGGAGGAGGTAACAGCGCCTCTTCTTGAGGCGGGTGCTCACTATCCTTGGAAGCGTCAGAGCATGGCTTCTTACTCTTGGGCACCTCCTCCCGAACGTGTTTTTCTGTGAACATCCCTCAATCGGGCACCACATATTTTTCTAGAAAACTCAAGCTTAGCGGCTGATCTCTTCTTGGATGTGGTAACAGTCGTTGGTCAGATGCTCGAAGGCTCGGTGGTAGGTGTGAACTTCCTTGAGTTTGTGTACCTTTGAGGGTCGTTTGGGGCCCGATGCCATCTGAAGATATGCTTTTCCCTCTGATGGCCATGACTTTCATGGGAGTTGCCATCAAGGGGAGGTAAGGGCGTTGGCTACAGATTTTTCTTTACCTTTTCTTTCATGTCTCCTTCTTTTTCGTCCCTTTTGTCTTTCACCTTTCCCGAGGAGGGGTCTGAGTATTGGCGACTTCGATGGTCTGTAGGTCTTTCCGAGTTTCTTCTAGCTCCGTAAAGGACTATGCCTTTTGCATTAAGTCCTCAAGGTCATTAGCCCGAGTCCTCATGAGGTATGTGGCATAGTCCTAGTAGGAGCCCTTGTATCATGATGTCGGACATCATGTGAGGCTTGACGTGCGAGACATTTATGACTCCATCGGAGAACCACCTCATGTATTCTGTGAGGGGTTCATCTAGATTTTGTCTTATGTTGAACATATGCCAGTAGGTCTTGGCAAAGACCCGGTTACACGCAAAATACCTTACGAACATGTGGGTGAGTTGCTCGAAATTGTGCAATGTTCCTTGTGACAGCTTGGAGAACCAGGATTGTGCCCGGCCAGTGAGGGTCGAGTGGGGACACGAGACCAATGCAGGCTCGATACTATTTATATGGTCATGAGGATCTTGGTTGTTCCCCTCCCCTGTGTAAGTCGGGAGTCCCGTTGGTTTCATCCTAGAGGGGATAGGAGCATTGGCGATGAGGCGTGCAAATGGTGATCTCCTATAAGCCATATCCTCCCAGGGCTGAGATTGAATCGGAGCTATTGCAACTCTCTCTGCATTTTTTCCATCATGTGCCTCAGGGGGCCCTCTGGGGTCGGTGAGAGTTGATGTCTGGGTTTGGGGAAGTAGCCCTCTTTTGGGACTTGGTGGTTCCAAGCCGCTGCCAAGTCTCTCGGGGAGCATCCATCGAGCTAGCTAAATGCAAAGACAGCGGTCCCGTCCTTCGGCGGGGGGGATCGTGTAAGCTTTGATAGGGGGTGAATCGTGATATTTGGCCGGAGGTGGTGGGGCCAATCAATGTCTGGGAGGGTTTTTAGTTCTATTGTGTTATCCTCGTCACTGCCACGACCATCCTTCGAAGTGGGCCTTTCGTTTCCATCAAATCTGGCGAACATGTTACGAGACATGTCCTAGGGCACTTGTAAGTAGCCAATGCCAGGTCCGACCTCTTGCTGAGCAGAAGCGTCGTTAGCTTGAGGCACAGAGGCCTCCATATTTGGAGCTAGGCTAGTTCGAGCCTGGGCCTTCTCCTCAAGAAGCGGGAGACTCTCCTGCATTTCTATTTCAGTGTCGTGATTTTTCATTAATTCACGATCGGGAACCGATCGAGATGATGCACGTGCGGGTACTCTATCTCTTTTTTGTCTTTCTTCTTGCCATGCAATTTCCTCAAACTTTGCTCAGAGAACTTACGGTGTTCCCACAGACGGCGCCATTTGGTGATTCAATATCGTTCGGAGCCCCTGGAGTCGGGAAAGTCAACGATATTATCGCTGGAATTTCTTCGGAATGCCTATCTCGAATTTGAGAAAAATGAAGCAATATTATTTTATTAAGGATCGTGAGTGAATTACAAGGGGGTCGTGTGGGGAGGTAGCTACTTCTTGTAGAGAGTGCTTTATTGCTATTTTGCTAAGTACAGTTGAGTGTTTGTGTAGTGAATTTAGCAAAAGTGCACTTATCTTCTGATGTTGAAATGAAGGGCTATATACAATGATAGCCTTGGGATCTTTGTCCAATTAGGATGGGTCTTCTGTCTTAACTCCGGGTGGTGGTGATAGCAAATGCTGCGAGGCTCTTCTGTGCCAATGAGATCGTCTGGTACGAGGCGTCCAATAAGGTGAGTTGATTGAGTTTCTTCTGACCAGATTACCATAAAGCCTACTTCAATCGTCTTATGGGTTGTTCTGAGCCATGAGAGGGAGTCGGTCCTACACGAATTATTGCTCTGGACCAGTAGGATTTGTCGCTTTCTACTTTAATAGTAGTCTTGGACCAATGAGGTATGGTTTTCCATCATAATGAGGAGTGGTTGGGAGTTGCCTTAAACATGGGTAGTTGACACTTCCTTCCGAGATGGGTTGTGTCATCATAGTGTCCGCTCCGTCTCGAGGGTCTAGTTACCCTCCGATTTGTGTTTATCCTCGTATATTGCGAGAGGGTTCTTCGAGTTGTGCTTTGTCCGATCAACTGCGAGATCTCCCGATTCATCTCTGTCTTTGATCTGTTATATTGAAACCGTAGATGAGAGGTCTTTTTCCTTTGACCCTTCCTTGTATTCACTCGTTTTCTTATGGTTTTGTATTGTATTCCTTTCTCAAAGATATTTTGGCTAAGTTGTTGGATGCCTCCACCCAAGGGTCCCTTATCTCGGGTCGTGTGAGATCCGGTTGGAGTTAGCCAATTCGAGGGGTTGTCACATCGACCTGTGGGGGAACTCTCGAGACTTTTCTTGTGGATACCCCGGATTGTGGGTGACTTTGGGCCGTTAGGTGAAATATACTTGGGTCTTTTAATTTGAGTCGTATACCCTTATCAGGGCGTTAGCTTGTTGTGACCCGGGGGTACCCTTTCTTGGTGTTTAGATCGTATAGCCTAATTGGGGTGTTAGTTGGTCGTGATCCGGGGGTGTCTTTTTCCCTAGCCCTTGGTCGTTTTTGTAGGGTACCTATTTTGCATTTTCTCGAGGGCGTGGCGGATTATGCATCATCACTAAATTGTTTATTTATGTTCTTGATAAATGTTGTCATAAACATATCGAGGGTACTCGTATTGGACATAACATTCTTGAGGATCGTTCTATCATGCTTCAACAAGTTGATCGTTACTTTGTTACTTTGGTTGTGCATGATGACATATACCGTATTTGACACGTTTTTAATTGATAATTTTATAATAGTATAAATTGTAATCATTTGGTTTATATTTTACAACTTAGATGCATAATGGGTTATCACACTGATAGATATTGGATGTACAATAGAATTGATAGCAATGGTTATTTGCATGATAGTTTTGTGGTTGACGTTTGCACGCCCATAGAATACGCTTCTCAACCAACGGACTTCTTAGAACTAAGATGAAAGTGCAGGGCTTTCTGGAATCAATGTTAGACGGTGAAATGTTAGACGATGTTGAGTTAACATTGAGGATAACATTGAAAGCCGAGAGCTTGTGCGAAAACTGTTCTTTAGTTGCCAAAATTAAGTTTTGCCTTTATTCACTTATTAATCAAGTTCCACGGTTTTGGTTGTTTATGTTTATGTCCAGGAAAGTATCTTAGACATAAGGAAGAGCTATGGAAGATTCCTTACTTGAAGTTTCCATAATTCAAGCAAAGTTAAATAGTCAACTCACACGCTTTCAAAAGAAGGAAACAAGCTAGCTGTTCTCTACGACGCGATTCTTTCCAGGATTCTCCGAATTGAAGAAGATGTGTTACCTTGTTAAATCAGTAATGAAGGAAACACATATTTTGGAAAGATATGAAGTTCACAAAGAAGGCAAATTTCAACAAGGAAACAACAAGAATTGCCAAAGCTGTGAACAACACATCTTGGCGTTCAAGACTCAAGAAATCTATAAAAGATGTGAAGTTCATCAAAATGAAGACAAGACAATCGTGCCAACAATCCAAGAGATTAATCATTTTTTGTATTGTCTTCGTCTTGTTTTGTGAAGTTTTTGTATCAACTGCTTAAGTCTAGTTCATAGAAGTTAAGTAGTTCTTACTTGTCTGCTTCGTTGAGTCCGATCAACAAAGAGCATGAGTGAATTGTTGTGAGGAACGTTTTTGATAAAACCTTTATGGTTATTTGGCCTAAGGCTCGGAAGTTTTTAATAATATTGAAAACTTCTTAAAATTATATCTTCTTGTGTTCTTACTTCCGCTGCATATTATTATTATCAAGAAGATCAAAATAGAGTTAAGGCAATTCCAGCTTAACTCTCAAAAGTGTTGTGTCAATCCACGGTCCAACAATTTCAATTGGCGTCAGAGCCAAGCACCGACTACACTGGTGGTTTGGAGGTGTTACAACACCATGGACAGTGTCAATCCTAATACCAACAAGATTCCAGTTTTGGATGGCTCCAATTATGCATATTGGAAGATCACGATGAGGTGTCACATCAAAGCTATTGATATTCGAGCCTGGCAATCCGTGATCAATGGATACTCTCTTCCAACATTACCAAGAGATGGTGAAGGTGATCTAGTACCAAAACCAGAAGCAGATTGGATAGCAGCAGAGGTAAGTCTTTATAACTCTAATGAGAAAGCTCTTAATGCTACCTTTAGTTGGGTTAATCATCACATGTTCAAGTTAATCCAAAACTGTACAAAAGCCAAACATGCTTGGGATATACTTGAATTACATTGTGAAGGAGATTCTGCTGTTAAAGATTCTAAAATAGACAACTACTTTTGCAATTTGAAAAACTTGAGATGGGTGAAGATGAAAGTGTTGACAATTATTTTGAGAAAATTCTTGATATTGCTAACCAATGTGAAAATCTAGGTTTTGCTATGACTAATCAAGAAATGGTGTATAAAGCTATGAGAACACTGTCATCTAAATTTGCTCTCAAGAAAATTGCAATGAGTGACTCTAGAAACCTTGCTAATCTACAGTTTCAAGTCTTGATGAATACTCTTAGAGAATTTGAGATGGAGCTTGCCTTACAACCTAGCAAACATAGGGTTGTTGCTTTAAGAGGTTCAAATCTTGATAATGAAAGTGATGATGATTGTAAAATAATTTCTTCAAATTATGGGAAAATTACTAAGAAGTTCAATAAGCTGAATCTTAAAGGAAAAGGTAAAGAAAATAACGTTATTAATAGTTCCCCAGGTTATAAGAAATTACCTCCTAAGTTTGTGAAGTACATGGCATCAAAACCTACTCCTTTAGAAGGTGATAAGTTAAAAGATGTTCAATGTTTTGAATGTAAAGGATATGGTCATATGGCTAATGAATGTGCTAACACTCTTAGAAAAAGAGGAAATTCTCATTGGGTTTGTGTAGATGATTTCAATGAAGATGACTTTAGTTCTGGAGAAGCTGAAGAACAATCAGAAGAGGTTCAAACTGCTGCGCTACTCACTCAGATTGACTGGACACTAGAAGACTCCATGAACTGCTTCGGATCTCAATGTTACCCCAACATTCAGGATCCAACATCAGAACAGGAGACCTTCTTTGCAGATTGGGATGAATATGATTCTGATTCTGAACCTTATCTTGCATCCTACTTTGATGAATCTAACTTTGATTGTTTTCATGGCACAGTGGATCTAGATGAAGAATATTTCTTTGAAGGTGAAATGTCCCAGGAGGAGATCATTGAAGACCTGAAGTCTATCTACCACAAACTGCTGCTTGAGAATCACAAACTCATCAAGAGCAACAAAAGCTTGAAGGAAGAGATTGGATGCATGAAGGAGATCCTGGAACTGTATGAGAAAGACCTTGACAAAACTAAGGCTGAGCTGAAAGAGGTAAAGGTAAAACTAAATAAAGCTGAACATACCATTGACAAATGGAACTCTTCTACATCTCTTCTTGATGAAGTGTTGAGTATGGGAAATCAAGGTAAAAATGGTTTGGGCTATGTTGAGAAACCTTCCTCTGAAATCAAGCATAGCAATAACTTGAGTCGTGAAATCCCTTCCAACACTGTGAAAAAGCCTACTTTTATCTGTCAATATTGTTTTCAACCTGGTCACATTAAGCCTTATTGTAAAAAATATAAAATTGTGATTGAGAAGAAAACAGTAATTAATTGCAATACCAATGTTAGGAGAACCTCTGATCTGAATGTTATCCCAACATTAGGTAACAACTCTGAAGGACATAAAAGTAGAACTTGGATAGAAAAGTTAAAAAATCCTAAGGTTAAAATTGTTTGCAATGTTGTCTTTTCTGTTGTTTACTCTAACCTTGCAGGTAAGTGGTATTTTGACAGTGGGTGTTCAAGGCACATGACTGGAAACATTGACAACCTGAAAGAGGTAATCCCTTTGACTGTTGGAACAGTTACCTATGGAGGAGGCACAAAAGGGAAAATCATTAGAAAATGAGTACTGGATGTTGAAGGATTTCCACCACTCAAGGATGTGTTGTTGGTTGAAGGATTGAAAGCAAATTTAAATAGCATAAGTCAACTTTGTGATGATAACTTGCTAGTTACTTTTGATAAAAGTTCATGTGATGTGTTTAATAGTGACAATGTCCGTGTCATGACAGGTACAAGATCAAAGGATAACTGCTATCTTGCTCAAGATGAAGCTGAATGCTATCATGCCAAGGTAGATGAATTTGTCATGTGGCACAAGAAGTTAGGACATGTGCACTATAGAAATCTGGAGAAACTACAGAAGTTAGAGGTTGTAAGAGGACTACCTAAGCTGACTAGCCCAGGTAAAATTGTTTGTGAAGACTGCCTGAAAGGTAAACAAACAAAAGTTGTACATCCACCACTTCAGGTACAGAGTACTAACCCTAGAACTAATAACTGCTTTGATTTGCTACACATGGATCTCATGGGTCCTATTGAGGTTAGTAGCCTGAATGGTAAGAAGTATGCTTTTGTTATTGTTGATGATTTTTCAAGATATACATGGATTAAGTTTTTGAAAGAAAAATCAGAGGCATTCAACACATTCAAGATTTTGCATGCTAGTATCAAGAATCTCTATGGTACTTCTGTAGGAAGAATTAGGCCTGACCATGGAAAATAGTTTGAAAATGTAAGCTTTGCTAATTTTTGTGAATCTAAAGGCATTTTCCATGAGTTTTCAGCACCTAAGACACCTCAGCAAAATGGGATTGCTGAGAGGAAGAATAGAACACTTCAAGAGATGGCTAGAGTTATGTTGAATTCTAAAAACCTATCTAAGAAACTCTAGGTTGAAGCTTTGAATACTGCATGTCATATTAGTAATAGAGTTTATCTTAGACCTGGTACTACTATGACACTTTATGAAATCTTGAAGGGTTCAAAACCAACAGTAGCACACTTTCATGAATTTGGTATTAATTGCTATTTGCTAAAAGATACAGATTATTTGAGCAAATTTGATCCCAAAAGTGAAAATTGTATATTTGTTGGATATTCTCCTAATAGTGCTGCTTTCAGGGTCTACAATCCAAGATTGCATATTGTTCAAGAATCAGTGGATGTCATTTTTGATGATTTAAGTGTTTCTACAGGTACTGAAGAAGTCACTGGTTCAGATGTTACTCCAACATTGGGCTCAACATTGAACACAGACGCTGGAGATGCTGAACTGGAAACTGGAACAAATGTTGACTTAACACCAGAAACCCCCAATGTTAGGCCAACATCGGTGCTGTCAGATTCTGAAGATGAAGTGGTTCCTGTATCCAGAAGAGATCCCCTTCTTAGAATACAAAGAGATCATCCAGCCTCTCAAGTAATTGGACAAATTACTGAAAGAGTTAGAACACGCAACAAAGAAAGGGTCAATTACAAGAATATGGCTAAGTTGTGTGTTTGCATGTCTTCTTCATGTACTATTGATAATGCATCTTGTTATGTTTCCTCCATTGAACCTAAGAATGTAACTGAAGCCCTTAAGGATAGTTACTGGATTAATGCCATGCAAGAGGAACTCTTACAATTCACCAAAAACAGAGTTTGGAATCTAGTACCTAGGCCATCACATGTGAATGTAATAGGTACAAAATGGATTTTCAAAAATAAAACTGATGAGAATGGTGTAATTATGAGGAACAAAGCTAGGTTGGTTGCACAAGGTTATACTCAGGTAGAAGGTATAGATTTTGATGAGACCTTTGCTCCAGTAGCTAGGATAGAATCAATTAGATTACTCCTTGCTATTGCCTGCTGTCTTAGGATTAAACTATACCAAATGGATGTTAAGGTGCCTTTCTGAATGGTTTAATTGACAAAGAGTTTTATGTAGAACAACCTAAAGGCTTTGCTGATCCTAAACATCCTGACCATGTGTACAAACTTGAAAAGGCTTTGTATGGCTTAAAACATGCTCCTATAGCTTGGTATGAGAGGCTAACTGATTTTCTGTTAGGCCTAGGTTTCAATAGAGGAGATGGAGATAGAACTTTGTTTGTCCTTGGAAAAAGCTCTGATATATGCATTGCTCAAATTTATGTGGATGATATTGTATTTGGCTCTACTAACAAGTCTACCTTAGACAAGTTTGTTGAGTCTATGACAGGAACATTTGAGATGAGCATGATTGGTGAGCTCAACTACTTTCTGGGACTACAAGTTAAGCAGCTGGAGAATAGTATCTTCCTGAACCAGGAGAATTATGCAAGGAATCTGGTGAAGAGATTTGAGCTACAAGAGTCTAAGCCTTGCAAAAATCATATGTCCTCTTCAGTGAAGATAACAAAAGATGGCACTGGCAGCAATGTTGACCCAACATTGTACAGATCCATGATTGGTAGTTTGTTATATCTCTCTGCCTCTAGACCTGACATCACGTTTTCAGTATGTGTTTGTGCTAGGTACCAAGCTGAGCCAAGGCAATCTCATTTGATTGCTGTAAAAAGGATTCTTAGATATATCTCTGGAACTTCACCTTTAGGCATTTGGTATTCTTATGACACTAACACTAACTTGGTTGGTTTCAGTGACTCTGACTGGGCAGGTGATGTGGATGACATGAAATCCACAAGTGGGGGCTGTTTTTATTTGGGGAATAATTTGGTCTCCTGGTATAGCAAGAAGCAGAACTGTGTTTCATTATCAACTGCTGAATCAGAATATGTAGCAGCTGGCAGCTGTGTTACCCAACTTGTGTGGCTCAAACACATGCTTTCAGATTATGGGCTAGATAGTGATACACTTCTCATGTTCTGTGACAATCTAAGTACCATAAGTATCTCTAGGAATCCTGTCCAACATTCTAGAACTAAGCATATAGACATAAGGCATCATTTCCTAAGAGATATGGTAGAGGACAAATTAATCAACATTGAACATATTGAGACAACTAATCAGCTTGCTGATATGTTTACAAAACCGTTAGAGAGTGAGAGATTCTTCAGTTTGAGGAAATCTCTTGGCATGTGCAATATGTGAAAATGTTGAGAAAACTAGTGTTGTCATAACACCACTGACTAGCACTGGTATACTGGTTGTGGTGTAGTAGGTACTCTGTTGTTTTTCAGTTGATTTTATTGCCTTGTGAGTCTCATTTCTTCTTTGTTTTGTCACATGAGGCTTGTGTGCTTGAACTCTTTGATTAACAACTCTTTCTAGTTATCAGTTTCACATCTTTGTTTTGAAAAAGTAATAAAACTCTTCTGTTGTCTGAGGTTGTGATTGCCTAACATATGAAGAAGCTGGGGTACACAAAGTTCACTACTTTGATGTCTATTCAGTTGTGTCTTATTCATATGGAAGGTGTACAGGACATGTGGAGAAGCTGAGGTGCATGATGTTGACAGCTTCAGTGTTACTCAGTTGTGCTTATTTACATATTTTTGTTTGTTTGGCCAAGGAACACATGAGGGTGATCTTTTCTACTAGGGTGTTTGAGGTTTATATTCCTTACATTTAGTAGCACTGATCACCTGGTGATTCTCTTGAATGCAGGTTGGTAAACAAGTATGCATAAGGAATTGGGGTGTTGGGGTGCATGATAAATGAATTGCCAACATTCAAGGCCTTTGTACTTGCCTAACTTGTTGTTGTTAATGTTGTTACTGGGGTGTGTGGAGTTCAGGCTGCCCTCATTCAGTAGTGACATTAGCTTTGTATTTAGAAACCTTCAGTTTTAGGTCAGATGAGTTATGAAAATAATAAAGATTATAAAGAGATGTGTGATGTGCTGGTTTGAGGAGTTTTTCATATGTGTTTACCATCTACCTATTTGACATTACATTGTTGCATTCATATAGAACTGCATTGTTCTCTTTCTTGTTTGTGAGTTGTGTCGGTCTAGGCTTAGGGGGAGTATAATTCATGTGTTGAGGCATACAATTTGGGTGACATACTGCAGGTGACACACTGTTCTGTGACTTTCTATGCTGTGGAAGTGAATTGTTCCTTGAATTCATAACTGCTTATCTTTGTGTGTTTCTTGTTATCTATGTTGCTTACTCATGATTTTGATCTGAACAATATGTTTGAGGTACTCACTTGCTATATTTTTTGGATGTATCTCAAGCTCTCACATGAATTTTCCTTGGTGAAGCATGTACCTCCACCTTCGGTTTTGAATTTTATTGAATGTTATCCCAACATTGTGCACAGTCGCAGGACAACATTGAAAATAGAAACATATAAGTTTTCAGTTTTTTGAAAACCTCTCTGGTTAACTGTTAATTAAACATCAAGGCATGTGCGCGGGAAAACATATTGGGAAAGTTTTATTTGATTTAAATTTGGTAACTGTCCACTAACATTCATTCTCTTTCCTATTCACGGTTATTTCTGAAATCAAAACCCTATTTTCCTTAATTAAACTTGCAATTTCCTTATTTGTGCGTATTTTTCAAAATTGCTCTCAAAATTCTCTCGACCTTCTCTGCGATTTCTCTCAAATTCTCTGTACTAACAATGGCAAGCAAGTCTCCCATGCAAACTCTTGCAGATGTTGCCCTGGACAGCGAACCTACTACTGCACGCACATATTCACACACTAGGGGTGCTGCTGCAAAGACAGTTGAGGCTCTTGTTGCTGCTAAGAGTAAGGCGATTCCCTATGTGCGACGAGGAAAGAAGTCCAAACAGGGAGAATCAACCTCCAATGTTGAGCCAATAGTGGAACCAACCACTCCCATCACCAATGAGCCTGAAATTGAGGTAAACACTGCTGAACCCATCCCTAAATTTGATGTTGATATACCTGTTGAGGGGGGGTAGTGGCTCTGTTGAAACATCTGTGGCGAAATCCGTGGATGTGTATGTTGACAAGATGGTGAGGAAGTGGATTAGGGCTCAAAAGAAAAAGAGAAAGGGCAATGGGGAGAAATTGAAAAATATGTCTGAGTCTGCTAAGGCAAGGGCTGAGGCCAGGAAAAGACAGGCTGAGAGATCAGCTAGGAAGAGGGCTGCTGAGGATGAGAAGAAAGCTGAGGAAGAGAAGAAGGTTGTTGCTGCTGCTGCTGCTGAGAGAAAGAGGAAAGGAAAGCAAGTAATGGAAGAGGAAACTGAGGTAGTAGATGTTGAGGATGAAGAGGAAGAAGAGGAGAAGGAAGAGGAGACTGAAGAAGAGCAGGATGTTGCTGCTGATGTTGGAGCAACATCAGGAATAGAGGAGTACACTGATGGGCTATATGTGGTCTACCCTGAGGATGAGGAGAACTGCTATTCTCCCTACTATCTCTCTCAAGAGTTGGAGAAGAAGTGGGATTCCTTCAAAAGAAGGGAGATTCACATTGAAAGAGCTATAGAGATGGCTAGTTTCAAAGAGAACAAGGTAATGTACTTGCTTGAGGCAAGAGGGTTGAAACAATCAGTGATGGAGCTTAGTGACTATGCTCCTGAGATTGTCATGGAGTTCTACCTAAATCTCTCCAGGTGGATCAGGGACTACAGATCTCCAAAATTTGGAAAGGCTTGGGTGAGGGGGAGAGTCTTCAACATTGACCCCTACACCATCAACAAGATCTGTGGCTTCCCTACTGCTGATGAATCTGAGGACCCCTATTATGATGATGTGATTGAGGACTTGACTGGAGGGTTGGTCAAAATCTGGAGAGATGCTCTGCCAACCACAAAACTCACCTCCCTGAGTGCTGTCTTGCACAAGATAGTTTGCTTCAACTGGCTGCCAAGCAAAAATATCACTGTTTTGACTAACGAATCAGCAATCTTAGTCTACAAAATCAAGAATGGGCTGGCAGTAAACATGGGGGAGAGGATTGTGAAGCCTATGTCTGAAGTTGCTGGAAGGAAGAATGGGATGCTGCCTTATCCCTCTCTCATCTGCAAAATCCTTGGCAGTCAAGGATTGAAGACAAGTGTAACTGTGGGCTAGAGGAAGAATGGTACTGAACTGACAATTCTCCCAAGCTACTTGTCTGGATCAAGAGTGAAAGACCTTCCATGGAACCCAAAAGGAGTGGTGAGACCAAGGGCTTAAAAGAAGAAGGCTCAGGAGTTTGCTGGAACTTCAGTGCCTATGTCCAAGAAGGAAGATTGCATGGTCATTACTTCTGCTTTGTGGATCATATGCTGAACTGGTATAGGGGAAAGATTGCTGACACTCAGAGGGAGATCGAGGAGAGGAAGGAACACCTCAAAGAGCTGGAGGACATTGTGAAAAATTGGAAAAACTCCCTTCTTCACAAAAAGGGGGAGAGTAGTTCCAATTTTAATTTTAGTCTTCTAGTTTTTTGTCTGTTTCTATGAACTGTTAATATCTTTGAACTGCTGGTACATTTTTGTTTTATTTGATCAAGGGATATGTCCTTGATATTTTAGCTATGGCCTGTAAATCTAAGTACTGCTGTTGAACTGCTCTAACTAACCTTAATTGCTATTTCTTATGAAGGAGCATTTTGAACTGTTTGTCTGGTTAACCTTTTATGCAGAAAACTTACTGGTTTCAATGTTGAGGCAACATTGATGAATGTTGAGGTCCGAACATGTGTACATATGTGAATGTAGTGATGACCTTAATGCTTGTCTTGGTTAATTTAACTTTGAATATGATATCTTGTATTAAGGGGGAGCAGTTTAGTAGTTTAATTTGTTTCTTGTTGATTATAACTTTCTGGATATAAGACTTGATTGGAACAGGTATTGGTTTTATGAAGAAAGGCAAAAAGGGGGAGATTGAAAGTGCAGGGCTTTCTGGAATCAATGTTAGACGGTGAAATGTTAGACGATGTTGAGTTAACATTGAGGATAACATTGAAAGCCGAGAGCTTGTGCGAAAACTGTTCTTTAGTTGCCAAAATTAAGTTTTGCCTTTATTCACTTATTAATCAAGTTCCACGGTTTTGGTTGTTTATGTTTATGTCCAGGAATGTATCTTAAATATAAGGAAGAGCTATGGAAGATTCCTTACTTCAAGTTTCCATAATTCAAGCAAAGTTGAATAGTCAACTCACACGCTTTCAAAAGAAGGAAACAAGCTAGCTGTTCTCTGCGACGCGATTCTTTCCAAGATTCTCCAAATTGAAAAAGATGTGTTACCTTGTTAAATCAGTAATGAAGGAAACACATATTCTGGAAAGATATGAAGTTCACAAAGAAGGCAAATTTCAACAAGAAAACAACAAGAATTACCAAAGTTGTGAACAACACATCTTGGCGTTCAAGACTCAAGAAATCTATAAAAGATGTGAAGTTCATCAAAATGAAGACAAGACAATCGTGCCAACAATCCAAGAGATTAATCATTCTTTGTATTGTCTTCGTCTTGTTTTGCGAAGTTTTTGTATCAACTGCTTAAGTCTAGTTCATAGAAGTTAAGTAGTTGTTACTTGTCTGCTTCGTTGAGTCCGATCAACAAACAGCGTGAGTGAATTGTTGTGAGGAACTTTTTTGATAAAACCTTTATGGTTATTTGGCCTAAGGCTCGGAAGTTTTTAATAATATTGAAAACTTCTTAAAATTATATCTTCTTGTGTTCTTACTTCCGCTGCATATTATTATTATCAAGAAGATCAAAATAGAGTTAAAGCAATTCCAGCTTAACTCTCAAAAGTGTTGTGTCAATCCACGGTCCAACAATTTCATAAGAAAACGTATTAGGTGCATGTGCAGGAAATGCAACAACTCAAAGTTTTATGATAAAAACGCAGTCCGTGATCATCTTCATAAGTCAGGATTTACGTATAGATATTTCAATTAGGTTTTACATGGGGAAAATTCGACTAGGACATCTACATCATATTTACCCGATTCTCGTAGCCCATCATACGTCGATATACAAGATAGCCCTGTTCGCGTCGATGATTCGTTTAGACAAATGATCGTGGATACATATGGTGGTCGATTTGTTGAGGAAGAGGTGCGAGAGCATTCTACGACTTGATGCATCTAGGACATGTGTAGATCCATCCTAAGAAGGGTAAAATTGTCCTATATTGGGTTGCGTAGTGGTTGAAGGGCAATAAGTTGTCCATATTTCTCAAGAGATGGACGCATGTAGGGTCATCGAACAAGAAAAGGCAGTTGACGTCCGAATAAATGGAGCAAATTGAACTTTACACGCTACTTAACTATATAGAGTTGGACGGCTAGGTCAAGTGAGTCAACATTAATTTTACGTAACAATCATTTTTTAGATTAGTACAAACTTGTTCATTTGTATCTCCGAGGTTGTTTATAGAAGAGGAGTGTGGTGGTCTCAGCCCCATGGAGGTGCATGCAAAGAGGATAAAAGAATACGTGGCATGGTTCAAGCTGACCTATTCCAATGGTAAGTACGTGTCAGACGATCATGTAAAACAGTTGATCGTTGGTCCCACCAATCTGCTGTTGCAGTACGATGGTACATTGTGAATGGGCTCCGGTTCCACACAGATATGCATTTTATAAAGCTTACAATTTGACGTTTAATCTCCTCGTAGTCGATGGATCCACCGGCAAAAGTGAGAGGTGCATGTCGCATCTGTTCTGGGGTCAGCCTCTTCTCTTGTTGATATGCATCCTCTGCGAAATCATTTGATGCACTGCGGACTCCCAATGCCCTTTCGCTTGCTTCTCCACCACATCGTTCATCTAGATCTTCGGACGACCCACCCACTTTATATCATCCTTCATCGCATAGTAATTCTTCTTCGTGTTGTAGATCAACTTCATAGACCTCTTCTTGGCCTTCGCCTCGTAT
This sequence comes from Linaria vulgaris, assembly GCA_948329865.1. NCBI lineage: Eukaryota > Viridiplantae > Streptophyta > Magnoliopsida > Lamiales > Plantaginaceae > Linaria > Linaria vulgaris. The sequence continues at coordinate 22,312,777 of OX415253.1, read as the reverse complement.
GCATCATGTACCTCGCATATTAATTCAATTTATTTTGTTTTATGATATATAATACACTAAATTAAATAAAATACTTATGTAATAACTTCTCACCGTAAATTTCTTCCACATGTCATCTCTAATATCATTGGGCATCGAGAAGTATGAGGGATTAAACTTGTTCATGAATTGTTTGATGTGATCTGTGATAGTCGTCAAAACTGTGGAGCTCTTCTGAAAGAGCCCCCGAGGAGTCAATGTAATGATCTCTCGCATCAATTGGTCATGGGGTACTGTAGCACCTCTAGATGGTCCCCTACCTGGCCGCTCATGCGTGCTTGTGGAAGCTTCTGCTACTGAAGTCTCGGTCTCAGTTGTCCTAACGCTTGTTCTAGCTTCTGTGGACTCTGCTGATGGTAGTCTCCGGTGACTAGACCTAGATCCAGAATGTATATGGGGTTCGAAAGAAAGGTGTCGCTGTAGAAGATTTGAATTTCTAGATCCATCATGCGACCTACGAACTTCGTCCTGGAAGGATGCCTCGCCTGAAGCGCGACGTTGAGCATCGGCAGCAGGCTCATTGGCGGGGGCGCCGACTGAAGTACCCCCATGTGTAAAATGTATATGAGGTCTGAGGCTACCTCCACCAGTCGAACGTGGCCGATGTATAGGATCGTCCGACATGACGACTGTACGTATACTACGAACTAAGTAACAAATTTAAGTTAGATGATTGATAGGCTATAGCGATTCCCTAAAATATAATTGTTACTAAGTTATAGAGATTCCCTAAAGGCAAAATCAAGGTTTAACATCCAACAATTATACGACTTGGAGAGATTCCTAAAATAACATCATTTCTAAGTTATATAAATTTCCTAAAGGCATCGTCATTTCTAACTTTTAGAGATTCCTAAGGATTATTTTTTCTAAGTTATGTAAACATTAAAATAAGATGTAAAAACTAAACTAACAGTTTTAAATTAAATAAAATAATTAAACTAGGAAATTTAATATTTAAAACATTAAATTTAATAAATGCAAAGTTTAAACTAATAATTGTAAACTAAATAAGCTAAATTAACAATTTAACACATAAAAATAATATTAAAATATTAAATATAAAATATAAATCGAAAAAAGGCGAAAAAATTATAAATTTTTGGAGTCGCGACTATCCGGCGATAGCGGAAAGAGGAGGGTGGTCGCACCTTTGGAGAAGGAAGAGATAAAGTGATTGGTGTGAGAATGAGGAGAGGAGGTGATGGGGGTATTTTAGGACTGGGCCAGCAATAGAGTTGGGCCGGCCCATTAACGTATCGAATCAGGCCCATTCGATATCTTCAGCGCATCGAATAGGTATGATTCGATGCGCGCATCGAATTGATATGATTCGATGCGTATTTTACAGCTGTCCTCGGGCCCCACAGTGCGAGCTGCTATATATAGGGCGATTTTGAGCATTCAGAGGGGGATCGAACCTGAGTCCTGACCTGACCACATCGAATCCAGCCATTCGATACGTTCCTCTATTCGATACGTCCCTCGATTCGACACGAAACAAGATTCGATACGTTTCCAACGTACTGTCAAGATTATATAGCATTGACTCGGCATCGAACCGGCACTATTTGAGGCGCGTATCGAACAACCGCTATTCGATGCGCTGCATATTTAGTGTTATTCTTGTATTTAAATCAGTGTAAGATCTGTAATAGATAGTAGGTGTTTCGGACAAAGTTAGTCCGGTTATTTCAAGTGGATTAACATTATTTTGGTTATTTATATTCCCATTGTATTGTATTACTGTGTTCTATTACCATGACGAAATAAGACCAAAATATTGGCGCCGTCTGTGGGAACACCGTAAACACTGTTTTTTAGATAGAATAGCTAGGATGACACATAAAAGGCACTTGAATGTGGTTGAGAAACAGCAAACAGAGAAAAAGTTCAGAACAAAGTCAGATCCGAGGCAAGATAGGATTGAGCCTAAAAAACAGGGGCAAGAGAAAATAGAAAGTCAGTTGCTGAAGCAATGGCAAGAATGCAAGATGGAACCTTTGGGAGGATTCAAAATCGTACAGCTTTTCAAAGAAAGTTCTGAAAAAGTAATCAAGATTGGAGCAGAAATGGACTGGATGATAGAAGCAGCTTTGGTAGATTGTCTTCGCCGTAATTCAGATATATTTGCGTGGTCTGATTCAGACCTTCAAGGGATAGACTCGAGAATTATTGTACATCATCTGAATGTAGATAAGAGTGCGAAACCGATACGGCAGAAGAAGCGGAATTTCCGCAAAGAAAAGAATGAAGCAGCCGAAAGAGAGGTGCAGGAACTCTTAGCAGCTCGACATATTTACGCTATAAGATTCTCAGAATGGTTGAGCAATATTGTGTTCGTCTTAAGAAGGAAGCTACATGGAGAATGTGTGTGGATTATATTGACTTGAACAAGCATTGCCCGAGAGATCCATTTCCTTTGCCGCGGATAGATCTACTAGTAGATTCTACAGTAGGATGTGCATTACTGAGTATGATGGATGCAAAGAGTGGTTTTCATCAAATCTTCATGGCAGTGCAAGATCAGAGTAAAACGGCATTTGTAACTGATACCGGAGTGTACTGCTATAGGGTGATGCCTTTCGGATTAAAGAATGCGGGAGCAACATTTCAGAGGTTGGTGGCTAAAATGTTTTACCATCAAATTGGGAAGTCAATGGAAGTATATATTGACGATATGCTTGTAAAAAGTCTTAAAGCTGATGAACATGTGCGACATCTGGATGAGGTATTCACCATAATGGGGACATATGGAATGAAACTAAACCCTAAAAAATGCACTTTTGGAGTGACGGCTGGAAAGTTTCTAGGATATGTGGTGAATGAGAGAGGAATCGAGGCTAATCCGGATAAAATAAAAGCAGTACTGGATTTGCCTTCGCCTAGGACGGTGAGAGACGTACAATGCTTGGTGGGCCGCCTGACGGCCTTGGGAAGATTTATATCAACATCTGCCGAAAAGAACCTCCCTTTCTTTAAAGTGATGAAACGGAACAAAAATTTTATCTGGACTCCGGAATGTGAAGAGGCTTTTAGGCAAATGAAGAAATATCTAGTAAGCCCGCCGTTGTTAGCAAAACCAGAGGAGAATGAAATGTTGTATCTCTATCTGGCAGTATCTGCAAATGCAATCAGTACAGTACTACTTAAACAGAGAGGAGCTCAGCAACTACCAATACATTATGTGAGCAGAGTACTGCAAGGGGCGGAGAAAAATTATTTGGAGATAGAACTGTTTGCATTGGCGATTGTTGTTACAGCTCGAAAGTTGAAACCGTATTTTCAATCTCATCCGAATACTGTGGTGACTAACAAACCATTGAAACAAGTATTGGCGAAACCAGAAACCTCTGGTAGACTGGTGAAATGGGCGATTGAACTCAGTGAGTTTGGGTTGGAATTTAAGCCGCGAGTCGCGGTCAAAGCGCAAGCCCTAGCAGATTTCATGGCCGAAACCCTGGGGAACAGTGTAGTGGAGACCGCATGTTGTATATTTTCTATATCAAACCAAGAAGGAACCAGTAGAGCAACGACGACATGGATATTGCATACTGATGGATCTGCCACAACTCACGGGGGGGGGGATTGGAATACATTTTCTGTCCCCAGAGCGGAGGGAATTTGAATTTGCCATCAGCTTGAATTACATGGTGACAAATAACGAAGCTGAATATGAAGCAATAATTGCAGGGATTAAAATGGCACTAGGACTCAACATCGAACATCTAGATGTGTTCACCGATTTGCTTTTGGTGGCAAATCATTTCTCCGGAAAATATGAAACACGTGACGAAACTATGAAGCTGTATGCTGCAAAAGTTAAAGAGTTGGCAAGGAGGTTCAAATTCTTTGATATAACTAAAATCCCCAGGGACGACAATGCCAAAGCAGATGCACTTTCTAAATTTGCAAGTTCTTCAGAAATTTTGGCAGAAAAAAGAATCACACTCATGGTTGCTAACAAACCTTCGATTGGGAAATCAAAATATATCACAACAAAAGTAAGAGTGGAATTTATATTGACAATACAAGAGGACCCGTCTTGGAAGGATGAAATTATGATTTATCTTCAACAGGGTATTTTACCAGCAGATCCGAATGCTCAACGCAGGATGCGTTACAAGGCTTACAGGTTCACTATCAGTAATGGAGAATTGTATAAAAGGTCTTTTGAAGGACCGTTGTTAAGATGTTTGACCCCTACGCAAGCTGAATATGTCATGGAAGAGATCCACGCAGGTAGCTGCGGAAATCATTCCGGGGGCCGAGCATTAGCTCAACGAATATTACGTCAAGGATATTACTGGCCAACTCTACGTAAAGATGCAACAGCTTATTCGAGAAAATGTGACAGTTGCCAATACCATGCTCGCCTTATTCACAGACCGGCACGTCAACTGCAACCAATCGACGTGGCATGTCCTTTTGATCAATGGGGAATTGATATAGTTGGTCCATTTCCACCGGGCAAAGGTCAAAAACGATATCTAATAGTGGCAGTGGAGTATTATACAAAATGGGTCGAGGCGGAACCTATAACGTCAATCACGGAGAATAATATGATCGAGTTCATCTGGAAATACATTATATGCCGATTCGGTATACCGAGGTCCATTGTGTGTGATAATGGAACGCAATTTACTGGGAAGCACATTAAATCGTGGTTTGGGGAATTAAAGATATCACACAATCTCACGTCGGTATATCACCCACAATCCAACGGCCAAACAGAATCCACTAACAAAACATTGAAGGATTATCTTGAAAGGAGAGTCTGAGCCACAGGAAAAACATGGCCAGCAGAGCTTCAAGGAATATTATGGGCATATAGGACGACCCCGAGAACATCGACAGGGGAAACCCCTTTCGTTCTTGTCTATGGCACTGAAGCAGTCTTGCCTGCGGAAATAGGTATGCCAACGCGCAGAATCACTGATTATGATCCGGAACAATCAGCTAGGTTGCGACAGATGGATCTGGATATGATAGGATCCACAAGAGAGGATGCTTATCAGCGTACTGTTGCATATAAAGCTGCAATGGCCAAAAGCTATGATAAGAGAGTTCAATTCAGAAGTTTTGAAGTAGGAGACTTGGTTCTTAGAAGCCTTGCAGCTAAACAGCATATCGGGAAGCTTGAACCAAAATGGGAAGGGCCTTTTAGAGTCACACGAGCAAGTTCACGAGGATATTATTATTTGGAGACTCTAAGAGGAGTTCAACAGAAACGCCCGTGGAATGTGCAACATCTCAGGCGTTATTATGCATAAATAGAAGAATTTTCATTAAATATATGTTTTTTACACACACATTTTCGCTGATTCTGTTTAGAAATTATTATTAACTGAAAATCTTTATTTGTTAAATGATGCAGAGAAGAACATGACGGAGGGGTAAGAAGGCCCAAAGTGGTCCACCCCCGCATGCCAGAAGGAAGAATATGACGGAGGGGTAAGAAGGCCCAAAGTGGTCCACCCCCGCATGCCAGAAAGAAGAACATGACAGAAGGGTAAGAAGGCCCAAAGTGGTCCTCCCACGCAGGTCAAAAAAAAAATCATGGAGGAGTAAGAAGGCATAAAATGAGTCACCTCGCATGCCAAAAGGAAGAACATGACGAAGGGATAATAAGGCCCGATGCAATTCATAACCTATGCAGGAATAACCCAGTTGACATGTCAATTAGGTAAAACAATGTTACCCTAACAAAAACAGTCACAACTTAAAATGCTCATAATCTTACTGCAAACGAAAGTAGGATATTAATTTGGCAAAATCGCAACAATGAGCAAATTGATGAAATATCGAGTATGGAATACGTTATAAATACAATTTAACGAATGAATGCGTACCAAAAAGCAGATAATGTCAAACGGTTGAGTCATTTTCATTGAAAAAGCAACCATTTACGAATTACAAGGTTTTGTACAAAATATGAACTTAATAACCACAAAATAGTGTAGCCAAACTATCGCTACTCTTCCGATCTTCTGTCAGGATTAACTCCTCAGTTTGTGCCTAATTGTCAGGCAAGACAATTTCTACTCTATCAGCAGGATCTTCGAGTTGATACCTACTGGGAGAAATTGTATACTGTGCATTAATCGGTAACCCTGGATCACCCCTTTTACTATCCAGCACAGGGGCCAAGTCACTCTGAGCAGAACATTTTCGACCTGGTAAGACTGTTGAGGGACCTGAGGCCTTAGACACACTGGTCCCCTTCTTTCTTTTAGCCGGAATTGTAGGGTCCTGAGGCTTTAAACCAGTTGTTTTCGGAGGACTTCTAAGAAGAATTGTAGATCTGGAAATTCTCGGTGGCAATTCTGGCTCTGTATCGCTTGAACGAAAAACATCATGAAGAACCCTATTAACATTTTCCAAATCGCCCGAAATAGTGCTGGGAGAAATCTTTTCTTTACCCTTGGAAGCGCGAGGTGATTTGGATTTTAAGGGGCTTGAATGGGACTTCTTTGGTTTTTTACGGTCGCGCCACACGGTATAGAATGGATCGCCGGAACGAGGTGTATGTAACTCATCATCGTCATCATCACTATTAGCCTCGGGTGTTTCCATTTTTGCGTTACGCCTTACATCAAGCATGTCATTGCGGAAACCTTCCCCAAGATATCCAAGATGTCCAACCTGGCCAACGCATACGTCCATTCCATACTGCATGTCAGTAGCACCGTGTAATAATTCCAGAAATTTATATGCATTACTCTGCATAAATTCTTCAGCAATAGCACATCTATATTCTTCAGATTCCAAATACTGAATTCGACGACGCAAGTTGGAAATGGCATTTTCAGCATCAGTATTTGAAGCCTCGAGAGAACGATTCACGCGTTTTAGGGATTCATTATCCTTTTTCAACGCATCAATTTCAGCACGCAAAGCTTTTGCATCCTCTTCGATTTTCTTGGCCTTCACTTCGGCATCATGTTTATCGCGGGTGGCCTTAGATGCCTTCGATTCTGATTCCCTAGCGCGTTTCAGGGCATTTTGGCGACTGTGTTTTCCACTATTAATAGCAGTACGTAGATTGTCGACAACAGCGTTGTGTTGATTTTGCACCGCAGCTAGCCCACTATAATCTCTGCATAGCCGATAAACGGCTAAGATGACAGCAGCAAAGAAAAGGCGCCCGAAGCGAGCCAAACCTTGATACCCCAATCGGTTAATTGTGGTTTGACGATCTAACTGCGGCCACAAACCTCGCATAATCTCTCCAGCTTGCTCCTCTCTTAATCGATATCCGCCCAATGTGGCACTCAATGATTCTGAGTTTTCATCATTGAGAAAGTCGTAATTACTAAGGCTTCCAGGCGGAGCAGGTCTTGGATTCCCTGAAGGTCGAGGCCTCTTGGGTGGAGGTATGCTTTGAGCTTCGCGAGCGGATATATTCTCCTCTGATTTTCGTTTAGCGACTTCATACCATGTCTCATCGGTTGAGCGGAAAGAACTCGCTGTTTCTACATTACGTTTTTCCCTGAAATGGGGATGAGCTGCATTAAACTTCGCCAAATTGCCAGCGATTTTATCGTCTTCTGCATCAATATCCTCCATTATCTGAATTTGGCGGTTGGTGCCAACTTTAATGCGTCCACCGGTATCGGTCGGAGTCATCACCAATCTCCTTGTAGCGAAATTTTCGTGACATTCAAAATCACTCACTAATGGCACCCGAGTGCCTGCACTAATACCTCCAAGCCTTATGGTAGAAGGATTTGGTGAAGGTCGATTCGATGGACCCGCACCTGAGGGCTCATTTTGCTCGTTTGGTTCGACCATTCCCTGAGCAGTGTGAATATGCTCAGGAGATAGAACAATTTTACTGCGGCTTCGAGATTTTATACGAGCCATATCAGCCTAATAATATAATTCTAATAATTTTTCTATGAATATAGATAATTGGTAACGTGTCGAATATCGGTGATTCGATACGCTCCGTGTCGAACAGACTGCGTTCGATGCGGTCCAGGAGCAAACAAAAATTCTTCTTCGGATAAAAACAAGAAATGTCAGACATGTGGTCCCTTATATATAGGCCCGTGGGCCGCAACTGTTTTGGACGCATCGAATTTTCATAATTCGATGCGCGCATCGAACGAATCACGATTCGATACCCATAATTTCACGCATCGAATTGTTACAATTCGATGCCCAAAAATTCTTAATACAGAAGTGTTGTGAGTTTGGAAGTCGTCATTATTCTATTAACGTCTCCCAAACTGGGGGGACTATGTGATGGGGGTATTTTAGGACTAGGTCAGCAATAGAGTTGGGCCGGCCCATTAACGTATCGAATCAGGCCCATTCGATATCTTCAGCGCATCGAATAGGTATGATTCGATGCGCGCATCGAATTGATATGATTCGATGCGTATTTTACAGCTGTCCTCGGGCCCCATAGTGCGAGCTGCTATATATAGGGCGATTTTGAGCATTCAGAGGGGGATCGAACCTGAGTCCTGACCTGACCACATCGAATCCAGCCATTCGATACGTTCCTCTATTCGATACGTCCCTCGATTCGACACGAAACAAGATTCGATACGTTTCCAACGTACTGTCAAGATTATATAGCATTGACTCGGCATCGAACCGGCAATATTCGAGGCGCGTATCGAACAACCGCTATTCGATGCGCTGCATATTTAGTGTTATTCTTGTATTTAAATCAGTGTAAGATCTGTAATAGATAGTAGGTGTTTCGGACAAAGTTAGTCCGGTTATTTCAAGTGGATTAACATTATTTTGGTTATTTATATTCCCATTGTATTGTATTACTGTGTTCTATTACCATGACGAAATAAGACCAAAATAGGAGGGATGGGGCGCATATCTGCGATCGCCCTGCAGTCGCAACAAGTGTCGTTTGGTGGGATTTCTTCCTACCAAAGGTTTGCGACAGCCAAGCGGTCGCCAAATTTGCCAACCGTTGGGCAGTGGCGATTACCCCTTTTTCTTGTAGTGCTATGTGTGTGGCTAAAGTTCCATCCCTTAATCCTAGGGAAAACTTCAACAAATTAGAGATAAGCCTAAATAAAATTCTTCTGATTCCTTTTAATTCCTTCTGATTCCTTTTAATTAAAAAGCAATCTCAAAGAATCACTATCCTAAAGTAACAGAGTTGATTAGATTTCCGAAAGAGTAATTTTAAATGTTAAGAAACACACTCAAACTTTCCTTACAATATAGCATATTCAATTCTACTATATTTACGTATTAAATAAACTCTACTATATTTACATATACACAAACTTCATATTATATACTGGAAAATAGCTAATCTGAATCAAAAAGATACAGACTAAATTTCCATTGAATATATTGCAAGATAAATATATACCAATCAGACTTTTGAGTTTTTTTTTTTTTTTTTAAAGTTATACCATCTGAGTTCAAAACTCTATTGCACATGTAAGGAAAAAAGTCCGATATTGTTTTTTTTAAAATGAGCTGCCAATTGACCGGTTCGGTTCACCGGTTTAAACCAGTATTATGGCTACTAGTTCAACTCGTTTTGGGGCGAAATCGGTAATTGTCCCTTTCCATACAGGGCTGGCCATTGGTTAGCGGTCTAACTATCCGACCGGCCGGTTCAGCCCGGTTCGTAGAATTTTTCACATGTACTGATGCACAGAGAGTCCATTTATGATAACTGACCTGGTAGAATATTTTCAAAGTTATATGGTTGTGGGTCCTTAATGCGCATGCATGTCTACCCCTTCATCCGAAACATTGTCCCGTGTTGAATGAAATCTTTGTTCTCACTTAGAAGAAGAAATTGATTAATAGAAGCGAAGCACTGTGAGTCTGTGACAGTGGGGGCAAGAAGGTAGTGGTGGTGGAAATTAAAATCATGTCAACTGCCATCTATCAATATCATTAATTTCATTTGTAATAATTGGGAGTGAGAGACATGTAGGCCCTTCCAATATTTAAGCATGACCCAACATCTGGGTGAATAATCATAGTTTTATTCTAAGTGACCACCGTCACGCCTTCCACCTTTTCCCAAATTGCTATTACTTTTTTTTCTAATATTTTATTGCGATAAAATCATCAATTCCCTGAATTATATAGGTTTTTGTGACTTGCCCCTTAAACAAAATTAATAAGCGTTTTTTCACTAAAATTATGTACGTCTGCGATTTGCCCTAGCCGGGTTTTGGCTATTTTTGGCCATTCTTGGCCGAAATTTTTCCTTACCCGACTCATATGTGTTATATTAGATGTATTTTGGTAGTTGATGACAAAAATTAGGCGAAAAAATACCTCGAACGGGGCATATTCCGGCTAAAATGTGATTTCTCCTTCGTTGTATTTTCAGCCATTTTTTGCTGAAATATTCCCCCTACATGACTCATATGTATTGTACTAGATGTATTTTTGTAGTTTATGACAAAAAGTATGCTAAAAAACACCTCGAACAGGGAATATTTCGTCGAAAAATAGCCAAGAACCCGGTCAGGGGGCAAATCGAACAGACATGCATAGTTTAAGGGGAAAAACGTTATTAATTTTGTTTAATGGGCAAGTCGCAAAAATGTGTATAGTTCAGGGGGCTTGATTCCCTATTTTATTTTTGGAGTTTTTGTTAGTATCTCTCCAAATAATTTGAGCATAGCAAAGGGATCTTGCAAACCAAAACGCTTAGAGAGGGGTAATGATATATACCGAGCAATTTTATTATTATTCCTACTTTACCCTTAACAAAATTTATTTATTCTACACTACCTCCTCATGACACTTTCCAATATAATTACAAATGTCTTTCCAAGTTTATTTCCAATCAATACTTTGAAAGAATCGTCGTCCGATCACATTATTTCATTATTATGTTTAATCAATTTTTACAATTTCATCTACTACAAATAAGATCTTGAAAACTTCGTACTTTTATTATTATCATCCGATCATCATTATTATTGCTTTGATTGATTTACTTTATATATTTAATGTTCATCTGCTAATTATTTAGACTAACTTTTTTCTTAATTAATAAAATTAAATAAATATTAGCCGTTGATGTAACTCACGCAATAAATATCTCAAAGTTTATGCAATTAGATAACTAACAGGAAAAAAATATTATTTTGAACTTAATCATGGTTTGCACTAAAAATGCCTAAAAAATAAGAAGGACAACTAAATTGAACAACCGGCAACCATATTTATTGGAGATAAAATCAATCACAGTCTTGGTTTATCTTGCATTTTTTTCTTGGTTATTCTATTAGTATAAATCATTATAAAAGTTTAACTAGAATGTTGATGAAATAAAATGTTACAAATAGTTTACATATATTAATATTCGTAGGGGGAATACTTGAACGAAATTAATTAATATTCAACGAATTTAGAAGCACATTCATTCAATATTAACTTTCAGAATTTCAATGCGCAACAAATTTTAAGTTTTAAATATTTTTTTTTTTGGAATTTCGTGTTCCTTCAAATTGCATCCGGTTTTGAGAAGATTTATTAAATAGGATATATATCAAGTGCTAATTAAGTTCATTTAATTTCATTATATTGGTAAAAAAAAATCTTCCCAACGAAGCTGAAAGTATTAAAAGAAATATATTGTGGGAATAATTTCACTCAATGCTTTATAGTAGTTTTGCAAATATAATTGATTAGTCAATTTATATGATACTCAAGAGATTAGTTTTTTTTTCTTCCTTTTGTTTTTATAAGCAAGTGAACGTGGGAAGATCTTAAGATTATATGGAAGTTATTGATTCGAGAATATAACTGTAAATTGGAAATCAAAGAAAAATGGAGAGGATATGGACTCTACAAATAAATCATGTTAAGGGTAACATGGAAAAATAATTAAATTTCTCTGTATGGAGGAGAATTGCTCTGTATGGAGGAGAATTGATTTGTATATATCATTGCCCCTTAGAGAAGGACTTTGTGATATTTTGTTTTTAGAAACGATGATCTCACTTGAGAGATGGAGTAATACATTATTATTTTATAGAGGAATTGCTACAAGTGGGGGAGTTTGATTGGGGAGGAACGAGGAAAGACTAGCTAGAGTAATACAGTATAATACAAAATGATAGGAGTACAAGATTGCCTTAGATGCAGAAAGATATCCAAAAAGTGTTGTGTGGGTTTGCTGAATTTGTCCCCTATTTATAGGAGCTTCATGGGAGTGCCCAACCAATCAGTGGTCATCCTTTGCCACCAATAACCATCTTCTGCGAGGAGGGCCAATCGTGGATAACTTTTTCTCGCGTATTACTGCCTTCTACGAGGTGGTCCAAACGTAGAAGACTTCTTTCGGTCTATAACCATCTTCTGCGGGGAGGACATATCTGGCATGTTCCTCTTCCCATTCATTGTAGGGAGTTGGGGGTTAGCTCCTTAATTACTTCTATACACCTCTCTTCTAGTAGCTTCCTCGTGTGGTGCTTGCTTTCTCTCTTACATGTTTTAAAGACAAGTAGTTATTCGTTTTCAGAGGTTAATACTTTGTCTCTAAGTAGTAACAAGGGTGCTTCACAAGTGAGTTGTAAGAGTTAGTTTGTGACTTTGGGTGGCAAGCCTCAGAGCATAACTTGGGAATGCTCTCTTCAAGGAAGATTGTTACCAGTTATGCTCTCTTCAGGGAGGATTGTTACCAGGTGGTCCCTTGGAGAGGATTATGAGTGGGTCCTTGGAACAGGACTCAGAGATTCTCAAGAGTAGGTTCTCGGAAGGGGACTCGGAGATGTCTCTTTAGGAGTAGTTCCTTCTGTGTTTCCTCAGTGTTTTAATTGAGTGTAACCCTCCAAGACAGGTAGCTCCTTAAAGGAAATCTTCGAAGGTTTACCCAATTTTACCCAAGAGGGTGTAATCGGGTGCCACCTTAAGAGATAGCCCTTTTGAATACCCGTCTTCGGAGGATTTATCTTAGCATTAGGAGTCCCCCCAGTTCGGAGTATACTTCATAGAAAACACTCGTAACTATAATGATTTATCATTCCCTCTTAGGGTTCAGGGTTTGTGTTGCATACGTGGCCTTTCGTTAGCCACACTTCCTACAAATTATGACCCTTTAATTTTTTTCAGGTTATGTTAAATATTGAGGTTCTGATTGCCCTTACCCTCATTCGACCAAGTTGCTGCTAATTCTTCACTTTCCTCTACCATAGCTACTTTTTTGCTTGTGTTTTTTTTTCCTTATCGAACGGTTTCCTCATTATCGGAGTAACAATGGCATCTGAAGATTATTCAAGGGCGGGGGAATGAGTCATGCGGCGGAAAAGATGGACATTTCTTCGACAAAGATGGTGGAGCCGTTAATGCTTGTTACGCCACATGGAGTGGAGAGGGCTGAGGTGTCGCGACAATGTTGCACCGTCGCAAGTGTGTTTGGCACGCCTTGCAAGAAATTGAAAAAGTCTATTGCCAGCTCTAAATTGGTGGAGGATGTTAAGAGTTTGGTTAAATCCAAGAACGAGACTTTGGCTGATCTTGCAAAGTACGGGGTGGATGATTCTCGTTTGAAAGTGGAAGTTCTGAGGGTCGATGAATGGGGTCATCAACCCTGAAAGGGGTACATGACCTTCTAAGACTGGCCTTCATTCTTTTATACGGTGTTCTTCTGTGAGGTGTTGATGGCATGTGAAATGTGTTCGAGTCAACTTTCTCCCAACAGGTATATGATCATGAACTCTTTCGTGTTCGTCAGTCTAGCACTAAACTGTCCTTGCACAGTTGCGATTCATTGGAGCATTCTACCTTGTCCAGTCTTTAGAGGCAATCACCTTCTACACATTGTCACTACTTCCCATAGTAGGTGGGAGGATAAATTCTTCTTTTACAAGTTGAAGGAGGGAGCATGGGATGTCCCCTTCACATGTGTTGCTCCCAAGATTCCAGAGTCGTACGATCTCACTAGCATCGGAGAGCAGATGGAAGGTGAGGGTTTCTTTGAGCAAAAATACGATTGCCTTAGCATGATGAAGGAAGAGGTTTTCCTTTGCCTTTACTCTGCCTGGCAATTGGAAGAGGTGGACCTCCACGCATTAAGGATTCGGTCCGAGCATATACCAATTTTAGTAATATGTTTCCCTTTGTGGTGTTTTCCATTCTGTGTATAGTTGCTTGTGTACGTAATTGTTTATCTGTGTATAGATACATGGGAGATTATGAAGGGTATAGTGTTCAAGACCCATCCTCTGTATTCGTTGATTTCTTAGCCCAGTTGCGTTATCTTGGGTCTCCAGAGCTCGTAGTTCAGGTACCTTCAACACATCGGCAGCTTCAGGGATGGTCGTCCATGCTCCCAAGGACGATGGTGATAGTGGCCTGCATTAAGAGATTCATTTGGATATCCCATCATTTAAGCATCCACATCTTTACCAATTAGATTGTCAAGAGGATGTTCTTTTGGTCTTCCTACTGCTATAGAGCGCGAGTCCGTGTTGGTATGCTCGGAAGACCTAGCCAACTTCACGCAAACGTCAGTGGCGAGTCAACTTGCATTGGTTCCCCTTCCTAATCCAAGTTCAGTATGGTTCGATGACTATCTTCCTTCAAAAGTTGGGACCGTGGAAGGAATTTTTTGGCCTATTGGTGGTCTGAATTCGACAGTCGTGATGTCGGCTAGTAATGTAATCAGAGCCTGTCATGTAACTGGTGTTCCTTCCCCTTGTTCTGTGGAGAATTCTAAAGGGATGCCTTCACCTATTCTGTCCATTCCAACCAACAATGAGCCTCATGGTTTATAGTCTATGGTTGCTCCTTCCTCGTGAGGGTTGAATGTTCTCCCGAGGAAGTAGTTCGCTTGCCTCAACAGGGTTCTTCCTTTCTGGATTACACTATCACTTCATGTCGCTTTTGGCCCTATCCTCTAGTTGCCTTGATGACCTTCGCAACATTTCTTATCTCGTGGAGTCTTTGGTGAGTTAACTCTTTCCCTCACCCGTTTTTCTAGGTTACTGTTATCTTACCTCTTCTACTCTCATGGCATGTTTTGCTGGGAACCAAAAGATTATGCGATTCGTACAATGATACGACCTTCTAGAGAGACTCTCTCCAAGCAAAGCTAGAGTAAGTCGTAGAAGTCGGGTGCAAACATACCATTTGTTGCTAGTAGCTATTAGGTGAAGTGGGACGGTAAACCAAAGCCATTGAGGAGTTGTAGGCTTCGAAGAGGTCACTGAAATCCAGAGTGGACGAGTTGGAGATGGAGAATGGCCTTTATTGCCACAAGGAGGCTGAACTAAAGCGGTGGGGGGAGGGGAGGGGAATCTCGGGTACTAGTGGATTCCTTAAGATAAAAGCTTTCCCAAGCAGTGTCTGACTCCGAGGATAAGTCGACTTCCTAGAAATCCTATTTGGAGGAGGAGTTCTAGATGCGCCTTTGGGAGGAAGTCCAACTTTCCGTAGAATCTACTACTCGCTTAGAGGAATCCCTTCAGAAGTATTATGTGAGTCACCTATTATGGGGTTTTGCTGGGTGCTAGGATTTGGGTCATAGTCATAACATATATTGGGATCGAGTTGATTTCTGCATTCTGAATCTGAGGAATATTGCTCGTCCCGCCAACCCTGAGGCAACCCTGGCTCTGCTCTAAGGTACCATACCCTCCCTGAGTCTGATGCCTTCTCTGGGGCGGACTTTCGATTTGGGGACCTCTCATTCGATTCCCCCCTTAGTTGGATAGGAATTACTTTATGGTACTTTTTCCTTTATTTTGTAACTCATATGAGTGTATTCAGGGTCCCTCTCTGTCTTTTTTTTATCTATTATTTTCGAAAACTCTAAGTTTTTATGTTCGACGCCCGATTCTTAACACGACTTTGCAACACGATACTCTTTTCCTTCATGTTATTTTCTTATCTACCCGTTGGACTTCACATTTGTGGCTCTTAGGAACCACTCTTATTAATGAGGGAATGTATATATGACATAAAGGTGATGATTCCCGTCTCCTATAACAACGTGTGGTTCTATGCTTGTTCCTCATACGTGGACATAAGTGGACAGCTGATGGGTCCTACCATTTTGTTTGAACGCTGGACGGGAAACTGAATCGTCACTCATCCTCTATTAATAAGGGAAGTTCTTTTATTGACACCACACTTAGCCGCAATTTCATTTTCGCATCTCTTACTTGCCCTCTCCACACCTTAAATGTGATATTTATCACCACCCATTTCTTTTTTCTTATCGCCGCCATAGTTTTGCGTGCTACCTTCGTTCATTCCAGTGATGGCAGTTTACATAGTACGCTATTGCTGCATTCTATCCGTCAGTCTGCCGCCGTAGATAGCTACACCGTTTCACATCGCACTTATCACTGATTCCCGAATCTATCCCCAACCATGCAGCCATGCTTTCCCCAACCACGTAACGGTGAAGGAGGAGGTGTTTTGGGAGGTTCTCCAATTACATCACCCCTTATCGATCGTGAATAATGTCTGAATTGTGTTTCTTTGCCCATCCCCCAACGTCTGTTCCACCGACAATTTCTTGTACATCTCTAGAGCCAAGGATCTAGGGAATGGTTGGTTAAAGTCGAGTACGTTCCAGTGTAATTTTCGAGATGATGGAAGACATTCATTCTTTGTTAGATTTTATCAACATCAATCCCGCAGATGTTCGTTTCCTTATTTCGACTCTTGAACAGAGGGCGTATGATCCCCCAGAGGGATTCATGACCGTCTACTTGGAAAAAGTGTGGTGTGTCCGTTGATCCTTCTTCTATACTCTTGTTCATCATCTATTTTCATATTGGCAAGTGTGCCCTAGTTAGCTTACTCCTCCTTCTTATTGCAATCTAGTAAGATTTATTCTATGTTGTTTGCTCCTCAACATCCCATGTGACCCTCAGATGGTAGTGGGTGCATTTGTACTTTGTTCAACTTCTATTAGATCTCTATTTTTTAGCCTTAACCATCGTGATAACGAGCATTTGTTTTTGTGGCATCTACGGGTTATGATGCTAGTGAAGGCGATTGGTAACAGTGGTACTTTTTTGTTAGCCCTCGTGGTAGCCTTATCCCTGAGTGCCCACGAGGTGGGGGGTCGACGATGTGATTCCCTTTCTCAAGTCATGTGCATAAAACATGGCGCAACTGAACCAAATTGGTTTGTGCAATGGTACGTATAATGTCTCTTCAATGCTAAACTTCCCTCTAGCCATGGTAATGGCGGGCTTGCAACGGGAGAGTGATATCTTGGAGTTTTCCAACTGCTTCCCTACATGTGAACCTTCTATTCAATAAGTACTCTTACCTTTATACTCGTTTTTTCTCATGACTTGTTGCTTGCGATGAGCTAACTTTTTTTTTATCTACCAGGGGAGGAATTGGAGTAACTAACTCAAGACCCGTTTCACGAAGCCTTCTTAGACTCTATTCCAAATGAAAATCTCATGACTGTTGACGTCAGCCCGACATTGAAGGACCCATTTCAGGCTTTGAGGTCCCCAACCAAGCTTTTGTCGATAGAGTGTCTCCAACCGTGAATAATGAAGTACTTGCTTGGATTATGATGGATCGTCAAGACAGCGTTTAGAGTCCGATGAGGAGTGGTGCCCAACATTCCTGCAATAGCTCAACACTTTGCCAATCATTTCATGCCTCTCTCTAGAACTTCTCTCAATTTTAGGCCTACGAATCCTCCTCCGAGGGCACCTTCCGGGGAGGTACTAACCGTCCATCGCCTTACTAGTTAGAGTGTGAACGCACCTTTTATCTTTACCGAATCTATTGTGGACCTCGAATACTTCCAAAACTTTATAGGTGGGACATGTTCTGCAAGAGCGCTTATGAGGTATGTAGATAATCTCTCATCTTTTGAGTGTTGTATATGTTTGATGCCTCGTGCTATCTGAATAACCGTATTCAGTAGCTAGTTGTCTTAGGGGATGTTATTGGGGTTTATAGGTCCAACCGTTCAACTATTTACTCCATTTTTTGGAAGAGGGATTTGCAGAAACATCTCTTGAGACTTTTCATGAAGAAGAGGATCTTTAGGACTCATTTTCCATGTTCGAGGCGATGTAGCAGACACATGCCGAATAGGTGGAGGTCCTAAAGCTCACCTTGCCCAAGAGGTAATGAAGGTCGTTCAGCTGAGTGCCCTGGTGAACGACCTTTCCAAGCTCTCCCATGATTCTGAGGAGATGGTTCATCATGTTACTAACGATTGAGATGGGCTCCAACATAGCATAAGTGGCATGGAGAAAGAGCATCAACATTTGGTCATCGCTCGGATGGAAGTTGTTAGAGATCCCGAAACCCTCCTCAACTAAGGAAATCCTTCCAAAATGAACTTTTGAACATAGTGTGGATGGACTTCCGAATGTTCCAAACGACTACAAGGGCACTCACATGCTTCACGATGGGGTTGATTCTTTCAAATATGGAGCTTATGTCCAATCTGGGTCGGATGGCACATGATCCTCTTCATACCATCGGGTCACTCATATTCTAGGTGCTCCTCTTGCGGTGTGATGTTGGATCTCGTAGATATGACCGAGGTCCATCACAAGGCAATGATTCGTGAGAGAAAGCATCATGTTAGCCATCCATAGGTGTCTTGTCTGTAGCTTACTCTGGGTCGTTTTGTTATTGGATTTAATTCTGCATCGGGCACTTGTTAGCCCTTTATTTTGTTGGAAGTTTGTTGTGAATGAGTAGTTCCTCCTCGTGAACTTATCCACATGTTCATCTATTTATCTATGAATTTTTCTCATGTTAACAGAAGAGAAGAGCTTTTTTATGTCACTACCGTCTTTCATTACATTGTTAAAATATAAATGTTTGCCACATACCCAAAGTAAAAAATGTTCACGACATAGTCAAAATAGAAGCACTTGATGCATAACAAAGACACAAGCGCATGTCTACTCTTGGGAAGATCATGAATAAAACTTTCTAAGATTGAGGGCATTTCAGGTACTAGGGTACTCTCATCTTATCAAGTCTTTAAGCTGATACGTGGTCAGCTCAATGATCTTAAAACTTGGTATGGACCTTCCCACTTGGGTTCAAGCTTGTCGATGTATTTGGAAGCTTCGACCCTACTTAGGACAAGGTCTCCAACTTGAAAACTTTGAGGGTGTACCCAGACGTTGTAAAAGTAGGCCATGTGTGCCTTGTACAATTCATCCCGAGAGGTGGCTTGATTCCTCTTCTCTTTTAGCGGGTCTAATGCCAAAGCTAGATTCACGCTGCTATCCACTTCTTCATACTCTTGTACTCTCCAACTTTTCTTTACCACTTCCAGAGGTCTCATAGTTTCACTCTCGTAAACGACATAGAATGGGGTTTTACAAGTCGAAGATCTTGGGGTTGTGCGGTAAGTCCATAGTATCACTGGGACTTCTTCGACCCATTTGGACCGGTATCGTTCAAGCATATCTTTTGAGATTTTTAAGGAGGACACGGCTGGTGACTTATACTTATCCATTTGCATGTGGGTACCCTACAGACAGGAAGCGATGCTTAATCCCCCACTTTTCACACCAGTGTTCCAATTGCTCACTTTGAGATTGTAGTGCATTATGACTAACTAGCTTTTGGGGAACTCCAAATCAGCGCATAATGTTTCGCCCGAGGAAGTTGATGGTGGCCCCTCGTTTGATCTTTGCTAGAGGTTAGGCTTCGACTAACTTCGTGAAGTACTCCACCACGACCCACAAATACGTCTTCTGAGCTTTGTTGGGTACTGGTGCTTCAACGATAAAAATACCCCGCTTGTCAAAGAGACAATGATGGAGTTTGGTACCCAGTGAGTGATGTGCATATGTACAATCAATGCGTGTACTTGGCATCTTTTGTATTTTTGCATGTACTCATCGCAATCTGCGGCCATAATGGGCCAATAACAACCTTGCTAGAGGATCTTAACTGTGATGCTTCTCCCCCATTTTTCTACCTTTTGGAACAAGATTCTTGCCCCCCCCCCCCTCGTGGGAAGCAAAAAAGACCCATTGACGAATAGGTGCCACATGGTTTCTTGCTCATCCTCTCCTATTTTCTTGTGCATTTATACGATATAGTCGGCTAGAATGTGGCCTTTGATCACGGGTTGGAGAGCTACGGTGATGTCAAACTCTCCTAGTTCTAAGACCCTCTTCACCATTCGTTTTGATGCCTCCGAATGATTGAGTATGGTGCAAAGTGGATGCAGCGTAAGCACATTGACAGGTGTGCCAGAAAGTAGGCCCATAGCTTTTGTGCTTATGAGGAAAGAGACAATCTGGCCTTTTCCATACAGGTGTACCGAGTGTCGGTGCCTTGAAGAGTCTTGCTCACGTAATATATGGGAAGATGCTCACTTCCTTTTGCCCTGACTGACACAACACGGGCTGATTCCTTCCGCACAACCATGTATAGGAACGGGATTTCTTAGGGACAAGCTTTACAAGGAGAGAAGGCTTCATCAAATATTCTTTTAACTATTTGAAGGATTCTTCACATCGGTCGTTCCACTAAAAATCTTACACATTCTAAAGTATCTTGAAAAACAATAATCCTTCACATTCCTGCTCAGGGAGACCATCATGGCGTTTGCTTTTGCACTTCCCTTATAGTCTAAGAGGTTGCATCTCTGTGATGGTTTGCGCTTTCTCAAGATTGACTTCTAGTTCTATCCCTTTCTCCGTGACCATGTATCCCAAAAAAAATCCACCTCATATCTCAAAAGAACACTTCTGAAGGTTAATCTTCATTCTGAATCGTTCCATGATTCTGAAGGCTTGTGCGAGATCCTGAATGTGATCCTTAGTTCTTTTTTCTTTTGAAAATCATGTCTTCAATATATGATTTCATTGTGTCTCTGATCAACCCATCAAACATTACGAATACCAATCTCTAGTAAGTTGCCTCAACATTTTTGAATCCGAACAGCATGACCAAGTGGTAGAATTCGTTATGAAGCTAGTTTTGTTTTGATCTTTGGTAGCCAATAGGATATGATAGTAGTCTTGGTCCCCATCTATGGTAGAGATCAACGCACACCCGGTCATTGAGTCTACAAGTTAATTTATGAGCAAGAGGGGGGTAACAGTCTTTATGGTAGGAATCGTTGAGATTGGTGAAATCTACATACATATGCCACAAATAAGAGGAGAATTTTAGTGAATTAAGTACCTGATTTCTTAGAATTTTGTACAATCTTTGTGGCAATGTTACTTGTTCTAGTGTCATTTCATTGTTTTTGCAGTTTAAGTCGAGTCGGAGCAAAACGATGCTTTTATGGAGGATTTCAGCACTTTTTAGTAATAAATGGGAATAGAGCTACGACGATACCAACTGTGCAACTAAAGGAATCAAAAAACAGAACGCAGGGCGAGCAAGAATGTGATCGCGCAAAGTCATTGGTATATTGTCTATGAAGTACATGCGTCCGAGATCAATGAAATACATCTCTTAGATACCATTTTACCAAATCTGATTCACAATCTTATATAGAAAGCAAGCAAGCAATCAATCAATCAATTAAAATAGGGAAAAAGTACGGACTATACCCATCGTTTAGCCTCTTTTACGAAACTATACCCAACCTTTGAACTTTTGCAACACTATACCCAACCTTTGAAAATCGTAACTATGCTATACCTAGACTAATTTTCCGGCAAAAATTGGGAATTTGCAGGGGTAAAACCGGTACTACACTCAAAAATTAATAAAAAATAATAAAAAAATAAGAAAAACAAAAAAAAATTAAAAAATAACCCCCCCCCCCCTCCTTCCCCGTCGGCACCTCCCCCCCCCCCCCACCCACCCCCACCCCCCCCCCCCCGCCGGATTTGCAGCCATTACCGCTGCAAATCGCGGTGAATCACCGCGATTCGCAGCGGTGTTGCTGCAAATCGCATCACCACCGCGATTTGCAGCGGTGGTGGCGCGATTTGCGGCCACCACGGCTGCAAATCGCGGTCATCACCGCGATTTGCAGCAACACCGTTGCGAATCGCGGTGATTCACCGCGATTTGCAGCGGTAATGGCTGCAAATCCGGCGGGGTGGGGTGGGGTGGGGGTGGGGGGGGGGGAGAGGTGCCGACGGGGAAGGAGGGGGGGTTATTTTTTAATTTTTTTTTTGTTTTTTCAGCTTTTTTTTTTATTTTTATTATAAATAAATGAAATGACTATTTTGCCCTCGTGCAAATCGGATTGCTGATGTCACAAGATCAGAATATGACGTTTTTTGGCCGGAAATTTAGTATAGGTATAGTATAGTTACGATTTTCAAAGGTTGGGTATAGTGTTGCAAAAGTTCAAAGGTTGGGTATAGTTTCGTAAAAGAGGCTAAACGATGGGTATAGTCCGTACTTTTTCCCATTAAAATATGTTCTAGTTAGTTACATAGCTTACTTTTAGTTCCTTAGAAATATATCCAACTGCAATCTCTAGTTAGTTTTACTTAAGCATTCTAGTTTCGAACTCTAGTTATTAGTTAGTTAATTAATCAATACTTCCTAGTCTTAGTTTAATTCTTCAATGATGAAACCAAAAATAAAAGAAAAGTGATTCATTGAGTGTTTAACAATATAATCGCTAAATTACAAATATCTACTCTCTTAGGATTCAGTACTTGAGAAGTAATGTTACTTTTCATTTTATTATTACTTGATTGGTGCACTTGCGACATAGTGGGATTTAGGTATAGCAAATTTGTGCTAAAATATATTCTATTACACCTCAAACAAATCACTCATCACCAACTCCTTTCGATTTTTGGGACCAATACCACATTCGACAGCCATTCGAGATACTTAATTTATCTAATTATCGCATAATCTTGTTTCGCTTAGGACTAATGGTCCATTTTCTCTATTGTACGGCTTGCCAATCGGTTAAACACTCAGTTCATGTTGGCACACGTCTTGGCCTTTTCTCCCTAAGGGCCCTCTTTCCCATGCGAAGATGTTTTGAAATTGCTTCATGGTGTTGGTAACTCTCTTTCCTACCTGTTCTTTGATGTTGGTTCCTACCCTTACCATCTTTCCTTCATTACCTTTCACGATCTCCACCATTTTTAGGTCAGTTGCGGGTCGGACTCTCGCTTCTTCCAACCGAGGCTTCTTGTTCAATGTCCCAAGGCGTTGGGAACTTGACCTTTAGGTGTAACATGGAGGGGATCGCTTCAAGTACTCGGAGTGAGGAGGTCCACATATTGCATTGTATGTCTGGGATGGAGTGTTTACTACACAGAACAAGACAACTTGTTCTCCTCATAGTTTTGCCTCCCCAAGACATAGGTAGCATGACAGTCCCCAATATCTAACAGTATTCCCTGAATCCCACCAATTGGACTTCCAACGGTCACACATGGTCTTCTGTTAGCCACAGAGCCAAGTATGTGGGGGAGGAATAAGACATCCACTGAACTCCGGGTATCAACCAGAATTCTCCTCACTTCTGCTCTAAGTATTGTGGCCTTTATAACCAGCGGGTCCTAGTAGGGATAAACGATGCCATGTAAGTCCTCTAAACCAAAGGTGATCGTGGGTGTCCCTAGGGCTCGTGCAGCATATACCTCAAGTTTTTGGTCCACCGTTTGGGCCTCTTTGGTGTATTTTTGTTTATGTCCATCAGTAGAGCTGACCATGACTCCTAATGTTATCATGTTCAATGTCCTCCCCGTGGGCGAGTTATCTTGACATGTACGAGGTGCATGTGGTGGTCGAAATTCATTACGATTCGTCTGGGGGACCGGTACTCATCCTCGGTTGGTTTTGACCGAGGATTTTTCTCTGGGTCCCTGCTATCATCCTCATGACTTCTCCTCTTCGGGTATCACTCTTCGTCATTTGGGGTCAGTCTATTCTATTATAGCACATACTTTCCAAATGTCCCAAGATTAGGAGTCCATTGATCTCCGTTTAAAGGTGGATGCACTCATCAGTTAATTGCTCGTAGGACCGGTGATACTTGCAATATTTTTCTGTGTGTCTTCCTTTTGTTTGGATCCTTCGCCATTGGGGTTCACTTTCTCCGCCCCTCACTTGGGGTAACCCTCATAGGGGGTAATTGTGTGGGATCCATGTGCATTTTCACCTTGTCTTCCTTCTTGTTTGGATTTTTTCCTCTTTTTTGTCTTTTCCCTTACCATGGGGAGTGTCAGACGTCTTCCATTCGTTGATTTCTTCCATAGAGTTACGGATGTTTTCTTTATGCATTAAGGTTTTGACTTTTTACATCAGGTCCTTGAGATCTTGCACTTGTGTTCCCATAAGATAGTTGGGGAAAATCGTTGGGTGGGAGTCGGTGCACTAGGATGTTTGACAACATTGGAGGATTCACGTAGGGTATGTCTATGACTCCATCAGAAAATCTCTTCATGTAATCCTACAAGGTTTTGTCCTTACCTTGCCTGGGTGAACAGGTGTCCCGTGGATTTCAGGAAATGGCGGATGCACGTGAATTGCCTTACGAACATTTGCTTCAGTTGTTCGAAGTTGTAGATGGTTCCGGGGGCAGTTGGGAGAACTAATCTTACGCCCACCCCGTGAGTGTGGTGCAAAAAACTCGAAGAGTGCGTAGTTTGGGACTGGTACCAGATCCATGCTAGCCATATACCAATTGACGTGATCAGGCAAATCTAGATCATTTTTCTCCCCAACATAGGTAGGTAAACCTAAGGGCTTCATTCCAAAGGGGATTTAAGCATGGGTGACGTAGGGTGCAAAAGAGGATCCTCGATAAGAAATCTCTTCACATGGGTTCATGACTACGTTATTCAGTCAGTTATGGCTGGGCACTCAATTTTGAACGGTCTTGTATAGTGGTCATATGTTATTTATATAAAACCTTTATTTCGTCTTCCCAAGGGTTCATGTTACGCCTCAGTTCGAGCAACTCCTTCTGCATCTCTTCCATCATGTGCCACGTCGTGTTTTCTGTTGCTACTAGGAGTTGCAGATTATGTTCGGTGGGGCGGCTGTCTCTTGGCGTGTTCCTCTATTATTCCTCCTTCAGGGATTTTCTCAGGGTCTCGTGCTCTTCAAAACATGTCTTCAATCTCGTCGGAGTACTTATAGTATAGTCGTGCTCCTCGGCGGGAGAGGTTGTTCCCCCGAACCTCACTGTGACTGGTGTATTTGGATCTCGTTTAATGGGGCCCCATGTCGTGATTCGCTGAAGGATTGGCGAATCTCTCCTTTGGGGTAGCTCTCTCCACGTGATAGATTGCAGCGTTTACCAGATTTTCAAATACAACTCTCAAGAACTTGCACGTAGTCCACTTCAAGATCTCCTCCTGGAGTGGGAGCGAGGTTGTTGGAGTGGTGCGGGTAAGCCAGATGATCCTATGGAATTTCTGGGGTGAGAGCACGTGGATCCTCCATTCTGCTCCAAGATTTGGGTAACCTTGGTGAGTTTTCTTTTTTCCCTTCCTCTTTTTGTGTGACTCTCCTCCTTACTTGTTTTGCGTAACTCTCTCAAGCTATCTTACAGACACTACAAAGTTCCCACATACAGTAAAATTTGATGATGCAATATCAATCGACACCTTAAGAAGGGTAATTTGGGGATAAAGATCAAGTGAGTAATTTTAGAAACGTTGATCCCAACTTGAGAGAGGGAGTAATATATTATTATTTTAGAGAGGGAGAGCTACCAGCGGGGATCTTGATTGGGGGAGGCGAGGCTAACTAGAATAATGCAGTACAATACAAAATTCCAGGAGTACAAGATTGCCTTAGATGCTGAAAGATATCCTAAAAGTGTTGTGTGGGTTTACAAAATTTGTCTCCTGTTTATAGAAGCTTCACGGAAGTGTCCGGCCAATCAGAGGCCATCCTTTGCCACCAATAACCATCTTCTACAAGGAGGGCCAATAGGGGAGAGCTTCTTTCGCCTATAACTGCCTTTTGCGAGGCGGTCCAATTGTGGAGAGCTTTATTCGGCCTATAACCGACTTTTGCGAGGAGGACAAATCAGTCATGATCTTCTTCCCATTCGTTGTAGGTAGTTGGGGGTTAGCTTCTTAATTACTGTATAATGTTTCCATCTAGTAGGTTCTCTCACAAGTACTTCTTTTCTCTATTACATGTTGTAAACACAAGTAGCTATTCGTTCTCAAAGGTTAATGTTATGTCTTTAAGTAGTAACAATGGTGCTCCAATGGTGAGTTACAAGAGTTAGTTTGTGACTTTGGGCGGCAAGCCTCGAAGCATAACTTGGGAGTGCTCTCTTCAGAGAGGATTGTTACCAGGTGGTCCCTTGGAGTGGATTACAAGTGGATCCTTAGAACATGACTCGGAGATGTCTTCTTAGGAGCAGGTCCTCAGAGCATGAATTGGACATGTCTCCTCAGGAGTAGGTCCTCGTAGCAAGACTCGACCAAAATTGTCGTATTTGGGAAGCTAGTTCCCTCTATGTTTCCCCCGGTGGTTTAATTGGGTGTTTATCCCCTTCCTCCCCCCCCCCCCCTCCCACCCCCCGCCCCCAACCTTCCAAGACAGGTAGCTCATCGGAGGAGATCTTTGAAGGTTTGCCCAATGTTACCCATATGGTGTAATCGGGTGTCACCTGAAGCGATATCCCTTTTGACGTTGCCTGCTAGATTTGATCGGGTGTAGTCTATGAGGGTGTGACATAATGTTATCCCATAGGCGTGGCCGAGGGGATTTCCTTCGTCCTGGAATATAATCGGGGTATATTCTAAATACCCCCTTCGTAGGATTTATCTTATAATATCTTATATGTATCCTCAAATTCGATTTTTTTAAAAAAGAAAAGAGCCAATCAAATAGATTGAACTAATAAACAAACCCTCCTGATTAAATGAATACTAACCAACTCTATATACGGACTAAAAAATGTTGTTTCTTATAGAGACTACTTAAGTCTTTTCTTATAAGTATTCATTAGAGGAGATTTAAAGATTTCTTATTAATGATGAACTATTCTTTCTTGTAAAAATCATAAGATCGTAACAATAATGCCCCATCAATTTTACAACCTTGTCCTTAACGTTGAGTTGAACAACTTTATTTGTTGAATAATCTAAACCACAAAATATTTGTTAGACCACAAAACTTTCATGTGACTCTAGCGAATTAGATATGTTTAGAAGATAAGCTTTTGGTTATGTCCTCAAAAGATTTTCCATAACGTGGCTAGAGAAAATTTAACTTATTGGAAATGAAGGATTGAGTTGATAGCATGTTGATTTTGCCCCATGGCATAGTCCTAGGGTACTTGTGCAAGGTGTTGAAGAAGGTTGGAGGTCATGGTTGATTACTCAATTTGTGGCTACAAATGATCCTAATGAAGTGTCAAAAGCTATAGCAGGAGCAAATTCCACTACTTTTGAGTTTCTTTGCTAAATAAATGCCCCTTGTTGGTGAAGAACTGCAAAGTGCATCACACAATCCGTCCATCATCTACATGAGCTCGCAGCCCACAGTAGAATCCACTACTTGATTGATGTTGCAAAAGGGGTAGAAATCTATAGGACAAGCATCGTTAAGATTGAAGTCGTTGCATACTCACCACTTTATACTATTTTCGGTACCAACACCACGTTAGAGAGCCATTCGGGGTAATAACCTCTCGTATCTTGCCCAGATTTAATAACCTCTCCAGTTTCAACATAACATTTTTTTCCTTCCATGACACATTTTCAATTTATTTTGCTTTATGGATCGAACACTGAGCTTGACATCGAGCACGTATATGCACACCCTCGGGTCAAATCTCCCCGATGGTTCGTGCTCCCATGCAAATTATTGGAGTGTGTTTTGAGTACTAGCACAACTTGTTTTTCCATGACATATCGCATGTTAGTTCCAATTTGAACCCTTTTGGCAGGGTCACCCTCTACCAAATCAATGGCTTTAGTCTCGTCGGTCACAGTTATATTGACTTCAATGGAATTTTGTGTTTGTGTAGTCCCAACTGGACTTGTGTTTATTCCAGAGGGGGGGACCCTGGGGTAGGGAGCTGACACGGCATTCTTTGGCTTAGTTCTGACCACCTAGAATTTCTCCTACTCTTACCCAAGTGTGGAGTTTTACGTGTACGTGCATGATGGAAGGGATGACTTCGAATGATTGAATCTTAAGCTTGCCACGTGTAGCACTGTAAGTATTGGTTAAGGCATCCACTACATGGAACACGATAAGTTCCAGTTCCTGGTGAGGCTTTGTCCTCTATGTCATGGGACCATCATAGACCCGAAGGATGTTAATTGGTTCCAGAAAGTCCCACGAAGGAGGTCGTCGTGGGTTTGACTTGTGAGTGATCTATTTTCATGGCACACAAGTTGTATAGAAAGAAGATGTTATTGGCACTCCCGGTGTCTACTAAGAACCGAGGAAGCTCTACTTCATATATGATGTTGCAGATTATGATAGGATCTTCGTGAGGACAAACAACTCCTTGTAGGTCTTCTAGACTGAATGTGATGCGCTCGTCGAATGACCCAATTGTTTAGGAGGACAAGTCTCATGTTTTCTGTTGGGACCTGCTCATGGTGGTTGACTTTCTTCAATCATGTTATTTATCATACGACTGTATTCAGGGAATTTTGGAATGTTCTTACAAGCGGTGCCAAAATGATGATCCAAAATTACCTTGAAGTAGTCCTAAGAGAAATAACAATATCTTTACGAAGGAGAAAGATTTCATTCGTATGATTTTTGCCCTCGCAGGGTATTTGTATATAAAAATATGAGAGAGTACAAGGGTTTTTAGCTCTAGGAATTGTAGTGTAGATCTTAGTTTGTTCTTACAAATGAGCTTTCTATCTCTATTTATAGACTTATGTTCTCCTTAAATGGGCCACCCACCATACAATTAATAGGCGCGTGGCATGTCCTTAATGCTATCATTGGGAAGATGTATCTACCAGCTTTGGAAGATGTCTCTACCAGCTTTCTTTTTAAACTACGCGGCCAATACTTTCAATGTTCTCTACTTGCTCCATAATGAAATATGGATGCTTTATCAAGTGGCCTATTTATGTCGTCAAATCTGCCCCAGACGTATTTATTACATGATTGGTTGATTTGGTCTTTGCATTGGGTTGTTGGATGGTAATGGAGAAGTTCATGAAGGCTTCTCCGCTTTATCTCTTACGGGGGTTTTCTCTATGTCTGCATACCTTTATAAGCTCTCGTTTGTCCCTTTTCCGGGGTCGGGGTGACTTTATCGCTCTATGGTGTTTTCATGTTTTATTAAACTCTAATGCTTGTATAAATATATGCTTGTGTTTATGAATCACAATCAAATATAGCATGTCATTACAAATAATTTTGAGGAGTATATATAGTGTGGAGGATGGAATATTTCTATTAAAGGCACATCACTTTGTCTTCATTAGTAGGTGTGTTTAAATTTATTTTAAAGTTGGTAAATCTGCTGACATCCTTAAATTTTGTTTGCACGCGGTGTAAATGTAATCCTGGTTTGGCTATAATGACTCGATAATACTCTAATATGGCCTTCACTATGATCTTTATGGCGCTAGATCTTGTTAGGTCTTTGAATATAATAATCGGTGTCCAACGAGGTTGTTGTAATATTGACCTTCAAACGAGGCTATACATTGTGGCTGGTCAACGAGGCCAAGGACTACCTCAATATGAAGAGGTTCATCCTTCCCTTGCCTGGTGCTAGTGGTGGCGTGGGACTCTTTCTTCACTTACGAATCTTTTTTGTCTTGCGCACTTTGTCTCTTGACTTGTACATATGATTGAAAGAAGAGATTTGTCATTAGTAGGGTCAAATGTCATTTTTAACCCTTGGTAATAGTTATGTACATTTTTTGAAAAAAAACTTTAAATTTACAAAAGAATTGATGCATTTGAATTTCATATAGCTTGTTATTACATTTGTGTTTGGTTCCAAAAAAAATTCTAGTTTTAGATGCAAAATTGAATATTATATAGCAATTTTTCCTTTATAACAAAAAGATAAAAGATCGCATCGAATCGAAATCAACTCGATTTATATAGAATTGGATAATTCTTGTTTTTCTAAGTTTGGAATGAAATACTTTAAGTTGATTTAATCCTATATAATCAAAACGCGCAGTTGGGCCTATTCCGAGTGCAAAGTCCTTGAATTTTAAAATTCTTAAGAGAAATGAATTTTCAATATGGAGAAGTTTCGCGGCAAAGCTATTTTTCCACTGGCAGAAAGGTTGGGTTGGTATACCGTTGATCCTTCCTTAAGAGTAATTAACATTCCTCACGTTTTGCTTAGTACAGTAAACGGCTATGGATCCTCTCCTAAAAATGTGTGCTACATCTTCTACTACATTATTCTGATGAATGCCATATGAACATAATTAAAAATCTCCTAATACCCTGTTTGTTTTATATTAAAAAGGTTAGATGTTATTTTATCCCACCAAACTTAAATATATTTACCTCCAAAAAAATCTCTAACTTCCTAATTTTTCCAACGCACGGGTTCTCTCATAATTGGATAAGATTTCAGCTTCTAAATTATCTTTCCAACTAATTTAATTAAACAGGTTCTTCTAATTACCATCTCAATAATTCTGGGTTACAATATTTTTGTTTTCTCATAATTTAAATATACAAGAACTTATTTGGTGGTACGTAATTCTTCAAGATTTAATTCATATAAAGCACATATTTTTATTTTCTAATAAAAAAATTCAGATACTCACAAAGAAAAGAATATGACAATGTTGTAAAGATTGCTATTAGAAGATTTGTTTACTATATTTTATTCTCGAACTTATAATTAACACAGAAAATCATTTTTTCACTTTATCTAAATCATTATCTATTGAATTGGAGTTTGATTTGAATAATTTAGAGCTAATTAAAATGGATCTGTTAAAAAAGAAAAATGTCTTTTTGAAACATTAATTATGCTCAGTACCAATATCAATATGAAATAAAATTTATTAAATGAGTTCTTACTTTGTTTTTTTTTATTTTAAATCTGATTTCTTACTTCTTACTTCTTAGTTCTTACCCATTATTTTAGCCTAAAGTTCCAAGAAGTTCGCGTTTAAATTAGACTAGTTATTTTGAAAAGTAATTCCGGAAGTGGAATATTATGTTGGTATTCATGAAATTACTTTTAATTTAAATTAGTTGAAAGATAAATTAAATTTAGAAGTTGAAATCTTATCCAATTAAGAGAGAAATTGTGTTGCAAAAATTAGGAAAATTGAGATTTTTTTGAAGGTAAATATATTTTAGTTTGGTAGGGTAATAACATCTAACCTTTTTAATATAAAGCAAATATGGTATTAAGAGATTTTTAATTATGTTCACATGACATTCATCTCGAATGATGATGTAGTAGAATGATGATGTAGTAGAAGTAGGGGTGTTATGGGCCGGGGTCCCGCCGGGACGGGACCCCGGCCCACCGGGATTCACCGGGACGGGAGCTGCGTGACAGCTCCCGTTTCCTCCCGCCGGGAACACTGTTCCCGGCGGCCGGGATTCCCTCCGGGACGGGAGGAATTCCGAGTCCCGGCGGACATTTCACTGCGTGTTGGAGATGCGTGTGTGTGTGTGAGAGTACTGTGTGTGTGACAGTGTGTGTGTGTGTGTGAGTACTGTGTGTTGTTGGAAAAGAGGGGGAGCTGCGGTGGTGGTGCGTAGGCGAGTGGTCCGGCGGAGTGGTGGTGTGGACCGTGTGGTACTGTGTGTGTGTGTGTTGTACTGCGTGGTACTGTGTGTGTGCTGTACTGCCGCAAGCCCGCAACCACCATCACCATCGTGTCACCACCAACACCACCACCCCCAACCCCACTTCCACCACCACCATCGTGTCAGCACCATCACCCCCAACCCCACTTCCACCACCACCACATTTATAACAGAGATGGTACCCTCACCTCTCCCACCCTCCTCCACTACAGATCACCTAAACCCTGTCACCACCACCACCACCACCACCCCACCTTGCTTGCCATTGAAAGGAAATAAAAAAAATATGCCTCCCCGGGATCACCGGATCCCGTTTCCCTCCCGGCGGGAGTCAAACCGGGAGTAAATTTCCGGTTTGACCGGGAGGGAAGTTGCCGGGTTTTTCCCGTCTCGGGAAAAACCCGGCGGGTCGGGTCGGACTCCAAAGTCCCGTCCCGGCCCAAACAGCCCTAAGTAGAAGATGTAGCACACATTTATTGGAGAGGATCCAAATCCGTTTAGAAGAAACTTAAACAAGAAAAAGGCAAGTTGCTGATTAGCGAAAATCGGAATAATAATTAGAGATGAAACGATAACTTTACCATGATATAGCTGTATATTAAATAGCACCAACCGATTAAAATGAATTAAAAATAAACGTATTATCTCATCTTTGCCCCACTAATAGATTGAGCTTTGTCGAGTTTGGTAGTCATGCCAAGTCCTTATCGACTAGATCCCACCACTCTTTTGTGATGTATATACGTGTATCACGTCAATTGAAATTGTACGAATATTTGGAAATTGTACTAATTTGAATTAATTGATCAGCTGAGTCGCTTGATAAATAATAATACCATTGAACTAATTAGAGGGTTATTACTGCTTGCCCGTTTTTTAAACTTCTGTCTTTCTTCGGAAAATATTCCAACCATCCCTGTACCATAAAGCAAATTACCCATTACTGTTGAAGGAAAAAAAAACACGTTCAAACAAATTACTGCACTATATTGCAATAGCGATTACGTCAGTTAAATTAATGTAAAAGGCAATTGAACCTTTACAATTAGAACTAGCAATCGATTACCATCTTGTACTAGCTTTCTTAGACAAATAACTCTAAGGAAAAAATGGTAGCAATAACTCATATTCAGTTAGGAGAGATAAATTGTAGTTATGCAAAAATTTATGTTTCCAATGCAATTAACCCAGATAAATTCAAATAATTAGATCGGGTGCAGGTACAACAGGATAAAGTAGAAGGATAAAAAGGAGAGTATATTGATGATTATGTTAGGGGACAAAGACGAGTAAAATGTCAAAACCAAATAACGACCTTTTTTTTCCCGCTTTTGTTCCTCATGCTTTTAACCACCTTTCTTTATGGACTCGGGATTTTCTACACTCCTACCCTTGACTTTCAACATTAAAACAAGAACCCAAAGCTTTACGGTTTACACACACACACACACACTAATCTCCTCTATTTACGGCCCTTTTATGTGCATAATTCTAGCAAATAATGCTTCAAAAACTAACAAAAAATTATACATTAATAATGGCATGTGCATGTCCCACAAGGCAGGCCCAACTCTTTGGACAATTAGCAATCTATGACTTGAACAACAGCAACAGTGACCGAATGCACAAACGTCTAGCTCTCTCTCTCTCAATTAATAAAACTTCCATTTTTGTTTCATCTTTTTCTAGTGGATTGCTAAAATTCTCAGTTTTCCATGGACAAACATCAGCGCCAACGCTGCACCGAATGGTTTGTACTTAATTCTTTCAGTATATTACTTCTTTGATTATTAGTTTAACTTGTCTACTCATAGTGAATGACTTTAATTATGGATTTATGGAATTTTTTCTTGGATTTTTGTTATCCATATGTAGAGTGGAAACACTTAATCACAGTTGGTCTTTTCTTTAGTTGCTGGTTTTTTTTCCATATGTAATATTGTACCTTTACTCTGTTTACAAACTTTAAGAGAGATATCTTTATATTCTTTTCATGTTACATGAAAAGGCTGATAATTCTCTAACTCTCATAAATTATTCTTTCAAGGGGTTTTCGAGATGTCCCAAGTGATATAACAATTGAAGTAGATGGTGGTACATTCTCATTGCATAAGGTAAAAAAGCATTCATCTCTGCATGCTCGGATTTTATTTTTATATGTATAGTAAGAGAATTCCTAAAACGTGTGATGACGAATATTCAAGAATTCTCATGTCTAAATGCAGTTCCCTCTTGTCTCAAGAAGTGGAAGAATTCGAAAGCTGGTTGCAGAACACAGAGACGCCGACATATCCAAGATCGAGCTTCTCAGCCTACCTGGTGGTGCAGAGTCTTTTGAACTCGCGGCACAGTTCTGTTACGGTGTCAATTTCGAGATCACCGCATCAAACGTCGCTCACCTATGTTGCGTCTCCGATTACCTGGAGATGACCGATGAATACTCAAAATACAATCTCGCCTCACGAGCTGATGAATATATCGACAGCATCGTATGCAAAAACCTGGAAATGTGTGTTGAAGTCCTCCAACAATGTGAAAACCTCCTTCCACTTGCAGATGAACTTAGAATCGTCCCACGTTGCATCGATGCCATAGCCTCAAAGGCTTGTGTAGAACAAATCGCTTCCAGTTTCTCCCGCTTGGAGTACAGCAGTTCAGGCAGGCTTCACATGAGCAAACAAAGCAAGTGTGAAGGCGATTGGTGGATTGAAGATCTTTCAGTTCTACGCGTGGATTTGTATCAAAAAGTTATAATGGCTATGAAATGTCGAGGGGTCAGGTCTGAAAGTATTGGCGCTTCCCTTGTGAACTACGCCCAAAAGGAGTTACTCAAGAAAGCAAGTTTGTGGAATCAAACCGCTCAGCCAAAAGTCGATCTTTTGTCAGTTTCAAGTGATCATGAAAGACTCGTTGTAGAAACAATTATTAGCCTCCTCCCTGTTGAGAAATTCGGTGTTCCCATAACTTTTTTGTTTGGTTTATTACGGAGTGCAGTGATGCTGGACTGCAGTGTTGCGTGTAGGCTTGATCTTGAGAGAAGGATTGGATCCCAGTTGGATATAGCGACACTCGACGACCTTTTGATTCCCTCGTTCAGAAATTCTGGAGATACATTGTTTGATGTTGACACGGTTCATAGGATATTGGTTAACTTTTCTCAGCAGGAGGATAGCGAAGATGATGTGGATGATGGTTCCCTTTTCGAATCTGATCATAGTCCTCCTTCTCCTTCTCAAACAGCATTGTTTAAAGTTTCGAAACTTGTGGACAACTACTTAGCCGAGATTGCACCTGATGCAAATCTTAAGCTTAATAAGTTCATAGCTGTGGCGGAATCTTTACCAGCGCATGCACGCACCGTTCATGATGGATTGTATCGAGCAATCGATGTTTACCTCAAAGTAAGTACGGAGTCTGTTCTTTTTATACATGGTGCTGAAAGAACTCTACATCCATTCAGGAATTCATAGCTTTTCTGATAGATAGTCATAGCCATAACTGATTTTGCGATACGAAAGAATATGGCGTTCACGATATGAAAAAAACTTCTCTTTCTCAGCTAGTAAGGCCCTTTAAGAGGATTATGCATGACTTAAGAATATCAGACTGTACTCTATGTGAACGAGTTCACCGCCTATCAACGTGATAAGGCTGAAGTTAATACGGATCCATGTGTGGGAGTGTGTTGAGAATTATCCAGATGATGACTGAGAAAAAGTTGGGTCTTTGGTAAAAAAAAAAAAAAAAAAAAAAAAAAAAAAAAAAAAAAAATCTTCTATATTCCCTCATTAAGGTGTTTAAGATTAAATAGTTAAAATTTCTTTTGTAATATAGTTCATATTCAGATTGGAACCTTTATTTGTGTTGATTTGGCATTCCAGTGTGTCCATATAATAAAACTAACTTCCAAGTTGTGTTTCAGGCTCATCAGGGATTAACAGATCCAGATAAGAGAAAGTTATGCAAAATGATCGACTTTCAGAAACTATCGCAAGAAGCCGGTGCACACGCTGCACAAAATGAGCGTCTCCCTCTCCAATCCATTGTTCAAGTTCTCTACTACGAGCAAATGAGGCTTCGAAATGCCTTATTTTGTGCAGATCCAGACGACGATCCTAAACCTATGCACCAATCTTGGCGCATCAGCAGTGGGGCTCTGAGTGCTGCAATGTCTCCTAGAGATAACTATGCATCACTGAGGCGGGAGAACAGGGAATTGAAGCTCGAACTAGCAAGAATGCGGATGAGATTAAACGATTTGGAGAAAGAACATGTTTGTATGAAGAAAGACATGGAAAGGTCCGGTTCAAGGAAATTCATGAGTTCATTTTCAAAGAAAATTGGTAAACTGAATATCTTTGCTCAAAGTTCTTCAAGGGGGTCGAGCTCTCCTTCCAAGCTCTCGCATAGAACAGATTCTAAGCTAACAGAGAGGACATGATGAGCATATATATATATATATGCTTTATTTACAGATTTCACAAACAATTTAGTAAATTGAGTTTAAGTGATTTATGATTATGAGTATTCTGCCTTTCTCTCTAAATATTACTTTTGTGTATATTTCGTTTGGACAAGCTGTTTCCAGACAGTAAGAAATCAGCGTTTCTGTACATTCTCACCAATTTGGTTTATTCATAAACTCGTATGGTCAGAAACACCCACTGCAATTTTAAATACTTGAAACGAATAAGGCTCTCTTTTCATGTTTTCAAAACTTCATGTAGTGCCTTTCGAACTATTCAGACTTTAGGAGAGTTTATTTTTAATGTTCTGATAAGGTTTAATATTCATATAACTTGCCTTCCACAACAAAACTTCTTACAGATTTCAAGTCTGCTTATAATATATGTATATATTTGTTTTCCTTTTGGCCACTATGGGCAACGGCTAATACTAGTTATTATTAGCCAAATTCAGTAGCACCACTCGATGACACTCTCTGGCCACCAGACATCGCAATTGGAGAGGCAAACCTCACATACAGGCTCAGCTTCTTCCGATCGCTATCCGGCCTACTTAAGCAAGATCTCGGCCTAACTGTCACTGACTCGAAGCGTTCCTCAGCGTTCATCACACGTTCCCGTATCCTTGATTTGCCGTTGAAAGGCAAATCAAGCTCTGGATACGACTGATCCTGTGACTGATCAAGAACTCTACGCATCTTATTCCAGCAGTCGTAAAATTCCAATTTGTTCAATGCGTCAGCATCGGCATCTTTGTCCTGTTTCGCCACATCATAATACTCCTCGTTTTCGTCCAACTTTCTCCTGGAAAATACTCCGTTGCTTGGTGGATATCTCGGAGTCACTCCTGCCATTGATTTTGTAGGAGAACTGTGGTCCAAAGATTCCAGCTCATGTCTTTTATTCTTCAAAAGCTTGTCAAGGGTACGGTAAGGCATCAAGTAGAATACTTTCCCCGGTACAAGAAGTGATTCAGGGCGTACGACGATCCAGGGGAACTGGAACACGTCAGGTCTGGCGATGCAGTGGCGGGGGTACTTTGTCATGAGCTGGCCGGCGGTGATTGGTTGCGCAAAGATCTCGACGTGGCGGCCAGGGTGCACCACTTTTAGCACTTGATTTTGCCGAGTTGAAATTGCCATTTTTTGAGTTTTGGTATTTTGAAACATGTGTAAAAGAACCGAAGGGAAGGGAACGTAAGTTTCTCCAAGCTATTTATTTATAGGGTGACTCTGAATTCGGACAAAACTATTGGCGGGGTGTTTGAGGATTTTTTTTTCTTAGGAAAAAGTGTAGGTTTCTTGTGTTAAACAAGTGGTTTAATTTGTTTTGTTTTAGCTTTGTCTCTCTCGTTAGGGCCTTGCACGTCTAAATTTTATTTTCAATTTAGCTTTGTTTCTCTTGTACAACTTTTGGCATCTAGATTTTATTTTGTATTTAGCTTTGTTTCTCTTGTAATTTACATTGGCATCTAGTTACTATTTTTTATGTACTAATTTGAAAGATCTGATTTCAAGTATTCATCCAATTTTAATTTAGATTTTATTAATCAATTGAGCAATTTCACAAATTAAATATGGACTAGATAAAGAGAGTTTCTTTAACGTGGTTTGAAGTTTGAACCGCAACATGAATATTTTATGAGATCAAATTCAAATCATATAATTTTACTTTTACCAAAAAAAAAAAAAACACCGTAATTAATTGCAATGATGGCTTTAACCAATAATATAAAAAACTTGATTGACGACATATCATAACTTACTTTTTTCTCGAATTTTCTTCAGCGAGTGTGGATATGAACCCTATTTCTCGAATACCTCCAAACATGTTAAATCTTTTAGTATTTACTCAAGTTGTGAATAATCAAGATGGCATGGGAATGATAAATTCTACCATATATTATAGGGTTGAATTGTATCCATTCAAATTGGATGAATACTTGATATCAGATCTTCCAAATTAGTTCGTAAAAATTAAAAATAAATTAAAAAACATTAAAAAAAATTGGATGTCCAATGTAATTTATCATCACACATCCATCCATCTCTTGAGATCATGAATCCGGCTTTTAGTTATTAGAATAAGGTGATTCAAGCCAAGATCCAGCCGGAAGAAGATTAGCAACAGAGATTGAAGACAAAGACGCCAAATCCCTTTGGGATTGAGAGTTTATCTTTTTTTTACTCTTCTATAATGATGTTCTTTTCCGTTTGTGTTGTTGAAATTGCAATTGTTATCTTTTCTCTATTTGGAAAGGGAGTAATGATTGTTTATGCGCAATGAACATTTAGTTATGATTTCATGTCGAGTTTTATGTGTTTAGATGTAATTCGTTATATATGCTAAATGTATGATTTTTAAACTTTATGAGCGCTAACGTGCCTCGTGGATAAGCTACATATTTGATTTATGCGCTAGAAGTAGGCTAACACAACTCGTGCATAAGCTAGATCACACGAATCTATGTCTTTAGGTTATTCAGTACAATTAACACTAGAGGAGGTTGGATTGGTTACCAACCTTTAGAAGACAAATGTGAGCGAGAGTCCAGGCTGGAAAAAAGAAAGAACTAGGGGCCAATTCCTTATCCATCGAGTCCAGTTAATCGAAGAAAGAGTCAAATAGAAAGGACGGTCGAGCACTTCTTCATCATAGTACAGGCAACCGATCGAAATTCGTCGATCTTCCAGCCAATACAAATAGGATAAAAGAAGTGATCACCAAAGGAGTAAGTCTTTAAAAGTAAGCGAGGGGATTTTAGGCGCCGCTAACACAATTGAACACATATGAGCTTAGCATGATGAAACTAACTAAAGAGGAAATGGTGGTTTATCTATGAATCACATAATAAATAGTTATAAAATCAGTCTTCTAATACACTTCATCAATATGAGCAATCCTTGCTATTTAATTGTCTTAGTTGTTATAATCAAAGAATTCTTAGTTAATGTAAATCTTCTTAGCTAGTTATTTAAATCTTTTTATTAATTGTCTCATTATTTGTCTATTAAGTGAGTGCTATAATTACTCACTTTATGTGGGATCGATACGTGGAGCATGATATACTCGCTATTTTACTATTACCTGACCGTGCACTTACGAACACACAGGCATAGCTATTCGTTTCATACATCTTATAAACTATACGCTCGCCACACATCAAGATTTTGGTCTTGTTGTCGAAATGTGAAGGTTAATTGCGGGGTTTTAATACTATACGTTAAACTTAATTATTAAATTCTTTTGTTTTTCAGTTGATTCAGTGTATTGCTCGAGGTGACAGAAATCGGATATTTTGCCCATCAACCCTGAAAAAGAGAGATCATTCAATGGAAGACAAAGATATCTCTAAGTCTAACAATGATGACTCCTTAATAGAATACAGGTTTACCTTTATAATAGTGTTTTCAACCATAGGAAGAGAAAGTTCATGCGCCAAAACATATGAGCAATTCTTGAAAGACACCAAATGGAATTGAAAGATGTGTCAAAATTGGTTCACTATTCTCAATCCGGCCAACTATGAGCTCATGGTAAAAACTAGCATGTTCTCTTATCTTTACATCACTTTGAAGAGTATGAAGAAGTGGCCCCAACTATTGTTGAAATTGAGGGGAGAAAAGAAGTGTCAATGGAGGAGATAAATCATTGAAGTACGACCATGAAGCACTTTTTAGCGACGTAGTGGAGATCCAAGAAGCACAACCGCACACCATCCCTCTGAAAGTAGAGATTTAGCTTGATCCAATGCGAAGAGTTCATACACTAAAGAGGTAGCGAGATACGCGTGAGTTGTCCAAAAATCTAGGCGAATGATGAGAAAGTTGGGTTCTATTTGGAATTTGGCATTGATTATCATGCACAAGTTGAACCATTCCTACCAGCTGAAGACATGATTATATTAAAGGAGAAGCCTATGGGAAAAGACATGATCGTGGATCTAAAGGCAGAATGCCTCCTTGATTATGCTCTTACAATTGAAGAGTCTAATGCCACATGAAGAAGGAAAATTATACTATCCAAAGTGTGGAAATTGAAACTTTGACGTATGAACAACTGGGATGTGAAAGTGGACTATAATCTCTCCACATTGCATCAAAAGCGTCGTCCTACCTGTTGTATAACTGAAGGATAGATCATAAGTCACGAATGGCAAGAGCTTTACAAACCACAATTTGAGAAGAACTCTATATCGCATAAAATGTTAGTTGCAACAATCGTGACAAGCGTTTTTGTCCAATCGTTTCAGCACCAGTATTTCGTTCAAGTGAGAGCCACAACTTCCTCAAGCTAGCATGAGCTTCTTCCTCCAATAATTGATATTCACCCGCTTGTAGAACTAATTGTTCATAATCAACACCTTCTATGAAACTGTAGTCTACGAAACTCCTTAGGGGCATGGGACGCCGATTACCCCGATGGTTGCCTTCGTCGGGAGCTTCCAGGTTGCGTAATTCCCTCGCATCGCTGCAGCATGTGCTATTGCATATTCCTTACTAGCAGCCAATGAATCTCTAGCTTCATCAAGATTTGTTTATTTTTATGGTGGCCCGCGGATTA
This sequence comes from Linaria vulgaris, assembly GCA_948329865.1. NCBI lineage: Eukaryota > Viridiplantae > Streptophyta > Magnoliopsida > Lamiales > Plantaginaceae > Linaria > Linaria vulgaris. The sequence continues at coordinate 22,272,089 of OX415253.1, read as the reverse complement.
TTTTTGCCCCACGTAGCGACATCTTCTGCCACTCTCTGATTCGCCGCATCAATCTCGATCATGCATCCAAGCTTTGAGGGTTTCAATCATCACGGTACTTGTCAATAAAAATCCAACAGATTCATTTAAGCAATACAAACACCACGACCATAACAATGCACACCACTGAACACTGAAGGGGTCCACACCAAGCCCGACACTTCAAAACTTTCTTGATGTTGGTAAGGACAATTTTTATTCACCCCTAACAATTTAGAAACACCTTCCATTGATTTTCCTTGTGGTGGGGACATTTTTTCACGAGTATGAGTCACTTTGTACTGCGATGGAGCCTCTTGAAAAGAAGGCACATCACGCGATAGGATAGCCTCTTGGGTAAGCGGTGTCTCAGGATTCTGCAAGGCGTGCTCAGGTTTGTTGCGCCATGCCCTCTTGATACGAGCCTTCTACATAACAAAAAAAAACATTAATGTTTTACGTCAAAAGGTCGAGAAAATAAGAGATCAAATATGCTATTCAACATACGTGAGGCTTGACGTACAAAATATCTGGTGTATCCATAGGTCCTCTTATAAACTCATGACCTTAGTAAAATAATCACAAGTGAGGATCTTTGACCTATTATAGGCAGAAACCCCTCATTCACTTTCACACAACAACATTAAATGCGCGCATATAACAAAATTTAAAACAAAAGACGTTTTAACATATTTTCATACCCCTAAATACATCGAATTATATGTTCAATATACAAGCCAGTTTTCCAAATTTCTCGCTTCTTTTTTTGAAGTTCATGAACTCCATTTATTACGACCATCGTGCCTCTAAATTGCGGGGCTCTGGGCGTTCTTTGGCAAATCCTTTGTGTAAAGTTGAGAAGTTGAGTCCATAATATTATGAACCCAAAGGCCCAAAATTAGGAACCAAAATCCAAAACCCTAACCCGTATTTATCAGTTACACAAAGGAAAAGGAAAAGGCAAAGAAAGTTTGAAAATGGTGTCGGGATCGGGTATATGTGATCGGCGAGTGGTGATTACGGGCGACATGTAATGCTTGGGTGGCTAACGTCGATATTGGCAAAGGAGGTATTGAATGGGCAGAAAGTAGTTATGGTTTAATGCGAAGAGATTTGCCTCTCTAGTGGACTTGTCCGATAGAAGATGAAATATCACATGTTCCTCCGTAAGTGTATGAACACAAAACCATCACACGGTCCAATTCACTTCTGGACCCCTTCCAAAATCCTATGGCGAACTATTTGAGGGATGATTCCTCACAAGACTAAGAGAGGTGCATTGGCATTGGCTAGGTTAAAACTCTTCAAGAGAGCTCCACCGCCTTACGATAACCTCAAAAGGATGGTTATTCTAGATGCCCTCAAGTAAGTCAAATCAGTCAATACACCAATGGCAATATTACGATAATATTATTTTTGTTGTTGTCTAATATTCCTCTATAGGGTCTTGAGGTTTCAACCTGGTCACAAGTATTGCTTGTTGGGTCAACTTTCAACTGAGGTCGGATGGAACCACTATGACACCATCAGGGTAAGTAACATGTATTTCTGTCGGCCGCCTTTATATTGTGCTAAATCAAACACTTAATTCTATATGTATCTTCACTTCATTGTCTGATCAAGTAATGTTGCAATCTATCTTAATTTATTGATTTGAGTGTATGTCTATTTATATGTTGTTCTTTCAACAATCAGGGTCCCAGTTAACATACGAGAAACATACAAGAGAAAGAAGCATATTACCAAGTTGAGGTCTAAAGCCGAGAAGACTACTGAGGACAAATTAGGTTCCCAACCACAGATCTTAACATCGGTTAAGTACTAATACGCAAAAGCTGATAGAAATGCTTTTTACGTTCTTTACTAAAAATTTAGGATATTTCATAAACACAAGTTTTATCGCACCATTTTTGTTGTTGCCAGACTTTCTGTTGTCCTAGAAATATATGATGGTTCTTTAAGATGATTTATTCCAACTTCATTATATTCATACATGATCCCTTTGATTCGTATGGTATTTGTGCCAAAACTGCAATCATTGTATTGTTGGGTATAAGACTGCTTGCTTTTGTGGCATTTGCACCATAAAATGGAGATGCAATCATCGTAGGGCAGTAACACTTGGATGGAAGTTTTTTTATTGCATTATTAAAATATTGTAATTGCTTTTTAGGCGAAAGTCAAGATTGTGCTCAGTCTAATATTCTCAACTTTTAACCATTTCTTCTTTCTTTGAAGTGTACAACTAGCTATAAATATGGAAAATTATTGATTCCATTCGAGAGGCACCTATTCTTTGATACCAAACACACAGTACCGGAGAAGATTAATGCCAGATTCACATGATAGCAATAAATCTAAACATGTCTAATTCGAGCCCTTTAAGTTCTCTTTCCAAATTCTATGGGGATAATTGATGATTGCGGTCATTATTCTGGAAAATCGATCCACCAGTCGTTGGATAAATCAGTCTTAGGACTCGTTTGCTTTGTCTAACTAAGCCTAATTAGATTAATAGTCATAGATATAAGTTCGTTTGTTTTGTATAATTATTAGTTGTGTTATCCTATGTGGCAACTTAATTATGGGATTATTAGTTGGGTACTCCCCCTTCCAACTAATAATACCCCAAATTATCCCATATTAGATTTAAATCCTAAAGACCCAAATAGCCCTTCCTTTTTTGTTTTGTGACCAAAATGACCTTATGTAACTTGCAATTTATAACATAAACATCACCTTATCTCTACTTAGTCCGATTAAAACACCACACACACCACTCACGTCATTTTACTTTTTAGTTCAAAATAATTCATAATTACTACTGGAAACTAAGTTTGTAGATTATTATAACTTATTATACATGCAACTCTTAATACAGTGATGTTCTAATATTATGTGGATTTTAATAGAAAATTGAGTGTTTATGAAAGCACAAATAATATTTTAATATTAATCATATCATGAGAACCTATGTAATATTAGAATTTAGAAGTAGTGTCCAAAAAATAATTTAACACTACCACACCTACTTTAAAAGCAGAAATAATGAAATCAAGCACCAATATCTTTTAATATTCTTTTTACTTTCATTTACCATGTTGAAATGAGGTGTATTAGTGGCCGCATATTTTATTCCACAACCTTTAACATTCTATTATTATGCAGCAGCAACATAAGTCGAAATCTATCGAAATAAACAATGGAAACATGAAAGTTTCCTTTCTTTCAATGAAAACCAATGGAAATAATTAATTAGGTGGAAAGTTATTAATTCAAAAAGGAGAATGAATTGCGTTTTGGTGAGGATAAAATCCGCAACATTCGGGATATTTCGGCCGATTCGTATCGAAATTTCAATTTGTGGTTGTTTGATCCACATTTGAATAGTTTTCTTAAATCTTTACATCTTCTCATGGCATGTGAATTATGAACAAAAAGATGTCGCATTGATCAATTGTCAAGCGAACATTTCAAAACCATCAAGGAAACGTTCCGAATTTATATTATTTTGGTAGAAACGAAAAATAACAAAAATAGTGAGTGGGAGTTGCCATTGTTGATGATATTTGGTTTTAGGGTTTTAACTTAGGATGATGTAAGAGAAGAAATGGTGGGGTTTCTTATGACAAATGAGTGTTGTAGTTATAAAAAAATAAAATAAAGGGGGCGTGGTATTTAGCACAAATAAGTGATAAGATTAAAAATATTTGGTCAATTAATTAAGTGAACATATTATTATTTATTTTAGTTGGGCTTAATTTAGGTACATATATATATATAACAAACCATGCAACCTAATAATAATACCCCAATATATTAGTAAGGGTAAATTAAGAGTCACGCGACTATTAATTTTGAAAGCAAACGAGTCCTTAATTTTTTGTAAATTTATGTTATTAACCAACGTTGTTTCCCTTATTTTGCGGTGCCAATGAGGAAGGAGAAAAAAGTTCTTAGTACCTATCTATCTTTTAAGGACTCGTTTGCTTCACCCAACAAATCTCAATTAGATTAATAGTCGTAGATATAAGTTCGTTTGCTTCGCATGGTTATTAATTGAGTTTGTCGTACGTGGCATGTTAGTCATGGGTTTATTAGTTGGGACCTTTCCCCACCAATTAATAATACCCCAAATAAGTTTAAATCCTAAATACTAAAATACCCTTCTCATCGATACTTTTTGACTAAAACAAACTATGTTGACTACCAATTCACTACACAAAATGTATTTTATCTCTTACAACCAAAGACATAATATTTATTCATGAACATTTATTTCTTTGAGACATATGATCTAATATGTGAAGTGCAAAAAAAAATAAAAAAATAAAAAGAAAAAAGTAGTAAATACTAAAAGGCCTCCAAAAATATTATAAGTAAACAACAACTAAACTACTAAAAGGCCTTCAAAAATCTTTAATTGAAACCTGAATTCAAACCAACCATGGACTAAAATTTTGGTTCCAAGGTAAGTTTAGCGTTGTTAGATTTTGGATTGCGCAAAGTTTTGGACATGTTTCGATTTTGGGATCAAAACAATATAAAACTACAAAAGTATAAATAAATCACTATTTAGTTTATAACAATAAAAAAATCTCCCAAAAGTCCAGTTGCATCATGAATTCAAATTTTTCAATGTACTAACAACATATACATGAGAAAACGATTTCTAGAAAAGATTTACCAAAAATTTAAAACTTGATACAATTGATTATGTTTTTGTGATACAAATAATACTAATCTTTACATAGAATTGAATGGTAGCATATGCTTGATTGTTGGACATATGCACATAGCAAATAGTAGATCATAATTATTTAAAAATTAGTAACTCTCCATAAAATTCTCAACCGAGAAAAATAATAGATCGAAACGGGTTAAAATTTAAATCGATGAAACCAGCAAAGCCCATACATGCAACAAAACCAAAACCATATTTCTTTATGATATTTTATCAAAACAATGCGGCAGCAGCGTGAGATGCATTCACTTTGGCCACTCGTTGTTGATTTGGAGTTGCCATTGTTGATGCTATGTGTTTTCGAGTTTTGGCCAAAAAAATGATGGAAGAGAAATAAGAAGTGGTAGTATTGAAAGAGAATAGTGTGTGGTGAAATAATACAATAAGGGTAAAAAAGTTATTTGCTATAAATAAGTGGCAAGATTAAAATTTATGGACTAATTGAGCCAAGCAAACAAACTCTTATATTTTTTTGTTGAGCTTTATTTAGGGCAATTTAGCAAACCATGTAACCTACTAATTATGCTCAAATATATTAATACAGGTGTTTTAATAATCATGGGATGAATAATTTCGCAAGCAACTGAGTCGTAAGTGAAAGGGCCTGATTGATGTAATTAGTAATGGGGGTAGGGTAGGGTTCAAAGTTTGAACTTTGAACTTAATTTCCTTGTTACCTCAAATTTAGAATCCGTCTTTCAAGTGAAAGGGCATGTTTGATGTAATGAGTAATGGGGTATAGGGTATGGCTAAAAGTTTGAACTTTGAAGTTTGAACAACATTTCCTTGTTGAACTCAAAAAATGACCTCCAATTTAGATGTGGTTTTTTTTATAATAAATGTTTGGATTAATTGAGTTAAAATTGTTATGGGGAAGCTAGTAAACAGCAGTGACTATATCAAAGTAGTGTCTGAATATGAAAAAAAAAATGATGTCCTGTCTTTATTACAATTGAATTGGACCACCTAGTACCATATAGAGACCATTTTGTGTGCTCTCAAGCAAGAATTATCAATTAAATCTTCATAGCGACCGAAGGAGATAACTAAACTATAACAAAAAGCGGAACCCATTCTTTAATCTGTCGCTGCATGAATTACACAAATGACTACTCATAAAAAAAATGAAAAATTGCACAAATAATAGTGAACGATATTCATGACAGATAAAAGCTACAAAGTCCTTTGATTTATTTATTACTATTTTGATGAACCAGAGTGAGACCATTGCAACTTTTATCAAAGGACATTTTCAATGACAGCTAGGCGGGCTGATTGTGATCGGTTCGCTTTAGAACTGTTGATAATTATCGCGAAAATGGTGGCACTAGATTTGTTAAAAGTTAATTTAATTTCCCTTAATCAAGAAGACTGCTTTAATCATGAAATGTAGGCCAGAGCCCAGACACAACAATATCTCATTAACAACTTTGCTAGATTCATGACTAAGCATCCTATGAAGGGGTTCTTAGGAAAACAACACCAAACAAAATAGGAAAAAACCAAAAAACAACGAGGCGCGAAGAACAGAATTAAAGGTTTTAATAGAGCCAGGGGGGAAAGTGCGAAAGTAGGCTCAGAAAGCATCTTCATATATTTCCAAAGATAGCTCTATAGATGCTATTTTGGTCTTTTTTCGTTCAAGTAACAAAACACCGTAAAATATAACAATTAGAGTACAAATAGTAAAAATAATGCTAATCAATTAATAATCGGACTAGCTTGGTCCAGAACACCTAATACAAGCTTACTAGGAAAAACAAGTAAATTACAAAATCAATGTTATGCGTCGAATCGGTTGCGTTCGATATAGGCGTATCGAACCGTGGTCGTTCGATACTGAATATACTGTATTGGTCCTGCGTCGAACTGGTGTGTATCGAACTAGTCTGATTCGATGTAGTGTTGAGTGTCGAATGCAAGGTCTTCGATATGGTCCAATATCGAATGTTCTGAGTTCGATCTTAGGACGTATCGAATGCTCGGAGTTCGATGTTAGGTACGTTTGAATAAGCCATGAATGCCTCCTCCGATTACCAGGGGACGGAGTATATATAACCACTATCTCGCGTACCCCATTAACAGTTGGGGAAAGTGCATCGAACCGAAGTGGTTCGATGCTCATTCCGCTTCGAACAGGTGACGTTTGATGCGGATTTAACATCGAACAGTGCATGTTCGATGTACTATTCAACAGGTCGGTGCTGCTGGGCCAGCCCAATACCAATCCTAAAATATCCCCATCACATAGTCCCCCCAGTTTGGGAGACAGTGTCAATGAGAGATCGGCTTCCAAACTTATGAAAATAAGTCCTTGGTTTGCAGGCCGTTATGCTTATATTTTAAAAATGATGCCCCCGATCGGGAGTTGATCTCAAATAGAGATCGAGTTCCGAGCTTTGAAACTCTATCGTTTTTGCTCAAAATCATGTCCCCGATTGGGAGACGGTCAGTTGCGTACGACCTGGGTAGGTTTTTTGTACTAGTTTGAGATATTCTTAATCATAAGTTTCTTCTGAGCGGATCCCATTATATTAGTTTGTAAGCTCCTAGTTGAAGTTAAGCTTGCAGTCGAACGCGTTGGGTTCGATATTCAACCGCATCGAACGGTGAGAGTTCGATGCGGATTCTACCTGGATCCATCGCGGATCAAACCAGGGGCGTTCAATGCTGAATTACGCATCGAATCATGGCGATTCGATGCGCTTCTCTAATGGGCTTGATGGGCTTTTTGCTGCCTATATAAGGGAGAAGGGGTGGTGTAAAGCTCATTACTCTTCTGGCAAACGTAAGCACTAAGGTAAGCAATATCGAACGGGCACAGTTCGATGTGGGAATGACCGAACGTCTTCCGTTCGATGCTTGATGCATCGAACGGAGAGCGTTCGACCTAATGCCTTAGAAAACAATTACTGCTATTTTTAGCAAACTATATAGGTTTTGCACCTCATTTTTTATATTGCTTTTTCTATTTTCAGGCAAATTGTCCGAATAATCGCTTGCTCTTCCACCGTTAATTAAGGTAATTTATTACGTGCTTACTTGTGAGGTTAATTTATAATTGCTTAGCACGTAGTCGTTTTATATATGTCGCGTTAGTGTTGCAAGAGCCGAGAGTGACGTATTCGCTCGCAGTTAGCTTTTTCTTTTTTATTTTATTTCAGTTTTTCTCGACCAAGATGGTGAATTCTGAGTCAATTTATGAGAGTGAGTCGAGTAGCAGCTCGAGCTCTGGTTCTAGGAACTCTGTAGTGGGCCCTTCCAGTGCTCCCGCGTGTTCCGACATAGCGTTAGGAAGGGGCCATGAGCCCACTGACATAGATTCTGCCAGTTCACCTGTTGAAAATAATCCCGGTGTTGATGTTGGACAATCACTGTCTCGGGGTGAAGATGAAGATTCGCAATCGTCTTCATCTGAGGATAATCGTGCCTCTAGTGAGGCCGCAGAAGATGTTGATTTCATCAATAGGGAATTTGATGATTTTGCGAATGTGCCAGGAATGGCGTATAATACGTATGTCTCGCGTCTGCAGCATAGCCGCAAGCAGCTTCGCGAGAAATTCGACATACCAAATAGGTACAAGATAGTACTCCCCGATTCAAATGACCGAATGGATACTCCGCCGCCTGGGCACTTGACAGTGTTTGTAGGCCAACTTTTGAATGGGCTACGGTTCCCGATACCGGTTGAGCTAAAGATGCTTCTGAGGTCTATCGACCTTGTACCAGGACAACTTACGCCAAATTCGTATGGCCATTTGATAGGTTTTATTATCGTGATGAAGGCGCTAGGCGAGCCTCAGAGTCCCAACGAGTTATGGGCTCTTTTTGAAGTCGCTAGGCGGGAGGAAGGGTTTTACCATGTTAAAGCGATGCTGAGATGCAAGTTTTGAATGGCGAAGCCATTGGATACGGAAAGAACTGGAAAAGGCGTTATTTTTATATTAAGGAGAGTTATGAGGACGAGTTTTTGACTTATCGCTGCGACTGGTATAATGGTTCTAGGGTTGCGATACCCCCCTGTATTGTTTTGACCTCTTTGGACTGTGATTTTGTTCCAAACTTGGTGCGTGACCACCAATTTGACGTTAAACAATTGGTTGAAAGTCGTGTTTTGTCTTTCGCTGGTCTGTCCCCAGTTCCGTATAACGGGAGATTTACTCTTGGTATAATTTTGCATCTTTAATCGATCTTCTACTTTGCGTTATTAATATGAATATGTTAATAGTGTGACATTTTTGCAGGCCATTTTTTTATGGATCATCACGCCCGCATGAATCGAGCCCTTGCTGAGCAAGCAAGCAAGTTCTCAAACAACCACCGTTCGCGAGATTCCCCCTCCGAAGAAGAGGAAAAACAAGGGAAAGAGGGCCGCTGCTGAGCCTTCGGCTTCTGCCGCTGCCAAAGCCCAAGTCGATCCTTTCGAGGGGTGCCTTGGAAGCTCGTAAAGCTCAAATTCTCACGGTGCTTCAGTTCTACACGACCAAATACGTTCATGGGGGATTTAACCCTGACTGGTTGGATCTTTCTCTCAGACCAAATAGAGAAGTCTTGCCCCCCGTAGCGGAGGATCAAGCTGTAGATCTGGACGAGTTTACTGTCTTGCTGGAGAATGACAGCCTCATTCTTCGGGGAATCACACCACCGCTTGAAATGCCGCCCGTCTATCCCTCCTCTGATGATGAGGATGAAACTGATGTCTGGCGGCCTTGGTTTTATTCTATTTTGCTTTGTAATGAACTATTTTAATTTTGTTTTTTATGGCACTGCGTCGCCTCTTAATGAGTTGAACAATTTGATTAATTGCATGACTATTTTTCATGAATTTTTCTGTTGGTTTGTTTGATCTAATACTCGTACTAGTTGTCTTTTCTTTCAATTGTTAATGTTGCTCTTTACTTTATTTTGACAACTTGAGCATTCTTCTATATTCGTGGAAAGTGACCCGTTTCTCTTCGAATCTTAGGTTATTGTTTTATTCAACAGGGTTATAACCGCTTTGCTTAGTGTTATTCCTCGTGGGGATAGGTATTGTTTGTCGTTTTTAGAAAAAGTATCCTTCATTTTCATATTTTCGGATGGTCGGTATCATTCACCTTTTTGAATGGGATATCCGCTTCTTTTTCCGTATTGCGGGATTCGCAGTAACACTTGTAACTTTGTACGTAGTGTATGTCCCTTTCTTTCTCTTTAGGGATTTTCGGTATCACTTGCCATTTTGGACAGAGTGTCCAGCCCTCTTCATCGTCTTTTGGGAATTGCAGTATCTCGTGCCACTTTGGACAGATTTTCCGTCCCTCTTCGTCGTCTTTTGGGATTTACGGTATCTCGTGCCACTTTGGACAGAGTTTTGGTCCCTCTTCGTCGTCTTTTGGGATTTGCGGTATCTCGTGCCACTTTGGACAGAATTTTCGTCCCTCTTCATCGTCTTTTGGGATTTGCGGTATCTCGTGCCATTTGGACAGAGTTTCCGTCTCTCTTCGTCGTCTTTTGGGATTTGTGGTATCTCGTGCCACTTTGGACAGAGTTTTCGTCCCTCTTCATCGTCTTTTGGGATTTGCGCTATCTCGTGCCACTTTGGACAGAGTTTTCGTCCCTCTTCATCGTCTTTTGGGATTTGCAGTATCTCGTGCCACTTTGGACAGAGTTTTCGTCCCTCTTCATCGTCTTTTGGGATTTGCGGTATCTCGTGCCACTTTGGACAGAGTTTCCGTCCCTCTTCATCGTCTTTTGGGATTTGCGGTATCTCGTGCCACTTTGGACGGAGTTTCCGTCCCTCTTCATCGTCTTTTGGGATTTACGGTATCTCATGCCACTTTGGACAGAGTTTTCGTCCCTCTTCATCGTCTTTTGGGATTTGCGGTATCTCGTGCCACTTTGGACAGAGTTTCCGTCCCTCTTCATCGTCTTTTGGGATTTACGGTATCTCGTGCCACTTTGGACAGAGTTTTGGTCCCTCTTCTTCGTCTTTTGGGATTTGCGGTATCTCGTGCCACTTTGGACAGAATTTTCGTCCCTCTTCATCGTCTTTTGGGATTTACGGTATCTCGTGCCACTTTGGACAGAGTTTTGGTCCCTCTTCTTCGTCTTTTGGGATTTGCGGTATCTCGTGCCACTTTGGACAGAATTTTCGTCCCTTTTCATCATCTTTTGGGATTTGCGCTATCTCGTGCCACTTTGGACAGAGTTTTCGTCCCTCTTCATCGTCTTTTGGGATTTGCGGTATCTCGTGCCACTTTGGACAGAGTTTTCATCCCTCTTCATCGTCTTTTGGGATTTGCGGTATCTCGTGCCACTTTGGACAGAGTTTCCGTCCCTCTTCATCGTCTTTTGGGATTTGCGGTATCTCGTGCCACTTTGGACGGAGTTTCCATTCCTCTTCATCGTCTTTTGGGATTTACGGTATCTCATGCCACTTTGGACAGAGTTTTCGTCCCTCTTCATCGTCTTTTGGGATTTGCGGTATCTCGTGCCACTTTGGACAGAGTTTACATCCCGTTTGTTGGAGCGAATCATCTTGAGTCATACATTGCCATCTGGGACTGAATGTTCGTCCTTATGCGTCGTATCTAACAATGTTATGTCCTGCATAAAGGTTGATCACGCAATTTGAATGGATTTCATTTAGATGGATTAGTCAAAAGGATTTCTCTTGGAAACGAATTCAAATAATGGGAGTAGGGCGAAGCTTGATTTTATAGCTCGTTCTGCTTTGCTTCCCAATAAAGCCCTCCGGGCTCAAGTCCTCAGTGTCCCTGTTTTAAGTTAATACACATTTGCCCCTCATACTCGGCATGGCAGAGGGGACGAATAAATGTTGTTTAAAATATTCAAGATACTAAGAACTTGCAAAAAATTAAACTAGAGCACCTCAGTCAATGTTCTCCATCTGCATGGGAGCCAATGCCTCCACTGCTTCTTCTTCCTGCTGTGGTCGCGTCCGGAGTGAGGTCACGTAGCATTTCCATCCTTCAATATGGTCCGCTATTACTTCACCTGTACTGGCAGGAGTAGGGAATTTCACTATTTTGTGGTAGGTCGATGGTAATGCTCGAAATGCATTCAGTGCGGGCCTTCCTATGATGTCGTTGTATGCGAAATGCATGTCGACAATTATATAGTTTGCCAGTAGTGTTTTCCTTTGCGGTGCTATACCTAACGAGGTAGAAAGCATAAGCATTTCGAGAGGGACTATCTCCGGACCTCCGAATCCCTGAAGTGACGTTCTCACTGGTGTCAATGTCTAGCCGTTCAATCCCATTTTGGCCAGAGTAGAGCTGAATAGCACGTTGACTGAGCTACCATGATCCACCAGCATTTTCGTGACTCCATAATTGGCTATGTCCACAGTTATCACCAACGGGCAATCCAGTTTTGACATTTGAATGGCTTTGGCGCTCAATTTTTGCAGGTCCGTGGTCGAGAATGTGATCTCTTCCTGCGGCATTTCCTCGATCCTTAGTATGTTGGCCATGTTGGCAAAATTTTTTGATTCGACGAGCCTCGAAATCTTCTTCCAGCCGTTTGTGGAATCCGCACCCCCCCCCCCCCCTCGGGCCTCCTGATATCACATTTATCATGGCTTTTGATGTTGCCATTTTCAATCTGAGGATTGTCAAACAATTGTGGTTCATCAACCATTCTTTGTTTGTCCTTCCTGGGCGATGGTTTTCTATTTCTACCAGCGTTGTCCTCTTGCTCCTGCATCTTTTTGACAAACTCCACGAGTTTGCCATCCTTCAGTAGTCGTTCGATCCCATCCTTGAGATCCTTGCAATCTTCGGTTTCATGTCCCTTCTGATTATGGTACTTACAGAAGCGGTTTGAAAACCTTGTTGCCCTGGAATCCTTCATTTGCTTGGGCTCTTTCAGCCAACATCTTCTTTTTGTCGCCCCGAATACTGTCATGATGCTAGCATTCAAAGGCATGTACCGCTTAGGCGAAGCGTCCCGGTACATGTTGTTCATGTTCATGTTGTTGTTGCAGTTTTGGTCTTCCTTTCCTCGTTCCTTCTCTTTTTGGGGTGCGACGACGGGCACTTTGGTTGCCATCATCTCCTCAAAGTGGACCACCTCCTGCGTTATTTTGTTAATTTCTTCGATAGTGGTGGGTTTGCGTTTGAGTAAATCCCCACCAAATGTCACTTGAGTAACTTAAATTCTGTCAGATATAGTTGTATCATTTTATTACTGTTATAAATAGGTATATTAGTATTATTAATATAGGTAGATAGAGGTATAAATGTGCAATTAAATGTAAGCATGGTAATGCATTAACTTTCTGCCTAATATAGATCTAGGTTCCCTGTATATATATGTACAAGTTTGATATGAAAAGAATGTATTCTGAAATACAAAAGTATTCTAATATGGTATAAGAGCCATACTCTAAGAAGCCTCAGTATAATTCTTATTTTTTTTCTATCAAAGTTTTCTCACGACAATGGAGAAATCAGAGAATTTTTGTGTCAGATTCACTGGCAAAAATTATGCAGCTTGGGAGTTTCAAATGGAAACATTTCCCAAGGGTAAGAAGTTGTGGGACCATATTGTTGATGGCAGCAATGGTGAGTCTTCCACAAAAGTCACAACCGCTGAAAAGGCAAATTGGACGGCAAAAGATAACCAAATCATGTCATGGATTATTAATTCCATTGAATCACAGCTGGTTTTGTCGCTGCGCCCTATAAGTCTGCGAAAGCTATGTGGGGCAATCTAAAGCAAGTTTACCACCAAGACAACAATGCTAGACGTTTCCAGCTAGAGTCGGCGATTGCCAACTATACTCAGAAAGACTTAACAATTCAAGATTACTATTCAGGTTTTTTAACTTTGTGGAATGATTATTACGATATTGTCATTGCCAAAGTTTCTGCAGAAGGACTTGGGGTAGGACTGGCAGCAGTACAACATGTACACAAAACCAGCCAAAGGGACCAATTTCTCATGAAATTGCGTTCTGAATTTGAACCTATCCGTGCCTCTCTAGTAAATAGAGATCATGTTCCGACCTTGGCGGCCTGTTTTGGAGAACTATTTCAACACTTTGCGCTATGGAACAGACCCACATTACTTCCAACCAAGTTTCAGTTGCCTATGCTACTCATGCTGCTCATGGCAAAGGCAAAGCCCGGGATAAGAGCACTACGAAGTGCTATAGCTGTAACAAATATGGCCACATTGCTACTAATTGTACTGAAAATTTTTGTAGCTATTGTAAGCGGCCAGGACATATCATTAAGGAATGTTTAATCCGTCCCCCACGCCCTAATCAGGCTTATCATACTAATGTCACTCCATCAACATTCCCGACAACTGTTGCAAATGTTGCTTTCCAGGCGCCAACATATGTTCTAACTCGCGAGGCTATCCAAGAAATGATTGTGAGTGCTTTTTCAGCATTGGGACTCCAAGGTAAAAATAAATCATCAAGTTCTTGGATCTTAGACTAAGGTGCATCTAGTCATATGCCTAATTCTCTTCATGGTTTAAGTAATATCAGAAAATATCAAGGTTCTTCACATATTCAAACAGCTAATGGTAGTAATCTACCCATTGTCGCAGTGGGTGATGTATCTTCCTCTATAACAAATGTCCTTGTCTCACCAGATCTCTCTGTTAATTTAGTATCGGTTGGGCAGCTTGTTGACCAGAATTGTGACGTTTTTTTACTAATGATGGATGTATTGTGCAGGACCAGATCTCAAGACAGTTGATAGCGAAGGGGGCTAAGCATGGACGTCTTTTTTCGTTGGATTTACCTGTTCTGCGTAGCTTCCCTGTTGCGTCGGTTTTATCTCTCCTTTGTAATGAGTCTAAAGTCTCAAATGAAGTCTGGCATAAACGCTTTGGTCATCCTAATTCAAGGATTTTATCTTATTTGCTGAAATCTGGCTTATTGCCCAATAAAAACAATTCTCCTTCCATTGTGTTTTCTGATTGTGCAACTTGTAAACTTGGCAAAAGTAAGATTCTGCCCTTCCCTTCAGAAGGAACTAGAGCATCTCATAGATTTGAGATAATTCATAGCGATGTTTGGGGTGTTAGTCCTATCATTTCTCATGCCAATTACAAGTATTTTGTAACGTTTATTGATGAATATAGTCGATACACATGGGTTTATTTTTTTTAGGCACAAATCAGATGTTTATCCTATGTTCAGATCATTCTTAGCTCTTGTTGCCACTCAATTTTCAGCGATTGTTAAAATTCTTCGGTCTGATTATGGGGGGAATATATGTCTCATGAATTCCAATCTTTTTTACACTCTAAAGGCATTATTTCACAACGTTCATGTCCATATATTCCCCAAAAAAATGGAGTAGCTGAACGAAAGAATCGACACCTTTTAGATGTTGTCAGGACTTTACTTATCGAGTCTTCTGTTCCCCCAACGTTTTGGGTCGAAGCACTAACCACAAGTACTTTCCTTATAAAAAGACTTCCTTCTCAGGTTTTGGGTTATGAATCCCCGTATTTCATGCTTCACCAGCGTCATCCTACCTATATTGATCTTCACACTTTCGGGTGCGTGTGTTTTATGCATCTTCCTCCACCTGAAAGAAATAAGCTTTCTGCATAGTCCGTTCGGTGTGCCTTCTTGGGATATAGTGTCACACAAAAGGGATATTTATGTTATGATTCTAACTCTAATCGAGTTCGAGTTTCGCGAAATGTGATTTTCTTTGAAAATCAATGGTTCTTTCCCATGGGTACATTACCAACCCCTTCTCTTTCTCAATTACCTTCTTTTGATTCCATTGTTAGTGCTAGTGCTCCCAAAAATCAGGTTGCAAGATTCAAACCTGGCATGGTATATCAACGGAGACAGCCCACACCACCCCCTTCTGCTCATGTCTTGAAATCTGATCCTTTGCGTCGCTCCTTAAGAGTGCCTCGACCTCCTGATCGTTATGGATTTCAGCCACAAATCATAGGTACTACTTCTGCACTTTCAACCACTATATCTTCTATTGATATTCCTACTAGTTACTCACAGGCACAGAAAGACAACTACTGGCAGCAAGCCATGAAGGAGGAATTAAATGCTTTGGAAGAAAATCAGACTTGGGAATTGGTGGATTGTCCTACAGGGGTAAAGCCACTTGGTTGTAAATGGGTATATTCCATTAAGGTTAAGTCTGCTGGTAGCTTGGAAAGATATAAAGTACGGTTAGTTGCTCTTGGAAATAATCAAGAATACGGTGTGAATTATGAAGAAACGTTTGCTCCAGTGGCCAAAATGACCATAATTTGCACAATTTTGGCAGTTGTTGCTTCTCAAAATTAGAAATTGCACCAAATGGATGTGAAGAACGCGTTTCTTCACGGAGATCTCAAGGAAGATGTTTATATGTGTCCACCGGAAGGTCTATTTTCTACTCCTACATCTGTTGTATGCAAATTGCGTCATTCTTTATATGGTCTAAAACAAGCACCTCGTGCGTGGTATGAGAAATTTACGTCCAGCATACTCCAATTTTCATTTCTCAAGAGCAAGTATGATGCCTCTTTGTTTCTTCGTAAAACTGACAGCGGGATTGTAATTCTTTTGGTATATATTGATGATATAATCATTGCGGGCAATGATTCTGTTATGATCTCCCATTTAAAATGTCATCTTAGGGACTCTTTCCACATGAAGGATTTGGGTTCGATCACCTATTTTCTTGGCATAGAAATCAATGTAACTTCACAAGGTACTTTTCTATTAAAACAAAAATATGCAGAAGACTTAGTGGTGGCTGCTAGTGCTCATGACTCTTCTCCTCTTGACACTCATATGGAGTTAAATCTCAAGTTGTGAAAGGAAGAGGGGGACTTATTATCAGATCCTGCGACCTATCGTACTCTTGTTGGTAGCCTGGTCTATCTAACAATTACTAGGCCAGACATATCTTTTGCAGTACACCAAGTTAGTCGGTTCATGGCTTCACCCCGACACCTTCATATGGCTGTTGTTCGGAGAATTATACGTTATATTCATGGTACACCTCCCAAGGTTTTTTTTATTCAGTTGGAACATCTTTAGACCTTGTTGCATACAGTGATGCTGATTATGCCGGATGTAGTGACACTCGACGTTCTACTACATGGTGGTGTATGTTTCTTGGTCCAACTTTAATTTCTTGGAAAAGCAAGAAACAATATCGTGTTTCTAAGTCATCTGCTGGATCGGAGTACAGGGCTATGTCCCAAGCTTGTGCTGAGATACATTGGCTTCGAGGATTACTCAATGAAATTGGTTTTTCTCAATAGAATCCTACCTCTCTTTATGCAGATAATACTAGTGCAATTCACATTTCGGCCAATCATGTATTTCATGAACGCACTAAGCATATTGAAGTGGATTGCCACTTCATTGGTGAAGCCTTTGAAGCTCAAACAACCTCTCTTCCTCATATGTCAAGCACACTTCAAGTGGCAGATATTTTCACTAAAGCTCTAACGAGGCAGAGGCACGACTTTCTAACAAACAAATAGGTAGAGCTTTAGTGAATGTAAGCTTTAGATAAAGTCGCATCAATTTGAGGGGGAATGTCACTTAAGTAACTTAAATTCTGTCAGATATAGTTGTATCATTTTATTACTGTTATAAATAGGTATATTAGTATTATTAATATAGGTAGATAGAGGTATAAATGTGCAATTAAATGTAAGCATGGCAATGCATTAACTTTCTGCCTAATATAGATCTAGGTTCTCTGTATATATATGTACAAGTTTGATATGAAAAGAACGTATTCTGAAATACAAAAGTATTCTGATACCAAAGACTGTGTTGTTGGTCGCTCGAAAGAGTATACTCGTTATCATCTCTCCAGATGAGTTGTCTATCCTCAGGAACTCCGCATTGAAACGTCTCATAGTCTTTTAGACTTTCATTGGTTTCCTGCTTCATGGTATACAGATAGAAAGTGATCCAAGAGCAATCTAGCTTGACTTGAAAATTGATCTTCAAACATTTTCCTTAGTTGTATGTAGCTTTTGATTGATCCTGGAGTAATCCGAGTAAACTAGTCCATTTATACCCCTGATAGGGTTGTTGCGAATATTATGGCATGTATGTTCTCTTTGAACCCATACAAAGGCAGTTTCCTGTCCAAATGGAAGAGGTGATCATGGGGATCAGACTATCCATCGTAAGTTTTGAGATCAGGGATCTTTTCCCCGTACCCTAAGATCTCTGCTTCTATCTCTTCGGAGAACGGGCTGCTCCTCGGAGCATCGCCTCCTTGTCCCATATGGGCTTCGATTGCAACTTTCTCTCTCGCAAGCCTTTCCAGTCTCCTGGTCATTTCATCATGTTCCCTTCTGGAGTCATGACTCTCCGCACGTCTTTTGTCGTCTTTATCCTCTCTCCTTCTCGGTTCATCCTTTTGATTTCCTCCCTTTTCTTTCCTTCTTGTCTCGTGGTGCCTTCTCGATTGCACCTCGATTGACTTCGGCCTTCCTCTATGATCATCGCAGGCCGACTTTTCTTTGTTCTGTTGTTCTCCTGATGCATGTTTGCTCCTTCTGTCGTCCTGCCGCGACTTCTCCTTGTCCGCTCCTCTCGAAGCCCTGGCCGCGGAACCTTGTTCCCTTATGGCCTCTGCATGCCCGACATGTGGTAGTGTGTGCACGGGCGGTGCGGGGGTCAGCACTTCTACCAGTGTGGCCTTAACCATTGCCATGATTTCATTTCTCAAGTTATTTGGGATCGAAACAGTAGTTGTTGTCGCCCCAGTTGCACCTGCTTCAGCTCTCGGTGCCTCCTCTCCTTGGGGCCCCGACATTTCTTGCCTTGCGGGCGTTTGCACCCCAGCGGGTATTGTCGATGGTCTCGCATTGTCCGGAATGGTCTGGTCAGGGGTCGCCCGCTCGGCCTCTTCATTCTGGCCCTCTGCAGCTCTACCGCGAGATCGGGTAATTCTAGAAGTCATGCCTAATAAACTGGTAAAATATGGTGTTCCCACAGACAGCGCCAATATTTTGGTCTTATTTTGTTTAGGTAACAAAACACCGTAAAATGTAACAATAAGAGTACAAATAGCCAAAATAATGCTAATCAATTAATAGTCGGACTAGCTTGGTCCGGAACACCTAATACAAGCTTACTAGGAAAAACAAGTAAATTACAAAGTCAATGGTATGCGTCGAATTGGTTGCGTTCGATATAGGCGTATCGAACCGTGGTCGTTCGATACTGAATATACTGTATTAGTCCTGCGTCGAACTGGTGTGTATCGAACTAGTCTGATTTGATGTAGTGCTGAGTGTCGAATGTAAGGTCTTCGATATGGTCCAATATCGAATGCTCTGAGTTCGAGCTTAGGACGTATCGAATGCTCGGAGTTCAATGTTGGGTAGGTTTTAATGAGTCATGAATACCTCCTCCGATTACCAGGGGATGGGGTATATATAACCACCGTCTCGCGGGCCCATTAGCAGTTATAGAAAGTGCATCGAACCGAAGTGGTTCGATGCTCATTCCACTTCGAACAGGTGGCGTTCGATGCGGATTTAATATCGAACAGTGCATGTTCGATGTACTATTCAGCAAGTCGGTGCTGCTGGGCCGGCCCAATACATGATATTAGGCCAATCCTAAAATATCCCCATCAGATGCTCTTAGCCTAGACAAGAACGGAATTATTTGATGAGTCCCCTATACTTCCCATAGGAATATATATAGATGCGCAAACACATTCATTGATGCGGCAAATGCAAGTTCTATCGAACTGATGGACGGTTTAATTATGGTGCATCTTGTAATCCGCAAAAAAGCTGTATATATAAGGTCTTACAAGCGTATTTGTGATTATTGTAGTGTGTTGTTTTGTGGCATGCAGTTAAGCCCAAAACTCATCGCGACAAGGAGTTCACAGAAATTATAAAAGTAAGGTCTGTAGTACCCCTTCTTATAATACATAGTTTATAAATGACATTACAATTTAAAAAGGGCAACAAAACCCAGCATTGGAGGAAAGGGCTGACAGAAGGACGAAAAATATCACCCTCAATGTGTCTGCTCGATTATTCTATTCTATGGGGGCCGAAGAATGCAATTTTGGGTATAAGAATTTGCATGGCAGGGGTCACTCACATTAGAGAAACTTATTTATTACTACTCGTTTAGTAGGTTAATAGAAGCAATCACCATAATCATTCAGAAGTCATAATTAGTTCTCCTTCAATATCTCATGCCTATCTATACAGCATGCCATGCAACGGTCAAAAGCTCCACTTTCTTCTTATAACTTCAAACAAAAGCTTCAGCTCCCTTTACGACAATTTTCCTACCATTTTTTGCTCTCTTTTCACTCCTCTATTATTATTATTTTTTTATTTTTTTTTGCAATGGTCACTACATTCTTCTTCATTTTGTGAACTATTGAAATAAAGTTAATCCTTTTGGTCTCGATCTACTTGTGATTCCACAGATAGTATCTTTTTCATGGCGCACAACAGCTTCAAATGGTTCATCTTCTTACTGCTTTGTGCTTTTTTCAGAAGCACTCATGGTGATCAAGATGGTACGTGTTCTTTTGTCCATATTTATTTTTTAGATGCAAATAGAACAGCATTCGTAATGAACGCAGAAACCTTAAATGACAAGGAAATTGTATTGTGTTTTGGTACAGGTTTCTTAAGTTTAACGTGTGGTGGACGTGGAACTATAAATTACGCCGATTCTTCTAACATTTCGTGGACACCCGACTGGGATTACGTCTCATCCGGAAACACGTCTACTGTTATTTTTCAAGAGGGAACCTCTTCAACACAACTTCCTGTCCGATTCTTCCCTGTTTCACAAGGCGGGAGAAACTGTTACAGGCTTCCCATAAAAAATACCTCATCTTTGGTTCTTGTTAGGACTAAATTTGTATACAAGAACTATGATGGTCTTGGAAAACCACCGGTATTCTCTGTATCTCTAGGTACAACAATGACCACAACCGTGAATCTTGCTCATACGGATCCATGGATTGAAGAATTTATATGGCCGGCGGCTTATAAGGAAGTCTTACCTTTGTGTTTTCACTCTATTCACAATGGTGGACTCCCCGTTATTTCATCACTTGAGCTCCGGCCCCTTCCTCAGGGCGCTTATAGCAATGCAATGGGAGATTCCATGGATAGACTACTAAGGAAGTCCTACCGTATAAATTGTGGTTATAGTGATGGATCACTAAGGTAAGCTACATTTTCTGTTCCCTTTAAAACATATATTTCTTTGAGGTAGGTATATTTGTAATTTATGATGGAAAAATTATTTTGTACAATGTAAGGTATCCTCTTGATCAATATGATCGGATATGGGATGCTGATCAAGATTTCTCCCCTTATCATGTGTCTTCTGGTTTTGACATTCAAAGTAACTTTAATTTGTCGAACATTAAAGAGAGTCCACCCACGGCCGTGCTTCAGACGGCAAGAGTCTTGGCAAGGTGGAACCATCTGATATATAGGCTGCCCTTGGATAATCGAGGAGATTACCATGTTGTTCTCTACTTTGCTGGAATCCTGCCAGTGTCACCAACTTTCGATGTGCTGATTAATGGTGAAGTGGTTCAATCAAACTATACGGTAGCACAATGGGAGACTAATACTCTCTTCTTTACTGTAAAAGGGATCAATAGTTTGAATATTACCTTGAAGACTATCAGCTACTACCCTTTAGTAAATGCTCTGGAGGTTTATGAGATCCTTGATATTCCCTTAGAATCTTCCACAACCACAGGTCTGAAAAATATTCTCAGTTTTAGTTAGTTTTCTTCTACAAATGTGGTAAAAGGTTTCATGTTTGAATGTGCATTCTTAAGATGAGTATGTGTGTCTGTTTTTGCAGTCTCAGCGCTTCAGGTTATTCAACAATCGACCGGCCTAGATCTGGGATGGCAAGATGATCCGTGTTCTCCTACGCCCTGGGAACAAATCGATTGTGAAGCAAATCTTGTTACGTCATTGTATGTTAATCTCAAATTTATTTTTCTTATTATCTCATGTTAACATTCAAGTGATGGCTCATATTCCATACAGGAAGCTTTTTGATGTTAACTTAAGGACAATCAGTCCTACATTTGGTGATTTGCTGGATCTTAAAATACTGTAAGAATTATATATATAATAAATAATTCACAGTTGCATTTTCCTAACTAATATAGGTGTTAACTTACCTCACATTTGTTGGTGTTTGCTTGTAGAGACTTGCATAACACATCTTTAGCCGGGGAAATACAGAACTTGGGCGGACTGCAGCATCTTGAAAAACTGTATCAACTCATCTGCCAAATTTCTTCAGAACTAAATTTCATCAATTGCGGCATTTCAGGAAACTCATGAACTGATATTGCAGGAATTTGAGTTTCAACCGGATAACTTCGCTTGGTTCTGAGTTGGAAGATTTGATTAACATACAAGTCCTGTATGTTACTAGCCACATTTGAGATAGTAGTATCGAGCTATATGATGAATTTGACGTGAAACGGAACCGTCTTTTCGCTTTATATACTTTTTTCTGAAAATTTCTGTGGTTTTTATACTCAGGGATCTGCAGAATAACAGTTTGCAAGGAACAGTACCAGACGGCTTGGGGGAACTGAAAGACCTTCATTTGTTGTAAGTTATAGACGCAAACCCCCAATTAAAAGAAAACTTTCCTGGTAAAATGCTGATGGAGTGAACTAACATCCCTTACATTTTTAACAATATAATTATTTTTAAGGAATCTGGAGAACAATAAGCTACAAGGTCCACTCCCACAGTCGTTGAACAGAGAGAGTTTAGAAGTCAGGTAAGCAAAGTTAGTATGTCATTTTTTTTGCTTCACATATTAACCAGGTTTACTATAGCGTCGGTTGGTTTTTTCTCAATTTGCAGAGCATCAGGCAACTTGTGTCTTTCATTCTCATTGACATGCGCTGATCTTCCAAGAAACGTTTCACTTCAGGATCCACAAGTTACAATCTTTACTCCAAAGAAACATAAAAGCTATAGTCATATAACAATTCTACTTGGTGCAGTCGGGGGAGCTGTCATTTTTCTTATTGTTACTGCCTTTTCAGTGATCTTGTTCGTGAAGAGAAAGAAAGTCGAGACCTCATTTACGCCAAGTATGAAGATCTTCCAAAAATTCAGTATTATAGAGTTCCAAACATTTTGTTTCATTAATGGATTTTCGTTTACTATAACATTCTTAGGATCTTCAATGGATATGAGTAACTGGGATTCAGCAAGAATATTCACCTACAAAGAGATCAAAACTATGACGAACAACTTTAAAGAGGCCATAGGTCGTGGTAGTTTCGGATGTGTGTACAAGGGGAAGCTTCCTGGAGGCAAACTAGTTGCTGTTAAAGTCCGTTATGACAGAACTCAACTTGGAGCCGATTCTTTCATCAATGAGGTCTTGCATATAACTTTGAAAAACATAGTACCCTGATTTCTAAGGAGTTATTCCATGTCACTATATTCTGGTCCATCCTTGATTATAATCTCTTCGATATTTTCAGGTATCTCTTTTATCGCGAATTAATCACCAGAATCTTGTATCTTTGGAGGGATTCTGCTGTGAATCAAAGCAACAGATACTTGTTTATGAATATCTATCTGGTGGATCATTAGCCGATAACCTCTATGGTACACTTAGCGTAATTTTAGCCTTTTTCCTCTTTTTACCTTAACTTGATCCAATTCTTTTCATGAATAACTATTGACTATCATTTTACAGGTACAAATAGCAAGAAACTGAAACTGAGCTGGATTCGAAGGCTGAAAATTGCTATTGATGCAGGAAAAGGTAAATAACTTCCATCTTAAACTTCTCAACAGTGAACGAACACTATTAATAAAGCAAAAGCATAACTACTATCTGTTTGTTTGGGAATAAGGTTTGGATTACCTTCACAATGGAGATAGTTTGCGTATAATACACCGTGATGTGAAGAGCAGCAACATTCTTTTGGACATGGAAATGAATGCTAAGGTCTGTGATTTTGGCCTTTCAAAGCAAGTGACTCAAGCAGATGCATCACATGTGACTACGGTCGTGAAAGGGACTGCCGGCTATCTTGATCCAGAGTAAGATTTTATTCGAGTCGTTTAATGAACTGCATTAGTCCTTAAAGAGTTGATTACTAATAACTTCATGCATTTTAATGTGTGTTTCAGGTATTATTCCACTCAACAGTTAACGGAGAAAAGTGATGTGTATAGTTTCGGAGTGGTGCTCCTGGAGCTCATATGTGGGAGAGAACCTCTCACACACTCTGGAAGTCCAGACTCCTTTAATTTGGTTTTATGGGTACGTAAGCAGGCTTCTTCTTTTCACAAACACACACACATTCTGTCTTTTAAAGGATCATTCTAAAATTCTAACTGTATGAACTTTCAGGCGAAGCCATACTTACAGGCTGGTGCATTTGAGATAGTGGATGAGAGCATGAAGGGGAGTTTCGATGGGGAGAGCATTAGAAGGGCTTCTCTGATAGCTTGCAGATCGGTTGAACGAGATGCATTGCGTAGGCCGACTATTTCGCAGGTGTTGGCTGAGCTCAAAGAAGCTTACAGTATCCAGCTAGCATATTTAGCTTCTACGGGTCTTGTATAATTTATTAATGTCCAATACTATCAACTATGTATTATGCATGAGGCCGGGTTATGTATCAAAATATTTGCATTTGGTCGGAGGAATATAATTTATATATATGTGAGAGCACCAGAGATGTCGATGGGAAGTACATATGACTATAGTCTATAATTTATGAGTAAATAAGATTTGATGATACTATACTAATACATGTGCATACCTACAGTAAGTATCAGAATAATCCCATCTTAAGCACCAATTTCAAAGATCAAAAGGATATGGGATTTTCCCTTTTACAAGGAAGAAATCATAAAAGTTATGATGTTACCAGCCAGATTAACAACTTGGTATGAAATGAAATACATTACTAGGGGAAACACAAAAAAAAAAAAAAATACAATAAAAGAAACTGTAACATGTCTATCTATGTGCTTCGAACTCCTTTCTGTATGGTAAATGTGTGCTTAAAATGATGAAACCAGTGTGTTGTTCCCACAGAATTAAAGTGAAGTATCAGCAAACTCATCTATCGCATACCATGAGAAGAAAACGATGCACATCCGAGCACGTGTATCCAGCACCTTCAATCCACAACAAATGATACCAAAAAAAAATTAAAAACACTATGAGCATCAGATAACAAGAAATATGTTAGAGAAAGGGAGAGAGAAATATAGAAAATACCCTGAAATTATAAAGCACCGGAAAAAGTTCCACCGAGTTGAGGTTTGCTAATAACCAGAATATTTGATGTGTTCGAACAGATTAAAGTATACTAACTTGAGTTAGCAACAGTCAAGTTCCGCAGGGAAGAGAGAGTGTACTCATTGGCCAACAGCTATTTTTTCCCTGCCATTTTGGAAAAACCTTTAATCAGAGTATCTCTCAAGCAAACATCTTTCCAGTGTTTGAAGAAGTACAGGAGGAATAACTCACCTTCACTTTGGTTTTTTTTAGAGTTTCCAATGACTCGGAAAGTTCCGCTTGTCTCGATGCTGTTGCAAACAGTGCCTACACACAACATTCTTTAGCTTGTTGGTGGTACTTACTATATATTAAAGATCAGGGAGAAAAAGTAATTGATTTTTTGTTTAGCATATCTCACCTTTTTAGTCTTGCGCAACTCATACTCGAGGGATTTTATGCGATTTAGCGATTCCTGCAGTATGTCCTCTTTTTCTGGTGTGATTTTTGTTGGTTTATTCAAAAGTTCAGCAACAGCATTTTCCAAATGCTGCAACTTCTGGCAACATGGTTTGACAGCCTCCCGGGTAGTTGGCCGTGCAAACTTGGGACCTTGGTGCTTTTCTGCTATCATCTTCGTGTTCCCGTCCTTGATAAATATTCTGACAATCCCACCAAGCAAAACGTATAGGCATGCGAGTAATCTGAATAATACATTCACCACTGGGGTAGAGAAGGATCCCTTTGCCGGCCTCATTACACTAGTCAATGCTAGAGTAAAGTCCAAATCAGAATATCACCAAACTATGAGAAAGCATGATTAAATAAGACAAACATGTCCACAATGTGTTATATCAACGACTAGAAATCCATATAGACTTTTCCAGAAAATCAATGTTCTAATTGTAAAGTGTTGACTACAATGAACTGAAGAAAATGCTTTAGTTAGTCTTGAAAGACCATCACTACTTTATGTATAAAAACCACAATCACAATTCTTATTCTACCCTTAACACACTCCTCAAGCTGGAGCTTATTTATCACACTCCAAAACTTGTTTCATATACTTGAACCTTGATCTACTCGCTGCTTGGGTAAATAAATCAACCAATTAAATGGTCACGAGATTTAACGTGTGAAGTACAAATAGTCTTATCTCAAATCGTACCTCGCCCAAAATGGCAGTGTACTAGTGTTAATTACAAAGAACTGAAGAAATATCATTTTATTCTTGGAAGACAATCACAAGGAATTAAAAGAAATTAAATCTTTATACACAATGTCACAATGAGAACAAGGAAAGTCTAAACACATTATTAACCAAGATCAGCTTAATCCATTATATGCAACATAGAGGTGAACATTATGTCTCAAATTAAAGAGGAGGAGCATATTGGCTACTCACTTGCTGCCCAATGATTGTCAACCTTAGCCCCAACATTATAAGCTTCCGATCTTGGTACTTCTTCCTGAGTCTGCTCAACGAGCAATAAAGTTTCGGGTTGAACATTTATTATAGGGAAAATTGCTTTCACTTGCCTTTTGTGATTAAACAGGAAAATAAACATACTGTGCAGCAAAAAGACTTATGAAGCAGATATAAACACATCTCTTAGCTGGAAATTAACACCCAAGGTAAAACTTGAGTTCCAGTCCGCGAACCAACTTTACAAGCAAACCAGAGGTGGAATTTATTCAATAACAACTTCATGAAACTTATATGTACCATTTCAAATCTGAATGAAGGTCTTTTTCCGAGCCATAATCTAAAATGACTAAAGGAGCACCACCAACCTTTATAATGAAATAAATTCGGTCAAGAATATATGTAGAACTGAGAGGGGATATTGTAAAAGGACTTCTGGAAAATAAAAGTAAATACTTAGCCTATACTATTGATTTGTCTTTAAGGTTAACATTTTGTCATTGCTTCAACAGGGCTTTAGATTTTGACTTACTTAGAGGCCTTTTTCTTTTCTTTTCTTTTTTATGGAGGATGGTATACTCGTTCTGACAACTCGAGCATCACCTACCAGAAGCTTTCCTTCACTCTGGTGATACTTTCATTCGACAGATAACCAACTGAGAATACACATTCAAGCATCATAATACATGTACAACTAAGCCCACACCAAATATTTGACGAAACTTTATAAGCAGAACCGATTTCTTAGGACTCTTACATTGATACAATGATATGGTCCTTCCATAGTACCATAAGAAAAGGTTCTTGAGCCAGAAGTTTTAACAGCTTCATTCCTTGGGACCTGCGCAGAGAAAAAGGCGTTAGTTGAAAGACAAGGAATTAATTGACTAGAACAATCCGACTTCATTGTTACTCTAATAAACTAGTTCGAGTATCATGCATACCCTGTAAAAGAATAAAATGTTAGGCATCTCAAATTATTGAACGCCATTTTATTACCTTCACATCAGTTAGCTGAATATCTAAACTATCATTGTCTGAAAAACTTGTAATCTTTCTTGATAATATTGCTTCCCCATCATCTAAAGCACGTACCAGCTGCAAGTCGGAGTTGATTAATCCTACTTAAATGTCAAATAGGTGACAAACAAAAAACAAAATCTTTCTTTTTTCATTTTAACTTGAATAAGTGAATATATGTAGCAAATGACATGATCATACCTTCATCAGATGTGGATCATTCCAGGGTCCCTTGTCAGATCCAAGACACCCTCCTTCATTTGAGCATGAGCAGGATCCACCCAGAAAATCTGGCAACTGACTGTTGACGTAAAAAGAACAGTTCACTTATTTATCAAAAGAAAAAAGAAAACAAACTATTAACCTTTTATCATTTCGTTGCAATTCTTGCTTTATCAGGAAGAAAGACTCCTACCTAGCATCTATGGCTTCCAATAGTTTACTTTGGTATTTACTACCTAATACCTGTATGACAAAAAACTTATGTACATTAAAATATTGATTTCTCCAAATCTATTCCATTGAAAAAGATATAGATCCTTTACATGTATTTTTGTCGTTGTCTTAGGATCAAGAAAGCTTTTTGCCCCATTCCATAGGCACTTGAATCCGGTACCAGCATTAACGATGAACATGTGATGCAATGTCTGAACTCAGTGAGAATGATAGATCAGGGGCAAAAAGTAAGAATAAGTAGCATGAAAAAAAGAAGCTACTATTTCGAGCAAAAAAAGAAACAAGGCACCTCAGGATAGTTGTTTGAATCTATTCTCTGCATGCGCATCACTAGATCATGAGCAACCTTCCCAAAACTCATCCAGTTCTGCATTGGGGGATTAAAACCTCAAAAGACACATTCGTATTGGCAAAAGAAATCACAATCTGAAAAGTTATTTACAGAAACAAAATAAACTTAATATCTGAGTCAGGACAGACCATCCCATGTACATCCAGAATTGTTGTCGTTGAGTCGATATGCCGCTTGGCTGCAATGGAACACGCTGGAAACCTTTCTGCGAAAGCTTTTTCGAAGCCTTGAATATGATATTTTAAAAACCTATCCACTGTGGTGACACTCATAAGCTTGCTAGGTTCAACTTTGCCTACTCTTTCAATGTATACAGGCCTTCCTCCTTTATCCACACCATGATAACCGTGAGGGTAATATTGCCGAACTTCTTCAAATTCATCATAAACATAATCCTGAACAAAGACCAACGTCAAACACTTGTGTCAAATTGTTAAAAGGCAAACTGATGTGGATAGCAACTGAAAGAAAATTTACCTGAAAAGATTTTGATGATTCTTCAACGCTCCATAACATAATTAGATATAGAAATACAGAAAAGACATGCTACAGAAATTTCTACTAACATGCCGTAATATCAGTTTTTGAAGAAAGACGGAATTAACCAGCACCGACTAATCTAGCAATGAGGTTTTTATGGTGTCTCCCTTCAACTCACTTATGCTCTGAAGACAGTGTGTTAGCTATTACGGAACCAAATTCAAATGATTGTTATCCAAGGGAGCATAAGAACATCTGAGCATAACAAGACAGCTGTTTCAGTTACACTTCCTCAGCAAAGTAAATAGTTTGCATCAGTAACAATTGTAATTTTAAACTGGTTGGTAGATCATAGTAATTTCCCTTCACTAAGATATCTGATCAAGCACTAGGACACAATCATCAAAACCATATATCTTCAAGAAGAAATAGATAGCAGAATGACAAAACATAAAATCATTTGATGGCATCATTTACCTGAATAATAGAGTCTACTCCGTTCTCTTTCCTCCAGTTCAACATTTCGTCCCACATCTGAACTGTTTTGTCAAGGTCAAACTTCCTTGCTTTCAAGAATCTGCAACGGTAGCCAATTCTTAATTTGGCGATAATTTCTTCAGGACGGAATGAAATGCGAAACAATGTTGTCGAACTATATAATTTCTTTATTACAGCAAAAGAGTAAGGAACAGATAAAACATCAAGAATACATAGCATGACGTGCCGAGCCAAGCATTTGTGCAGAAGTTTTCAGCCAAGCTGGTTTCACAAGAGTTGAACAGTTCATTAAGAGATAACAGCTAATCTTAAAAATGGTCCAAAACACTCTATGTAAGAGAAATCACCACAGCAAACTCAATTTTTAATATCTTCATTAAGAATTCCCCCTGTTGTCACAAGGCCACGACAACACTTTATACCTCATTTATAAAGAAGAGAAAGACATACACACATTTTTTAAGTTCCTCTCCTAGAATTTATGGGGATAAGACATATATGGACCTCAAGAGAGTATGGTAATCATCGTGACGAGGCGGAAGCAGGTCTCTTTCCATCAAAAGCTGACGGAATTCATCGACAGCTATCTCTTCCTCCTCGTCCACAATTTCCTCCTCCGTAGAAATGGAGGCGAATTTGCATTTGCAGTGCGCCTCAACCCGTTTCCTGGTGGTGGTGGATTTTGTCGCCATTGACTTTTTCCTCATCCGGCGTCGTTTCTTCTCATCCGCAGACGACACAACTTCGTGATTTCCGCTCTCATCTTCGATGATCACGGGAGCTATTTCTGAATATGGCAAAAGAATTAATTCAAATAAAGAACACGCGCGCGAATAATTAGATAAATAAATAAAAGGACGACGACTAAAAATTACCTGGCATTAATGATCTTGATCAAGTATTTCATTACAAGTCAATCTGCAGAGTATTTCAATGATGGTTAATGAATTAAACCTCACGCTCGTGAATTTGGAAGTTAAAAAAATGATTGAATAAGAGAAAGGGAAGGCGCCAATGTTGTAAATTCTTACACGACCAATCTAAGGCCTTCCGATAACAAATTTGATCCAACGGTGCTAATCAGTTGTCTTCTATCTTCTTTTAACGCGTATATATATATATATATATATATATATATATATATTGTTGTAGCATAATTTGTATTGCTCAAGTCACGTGTAAGGCATATGCTCATGCGGGCTTTAAAAATGAAAAGTCACGACAACATGGGTAGAACAAATCAGGCCATGGGCCATACGCCGTTGGAAAGACACGGATGTCTAGTTTCTAACACAAAAAGCGGATCCCAATTCCGATGAGTATTGAAAAAGTTATGATCAAATTAGTGAACTTGAACATAATTGAACATGAGGGGCCCAAGCCCATCGAGAATAGCCCAACAGGCACCTAAAAATACCCCATGAATCATCTTTAAGGAAGAGTCTTTGGGGAGAGAGCTCTCATGTCACGTTAGCCCTAGAGCTAACGTGCCACCTACAGCACGTCAACTGTGTCATATCCACGTTAACTCTAGAGCTAATGTGCCACATACAACACGTCAGATGTGCCACGTCATCCACGTTAGCCCTGGAGCTAACGTGCCACCTACAACACATCATATGTGCCACATCATCCATGTTACCCTAGAGCTAACGTGCCATATACAACACAGCTGTTGTGCCACGACATCCACGTTAGCCCTAGAGCTAACGTGACACCTACAGCATGTCAGTTGTACGTTATCCACGTTAGTCCTAAAGCTAACATTCTACCTACAACACGTCAGTTGTGCCACGTCATCCACGTTAGCCCTAGAGCTAATGTGTCACCTACAACACATCAATTATATGTGACAATGTGCCGACCTGCCAACGTGCCAACATGTTAGGTCCGACCCTCTAGACCAAATGTGATGCATGTCACAAGACCACCACATAGAAACAATGAACTATGTTTGGCTTGACTCCCTCCATGGGATA
Organism: Linaria vulgaris; assembly: GCA_948329865.1. NCBI lineage: Eukaryota > Viridiplantae > Streptophyta > Magnoliopsida > Lamiales > Plantaginaceae > Linaria > Linaria vulgaris. The sequence continues at coordinate 22,240,859 of OX415253.1, read as the reverse complement.
CATAGGCAGCTTGGCTTAGCTCCAAGTTCAGTCTAAAATCAACAAACTCTCAATCCGCATTAGCCGCTTTTTGTATGACCTATCAGATATGTTCAACTTACTTAATTATTTTCCATCTACATCATATTTGAGCTATAACCTGTTTATAGTCTAACCCCTCAACGGGCATTAACTAACTTAGGCATCAGAGTGCCTACGTCGGGTCCATCCCAACCTAGTTCATGTGGCCTGTTTTTCAGTGCAGGTTTCTCAAACTCAAAGATAGCTCAAGACCAATACAGAGCTTGGGTTAGTGTGACGTGGAGTGCTTAGTCAGCAAACGAAATCACCCCGCATATGTTAATTGCTCACTGCAATTCAGTCTGTTTGTCTTTCTAAAAACACTAATTAAGAATTATCATCGTCGATTACAAAAATAAAAATAAAAATGATACACATATATGCCATTGTTGATGCATGCTCTCTCTGTCCACGCATAGAATTTGAGTAACGTGGTCTTTGTTAGAGCTTCGTTTAAAACGTTATTGTTACAGTTATACAGAATTCGTCCAAACAATTGTTTAAAAACTTTCATGGACATTAGTGATCGGACAGGTGGAGTTGGGAAAACTAGGCTCAGGCTGGCGCTTTATTTGAGCGAAAATGCATAAATCTCACTGTTTGGTATGCAATAATTACGATACCTCAAAAATGCGAAACTAACGTCTAACTTATATAAAATCGAGGAGAAGGACCAAATAGCCCAACACATGCCGAGAAGAAGTCCTAGAGACTCGCGTCATGACACGACAAAGAAGCCACGTTGGAATGCTCCGACGTGGCCCAAAAAAGGACGTTGCACCAAGTGGAGGCATCGGGTGTGGCCGACGCACAATGTCCCCCATGGCGGCGCTTCGGCGGTGTCCAACGCACTGCATTTGCCGCCCATGTGGTGCCACATTGGCATAGCTGATGTGGTATGCTAAGGTGGCACGTCGGCTAGCCAATGTGCCACTTCACCACCTCCCTTGGTGGGTTGGGTCTCATCACCCCAAGGCCCACCAAGGACTTCCCTCTTACGTATAAATATCATCCTCTCTCATTTGAAGGTTGGACACTTGAGAGCTTAGAGCATCTACTCTCTCTCTCTCTCTCTCTCTCTCTCTCTCTCTCTCTCTTCTCTCTTCTACTTTTCACTTCTCTTTTTTTCTCACCGTCACTAGCTTCGCTTTTTTTCTTTTCCTTCAATTCTTCACTTTTCACTTCTCTTTTTCGCCCATAATATATATATATATATATATGATGTTTGTGTGTTGTTATGCTGTTAGAAAAAATAATGTAAACAGAAACTTTTATGATTTGTCAACTCGCAAACCGCCCGTCAACCCGTCCGCACCCGCGCAACCGTAACCGTACGGTTTACTAAAAAAACGCACCCGTATAGTTGACAAAATTGGTCACCCGTTATGTCATGGGCGGGTGAAATATTTCTTTGACACCCGCCAAATATCACCCGCGTACACCAATAACTCATTGATAGAAGATTTAGCAAATCCACATTAGCAAATACTATGATGCCTAAGTGATCTTGTATTATATGGTACTTGTAATATTGCATTATCAAATTTGTTTTGTTATGATTTACAAATAAAGTTTTTTTTATTTGTATAACTCCGCCCCCTCCCCCAACTCAAATTCCTGGATCCGCCACTGTGTAAATGGTCCTAATGTTGGGAAAAAAGGATTGTTCAACTAACCCTTATATTCCTTCTTTATTTAATACAGTTGGTCCAGAATTGATATTTATTCAGAAGGCATGTTACTTTTTATGTGTATATAACTGATTTTACATCACTATTTATTTGACTGTATTCTTATTGTTAAATATCTCCAAGATGTTTACTAGTGATTGTATATATGTTTGTGTGTATGTACCTGGTGACTAATGGTGTGCACTTTATTGCATTGCGGGCCCTTGCTCAGAGTATTTCACAATTACTCTACATCAACATGGGTTTTTTAAGAGGCTAGGCAACACCATACATTATGTCGATGGTGAGGTGGCAAGTTTTGATTGATGTTGTAGCGATGAGATGAGTATGTTAGAGGTTAAGGCCATGGAGAGATGTTGGGGTATAATGGAGAAACTTGGGAATTCTACACTAGCACTGGAGATGTGGATGAGTGGCAGGAGGTGGACTACTTGTGAGATGATAAATCATTTGTCAACTTGATCAAGTATGTGAGTAAAGATAAGCTTGTAGGAGTTTTTGCACATGGCACAAAAAGGATAAAGAAGGTGAGATAAGGCATGTTTATGTTAAGGCAAAGGCTATTGTTGGGGAGGGTGTAGAGCAAGTTGGTCAGAAAGTGGATAATGGGGAGAGGGTTGTAGAATGTACTGGTTCTGTTCAACAACCTAATCCCATTGATGATGGAGTTAATATTGTGGCTGATACAGGTCAAGAAAATGCAGAAGAAGAGTGTGATGAAGATAATGATGGGGGTGGTCTTGTGAATCCAGAGGATGGCGATGTAAATGAAAATTATGATTAGTTGATTCATGACGAGGAAGGAAATGAGTCAGATGATGCTCAGTCAGTTGGGAGTGATTCTGAATTGTCTGACATTCTTGAAGATAGTGAAAGTGATGTCATATATGATGAAGACTGATATGAAGGAACTGATGAGAGTGAAATTATTTGGTGGGGGGTGTTACTAGAAGTTCTTCTCAGTTTACTAGTAGAAGGATTGGTGGGAGAACGTGTCAGTGGGTATAAGAAGGGAATTCAGTCCTCAATATGGGATAGGAAAGATATAAGATTTGAACTCAAACAATGTTTTGAAGATGGAAATACATTCAGGGCAATTGTCAGGGAGCACGCCATTGTTTGAGTTAGGTAATTGTGGTACACTTCAAGTGAAGACACTGAATGGAACTCATATTTACATAATAAATGAGAAAGTAAATGCAGCCACATCAACATGTTTGGCAAGAAAATACATGCAAATGATAAAGAACGGCCCAAAGTGGCCATTGGAGGCTATGAAGCAAATGTTTCGCAATGACAACACGCTAAGATTTTTAAAGTTTCATATGTATGGAGCAAGGGCCAAGGTTAGAATGTTTTCTGTAGGAACAGAAAATGAGCAGTATGCATTATTGTGGAGATATGCAACAAAACTAGTGAGGAGTGACATGAGCAACACTACGAGGATTAAGATACAACCCTCTAAAAATGGTATGGTGTTTAAGAGATTTTATGGATGATGGGGCTCATTGAAGAAGGGGTTACTTAGTGGTTGCAGGCTAGTGATATGTTGGGATGGCTATCATTTGAAGTCTCACAGTGGAAGGATCCTATTGACTGTTAAGGATCCTATTAATTGTTATAGGGATAGGCATAGGTGCAACAATTGCATATGCAGCGGTGGAGAAGAAGAAAAGGGACATTTGGATGTGGTTCTTGCAACTACTGGTAAAAGATCTAGATATCTCTATTGATGGGAGTGGGAGATGGTTGGTGATGTCTGATAAGCAAAATGGCTAATAGATATTTTGGATGCTTTGTTGCCACACTGTGCACATAGATTTTGTGTAATGCACATGTAGAACAAATTCAAGAACAAACAGAGGGATTCGACCTTGAAGTTCTTGGTGTGTAAAGTTACAAAAGCAACAAAGATTGCTGATTTTGAGAATACACTAATGGAGATAAGGGAGAGGACCTTAGTTGCATTCAAGTGGTTGGCAAAGAGGCCTGCAATAGGGTTGTCAATGGCCTATTTCAAAACGAATGTGAAGTGTGATGTGCACTTAAACAACATGTGTGAGAGCTTCAATGCTCTAGTTCTGGAGGCTATGTCAAATCCCATTATTTACATGTTGGAGCACACAAGGATGATTTTGATTAAGAGAGTGCATGTGAAGTGAGATATGGCATTGAAATGGAAGCACAAGGTGGGTCCAAACATAATGAAGCTGTTGGAGGATAACCATGAGAAGAGTATAGACTGTCAACCCTACTCGAATGGCTTGGATGAGTTTGAAATGGACACTCATGAAGGCCATGTGCCAGTGAACATATGAAGCAAAATTTGTAGCTGCAGAAAGTGGCAACTCACTGGTTTTCCTTGTCAACATGCATTAGCTGCCTTGGAACACATGGAAAAGACACTTGAAGATAATGTGATTCCATGCTACCTAAAGAAAACATATATGAAGAGTTGAAGACCTACAAGCATTGCATGTATATCCTAAATGCATCTGAAGATTGGTCACAGTCTAATTGCCACCCATTTTGCATCCCATACCTGAGAGGTTACCTGAAAGACCCAAGAAGCGAGAAAATGAGGAAAACTCCTAAAGAAATTGAAGAAGCCAAATGAAAAAACCAAAACATGGAGAAACAGTAAGAGTTGGAAAAAAATTGCTCAAAATGACTTGCTCTTTTTGCCTAGAAACTGGACATAATATGAGGACATGCAAAGTGAGGAGGTCTTCACAAGATGTTGCGGAGAAAGGTTTTGATGTTCCACCTAAAATCCCCAAGATCAAGGACATGTATGTTACCAAAAAGTCCAAAAAAATTTAGTTTTTTCATAGTTAAGTATGGCTTACATTGTGTTATTTAATGTTGTAGGCAACAACTGCAAATGGAGTTCCATATAAAAATGCAAGAGGAACAATTGGAGAGGTAGTTCAATTATTGTTTGTTTAGATTATAAACGGTAAATGTAGTTAATGAGTAATTAATGATGTAATGGCATGTAGGGTTCTAAAAAAATAAGAAGAAATCTATGCCAGATGATGATGGCCAGAATTCTGTAAAAAATAAAGTTGTGAAAGAGGTGAATGGTCCCAAGGGAGGGTAGGGTTTGTTAGGAGTGAAGTTGTGAGAGAAAAAAGTAGTGCCCAAGGTGGTTTTGTTAGCAGTGATGTTGTGGGAGAAGGAAGTGGTGCCCAGTGTGATTCTGTTAGGAGTGAAATTGTGGGAGAAGGAAGTGCTGCCCAGGGTGGTCAGGAGTATGAAGAACATGATAATGAGGGTGTGGAATTTACAGAGTGGAGGTTCAAGAAAAGGCTCTGAAAAGCACTCTAAGAAGAAGGGCAAGGTTTCAATTGGAGCTAGGTAACCTGATGAGACCCTGTAAAGTAAAGGGACTAGAATGGCTCCTGATAGTGACAAGGGAAAAGGAAAAGAAGTAGCTGAGAGGACGCATGTGAATGGAAGTGGTAGGGGTGGTCCTGTGAATGTAGCAGAGAAAAATGTGTTGAGGGGGTAAGGATAAAGGTGATTCTACAACAACACTGTCATCAAAACAATCTGCAAAAAAGAATGGCAATGTATAAGAAAATTCATTTGATTTCAATATGTATCTTATGATTTTGTTGAACTTGTTACCTCAACTAATGCACATATAATGTGGTTTGCAATCTAGGAAGGGAGAATACTCAAAACAACCTGATGTGGTTGTGAATAAGAAAAGAAAAGTGGACTATAGTGGTGTGATACAAACTACCATGAATGATGAGAGGCAAACAAGGAATAGAAAGCAGGTGAGTAGGTTGGTGGAGAAGGTCAGTGGTAAAAAGGACCCTAAAAACACACTAAGTCTGCACACAAAAAAAAATATAAAAAATAGAAGATTGTGATGAACACTCAAGAAGCACTCCAAGAAGCAATGGCAGAGATGATTCTTCAATTATAGCTTGTGATAAACATGTATAGTATTTATGCACTTCATGATTTCTAGTCTAAGAGTTTTTGATGATGCTAAATAAATTTGTAAATGAAGAGGACTGCAGAAAAGAGTAGGTCAGGGATAAAAAGTGTCCAAACTCTTCAAGTCTCTAAAGAGACTATAAATACATTTTGAGGGATGCTAGTTTGGTTGAGAAGGTTGTTTCAAGTCACATGAAGAAGTGAGGATTTAACATGAAAACTTGGATTTGTGTATCTTGTGGTTGTAATATTAGAACACATTGGTGCTCTTTTGAAACCTTTTTATTATGTTTTGGTTAGCATTTTCAGGAACAAGTCCTTAAAAGGGCCTATTGCTATTTTGTTATATGCTTTTGGTTTGATACTTCTATCCTAAAGCTTTTTTTTTACTTGTTGGATGGTAAAATGATGATTTTTGTAATTCTATCTACTATAATGTTTAATGATGATGCTTAGTTATTGTTGCATACTTGCATAATGGAGCTGAACAAAAAAAAACATTGGATTGGAGGGGGTGGAAACCTGCACCAAGGGGCCTCAATTCATAAACATAGTTCGGGGGTAGACTTTTCAATAACCAAAGTTTGGGGGGGGGGGGGGCAAAAAAATAGTTCGGGGGTATGTTTTAAAGTTTGGAGGGTTTATTGCTCATAGTAGCAGTAGGTTGGGGGGGGGGGGGTAATCTGCATACATATTTTAACCAATTTTAATGGACGAAAATGCTCTTTCCTGTTTCACGTGCATGTCAGGTGAGGAGATCATAAATGAATATGTCATTCGTCTTTTGTCGAAAAATACAATCCAGGCAAAAAAAATAAGTTGGCAAAAGTTAGGGAGCAAACCGTTTATATAATTACTCGAGGAGGTAAGTTGCAAAAGGGGTAATACGTTGGGGATTTGATGCTTTTATCCTATATTAAATAAGAAACAAATTATACTCAATTAACCAATTTAAAAAAAAAAACTAAATAAATTGATGGATTAGGTAAGAAAGAAAAACAACAACGATGCTTAATTGATTATATTAGATTTTTAATAGCAAATATTTCATGGGAGGATGGTGTAGATAAAGTTTCACTAATTCAATAAGTCGTTTTTTTAAAACTAATTCAATAAGTTTGAGTCCATCATACACTTTACTTTTATATAAAAGAAGATGGAATTATTCCATCAAACCCCATGAACTATGTTCACTTTATAGGTTCATGGTCAGATCATTATTTTTAGACCCAGTGAGGTATAAAATTTGGTAGTTTGTGTGAGTTGTCCAATTTTCTAGTTTTTTGCAATTTTCTCACCAAAAATTGTCGAAAAAATATTAAAAGTTTGACTAAAACCTTCCTCTCGTTGAGACGGTTCCGATGGTGGTGTCGGTGTCGCAAAACTCAAAGTCAATACACGAGAAATTTAATTTAAGTGTATTGAACTTAAATTAGAATTCTCGTTTTATAACTTTGAATTTTGCAACGCCGTCACCACCATTGGAACCGACTCATCGAGGGGAAGATTCTAGTCAAACTTTAAATAATTTTTTCGGTGATTTTTGGTCGAAAAATCACCAAAAAATGAAAAATTGGACAATTAGCACAGACTACCAAAGTTTAGACCACATTTGGTCTAAAAGTAAAGATCTGACCTTGTTTGCATAAAGTACCTATAGTTTTGGGGGTTTAGTGGAATAATCCCAAAGAAGATTATGTTATAGTTGAAAGAAAAGGTAGTAGATTCCATACTACGCTTACGGTTACGCCTAACGTCCAGAAGCTTACGTCTCGCCTCTAAATATGCGAAACGTCTTTAACAATAATGTCTTATTTTTGTATTACATATTTATTAACTTTCTCTCGATGTTTATATTGCATATGTTAGGTAGAACGTTTGAAATCAATAATTATTGAGTTTCGTTATGAAGTAAGTATGGAGTTTACATAATTTTACAATAAGTATGAATATATGATAATTATAAAATGTTGGCACCTGATTCGAAGTACTAAAATTAGTAACTAGTAGGACTATCGATTCAGTGTCTAGTTCGGTTCTGAAATCTCTAATATTCACAAAATTCTCACAGTTCCCCAATAAAAGAACCAAATTCAATAGTCGCCCATCCACTTTAGTTCTTTTTTTTTTTTTTGATACAAGAAAGTAAAAGCAGAAGAAAGAAAGAGAGGGATTGGAATGGCGTCGGCGGGTGGTCGGATGGAGATTGACAAATTGAGCGTAGAGCAGTTGAAGGGAGTGAAAGAGCAAGCAGATTTGGAAGTGAATTTGTTCCAAGAGAGCCTTAACAACATCCGCACCGCCACCGCACGGCTTGACCTAGCCTCCACCGCCCTCAACGATCTCTCCCTCCGCCCTCATGGTAAGAAAATGCTTGTACCTCTAACTGCCTCGCTTTACGTTGCTGGTACCCTCGACGATGCGGACAATGTGTTGGTTGATGTTGGCACTGGCTACTTCATCGAGGTGAGGGAGGTCTTATTATTATTATTATGATTACTATTACATTTGTGTTGTGATTCAGATTTCTCACCACCCTAACCCTAACCCTAACCCTAACCTACTAATTGTTGGCAGAAAACCATGGCTCAAGGTAAAGATTACTGCGACCGTAAAATTAACTTGCTCAAGTCCAATTATGATCAACTTCTCGAGGTACCTATCTATCTATTAACATATTAAGTTGCTATGTAATACATACATTATACAAGTTGTTTTGTTGTTTTTATTGAGCAAAAATAGATCTGATCTCTTCTGACTTGTAAAATGCAGGTGGCCACTAAAAAGAAAAGTGTAGCAGATGAAGTTGGGGCTGTATTACAAGCTAAGTTGAAGCATTTGGCTCCCACTCAGTAAACTTATACCTTTTTTAGTTGTAATGTTGGTTTAACTTTTAAATATTTCTTGTGTGCTCGTTCATCTCCAGACAAACAAGGTATCCGTTTGCATTTGCTGAATAGAACATCCGCTGCTATTTGTGGATTTTTCCTTCCTCCAACCTAACAGCAACATACCCTATATGAGATACCTACCTGGAAAATCATTCATATTGCCTTTACGCAACAACCTTGTTCTTGTGTCAATATGCATATGTGTATATCTGTGTGTGTTTATGTGTGGGTGTGGGCTTTAGGATTGCTTTTCAAGCTTATTTGATCCCTTTTTTCAAATATAAGAAACTTTCTTTCTTGCCCGCTCTGTGCTTGTAGCCTTTAACCACAATTCCAGTTTGTATTCCCTCTTTCGATTAATTGAATCTATAACTCCTAAACTAGGAAAAAATTGATGATCTACACACAAAGTTCAAGAAAATGACTGGGAAATTGACACTCACACGAAAAGAATGAATGATTAGATTACTTCTCCAGTACTAATTGATTGCAATTTGCGACATGTAGCCCTAAAAATCTATATCTGACGGTTCAGAAATCACTTTTTTTTTCTCTTTTTAATTATAGAATGTCAAAATTTGATTGATATTAAGCCTTTAGCTGAACAATTTGCTGATGCCAAACATTTGACACGCCTAGTCCTTCACTGATCTACTGTCTTAACAGAAAAAAGTAGACCTCACCTCTTAGAAGAAAATGTAGATCCTCATATTGACTGATCTTTTTATATTGAGTAAAATGCAAAAACTGCCTAAATGGTGAAGATCTTTCTGGGTTATTTTTTTGCAAAAAAAATCATGTGTTATTATTTTTTTTTTGACCTGGATTAGCCCCCTCCTTTTTATAGTTTTGGAGTTATCTCAAAGTTTGATCTGCAGTCGTCGCTTAATTGGGTGAATTGTTAAACTTTGTCCATAATTGCTCATAGTCGGGCGCTAGTTCCACCCTCCTCATGCATAGGCTCTTGCAACCCGTCTCACGCACTGGTAGTGCACCTCCTTGTCGCATGCGCGCCTCTCATAGGCGCGACATCGCTCCTTACTCTGTCCCCTGGACGCCTGTCTCGGGCACTACTCGTGCTTCTCTTCTTTCTTGGCGGCTGGTGATAATATTCAGGATTACGGTCCAGGTGTTGCTAGTTGTCTTTCATGAAGTTGATCATGCATTTGTTGCACCCCCTTATTTCGTCTTTAAACTGGTATTTTTACCTACGACTTGATTCCAAACTACAAAATAATAAACCAATGCATTAAAACAGAAGGAATGCTACAAAGTTGAACAAGAATACATGTAAAAGGAATACAAGAATCACATCATTTAGACACTCATCAATCATTAACTATCGCATACAAGGAAAATGAAGCAAAGAGTACATATTTCGTAAGTCCTTAGTTGACGCACCTCCCAATGGCAAATGGCAACTATAAGCACAACTACAAAGATCCAATTTACGGAACTTGAGTATGGAGACGGTGAGTTACAGCGGAGGCTCTTTCTCAGTTTCTTTTCATTCTTATCCCTGTATTTGTTGATATTAACCAAGTGAATGATGTAGATAAATCTTTTTAACAACATTTTTTGAAATTGAAAATCCCATATAGCTGTTATAAAACTTGAAGATATGAGCACAAAGACAAAAATTTGCCAATCAAGATAGAACAAATTTAGCGTCTAATCTTTACAGTATAGAGGAGCATTATAATTCATCAAGAAAAAAATGTAGGACCATTATACTGTAAAGTCAATCACAAAGTACATATGTTATTAATAATTTTTCAAATATGAGGGGTTTTCTGAGAAAATTACACGACTTATGTGTGGTGGTTATGCGATTCTTCTCATATAAATTAATATTGAATTAGTGAGACCATCTCCATAATTCATGCTTACGTTATTCAACATCGTGAAGAGCACACATACACACTGGATTCGCCCAATTTCAAATGCACACATGTGCGCTGATCCTCAATATATGAAAATTTTGAGTTAGAACAGATGAGCGTGTACCTTGAACCAAAATCCCACAAGTATCATAGACTGCATCAAATTCACTCGAGATATGGTTTACTACATTAAATCCCTCATGGCAATTTGCCCTACACCAAATCTCTTTTGTATTTATCTGACACAGAGAATGCATTACACTCACCACCTTTTAGATGTTCGTACTCTTAACGGAATTTGGAAAAGCATTTAAACTAAAATTGAAATAAAGATTTTCGTCGGAGTTTTGATAACACAGTAGAGCTTGGTACATATTTTGAAAAGCAAAAAATGATTTTATGGACTACACCCCTTGAAGTTGGGCGGAACCTTAAAAATCTCCCTCTAAATTTGAATAAATTAAAAACCTCAAAACATGAGTGAAAAATAATGAGCCTAGAAAAATCTGAAAATTAGTTTCTGCAATTGATATAGCCCTGGAAGTTCCTCCTGATGAGACATCCCAGATTTTTGAAGTACCTAGAAGTCTAGAAGCATGAAGCTGCAAACAAGCACCATATCACATGATAATGAAAATATACAAAAGTTGCAAAGGCTAAGGAAGCGTGGATGGGCACTATCAACAAATATATTGACTAACTCGAGCATACTACACAAGAAGAGACTAATATTCACAAAATTTTGTACAGCCTTGGGCCACAACAATGCAGCTACCACTAAACTTTGAGAGGCAGAACACTGTAGGATGACCATGCGACAAAAACAAATGGCAGTCCCCTTAGCCTAGCTTGAAAATAATAAGGGGCATAAAGAGGAAATGGGAGAGAGGAGACTCTATACATCTACTTCTAATTTCTCTATCTTCCCAAAGCCACAGGGGAATGATAATATACAATCTACTCAATTTCTAACTTGCCAGCATACCCTTCAGAACTTCTGACGAACTCTAAATTCAATCGACACGTCATCTCTTTCCATGCTCTTATGACCCTGATCTTCACTGAACAAAATAAAAATCATTATTAGTTTACTTTCAAGTAAAGTTAACATAACTCATAATACATGGCAATGAAAAGCCCAAAGTGGATATGTACAATGATGTAATGCTGCAAGTAAAACAGGTGGTACCAGCTTACTTTTTTTTTTTTGGAGAAAACTTGCTTTTGAAAATTTAACGAAATAGAGATTTCTTTTTTTAAGGATTTCCTTATCAGATATGGGGGATAATTATCACGTACACAACCTTAAAAAGCAATTCTACCCTACTTTCATTAATGTTAATTCATGTGAAATTTCCATAGATGTCCCCAAAATATGACTAACCTGTACATTGTTGTCACAAGAGTATGGTAGCCGAACATGGGCAGGAACAATCTTTACAACTATCTGCAGCCTATGCCTCATTCTAATCTAGCGTCACTGGGCCCACCATATACACTGCCGCTCCCTGCTTGGAGAGGAAGTGCCTGCTGATGAGAATGCCGTATCTGCGGTGCTTGCTGGTGCTGCTCAGGCTGGGGCACGGGTGAATGTGTCTTCGTCGCTTGTGAAGAGGGCTGCTGCAACTGTGCAATGATATCTTGCCTGTCAAGGGGTACGCAAGATGTTAATGGTCTCTGGCCAGGCCCTTGGCCAGCTTGGGGCACAGATTCATTCGTATTAGAGGGTGTTGAGACCAAGGGAGAAAAATTGGCAGCAGAACTTGATCCATTTGAATCCAGTAAAGGTTCTGGAGCTTCCAACTGATTAACATTGGCAAGAGAATTCACCTCTGTTCCATTAGTTGCAGTTACAAGTCCATGAATCAATGTTCCCGCTGTATCCATCTCAGAAGATCTGCCTGTTGGGTGCTGATCAGATTCTCTTACTTGTTGCTTATCTGATGAGTTAGAGTTTATCTGGCGATTCAGTTGAACTACTCTTTGAGTAGCAGATTGATTTACACTTGCAGATTTTTGTTGAAAGGGCTCCTTTTGGTGACTTGATCCAGTTATGGTCGTATGAACAGACTGATGGACAGTAGACAAACCAGGAGCAGATGGTGAAGCATGCCCTTGATTACTGTGATTAGAGTGATAACCCAATTGATGAGAATGTTTTGATGACGACGATGATGATGCTGCTTGCACAGAATGCATCTTTTGCTGAGGCAAGGACTGATTAGATGATTGTGCAGACACGTATTGCCTAGTGGGTCCAGCATTAAGAGCTGAATAACCCTGATTTTGCATTAAATGTGTAGCTGGTTCTCCCTTCTCTAAACATGGATAGCCAGGATTTGTTGAAACCCCATTCGGTAAGGAGGAATCAACTGCAATATTCTGCTGCATCCCAAGGTTTCCCCTCCCAACTCCCTTTACAACCTTAGCTTGCAGTTGACCTTGTGACTGCTGTCGCTGCTGAGGATGTTGCCTATTAGCTTGTGATAAATGCTGCTGTTGCCTTTGTCGCTGCTTGCCTGTCTGATTTGTTAACCCACTCCCACCAGCTTGCGCATTTCGTACAACGCCCTGAGTTGGTGTTGGATGTTTTTGCTGAGGTATTGAATTCATTGAAGAAGTTGGTGTCATTGGAGAAAGTGGTACTGGAGGCGAACTTGTCTGGGCTTGAACTTGAGAGTTATTTTGCATTGGAGATGATGTAGGAAGAGGCTGTGAATGTGCATGAGGCATCAATGAATTAGACATAGCAAACTGTTGCTGCTGTTGTGACTGCTGCTGCCGCAGAAAACGGCGTTGCAACTGCCTCTCTTTAGCCAAGCGAAGTGCATAAGCTTGTTGCTGAGGGTTAGGAGCATGATTTGCTGGTCCTTGAAAATGTGGCTGATGAGGACTGCGAACTTGAGGCTGTTGTGCAGATATTGGAATGGCTGGCTGATGATGGAGAGGGTAGGCTGATACTGGTGGAGACGCAGTCTGGTTGGGGAAAGGGGAACTTAACCCTCCAAAGTGAGATACTCCTTGGCTGTTACCGGGCATCTGAAGGTCAGGCACCATCATTTGTCTCTGAGAATCCTGGCTCAGAGAAGGCTAAAGACAAGATAACATGCAGTATTAAAGATAAACATGCGGCAAACAGTAGGATTTAGGTGTTTATCAAAGACAAAGATCTCAAAACAAAAATGATAACCCTGTGAGAAATATATACGCTACTGACCTATAAAATCCAAAATATCTATAAAATTTATTAGCCGAGTAATTGGGTTCAAGCAAACTAAAGACTATAGTAAGATCATGCCACAGTACGAGTAAATTAGCTTATCTGCAAGAAAGGGAAACTGGGATTTTCACATGACTATCACATTTATGGTATAGAATTTTATAAGTGAATTTTAGTTGGAGTATCAGTGAGACATTGGGTCCCTCAGGCACTTAAGCCTGCTTGGCCTATCCATGTATTGATTATAGTGAAATAGTTAAAACTTTAACCTGTAATTAAGCAATCTGTCGACAACTTGAAAACACTACCAAATAGTTTGATTCCAGAAAAAAAGACTAAAAAAACAAATAGTCCTAAACTGCTTACCCGTGTCATGTGCAAAGATTCACGAGGTCTGAGCATCGAACCTCCTTGACCAGAGCCCACTCCCGAGTGCATATTTGCTGGCTGAATACCAGGTGAAGCCATACTCCCAGAATTTACCATAGATGATGAAACTACACCTTGGAGTCCAGGTCTTGCCATTGGCATGCTTCTGTTTATGCCAGAAACCATGCCCACGTCATTACCCCCGGCAGGAATACGAACTCCACGATCTGTTCCTGGAAGAGCTCCGGGAGCAGCTATATTGGGTAGCGGCGTGTTTCTACCAGATATTATGTGATTTAACTGTTGAATCCTCTGCTGTTCATCAGCTGATAATGACGCAGATCTAGGAACGACATATCTAACATCCATAGCAAAAGTGAATAAAAAAGCATAGTCACTGTAATTACAATAATAGAACTGATTAATTGAAGGAAAAAGTTGAATCTTAGGCAGTTCATTACCTGACAGAGGAACTGAGCGGGGCAGGTGAAGATGAGAAATTAGTGTTAAGCATCATACTTGGACCACCTTGTAGTGCAGAACTGGAACCAGACAAGGGAAGTGTCGGATTTACAGCACTCTGATTTGGAAGAGCTACTCCACTAGATTGTGGCCCTTGATACCCAAAACAAAGATTATCAGGGGCCGTAGAGGTGGCATCACAGAGCTCCAGAGGACTGAAAAAATGAAAGGGAGGGTAGAGTTTTGAGAAAAGGAAAGCTTAAAAAGATAACTGGCCCTGTAAAAATAAATATCATATATTACTTAGAAAATCATATAACTTAGAATTCCAGTTCCAATGAATAAGTAGATAAAAAATTTACAGCTTACGTTAAAACAGGTACTCCATTGAGGTTATTTGGACAAACTTGGGAAAGAGCGATGGCGTGAGAGCTGTGAGGTTGCTGGAGTTGTTTTGGATCCTGGTTGAAAAACATGCGGAAATCATGTTATTAAGCAAAAATCATCATGAAGACATGCGGAGGAAAGAAAAGTAAATTAATCAATATTTCGTATACTTTGGACTCATGAGTTTCACAAGTAATCAAAATTGATGGAACTATAAGCTAGGATATATCCAAAGTAAGAGAGTACCAAGATTTATCACAAACGGAGATAAGTATTTAGGATTTATTCATAGTATAAGCAAAGATTTCAAACAGAAGCACAGCTACGATAAAGCCGAATTCAAGTTTAAATTCGGTTAAGACATTGAATTTCTCCAGAAACAACCATTACCAAATTACCTCCATGCATCAAATTGCGGAGATAACTATGGTATCATAATGTAACAACGAACTCACGAAGAAAAAATTGCAATTCATTTCACGGTAGACAACGGAAGAAAACAATATATCTACATCTAACTTGCACTACAAAAATACATAATCTAAAAAGATTTAATATACACTGCCAGATAGAAACCAATGAAATTTCCACCCCAACACTGTTCAGATAAAGGAATAAGTTAAATTCTTATGTTACTATATGAAATTTGAACCTAACATAAAGTCCCAGAAATCCTTCAGAATTTACAATGTAATGATCCAATTAGAACATGTCAGGACGAAGCAATATATAACAACAAGCATATCCTTAGGGTACTGTCGAAAACATAAAAAATATAAGGCTCAGAGACAGAATGGATCAGCCAATTCAAGAGTAATGCCCTATCATCTTTAAATTCAATAATGCAGGTCAATATAACGGCAAAGTCCATATAGATACCTGGGTCTTCCGATAATGTTGCTTCTGTCCAATCACTATTATCTTCTCAAAGTGAGATTTGAGGGTATCTTCTTCCATTGGCCCCTGCAACCGCTGAAACAACTGTCTAGCGCTTCCCTGTATGACATGCAGAAGTAATATCTCTAAACATATTGATGATAAGAACACAGGATATTCCATAACAGCTGTCGTTATTGATTCTTTAGATGAAAGCACACGGTGAATCATAAGAGGATGACACAAGCAAACAAAAACAACTAGGAAATGCATCTTACTTTGGGAATGCCAGGTAAGGTAGAAGGATAAGGCTGTGAAGACCCAGAATCTTCAGCACTATCCGCCCCATCACCTGACGTTCTGTCCATCAAAAAGTTATGACGCTCCTTGCATTCTTTAGCTTTGCGAAATATGCACTGATTAAATAGAACAAAAAAATATATACATGAATACTCTCAGATAAGTAAAATCTGTGAAATGGATAGAACTATTAAAACCCAACCAAAATATATACATATAAATGTTACATATTCCTACCTTGAAACGCAAGGTACTGTTGAGAGCATCACTTACAAGCTCCCAGTTTGGCCCCATGTCATGTGCCAGGACAACAAGTGCCTAAAAATGTTGAAAGAACCATTATTTTATTTTATTTTTTTGATACGGAAGAAAGAACCATTATTGTAATCATGCCTCTAGCAGTTTTATGAAACTAATCATCTCTCATGTTTCAACAGATAAGTGTAGCTTTAGGTAAACATGTGCAAGTGTATAAATAAAAATATAATCAACCTGGTCTTCAAAAAGCGACCATGGACTTCCTGAACCCGGCTGTCCCGCAAGCATCTGATAGACATTAAATTCCTCAACTTCAGACTCCCTACTAAATCAAGAACTAATAGAATTTGCAGGATTCGGAGGGGCCTTTGTAAATACCTTAAGCACTTTAGTTTTCCTACCCCGATCCCGGCCACCTAGCATTTTAATAAATTTATTTGGATTGGGCATGTTACTCATTTGGGAGGTCACGGGAGAAGGTATAGATCCAGCAAATGGCGCGATATTGTCAAAAGAGTTATCCTGCGATTGCCTCATAATCTTTGGCCTTTTTATAGTGGGTTGACCCAATAAACCTTTAAAAGATGAAATACATAAGAAAATGTAAAAATTTTAATTGAGTATTGAATATCACCACCGGCTTGAAAGGTCAAGGAGCTTTACCACTGCTTCCATTTGATTCAAGTTGATGAATTTCTGATCTCTTTTTCAAAGGATCCCTCTGAAACTGTAAAAGGAATTGCATAAAACTTATCCCAAGGTATGCAAACAAAAGCCAAACACACACCAAGCAAATGACACCAGCAAAAATGGAGAATCACAATTTTCCATTTTCTCAAGAGATTTAAGATGGATATATACACAGACAATATATTCCAACAATAAAGATGGTAAATCCCCACAACCATTATCACACAGCCACGATACCAAGGTAATAATGCATTGGTGTCTACATAAGTACATATTGTAGAAATTAATTCAAAAATGTTTAATTGTGCAAGTAAACAAAGCCAATACGTTTGGCCCATGGATTCTATCCATAGTACCACAATCTTTGCTGATCACCAAATTGTGGGTTTTTTGTCGGTTGCAATAATTCAGTAACTATTTCCATATGCATCAAAAAAAAAGGTAAAGATTTGCAAAACTAAATGCTGCAGTAAATCCCTCCAGGCAACTTATGAATGTTGCACCAGATTTCTGTTCATGCGAAAAGAGGATCTATATAAGAGGGACAAAACGAGAAACCTGTTCATGCTGAAAACTGGAATCAACCTGCCATCTCTGCTTGTACTCAACATTCTGCAAGAAAATATTATTAAATAGTCCATATGTAGACATGCTGACTAAGCAATAAACATATACGAAAGCGGAACTTTATTCAATCAATACCAGATGCTTTGCTTTCTTTTTCTTCTTAGGTTTTCTCGACACTTCTACAAAATCAAACGGGAATTGCTTTTCAAAATCACCAACTGACTCTACTTCTATACCACCTGGAGCATGTGATTCACCACCTAGCGTACTTAGATCATCCTGAAGTGAATTAGTATCATCACTGGAAGCATCTATTTTACTTGGTGCTTGAATGAATCCAGATGTTCCTGCATTAAAAGGGATGATAACTCTCCTTGACGCAGTACGCATACGTTTTGTAGGGATCAACACATTAAGACTACTGCCAGGTGGTTTTGCCAGTAAAGAAGATTTTTGAGTCGCAACTTTATTTTCATCATACTCCATGGGCAAACAGTCTGACCCGGCTTCATACGACCTCGGACCATATCCATATGTCATATGTTTCCGCTTCTTTTGGCCAAATTTTGAATACTTGATCCCTTCGAAGGTCACTGACATGTCATATGTACTTGTCTCCCCCTCATACTCGTCATATAAATTACCTTGGGATTCAAAATCACCAGCATAACACAATCTAATCAAAATTTTATTCATCAGAAAGAATGCAGAAATGAGCAGCATCTATATCAGTACCTGATATAGCACCGCATGCAGACGTCTCCACTTCTTCTTGCGTACTACCTCCAATTCTCTGTAGAAGATTAGAATATTTAAAAGGTATAAACAATAGACAAATCAGATGCTATGACCAGTAAATTACAAATAATTTATTCGCGATATTCAATGCACTCCAACTGTTCATCGAGCAACCAGTATATAGAACTCTTTTAGGTACATATTCTATGTTTTCACTCAGTTAATTTACTGGTGTGAAATATGTTTTCCTTCGGTAAAATGTAAAATAGTCCCTAACTTTGAGCTTGGTGCGTATATAGTAATTAGTTCTTTTAACTTGCAAATATAGCCATTTATCTTCATGTGGTTAGCCATATAGGTCCTTCTCTGCAATTTGCCCCTATCTCTTTTACAACTTGCAAATATAGCCCTTTATCTTCCTTGTTAACAATTAGCGTCCCCTTATTCACGTTTTGGTCCGGAGGTATTGGTAAATTGATTTAAGCATTGCTTACAACTAAGATAACTTAAAAATATATATTAAGCAACTACCCAAATTCAATCTCGTGCCTGAGAATATATATTAATTCATGAAGTCAAATTAAGAATCTAAAATTCTAAAAGGGACGTAACTTGGGAACAACTAACATAAAGGAATACATTTGTCAGTTACAAGGGAATAAGGACTAAAATTGCAGAAAAATAACATAAATTGCTAACTATGTGACGATAAAGGATATCAGCGAGTATATAAAAGATTATTTTCCGCGACCTCCCTAAAGTTATGGGACCGATACCACATTTTTCCCTTTTGAAGTAGAACATGCAAGGACATTACAAAAGAATCCTTAGAGCATGTTTGAATTCTGTGCAATAGTTAACACTGGGGTTCTATAGCTTAAAACAGGAGAACCAAGGAATTCCAGGATGGACAGAAGTGAAACTCGCCATCAAAGAGATTGCTAATACACAGACACATATATAACAGGTTAGAACACCGTTTAGCCCTGCTCTTTTCTCTGAAAGTCATTACTATAGATTTAAACAATTTTAAAATTAATGTTAACATAAGAAAATTTAGAGATAAATCATTGAAGTGTTATTGTTATTACTCAAATCAGAAAATTCATCTGGAAATATCATAGAACACTCTGCTTCCTTAGACCTCAAAGGTTATGAACATCCGGTATCAGACAGCAAAAAAAAAATAGATTTCATGCAATACAATTTCAATATACTTCATCAAATAGTCTACTATTCCCTACATGACATCAAATTATATGCAAGAGAAGTCAAATGTCAAATATGAGTTTGTTAAGTAGAAGGATATTTGCAGAAGTAAGATGTACTTAAAGAGAAATGTGTGAGGGACAACACCAAGTTCAGTGACACTAGAAACTGAAGGTGACCAGGTCATCAAAATAATTGCTCATAAATAAGCCTTAATGCAGAACAAAAAGAAAAGAGGAAGAGGAAGCGGCAGAAACAGCAGCAATAATACTTCTCTGCCAGAGGAATGTTTAATTTAAATATATAAAATCATTAAAAAAACTCCAGTAAGACCATATCAAAGACATAGTTACGCCACGAACAGCCTCAGATAGCATATAGATTTCATCTTCAGACTGTAAAATATCTCTTGAAGAGCATTTCATTAGCTAGCAATATAAATAAACCATGCCTCCCCAATAACAACACTTTTGTCTTACTTATTCCAAAATATTTCAACAGACCACCCAATACAAAAAGGCCAAACATAGATATTGTAGGTTATAACCCGTACTGAACAACACATTTACCTTACACAGTTCCACATGCGATTCCATGGACTTTCTGTAGGTCTCCATAGCTCCAGCTGGAACTGCATAGAAGAGGTCCTCCTGGATGATAATGGACAGAAAGCAATAGATCAGTAACCTAGTCAAGTCCATACCTTCATGCCCAAACACCTTTAAGAGATCCATTTATAAAAACAAAGTATAATGCTAGTTTGGCCAAGACATATGAAGAAAGATTAAAGAAAGCGTCAGGGAAGAATAAATAGATGGGAGTGGATTTTGAGGACCATGCCAGGGGGTACTTAGGGTGATTGATGTGGAACAAAATACATCTTAATACTAGTTCATACTTCTGCTGAAAAATCTTCCCATGAAAGGTCCGCAACTCCAGAATCAGAAATTCTGTCTGGTGTTAATGGCACATCAGCTAGGTTCTGAGACATGTTTGAGTTATTATATTTCAGAAATCTCACTGCATAAGCCTGGACAGAAAGTGTGCCATCCTTTTGATATTGCTCCTCAAATTCTTTGTGTCTCTCCTGCCAAAATAACAAGTAGGTAAAAATCCATAACACGGAAACCAACCACCTTTTCTCACCACACTCAGGACAGGAAGAATTTAAATATGGCCGTACAAGTGTGAAGGCAACTCAGGCACAGAAAGACATGACACGAGAGAAGTTGACGAAAAGATAATAGCAAATATATGCACAAACCTAGGTGCAGGAACTCTGAATTCTAAGCCAGTACACTAATTTTACCACCCAGGACAGTACTCTTAGAAAATCCATCCATAGGATGTCCAATATCAAACAATAGGACAAAAGGGGCAATGCAGAACTGAATGCAACAGAGATAATGTACTAATGTAATCAGACACATCCCTATCACCTCGGAGGATGTCGAATGCAGAAAGCTTCAACTGCAGATCAGTGGGAATTAATAATTCTCATAGATGGTATAATAATCATCAATCAGATACTTTGAAGTAAACTTAGTCTTTCAATATTGCAACTACAAGACTGAACTGTTCATTAGTATAAAATTTTCTTGACAACTGTCACATTACTTCATCCTACTATAATATCGAACGCATAATATCAGAAATAACTTATGCCAAACTACAAGTATGGCCAGCAATATGAACTCAGATGCCCAAAACATTTAAGTATAGGTTCTAAATGCATAAAAGGGACGAATATGTGATTGTCAGACGTCTGGAAAATCATAAAGGAAAGTCTCAGAAATACCCAAACAAGTTTTGTACCTCTACAGAGTGCCAAAACTCCACGACAGCTTTTGCCAAAGTATGAGCAATTTTCTTAACTGCAATTCCAGAACACTTTCCTTGTTTCCTCAATTGACACGTAAACGCAGCACGATAACATAATTGAGCCGCTGCAGCTACTTTCCAAATGCGCTCCTACATAACTCAATGCAAGGGAAGCTTCTTAAGAGTATTATTTAGTCTCATCCAAGAAAAGGAAAAATATTAATATCTATTTCAGAACACGTGTATAACACACATGTGAAAAGTACAGCTTGTATCCCAAATGGGAAGCAAAAGTCTAGGAAGATTCATATAATCAAACCTGTGCAAAATCATTTGCCAACCAAACAATCTCCTCAAGCACATAATCCCAATGGGATTTCCCACGAATCTCAGTTGAACATGTCGCTATCGATAACTCCATGATCCTCTTTCTCTTTGCCTATGAACTATTTTATGTTAGATCATTGGACCCAACGACACAATGCAAAGATAAAACTTTCTTCCAGAATAACAGATGAGATAAAAATCATTAACCTCTATGATTTTGGCTTCTTTTAAGATGGAATCTTCATCAACCTTGTCTCCCAACATTATGTTGGACCCAGAAGTTTGTGTTTCAGGGGAAACAGTAGAGGCGTTAGTAAATATTCCAGCCTCGGGAAGATCTGAAAATGAGGTATTGAAAGAATCCTGATGCCTAACAGTATTATCACCCGGAAAATCAAAAGATTTTCTCTCTGATTGTGATCCAATGGGGCAACAATCTTCCATCCCTTCAGCTGTAATCTGATCTTTCACCTCGATATTTAAAGCAGATTCCCTTCGACTTGCTTCTTCCTCAGGTTGGACTGCAAAACCATTCTTCGTCTGGCTAATGCTCTCGTTAACGGCAGTACTACAATCATTAACCTCGGTCTCCTTGTTTTCTTTTACCATTTCAACACCTTCAATAATTAGGCTAGCATCTCCTATAGTTTCACTTCTATCGTTACCATTTGAGTTGACATTTCCCTTTTCAGAATAAACTCCAATATCACTATTCACACAAATACTTAAGTTGGTTTGGGCACAAGATGACTCGGAATCCAAATTCTTTATGCCACGTGACGCATTGCTTTTATGAGCAGTATTTGCCATCCGATCCCCTATTTGGCAGCTGAAACCATTTATCTGAGACGAGCTAGAATGGTTCTCAACTTTTATGACAGTCAAGCTTGGCTGAACCTTCATATCTGCAGAAGTTATTAATTGGATTTCTTCAGTTCCACTAGCATCCAATTGCATTAGATTTTTCTGGGCACCTAGGAGTGTTTGTTGGTGAAGCTTCTTATCAAGAATGTTTTCAGAAGGAGTAGCATCTGCTGCAGCGTCCACTGAAGCAACTTCAGTCATGTCAACAGCCCTTACACCATCTGACTCCATATCCTGCTGACCATCTGCCAATACATTCTTTTGAAGGTCATCAGCCATTGGACTTTTACGCTTCGAGTAACAACTTGATGTATTCTGATTTTCTGCATCAGATACCAATCCCTTTACATCCATGGGTCCATTGCGAGAAGGCAAAGTAGAAATATGATTGCCACGAGTTGGATCTATGTCAGTGGAACTTGACCTAGTTCCATCCCGATTAGGGCGAGACCTGTTCCTTCTCTTATATGCTTTTCCTGGGAGACCAAAAGCATCTGAATCCCCGAGTTCCCTAGCTTTATGACTGACATCCATCCGGGGTGACTGTTCAGACGGCACAACATTACTCTTACTGAGATGTAATGAATTCTGATCACATTCAAAATGATTATGTTCAGCATCCAACAATAACAGATTGTCTGCACTACTGGGTTCACAAGGAGGCACCCTAGGTCTACCGCTGCTTTCTACAGAGTCTCCATGAGGTGATGCAGTAAATGCACAACTACCTTTAGCTTCACTGCAAGTATAAGAATATCAAAAATTAATAATTAGCAACGAATTAAATGGACTAAAATACAAGACAAGATCATGGAAAAAATACCTAGTCACAAACAGATCAGGGTGTTGATCAGTAAATGAGGTTGATCGAACAATAACAGAAGCAGCATTCCCAAGCCTAAAATCTAATGGGTTTCCACCCTGCCAAAAAAAAATTAAAATTAAAACTTAAATGCACTGCAAAAATGTTTGATTTATTTTCAAAAAGCAATCAAGAACAGCTTCCATACCTTCTCAAGAAATTCGAGTTCTCTTTTCCTTTCCTCCCGCACATCATACTCTTGCCTGTTATACAGGAAATTGTTCATGCCAATTACAATAATATAGAGTACACCTGATGTAAAGCCAAGCTGCATAACAGCATCACCTGATCTCTGCTTGAACTTTTTCAAGGGCTGCTCGCCCTGGCGAAGTTTTGTTAGCAATTCCAACTCCATCTTCAACAACGCCTCCCATAGAACCAATTTTGGCATTGACTACGAGAACAGATGTTGCAATACATCCACGCATCCCCACTCAGCAGCTAGAGATGATCTCCCCCATTAACTCAAAACTGACAGCAAACTTCATTGTTACTAACATAAAAGCGAAATTCGTCCAATAAAAGATCTAGAACATTAAGCACATGCATCTTGAGTTCACAGTAAACTGGTTTTTTGTTTTTAATTTATGGCGGTTAGAAAAGGAGAGTTTTATATTGCCAAAGCTCTAGGGCATCTGAAAATATGAGATTTAAAACTCATGTGCTATACCAACATTACACACCGACTAATTGTGGAAAACCTAAATACTTCAACAAGCAAGGACAAATGCGAGAGAAATTATAGTCAAGTTGCGTTCTAGATGCTTTATCCTTCAGTCTTTTCTTTCTCTGACTTGTCTTGCTGCCAATTACATTACATATGACTAAGAGAAACTCCAGTTGACAAGATTAACAAACAAAGTCATAGCAAAAAGGATAGAAAAAAGCATTCATCATAAATCAGCATACCAACCAAAAATCATGTTGATTAACGACAAAGAGAAAAGAAAAGTGAAAAGTATAACGATAACAAAAGCAAAGGCCGGGCAAAGTGAATTTCAGTCAATTGACGAGAAAGGACGTCATGATTGACAGACAAAATAAAATGATTGTGAAATCAATAGGTTTCATATAAATATACCATGTCATTCATGCTATCCTAAATCAAATAGCACACGCAACCAATCACACCTCTTAAGCGTTCATCTGACAAGTACATCCCACATAGAATAATAGAGTATGAAAACTGTGCTGCATCTGCGAAGGGGAAGGCGAGTCACTGGTGTTTCTCCTATACCAAATGAGTTATATAATGATTTCGAAACATTTTATAAAATGGAGATGAGACACGGAATGACACCAGCTGCTATGCACGTGCATTTGCATTTATTGTTTTCCACCAACTGTTATAAGATAATATAGAGTACCTTGGTTAGATCCCCTCAGACTTATTACACTTGTTGTATGGCTTAAACTAAAACAAGACAAAGTTCATTACGATGTTGGAAGGCCTGCTAACTTACTATCGAATTAGTTAGTAGATGATTCCTCAAGCGTTCAAAATCAATCAACAGTAAGTACACACTTAGAAAGCAGAACTAAACTCATTAGAAAAAGCTGACATCACAACTCAGAAAACACAAAACCTCATTCCAGAATTCAACTAAAATGTAGGACGAAAACACGTAATAAACCCCTTTGTGAGGCTCATTTCTCCAGACGCCCAATTAAATCAAGGGAAATTTTTCTAGGGTAAGAAGTAAGTTGAAAATTCTAGGTTTTCCAGAATTCAGAAGGCGATATAATAAATATATTACCTGAATTTCAATCAGCCGCGAGCGAATTGCACATTATATATATAATTCTGCTTCTAGGGTTTTGCCTTTGATGCTTCAACTCTTAGCAAGGGGGAAAATGAAAATAATTGCCCTAGAAGAAGAAGAGTCCGTACAATAATCAAAGCATTTCCTCTCTTACATGAACATATAGATATATATATATATATACATATAATAATAATAAATATACAAATGCCAGTGTGTGTGTGTGTGTGTGTGTGTTCTGCGCGTGATTGATTGATTAATCTTAAAATGGTCCTTCCTTCAGCAAAGTTCGTCCCCCCTATAGCTCCTTTCTCTCTCTAACCAGTTTACTTTTCTCTCTCTAAAAACATTGTAAAAACTATTTCGAGCGCTTTGTCTGTGTCCGACACTGGGCCGGATAGCAACTCGAACGTACAATTGGGCCTTTTCGTTAATTTTGCATCATTTTTTCAATTGGGTGCAAATTATATATTTTTTGTGTTTATTAAGATAACAATTATTTTATTAAAAAAAAAAAAATAGGCACAATTTGGTTCCCCCAAAAATGGAAGAGGAAGAAGAAGAAAAAAAAAAAAGACAAATGATTATTATTATATTACCAAAGAATTATATAAAATAATTTACGACAGTAAACGTTTTTTCTTAAATGGGTGATAGGATCGAGCAAGAAGGGGAAAGAAGTTAGAATCTTTTTCTTTTTCTATTTTGATCCTACGAATCAATAAGAATTTTTTTAATTATAAAAACAAATAAAATAATTTTCTAAAATTTTGACTTATTTTTATCATAATTTAATTACCTTTAAAGGAGAAGTAAAAAATAAGAGGGGCAAAATTGAAATTTGTGTTGCATGGTGCAAATTAAAATTTAATATTTAAGTCATGTGATTAAATACTAAAAATCTGAAAATAAACTATCAAAAGAGTTTTTTTTTATTTGACCAATAAATTATAAAGTTGTTGTCCACGAGAATCTTATAAACATAACATATAATTTTCTTGTTCAAACTTTTAATTTGCAGCTTTAATAAGTGTTATATTTAATTATGTGAAGTAGAGGGTTTAGTAAAAATCTTCAATGAAAAGTAAAAATAACACAAAATCAAGATTATTTATCTTAGGGGTAGAAGTGAGATTATTTATCTCAAATTCTGAGATAAAATCAGAAAAATCGGGCATATCTCACATATGCCCGAAAAATCAATCTATAAAACCAAATAAAAGATAACGTGAGATAAGCTGAGATATCTCACTTTACCTATAGAACCAAACGGCTTCATAGATATCACATCCTAGTCGTAACATAAGGAATCTTGATCATACTAAAATATGCCTTAAACACATACTTCTAATATCACAAGTTTCATACATTATATCAACCGCCTGAATGAGTCCCTTTTTTGAAGTTCTAAGACTCACATTGAAGAGATTATAAAATATTGAGCATGTTGGACAAAATGAAAGTTCATTTTTATTGCTAGATCGAACAATTTTATGGCTCATAATTTAGTAACATGGGCTCATAACTTTGTCGAAATGGAATTCTTCATTTTGCCGAATTTTCTTCAAATGTTTTTTGTGATGAAGAATTCCCTCTTATATATTGTATATTGTGACCCTCTATCTTGATTTATATATCTTTATCTTTATCTTTATCTTTAATTTATAAAAGAAACATCACTTCAAATATTAATTCGATTGTTACAATAAAACCATCATTTTACTATTGGGTCATTTTAACAATATTGGGGAAAAAATTATAAAAGTTATGTGCTTGTTAAAAGTTCAAACACGTGTACAACCCCTTATGTTATTTTTTGCGATTATAACACAAAATTCTCATCGCATAACATGCATCAAACCCATAAATTATTTATTCTACGGATAATTCATTCCACCCATCGCTTATGAAATTAGTGCTTGCCTTTTAAATTATTATACCTTCAAATCTTACTAAAATATAAATTGTTTATTGAGAATGGATGTTGATGCATGGCGAGTGAGTAGTTTTTATGAATGCAATGAATTGCTACTTCTACGTGTTTGTAAGTTCACAGTCAAATAATATGAAATGGTAAGTATAGTTACTAACCAAGTATTGATCCCACGTACAGTGTGTAACTATAATGTTTGCTTAAAAAACAACAGTAAAACAAATAATAAAAAGATTTAATAATGAGATTTTGATTATAACTAAAAAAACAAGTAACTAACAAGAATTTAATCAAATTGATGAAGTGTGTTTGAAGATTAATTTTATAACTATCCATTATGTAACTAATAGACAAACCACCAATTCTATTTTAGTTAGTTTCATCATGTTAAGTTCATATATGTCAATGGATTAACAGAATTCTAGATGCGGCGCTAGTGACAACTACAATCCCCTCGCACTCTCTTAAAGATATGCGATTAAAGCGTTCAATCCAGTAGAAGTAAAGTCTGATAACCAATTCAACCTTCTCAAGTATTAACTATACTAAATAATCAAAGACATTGATTCATGTGATCTAGCTTATGCGCGAGTTGTGTTAGCCACGTGGCACAAGTGTATAAATCAAACATGTGGAATATGAAACGAATCACATCTAAACACATAAAACTCAACATGAATTTATAACTAAATGTTCATTGTGCTAAATATTCATTACTCCATTCTCTAAATACGGAGAAGATTATCACATAACGATGGCAAGTTCAACAAAACAAACAAAAGAGAACATCATAATAAAAGAGTAAAGATAAGATAAACTCGGTCTTCAATCTTCGTTGCTCTGCTTCTCCCTGTTGAATCGTGACTTGAATACTCTTCTCAATAATCTCACAAGATGGATGAATGATGATGAAAGATGATAATGGAGGTGTGTAATGTCTTATGGACGTGTGGAATGGCTTGAGATATGAAGTATGTCTTGAGATGTGAAGAAATTTGTAACACTAATGTTATTTATAGGTAAAAGTAATCATTGGGCCAAATAGAGTTTCTATACGTTTCTGGAGTTGCGATACATGTTGTGATGAACAGCATGTCGCGCTGGTAGTTGTGTTGGTCGCACAGGTTTCTGTCTGGTCTGCACGATGCGCTGATTCTTTCGCTGCCCGCGCTACCTTCTACTTATTGCGCACGTCACGCAGGTATTTTTCTTTTGCGCAGTTTCACGGTTTTGGCTATAACTTCTTCTCTAGATGTCGGAATTGAGATCTGCTTGTTGCGTTGGAACCCTAGCTTTCGTTGCAGTGCAATAGTATGTAAAACAACCTCTTATTCTTCCTATAAATTTGTCACTATGTATTTGAATTAATAGCTTCATCTGACTTCTCCTCATTGTATAGTTTCTGGTGCTTTGACTTTTCCTCCTTAATTCCTTACCCTAATCACTTGTTGTTCCATCCATTGGACTCCTGCTTTGGTCCTCCTTTATAGACTTGTGTGAATTTGTTCCCTTTTAGCTAATTTTTCCACAAAAACACACGTTTTCACCAAACGTCTCTAAAAACCTAAAATACACGAAAATGTACTAAAATATACGAATTACTAAGTAATTCTTCATGTAACCCCTTATAGTGAGGTCTAAAAGTGTATATTTTAGATACTCATCATGTGTCATTCTTTTGAAAGTTATTGTAATTAAAGAGAAGACATGTGTTTTATCTCAAAATGAATGCACCAACGTACATGTGAATTATATTTAGATAAAAATAATTTAACCTCTTTAAAATAATACCCATTTGACCATTTCATACTGGAATCTGGATTGGCCAATTTCAACACTTATACGGGAGAGCATTATCACCTAAGAATTATACCTTAATCATAATATCAATGTGATTTTCAGATGATAGCTTGAAGAATAAAAAAGTATAGCTGAGTTTAATAAACAATGTTGAACGACATACTTAATCAAAACTAAAACTTGCAAATCATACTATAGTCCGCTAAATCTCTTCTTTTAATTGTAAGAAGGTATAAGAGAAATGACACCCCGTTTTGTATACCAATTAAGGGACTACTAGTCTAGTTAAATTGTTAATTGTGTCGACATGGAAAATAGGACCAAAGCAACGAGTGAAGTATATTTTTTGTTAAAGTAGGGTGACAAAAAAATTAAATAAGTGATACTGGACAATATTATTGGGTTTATTTTTATTTTTATTTATTTATAGTTTGGTTTCTCGTTTTGTAACTTCCTAGCTAGGTTGTTGTTGGCTTGATTGCACCGTTCAGCCTTTTTTCCTTGCGTTTGTACCACTGGATTGATAGTTTAAATAAATTTGGTACTTAGCTCTGTTTATACTTTTTACCTAACCCATGCCGGTTTTTTTAAAGAGAATATGTGTCTGCATTATATACACACATAACTGATATGCAATAGAAGGGAGATAGACATATAGTTAATCTTATAAGGAGGGAAAAAAAAGAGAGGAAGAAGAATGAGCTTCTTTTTTAGCATAACGTATTTGTAATGTGGAATCTCACAAATTTCTCGTTACAAATAGTAGGGACTAGGTGTAGCAGTAGGACCACATGTGGGGCGGTGGCAAGTGGGGACAACACTTCATGGTGTAGGTCCCCCCACTTTTGTGAAGTGATTGAATTGTGCAATTCAATCACTTCAATTTCACGCGTCCAAAGCTTTGCACTACCTATAAATAGCAGTGCAAAGCTCCTCATTTGAAGTATCCCACAATTTAGAGTTCTTTTGTAGTATAACTCTTATATTTCCTCTTGTAATATTTCTATATGTGTGTGAGGTGTATTCGGGGAGTGTTACGGGTATAAAGGCTCTGTGGGGATCGTTGGGTTGAGCGAGAAATTGTGTAGTTGTAACAATTTTCTACATAGTGTATTTTCGTTCGGGCCCCGTGATTTTTTCTCCGGTTTAGGAGTTTCCACGTAAAATCCTTGTGTTGTTACTATCGTCATATTTTATTCGTATTTGCTTTGTATATCCACGATGGGCAAATTCTGGGGGTGTGTATTTGTCGACTCAAATACCTAACAAGTGGTATCAGAGCCCGGGTACTGCTGGAGGTGGAGCTTTTGTTGGGGTAGAGTTCTGGTGTGATAGTAGTGTGAATACGCACTGATAAAGGCAGTTCTGTCAAAGGTAATTGGTTATTAAGCGGGACCGCTGTGACCCCACCAATTACCTGGGAACCTTGAAACCCTGCCTGGAAAGACGATCTATCTCTTTCCGGGGGTTTACTTTGTGCTATTCGGATCTACTTGAAATTCACCAAGGCTCACTGGTGCAATGTCAGGAAGTAAGGGTACGAGTGCGGTGATATTTGACGTTGAAAAATTTGACGGAAAAATCAACTTTGGCTTGTGGCAAGTTCAAGTCAGTGATGTGTTGATTCAGTCAGGGTTACACAAGGCTTTAAAATGGAGGGTTGCTAAAGGTAGCGGCCCTACTAGCTCGAGTTCCGAAGCAGCTGGTATAAAAGCTGTGGTGGACGATGATGACTAAGAGGATCTAGATTTGCGAGCTGCGAGCGCAATTCGTATGTGCCTAACCAAAAACAATCTTGCGAACGTGCATGGGATTTCTTCGGCTAAGGGACTCTGGGAAAAATTAGAGGAGTTGTCCAGGCGAATGGCGTGTCGAATCGCGTGTACCTGAAGGAGCAGTTTCATACACTGTGAATGGCAGAGGGTGCGAGTATCTCAGATCATCTGAGTGTTCTGAACGGAATCGTTACTGAGCTTGAATCCATTGGAGTTGCAATTGATGAGGAGGATCAAGCCTTGAGACTCATCTGGTCTCTTCCAAGTTCGTACGAACGAATGAAACCGATATTGATTCATGGGAAAGAGAAAATTAATCTCTCTGAAGTTACGGGCAAGCTTCTGTCTGAAGAGAGAAGGCTTAGCGGGGGTAACGGTTCACATGTAAACAATGCATTGGTGTCTTACGATGGCAGGAAGACAGACTCTAGGAGGAAAGTGTGTTGGCGGTGTGGACAATCTGGCCACGTTAGAAGAAATTGTCCAACAAGGGTAGCCGGTTCAGAAAATGGCTCTGAGGCATTAAAGGGAAACACTGGAGGAGATACTAACATTGCTTATTGCAGTGACACTGAAGTTCTGTAAGCGGCATGCTCGTCCTGATGGCATGAGACCCTAAAAGTTGCCATGAGACAGGACGTTAATGTTAGTGGGTCTAGTGTGTACACGGGCATTGCTTTTGGCGTTAATGAAAGGTGTGGTATATTCATGTCGGCGGGTTGATGACTTTCGGAGGAGCCAAAAGGGGAAGTTGCACCATCCTATCAGCAGGTTAATGTTCGACATGGGCCGAAAAAAGGAAATTCTCGGAATTGGTTTATTCTGAGTGGTTATGCTTTATGGTGGAGCATGGTACTTCTAAAAGTATGACTGTGGTTGCAGTGATAGCGGGAGCTATGGAGATCTTCTGAGGCGGAGTGGGTGTGCGATTGTCCAATGTCGGAATGGAGATGATTTTGAAGATGTGATTAGTCACTAATAATCACATCTTCAAGGTGGAGATTGTGGGGCGGTGGCAAGTGGGGGACAACACTCCATGGTGTAGGTCCCCCCACTTTTGTGAAGTGATTGAATTGTGCAATTCAATCACTTCAATTTCACGCGTCCAAAGCTTTGCACTGCCTATAAATAGCAGTGCAAAGCTCCTCATTTGAAGTATCCCACAATTCAGAGTTCTTTTGTAATATAACTCTTATATTTCCTCTTGTAATATTTCTATATTTGTGTTAGGTGTATTCGGGGAGTGTTACGGGTATAAAGGCTCTGTGGGGATCGTTGGGTTGAGCGAGAAATTGTGTAGTTGTAATAATTTTCTACATAGTGTATTTTCGTTCGGGCCCCGTGGTTTTTTCTCCGGTTTAGGAGTTTCCACGTAAAATCCTTGTGTTGTTACTATCGTCATATTTTATTCATATTTACTTCGTATATCCACGATGGGAAAATCCTGGGGGTGCGTATTTGTCGACTCAAATACCCAACACCACATTGATTCACAGTTCTATGCTCACTACCTCATCCACGAATGGGTTTATGCATGCTTGATACAACTTGCAATCAAAAAATACGTTGACTTCCTTTGATAGAGAATATCATTGAAAGTGTCCTATATGTATAATATGTTGGAGAATATTTGTAACTGAGTTCAAAACATAAGTGTAAAGTGTGTGAATTGTAGTTGCTTATTGAGAAGCAATTTTATAGTGAAATAAAATTCAAAATTAAATATTCAAGTTAATTTGAATATTCTGAATTTTAAAATTCAATGACACACTTATTTTTGTGCTTGAATGTGGTCAAAATTATTTGAATGCATTCAATTATTTTGAATGAAAAGATTAATCACCCCTTTTAATATTTCGTGGTTGTTACATGTTTTCTCAACTATAAAAAGAGGCCTCCACTCTTGTGAAAAATCATACAAAAAGCAAAAATATATTTAGCATTTCATAGCATATTATTTATGAGTTATGCAAAGTATCACGAGAGTTCGATAAAGGAATAGTTCTTAGCTTCAAGGCTTTTTCACCACGAGAGACGTTGTACCTTGGGAGGTCGTTGCCATCGATGTTTCGAAGATGAGCCGACAAATTAATCTTAAGGGGAGGGGGTTAAAATTTCGACTCGTCCAATCCACTCCAAGAATTTTTCTAACAGTTGCTAAGAGGTCGATTTTATTTCTTTGTTGCATTTCAATTCTTATATCAGTACATGTTATGTGAAATTGTTGATTAAACAAATTGCGTGTTCTTGTTACGTGTTCTGGAAATATTGCTTAGTTCATCATACGTTTTACACGCATAACCAACAATCTTAAGATCAATTGTATTTATGTATTATGTGTGTTCGTAACTCTTACGCATGTCCAGGGTAGCTTAAAATAATTTCGAGGATTTGTCTTAGTAATTGAGGTGTTATGTTTCTGATTAACATGTTGTTGATTAGCTTATGTTCACAAGTTATCCAAGAATCGACCTTTGTTGTTTATTTGTGATGAGTGAATTATTATAGCAATTTAAGTACCCGATTTCTTATACTTTTGCATAATCTTTGTGGAAGTTTTACTTGTTTTAGTATTGTTTAATTATTTTCGTAGTTCTAGTCGAGTCGGAGTCAAACGATGCTTATTTGGAGGATTTAACACTATTTAATGATAATAGGGCAGTGGCGCTACGACCCTCAAATCGCGTCTCTATTACAGGGAAATAGAACGCGGTGCGGGCATGAGCATCACCTCAGGACGACACTGGAGAAACAAGAGGTGGCGCGATGGAACAATGATCGTGCATGTGAGGCGCAACGGTCAGGCGATTCAGGCAAATCACGCATGTCAAGCGCGCCTGGGGCAGAAAAGTCATTTTGCACGAACTAGGTTACAATTGTTCATGAAACTAGGGAATCAAGACTCTCCTATAAATAAAGGAGGACGAGTAAACAAAAAAAACACATCTTACAATAGCCTACAAACACTTACAAAAGCATTTTAGAGTTAAAGAGCAAAAATTCTGTCATTCGAGTCAAGATAATCATTGTTAAGGGAGAGAGGTGAACAAGAGGAGTCAACAATCAAAGTAGAGGAAAGCATCGAAGAGCTAAAGGAAAAGACACGTTGAAATCTCACCGAGATCAAGAGTTTAATCTTTTCTTTTCTTTCTTTCATAAATCTATGATGAATTGTTGTGGTATTTACGTGGCAATGAGTAGCTAATCCTCTCAGTATCTGAGAGAGGATGTAGTTAATCTCATATGGATGCACCTTGAACCTATGTTTTGATTAGTTTATTGATGAATTTATTTTGTTGGAAATTATTTGTTGCTTATGCAACCTGGTATGTTTAGTACACACATTTCTATGAATCAGAGTAGTGATGTTGACTAACCTTATATTACGTTGAATTGTGCATAGAAGATTATTAACGCAACACTAACATGCAAATAAATCTTCAGACCTTCGACATTAACGTGTTTCATGGAATCTATATCGTAGTTGATAACTCCAATTCACTTCTAAAGCATTGTATGTATCCTATGATATGGTGAACTTCTAGTGACGAGAAGTGTTTAACAGCCTTGTAACGACAAATTCTTGATCTATGAAATTAAAAGACAATAAAATATTACAAAATAAATTTGAATAAATTTAAAGTACATTTTGAAGAATTTTTAGACTTGACGATTTGAAGGATTTTTTTGCAGTTCTCGGAATTCGTAGTCGTTGACCTATTCAGAGTCGATCATTGTACTCGTAAATTTAGCTGAATATTTTAGTTCATTTAAAAAACTCTAATATAAAGATCACAATAAACTTCAGAGTTTAGATATTCCTGAATGTTTGTGATTGAATATGGATAAACATTTTGAAGTTGCAGTAGCTCGTATTCACTTTCCCATGGATGCACGAATTCGATTAATTGTGAGTTTCCATGTAGAGTTAGTTTATAAAGAAATTGATATGAAGTGATTTGGGTACCTTAAAGCGTTGATTAGCTATGAATACTGTGGTATTGTCTTTATTCTTTGTTTCGACTTTGATATTTTTCCGTTTCTAGCTTTTGCTAAGAGGACATTGCTTTTCTAGTATGTATGGACATGACATGGTTTTCTACTTTCCATTTTCTCAATCTATTGATGAAATTGTTGTTGTCTTGATTCCTCATTTTACTTCTCTTTGTACATGTACTTTATTAGTATTTATCGTCATATGCTTTAGGATATCAGTGTTATGAGTTTGAGTATCTCTCAGCTATTCTACTTTTCGAAAAGCTGATAAATTGGGATTTGAATCTTGATTCCTTCAGAAGAATATATTTAAATGGCAGTTTGCCATTAGAGGGTCCGAAGATTCAGAGCTCGAGGGAGGAATATATCATGGCAGAATCCAGTTACTTGTTGATTATCCGTTTAAACTGCCCTTATTTATGCTGTTGACGGTATTTGACTTGTCTTTTCCTATTTAACAATAATATCGGACTATCTGCTGAAAATTTTCCTGTGAGAGAAACTTTATATTTTAATTTACCTTATTAGTTTAATTTTCTTTTACAGCCCAATGGTCGATTTAAAACCCAAACTAAAATTTTCTTAAGCATTTCAAATCATCATCCGGAGCACTGGCAACCTTCCTGGAGTGGTATACTTTAATACTTTAGTTTTCTTTCTATTGTTTTAGTTTTATCATGAATTTGAATTCTTTGAGGATTGCTTCATCGCAAGCATTTTGTGTGACCAAAAGCAACTAAATTGTATCCAAAACTAAGTATATTCTCGTGTAAACATGACTAAGGATGATTGGCACATGCTGGGCACTCACACATCATTTAGACTGTTTGTGGTGTCGAGGTTTTGTCTGCCTCCCTAGAAAGCGCAAGCTTCGAAGTTTAAAATGGAAGTTATTAGGAGTTTTCTAATGCGAGTATACTACATTTATATTATTATTTAATAATATTTAATAATAATAGTAAGGAGGTAGTCGGTGAAAGTTTTAGAGTATGAAGGCTAAGATGAAAAGGATGAAGATCAATGACAAACAAATCTCAGTATTGTCGCATTCTGATTTATTCATGCTGTATGGTGACAGAAGCTAGTCAGTGTGAACTTTTAGAAGATCGAATCCTTGTGGTGCATCAAATTCATAGACTATTTACAAGTTCCATAGTCAATTCCCATCGTTTTGACGCTTGTTGCTGAAGATAATTTTTTTAAGCTTTTTTTACTTTCTTGTTATGCATTGGTATGCCATAAAATTGGCCTTATACGATGAATCACAATCTCTATGGGTGTATTTTCAGTTCAAAATGCTCTGGTAGCATTGCTTGCATTTATGCCTACCAATCCAAATGGTGCTTTAGGATCATTAGATTATCCGAAAGAATAGAGACGGGCTCTAGCAATTAAATCTCGCGAAGCTGCCCCAAAATTCGGATCTGATGAACGTTAAACGCTGATTGATGAGGTTTGTTTTATCCTAATTTTCTACGTTGCATACAAATCCTTAAGGGTTTTTGGCTAAAAAAGACAAAACTAAGTAAAAAGAAAAGAACCCATGTATAACGTAAGTATAAATAGGCAAACCCCCTCGGCCCATGGGTAAATGATTTGTTTTTATGCCTCGTTTATTGGATTCAAGAGCTTTTTTGTGGGTTTATTTTTTCAAAGGTTTACCACATGGTTTTGTTACCTTTCTTTTTTTCTTCTTGTTCTCCTTAAGCTCTTTTTTAGTGGTTGTTATTAACTCTTGTTTGATCATAAGCTAATGGATTACTTAACACAGATTCATAATTATATGCTAAGCAAAGCACCTCCAGTGCCTCAAGGCCACGAGGCCTCTGAAGTACAGACAGATAAAGAAGAAATCCAGCCGAGTCCCGAAAACAATGTCGAAGGAGCAACATAAACTCAGCCACCTACACCTGAAAACAACAATGAGATTGCTGAACAAATAAATGAAACCCCTTTGCACCAGAATATTGTTCATGCATCAGAAACTGTTCCTACCATGGCCGTAACAGGACAACAGCTACTTCATGAGCCAGAAACAAGGGTACAGAAACCTGCCGATGATCGTATGTTCACGTGGGCAACTTTCGCTCTGACCATTGCTATAGTCGTTCTTTTGTTGAAGAAGTTCTTGAAAGCTAATGGACATGGCCCCGTCTTCATGAACGAGTTGTGAATGCTAATTGAAATGTTTGGTGCAGAAACAGTACTTTAGTTTCTATAACCTTATGGTCATTTGAGAGTATGTGTAAGTAATCAGAAGCAGCATTACAAATGCTTATCGGAAATTAATGGATTATATTGTGTGTAGGTTTGAAGACTATTATGCATAAAGTTCTGAAGTTTGTAAAGAAATATAACCATCTATCTGTGTTGTAAATCTCTTTTATTTGAAGTGAACAAATAGTAATTCCTGCAAGAACAATAAACTTCACTTGTTGTCTGTCAGGAAGTACTTGACGATAATAAGAGTAAAACTCGTTTAAGATGTTCCTTAGTGTACCAAACTTTTAGATAGGAGAAGCTAACTCTTCTTTTGGATCGTTAAGAAGTCGTTTGGTTTTGACATGGTTTTGTCCATCAAATTAGTGCAAGTGATTTCGACAAATTAGTGTAACGACAAATTAATGTAAGTAATTTCGACATAGTTTTGATATTTTTGGCCCTCAAAATAGAGTAAGTGACTTCAACAAATTAATGTAAGTGACTACAACATGGTTTTAGTGCAAGTAATTTCGACAAATTAATGTAAGTAATTTCGACATAGTTTCGATATTTTTGGCCCTCAAATTAGTGTACGTAAGTGACTTCAACAAATTAATGTAAGTGATTGCAAACTTGGTTTTTTTTTGAAGTTCCAAAGATATTATTAATGCCGGTGTAAAAGCACCCAAACCATCGTAAAAAAAAACTATTAGCTCAACTCTCGCTTAATTAGTCGCAAACACAAGATCCTCCGGTGCATGGAAATTCCCAACTGTCGTACGAGCTAAATTATGAGCAACTTGATTAGCCTCGCCCCACCCAACGAATAGAGAAACCTTCCCATGTCTCAAAATAGTGAAGAAAATCAACAATAATATGCACGTAGCTAGCATTCTCTTGCTTCCTATTGACAATGTCGTGAGTAATATTGAGACAATCACCCTCCAAAATAATGTCTCTCCATTTCACGTCCGCCACAATTCGGATTGCCCAAAGAGCAGCCAATGCCTTAATGCAAGAAGGTGCCAAGTTACCCGTAAACCTCCTCTGGACGTGCGCAACCTCCACTCCTTCGTGATCTCAAACCATGATGCCAATTCCAACTTCACGACTTTCTTCAAATCGAGCCCCGTCAAAGTTCACTTTGTAGCAGCCTTCCCGGGGTGCCTCCCAGTCGCTTGAACCCGTGCGTGCAAGATGTTCCACCTGGTGCCCAGCCTTGCACCAAAAGGTTCGGTACGTGGTCACAAAATCAGCTAAGGTCGCGGGTTCACGCGGGCGTTCTCCAACAAGAATCGTATTTCGGTGATGCCAAAGAGCCCAACACACTGTAACAGCCTTGTCACCATTTTCCTTTCCCAGTATCCCA
The DNA here is from genome assembly GCA_948329865.1 of Linaria vulgaris. NCBI lineage: Eukaryota > Viridiplantae > Streptophyta > Magnoliopsida > Lamiales > Plantaginaceae > Linaria > Linaria vulgaris. The sequence continues at coordinate 22,202,592 of OX415253.1, read as the reverse complement.
ATTAATCTTGTGATCCACTCCATCATCGTCTCTCACACCTCTGGCATGGAAGAAATCGCAAAGTGAAGGAGCGCCCACACTTCAAAAAACAAATGTCGTGGAGTTTCCTCCCTATCCCCGCACGTCACGCACCAAGCATCCTCACAAATTTTCCTTCTAACGAGATTAACCCGAGTTGGAAAAATATCGAAGCAAGTACGCCACCAAAAAAGTTTGATTTTATTTGCACAATCCAATTTCCACAACCTTTTCCACGCGGTTTGTTCACTAGAGCTCCCAATTCCACCATCCCCCTTTAATGCCAAACCCTGCGTCATAATAAGGTGATACGCACTGCACACCGTGAATCGCCCGTGTTTCTCATAATGCCAAATAATGCCATCTGCATGCTCCAAGTTTCCCACTAGTATAAAGAGGATTACGTTCGCATCTACCTTGCAAAAAATGTCACATATGATATCCGTGTCCCACCAACCCGACGCTTCGTCAATTAAATCTCGGACATGCAGCAACGTAGTGTCGATCGGTCGCGGTGTGATCGGCCTAAACGTCAGGGGCGGAGCCAGGATTCGAAACAAGGGGCGAGATTGCGTTATATTTTTTTTTCAACTTAGTTAAAAGCTATATAATTATAATATCAAGTTCAAGAAAAACTGCATACACAATAGATAATTGAACAAGTTAATGAAACAATCATTTTTTTCAAAGTTAATATCTAGAATATCATGGCTTAAAAAAATAATAAACTACTAACATCACAATATATACAAAGTGATAAAAATAAGCATACAAACTTCAAAATAAATATTCGAAAACCAAAATTCACTTAGACACTTTAAAGTGTGATTTACGTTTTTTAATACCATCAAACTCATCTATGATCGAATCAACATCAAAACTCTCTGCAATTTGTTTTTCAATATGCATAATGAGACTATTAGCTAAGAAACCATCTTGCATTTTGTTCCGCAATCTCGTCTTCACAATTTTCATCGCCGAAAAGGCACGTTCCGATGTTGCTGTAGAAACTGGAAGAACCAAAATCAGTCGAATCAATCTATCAATGAGGGGGTAGTTAGTTGACTCCCCGTAGTTGACAATACTTGGACAACTCTAAAATTTTGAAGTACGTTGCAAACTAGTTTTCCTTTGAATATCAACTTGAAAAAGCTCCAACTGGTACTTAATATGTAACTTCTCCTTCTTTGAAAAATCATTAGGATAAAAGTTCTCAACCAGACTACAAATACTATTTATGTCAAAAAAATTTATATCCACCTCTGGGATCTAAAGTTGAACTTAACTTAAGTAGCTCCATCGTATTTTCATTAACCTATACCTTATCTCCAACAAGATGCTATCAATCGTTGCATTAAAAATATCAATTCGATAATGATGCTCCAAAGTAGTAGGATTACCTTTCTTAACGTGTCCTTTACTTAATCGACGAGGACCACTCATGTCAGGTATTTCAATTTCATGTTCCGCACAAAAAGTTTTTACCTTTTCATATAACAGACAGCATCCATCTTCACGGAATTTCTGAATGACTTCCTTTGTATTTGCCACAGCTTCCATTGCATTCACTATATCTTGAGTTTTGCACTGCAACATCCTACAAAGATCATCTGTTCTTCCCAATAAGTCTATGAGAAAATGCAACATAAACACAAATTCAAACGACAACATCACATCATAAACTCCATCAGCTACAGCCGATGCAACACAATTGTCACTTATAGTCCCACTCAAGACAAGAAGAGTGGAATCAAACATCTCAATTAATTTTTCGAGGGACTTCACGTGGGAGCTCCATCTAGTATCACACGCATGTTGTAATGTGCCAATTTGGTTTTTGCGTTTCCCTGTTTCAACTTCATCACTTGCAATCATCTCTGCTATTCGGTTAGACTGTGCAATATTCAATTGATCATGACGCTTTGCAGAAGAATTAGCCGTATTAATAATAGTGTTTAAATATGTGAAAAACTGTTCGACAGGGATCACACTTCGAGTTGTTGCCACTAAGGTCAACTGCAAACAATGTGCAAAGCAATGAACATAGTAGGCACATGGACATTCACTCAAGATCAAAGCTTGTAACCCATTCCACTCTCCTCTCATGTTACTAGCACCACCGTACACTTGTCCTGGAATATTCTCTGTACTAAGCTGATGGTGAGATAGGACGTCACATATTGATTTCTTCAAAGTGGATGATCTAGTGTCCTGAACATGAACTATATTAAAAAATCTTTCTTGGACAAATCCTGCTTTATCAACAAACCTCAAAATAATTGCCATTTGTTCTCTTTTCGATTCATCACGAGATTCATCAACTATAATGCAAAACTTTTCATCACCAATTTCTTCTCGAATAAATCTATGAATCCCACCAGCATAGATAGATAAGATCTCCTTTTGAATATCATGAGAAGTGTAAGTAGCATTTTGAGGAGCATTTTTCAAAACACATGAATCTACCTCCTTATTATAAGAAGCTGTGTGCTCTACAATCTCCAGAAAATTACAATGATTAGATGAGTCGAAGCGTTCATCGTGACCTCTAAATGCAAAAGCCTGGAATGCACATAATTTTGCAACGTCCACTGAAACTTTGAGTATTAGCCTATTTTTGGCCACTGCTTCAGACGATTGTCTATCCCAAACCTTGTCAATATGCTGCAATGAGTTCATCAAATCCTCACATTTTCTTACTGCAACCTTGTGTAAAGAATTATGACCATATCCTTCGTGAAGCAAAAAAGCACAATTTTTCCCTCATTCACTTTCTTCCAAGATTGAAACTCACCAACAACAAAAGCATTTGACCCAGAACCAGTTGATGGCTTTGAAAACAAATAACACTTATGACAAAATGCAACATTCCTCGTAGGGGAATATTCCAACCAATCAGAAAATAGTTTATACCAAGAGCTAAGAAACTTTCTACCATATTTATCAACAAGTTTAGTATCGTTTTTGGGATTTACCTGATAAGGGCCATTTCCTATATAAAATCGTCGAACTTGATCCATCTTATCTTGTGTATAGATCCATATCAGTTGACGCTGGCCCGGGTCTCTTTCAAGCTTCATATAATCAACTTCGTCAATCCTTTGAGGGTTTTGAACTTCATCAATCCTTTGAATTTTCCTCCGAGGAGAATCTTGATGTTCAACTTGAGTTTCAAAAATATTTGGATTTTCAAGAGGAACGTCATCGACGTTAATATTATGTGAACCACCATCTTCAACACGACTCTTTTCCGGGTAATAAAAATCAATTATTTTCTTGCTCATTATTCATGAATCGAAATCTATATAAACAAAGACAACAAATTGATATAAATATATAATGCAACATAGCTTCCTTGTTATTATAAAACTAAGAAAGCAAGAGTCATATAGTTTTTGTACTACAAATCAACAAACCCTAGTTATATAAATAACTTTGTATACAATAAAAACGAGTAATAAATACTAAATCAACAATTCAACACAAAATGATTATCTTACAAAGTGGGTTGAGCAAATAGCAAATTCTTATTAATCTTCTCCAAAAACAACTACAATGGCCGCTACTGTGAACTGTCTACTGACTCCCGTGACTTCTCCCAATTTTTTAGAAAAGAATTCTAAAGTTAACTTTGTATTTTTGCTTTTTTGATTTATTATAATTAGTTTTTTGGCCTTTAGTAGTATTTAAGTAGTGGCCTAGCGGGCTTTAGTTTTTTTAAGTAGTGGCCCTTTTTAAAGTAATAAAAAGTTAAAAACTAAAAACTACACGGTCCACTCCTTTTCACCTCTTTTACTCTTTATAATACTAGTACTAAAAAAAAATTGTAAAATGTTGGGAGCTGCGGTTGCCCCCACACGCACCCCATGTGGCTCCGCCACTGCTCAACATCACGGGTCGAGGTAACCATGTGTCGTCCCAAATAGCAATCCCATTTTCGTTCCCCACCCTCCAACGCACTCCTCTCTTAATTACCACAACAGTCTCCCAAATACACCGCCAAGAGAGTGATGGATTATTCCCTAATTTGCGCCAAAGAAGTAAGAATTCGGGAAATATTTAGCCTTAAATAGTCGAATAACCAAGCTGTTCGAATGATGAAAATTTCGCCAAGCTTGCTTCGCGAGTAACGCCATATTAAAAGCCTTAAGATTCTGAAAGCCAAGACCCCCATCTTCCTTTTTTACGACACAACTTGTCCCAAGCAATCAAGTGTATGTTATTTCGTACTATGTCGCCCCACAAATAGTTGCAAATTATCGACCCAATTTCCTTGATCAATGAATCCAAAAGTCGAAAGCAACTCATCACAAAAGTTGGGATTGATTGCATCACCGCTTTGATTAAAATTTATTTCCCCGCCCCTAACAAGGTTTTCCCTTTATAACCATTCACCCTCTTCCACACCCTTTCCCAAATAAAGTCAAATAATTCACGTTTAGATCTCCCAACCATGGAAGGAAGCCCAAGATATTTCTCATGCCGATTCGCAATCGCCACCCTAAGACCGCCCCCATCTCCTGCGCCCAATCCTCCGAGGTATTCTTGCTAAACACAACAACAGATTTATCAAGATTAATGTGCTGGCCCGACGTAGCTTCAAACCGTGCAAGACAATCCCGAATCTCCGCCGCCGCCTCCCAGGTTGCTTCACAAAACAACAACGTGCCGTTGGAAAATAGTAAATGCGATACTCGGGGCGCACTCCTATTAACCACTAACCCACATACAAGCCCTCTTTCCTCTGCCTTAGCGATGATAGCTGAAAATGCCTCAGAAACAAATACAAATAGATAGGGGGATAACGAATCTCCCTGTCAAATGCCCCTCTCGGGTTAAAAAATTGGCAGTTCTCTACCATTAATAAGGGTGGAATAAGAGACAATACGAACTCCCATCATAACCAATGACACAAAATCAGAAGCAAAGCCAAGTTTAAGCATTACCATTTCCAAGAAGGGCCACTGGGCTAGATCGTACTCTTTGCTCATATTCACCTTCAACGTCATGTAACGTCGATTCCATGTCCTCTTGTTTCGCAAGAAGTGATTCAGCTCAAAGGCCACAAGAATATTACCCGTTATGAGGCGACCCAGAACAAAAACGGACTGGGTAGGCGAAATCACCTCATTAAGAAACGGTTTTAGGCGATTGGCAATGACCTTAGAGGCAATTTTAAAGCTAACATTACTGAGACTAATGGGGTGAAACTGCATCATCAAAATAGGGTTAGTGCATTTAGGAATTAACACAATATGAGTAAAGTTAACCACATGATCAAGAATTCGATCATTCAAGTACACAAGGACAAACGTAGTAATATCATGACCAACGATGGACCAAATTTTTTGATAAAAGAAAACAGAAAAACCATCGGGTCCCGACCACTTATAGAGATACATATCTTTTAAAGCTTTGCATACCTCATCTGCCGTAAATTGCTGAAGAACGCTTTCATTCACTGTCGGGCTAACTCGACCATCGACATCCCATAATACCTCCTCAATATCATCATCCGACGGACTCGTGGACCCAAAAATCAACGTGAAGTATTCGGCGACAATCAAATTGACCTCGAAAGGTAAAGACCGAAGAGTGCCCTGATTATCCTGAAGAGCATGAATTTCATTCTTTTTCTGCCATTCACTTGCTCTACTATGAAAGTACGACGTATTTATGTCCCCCTCCAGCAACCATTGGACCTTTGCCCTCTGTTTCCAGTATATTTCCTCTGTCTCGTATACCTCCTTCAGTGCTAACTTCAACTTCTTTTCCTCTTCCCTACTTTCCTCCGTGATTACCCCCCGCCGAAGTGTTAAAATACGATCATTCAGCTTCTTGATTTTTTACTTCATCAATGCCACCCCAAAACCATCCCACAGTACCAACCCCAACCGACACTGCTGCAACTTCTCCTCAAAACCCACAGTATCACCTCCCCCAGCCCAAAGTTGACGGATCAACGCCTCGCAGTTCTCCTTTCTTGCCCATGCGGCCTCGAAATGAAAACGTCGTGGTTATTGATCATGGAATACATTCTGAGGCCGCAGATTAATAATTAGAGCCAAGTGATCCGAGTTTCTTACCCCTAAATGCGTGACTCTTGCTGTAGGAAAAGATTGCGCCATGAAGATTGCTCTTGTTGGTGGTTCTTGCGATGGACTTGTGTGCATGGTCTCGAAGGATAAGCGTGTCTTTTTGTGGAATCCGTGTATTGGGAAATACAAAATATTACGACCCCTAGATCAACGACCCCTGGATTACGTATGGGTTTGGTTGCGATGAGTCTAATGATGATTATAAAATTGTAGCGATATGCTGTTAGAAATTTGGGATACATAAAAGAATATGATACAAAGTATATGTGAGTTTCCTTGAGGGCGTGAACTTAAAACAGTTTCCTAAAAGCAATATTTTTACTATATATTAAGAATATCTGCTTCCCAAGATACAACAAGAAATTTTGGAATTTTTATAAGATGCAGAAAATTATTTTGTGGATTGAATAAAGTCAGAATCTGCATCAATATATTTATAGAACACGAAAAGTTCCAATTGAACATACATGTTTATTCACAACAGTTGTGCCCCGTATGATAGATTGCACTCTTTCACTAATAATACTATGAGTTGCAACTCTTCACGACTAGTTGTGTCCCTTACGATAGATTTGCACTTTTTCACGATTAAATTATGATCTAAACATAATAGAATCTAAACATAAAAATACCACGGGTTACAACCCTTCATTAATTTATTTCGATTTAAAACAAAGTAAATTCGAAATTAAATTAATACAATTAGCTAGCTCTTGAAATAGTTCAAGACTTTATTTCCTACAATGGATACTCATTGTTCACAACTAAAATATTCAACAATCCCCCACCAGTTGTGAACGATTACTTCTGCCGAATGAATGGCACACGTACGAGAAGGTATCTTTCGATTTGGATCTTCAATTAGTGTAAATACTTTAAAGTCCTAACGAAGTTATAGGTGTCCGTAGATTGAACCTCAACTCCTAATGTTAGTACCGAAAATATCACACATATATCAAACATTTAGTGTCTCATAGAATTCATTTACTAACCTTAGCAATATTATATATGGCCATGTGCCAATCACGTATGTTGTGAACATTTACAAGAAAAAACACATTTTTCGTACCAAATCGGCACCACTTTTATGTTCACATAGGTAGAGTTTCTGCTTTTGTCTTAGTTGCTAAAGACACTTAGCTAACTCCATTAAGAGCAACCACTCATCCTACTTTTATTCGCAATTGTCGACACTATTTATTTATAGCGTTCTCAAGCAACATAGCAATGACTTGTTTGTACCCATTGAACTTTAGAATCATAAGTTTACTGATTTAAAGTTGGGTTCCCATCATTGGTGCTTAAATTTTATATTGTAAGTCCCATACCCTTAGTCGTACTTCTCACTAATTCTTTTGTGAGTGGCTTAGTGAGGAGATCAGCTAAATTATCATCAGACTTAACATATATTATGGTGATCACCCCATTTGATATTAACTCACGAATATTTGAATGTCTCATGCTCATGTCTAGACTTTCCATTATATATATATATATATATCATCGTACGCATGAGACATTACCACTTCATTATCGCAGTACAAAGAAGTTGTTGCCATAGGTTGTGGCCACAACAAAATATATGTTAACATAACATGCAACCATTATGCTTCTTCGCCTGCTACTCAAGAGCAATGAATTCAGATTCCATAGTTGAGTGTGCAATACAAGTTTGCTTTTTGGAAGCACAACTAATAGCTCATACACCTAAAGTAAAATTCCATCCCGATATGGACTTACTTTCACTGTTATTTGTCAACCATCTTGCATCACAATAGCCTTCTAGCACGACTAAATAATCATTGTAACCAAGACTTAAAGATGTTGTTTTTCTTTAAGTATCCGAATATTCTACTAACCGCTTTCTAGTTATCTGTGCTAGGTTGTCTCGTAAATCTTGCCATCATACACATGGCATATGCTATGTCGAGCCTTGTACGATGCATTGCATACATAAGGCTACCAATGGCACTGGCATAATCTAATTGTGCTATAATCCTTCCATGATTTTTAGACTGTTTGACACTGAAGTCAAATGGAGTATTTGCTTCTTTTATACCAAGGTGCTTGAACTTATCAAGCATTTTCTCACTGTAGTAAGCTTGGTTCAAGGTATAATCTTTATCATGCTTAGTTACCTTAATACCTAAAATAGTATCTACTTCCTCTAGGTCTTTCATTTGAAACTTTGAAGTCAAATACCCTTTGGTATCCTCAATGCCTTTGATATTCGTACTAAAAAATAGCATATCATCAACGTAAAGGCACAATATTACTCCATACTCATTTGTTACTTTACAATAGATGCACTTATCAGTATTATTATTGTTAACGGGTTTTGAGTTATTTCCTATTAACTGAATTATTTATTTGGGTTGGAACGCCTTTGCCCGCGGTTCAAAATTAAATGCTATGCTAATAGGAGAGAAAAATTGACAAGAACCTTCCTTCCTTTTATTAACTATATTTCAATCTCTTTTCCGAGTTTTTCCTCGTATTCTCCGAGTCTTTTTTAGGTGTCCTCCCCCTGGTTCTCCCCTTTCTCCCCTGCTTATATAGATTTCTTAGGGACAGGTGTCGTTATGCATGTGTTTACAGGTGTCGTTATGCATGTGGTGGTGCTTTACACGCGTTACAATGGTCTTTTAACCAATAGGATAACGTCTATCTTGCTGACTGTATCTTTTTATCTTCTTCCGAGAGCTTTTGTCTTCTTTATGATAAGGGGTGGATTGTCTTCTTTACTTCTGAGAGCTCATTGTTTCATATGGTGACTCTAGGGCCGAGTCTGAGTGTTCTTTTAGTGCTTTTCCGAGAGGTGTGTATTCTGGAATGTTTGCTTCAGGGTATTTTCCGAGGGGTGTTTGTTTATGTGGTGATCTCCGAGAGGTTGTGGCTATCGTGGATCGGAGAGTGTCGTTCTGTAGTTGTTGCGTCATTATGAAGTTCCGACCTATCGGTTGGTCGACAGGAGTAATGTTCCGAGGGCGTTTGTGCTAGGAGTGCGTAGCAGGAAAGTATGGGGTAGTTCTCCGAGAGCGTTTGTGTTGAGAGTGTATAGCAAGGAAGTGTTTTTGTCATGATTCTGGGACTGAGAGTCCATTGGGGCCCGATGGCTCTAGCGGGCTTGGCGGAGTATTCGCCCAATACTGAAGGAGTTCCGATAGCAGTTAGTCTTTGAGACTCCGCCTTGGTCTTGTATTCCTCATGTTGCTTCTGCTTCAGTATTTGTTGTGTTGGAGATGTGCTCCGAGGGATATTTTGAGGCATGATACCTGTATCGTGGAGGCAGGTCGCATAATCATATAATAATATATTTGTTAATTCCAATAATTGATTCATTGTTTATTTCAAGCAGGTGAATTATCATCCTGTTAACAAACCCCCCCAAGTTTGTAGTGCAGTTAGTTATCATTACTGCACTAGAAACTTAATATTTTAAAGGGTATGAGAGTTCTAGCATCGTGCATTTTGTCAAGTTTACGGGGAAGGTTTCACAAGGCCTCGTAGAACTCTTCAGAGATGTCGTAAACATTCGTCAGTGACATTTATGTTTTGTTAGACGTTTCCCTCGTTCTTGGCATTACCTTTAAAAAGGCGAGGAGTATAGTGATTACTTTCTCCGAGTGATCCCGTTGTATTTCCCAAATGTGCCCTCGTAGGTTATTATTGGGGCATTGATTACAAGGGGCATTAATTATAATTTAATTAACCGCGATTTAAATGCATTTAGTGGCAATTTTAATGCCACGTTTAAGTTGGATGCGGGAATCGAAGCGTCTTGACCGTTATACTTTCGTTAACCGAGGAGACGTGTCATTAAACACGACTTTCAATCGTGGGGCGTGGGCACGCTTAGTGGTCTTTTAAGACACGTAGTGGGTGTAGGATTTAAAAACCCTCTTTTTCACCCATCACCATCACTTGCAAATTCTGAGCAAACAAACCAATCTCTTCAGCAAAGCGCACTCTTTCTGCAACAGATTTCTGCTAAAGTATCCTTTTCCTTCCAAAATTCTTTTTAATGGCGTCGCAATCTAACACCAATCTGGTTTCGGCTGCGTCTGTTACCGGAGGATCGGCGGGGGCAGCGCTCCAAAGTTCACGGAAAAGGAGTGTTGCGGCGGTGGGGGCAAGCGGCAGCGGTGGCGCTGGAAAATCGAAGAGGATGAAGAAAAAGGTTGACAAAGGTGGTGCTCCGCGAGTCACCCAGAAGGTGGGTAACATGGCTAGCACCGCCACCGAGAAAGAAATCAAGAATTTGTTCAAGGAGCACGGTGTTTCTGGCCGTAACATTGAAATAACGGTGCCGGAGGCCCATCACCGGGGTGATGCTCCTCCTGAAGGGTACCTGACGGTGTACTACCCGCAGCTAAAGGTGGGACCGCGCACTTTTTTCCCGCCTTTTTACTGCGATATCTTCAACTATTGCAACCTCTGTCCTAGTCAGCTTGCCCCGAATTCATTTACGGCACTGGCTTTGTTCGTGTTTTGGTGCCTGGTGAGAGGCATCGAGTGCACGAGGGACAGATTTTTTGCTGTTTTCGAGTTGAAACAATCTCCCGGGGGAGGTTCTTTCTATTGTTTTACTCACCGAGATAAGGATGACAGGATTTCCGAGGGTATGGTCACCTCCCACAGCTCGTGGAAGAATAAGTTTTTCTTTATTAATCCAGTTGTAGGGTCGTGGGACATACCCATGACTTGGAGGGTGCCTACCTTCCCTGACAGAGTGATGGACGACACACTGGTGTTTTCACCAGTGTTCTCTGCAAAGCCTCTCGTGGAGTCAAAGGACTTTATTCGTCTCTATCGGACCGCAGGATTGAAGTACATCTCCCCGATAGACAAAATTGCCACTCCTTTGGCTGTTCCTGAGAAGTTGTTTGATACATTTGGTGAGTCTTTTACCCTTATATCTATTACTTCACGGGTTTTTCTTTTATTTTATCTAACTCGTGACCTTCTTGGTAGTGAATGTCCTACGACCGTTTATGGTGGAAAGTGAGGTCGTGGTGAGCAAGAAGGTGAAGTCTACCCTAGGGGAGGGTGGAACTGTTGAGGCTGCTGAAGGAGAGCAAGGAGGAACTCCTTCAAAGGTTGCTGCAGTTACATCCCGGTCATCTAGCGGGACCTCCGATACCCCTGAGGAAGCAGAGCTAGCCGTGACTTCTGCCGATGCGGGTCCTACAGGCTTCTTTACTATAGGGGATGGGGAAGACGAGGTTGGGATAGAGGGGATGGCTCCACCAGCCCCCGGTGTCATCCACATACCCTCATCATCGGAGTTATCAGGGGATTCTTACGCCCTGCTGGCGACCCCTCCGAAAGGTACGTGTTTCTAGTTTTTAAATAGTATGGAGATAGTACTCCTTTTATTACTATAGGAGTATGCTTTAGATAGCCAAAAGGATATTTTTACTTAGATAACTTTCTGATTTTGTAAGAGATGAAGATTTTTTTGGTTTGGAAGGGGGATCCCTTTCTGCCGACCCTGCTCTCTCTCCAGCATTCGATACTATGAGTTTGCTGGACGAGCTTTTGGCCGCGGGTCCTTCATTCACGAGTGCTCCTTCCCCGAGACCTTTCATGGCTATTCAGTCCGATAGCCCTATAGTCACCCAGGTTCCACTGCCGGGGGTGGTACCTCCTGAGATGCCTTCCTCTTCTAAAGCTCCCGTTTCAGAGGGGGAGCCCAGCTCGGAAGATGCCCAGGCGGCACTGGAGACGGTCACCCGATACTTGTCGGCCGCCAATTCTCTACCAGCGGACGGGTGGCAATTCGTCCGAGCTTGTACCAACAACGTGGCTATGTTGGTAAGTTTTTATTTAACTAATTGGTTTAATATCCTTTATCAGGATCTTTATTCTTTTGTTTTGCTTTCTTAGGCACCTAAAATGCTTCCTCTTCTGTTACTCGAGGTCGAGAAGCTACAAAAGTTAACAAGCAAAGCTGAAGAGAAGTCTCTGACGCTGGAGATCGAGAACCAGAGTCTGCTAGAGAAAATGAGGAAATACGAGGAGGCATTTGCCAAGGTCGCCCAGAGCAACCAAGACCTGAGGGGGGAGAATAAGCGGCTTCATTCTTCCGTGAAGGAGATGGAGGCTTCTGGGATGGTGCTGAAGGATAAGGTATCCTCCTTTGAGGGGGAAAAGGTTGCTTGGGAGGCCAAGCAGAAAGAGTTGGAGCAACATCTATCGGAGGCATTGGGCCAGGTGGATTCTCTCAACGAGAAGCTAGCACAGGCCACGGCTACGGGAGGCATTCTCCCCGAGGAGGTACAGCAAAGGGTGGATGCTGCTGTTAAGCAGGCTCGAGAGGAAACTGTTGTTCGGGTAAGGGATTTGTACCTCAGCAAGCATCCAGGGTACTTAGCAGGATCTGCTATGTGGGGATTCCTTCAGTGCTTCGGGCAGGTACGACAGAAGGTGAATCGTAACTTAGACCCGCGGGTGATTAATATTACAAGATGAAGAGGCCAACTCTAGAGGAAGCCTACGACCTCTTCCAAAAGAGCAGCTCCCGACTTCCTCCCTCCTCCTCTTCCCCGAATCGGGTGCCTCTTACTGCTATCCCCCCGGTCCTCAGCGCACTCCCCTCTCCAAGTTGGGGTCCAGGCTACCTCCTCTGGTGCTCCTCCTCCTACGGGTGCTCCTACTCCTACTACCGAGCCAACTCCTGACTCTTCGAGTGCTCAACTCCCCAGTCTTAGGAGTTTTTGTTTCGTTTTTCTATCATTGTACTTTTTATATTTCTATGTAATGGTACTTATTTTTATTTGGAATGAACCATTTCTCATTTGGAACAAAACTTTTTTCCCGTGTTCATAGTCACAACTTTTTAGCATATTATGGATACTTAGTTCATTTCCTTTAATCGTAGAATTCTGAGATTGAGTTTACAGAAATGAGAGAGCATCCCATTCTTACTGGCCAAGCACTTTCTTAGCATAGCGTGTCTATTTGCAGTGCAAGTTTGGGGGAATATACCTTCCTAAATAGGGGTATCCCCGGGCACGCCCTCGTAGCCTATTATAGTATGCTTTGGGCAGCTCAATCTTAATTCAATTATTTGAGGAAGGATCGTGAGTATGCATAGATGCTTTAGAGTTTAGTGAATATTTTCACGTCCTTTAAAGAATCATTCCTAGTAGAATTGTTCATATCCTTGTCTCTTTTACTTATTTAGACTTTCGAAAAGCCTTTGGCTAGAGAGTACGAGTGAGGCTTCCTAGAGTAATTGCTCTCGAAAATACTCTCATGGGTTCCTAGGCTCTGCCCTTTTCTTCTCCCAAGTATTTACATAGTATATTATAGAGTCTTATGATTTCTTTATGAAGATACCATAATCTAATTCGTATTATATCTAATTCGAACTATAACAAGTGAAAGAAGGATCTTATCTTTGGTGCGTAACTGGGTTATTGTTGTAGCACCGCTTCCCCTTTTGGTTATGGCAACGATCAAACAAAAACCTTCTCAGGGGTTAACGATCGCGAGAGTAATCTTTGAGTTCCCACAGACGGCGCCATTTTGTTAACGGGTTTTGAGTTATTTCCTATTAACTGAATTATTTATTTGGGTTAGAACGCCTTTGCCCGCGGTTCAAAATTAAATGCTATGCTAATAGGAGAGAAAAATTGACAAGAACCTTCCTTCCTTTTATTAACTATATTTCAATCTCTTTTCCGAGTTTTTCCTCGTATTCTCCGAGTCTTTTTTAGGTGTCCTCCCCCTGGTTCTCCCCTTCCTCCCCTGCTTATATAGATTTCTTAGGGACATGTGTCGTTATGTATGTGTTTACAGGTGTCGTTATGCATGTGGTGGTGCTTTACACGCGTTACAATGGTCTTTTAACCAATAGGATAACGTCTATCTTGCTGACTGTATCTTTTTATCTTCTTCCGAGAGCTTTTGTCTTCTTTATGATAAGGGGTGGATTGTCTTCTTTGCTTCCGAGAGCTCATTGTTTCATATGGTGACTCTAGGGCCGAGTCTGAGTGTTCTTTTAGTGCTTTTCCGAGAGGTGTGTATTCTGGAATGTTTGCTTCAGGGTATTTTCTGAGGGGTGTTTGTTTATGTGGTGATCTCCGAGAGGTTGTGGCTATCGTGGATCGGAGAGTGTCGTTCTGTAGTTGTTGCGTCATTATGAAGTTCCGACCTATCGGTTGGTCGACATGAGTAATGTTCCGAGGGCGTTTGTGCTAGGAGTGCGTAGCAGGAAAGTATGGGGTAGTTCTCCGAGAGCGTTTGTGTTGAGAGTGTATAGCAAGGAAGTGTTTTTGTCATGATTCTGGGACTGAGAGTCCATTGGGGCCCGATGGCTCTAGCGGGCTTGGCGGAGTATTCGCCCAATACTGAAGGAGTTCCGATAGCAGTTAGTCTTTGAGATTCCGCCTTGGTCTTGTATTCCTCATGTTGCTTCTGCTCCAGTATTTGTTGTGTTGGAGATGTGCTCCGAGGGATATTTTGAGGCATGATACCTGTATCGTGGAGGCAGGTTGCATAATCATATAATAATATATTTGTTAATTCCAATAATTGATTCATTGTTTATTTCAAGCAGGTGAATTATCATCCTGTTAACAATTATGTCTGAACCCGTTTGATGAGATTACTTCATTAAATTTCTTATGCCACTGTTTTGGAGCTTGTTTCAAGCCATATAATGACTTGATTAGCTTACAAACTTTAAATTCATTCCCTAGAAGAACAAAACCTTCAGGTTGCTTCATATACACCTCTTCGCTTAAATCACCATTTAAGGATGCAGTTTTAACATCCATTTGATGCACACATAATTTATGAATCGATGCCAAAGAAAATAATGTTCTAATGGATGTTGTCCTTGCCACAGGTGCATAAGTATCAAAATAATATATGCCTTCTCTTTGAGAAAGACCTTTAGCCACTAAACGTGCTTTGAAGGTTTGTATCGAACCATCAATCCTAGATTTTCTTTTAAACATCCATTTACTACCAATTGGTTTAGAACCAGGAGGCAAATCAACTAAGATCCAAGTACCGTTGGAAATTATGGAGTTCATTTCATCGTTTATTGCTTCTTTCCAGAAAGGAGCATCTCTTGAAGTCATTGCTTCATTAAAAGTACTTGAGTCATTTTCTAAGTTTAACACAATAGGTATTTTGTTTAGAACTTTGGTTCTATCTCCTTCAACAAGAAAGGCAATGGAATCTGGTGAGATAAATCAGAATCCAAGAATTTGTTTTTTCTCATTCTTTGACTTCTTCTTGGTTCTACAGGTTCATCGATTTCTTTTCTTTTCTCACCGACCCCCACAGTTAGTCGATTTGATATAACCTGATTTTGTATTTCATTTCTATCTTGAGATGGAACAGAATCATGAATGAATTTATTTTCAAAGATTTCGACATGAATGGATTCAAACATTTGAACTTAAATCTAATATTCTATATGCTTTTGAATGTTGTGTGTTAACACGTAAAAATATCCGTACTAAAAATACAAGTTACGATGGTTCGATTACCATTTTACTTTATAACGGCTATATATTGGTACACAACGTATATTTGTAACGACATCGTATTGTCCTACGGTTCATCTAATTATCGTGGTACATAATTTTGTCACTACATATTAAGAAGGATCACATGTAATATTTATACATTTAAAAGGGGCATAACTGAAATTAACCACAAGTATTATATTTAAATATTTAACACATGTTCAATTTGCCATTCTCCCACCTGGTTACATAAAAATATAGCTAATTACATAAATTGACACTTAGTCACATAAAGTGACAAGTGGTGTGCACAAGCAAAAGGAAAAACCCTATAAAAATGTATCTTCTTCCACAAAAAAGGGGAGGCCGATTCTTCTAGAAAAAATGGAGAGATACTTTTCCCAAAATTCCATTAGAGAAAGGAGAAAACTTGTCTGCTCTCAAGGCCCAGAGAAATAATATTTCATCTTCCTCTCTCGGCCTCACCATCACAACTCCAGCTACTTCAATTCCAAATGAATCCCCCACAACAAATTCATGTTCGATAAACAACAACTATTTACGATTCATAATCGAACTACGAGTGGCTTGATTCCCCGATCGTCGGATACGTAGGCACCTCAGAATCTATCCGAGTCCAGCCGCAAATCTATTAAAAATCACCGCTTTCCTCGGGTCGGGATCAGCGTTCTCGAACAAATCAACCACTCTTTCCGTGAGGCTAGCAAGCAGGCACGACGAATTTATGCATTAATAAATGGCGCCGTCTGTGGGAACGTCGTTGAATCCTTGAGCAAGCTCGAGTAGATCGCTGCCAAACTTAAAAAATTAGGCGACAATTCAGATTACCTGACAAAGAGAAAAAAATCCTTCAGTTGTATATCAAGTGGCCTGTTATTCGGATGAGACGCTGCAGAGTATTCTAAAAAAGCAAAGGTCGCAGCTACGGCCCCTGTTCCAGCGTGCATCAACGAATTTCACTCGAAGAAGAAGCACGCAAGCTTGAGTTCATCATCAAATTACCTCTGTCCAGTGGAGAGAAATCCAAATCCTCGTACCATATTACACAATTCATTAATAAAACACAAATTATGCACACCGCATAATTTTTAACAGTTCAAGTTTTCACACATATATGCTACTAGTTATTGAGGTTATTATTAAAACGATACGCACAGAGTCAATAACAACATCATAAAAAATAACATAACAACATCACATTATACAACATCCGAGGACATACAAGAGGAGTTTTGTGGTTGAAATTCTGCCGATTGTCGCCGGTGATTCGACCTTCCAGAACTTCCCAATCATCCATGTCTATTTGTAGGAAGAGTAATTATGGTAAATTTCGGCGGTACATCGGCGAATCTGTGTTCATAGCCTCCGATTATGATTGGCCTTCGAGAGATCCTTTGCTTTGGAAAGCTTCTCTTCATGTTACGAGATTTGCAATGATCGACGAAGTCTCTTCCTGCGGGAATTCAAAAGATTTGGGACATGCATGTAGACGATTTGATGACCACCAGAAAGATCCGTTGAAAGTTTTTTGTCCTCACCGGTGGTGTGTCGATTTACACGGTGTAACCATGATTTTTCCACTTCCATTAATGGAAAATTCGTGAAGATGGAGATTCATTTTTACAAGAGAAAGACCCAACACCTCGGTATATCAATCAGCTTTGGCTTGCAGCGATTGAGCTTTTTCGAGGGAGTAAGGTTGGGCGCTACTTGACTAGTTTGATGAGTAAAGTCTCTCACAATTTCTGTTGTTTAAGAGAGAGAAACGACAAAAGGAAGAGTCCAAAAATGAAGGAAGAAACAACGGAGAAAGAAGGAAAGATTATAAAGAGGACCCTTAAAAGCATTCGATAAATATATTGGAGCGGAAAGTTTTACTCAAAGTACCAACTTGCTCCAGCGGATCATGACGCCTTCTTTGTAACCAAAGGACACAGGTTCAAATCCCTTCCTCTACACGTTTTTTTAATATATTAAGATGCTACTCTAAAATACAAATAAAATAATCGGATTTTACACCGAAAGTCAAGTAGCCCGATGGTTCACTCCTCCCTCTATCGGAACAACCCTCTGATGGCCAGGGATTGATTCCCAGACCTTCCTTAATTTTATAAACTTTTTACGAAAGCACTGCTCTTACGAAACATATAAAAGGGACGATAACCCTTTATACAAAAGAGGACGTAGCCCAGTGGTATCGGATCAGCTCTCTGATGGCTATTTCCCCGATAGCCAGGGATTGAATCCCGCCCCGTGTTTCTCAAATAAATTTTTTTTTTATTGAGGCTACTGCTATAATATGTAGAAAAAATGCCAATATTATAACCATAAAAAAGGGGCGATGATCCAGTGGTATCGGATGAAGGCTCCGATGGACCATCCTTTCAGTGACTAGTGTTCGAATCACCCACCCGTGATAAGTTATTTTTTTTATTGAGGCTACTGCTATAATATGTAGAAAAAATGTCAATATTATAACCAGAAAGGGGCGATAGCCCAGTGGTATTGGACGAACTCTCCGAGGGCTATTTCGTTGAGGGCACGGGTTTGAATCCTTGTTGTGTTTCTCAACACAATATTCTTTTTTATTTATTTATTAAGGTTACTGCTATGATATATAGAAAAATAACCATATTGCGCCATAGAAATAAGGCATATACATGCTTCTTTTAATTGCAAACATGCTTTTTAGGCCTCATCATCTACATTAGCATAAGTCTAGAGGATTTCTTCATGAAATTAAACATTTTGCCATTATGGCACCTTGCTCCAATACGAAAATGAAAGTAGAAAACTCGAATATAAACCCCGCCCACGAGCACTCAAACGGAAATATTGAAAGATTTTCTTTATGTATGATACTCACGAGTATCCTTGTATGAAATCGAGCTTTCCTAAGTGTGGTAGCTTTGAGCATTGGAACAAAGACTGAGTACTCTTAGGGCACGACACTTACGAACACTCAAAACGGGAGCTCGAAACGACCCCTACCACGAGGTTCACAGGTGACCACCCCCAAACGAGTAAAAAAAAAATCTCAAAATACGATGGCCACGGCTACCCACGCGAGAAATCGAGAGTAATTCACGGGTATCTATACGAGGAATCAAAAATCTTCTAAGTATGGCGGCAAAAGTGCAAATTATTGCCAATATGTATATCTTCCCAAACCAAATACAACGGGTCTTATTCTCGGGCTTACAAGTAATACGCACCCATTCACCAAAATTGTCTCATCATTTTATCGTGAGATAAATAGCTTTTCCATCGAAAACAGAAAGAGGGTATAAATATACCAAGAATCTATAATCCATGAGGTCTTCATACTTAAATATAGATTGTGCTCTATATTTCTGAACACTAACGCCGCCGAGGAAACTTCGAGCAAAGCCAGCTATTTTGTTTAAGCTATATGCATGTATTGTGCTCATTCACATCAAGAACATCGTATTATTTAAGATTGGGATTCAGATCTTTTGCCTCGTTTATTTCACGAAGGCATTATAGCCGGGACCCCCCGAAGAGCTCCCTCTGATAGCCAACAAACCCTCATTAGCCCTCTCTCTAAGACGTGAGGAAAGAACCTCGGGGGACGCATGGCGAACGCCATGTAGAAGAAAAGGATTTTGAGCAGAGTTCCGAGGAGAATTCCTTGATGATAACGAATTAGCGCGCATGGAACGAGAAGGCATCAGGACTCCAGATAAGTGCTATAAACCTCTTACGTAATTTTGATTTTGATAAATTTATATCCTAAGTATAAAACTCAACAGAGAGACATAACTTCACCTTTCCCAAACAAGTAACTCCAAAAGTGAAAGCTTGCAATGGAAACCTTTAGGAGTAAGTGAAAACATTCACTAATTCCTATATATATACGAAGGCAACATAGGTAAATAAAAAACCTCTCGCCTCAACGAAGGCACACCTCAACGAAGGAAACAGAGGTAAATAAAGAACCTCTTGCCTCAAAGAAGGCAACCGCGATATTCCCATCGCCTATTCAAAGGCAAACAAAAAACTGGGGGGCTTGTGTTAAACGAATATAAACGTCGAATGACGAATGTCTACAATACCCCAAAAGAGTTCTACGATATCTTACCAAGGCTTTTCGAGTCATATATGATACTCGCATGCCTTTCAAGGATCTACAAATGCCTTACGGAACATTCACGATGCAATGACCGACAATGATCTACAAGGTTCTTGATAACTCTATGATACCTCAAAAATGATCGTTAAAAACATTAATAGCTATCGGACCTACACTATAATATTTCCGACCTGAAAAAGTGAAAAGGGCGTATACCTTATAAAGTCCCAAAACTATTAGCCAATCATACGAGTACTATAGAATCATTCTACGTACGTATTATTACACTACCGAGCACAATACCTCATAGTATATTACTATACGAAGGCATAACTATCACTACGATGTCTTTTTCCAAAGGGACCGAAACAGTCCTTACGATGCCTAAGATAGCACCAAGATGTCTTATATAGGACATACAATACTTTAAATAGCCCAACAATGCCTTAAACAACTCCGTTACAAGGAGCTACGATACCTATCTTAAAAGTCCAACGATACTAGTTGTCATCATACTCGAACCATCGCAACTCTCGACTTTTTAAGTTTCTAGTGCAGTTATAATTCTACGACTACACTGAAAAATGGGGGACTCCTGTTAACACGTAAAAATATCCGTACTAAAAATACAAGTTATGATGGTCTGATTACCATTTTACTTTATAACGGTTATATATTGGTACACAACGTATATTTGTAACGACATCGTATTATCCTACGGTTCACCTAATTATCGTGGTACATAATTTTGTCACTACATATTAAGAAGGATCACATGTGATATTTATACATTTAAAAGGGGCATAACTGAAATTAACCACAAGTATTATATTTAAATATTTAACACATGTTCAATTTGCCATTCTCCCACCTGGTTACATAAAAATATAGCTAATTACATAAATTGACACTTAGTCACATAAAGTGACAAGTAGTGTGTAGATGCAAAGGGAAAAACCCTATAAAAAATGTATCTTCTTCCACAAAAAAAAGGAGGCCGATTCTTCAGAAAAAAAGGGAGAGATACTTTTCCCAAAATTCCATTAGAGAAAGGAGAAAACTTGTCTGCTCTCAAGGCCCAGAGAAATAATATTTCATCTTCCTCTCTCGGCCTCACCATCACAACTCCAGCTACTTCAATTCCAAATCAATCCCCCACAACAAATTCATGTTCGATAAACAACTATTTACGATTCATAATTGAACTACGAGTGGCTTGATTCCCCGATCGTCGGATACGCAGGCACCTCAGAATCTATCTGAGTCCAGCCGCAAATCTATTAAAAATCACCGCTTTCCTTGGGTCGGGATCGGCGTTCTCGAACAAATCAAACACTTTTTCCGTGAGGCTAGCAAGCAGGCACGACGGATTTATGCGTTAATATTGTGCATATCCAACAAAAATACCTTTAATGCCTCTCGGTCCTAACTTCGACTTATGAGGATCAGTAACTTTATAAAACGCAACACACCCCCACACTTTAAAATAATTCAAGTTAGGCTTTCTACCGTTGTTCTAAAGTTCATAAGGTGAACACTTAAATTTCTTAAACGGAACACGGTTATAAATATGACATGTTGTCAACAAGGCTTCGCCCCAAAGTAAGAAAGGCAACTTTGTATTCGTTAACATGGAATTAATCATTTCTACCAAGGATCTATTTTTCTTTTCTTTATGCTAGTCCATTTTTTTGATGACTATATGGTGCAGTTCATTGATGAATAATTCCATGATTCTTACAAAATTTATTAAAAGAATCTGAAAAGTATTCACCACCTCTGTCACTTCTAAGAATTTTGATTTTTCTTTTCTTTTGAATTTCGACAACAGACATAAAGTTCTTAAACTTATCGAATGTTTCATCCTTGGTTCTAATTAAACATACATAAGTATATCTTGAATGATAGTCAATAAAGATGCTAAGATACCGTTTCCACCTCTTGTTAATTGACCATTTAATTCACATATATCAGAATGCACAAGTTCTAATAATGTAGAACTTCTTTCTACTTTCAAAAATGGCTTATTTTTCATTTTTGCTTCAATGCAGATTTCGCATTTTCCATCATGTTTATCACTAATTGTAATATAATTATTCATTGACATATAGTGCAAATAATTTTAATTTAAATGATCTGGTCTAGCATGCCAAAAATAAGAAAAATACACAACTTTCACGCAGCTAAAATTTTAAAATTAACGGTTCACTCAGGATTTCATATTCGAATGAGATGCATGTTATGAAACCACCATTTTCTATTTTAAAAGTTTAAGTCACATGGTCACCAGTTTAACCAATGCAACATTTACAGCAAGTCATTATTCATCATTAATTATTACACCATAAACATAGAATTCTCCAAGGGTGACACAGAGGTTAAAACATTCGTTATTTTAATTGTAAACCATTCTTGCTTAGTATCATAAGTTAATGAATGCCACATAAAGTTGTATGTAACAATAACATTTAATTGCATATTCAATGATTAAGAATCTCATGCAACTATAGATAATTTATTTATACGAAATAAGAATAAACTTATGTCATGATGTTGCCAACAAATCATCCTTGTAGGATTTCCAATGTTGCGATCCAAGCCTTACTCAATTCCTCAAGGCACATATGTGAAAGCAACTCATATATACATAATTAATGTGAATATCCATATATCTTCTTAATCATGATTCATGCACATGTTTTCAATTTAAAAAATAACATAACATACATGTGACATTCAAGGAAGTTATTTCACAATCTACTTTGTTTTTCTTTTGAGCATAAATCACATAAACATTCACCGTTCCGATGTGTAGTATGCACCCCAGACAACATTACTTACGCTCTCAGCGAAAAATAACAATTCATGCCAAAAAACAAAGGAGAGCATTCAAAGGAACGAGAATACCCGATTTTAAAGATGCAGAAATAACACATATTGAACTTTCAGATGCATGTATCTATTCTTAGCTATTGGTCAGCGTCCCCGTCATATTTCCAAACACCATAGGTATACAAGACCGCAACAAAAATGCCGAACACCGCAACTGAATCTTGCCAGCGGGGATAGTTCATGCCATCAAACCAGAATTCGCAGCAGTCTGCGTAGCCTTAGTAAATCCGCAATAACTTTCCCTAGAAAATTCCAAATGACCTCTCGTTTATTTCATTGGAAAGAGGACTCGTAGATCTTTCCAACCATATGTCGCACGCCTTCTGGATATTTCCCAATCAGAGCAGTTTTACAGACAAGTTGGCCTTCTTGCTAGTGTGGATCATTTTATGGATTCATTTTCATGAAACTAGAGTT
This sequence comes from Linaria vulgaris, assembly GCA_948329865.1. NCBI lineage: Eukaryota > Viridiplantae > Streptophyta > Magnoliopsida > Lamiales > Plantaginaceae > Linaria > Linaria vulgaris. The sequence continues at coordinate 22,179,565 of OX415253.1, read as the reverse complement.
TACTCTTTTCTGTTTCCATTGAATATATTGCTTTTAGATTGTTAGAAATTGGGGATACAAAAAATAATATGATACAAAGTATATGTGAGTTTCCTTGAGGGCGTGAACTTTAAACACTTTCCTAAAAGCAATATTTTCACTATATATTAAGAAAATCTGCTTCCCAGGATACAACAAGGAATTTTGGAATTTCTATAAGATGCAGAAAATTATTTTGTGGATTGAATAAAGTAAGAATCTGCATCAATATATTTATAGAACACAAAAAGTTCCAATTGAACAGATATGTTTATTCACAACAGTTGTGCCCCGTAGGATAGATTGCACTCTTTCACTAATAATCCTACGAGTTACAACTCTTCAAGACTAGTTGTGTCCCTTACGATAGATTTGCACATTTTCACGATTAAATTATGATCTAAACATAATAGAATCTGAACATAAAAATACCATGGGTTACAACCCTTCATTAATTTATTTCGATTTAAAACAAAGTAAATTCGAAATTAAATTAATACAACTAACTACTCTTGAAATAGTTCAAGACTTTATTTCCTACAATGGATACTCATTGTTCACAACTAAAATATTCGGCATATGCTTGTTCGTTGACCAGTTTATTAGGTGGGATGCGAGGTATCATTCTTTAGTAATGGTTTTCAGTTTAAACAGAAATTCTTGGAAGAGGATTCTAGATTTCAAGGGCGCTGTTTTGAATTCTCGTCCGGGAAAATTAGCTAGTGGAAAGGTTCATTTTTTTATGGATCCTGAGTTTATTAAGAATTCAAGAAGAGAAATTGTTTATTTCGATGTAAGGACCGAGATTTTTGGAACAGTTGAGCAACCAAGTTACGAGAATGGTTCTTTTGGAACGATATTGAATGTGCTAGATGGATGCATTTGCTTGCTTCTCAGTGATGAACGAAGAAATGTGGATTTGTGGGTTAAGAAGAAGTATGGTGCAAAACATGTATGAAAGCGACTTTGGTTTCTGGCGTTAATATTCCTACATGACCTAATCATTGGCCTATCACTACAAAAAAACCGGGTCATTCCCGACCGCAAAGCCGGTTCCGACCGCCCTTCGGTCGGCAAGGACTTTTCCCGACCGCATTTCCCGACCGAAGTTCGGTCGGGAATTTACCGACCGCTAATTCCGACCGGATAACGGTCGGGATATATACCGACCGATGTCCGGTCGGAAAAGCCTTGAACATTATTCCCGACCGCTATCCGGTCGGGATATTATGAATTTTATTCCCGACCGGATATCGGTCGGGAACGTCCCAATTTCCCGACCGAATAACGGTCGGGACTGTTTACGCAACTTCCCGACCAACGGCCGGTCGGGACTTTTCCCGACCGCGTATCGGTCGGGATTAATATGCATGTTATTCCCGACCGATGTCCGGTCGGGAATAATATTTAAACTAATCCCGACCGATACGCGGTCGGGATAAATATTCATCTTATTCCCGACCGAATAGCGGTCGGGAATAATAATCATTAGAACAAAAAAAATAATATTCCGGTAATAAATTACCGGAATATTATTTTTTTAATATTTGCAATATTTTAAAAACATTATTTAGTTTTTTTGTGTTTTAGATGAGCAATTAAATTTTTGATTCATTGCTCAGTCTCAAACACAAAAAACTTAAATAAGTTTTGATTATTGAAGTTGAAAGAAAGTGTTTGAAAATTAAAAAAGTGTTTGAAAAATGTTATGAAGAGAAAAAAAGTTTGTGGAGATGAAAAAATGAAGAGAATAATGAAGTGTATTTATAGAAAAAGTTGAATTTTTTTGAATTTTCGTCAAATTTGAATTCCCGCCAACTTTTTCGATTATTCCCGACCGATAATCGGTCGGGAATGTTTATTTTTTTCAAAAATTTCAAAAAACCGCCAAATTTTCAAATAATGGCGACCGAAATTCGGTCGGCAATACCTTTGAACATTATTACCGACCGCTATGCGGTCGAGAATAAGTTTGAATATTATTCCCGACCGCATTGCGGTCGGTAATAATGTTGAATATTATTCCCGGCCGCATTGCGGTCGGGAATAAGGTTGAATATTATTCCCGACCGCATTGCGGTCGGAAATAATGGTCAATGCCGACCGAATTGCGGTCGGGAATGGGGTTGAATCTTATTCCCTACCGCATATCGGTCGGGAAAAATAGTAAATTTTACCTTTTTTCAATCTTTTGGAAAATCTTGATGTGTTTGTTATGTATAACTATAGAATCTCATTGAATTCATGAATTGCACTATTAGTTAGTTAGTTTAATGTACTTTTAATAATTAAATTAGTATAGTTTATCGGAGTATAGGTTAAGTTAGTTTGGAGCTTACATATAATAATCATACGTAGTATATAGGAGTTCACAATTGGCGATTAACATTTGTTACGAACGTTAGTATAGAGAGGCTAATTGTGATATATATATTAACATGTGTTTAACATAATCGTAAGTAGTTACATTATTAGCAACTACATATACTAATCTATTTATAAGTGATAATATGAATCGACGCTTCAAACGATTCATCAACGTGCAACTAAATTTAATGTTTTTTGAGATTTTTAGTAATATATAACTAATATTGATTTACTTGATCATTAAATGAACGATTTACCTAAAATTGAGAGCGAAATTGTGAAATTAAGAATATTAATATTATTCCCTACCGAGAATCGGTCGCCAATAAGCCTAAACCCTAAACCCTAAACCCTAATATTCCCGACCGCAACCCGGTCGGGAATCACAACGGTTATTTTTATTCCCGACCGCGTCGCGGTCGGGAATAACAACGATCATTGTTACTCCCGACCGCACTGCGGTCGGGAATAGCTGTTAACGTTGTTATTCCCGACCGCAGTGCGGTCGGGAATAGTTGTTAACGTTGTTATTCCCGACCGCACGGCGGTCGGAAATAATAATAACCGTTGTTATTCCCCTCCCTATTCCACTTGAGAAATCATTCCAACATTCCACTGTCAGCCCCCCTATAAATACCCCTCCCTATTCCACTTGAGAAATCATTCCAACATTCATCCCTTGTTAAGGTATATACGATTTCCTCTTGTTATAACTATTTTTGTTAGTTTTTGTCAATGAAGATCGTTTTTATTAACTTTTTTAATGTTTTTATTTGTTTTAGATATTGCGGTAATTGCAACGAGGGGCGTGTGTTTGCAAAGAATACTTGATCTAAGTATTTTCTACGCGACAACAAGTAAGTATTAATTTCCTTGGCCTCGTCGTACTCGAGTTTTAAAACTTTTCTATAAATGATAAATATATTGATTGGTGAAATTAATTGTAACAATTTATTTTTAATTTTCTTATATTAGAAATGGATTATCGTCCCGATAGATCTTGGATGTACGATAGGATAGATAGTAACACTGGTTATTTGAATCAACATTACGTGGTTGGGGTTCGTGAATTCATACAATATGCATCACAACAGACAGATTACGTAGATCTAAGAAATCGTATTACGTAGATCACAACATCCCTCTGGCAGACCACTAGGCACATGTGTGTGCTGATAACGATATGCCTCATCGTGCCGAGGTGGAGGGGCCCCTGGAGGTCTAGAAGCAGCCTGCATATTGATATACATTTGTTATTTTAGATATTTAAATTTAAGACAATAATATTATTCGTATAGAAACTCAATTTAATAAGACATACCATCCTACGTCGAATCTCCGTGTAGCTCTGGGACCCACTAGCATGAGTAGCTCGTGCAGGACGATCAGGGTCTGGTAGCTCTCCCGATCGCCTGTTCTTCTGGCCTGCCGTGGATTTCTTCGCATGGTCCTCCGACTCCCAATGCGTCACGAACATCCTCTCTAACTTGTCGCTCATCCAACTGTTATTCGGACGCGACGCCCACCTCGGATCATGGAGCATGTCGTAATAGTTCTTCTTTGCATTGTGCACGGTTTCCTTGTAACACTTCTTAGCCTTCGCATCGTATGCGGAATGTGCACGAAGCATGTCATCCGGATGAATGTAGTATATGCTCTACAATTAAATAAGGTTATAATTAAGGTTTCGTTAAATAAAAATCTTACTATTTATATATATAATTAGTAAACTTTCTAAATCTCACCTTAAACTTAGCCCACATCTTTCCCTGGACTGTCGGATCGAGCTCGGTGTATGAAGGAACCATCGTCTTCATAAACTCCCTAATGATCGAGGTAATCGCCGTCGATATCTTTCTCCCATCCATAAATACGCCGTGCTCATCCAGCTGGATCCTACGACGGGCTGTACGGTCAGCCGGAACATGCGGCCCTCTCGATACACCTCGGCCCGGTCTCTGCTGCGTCGCTGAAGATGGTCCTGCACCAGCAACGTCTGCAGGGGAAGAAGTACTAGGACCCGCCGGTGTAGACTCTGTAGAACGTGGCCTAGGTGCCGTAGGCCTCGATGATGACGGTGGCCTCGATGAAGACGATGGCCTAGATGATGACGATGGTGTCGATGCTACGTGATCATCATCTAGGCGAAATGGTACTACTAGATCTGGTGGAGTACCGCCGCTCGATCCGATACCCCTATATGGATGTGAAGAAGTAGGGGAGTCGCCAAGATCGGTATCAGGTGCATCGACAGGAGAGGGTGGTGCACCGCCAGAATGAATGATCCGTAGACGAGGACCTAGCCTCGGTGGACCAGTCGTAGGTGGAGTACTCGATAGAGTGCTCGATGGACCACTACGCCCTCTCTTCGAGGGCTGGCCACGATCGCTATCACGGGACGACATGTCGTCGATGAGGAGTGCTACGAACTAAGTAAAAGCATCTAAGTTAGAATTTTTCTAATTGTAGAGATGACCTAAGTTTAATCAATACTAAGTTATTCCTAAAGGTATAAATATTTCCCAAAGCCCAACAATTTACAAATTAAATCCTAACAATTTCTACAATATCTAATAATTCATATTAAAACATTAAATATAACATTAATAATTAATATTAAAACATATAATATAACATAAATAACTCCATAATTAACGTCCAAATAAATAAATTAACACATATAAAAATCATATATAGTTTTCCTAAAGTCATAAATAATTACTAAACTCTAACATTTCGTAAAGCCTAACAATTCCTAAAGGTATAAATAATTACTAAAATCATAAAACTATAACATTCCCTAAAGGCATAAATAATTACTAAAATCATACAACTATAACATTTCCTAAAATCTAACAATTCCTAAAGACATAAAAGTCTAACATTTCCCAAAACCTAACAATTCCTAAAGGCATTTCCTAATTAAAACTATACTATTTCCTAAAGCCTAACGATTCCTAAAGGCATAAAAATCTAATATTTTTCCAAAGCCTAACAATAGCTAAAGGCATTTCTTAATTAAATCCTAACAATTTCTACAATATCTAACAATTAAACATAAAAAATAAATATTAAAACATTAAATATAACCCACAAAACAAGAAAAAGCGAAAAAATTTACCGATTTTGAAGTGCCGACGGAACTGCGGTCGCGAAAGACTGATCGGCGGTCGGCAATAGTAGGGGGGAGAGAAAAATTTTGGGTGAAAATGAAAGAGGAGGGAGGTATTTATAGAAATACCTCCCTCTTTCCCGACCGAGATTAGGGCAACACTCTGGGCGGGAAATTTCCCGCCCAGAGTGTTCCCGACCGCAATGCGGTCGGGAATGTTTTTTTTCAAAATTCCGACCGTATTGCGGTCGGGAAAAGTTTTTCCGACCGCAATGCAGTCGGTAATGCTCCCGACCGAATTCCGGTCGGGATTTTTCGGTCGGGAAAGGGCGAAAAATCTTGTAGTGTATGAAACCTTATCATTTTAGACCGTGTTTTGTTCTACCAAATGGTGAAATTTTATTTGCTTGTAGGGAATCTTTTGCAGTTTATAATCCAAAATATATTTCATTTAGGTTTCTTGGTATAAAGTGGGTAGATTATGGCTTGGATCATTTACCTATGTTCAAAGTTTAGTTTCTCCTGTTGGCACTGAGAGGCAAGTGAGGAAGATAGCAAAGCTGGTAAGGAAAGGTAAGGGGGACTGAACGTTTATGACACAACTGTCTGAATCTCGTTTCCAGTGATGGTTATTCTGCAGTTAGCTTCTTAGAAAAAAAAACAGCAGTCTGAATTCAAGATGTTTGAATTGTACAAACTGCAGCAAATAGTTTAGGTGAAAGTTCATTACATTACCTTTTGTGTTATGTTGTATCCTTGTTGGTTTGTTTGCAAGAGCTGTAGTCGTATTCGAACCACGCTCACTATCATTTTCAAATCGTGTTTCGATTGTTTTGTCAACAGTTATATGAGTTCCCTTACCTCATATAGTTCTTTTCACATCGTAAGTTTCTGTTTCAATGCATAAGTTTAGAACTGTATTATCTTAAGCCATTTTGTTTGATAAGGACTATAAGAAGAAAAAATATATCTTCATAAATTTGAAATTCTAGAGTCTTTTAACTTTTAATATAAAAGAAAACAAATTTTAACGTTTATTTTCCTATTAAGAGACGTAAACAAATCATGCAGAAGCCAAACACCCTTAAAGGTACCCTACTATCACAGTAACACTGTAACAATGGCGATCCCTTACCTCCCTCCAGAAATCATGACAGATATTTTGTTAAGGCTTCCAATCAAAACCCTTACCAATGCACGACTTGTTAGTAAAGCATGGCTTAGATTAGATTTTGTTACGGCCCACCTCAAAAAATCCGAGAAGGATAAAACTTTATCTAGTCATAGAGTTGTTTTCACCGTCAAGTCTTCGAGCGTTGTGCTCATGCAAGTTCCAATGGATTCGTTGTCATCCAATTTGCCTCGGATTAATTTGGGTTACCCTGAGAGCTGGTGGCTCACTGTTACGTAAGTGGGTTCGTGTAATGGGCTTATATGCTTTGTCTCAAAGGAAAGGCAGATCATCGTACTGAATCCATGTACCGCAAAATACAACGAATTGCATCCTCTGAATTTTGGTCATGGGTGAGGTAAAGGTCCATATACTTCTTATGGGTTTGGCTATGATCAGTCCAACGAAGATTATAAAGTTGTTGCGGTATGGCTATCTCATCACGAGGGTGTTGGAGATGACCAGAGGTATTGTTCTATGGTGAAAGTTTACAGTTTAAATAATGGTTCTTGGAAGAGGATTGACGATTTCAAGGATTGCGTTGTGGTTCTCCTTTCGGGAAGCCTGTGGGCAGAAAGGTTCATTAGTTTACGAATATTTGGTTTTGTAAGAGAAGGATTGTTTCATTTGATTTGGGGAGCGAGGTGTTTGGATTAATGGAGCAACCTGTTAATTATTTGGTAAGTACGTTGGATGTGGTAGAGGAACACCTTTGCTTGCTTGTTGACTGTGACCGATCACATGCGGAGTTGTGGGTTATGAATGAGTATGGTGTGGAAGAGTCTTGGACTAAAGTGGTCACAGTTTCTTATACTAATGTCCCTAAAGAACTAAGTCCGTGTTCATTGTTACCAAATGGGGAGATTTTATTTTTTGCCATTGAGTCGTTCGCAGTTTATAATCCACAGGAGAGTTCTTTTACGTTTCTTGATATAAGGAGGCTGAAATACTGCAGTTATCTATGTTCAGAGTTTAATTTCATCTGTTTGCACTGAAAGGTGCGGGAGAAAGAAGGAAAGTTGGTGTGAAAGGTTTGCGTGATTGAAGATAAACGATACGACCCTCTGATTATTACTTTCAGTTCTCGATATCCTCGCACTTTGTCTTCTGTGATGGAGTTATTATGATGTTACTTTCTATAAAATGGGATGTTAAGAGCCATTGGCATTTTGGAGCTTCTGCATTATAATTTTTATAGGTGGAGTATCAAGATTCTTTTTGCCCGTTGTTTATTTTTAAGTTCTTTTGGAAATCTTATTTCTGTCGTAGTTGCTTTTTTTGAACCTTGATTATTTGAGGTTGAAATTGGTGTACAAATCTGTCTTCATTTCAATAACTTTTGTGGTCTTTTTATTTCGGTTCGTAAGAGCTGTGCAGCCGTAGAGTGATTCCATAAACCAAAGTCTACTTCCACATCCAAGTCTTGCCATATCACTCATCTTTTACTGTGAGTCTGTAACTAAAACCTGCTATTGTACTCCTATCCTTTTTTTTTCCAATTAACATCAGGGATTTCATGTTTTGCTTGTTGGTTGTTTCTTTCTTTGTATATCTTTTAGCTCGTCTTTGTTACACTTGAAAAATCCTCTTCTCTACTAACTATGAAACTTGAGGAGTCCTCATAATGGTATGGTATGATGGTAGAAGGATTTTTATGAAAATATTAATTGGTCGTGTATTAGTTGATGATATATTCGCGCACGGTGTATTGCCACTTAAAATCAAGTCATCAGGTAGGACATGTAAATTGATTCATAAGCTTTCAAGCACAACCAATAAAAATTCGAAGTCCCTTTATTTGTAGGAGTGTATCTTGATCGTTGTGCTGGTATGACAAGTTGCACTTCTGATTGGTGGGATCTTGTCATGGGCTTGTGTTTGTTGTGTCAACGAAAAGTTAGCTCGTGGTATTGAATCGGTGTACCCGTTAAGTATAACAAATTGCCCCTTGTCTTTTTAACGAGGAAAGATGTACTGAAGTTGTCGAGTTTACTTACGTGTTTGTTGGTTACGATGAGTCTGTTTATGATTATAAGGTTATATTCAGTCGTGTTCAGTTCGAGTGCTAGTTCTACTTTACTAGCAATTAATAAACGATCTTCAACTGGGTTATTTTTAAATCAAATAATGAGATGAATAAGTTGTGCTTTGGAATTTAATAATATAATATCCCAAGTAGCATGATAAGTCAGTCAACAATGTAAAAATAATATTCCAATTCGACGAAAAGCAAATACCCAGATTTAGATCACCAATTCACAACAACACTGTAACAATGGAGATCTCATGCCTCCCTTCAGAACTTATAACAAATATTTTTTTAAGACTTCCAATGAAAACTCTTTTAAACGCAATATTGGTCAACAAGTTTTGGTTTAACTTTGGGGCAAAAATCGGTTTGGGCCTTTATATTGGCCGCCTCGCCAATTTCGTCCACTAACTTGGCGACCCGTCAATTTAGTCACGTAATCCTAAATTTCTCTTCAATTTGGTCCACTTAACGGCGAACTTACAATTGCAGCCGGGAATTGCTGACATGGCGGCGGTTTGACCACCAGTCATCAATTTTGACCAAATTTTAATTATTAATTTTTTTTTTTGCCACATAATTGGCCAATCATCAAAATTACTTTAAAAAAAAAAGAGAATTTCAACAATAAAAATAAGAAATTTCAAAAATACAATTTTTAAAAATCATAACTTTTTAATAACTAATAAATTTTTAAAAAATAAATTATTAATATTATCTTTTTTAATATAGTTACCTTTATTCGTTTAAATTATAAAAATTTATATATAATTCTAATTTAAATAACTTAATGTCTTCATAATTTAAAAAACTAATATTTTTAATAACTAATAAATAAAAAAAACAGATAAAGCAAAAAGAAAAAAAAACAAACACATGTACGCCCAAACCCACCCCCCTCCCCCCGCCCCCCTACTTTCCACCCCCACCCTCCACCACCACCACTTCAAATTTTGCCGGCAACAATGGAATCGAAATTGGTGGTGATGGTGGTGTTGGGTGGCGTGGGCGTGGGGGTATTCGAATTGGGGTTGGTGGTGGTGGTGGGTAGGCGTCGGGTTTGTGGTGGTGATGGGTGGGTGTCGATCGGGTTTGTGGTGGTGATGGGTGGGCGTCGATCGGGTTTGTGGTAGTGGTGGGTCGGCGTCGGGTTTGTGGTGGTGGTGGTTCGGCGTCGGGTTGGTGGGGGGGGGGGGGGGGGGGGGGGGTTGGGGGGAGTTTTTTTTTTTTACTTATTAGTTTTAAAAATTAAGTTTTTTACATTAGAATTATGTTATAAGTTTTCTAATTTATATGATAAATTTAATTTACTTATTTTCTGTTTTTTATTATAAATTGGTTTTTAAATTAGAAATATATTATAAGAGGTTTTATAATTTATATAATAAAGTAAATTATAAAGATTTAACTTTTTTATTTTTGGGGTTTCTTTAAAAATTTATTAGTTATGTAAGTTTTTTAAAATAAAATTATATAATAAGTTTTTATAATTTATATAATAAAATTAACAATAAAGATTTTTTGTTTTATTACATGTTTAAAAACAATTTTTTATATATTTTTCTTTAATTTTGGTTGAGTTGGCATATCTTTGTGTCAAAATAAAATAAAAAATTAATTTTTTTGGTCAAAATTGAAGGAAATCGGTCAAATGTGTGCCACGTCAGCTTTTTACGACAAGAATTGTCAATCGACCGTGAAATGGACGAATTTGAAGTGAAAGTTTTGATTTTGTGACTAAATTGGCGGGTTGCCAAGTTAGCGGACGAAATTGGCAAGACGGCCAATATAAAGGCCCAAATGAATTTTTGCCCCTTTAACTTTATATTCAACATAGATTTCGCCACAGGCCACCTCAAGAACTCAATGGGCAGTTTTTTCGGTCACATGGTCCTTATCAATACTACTTCATCCGGTCTTTTACTTAGGCAGTTTTCATTTGAGTCGTTGTTGTGGGATTATTCTTTCCTTGATAAAGTTAGATTTGGTTACCCTCATGAGGCATGTTCTCGCAAGTCAAGTGTTTGGTTAGTAGGTCTTGTAATGGGCCTGTGTGCGTCGCCTCAACGGGAAGGCGGATTCTTGTATTGAACCCGTATACTGAGAAATACAACGAATTGCACCATCTGGATTTCGAACATGGGCTAAGTATTGATCCTGATGTTACTTATGTGTTTGGTTACGATGAGTCCAGTTACGATTATAAGGTTGTTGTTGTATGTATTTTTCAGCATGACGGTTTTGGTGACGACCTGAGATGTCATTCTATTGTAAAGGTTTACAGTTTGATGAGTTATTCTTGGAAGATGATTGATGATTTCGAGGGTGGAATTTTGGGTTTTGTTGTGGGGAAGCTTGTGAGTGGAAAGGTTCATTGGTTTACGGATCATAGGTATGATGAGTATTGTCGAAGAAATATTGTTTCGTTTGATGTGGGGAGCAAGGTGTTTGGAATAATTGAGCAACCTAGTGATCATATTGAGAAGACATTGGACGTGCTAGAGGGATGCCTTTGCTTGCTTTTCCACTATGAGCAGTCTCATGCGGATCTGTGGGTTATGAAGGAGTACGATGTGAAAGAATCTTGGACTAAAGTGGTCACGATTTCTTATATTGATGTAATTGAAGAACTAAGCCCGTGTTCCTTGTTACCAAATTGTGAAATTTTATTTGTTACTGTTGAGTCGTTTGCAGTTTTATAGTCCAAAAGATGATTCTTTGAGGTTTCTTAATATAAGGAGGTTGGGTAATGACCTTGAACCAGTTATCTATGTTCAGAGTTTAGTTTCACCAGTTGGCACTAGATGGAGAGGCGTGGAGAAAGCAAAGCTGGAGTGAAAAGTATGCGTGATTGAAGATAAGTAGCAATTCTATGCTGAGGTTATATTGCTGTTTGTTTCCTTAAATTTGGATGCCAAGAACCATTGTAATATGTATCTCTGATTTTGTAGTTTTTATTGGTAAGATATCTAGGATTTTCTTCTTTTCTGTTATTCTTCTCTAAGTTCTTTTTGAGATCATATTTCTGACTTCTTTGTTTACTCGTACCTTGATTTTTCGAGTTGAAATTGTTGTAGAAGTTGCAACTATAATTGGATGCAAGTTTATGCCATTAACTTTTATTCCTTTTATTACATGTCTGTACGTAAGGGCTGCAATAGCAGAGTATTTCGATAAATCAAAAGTCTTCTACATCTAATCATACCATACCATTCATCGTTTTACTGTAACTAAAACCTGCTGTTGCACAAGTATTGTTTTTTTGGTTTGATGTTATGTTTACTTCATTATTCATTTTTCTTTTTTCCTTTTAAAATTGATCTTATGGAGGAGAAAAAACAAGATCTATTATATTCAAGAGTTGCTTTTGTAACTTGTAAGTTTGTTTCTAGTAAGGTGGACATGACAATATTTTACCTGTCATTTTCTCACTTTATAGTTCACTTTCTGTTGTTTTGATTCCCAATTTAGTATTGTTGATATGTACTCAAGGATTCATGTCTTATGCTTCTATTTATTTCTATGATTCTGCTTTTCTAGAAGCCGATTATAGGGGTGTTTGCAAAAGCTTATAGAAGCTCCCACTTCCAAGCTTTTACTTAAAGTCATTTAAAGCTCATTTTGACTTAAAGAAATGAGCGTTTGGCGTTTGCGAACCTTATTTAAAAAGCTGCTTAAACTAGTCTAAATTGATTTTGTAGCGTTTGTAATAATAAGTGAGAATCAATGTTTATAATGCAATAAAACTTAAATACCTTTATTTTTCAAGCATACAAATAATTAACATGCACCTAATTTAGACGAGTATACGTTCTAACAAGTATATTTAAAAATAAAATAACAAATCGTTTGATATAATTTAATCAATATTTATGATTATTACATCAAAATGCATAACTATTTTTATAATTACACTCAAGTATTCTGTATTCTTAAAAAAATCCATATTATTTGGAGACATTAATGTTTTAATATCTATACGTTGTGGTTAAGTAAAATGGGGTCCAAGATAATATTTTATTTTTTATTATTTAAAAGTATTGTTTAATATTTTTTTATTCTCATTATATTTCAAAGATTAGAGAAGATCTTGTTTCCTAATTTTAGGGGTATAAATGTATATTTGAAGGGGATTAGGAGAGAGAAATATTTAAAAAGTAATAATAATTAAAAGCTCCTTATAGAAGCACACTCTACCGAGCTTTTGGGCTTGTGCTATCTTTTGACTTATTTTAAGACAAGGAGAAACAAAAGCCTAATTGTCAAACACTATTTTATGGCTTTCCTATAGCAAAAAAGTCCATAAGCTCGTTTTAAAAGCATTTGCAAACACTCCCTAACTTTGGTTTGAATCTTTTCCTCTTTAGGAGAATATATTTGAATGGCAGTTTGCAACTAGAGGGCCCGTGGATTCAGAGTTCTAAGGAGGAATGTAGCATGGCGGAATTCAGTTACCTGCTGATTATCCTTTTAAGCCACCTTCATCTATGCCACCGACGATATTTGAGTGGTCGTCTTTATCTGATCAAAATGAAACCCCTTTGCGCGATATGTTGCTCATGCATCAGAACAGGCCCTTAGTGTGCCTATAATTATGCAGCTGCTGATTCGTGAGCTAGAAACGAGGGCGCACTACCCTGCTGATGATCGTTTGTTCACATGGGCAGCTTTTGGGCTGATCATTGCTCTACTAGTTCTTGTGTACAAATGGGCACGACCCGTCTTGATGAACAAGTCATGAATGCAAGTTAAATGTAAACTAATTTGAACTTAGTAAGGAAATCGAACCACCTATTGCTTTATAATTTTTCTCTTTGGATTTCGAATAGCACTTCTTGAAGTTATGCACAAAACTGAAAATTATTTTGCGGCTAAACATCATATTTTCTGAAGTTCAAGGACCAAGATGAAACTCGTTATGGGGATAAAGAGGTTATTAGGTTGTGGCTTTCGATCAATTTTCTATGCTTAAAGTTTAATTTCACCAGTGGCATCGGAATGCGGGGATAAAGAGATCAAAGGTGATATGAAATGTATGCATAATTGAACGTCTATTACACGATTGAACGTCTGAATTTCATTACCACTGACGATTATTTTGTCAAGGAATCTAACATTCTGAATTTATATATTTTTATTGATTCGACGATGTTTTATCTTGTTTATGTCTTAACTCATAACCCTTAAGGTCTTTTTCTTATATGAATTTGAAGATGTTTAATTTGTACAACTATAATTTAGCTGAAAAATCCTTTCAATAGTTTTTTTTTGCTCGTTAGTAGTGTTCCTTTCACAAAATACTTTGTAAGTCTAAAAAACAACTTAATTTCACAAGTTGAGGTTTATCATTTAGGAATATTTTAAATTAAATTTTATTTAAAAAAGATTTTAGAGTCTCCAATTTTCATAAGAGAATTATTTTTTTTGAATTTTCTTAAATACTTTGGAAAACTTTCCTTTTAAAAGCGAAATAAATACCCTCAAAGTCAAAACCCCAATTATGACTCGCACATAAACCCTAATTTCACCTTCCACCAGAAACCCTAACAATGGCGATCAATCACCTTCCACCCGAGATTTTGAGAGATATTTTGTTAAGGCTACCAATCAAAACCCTTAGTACTGCAAGATTCGTTAACAAATGTTGGTTTGGCATTATATCCAGCTCAGATTTCGTTAGTGCTCGCCTCAAAAAATCCGAAGAGGATAAGACTTTTTCCGATCATAGAGTTGTTTTCAACTTTACTGACTCCGGCCTTTTATATAAGCAGTTTCCAATCGAATTCCGAGATTCTTCATCCATGAATTTAGTTGATTTCGGTTGCTCATCGCGCTATGTTTCGTTCGTGGGTTCGTGTAATGGGCTTATATGCGTCGTCTCAAAGGAAATGCGACTTATCCTACTCAATCCATGTACGGGGGAGTACAACGAATTGCGTCCTCTGATTTTGGAACCTCGTCGAGGTTACAACCATGCTATTTCCTATGGCTTTGGCTATGATGCGTCCAGTGACGATTATAAGGTTGTTGTTGTATTTTCTCCTGAAAAGGGTGTTGGAGATGACAAGATTTATGGTTCTGTTGTACAGGTCTACAGTTTGAAAAGCAACTCTTGGAGGAGGATTGAGGATTTGGGTGGTGCTCTTTTTTGTCATTTTGGGAAGTTTGCGAGGGGGAAGGTTTATTGGCGTACAAATTTTGTGACTCAGTCAGATTGTGAAAACAAGATTGTTTCATTTGATATGGGGAGCGAGGTGTTTGGAAAATTTGAGCTGCCTGTTGGTACTCGTTTCACGAGATTAGGTGTGCTGCGGGGATGCATTTGCTTGCTTGTCCAATATAGTGGATCACATGCAGACGTGTGGGTTATGACGGAGTATGGTGCGTGGACTAAAATTGTCACAGTTTCGTATACTAATGTCCCTAAAACACTAAGAACGTGTTCATTGTTACCAAATGGTGAAATCTTATTTTTTGCCAAGGAAAAGTCGTTCGTTGTTTATAATCCAAACGATGGTTCCTTTAAGTTTCTTGATAAAGCGAGATGGCGTTCTGGCTATGAACTACCATTTATCTATGTTCAGAGTTTGGTTTCACCTATTTGCACTCAAGTGCGGGGGAGAAAGAAAGCAAAGCTTGTGTGAAAGGTATGCGTGTGATTGAAGATATAAGATATGACCGTCTAATTATCATTATTGCTGCTCGAAATCCTAGCACTCAGTCTTCTGTGATTTGGTTATTCTGATGTTTCTTTCTTTAAAATTGGATTCCAGGAACCATTGCTATTTTGGAGCTCTGATTTTTTACTTTTTATCGATTAAATAGTTTTTCTGTTATTTATTTCGAAGTACTTATTTCTTTCCTGTTTGTTTTCTGTGGTTGAAACTGTACAAATTGCAGCTATAGTATGAGTATCTACATAAGCAGAGTACTACTTCCAGATTCTAGTCTTACCATCATGTGTCATGTAGTGTAACTAGAACTCCCTATTTCACGTATATCGTGTTTTTACAGCTAACGTCAAGGATTTTATGTTTCTTTCTTTATATATAATTTAGCTCTTGATGGTTACACTTGAGAAGTCCATTTTCTATTAACAATGAAACTTGAGACTCAAATAGAATCTTCAAAAGCGCGGATATATTCGATTATGATCTAATATGGTATTTTTTGGCATGGAACATGAAAGCATTTGACAGTTTTATAGGTTAAATATATGTTTGTCTTTGTGGTTTGTTTGTATAGAACACTCAGGGCATTCTGGACTTACTTTCATCTGGGAATCAATCAAAACATCTTATTCAAAATTTGACTGTTTTTGTTTGTTAGCTATAGAAGGATGAAGAGAATATTGTCGTAACACCATTTCTTTTGTTTACTTTTCCTTTCTGAGGTTTTTTACTGCACCTTCTATGTTTAGTTTGATTTTCTGGGAGCCATTTGTCAGACACCTGCAGTTGAACTCATTTTTTGCTTACTGAGGTTTTTCCATTTTGCAGAATATCTTAATTTTGGCCAAAATATAAACTGGAGTTTAACGCATACTAGATAAGATTTCAATTGTAAATAGTAGAACTACCTAGGTAACACTAGAAAAATTCTACGCAGTCGATGGCTCCCTGTCTGTATGGTCTTTATTCGTTAATTCTAAAAATATTTACTGGATGCAACTTGTATCATACTTTTGTAGAAAGGTATGATATTGTGAATTTTTTCAATAAGTAACTCTCTTAAATAAGCACATAAGTTTTCTAGGCGTGTGTCATCTTTATTGACAGTTATTTTGTCTTTTTTTTCTTCTTGCCATTTTATATCCCATAAATGGGACTTAACATTTGAGGTAGTGTCTGCAAAGTCTTCTTGTAAATAGTAGAAGTTTCTAATATAATACAAGCTTGAAAAATGACTTTACGCCATTAATATCCGTATGTTTATACTCGCGGCTTGCTAAAATCCAAGCAAATATATACTGAGCTAAATTTAATAAGTTAAGACTTTCTTAAAGTTTTTCATTTCTTAGTTTATGAATCAGAATATAATCGAAAAGTATGAGCACAGTTATGTGCCTAGAGATGGACAGTTTTTCAAATAGTTGAATTTGATACATTTCATATTTTTTAAGGATATTTTACTCATACCTTCCTCCTGATATTTTGACAGATATTTTACTTAGGCTTCCAACCAAAACCCTTTCAAAAACAAGATTTGTTAATAAATTCATGTTTCAATTTATATCAAGTCCGGATTTCGTTAAAGCCCACCTTAAAATTTTGGAAAAGGACAAAGAGTTATCCGATCATAGAATTATTTTCCTTAAAGCCAACTTTTTACTCAAACATGCTTCAATTAATTGGTTGTTCGGTTCTTCTTTCATTGATTCAGATACAACCCGTTGTCCCGATGAGAACCGGTGGTTGGGCAGTGTTAGGTTAGTGGGTTCTTGTAATTGGCTTGTATGCCTTGTCTCACCGGATATGCAGCTCCTTGTACTGAATCCCTGTACAGGAACATGCAACAAACTGCGCCACCTGGATGGCTACAAGAGGCGTGAAATGATATTACTTTTGGGTTTGGTTACGATGAGTTAAATGACTATTGTAAGGTTGTTGCTTTATTGCCTTACGGTTTGGAGGTTTGCAAAGGGGATGATTTGTATTGTTCAATGGTACATGTATATAGTTTGAAGCGTGCCTCTTGGAAGAGAATTGAGGATTTCAAGGGCAGCTTTGTAAGTTATTATAGGTGTGCAAAGTTTGTGGGAGGAAAGCTTCATTGGCTTACAACTCTGCATTCCCGAAAAAAAATTGTTTCTTTCGATGTTGGGGGCGAGGTGTTTGAAGTAGTTGAGCAACCTAGTGGCGTGGATGCTCGTGTTAAAAGGACGTTAGAGGTGCTAGAGGGATGTATTTGTTTGCTTCTCAACTATGAAGAATCACATGCGGAGTTGTGGGTTATGCAGGAATATGGTGTGAACGAGTCTTGGACTAAAGTGCTCACGGTTTCTTATGATAATTACTTGCGCACGTGTTTCCAGTTGTTGCCAACTGTGAAATTTTATTCTATGCACGTGACGTGAGTCGTTTGCACTTTATAATCCAAAAGATGATTCTTTTAAGTTTTTTGATATGAGTAGGTGGGGTCATGGCTATTGTGGCTTTGAAGTTTGAATCACTTATCTACGTTCAAAGTTTAGTTTCACCTGCTTGCACCGAGAGGCAAGAGAGGAAGAAAGCAAAACTGGTATGAAAGGCCAGCATGAGTCGTGACTGAACATGGACGATATGACCATCTGATTATCACTTTTGCTGCTTAAAATCCTGGAAACCAGCATGGCCTATCCTGAGGTTAGTTTGCAATTTGTTTTTTTAAAAGGGGTGCCAAGAATTTTTGGTATTAAGTAACTCTGATTCTCTAATATTTTTTGATTAAATATTCGTGATCCGCGTTCTTTGTTTTTTAGAACCTTGATTCTTAAAGGTTGAAATTGTTACATAAAATTGCAGCTATAGTTGGATGTAAATTCATTTCAATAGCTTTTGCTGTTCTTTAATTGTATATCCCACACGGTTTGTAAGAGCTGCACCATAGAGTATTTCCATATATTAAAACTACGTGCAGATCCTAATCTTTCCATATCATTCGTTTTGAACTAATGCAGACAACAGAATGCTAACTACTTAAATCAAGAGTTCATTGGGAAAGGTTCAGAGCCTATTATGCTATTGAATGTGTATCGTGCTTTTACGACAACCATCTATGATTTTATGTTTTAGTCACTGGTTGTTTCTATGCATCTTTGCTCTTGATAGATTCACTTGTGAATCCAAACTTTTGTTAATTAACTATGAAGCTGAAATGGAATCTTCAAAAAAACAAAAATAAATAAGGGGGAATTATTTTTTCTGCCCTGTAACTTTGCCCTGTGGCAGTTCAAACAATAAAACGCCACGCCTAGTCAAAAAAATGCTCTGTCACGTCAATAAATTTTGACAGATATTTTTGTTAGGCTTCTAATCAAAACCCTTTCCATCGTAAATCTTATTAACGAATTTTGGTTTAATTTCATATCTAGCTCAGATTTCGTTAGAGCTCGCCTAAAAAATTCAATATCCGATCATAAAGTTATTTGCCCCGATAATTCAACTTTATCCAATTATAATTCAATTCTATCTGATTATAGAGTTATTTGCCCCCGACATTCATCGCCCCCGTTACTAAATCAGTTTTCAATTGATACTTTATCGTCCGATTCTACTGTTGATTTATCTAATTTTGATTCTTGCTGGCTAGACGAGGCTCGATTAGTGGATTCTTGTAATGGGCTCGTGTGTGTTGTCGCAACGAAAAGGCAGATCCTTGTACTGAATTCGTGTACCAGAAAGTACAACAAATTGCGTCATTTGGATGTCGAATGGCGCTGGGGATGTTTCGCTATTACTTATGGGTTTGGTTACGATGAGTCCAATGACGATTATAAAGTTGTTGTTGTATGGAGATTTCATCTCGATTACAAGAGGCATTGTGCTACTTCTATGGTTTACAGTTTAAAGCGTAATTCGTGGAAGAGGATTGAGGATTTCAAGGATGGGGTTTGGATTCTGTTGTGGGGAAGCTTGCGAGTGGAAATGTTCATTGGTTTACGTATTATTGGTATGATGAGAATTTTCGAAGAAGTATTGTTTCTTTTGATGTGGGGAATGAGGTGTTTGGAATAGTTGAGGGACCTAGCTGCTTGGATGATCACATCGAAACGACATTCGACGTGCTAGAGGGATGCGTTTGCTTGCTTTTCAGCTATAAACTATGGAGTACGTATATGTGGGTTATGAAGGAGTATGGTGTGAAAGAGTCTTGGACTAAAGTGTTTAGAGTTTCTTATGTTGATGATTTTGTAAAACGTTTTTACTTAGAGTCGTCGTGAAATTTTATTGCCTACCTATGATGAATCGTTGGTAGTTTATAACCCAAAAGATGATACCTTTAGGTTTCTTCATATAAGTAGTTTGAGTAATAGCTTAGGATCACTTGTCTATGTTCAGAGTTTAGTTTCACCTGTTGCGCTGGAAGTGAGGGACGAAGAAAGCAAAGCTGGCTTGAAAGATAAGCTAGCGCGATTAAATATTTACGATACGGGTGTTCGATTATTTTTTGTACTATTTTTATTGATAAAATATGTTGATTATTTCTGTCTTCGCTGTTTTTCGGAAACTTGATTCTTCGAGGTTGAAATTGTTGTACACATTGCAGCTATAGTTGTATGGAACTTCAATTCAATTGCTTTTTGTGTTCTTATTAGTTTCTCCCTATCACTACAATACGTAAGGATATCAGACACCTTGTAGTGTAACTATAACCTGTGCACGCTTTTAGTTTTTTTACTACTAACGTCTAGGATTTCATGATTTGGTCATTGTTTGGTTCTTTCTTAATGTATCTTTTTGCTCTTGATGGTTGCATGAGAGGAATCCTTTTTCCTACGAACTTATGAAACTTGAAATTCAAGAGAATCGTTGAAAACCCGTTAATTTATAATATAATGATCTAAGGTATTTTCTTGTGCAGCCCATAGGTGAAGGATAAGTTTGCCCGTTCCCTGAAACTCTATGGACAGAATTCATAATTTAACTAATTGGGTCACTATATTAGACCCGATTAACAGTAGGGCTGTTTGGGCCGGGTCGGGACTTTGGAGTCCGACCCGACCCGTCGGGTTTTTCCCGAACCGGGAAAAACCCGACTCGTTCCCGCCCCGGCCAGACCGGGAAATTGATCCCGGTCTGCCTCCCGCCGGGAGGGAACGGGATCCGAACCGGATCCCGTTCCCTCCCGCGGGATCCCGGGATCCAGATTTTTTTTTTCCCACTTTCTGCTCCTTATTTCTCTTAGGTTGTAACACAAACACACACACAAACTCACAAACACACACTGACAGACACACACACAACTCGCTGCACACAAACACACACACAAACACACACACACACATCAGTGACATCACACAGACGTGACACGCCCTTCGCCGCGCCGCGCCGCGCCTCCGCCTACCCACGGCCACGAGCCACGAGCCACGACACCTCCACCGTCCCACGCGCCGCCGACAAGGTTATATATATATAACTCTATATATATATAACTCGATTGGCTGTGTATCTATATAACTATATATATATATGTATCTATATATCACATATGTATGTATCTCATTTTTGATGCCCGGTGATGGAAAACTGCAACAAATACTATAAAAAACTGCAACAAACACTATAAAAAAAAGAGACAAAAGCAAAAGGTTCAAATAAAATATTAAAACTTTTTATAGTGGTGTTGGCCTATTGGGAATATGACTTGGAGGCAGGCAGCTTTGTTGTTCTTTTTATTTTTTTATTATATTTTTTTTCTCTCACTCTTTTTTTTTTCTTTCTTACCTTCACTAACTCACGCACACACACACACTGAGTCTAACACACACACAGTCACACACACTCACACGCCTCCACACCGCCTCATCACCACCGCTGCTGCGCCGCACGTCCAACAAGAGGTATGGAAGAAAAAGGGGAGGCTGGAAAATTCCAGCCCCTTCTCCTCGTGCACTGCCCGCCGGGATCACGGGATCCCTCCCGTCCCGGCGGGAGTCCCGTTCCGCCGGGAACAGTGTTCCCGGCGGGAGGGACGGGAGCTGTTCAGCAGCTCCCGCCCCGGAAGGTCCCGATGGGCCGGGGTCCCGTCCCGGCGGGACCCCGGCCCATAACACCCCTAATTAACAGTCCAGGAGAAAAACGAGAGATTGTTTAAGCCGAATAACAACGGGTCACTTCATTTTGTCTGCACAATTAAACTCGGTTTTCAGTCCTTTAGTCAAATGCCTCACATTATTACCGTTAATAAGGGCCTAATATGATTTTTGGCGACTTTCGTCCTTTAAAGATATATCTTATCAAACTTAGTACCTTAAATAAATGCTGCTCAATTTTAGTCCTTTAAAGATACAAAATGCTCAATTTAAGTCTTTTGGCCAAATTAATTTTAATTTTGGCCGGAATTCGTCATGTGTGCAGCACGTAACGATCACATGTCTATTGTTGGACCACGCACATGTGAATTCTCATTCACGCAGTAATACTGGTAAAAAATTGACCCGTTTAAAATTTTAACCAATTTTTATATTATTTTTAAATAATAATAAAAAAGAATTAACCACATAGCTTGACTTTTTCGGCACCCGCCCCACCCACCTCATTACACTCCCTCCATCCCCTCCACCAAAGAGTTAGGGATATTTCTACGAGATTTCGTGGTTGGGCATGGTGGTATGGTCAAATTTCATGAAATATTTGGGTCGCAACCCCAATTTCGTGATTTTAGATTTTTTTTCTCTCTTATTTGGGAGAGATGAACACGGTATGGAGTTTGGTTGTTCTGATTATGTTTACCTTTATTGGGGGGTGGGGGTTTAGTATTATGAGTTGGGGTGTGGTGATTGGGGGAAGTTAATGTGGTATCCTTTTTTATTAAAATCAATATAAAAAATGGGTTAGAAATTTAAAAAGCAAGTCAATTTTTGACCCTGTATATTGTTGTGGCATGTGTGGATTCGCAAGTGCGTGTTCCAAATTACGCATCCTCACGATCTTCGATCAAAATTGGACCTAATCTCCTCAAAGGATTAAAGTTGAGTATATCTTATCTTTAAATGACTAAAACTAAAGAATGAAAACCACGGGGTCTCTCTTTTGGGAGTTTAGGTCTCTTTCCTTAAGAGTGCATCATCTTTCCGACAAGGCCTTAATCGATTTTGGCATCTTCTCAGGATAATCGTTGGCGGCATCAACTATGTTTCCTTATTCTTGATCTCGTTGTTTTTTAGCGGTGACATCCACGACTCTAGGGTTTAGGGTTTCACTTGTGCCTTTCTTTCGTTTCTTTTGTCTTATTCTTGTTTTCGTATCTTTTTGTGTTTTGCTTTCTTGCGTCGCAAATTATTGGAGGTAGGGTATCGTTCACACCTTGGCTGCTGTGACCGTAACTCACCGTAATACCGTTTCAGTTTGTTAGTACGTGGAAATCATGGAGACAGTTAGTAATCAATTGCAAAAAAGTCTATCTCTTTTCGACGTCAAAGAATCTGCTCACCTTATCCCAGACTTGTCATGGAAATGGTGCTTATTGGGAGAGTATTGATGGGAAGAAGCTACAATTTTACTGCGTTTTGCACCTTGGTCAAACCTTTGTTTAAACCACGTACGAGAAATGAGATTACTCAGATTACCGATGACCGACTTTTGTTCCAATTCTTTCACGTTCTTGACAAGAAAAAAAGGGTTGGCTGGGTGCCCTTAGTCTTTTGACAAACAAGTATTAATCCTTCAAGACCTTGAGCTTGAGGAGAACCCGACTATGGTTAGCCTAGAGTTTTGCAGCTTCTATGTACGTATATATATAATATCCCGTTCGCGCGCCAAACCAAAGAAGTTGCTACCTTCATTGGGCAGAAACTAGGTTTTCTTGAAGAGGTTGGCATGTCAGGTTCATGGGGTGTTAGTTTGCACGTTCGGGTGAAATTGGATGTAACTAAGCCACTAATCAGATTTCTAACAATTTTCACGTCGGGCAAGCATGAGCATACTGTATCTTTCAAATATAACGCCTTTCAATTTGTTGCTGCTT
Organism: Linaria vulgaris; assembly: GCA_948329865.1. Lineage (NCBI taxonomy): Eukaryota > Viridiplantae > Streptophyta > Magnoliopsida > Lamiales > Plantaginaceae > Linaria > Linaria vulgaris. The sequence goes on along the minus strand of OX415253.1, from coordinate 22,156,201 downwards.
TTGTGGTGTTATGGGCCATATTATGACAGATTATGACGATGGCTACAGTGTTAATGACGAAATTGATGAAACAGACTTGTCATACAGTACTTGGTTACGCGAATCGTACTGGTTACGCGAATCTAATCGTCGAGAGGATACACGACAATGGTTTTTTTTGGATTGGGGACTGCAACCCAGGCAATATGCAAGTGGGTGGAATGCTGAACATGCATAGAACCGGGAGAATCGGGTGCATAACTTCGATCAGCCGTGGAACACACATAAGCCAAGCGCATCGCAACAGTCGCACCAACCCAAAACGAGTGATGCTTTGTGAACTGTGAAAACATGGGAAGATCACGTGGGGACATCTCTATTGCGGGCACACGATCATGATTTACGGATTTTCGAAGCAAGGACTGGACAGATTATGGGAGTCGAGAAGGAGCAGATTCATACTATTGGTGTAGAGTTAGGGGATACGGACGAGGCACAAAAGAAACAAGTTTGCCTAGATGCGAGTGATTCGGAATCTACAAATTCCATGGACTCCACTATCATCTCTTTTCAGGCAGGGATCACGCGCCAAAGGTGTTAAAGAAGGCACGTATCCGATGGCGGGGTGTAACACCTGACTCAAAAGGACAAGAGAGCGCACATGGGCATGTCAAAAAGAACTCAGGTGAGGTGCTTGAGGATGAACAAATGGGGAAAAACATAAAAGATATCTTGTCATATCAAATCTGAAAACTGGCGGCGATTGCAGAGCATGTCACAAGAGGAAAACAAAGGTATTGAAGCTGCAACATGATCTGTTTGGTGTTTGTGTTGAGGCGAGAGTTTTTTCCAGAGGTTTAGCTCTTCTGTGGGATAAAACACTAGTTGTTCGGCTAGTTAGTTTGTCAACAAATCACATTGATGTGGTAATTTTGGATAGTGCAAGGATTGGGGATTGGCGATTCACTGGTCTTTGTGGGGAGCCCGATACAACTCATCAAATTAATACGTGGAATCTTTTGAGACATCTTAAGTTGGAATCGCACCGACCTTGGCTTTGCGTGGGTGACTTTAATGAAATACTTAGGCAAGCGAATAAAAAGGGTGGTCCTCCTCGCCCTAATTGGCAAATATGTAATTTTTGGAATACGTTAGTGGATACGGGGCTCAGTGAGTTGATGTACAAGGGTCCATGATTTACTTGGTGCAACATATGACCCCATCCTCATACTGTGTGGGTTTGAATTGACCGTGCATGTTACGATACGGGATGGCGGGAGTTATTTCCTAATGCGATTGTAGAACACGTCCCTTTGACTCACTCGGATCCCTCGACCATTGTGGGGGACTTACGACCATAGAATTTGCACAGAACGGGACGTGGTGCTGCTCAGTGATTTAAATTTGAGGCGATTTGGGCTAAGAAGATGGATTGCGAGACGGCTCTCAAATAGCTTTGGACATAAATTGGGGGCAGTGTAAACGGGCAGAATATGATAGATAAATTAGAGGGCTGCAAGTTGGGACTTATGAAGTGGAATAAGGTTGATGAGGCGTAGATGAGAAAGGAGATAATAAATTGAACTAACGGACTTTGGCCCTAAGGAATGGACTGATTTTGAATGAGTCCAAGGTAAAGGAGAGGAGACTTACGGGTCAGCTAGAGGCTTTATACGCATCTGAAGAGCTATACTGGAAGTAAGGGGCTAATGTTTAATGGTTAAGGGAGGGGGATAGGAATACCGTTACTTTCACAACTGAGCTCGTGAGCGAAGAACAAAGAATGAGATTAAGGGGTTGAAGGATGAGGCGGGTGTGATTCGCAGTACTCCGGGGGAAATAGGCTCCATTGTATTTGATTACTTTAAAACTATTTTATCCTCTTCGAATCCGCCGGAGGATGATATTGAAGAAGTCCTACGAGATGTCAGTGTGCGTGTCAGCCCTGATGTGAATGAACGCCTTCTCCAGCCTTTCTCTGACGATGAGGTATTCAAAGCTCTTAAAGATATGTATCCCCTTAAATCTTCCTGGCCTGATGACTTCTCTGTTTTAATGTATCAGAAATTTTGGAATATTGTTAAACATGATGTCATTGATTACGCTCTTGCTTATCTCAATAATAGTGCCTTTAATGTTGATGTTAACTTTATTCATATTGTCTTAATTCCCATATGCACTAACCCTGAGGTTATGACACAATTCTGTCCTATTAGTCTTAGAAATGTAACCTTTAAGATTGCATCTAAGGCCATTGCTAATCACTTAAAGCCTTTCTTGGATACTATTATTTCTCCTTCTCAATCGACTTTTGTGCCCAGTAGGCTTATTACCGATAATATTCCTGTAGCTTTTGAACTGAATCATTTTTTCTTTAAAAGAACAGGGAAGTGTGGTCAGATGACGTTGAAGCTTGACATGAGTAAGGCATACAACAGGGTCGAGTGGTCCTTCTTGAAAAAGGTAATGATTAGATTGGGGTTTGCTTCTCAGTTTGTATCTCTTATTATGATGGGGGAGCGCACTGTTTTATATGTTATGCTTATTGGGGGAGGGAGTCATCTGTTTCTTTCCCCGAAAGGGGTATTCGTCAAGGGGATACATTATCCCTTATTTGTTCTTATTTGTTTCTGAGGTTTTTTCAGCTATTATTTCTAACGCGGAGACTAGGGGGTTGTTTAGGGGGGTGGCAATCTGTCGCGGTGCGCCAAGGATTTCTCACATGTTGTTCGCGGATGATACTCTCCTTTTTAGTGATGCTACACGAGAGTCGGCAACTGAAATTCGTAGGTCACTACAAGTCTATGAGGTGGCCTCGAGGCAAAAGATTAACTTGGAAAAATCAATTGTCCTTATGAGTAAGAATGTTACTATGGAGGTGGCGGTTGAAATTGGAGGTATTCTAGGCGTGGTTGTGGCGGAGAGACGTGAGAAATATTTGGGGTTGCCTTCTATTGTGGGGAAATCAAAAAAGAAGTTGTTTGCGTACCTTCGAGAACGTGTGTGGAAGAGGGCGCATGATTTAAAAGAAAAGACATTGTCGAGTGCCAGTAAAGAAATCATGATTAAGTTAGTTATGCAAGCGATTTCAACATTTGCTATGAGTTGCTTCCGTTTACGTGATTCACTTATTAGGAAAATTGAGGAAATAATTAGTAATTTTATGTGGGGTAGTGAGAATCAAAATAAGATTCATTGGATTGCGTGGAATAAATTGTGTCATCGCAAAGACGACGGAGGCATGGGGTTCTGGAATTTGAAGGCTTTTAATATGTCGCTTCTCACTAAACAAGCATGTCGGATCTTCCAAAACCCATAGAGCCTTGTGATTCGTATTTGTAAGGCTAAGTACTTTTCGACGTGTTTGCTTTTGGATGCAAGGGTTGGGAGCAATCCGTCGTTTTCCTGGCGATGTATTTGGCAAACCATTTCGGTTCTCAAGCGAGGTACACGGTGGCGGGTGGGGAACGGAGAACTTATTTCGGTTTGGGGGGATGCATGGTTGTTTCGGCCTGACTCTTTTCGGGTATTGACTCCATGGTTTAACGAGGCGCCTTTCGCTCGGGTTTGTGAGCTCATTGATCACAACATTGGTTGGTGCAATATTCAGGTTTTACATTATCATTTTTGGGAAATTGATGTGGGGAAATCTTGTCCTTACCCCTTGCAAGCTCGACAAATGTGGATATGCAGATTTGGCATTATGAGCAACATGGGAGATTTTCGGTTAGGGGTGCGTATCACATGGTTATGATGCAAGGGTTAGTTCCCAGTCTACATGAGAGTGGCGCTACCTCATTGGTTCATAAGTCATGAAAGATTATTTGGCAAGTTCGTTGTGCAAGCAAGATAATGTTTTTTTTTTTGTGGAGAGCTTGTTTGAATATCCTGCCGACACGGAGTAACTTAAAGAGACGGCATATCTGCAAGGAAATTACGTGCCTGAGTTGTAAAGAGGGAGTGGAGCATGTTAGACATGTTCTGTTCAAATGTCATGTTGTGCGTCAGGCTTAGGCCTTATCAAATTTCCCACTATCGCTCATGATTCGGGGGAACGAAGATTTGGTGGATTAGGTTGTTCGAGTTTTAAAGTCAGAGTCGTTGGAATATGCTAGTTTAGCCATTACGTTGTGTTGGGGACTTTGGAGTAATAGGAATGTTGTTCTTGTCGGGGAGAGAGCGAGTAATCCGGATGACATTACAACCTTTGCCATCATCTTTGCGAACGCTTGGCATGATGCAAACATGGGACGCGTGAGTTGTGGAAAGCCGAAAGTTTGGAGTGCACCACCTGAAGGAGTTGTTAAAGTTAATTTTGGTGTTGCGCACTTTGAAGGAGAATATGAGACCGGTATTGGTGTGGTAGCACGTGACTCGCAAGGGACGACTATTGCATGGGTTTAGCAAAGATTGGAGGCAAGCTTCTCTGTTGTTTGTGTCGAGGCGATTGCGATTTTTTGGGCAGTCCGTTTAGCTGTTGGCATGCATTGTTCTAAGGTTATGTTTGAGGAGGATTGCCTTACAGTAATTCATGATATTATGTATCAACGACCGGGTGACGCCCTTCAAGCTAATATTATTGTCGATGGCTTTAGACTTCTTGACTCTTAGGATGATTACTCGTTTTATTGGATTAGTCGCGAGGCTAATGGAGCAGCTCATACTTTGGCGCGTACTGCAATTGCTAACACGGATGGGTCCTAATCCTCTTGTTTTTGCTAGTTTATAGTTTGGTTTTTTAGTTGTTTGAGTTCTGATGTTCGCTATTATTGATGCGTTGTATTGGACACCAATTTGATGTCTTTTGTACGTCACGTTTAATAATATCTTTCCTTAAAAAAAAAACTAAAATTGAGGAGTACATTTTTTTTGAATAAAATATATCTTTAAAGAACCAAAGTCGCCAAAAATACATAATATTAATATGGCATACTCAATCATAGTTACCTATGATATCATTTGCTTAAACATCGTAATTAACTTATTGGACCCTTAATACTTTCCTTATACTATAGGGCATTAATCATAAACTTGAAGTAAAAAAAATCAATGAATTATAATAATTACAGTTTATACCAATTCATTTTCAAAATAATTACATACCACAATGGTTAACGGGTTTGTAATTATTCCCTTTTTAACGGAAGATATTTATTTTGGGTTGGAACGCCTTGTCCGTAATTCAGAAACAACGATAGGTGGATATGATAATAAGAATTGCAAGAATATTCCCTTCCTTTATTACTGAACTTTTCCTCCTCATCTCACTGTATATATGAGTATAAGTTTGAATTAAGTTAAGCTAAGTTATCTTTCTTCTATTGATCCCCTTCCTTTACATAGACTTGGGTAAGGGCAGGTGTCATTGTGCATGGGTTTTGGTAAAGACAGGTGTTGTCGTTACCTTGATACAAGTGTAAAAACCAGGATAAGGTTTATCTTTTATCTACTAAGCGCTGACTAGATTAATCTTAGTGTCGTCTGATAGCTCCGAGGACCTCTGATGTATGTTTGTTTTGGTAGAGCGATTCTTCAGAGGGGTTATACTTTCGTTGATGCGTAATTAGGATGCTCGTCCGGGGTATCATGTTTTAGCATAAGTGTATTCGGGAGTATGGACTGCTGTACATGCCTTCCGAGGGGTTTTATTTCTCTTTCTTGATTCGGGTCTATTCTTCAACAATCAGGAGTGATCTCTGAGGGTGTAAATGTGATCTCCGAGGGCGTGGTGTGATCTCCGAGGTCTTGATTTGGTCTCCGAGGGCTACATTTGATTTCCAAGGGCTGTATTTGCTCTGTTTGAAGTGAGATTTTTTCGTCTGAGTTCTCGGAATATATTTACTTGATTTTCTCCGAAAATGGGTCCTCGGATGATAGTCCGAGTGTAGTTTTCTTCGAGGAGTGTTCAGCAAGGAAGTTTTCTTGTAAGTTCCTGGGACTCGGGGTCCATTGGGGCCCCTCTTGGCGCATTGGTGGATATCGGAGTCACGCGGATCCATCGGGGTTTGCTCTTTTTCCAATGCCGCGTTGATATCTGTTTTTCACTCACCCTTTGACTTTCCAAGGGACACTTATATTCCTCCTCGTGTGCTCTTCTAAACCTTTTTAGGTCAGTGACCGAAAGGTGGGGCAATCCTCCGAGGGGTTCTCCTCATTAGGAGGGGGTACATCTCATCGGAAGTACTCGTGACAATTGTATTGTCCCTGTATTGTTTTTTCCGAGTAGGATTAATCTTCTTTGCTTCATTTTTTTTATTTTTATGGTTAACACTAGCCCCCCAAATTTCGATTGCCTTCGTAGAAACAAGCGAAATTTTAATCATCGTCCTTAGTGAGGCGAGGGGTTAGTTCTCGTTCTGGTATCCTCTATATTCGTTTTTTGATATTTTTCCGAGAGATATATGCATATATATTTATAAGGGTTTTACCTGAATACCCTTAGGGTATCATTATTGTGCACGCGAAGATCTCGGGCGCATGTAACAGATGGGTTTGACCAGCTCTGAAATTTGAAGTATCTAACCGTTGGCAACGGTTAGAATTTTGACGGCGTGGCGTGATCAGGCGACGGTTACGTGGAGCCGTAAATAAATGCCACGTCTTTAAGGATATCTGACCGTTGTAGGCTCCGGTTATAAATAGGACACTGTTGCTCTCTCTTCTTCATTCTCTTAATTCTAATCTACGATATCTTTCTCTCAAAGCGATAATCTCCTTCCCTAATTTCTGTTCTTCATCTTTTGCACTTCAAATTCCCAGCACCCTACTCTTTCCTTTTTCCTCTTTCAAAAACCTTTTTCTTTCGTTATTACCCATGGCTTCCTCTACTAATACTGATCCTATCGCCGCCGCCACCTCTTCTGAAGTCACTGCTCCGATCGATTCTTCCGTGAATGTGAGGAGTATACCGGTAGGGGTTGTTACTCGTAAACGTAAAGGTGAGATAACTGCTGCTGCTGAGGGCGGCGCCACCTCTACCAATAAATCTAGGGTTTCCAAATCAAAGAAGCCTCATCTTCGGACTTTCGCCAAGGTGGAGAGGGTTCCCAGCATTGTCACTCGGGAGCATGTGTCTGATCTGTTCACTTCAACCGGGGCCTTTCAAAAGAACATGGTATTCCGAATCCCGATGAAGGATGAAATAGCATGTTATCTTCCTCCGGGTATGTTGACAGTGTTTTTTGCCCAAGTGAAGTACGGGTGGCGGTCGTTCATGCCACCTTTTTTTGTGAGCTTTTCAAGGCTTGCAATATCTGCCCGAGTCAAATGGTGCCGAATGGCTTTGCCGCTCTTTGCATTTATGTTTTTTGGTGCCAGGTGAATGGACTAGAGTGTAAGGTGGATCACTTTCTCTCGATTTTTGATGTGGCGGTGTCACCCGGGGGGTACCCCTTCTATAATGTTCGTCATCGGAACAACTCGGGGAGTTCCACGAAGAGGATTCTAGGTGCCGCGATCACTTCACATAGTGTTTGGAAGAACAGATACTTCTTCGTGGGGCCCGTTAACGGTGAGTGGGATATACCCTTCGACTGGAGAGAGGGTACTACTCCCGTACATGCTTTGGACCAAGAGGTGGTCTTATCTCCTATAATTTCCCAACACAAATTGATGGAGTCAGAGGATTTCACGATGTTATTTGAGACCTCTGGACTTCATCACGTGGTCTTTACCGACGACGCCGTGGAAAAGCCCTTGTCTCTGACTCCCGATGCGAGGAATCTTTTTCGTAAGTCTCTTTATTTCTTCTTTTATTCTTTCTCCGAGTATAGCAGTAAATTATACTTATATATGTTGTCTTCGGGGTGATGTAGAGGAGGTTATGGCAAACTACTATTTGCAGTCGAGTCCGAGGGAGCCTACTCCGAGTGGTGCTTCTGAAATACCAGAGGAGGGTGATCACGAGGAGGATGAGGTTAACGCTCCTGAGGGCGGGCATATGGGTTCAGAGAAAGGTGGAGTTCACGAGGACCATTCTCTTCTATACATGGACATGACGGGGGTTATCAGGAGCGCTGTTCCCTTGCGTCAAGTAGCTCCTGCTTCTTGGGATTTGGCCTTGGTGCCCGTTTCTAGATCCGAGACGGGGGATTTACCTGCCTCTGGATCTGATATAGGAACTTCTCCGAGAGTTTCCGAGGAGGGGATCTTTCCAAGGGTTACCGAGGAAGACTCTATTCAGAAGGTCACTGCAGTAATAGATTTGTCTTCTGAGGATCCTTCTCCTACGCCTCCGATAGTTCCCGAATCTGCTTCTCGTGGTAAGTTCTTATGAGTTTTTAACGAAGTTTTCGTATCTTTCCTGTAAGTTTACTCATGTGCTGATGCTTTCCTTCTTGATGCAAGGACGGTAGACAAAGGCAAAGCTCCGATGGTGGAAGAGCCCTCTTTGTATGGTAAGTATTCTTCACTTGTCTTTTATGAATAATTTTTTCTAGTTTCATTCTCTTCTTTACATACGGATACTGTCTTTTGTAGAGGAAGATTTCTTGGCACAGTTCAGCGTTCCTGGGCAGGAAGCTTTACGAGGGGATTCCGAGGACACTCAAGGGGAGTTTGACCCTTCGTCCGATGACCGGGATGTGAAAGAGGGAATTCTGAATTCGCTGCTGAAGGAGGCGAGTCCGTCCGCTGGTGCTGGTGGTTCTCGGGCTATATTTACCAATTCGGAGGTGATAACACCATCACCTGAGATTACCCCTCCGAGAGGGCACGTTCCAGTGACCATGTCTTCAAGGGGTCACAATTTTGAGATGCCCATACCTCCTGGGGGGCCAGAGGGACAATTCTCGTCTCGAACCGTAGGGGAGGCTTATCATGACATTCTTCAGTTTTTTGCCTCCTCTAGCTCAACATCTGCCGAGGGGTACCAATTTTTATATACCAGTCTTAACTGGTTGGGGCTCATGGTGAGTTCATTTACACATTTTTCTTCTTCTTTTTTCAGAATTATAACCTTTATTCGTAATAACTTCTTTTTGTGTTTATTCTCTGTAGATTGGGAAGACTCGGGAAGCAGTTACTGCGGTGGAGGAACGCGGTTTGAAAGATGTGAAGGAATTGGAAGCCCTCCGAGAGCAATTGACACCTCTTCTGGTCCGGGACAAGGAGAGTCGGACGAGAGAAGAAGTTCTTCTAACAAAGATCTCCGACTATGAGTTCGTTCTTGGAGAGGCAGAAAAGGCGAATGAGGGTTTACATCATCAGTTAAGTGCTGCGGAGTCTGCTTACAAGAAAATGGAGGCATCTGAGAAGGCTGCAATGGCCAAAATAGCTCTTTTGGAGAAGGAAAGGGAGGAGTCCGAGGGGGTTCTTAAGGCCCGTGTTGCGGCTCTCGAGAAGATGGTGTTGGAGGGTGGTGAAAGGGAGAGAAGTCTCCAGGAGACGTTGGGCCAAGTTACTGACAAAGCTGAGTCAGCCGAGGGGAAGTTATCAAACTTTCTTTCTCCCAAGGAGGTGCAGGCTAAGATTGATGCTGCAGTTCAATTCGCTCAACGGGAGATCTCTAGGCAGCACTCGGGAGTTTCCGAGACACCTTCTCATGAGCTTCTGACATGCCATCTTCTGTGGGGCTACCTGGAATGTGCTAGGTTGGCTAAGTCCTTACTGCGGTCATAGGTGGATTTTTCCAAGTCTTTCGATCTTTGCAAGTTGAAGAGGCCAACTCCCGATGACTGCCATTACTTTGTAGGGAGGTTCGGGAGTTTATTGTCCTCCAAGGATTCTCCTCTGACATCTCCGATGCGCTCCTCTAGTAGTCCAGGTCCGAGGGTTAGCGGTTCCGGGGGAATATTCTCACCGATTTCCCGTCTTGCCCCTCTAAGTACTTCTGCTGAGGCCACGACCCCTACACATCCTTCTACCACGGGGGCATAATCTACTCATTGTACTTTTATCTCCTTGCTTTTAATAAATATTTCTTTGTAAATACTATCCTTTCCGAGGGCTTTTCGGTTTTTGAATGAACACTTATTTTTCCGCCTTTCACTTCTCTACCTTTTGTCTTTATTGTTAATATTTAATTAATGAGGATAATGATAAACCACTTAAGGTTACTGACTAGGCTTATCTCCTAAGTAGGAGGTGTTGCCTTGCATGGCAATGTAAGACATGTGTCACTTTTGATTAAGAAAATTTCTCAACACTTGTCCCCTACTTTATGCAATACGAATTTAATCCTCTCTTTTTAATCACGAAATAAAGAGTATATAAGTATTTAGGCTAACCTTATGATCATAATCCCATAATCATAACTAGTCTTTGATCTTCTTTCAAGTTTGTCAATAGCTGTGAGCCCGAGGATAATACTTACTCGAAAAGATGTTACCTCCTTACTATAGAAGAGGTGGTTCAGTTTCATCTTGTGGTTCCTCTCGGGACGCCTCTCGGAGTCCTTCTAGACCATCAAGGATTCCTCCTATTTCCCGTGAGAACTCTTCTCCGAGGGATAATTTATCCGAAAACCAAGCGGCACTTGGCGCTAGTTTCTCTCTGGGAGTAGCTCGTAGGCTTTCATCTACAAATTCACGTAGAGTAAATCATATCAGGGAAATATTTATGGGCAGGGAACCGTATCCTTTGGCAGATGAGTCATCAGAATTTGATTTGATTCCTCTTAATCCGTCCAGATTGATAGGTAGGGGACGTGTAGGATCCACTACGAGTACAGAGTGCGAGAACTCGGTAAGGTCTCTTTTCACTAGTTATAACCTAGATTTCGAAGAATATGACGTGATAGTGCCTTCCTCGGGTCAGAGGGCTTATGCGCCTCCCTCGGGTTATATGACTGTTTATACCGAACAAATGCGTTGTGGGTTACAGACGTTTTTCCATCCCTTTTTCCAAATACTTTTTCGTTACTGGCAGGTATGTCCAAGTCAATTAACACCAAGTTCCTATAGTCATTTGGTGGGATACGTTCTGCGTTGTGAGCTTTTAAATCTTCCAATGTCCCCTTACCGGGTGGGAACAATATTTGCCCTTCGACCTTGCTCAGAGGGAACTCCCTTTTTTAGCCTGACTTATCGGGATAAAGAAAATGTCTTCACTCGTGTATCCAATATCCACTCTTGTAGAGGGGATTGGAGGTGGAGATTTTTCTTTGTCCGTCTGAGAGGTCAATCAGCCAAATCATGGGGGGTGCCCATCCGATGGGGTCTGGGATATATTGCCCCCAACATCGAAACACAAGGGCAAGTGAGGGAGGTATTGCTTCACTCAGGACTTTTTTCTGGTTCCTATGACATATCTGGGCTACTGGATTTCCCCGAGGCCCTGATTTTAGCGGGTTTACAAGAGGGGGTGGAGGGGTGTACCCCTATCTCTCGTCCTCTTCATAGTAACTTTTATTTCCGTAAGTTTTACTAATCATTCTTTAACTTGTAAACTTTCTGGGTGTCCTCGGATTGTTTGCATACTGATATTTTTTGCAGGAGCGGAGATGGGAGCATTTTCCCTTGGATCTTCTAATGACGTTTTTCTGGGGCGGGCGTTGCATGGTAGTCTCGGGAGGCCAGAGGTTGGTGATTCTGATCTACTTGTGGATGAGGCAATGGTTGATATTTCCTCGGAGGAGGAGGAACCTGTGGCAGCCCCCCCGGTAAGCTTTATAATTCCTCCTGGAGTGTCAGATCCGATAGCGGCTCCCTCCTAGACAGACTTTCACATGAATCCAATAGTGTCACATCCCATTCCTCGTAACTCTGCTGTGGTGAATGTATTAGAGGAGTATCTTCTCTCTCTTGGCGCAGAGGACTTGCAGCCCCTAGAAGATGTCCCTGATCGCGTTTCGGTACCGCCGCCCGAGGAGAACCCTTCCCTCGAGAGATCTTTTCCCCCCGGGGATAATCAGGACGTTTCTCCTCTTGGATCAGCGGTAGGATTTTGTCGAAACTTCCTTAGCGGTTTATTGAACGTGACAGATTGTGGAATGATGAAAACCCTTTCGGTATCCGTCCTTCAGGATTTAGCTTGTAAAGACCTGTGTGAGGTATTTATTCATTTTATTTAATACTAACCTGTCGCCCTGTTTGATGCAATTTGCTTTGTTCTTGAGCAGATTTATATGGTGCTAGATGCTCTCGGATCTTACGGAAGCTCTTCTTCGGATCCTGGTTTAGTATATCGTCACCGGGACGAGTTAGAGCAAGGTCTCTTAGAGGCTCAAGGGGAGATAACCCATTTGAAGGAAGTTCACGAGTCCGCTCAGGAGACTCACATCAATATTTTACAATCCGAGAAGGATAAGGCGTGGGAAGTGGAGCGCCAGTTAGTGCTTGAAAGAGCACGTGTACTAAATTTAGAAAGGAGAATTGAGGAGTTACGTGGCCACATGCGGTCCTCGGAGGAGCAATTGGTGCAAGCTACGATGGAAAGAGATGCTTTAAATCAGCAACTGCTAGGGATAACTCGCACTCATGCGGTAGCAGTGGTTATGGCTCAAGTCCAGGCCGTGTTGGAAGTGGTGGGTCCATCCAACCTTCGTGAATCTCTTCAGAGGGAGATGCGTGATTTAGTGCATATAGGCTATCGGTTGTGCCAAGATGCTGTACAAGCTTTGCCAGAGTTTCCCTCGGGCTTACTCATTCCGGAACTTAACATTCGTCAGATCTCCGAGGGGTTCCCTTCTTCACCCATTAGGGATTCTGCAGTTCCGACTGTGTTCATTGACGACCCAGTCTCTCTTTCCGAGGAACAATGCCGACGACTTATTCGAGAAGGAAAACATCCTATGGGAGGGGCTTAGCTTACAGTTTAATTCATATTACGAGGGGCTTTTTTGTTGGGTTGCTAAGATGACTCATATGTAGAGTTATTCTTTTGTTAGCAACTATCTTTTGTAATAAGACCCTTCGTATATGAATAACTTTTCTTATTCAAGCATAACTATTACATTAAGCATAATACTTTCTAAGGTTGAATGAGTTCCAAGTGTTGTGAAGTACTGCCCCCTCGGAATTGGTCAAAATATAGGTTGCGGGTCCCACAATTTTCGCTATTTTATAGGGCCCTTCCCACTGAGGATCCAACTTGCCCACATTCTTGGAAGCCCCCACTCGTTTCATTACCAAATCTCCAACCTGAAAATTTCGGGGTTTTACCTTGTTATTATAGTATCGTGACATCCGAGCCTTGTATTCTTCCACTCGGAGGGCCACTCGGGTTCTCTTTTCTTCAAGAAGGTCAAGGGCGAGGGCTAGATTTGAGCCATTGGCCACTTCCTCATATTCCCTGACTCGCCAACTTTCTATGGAGACCTCCGAGGGCAAGATGGCTTCACATCCGTAGGATAGACTGAAAGGAGTTTCACCCGTAGCGACACTTTGCGTGGTCCGATAGGCCCATAGTATCCCGGGGTACTTCCTCTACCCACTTAGCTTTGTGCCAATCGAGTCGGGCCTTCATGTTTTTCAAAAGGGTTCTGTTGGTCCTTTCTACTTGGCCGTTTGCTTGAGGGTATCCCACCGAAGCAAAGCGGTGTTTTATTTCCCAATGATCGCACCATTTTTGTAATCCTTGATCTGTAAATTGCAGGCCATTATCACTTACTAAGCTCCGAGGGACACCAAAGCGACAAATGATACTTCTCCAAAGAAAATTGATAACAGCCCCTGCGGTTACCCTAGCTAGGGGTTCCACTTCCACCCATTTGGTGAAGTAGTCAACGGCTACTAACAGAAATTTCTTTTGACCTGCATCAGGGATGAGGGGTCCGAGTATATCAATGCCCCATTTGCAGAATGGGCAAGGGGTCAGATGGGGTTCCCAAGGAGCTGCGGGTTGATGGACCTGAGGGGCGTAAGCTTGGCACGGTTTACACCTTTCGGCATGGCTTTTGCTGTCTTTAGCCATCGTGGGCCAGTAGTAGCCCTGTCGAATCAAGCGTCCGACCATGCTTTAACCACTAGTATGACTTCCACATACCCCCTCGTGAGTTTCTGCTAAAGCAAGTTGAGCCTCCTCTTCATTAAGGCATCGAGCGTGGGGGCACGAGTACGTTCTTTGGAAAAGTATCCCATCTTTGAGGAAGTATCGAAGAGTTTTTCTGAACATCATTCGCTGAATATTCTTGTAAGAGGAGTATCCCTCGGGATTCTGTAAATAGGCCTTGATAGGAGTTACCCAGCTAGATAAGGGATCTGAGATGGTATTTACCTCTCTGCCTTCACTTTTTTCAGACTCGTTGACATGAAGTAGAGTAATCCTCCGAGTGTGTACGGCGGCTGTCTGAGTAGCCATTTTGGATAAAGCGTCCGCCTCTTGGTTTTCTTTTCGGGGAATTTGAACTATATCATATTCTTCAGACCATTCGGACCTTTGACGAACAACTCGGAGGTACTCTTGCATTATTTCTTCTTTTGCTTCATATGATCCCTTGACTTGCTGAACAATCAATTGAGAATCACTATGGAGGAGTACTTTCTTCATTCCCCCTTCCTTTGCTAGTCTCATACCAATAAGGAGAGCTTCATACTCGGCTTCATTGTTGGAGAGGGGATAATCTATTCTAATTGCGAAATGGAGCCTTTCTTCCTCTCCTTCTTGATTCACAAATACAATTCCTGCTCCCCCATGCGTACTCACCGAGGATCCATCTACATATGCATGCCATAGCGGTTCCTTTTCCTCTGATACGATGCCCGTAAGTTCCATTACAAAGTCCGCTAGGACTTGTGCCTTGATGGATGGTCTCGGAGCATAGGAAATATCATACTCGGTGAGTTCCACAACCCACTTTATTAACCTCCCTGACGATTGAGGCTTATTAAGAATTGCCCTTAGGGGATGCTTTGTTAGCACTGTAATCGGGTGGGATAGAAAGTAGGGGCGTAGCTTACGGGCTGTAGTAGCCAGTGCTAAGACGAGTTTTTCAGTTAGGGTATATCTGGTCTCGGCTCCGAGGAGGGTTTTGCTGACGTAATATACCGGACGATGTTCTCCGTCTTGTTCTTTGACTAAAACAGTGCTAATAGCTTCTTCTCCAACCGACAGATACAGAAATAACTCTTCTTGAGGTAAAGGTTTTACCAACAAGGGTGGTTTCAACATGTACCTTTTTAGTTCTCCAAGGGCTTCTTCGCATTGGGGGGTCCACTAAAATTCCTTGATATTTCGAAGTATCTTGAAGAAGGGAAGTCCTTTTTCTGCGGACTTGGAGACAAACCGACTCAACGAGGCCATTCTACCAGTTAACTTTTGGACATCCTTCACCGTCCTCGGGGTGGGTAATCCCATGATGGCCTCTGCTTTCTCGGGATTTACTTCTATCCCCTTCTCCGTAACCATAAATCCCAAAAATGTTCCTCCTCGGATACCAAAAGAACACTTCCTAGGGTTGACTTTCATGCCAAAATTGTTCATGATGACCAACGCTTTCCGTAGGTCCTCAGGATGTTCTTCGGCGGTATTACTTTTAACTACAGTGTCATCCACGTAAACCTCCACTGATTTTCCGATAAGTCCTGCGAACATAAGACTTACTAACCTTTGATAAGTAGCTCCGGCATTCTTCAGCCCGAAGGGCATGACTAGATAGCAAAAGGTGCCTGCATCTGTAATAAAGCTAGTTTTATCTTGGTCAATTGCTGCCATTGGGATTTGGTTGTATCCTTGATCTCCGTCTAGAGTCGATAGCAACGCACATCCCGCGGTAGAATCCACTAGCTGATCTATGCTCGGTAAAGGATAACAATCCTTTGGGCATGCATCATTGAGGTTAGTAAAGTCAACACACATTCGCCATCTTCCTCCATGTTTGGGAACTAACACAACATTAGCTAACCATTCTGGGTAAATGACTTCCCGAATTTGTTTCAAACTGAGAAAGCGTTGTATTTCCGAGCGGATGATCTTGTTACGTTCGGGTCCCATTTTCCTTTTCTTCTGCTGAACAGGTTTAGCCTCGGGCTTCACATTAAGGAAGTGTTGGCATATTTTGCTGCTGATTCGCCCGGGCGGTCCCCCTTTCCATGCAAAGAGGTGGTGGAATTGTTTGAGGAGGGAAATTAGTTGATCTTCTATTGCTGGGGTCATGTGAGTGCCCATTTTGATCACCTTCTCGGGGCTTCCTTCTACTAATTCCACCATCTTTAACTCTTCCACAGGTTGGACTCGTGCTTCCTCGTTTTTGCATTTTTTGTTATTTCCGAGTGAGGACCCGTCCTGTTCCGAGGGAATGGCATTCATGCAACATTCTCTAGCTTTAGATTGACTTCCCCGGACTTCTCCAATTCCTGACGAAATGGGGAATTTCACTTTGAGATGCAAAGTGGAGGGAATAGCTTCAAAGGCTCGAATGGATGGTCTTCCGCAGATGACATTGTATGCCCGTGAAGAAGCTTCCACTATCCAAAACCTGATGGGTTCTGTCCTTCGAAGAGCTCCCTTTCCCCATGACATTGGAAGAGTCACAGTTCCAAGGGTCTGGCAGGCTTCCCCAGAGAATCCTACCAAGGGGACTTCAGCAGTTTCTAAATTTTCTGGTTTTAACCCTATAGCAAGATAGGTAGGTAAGAAGAGTACGTCCACAGAGCTGCCTGTGTCTATGAGGATTCGTTAGATTTCATACCCGTAGATGACGGCGAAAATAACCAATGGGTCTTCGTGAGGGTATAGTATGTCTGCGAGATCTTCGTGTCCGAAGGTAATGCTAGGCAACTTTGATCCTTGGACAAAGCAGACAGGTAATCCTTGCTCTGCTCGTCGAGCTTCTTTCATATATTTCTTCTTCTTACCTTGAGGTATCATGGAAATTTCACCTCCTTCAATCATGTTGATGGTTCTCCCTGTCGGGGGATTGTTTTTATAAGAGTCAGGTGGAGGAGGCAGACTCCGATACCCTGTCGTCTTCTCTCGTGAACTTTGCCGACGATCTTTGGTTCGCCCTTGAGACCGTAGGCGTCCAACTGTCCCCTCTCGTGACTTCCGAATAGGCTTCCTTTCTTCCTCTTCTCGTTCCTCCTCCTCTCTTCGGGACCTCTTCCAAACATTTGCCTTAGGTTCCTCGAGATTATTTTCCTTGAGGTAATTCTTCAAGTATCCTATCTCTAATAGACGAAGTACTTCTCTACGAAGGGAAGTACACTCTTCCGTAGTGTGCCCGTAAGTTTTATGGTACTTACAATATTTTCCGGTGTCCTTATCTTGGTTAGGAAATTTAGCCGGTCTGGGCCAGTGCAGCTCGTTGCTACCCCTCATTATATTGAGTACTTTCGGGGGAGTAACGGTCATCGGAGGTAAGTGTACGGGTCGGAGGAATTTCTTAACCACTCCGCCCTCATCCTTGCGCTGAGGAGGTTTTCCTTCCTTATTCTTTTCTTTGGTCTTTGCCTCCTTCTCAGCGTGCTCTAAATGTTCATTATCCTCCTGCTCCATTTGCTTTTTTGTTCCCTCGGCCTCCTCCATCAAGATGTGGACTTCCGCCTTTTGCATAAGCTCATTCATGTCCGTGATACGATTTCCCATAAGGTATCTAAAGAAGTCCCCCGTTCGGAGTCCTTGAGTTAATATGTCCGCCATGATGGTCGGGCTAACGTTGGGAACATCTAGCGCTTCGTCCGTGAAGCGCTTTATATACTCTCGTAAGGGTTCATCCTTTTTCTGTTTAATAGTGAAAAGGTGTGTGGCGGATTTGGGGTACCTTCGATTGCAGGCGAATTGTCGTACGAACAAATGAGCTAACCGATCAAAACTCGTAATGGAACATGGTGGAAGGTGAGTGAACCATGCTTGGGCCCGCCCTCCGAGGGTAACAGGAAATACGCGGCATAACACATGATCAGGGGCGGAAGATAGAGCCATTCCAGCCAGGTATTGATGGATGTGATCCTGCGGATCCCTTCCATCAGCTTCTCCAGTATACAACGGGATATTGATGGGCCGCATTCCCGAGGGGATAGAAGCTAAAGCAATTTCAGGCATGAAAGGTGAGGTCTTGAATGTGGGATCTTCCTCAGGGGCCACGGTCCTCTTGAGGTCACCCAACTCTTTTCGTAAATCATCCATCATCCCCCACAGGGAGTGTTCAACCTCTCCTCGATACTCCGAGGGGCGAGAAATTTCTCCTCGACCCCTCTCGGGAGTTCTTTCATAACTTACATACCTTCGGGGCGTTTGTCGGGGTTCCTGTTGCCAAAGAGTTGAATTGGGGTTCCACGCCGTCCCGGGTGCGTATCCTTCCGAAGGGAAATTCCTGTCCTCGGGGGGTACTGAGGACATATTCCCAAGATGTTCACCCCTCCGGGGTGTTCGTGTAGTATTTATAAGTCTTTCATAGACAGCTCGGGGAATATTAATAAAATCTCTTGTACCTGATTCATAATTGGACAAGGTTTCTTCCGAGTCGCTGTAAGGAGTTGGAAAGTTTTCGCTCTCGAAAAGATCATCCATCCTAGTCGACATCTGCTAAATGTTCTCGAAGACAGATACTATGGCGTTCCCACAGACGGCGCCACTTTGTTAACGGGTTTGGAATTATTCCCTTTTTAACGGAAGATATTTATTTTGGGTTGGAACGCCCTGTCCGTAATTCAGAAACAACGATAGGTGGATATGATAATAAGAATTGCAAGAATATTCCCTTCCTTTATTACTGAACTTTTCCTCCTCATCTCACTGTATATATGAGTATAAGTTTGAATTAAGTTAAGCTAAGTTATCTTTCTTCTATTGATCTCCTTCCTTTATATAGACTTGGGTAAGGGCAGATGTCATTGTGCTTGTGTTTTGGTAAAGACAGGTGTTGTCGTTACCTTGATACAAGTGTAAAAATCAGGATAAGGTTTATCTTTTATCTACTAAGCGCTGACTAGATTAATCTTAGTGTCGTCTGATAGCTCCGAGGACCTCTGATGTATGTTTGTTTTGGTAGAGTGATTCTTCCGAGGGGTTATACTTTCGTTGATGCGTAATTAGGATGATCGTCCGGGGTATCATGTTTTAGCATAAGTGTATTCGGGAGTATGGACTGCTGTACATGCCTTCCGAGGGGTTTTATTTCTCTTTCTTGATTCAGATCTATTCTTCAACAATCAGGAGTGATCTCTGAGGGTGTAAATGTGATCTCCGAGGGCGTGGTGTGATCTCCGAGGTCTTGATTTGGTCTCCGAGGGCTACATTTGATTTCCGAGGGCTGTATTTGCTCTGTTTGAAGTGAGATTTTTTCGTCTGAGTTCTCCGAATATATTTACTGGGTGCTCTTTTATTCATTTCTTGATTTTCTCCGAAAATGGGTCCTCGGATGATAGTCCGAGTGTAGTTTTCTTCGAGGAGTGTTCAGCAAGGAAGTTTTCTTGTAAGTTCCTGGGACTCGGGGTCCATTGGGGTCCCTCTTGACGCATTGGTGAATATCGGAGTCACGCGGATCCATCGGGGTTTGCTCTTTTTCCGATGCCGCGTTGATATCTGTTTTTCACTCACCCTTTGACTTTCCAAGGGACACTTATATTCCTCCTCGTGTGCTCTTCTAAACATTTTTAGGTCAGTGACCGAAATGTGGGGCAATCCTCCGAGGGGTTCTCCTCATTAGGAGGGGGTACATCTCATCGGAAGTACTCGTGACAATTGTATTGTCCATGTATTGTTTTTTCCGAGTAGGATTAATCTTCTTTGCTTCCTTTTTTTATTTTTATGGTTAACAACAATAATAAAATATTAAAAATGACAATAGTTTTGTGCTTTACCTATTTTTGAAATAATCACCAGAACATGACAAAGAAAATAGTAGTTCAAAATATGAGTCAAGTTAAAAAACAAAAAAAAAACCATTAGATTAACTTTATATTTGAGTTATTATTTCCTAAATTTTTTAATTGAATCCCTTCTACCAGCTCCATGCTATTAAAAATTAGGATTATAAGTTATTACGCCAATTGCGAACACCACAAAACTAATTTTATCTGCATTAAGTAACTTTTAAAAATACGTTTGCAAACACTCATTGCTTTAAATAACTTTTAGTTAAAGTTATGAAAAAGCAGCGTTCATAGGCTCATGCAAACACCCCTTTAGAATCCTAGTTCATATGAATTGGATCAGTTCTCTTCTTACCCACAAACTATGTTGTGAAAGGTGCGCTCAAGCAGGGGCGAAGGCAGGAATTTACAAGAAGGGGGGGAGGGGGGGGGGCGAGATTATGACAAATATTTTTTTATTTAATTAAAATAATAATGTAAATATAAAATAATTTTTTATTAACGATAATAAACTTGCTTTAAAAAAGTCATGTACTTGATCATTAACTAACCAATAATATTTGAATTGTACATGTTTACAAAGTTGTTGAAGCATCCAATCTCGTCAAAGTCAAAGCAAATATATTAAGCATATCATCAAAATAATAAATATAACTTTTTCAATCTCGAAAAAAGCATCCAATCTCGTCAAAACAAATATATGAAGATGAAAATAAGTAATGTCAAACACTGTTTTTCATAAATATTAAGTAATCAAAATCACCTAGGCACTTTAAATTTTGATTTACGATGCTTCATACTATCAAACTCTTCAATAATTGAATCATCATCAACACTCTGAGCAATTTCTTTTTCAATATGCATAATGAGACTACTAGATAAGAAATCGTCTACCATTTTATTTCGCAATCTTGTCTTCACAATCTTCATTGCCGAAAATGCACGTTCAGATGTTGCCGTAGAAACCTGAAGAACCAAAATAAGTCGAATCAACCTATCAACAAGAAAGTAAATCTTCGACTTTCCGGTTGTTGATAGCACTTCACACAATTGTGAAATTGTTGCGACATGTTGAAAACTAGTATTCCTTCGGACATCCACTTCAAAAAGCTCCAATTGGTACCTAATATGTAACTTTTCTTGATCTGTAAAATCACGAGGATAGAACTTCTTAACTAGCCTGCAAACTTTGTTTATATCAAAGTTTTTAAAGCCATCCTTGGGATCTAAAGTTGAACTCAACTGAAGTAACTCCATAGCATCTTCATTGAACCTATACTTCATCTCTTGTAAGATGTTATCAATCGTCCCGTTAAAGATATCAACTCGATAATGATGTTCCAATGTAATAGGATTACCTTTCTTAGCACGCCTTTTACTAGATCGAAGAGGACCACTCATATCAGGTACATCAATCTCGCGTTTCTCACAGAAAGTCTTCACATTTTCACACAACTGAGCCCATCCACCTTCTCTGAATTTTTGAACAATTTCTTTTGTGTTTGTTACTGTATCAATTGCATGCAAAATATCTAGAGACTTATCCTACAAAATCCGACAAAGAAAATTTGTCTTTCCCAATAACTCTATTAGAAAATGCAAGATAAACACAAATTCATATGACATCATTACATCATAAGCTTCATCAACTGCTGCTTTTGAGGATACGACACCTTTATCATTTATAATCTCACTGAGAACTACAAGAGTAGAATCAAACATCTTGAGTAAACTATGAAGAGAATTCAAATGAGAGCCCCATCTATTATCACATACACGTTGTATGTTGCCAACTTGATTTTTTCCTGTTCCAGTTTCAAGCTCATCAAATGAAATCAATTATGCTATTCGAAGAGGCTGTACAAGATGCAATTGATCATGACGTTTTGAAGAAGAACCAACCGCATTAATAATAATGTTCAGATGTGATAAGAAATGTTCAACATGGATCACACCATGAGTTGTTGCCACTAATATCAACTGCAAACGATGAGCAAAGCAATGGATGTAGTATGCATAAGGACATTCACTCAAAAATAAAGCTTGCAGTCCATTCCATTCCCCACGCATGTTACTAGCACCGTCATACCCTTGCCCTCAGATATTTTGTACACTAAGATTATGAAAGGAAAGAACGTCACATATTTTTTTCTTTAATGTAGGTGACTTAGTATCCTCAACATGAACTATTTCAAAGAATCTTTCTTGCACAACTCCACTTTTATCAACGAATCTCAAAATAATAGCCATTTGTTCTTTTTTTGATTCATCAGCAATAATACAAAACTTTCCATCACCAATTTCCTCTCGAATAACTCTCTGGATTCGTCTAGCATAGATAGACAAAATCTCCTTTTGAATTGTAGAACAAGTATAAGTAGCATTTAAAGGAGCTTCTTTAAGACATAAAGCCACTTCTTTGTTGTAAGAAGCCGTATGCTCATGAATTTCTAGAAAATCACCACGATTACGTGAGCCGACACGTTCGTCGTGACCTCTAAATGCAAGACCTTGGAATGCACATAACTTTACCACATCCATAGAAAGTTTGAGTCTAAGCCTATTTTTTGCCACTAAATCAGAAGAATGTTTATCCATCATCTTGTCAACATGTTGGAGTGAGTTCATCATATCCTCACAATTTCTTACCGCAATCTTATGTGAAGAATTAGGAGAACATCCTTCATGTGTTAAAAAATCACAATCTTTTCCCTCGTTCACTTTTTTCCAAGATTGAAACCCATTAACAACAAAAGCATTCGACCCATAAAGAGTTGATGGATTTCCAAACACATATCATTTCAGACAATAAGCAGCGTTCTTCGTAGGAGACCACTCTAACCAATCAGGAAATAAGTCGTACCAAGAACTTAGAAACCTTCTACCATATTTATCAACAAGTTCAGGTTTTTTTTCTGGCTCTACTTTATAAGGGCCAAGTTTCAAATAAAGTCGTCTAACTTCATCTTTCTTATTTGATGGATATTTCCATATCATTAAACGCTTACCTGGATCTCGTTCAATATTGATGTTTGCTTCTACATCAACCCTTTGAGTTTCCCTTTGAGGAGAATCCTCTTGTTCAACTTGAGATTGAGGAATATTTATAACTTCGGAAGGAGTTTCATCAACATCGGGATTATTTGTCACATCTCGAACTCTTTTTATGAAATAAGAGTCAAATTTTCTTTTACTCATTTGTCCAAAATTTGTAAAAACAACAGAAAGTATATTATTAGTCTAATGAGAAACCATGTAACTGTTCGGCTGTTCCCATCTAAATTTAATGAAACTCTTTAACAACTTATAATAACAAAAGATACAATTAACAATTAAACAATGCCCATATGCATTCCATGCCTTTAAAATTGACTCTTAAATCATAATACCTTTAAAATGGTCATGTACGAAAGTAGATTGAGATGCAAAACAAAATTAAATATTAAAAAATTAAAGAGACATCAGACAACACATCGTACAAGCACTAATCTAGATAAAAAAAAATCAAACCCTAAACGTAAATCCAATTAATTCCTGGTTTAAACGTTCAAATAAAATCTCTAGAATATGACAAAACAACATACTAAAGGAAAAGTTCATTAAGTAAAAAACTTTAGGAAAACACAAAACAAAGTAAAGAAAAAAAAAAAAAAGGATGCGCAGGCGCAAGCAACACTTACAGTTGATTTGCAGAAAAAAAGAGAGGATGCGACACTCTGTCTCTTTCACCTTTCACCTTTCGGCCGACTGAAAAAAGAGGGAGACCTTGGATTGATTTTTTTTTTTATCTTTTTTTTAATCAATTCAAGCCTATTTTGTATTGATGTGGGCTTAACTTTTTTTTGTTTCTTTAATTATTTTGTATAGATGTGGGCTACCTTTCTTTAATCAATCAAATCAGGCAAGCCTATTCTGAAAGCCCAAATCTAGGGGGGGGGGGGTGGCAATCATCTGATGGGTCCAAATTACATAATAATATATACTTAATATATATAAATTGCACCTGCACCCCCGGTGCCTTCGCCCCTGGCCTCAAGCACACCCCTATACACTAAAAAAAGTTTAAAAACGAATATAAGCGCTAATTTGAGGCGCCATCGGTAACTTAATGACCACAAAGTCTATTCAATGTGAAAAAATATACACCATTTCTTATATTTCTATCCTCAAAGGCCCTAACATAGTGGCCCGTCTCATTATTATTTTACGCCTAACACCTTTAACAAAGCCGCTCGCAAATCAAGCGTAAGCCCTATTTTTTCATCCAAAAATGGGAAGGAAAAAAAAACCTTAAACCCTAATTTTAGAACCACAATGTAACAACAATGGCTATGGGTGGGAACGAGTAAGAGAATTTCCCTTACCCGTCCCTTCCCGCGGGAAAAAACTCCCGCCGCAAGATTTCTCGGCAAGTTGCCGGGAACGGAAATTCCCGCCACCCACGGGTCGGGAACGGGATTCCATTTCCGATTCCCGCAGCCGTCAAAAAACATAATGTTATCTTTTTGTTTTCTTTTTTTCTTTTTTACATAGGGGAGTTATATGTTAAAAAAAAAGAAATTGGGATAGTTTTAGAATTTAAGAAAGTCTATGGACCAAAATTAAAGAGAAGAAGTATGTTATAGCTCCAAAATTAAAAAAACAACTCACCTTCTTCCTCAACAGTCAACACTCAGACTTGCGCTCTCTCTACTCTCTCTGTCAAATCGCCGCCGCCGCCGCTCCACCGCGGCGACTCTCTCAAATCGTCACCTACTCGCCGTGGTATTCAATCTCTCTCACGCACGCACCGCACACAGACGTCCACCACCTCTCCACTCTCTCTCAAGCACGACGCCGCTGCGCCACCACCAACACTCGGTATTTTCTTCAGATCATATGGATTACACCCGATTGTGAGTACTACTGGAAAACGGTGACGGGATCCCGTCGGCGCGGGATCCCGCCGACCCATGGACGGGAACGGGATCAAGAATCCCCTTCCCGTCAAGGCGGGATCTCGCGGTAAAGTCAATGGCGATCCCTTACATCCCTCCAGAAATTTTACCCAATATTTTGTTAAGGCTACCAACCAAAACCCTTTCAAAAGCAAGATTCGTTAACAACATTTGGCTTCAATTGATATCCAGCTCAGATTTCGTTGCGGCACATCTCGAAAGATCGAAAAAGATTGAAACTTTGTCCGATCATAGAGTTATTTTCTCCGCTACTTTCAACGGGCATTTACTCAAGCAGTTTTCGGTCGAGCCGTTGTTGTGCGATTCTTCTTCGATTGATTTAGTTAATTTCGGTTACCCCGAGAACAGGTTGCGCAATGTTTGGTTAGTCGGTTCTTGTAACGGGCTTGTGTGCTTTGCTTCAAGTGAAAGCCAGGTCCTTGTATTGAATCCATGTACTGGAAAATACAACAAATTGCCCCCTCTGGATGGCGTCGGGTTTTATATCAGTTATGGGTTTGGTTACGATGAATCAAATGACGATTACAAGGTTGTTGTTGTACGCCTTTATTCTTTAAGGGCTTGCGATGGTGGAAACAGCGAACGTTCAATGGTACATGTTTACAGTTTAAAGAGTAATTCTTGGAAAAGGATTAACGATTTCGAGGCTGGCGTTTTGGATTTTTGTCATGGAAAGCTTGTTAGTGGGAAAGTTCATTGGGTTACAGATCCTCAGTTTGATGAGGGTCGTCGTCGTCAAAGAAGGATTTCTTCTTTTGACATGAGGACAGAGGTGTTTGGAGTAGTCGAGCTACCCATTACCGTGTATGAGCATATTGATACGACACTAGATGTGCTAGAGGGATGCCTTTGCTTGCTTCTCGGCTATAAACGGTCACATGCAAACTTATGGGTTATGAAGGAGTACGGTGTGAAAGATTCTTGGACTAGAGTGGTCACAGTATCTTATATTACTTTTCCTGTGCAACGTGATTACGTAAGCCCCTGGTATGTGCTTCCAAATGGTGAAATTTTATTTCTTACCTCTGCTTCTTCCGTAGTTTATAATCCGAAAAATGGTTCGTTGAAGTTTCTTGATGTAAGGAGGTCGGATTTTAGATTTCAACCACTCGCCTATGTTCCAAGCTTAGTTTCACCTAATGGCGCTTGAAGGCGAGGGTTGAAAGGTATCCGTGAGTGAACATTTATGGAACGACTGTGTGATTCCCATTTTCACTTCTCAATATCCTTAGCACTAAGTGTCTTCTATGTTGTTATTCTGATACTAGTTTCTGGAAAATGAAATACCTAGACCATTGGTGCATGTGTATTATTTGGCTCTGACACTTTAATGTTTGTTGATTGAATACATTTTCTTCGTAGTTGCTTATTTCTAAGTTTATTTAAAATCTTGTTTCATATGTCTGTTTTGTTTTTCGGAACCTTGATTGTTAGTGGTTGAATTTTTTGTACAAAATGCATCTATAGCAAAAGACTATTTCCAGATCCTGATATTAGCTACCACATTAATTATTCATTTTGGACTAAAGCAGGCAACAAAATGCTTAAGTGGCATATGCTATAACTGATGGTTCTACTTCTTATCTTCTACGGGGTTATAACTGATGGTTCTACTTCTTATCTTCTACGGGGTGTTCACTGGAATGGCAGGACTCTATTTCACTTTGAGATATTTATATTTACTGTTTTGTTTGGATTGCTTTCTTACAACAGTCAACGACTTCATGTCTTTGTCAAACTCCTTCCTGGTTTCAAACGTTCTATGCAAATTTCCTAACTAAGTTTTAAGTAACTCGTTAACTTTTCTATCAAATGGTTAAATTTTTCTTACTTTATTTTGTATAAATATACATTACATATTTTATAAAAATATTTATATTTGTGAAACAATATCAAAAGGTAAGATTTTTTAAATATATAAAGATGGTAACAAAATTATATATTATTTTATACTAAATAAATCAAAGGAAGAGACTTCCTACATAATTTCTCAAATCATAAGAGGGTTTCGTGCAGGTTTTGTGTTAAATATTCTAAAAGATATAATAAATGACAGTCTTGCATAGAGCGAATGTACACCACTCTCCAACTCTTACAGAGTTAGACGAAAAAAGAATTTTGTGAAGGGTTTATAAAACTAAAGGGGATTTTGTGTAGGTTTTCCAAACCACAAGAGGCTTTGTACAGTTTGAAATATTTCGTGCATGTTTTTTAAACCGCACGGAAGGGTTTTCTCTAGAAAACAAATGCAGAATTCAGTGTGATGTTTTAGGGTATCAAGAAAATGGAAGTAATCAAAATCAGTGACAGGTCTAATTATAGGACAATCGTCTAGATGTTTGTGTTAATTTCTTGAATGCCACTATATGATGATTCCAAACGAACCACAATGATGAGCGAAAATATATATAAGAAATAAACAACCTGCATATAAACCGAAAAAGAAAGAAGGTTTTACCTTGAGTCGTGAAGAAACAGTGTTTAAAGGTAATATATCGCTCACTATATATTTAAAAAAGAAATCAACATACGGACTATACAAGACTTAAAAAATCGATTTTGAGACAAGTGCAGAAAACTAGATGATAGAATTTGCCCATCAACAACTCTTATTTATAAATCAAAGCTTTATGGATGTAATACTAAGAAAGTTGCAACTTCTTGTTTAAATTATAAATTCGTTATTAGATTAAAATAATATAATTAATTAATCTAGAATTCAATTTTTTTAATACGAACTAAATACCTAACAAATATATTAATATAAATTAATTAACAGAGCCCCAAGTAGTTACATGCCCAATCTTAGCTTTTCAATAAGGATTAACTGCAAATTAAAGCCCTATATAACCCCCAAAGTCCTATCCAAAAATCTAATACATTAATTAAATATTCAAGTGAACATCTGCAATTAATTAATGTGGATATACTACACTTAGCTTCTCCCTTTAACATAAAATATCCAACAAATTGCATGCGCTGGATATTGTTGTCGCCCATCTTACTGTTGTCTTCTACATACTATATGGTAATAAGCAAACTTGCTAAACACATGGTGATACATATTGTACGGTTGTCTATACTAAACTTTTCTCAAAGTAATAGTGAATTTCACCTTTCCTCCATATTGGCCATTAATCCATAAACTTGCAGTAAAATAAATCAATATATTATGATAATCACAGTTCAAAATATACCGCAATAATAATGTATTAAATCATAATACTTTTGTACTCTACCTTTTCGAATAGCACAAAAAAATAACAAGAAAATCGTAATTCATAATATTTGTCAAGTTTCAAAAACCTAACATTAGATTTTTTTTTTTTTTTGATGAATTAGAAATTATGCATTCAAAAAACGGGATCGGTTACATCATGATACCCTAACAAAGGGTCAAAACAGAAATCTAAACTAAAGATACAACATCTCCGGCCCACTTCAACAAAGAACAAAGAACAATTGGGAATCCGAGAACACGAGACACAGGACAATCTGCAATACCGAAGAAGTAAGCAAATTTTTGGGCTATTCCCTGACGAATAGGAAATATAGTCCATTAGCCTCTGGAGAATCACCGACTCTAGTAGCTTCCGCTGACAACGCCGGCTTAAAACGAAGAAGTGGCTCCGTAGACATGAATCAATCGTCTCAATTTCGATTAAGACCTCTGAAGAGAACTTGAAAAACCAAAGCAAAAGGCAGGCAGAGTATAGGCTGTTCCTGCAACCCATCATTCTAGTACATAACAGAAATATCAAGCAAGAAAGATAGAAAACTGAAACATAAATAATTAAGAAACAGAATAAAAGCATGAAAGAGGAGATCCTCCATCTCTGGTTTGGTTCAATCACCGGAACAACAAAAAGAGAGATACCAAACTTCAAAGCAAAATCAGAGATATGGAGGCACATTGGCACCATTTCCCTAAAATCCAGTTCTGGGGTAACCCTCCACAGACGCCATTTTACTTGCTTGAGCAACGGCTGAATTGGTGAGGGGTGTGTGATTTGGTCGTGGGACAGAGTGGGGGATGAGAGTTTCAACAATGTCTTCGTCTTTCCTGGGGAGGCGGCTGGAGAAGAACGGATCCATGGCGACTGTTTCTTCGCAGGTTCGTAGGTCTGAAAAGCTTGGTGCGTATAGAGGGGGCAATTCGAGATGGCTGTGGAAGGAGATGAATTTAGGGGTGAAAATGGAGTAATGATTTGACAGATTGAAAGAAAAAAAAGGAGGGATGGGAGGGAGGCGGCGGCTGACAAGCAACCAAACCCTAAAAAAGGGAGTTCTACTCGGAGGAGAGAGAACAAAGAGAAAGGTTAGTTGTGTATGTACAACACGATTCTCTATATCTCTTTTTTGAATTACACGTTTGATTTCAATTGACCTAACATTAGATTATTACTACAAGAAAATGGCATGTTTTCCGACCGGAATCCGGTCGGGAGGTTTTCCGACCACTCCTGACTGGATTCCAGACGGTAATGCCATTTTCGACCGGAGTTCAGTCGAAAAACTGAACTCCAGTTTTTCCGACCAGACTCCGGTCGGAAAAGTTATTTTCCGATCGGATTTCGGTCGGGAACAAGTATTCCCGACCGGATCGCGATAGGCAATAGTCGTTACTATTGTCGACTTACGGTCGGTAATGATAGGTTTAGGGTTTAGGGTTTAGGACATTTTCCGACCGTAATGCGGTCGGTAATGCCTGAATTTCCTACAGGAATGCGGTCGGTAATAATATTCATAATTTTTATTTAACCATTTCGCTCTCCAATTTTAGATAAATTGTTGGTTTAATAATCAATTACAACAATATTAGTTATATATAAGTTAAAAAAAAAAGTAATTTTGTTGCACGTTAAAGAATCATTTAAACGTCGGTTCATAATGTCACTTGTAAATAGATTGATATATGTCGCTAATAACTTCTTATGATTATGTTAATTTCATGTAACATCTATATATATATATATATATATATATATATATATATATATATCACAAATGCTTTCTCTATACTAACGTTTGTAACGAATGCTAATCGCAAATGAATCAATACTCTATACTACGTATAGTTAATATATGTAGAACTTAAAACAAGTTTAATAGTAAACTTACTATGTTAATCAATACTAACTAAATATTAAGAACATTAAACTAACTAAATATTAGTTCAATTCAAGTATTTATTGAGATTCAATAGTTAAACTCACAAACACATCAAGATTTTTATAAAAATAAGCAAATTTTTGAATATATAGAGTTTTACCGACCGAATTCCGGTAGGAAAAAATATTCATGTCCATTTCCGACCGGATTCCGGTCGGCAATAATATTCATGACCATTTCTGACTGGAGTCCGGTCGGAAAACTGGGCAGAAATACAATTTCGGTCGGAACCCGGTCGAAATTCTAGGCCGAATTGATTTTTCGGTCTGAAAATCTGAAAAATATGGCGGGTTTTTTAAATTTTCAAATTTCAAACTTTTCCCGACTGGAATACGGTAAGAAAAACTGAAAAATGTAGGCGGGATTTGGTGGAAATTCAAATTTTCCAAAAATTCAATTTTTTTCTCCAATTTCTATATATACACTTCATTTTTCACACAATTTTCATCTACTTTACACAACATTTTTCTCTTCATTTCTTCTCTTCATCTTTAAATACTTTTTTCACAAACACAAATATTTCATCAAAATATTTCAACATAAACATATTTTTCCTCATTTCTCTTCATTTCATCTTTAAATAACACTTCATTCTTCATTTTATCTTTATATAAACACTTTATTCTTCATTTCATCTTTAAATAAACACTTTTTTCTTCATTTCATCTTTACATAAACACTTTTTTTCTTCATTTCTTTTTTCAAACATTTTTTCTAACATATCTTATATTAATTCAACAATATTTTGTGTTTTAGATTGGGCAATAAATCGAAATGTTTCAAAAAAACAAAATAATAATATTTCGATAACTATTACCAGAATATTTTTTTAAATCTGTTAAATATTATTTCCGACCGGCGTCCGGTCGAAAATGCGTTGAATATTATTTCCGATCGGACTCCAGTCGGAAAATATTAAAAGTGTATTACCGACCAGATTCCAGTCGGAAAGTTTTCGACCGAAATTCGGTCGGAAGAGAATTTTCTGACCGAACTCCGATGGTAAAAAGTTGCTACCAAAATCCGGTCGGTAAATGTAGGTTCCGATCGAACTCAGGTCGGGAAAACTTTTCTGACCAAAGCAATCCCGACCGGAAATTTCCGACCGGGTTCCGGTCGGTAAAAGGTCATTCCCGACCAGAGAGGGGTCATTACCGACCAGATTTTCGGTCGAAAAAATGTTATTTTATCTTGTATAATTAACGTTACATTTGAATTATTATTCAAAAATATAATATTAAAAGTCGAAGGTTTTTAAATTCCTTAAGCCCGCTCCATGCTATTAAAGGAAAGTTCTTACTAATAAGGATAATAGCGCTAATTGGTTATTTGAGAAATTGCAAAACACCTAAAATCCTAGTTCATGTGAATTTGATTAGTTATGATCTGATATATCTTCTTTCTTGCAAATCAGCCTTAAAACCTCCAATAAATAATCAAAGAAGAAAAAAACTTAAACCCTAATCTCACCACAACACAGTAACAATGGCATTATTATCATACATTATGTTGCGCAGCAATACGATAAACAGAAAATTATACACGAACGAAAAGCAAGAAAGACACGTTATTTGTTTACCCAGTTCGTTGCCTACGTCTGAGGGCGACACCAAGCCAGGATTTTCACTATGTGTTATGTTGTAGGGTTACAATTACAAGAAATGCTATTTATAATAAGGACACACTCCTAATATTAGCCAACTCCTAATTATAGAATTACTCAAACTCTGCAATTCCTAGGAAACTAGGTCTCTACAACTCTCAGTTAAAGTAGGAAACTTTGGTAATTCAGGCTCTGAAAGTGCAGGTTTTCTGGAATCAATGTTAGACGGTACAATGTTAGAAGATGTTGGGTTAACATTGGATAACATTGAAAGCCGAGAGCTTTTGCGAAAACTGTTCTTTAGTTGCCAAAATTAAGTTTTGCCTTTATTCACTTATTAATCAAGTTCCACGGTTTTGGTTGTTTATGTTTATGTCCAGGAAAGTATCTTAAACATAAGGAAGAGCTTTGGGAGATTCCTTACTTGAAGTTTTCATAATTCAATCTAAGTTGAATAGTCAACTCACACGGTTTCAAAAGAAGGAAACAATATTGGATTCTCTGCAACTATGATTCTTTCCAAGATTCTGCGAATTGAAGAAGATGTGTTGCCTTGTTAAATCAGTTACAATGGAAACACGATTCTCTGAAAAGATATGAAGTTCACAAAGAAGGCAATATTCAACAAGGAAACAACAAAAGTTACCAAAACTGTGAACAACACATCTTGGCGTTCAAGACTCAAGAAATCTATAAAGATGTGAAGTTCATCAAGATGAAGACAAGACAATCATGCCAATAATCCAAGGGATTAATTATTCTTTGTATTGTCTTCATTTTGTTTTGCGAAGTTTTTGTATCAACTGCTTAAGTCTAGTTCCTAGAAGTTAAGTAGTTCTTACTTGTCTGCTTCGTTGAGTCCGATCAACAAAGAGCGTGAGTGAATTATTGTGAGGAACGTTTTTGATAAAACCTTTATGGTTATTTCGCCTAAGGCTCGGAAGTTTTTAATAATATTGAAAACTTCTTAAAATTATATCTTCTTGTGTTCTTACTTCCGCTGCAAATCATTATTATCAAGAAGATCAAAATAGAGTTAAGGCAATTCCAGCTTAACTCTCAAAAAGTGTTGTGTCAATCCACGATCCTACAATTTCAATTGGCATCAGAGCCAAACACCGACTACACTGGTGGTTTGGAGGTGATACAACACCATGGACAGTGTCAATCCTAATACCAACAGGATTCCAGTTTTGGATGGCTCCAATTATGCATATTGGAAGATCAGGATGAGGTCTCACATCAAAGCTATTGATATTCGAGCCTGGCAATCCGTGATCAATGGATACTCTCTTCCAACATTACCAAGAGATGGTGAAGGTGATCTAGTACCAAAACCAGAAGCAGATTGGATAGCAGCAGAGGTAAGTCTCTATAACTCTAATGAAAAATCTCTTAATGCTATCTTTAGTTGGGTTAATCATCACATGTTCAAGTTAATCCAGAATTTTACAAAAGCCAAACATGCGTGGGATATACTTGAATTACATTGTGAAAGAGATTCTGCTGTTAAAGATTCTAAATATAGACAACTGCTTTTGCAATTTGAAAAACTTGAGATGGGAGAAGATGAAAGTGTTGACAGTTATTTTGAGAAAATTCTTGATATTGCTAACCAATGTGAAAATCTAGGTTTTGCTATGACTAATCAAGAAATGGTTTATAAAGCTATGAGAACACTGTCATCTAAATTTGCTCTCAAGAAAATTGCAATGAGTGAATCTAGAAACCTTGCTAATCTACAGTTTCAAGTCTTGATGAATACTCTTAGAGAATTTGAGATGGAGCTTGCCTCACAACCTAGCAAACATAGGGCTGTTGCTTTAAGAGGTTCTAATCTTGACAATGAAAGTGATGATGATTTTGAAATAATTTCTTCAAACTATGGGAAAATTATTAAGAAGTTCAATAAGTTGAATCTTAAGGGAAAAGGTAAAGAGAAGAACCTTAGTAATAGTTCCACAGGTTACAAGAAATTACCTCCTAAGTTTGTGAAGTACATGGCATCAAAACCTACTCCTTTAGAAGCTGATAAGTTAAAAGATATTCAATGTTTTGAATGTAAAGGATATGGTCATATGGCTAATGAATGTGCTAACACTCTTAGAAAAAGAGGAAATTCTCATTGGGTTTGTGTAGATGATTTCAATGAAGATGACTTTAGTTCTGGAGAAGCTGAAGAACAATCAGAAGAGGTTCAAACTGCTGCGCTACTCACTCAGATTGACTGGACACCAGAAGACTCCCTGAACTGCTTCAGATCTCAATGTTACCCCAACATTCAGGATCCAACATCAGAACATGAGACCTTCTTTGCAGATTGGGATGAATTTGATAATGATTCTGAACCTTATCTTGCGTCCTACTTTGATGAAGCTAACTTTGATTGTTTTCATGGTACAATGGATCTAGATGAAGAATACTTCTTTGAAGGTGAAATGTCCCAGGACGAAATCATTGAAGACCTGAAGTCTATCTACCACAAACTGCTGCTTGAGAATCACAAACTCATCAAAAGCAACAAAAGCTTGAAGGAAGAGATTGAATGCATGAAGGAGATGCTGAAACTGTATGAGAAAGACCTTGACAAAACTGAGGCTGAGCTGAAAGAGGTAAAGGTAAAATTTGAAAAAGCTGAACAAACCATTAACAAATGGAACTCTTCTACATCTCTGCTTGATGAAGTGCTGAGTATGGGAAATCAAGGTAAAAATGGTTTGGGCTATGTTGAGAAACCTCCCTCTGAAGATGTTAATTCTGCCTACTTGAAAGCTGGTTTTATCAAGGATAGCAATAACTTGAGTTGTGAAATCTCTTCCAACACTGTGAAAAGGCCTACTTTTATCTGTCAATATTGTTTTCAACCTGGTCACATTAAGCCTTATTGTAAAAAATATAAAATTGTGACTGAGAAGAAAACAATAATTAATAGCTGTACCAATGTTAGAAAAACTTCTGATCTGAATGTTATCCCAACATTAGGTAACAAATCTGAAGGACATAAAAGTAGAACCTGGACTGAGAAGATAAAAACTCCTAAGGTTAAAATTGTTTGCAATGTTGTCTTTTCTGCTGTTTACTTTAACCTTGCAGGTAAGTGGTATTTTGACAGTGGATGCTCAGGGCACATGACTGGAAACATTGACAACCTGAAAAATGTAATCCCTTTGACTGTTGGAACAGTTACCTATGGAGGAGGCACTAAAGGGAAAATCATTGGAAAAAGGAGTGCTGGATGTTGAAGGATTTCCACCACTCAAGGATGTGTTGTTGGTTGAAGGATTGAAAGCAAATTTAATTAGCATAAGTCAACTTTGTGATGACAATCTGCTAGTTACTTTTGATAAAAGTTCATGTGATGTGTTTAAAAGTGACAATGTCCGTGTCATGACAGGTACAAGATCAAAGGATAACTGCTATCTTGCTCAAGATGAAGCAGAATGCTACCATGCCAAGGTAGATGAATCTGTCATGTGGCACAAGAAGTTAGGACATGTGCACTATAGGAATCTGGAGAAACTACAGAAGTTAGAGGCTGTAAGAGGACTGCCTAAGTTGACTAGCCCAGGTAAAATTGTTTGTGAAGATTGCCTGAAAGGTAAACAAACAAAAGCTGTTCATCCACCACTACAGGTACAAAGTACTAACCCTAGAACTAATAAGTGCTTTGAATTGCTACATATGTATCTCATGGGTCCTATTGAGGTTAGTAGCCTGAATGGTAAGAAGTATGCTTTTGTTATTGTTGATGATTTTTCAAGATATACATGGATTAAATTTTTGAAAGAAAAATCAGAGGCATTCAACACATTCAAAATTTTACATGCTAGTATTAAGAATCTTTATGGCACTTCTGTAGGAAGAATTAGGTCTGACCATGGAAAAGAGTTTGAAAATGTAAGCTTTGCTAATTTCTGTGAATCTAAAGGCATTTTCCATGAGTTCTCTGCACCTAAGACACCTCAGCAAAATGGTATTGCTGAGAGGAAGAATAGAACACTTCAAGAGATGGCTAGAGTTATGTTGAATTCAAAAAACCTATCTAAGAAACTCTGGGCTGAAGCTTTGAATACTGCATGTCATATTAGTAATAGAGTTTATCTTAGACCTGGTACTACTATGACACCTTATGAAATCTTGAAGGGTTCAAAACCAACAGTAACACACTTTCATGAATTTGGTATTAACTGCTATTTGCTAAAAGATAGAGACTATTTGAGCAAATTTGATCCCAAAAGTGAAAAGTGTATATTTGTTGGATATTCTCCTAATAGTGCTGCTTTCAGGGTCTACAATTCAAGATTGCATACTGTTCAAGAATCAGTGAATGTCATATTTGATGATTTAACTGTTTATGCAGGTACTGAAGAAGTCACTGGTTCAGATGTTACTCCAACATTGGACTCAACATTGAACACAGACGCTGGAGATGCTGAACTGGAAACTGGAACAAATGTTGACTTAACACCAGAAACCCCCAATGTTAGGCCAACATCTGTGCTGTAAGAATCTGAAGATGAAGTGGTTCCTGTATCCAGAAGAGATCCCCATCTTAGAATACAAAGAGATCATCCAGCCTCTCAAGTAATTGGTCAAATTACTGAAAGAGTAAGAACACGCAACAAAGAAAGGGTAAATTACAAGGATATGGCTAAGTTGTGTGTTTGTATGTCTTCTTCATGTACTGTTGAAAATACTTCTTGTTTTGTGTCCTCCATTGAACCTAAGAATGTAACTGAATCTCTTAAGGATAGTTACTGGATTAATGCCATGCAAGAGGAACTCTTACAATTCACCAAAAATAGAGTTTGGAATCTAGTACCTAGGCCATCACATGTGAATGTAATAGGTACAAAATGGATTTTAAAAAATAAAACAGATGAGAATGGTGTAATTATGAGGAACAAAGCTAGGTTGGTTGCACAAGGTTATACTCAGGTAGAAGGTATAGATTTTGATGAGACTTTTGCTCCAGTAGCTAGGATAGAATCAATTAGATTACTCATTGCTATTGCTTGCTGTCTTAGGATTAAACTTTACCAAATGGATGTTAAAGGTGCCTTTCTGAATGGTTTAATTGACAAAGAGGTTTATGTAGAACAACCTAAAGGCTTTGCTGACCCTAAACATCCTGACCATGTGTACAAACTTGAAAAGGCTTTGTATGGCTTAAAACAGGCCCCTAGAGCTTGGTATGAGAGGCTAACTGATTTTCTGTTAGGCCTAGGTTTCAATAGAGGAGATGGAGATAGAACATTGTTTGTCCTTAGAAAAAGCTCTAATATATGCATTGCTCAAATATATGTGGATGATATAGTATTTGGCTCTACTAACAAGTCTACTTTAGACAAATTTGTTGAGTCTATGACAGGAACATTTGAGATGAGCATGATTGGTGAGCTTAACTACTTTCTAGGACTACAAGTCAAGCAGCTGGAGAATGGTATCTTCCTGAACCAGGAGAAGTATGCAAGGAATCTGGTGAATAGATTTGAGCTACAAGAATCAAAACCTTGCAAAACTCCTATGTCCTCTTCAGTGAAGATAACAAAAGATGGCACTGGTAGCAATGTTGACCCAACATTGTACAGATCCATGATTGGTAGTTTGCTGTATCTCTCTGCCTCTAGACCTGACATCATGTTTTCAGTATGTGTTTGTGCTAGGTACCAAGCTGATCCAAAGCAGTCTCACTTGATTGCTGTGAAGAGGATTCTTAGATATATCTCTGGAACTTCACCTTTAGGCATTTGGTACTCTTATGACACTAACACTAACTTGGTTGGTTTCAGTGACTCTGACTGGGCAGGTGATG
Organism: Linaria vulgaris; assembly: GCA_948329865.1. NCBI lineage: Eukaryota > Viridiplantae > Streptophyta > Magnoliopsida > Lamiales > Plantaginaceae > Linaria > Linaria vulgaris. Next base: position 22,118,983 of record OX415253.1, on the reverse strand, counting down.
TGGATGACAGGAAATCCACAAGTGGGGGCTGTTTTTATTTGGGGAATAATTTGGTCTCCTAGTATAGCAAGAAGTAGAACTGTGTTTCATTATCAACTGCTGAATCAGAATATGTAGCAGCTGACAGCTGTGTTACCCAACTTGTGTGGCTCAAACACATGCTTTCAGATTATGGGCTAGATAGTGATACACTTCTCATGTTCTGTGACAATCTAAGTGCCATAAGTATCTCTAGGAATCCTGTCCAACATTCTAGAACTAAGCATATAGACATAAGGCATCATTTCCTAAGAGATATGGTAGAGGACAAAATAATCAACATTGAACATATTGAGACAACAAATCAGCTAGCTGATATGTCTACAAAACCTTTAGATAGTGAGAAATTCTTCAGCCTGAGGAAATCTCTTGGCATATGTGATATGTGAAAATGTTGAGAAAACCAGTGTTGTCATAACACCACTGACTAGCACTGGTATATTGGTTGTGGTGTAGTAGGTATTCTGTTGTTATTCCTTTGTTGAGTTACATTTCTTTTTGAGTCTCATTTTATCATTGTTTTGTCATATTTGGTTTGTGTGGTTGAACTCTTTGATTAACAACTCTCTCTAGTTATCAGTTTCACATCTTTGGTTTTGAAAAGGCTAATAAAACTCTTCTGTTTGTCTGAGGTTGTGATTGCCTAACATATGGAGAAGTTGGGGTACACAAAGTTCACTACTTTGATGTCTATTCGGTTGTGTCTTATTCATATGGAAGGTGTACAGGACATGTGGAGAAGCTGGGGTGCATGATGTTGACAACTTCACTGTTATTCAGTTGTGCTTATTTACATGTTTCTGTTTGTTTGGCCAAGGAACACATGAGGGTGATCCTTTCTACTAGGGTGTTTGAGGTTTCGATTTCTTACATTTAGTAGCACTGATCACTTGGTGATTCCCTTGAATGCAGGTTGGTAAACAAGTATGCATAAGGAATTGGGGTGTTGGGGTGCATGATAAATGAATTGCCAACATTCAAGGCCTTTGTACTTGCCTAACTTGCTGCTGTTAATGTTGTTACTGGGTGTGTGGAGTTCAGGCTGCCCTCATTCAGTTGTGACATTAACTTTGTGTTTAGCAACCTTCAGTTTTTGTTCAGATGAGTTATAAAAATAATAAAGATTTTAAAGAGATGTGTGCTGTGCTGGTTTGAGGAGTTTTTCATTTGTGTTTACCATCTGCCTATTTGACATTACATTGTTGCATTCATATAGAACTGCATTGTTTTCTTTCTTGTTTGTGGGTTGTGTCGGTTTAGGCTTAGGGGGAGTATAATTCATGTGTTGAGGCATACAATTGGGTGACATACTGCAGGTGACACACTGTTCTGTGACTTTCTATGCTGTGGAAGTGAATTGTTCCTTGAATTCATAACTGCTTATCTCTGTGTGTTTCTTATTTTCTATGTTGCTTACTCATGATGTTAATCTGAATAATATGTCTGAGGTACTCACTTGCTATATTGGTTAAGTTCCAGATGTATTTTTGGATGTATCTCAAGCTCTCACATGAATTTGCCTTGGTGAAGCCTGTACCTCCACCTTCGGTTTTGAATGTTATCAAATGTTATCCCAACATTATGCACAGACGCAGGTCAACATTGAAAACAGGAACTTATAAGTTTTCAGTTTTTTTCTGAAAATCGCTCTGGTTAACTGTTAATTTAATATCAAAGCTTGTGCGCGGGAAAACATAGTGGGAAAATTTTACATGGTTCAAATTTGGTAACTGCCCACTAACATTCATTCTCTTTCCTTAATTCACGATTAAATCAAAAATCAAAACCCTATTTTCCTTATTTGTGCTTGCAAGGTTATTATTTGTGCTTAACTGCAAAATTACTCTCTGCTCTCAAATTCTCTCGTTTTCTCTCTGCAAATTCTCTCAAATCTTCTCTACTAACAATGGCAAGCAAGTCTCCCATGCAAACTCTTGCAGATGTTGCCCTAGGAAGCGAACCCACTGATGCACGCACTCGCTCACACACTAGAAGTGCTGCTGCAAAAACAGTTGAGACCCCTGTTGCTGCCAAGAGGAAGACGATTCCCTATGTGCGACGAGGAAAGAAGACCAGACAGGGAGAATCGACCTCCAATGTTGAGCCAACAGTGGAACCAACCACTCCTATCACCAATGAGCCTGAAACTGAGGTAAACACTGCTGAACCCATCCCTGAATTTGATGCTGATATACCTGTTGATGGGGAGGGTAGTGGCTGAAAAATCTGTGGAGATATCTGCGGATGTGTCTGTTGACAAGATGGTGAGGAAGTGGATTAGGGCTCAAAAGAAAAAGAGAAAGGGCAATGGGGAGAAATTGAAAAATATGTCTGAGTCTGCTAAGGCTAGGGCTGAGGCCAGGAAAAGACAGGCTGAGAGATCAGCTAGAAAGAGGGCTGCTGAGGATGAGAAGAAAGCTGAGGAAGAGAAGAAAACTGCTGCTGCTGCTGAGAGAAAGAGAAAAGGAAAGCAAGTGATGGAAGAGGAAGTAGAGGTGTTGGATGTTGAGGATGAGGAAGAAGAAGAGGAGAAGGAAGAGGAAACTGAGGAGGAGCAGGATGTTGCTGCTAATGTTGGGGCAACATCAGGAACATATGAGTACACTGATGGGCTATACGTGGTCTACCCTAAGGAGGAGGAGAACTGCTATTCTCCCTACTATCTCTCTCAAGAGTTGGAGAAGAAGTGGGATGCCTTCAAAATAAGGGAGATTCACACTGAAAGAGCTATAGAGATGACCAGTTTCAAAGAGAACAAAGTGATGGACTTGCTTGAGGCAAGAGGGCTGCAACAGTCAGTGATGGAGCTGAGTGACTATGCTCCTGAGATTGTCATGGAGTTCTACCTTAATCTCTCCAAATGGATTAGGGACTACAGATCACCAAAATTTGGAAAGGCTTGGGTGAGGGGGAGAGTCTTCAACATTGACCCCTACACCATCAACAAGATCTGTGGCTTCCCTACTACTGATGAATCTGAGGACCCCTATTATGATGATGTGATGGAAGACTTGACCGGAGGGTTGGTCAAAATCTGGAGAGATGCTCTGCCAACCACAAAACTCACCTCCCTGAGTGCTGTCTTGCACAAGATAGCTTGCTTCAACTGGCTCCCAAGCAAGAATGTGACTGTACTTACCAAGGAATCAGCAATCTTGGTGTACAAAATCAAGAATGGGCTAGCTGTAAATATGGGGGAGAGGATTATGAAGTCTATGTCTGAAGTTGCTGGAAGGAAGAATGGGATGCTACCCTATCCCTCACTCATCTGCAAAATCCTTGGCAGTCAAGGTTTGAAGACAAGTGTAACTGTGGGCTGGAGGAAGAATGATACTGAACTAACAATTCTCCCAAGCTACTGGTCTGGATCAAGGGTGAGAGACCTTCCATGGAATCCACAAGGAGTGGTGAGACCAAGAACTGAGCAGAAAAGGGCTAAAGAGTTTGTTGGAACTTGAGTGCCAATGTCCAAAGAAGAGGATTGCTTGGTTATCACTTCTGCTTTTGTGGATCATATGCTGAATTGATATAAGGGGCAGATTGCTGACACTCAGAGGGAGATCGAGGAGAGGAAGGAACACCTCAAAGAACTGGAGGACATTGTGAAAAATTTGGAGGAACTCCCTTCTTCACAAAAAAAGGGAGAGCAGTTCCAATTTTAATTTTAGTCTTCTAGTTTTTTGTTTTGTTTCTTAAGAACTGCTAATATCTTTGAACTGCTGGTACATTAATCTCTATTTGGTTTTATTAGATCAAGGGGCTTGTCCTTGATATCTAGCTATGGCCTGTAACTCTAAGTACTACTGTTGAACTGCTCTAATTGTTCTTAACTGCTATTCCTTGTGAAGGAACTTTTTGAACTGTTTTTCTTGTTAACCTTTATGCAGGAAACTTACTGGTTTCAATGTTGAGGCAACATTGATGAATGTTGAGGTCTGAACATATGTACATATGTGATTGTAGTGATGACCTTTATTCATGTCTTTGTTAATTTAACTTTGATTCATGTCTCTGTTGAAAGTGCAGGTTTTCTGGAATCAATGTTAGACGGTACAATGTTAGACGATGTTGGGTTAATATTGGATAACATTGAAAGCCGAGAGCTTTTGCGAAAACTGTTCTTTAGTTGCCAAAATTAAGTTTTGCCTTTATTCACTTATTAATCAAGTTCCACGGTTTTGGTTGTTTATGTTTATGTCCGGGAAAGTATCTTAAACATAAGGAAGAGCTTTGGGAGATTCCTTACTTGAAGTTTCCATAATTCAAGCTAAGTTGAATAGTCAACTCACACGGTTTCAAAAGAAGGAAACAATATTGGATTCTCTGCAACTATGATTCTTTCCAAGATTCTGCGAATTGAAGAAGATGTGTTGCCTTGTTAAATCAGTTACAATGGAAACACGATTCTCTGGAAAGATATGGAGTTCACAAAGAAGGCAATATTCAACAACGAAACAACAAAAGTTACCAAAACTGTGAACAACACATCTTGGCGTTCAAGACTCAAGAAATCTATAAAGATGTGAAGTTCATCAAGATGAAGACAAGACAATCGTGCCAATAATCCAAGGGATTAATTATTCTTTGTATTGTCTTCATTTTGTTTTGCGAAGTTTTTGTATCAACTGCTTAAGTCTAGTTCATAGAAGTTAAGTAGTTCTTCCTTGTCTGCTTCGTTGAGTCCGATCAACAAAGAGCGTGAGTGAATTGTTGTGAGGAACGTTTTTGATAAAACCTTTATGGTTATTTCACCTAAGGCTCAGAAGTTTTTAATAATATTGAAAACTTCTTAAAATTATATCTTCTTGTGTTCTTACTTCCGCTGCAAATCATTATTATCAAGAAGATCAAAATAGAGTTAAGGCAATTCCAGCTTAACTCTCGAAAAGTGTTGTGTCAATCCACGGTCCTACAATTTCAGGCTCCACAAAACCTAACAATCTCCCACTTAGAGACTAATGTCATCGTAACCACATCTTCACTCTTCCACATAACAATCCTCTAACAATGGTACCGCTATCTTTGGACTCTTCAAGCACCAAGTCCAGTTGAAGCCATGCAAATGTTCAACTTCTCTAAGGTCACAACCTTAGTCAACATATCAGCAAGGTTCTCACTTCCCAGAATCTTCACAAGTTGCAAAGTCTTCTTCTCCAAGAGATACCGTATGTAGTGATACTTCAACTCAATATGCTTTGTTCTCGAATGAAATGCCGGATTCTTGGCCAAGAAAATAACACTCTGACTATCACTGTATAAAATACTATTTGTTTTCCCTTTTTCCCAATTCACCCAAGAAATTCTGCAACCATACCATCTCTTTACTAGCTTCCGTCACGGCTACATATTCAACTTCTGTAGTAGACAAAGCCACAATCTTCTGCAACTTAGATCCCCATGAAATAGTCGTACCACCCAATGTGAAAACATAACCAATAGTACTCTTTTTTCCATCAAGATCACCCGCCAAATCAACATCTACATAACCATTCAGGTCCGTGTGTTTTCCCTCAAAACACAATGACCTATCATAAGTACCACGCAAGTACCTAAAGATCCACTTCACTGCTTCCCAGTGTTGCTTTCCCGGACTAGTCATATATCTACTCCCAACTCCCACTGCATGCGCAATATCCGGTCTTGTACACACCATAGCATACATAAGACTCCCAACTGCTAAATCATATGGAGTTTTCTTCATCTCTGCATGCTCCAAATCACTAGTAGGTGACTCCCTTTTTGATAATCTAAATTGACTACCTAAAAGAGTGCTTACTGGCTTTGCATCTTGCATACTGAATCTTCTCAACACTTTATCAATGTAATCAGACTGCGAAAGATACAACTTACTCGCCACCTTGTCCCAATTTATCCGCATACCCAAGATTTTTTTTGCTTCGCAAATATCCTTCATGGCAAAATGTTTAGATAGTTGCTTCTTCAACTTGTTCACTTCTTGAACACAGAAACCTGCTATTAGCATGTCATCAACATATAACAGCAAAATAATGAAGCTACTATCAAACCTCATAAAGTAACAACAATGATCAGCATTGCATCTCCCAAAGCCAATCTCATGCATGAAGCCATCAAACTTCATGTACCACTGTCTAGGAGCTTGTTTCAGACCATACAAGCTCTTTTCTAACTTGAAAACTAGCTCGACGTTACCCTCAAGCACATACCCCTCTGGTTGCTGCATGTAAATGTCTTCTTCAAGATCACCGTAAAGAAAAGTTGTCTTCACATCCATCCGTTCTAACAATAAATTCTCCGCTGCAACTATGCTCAAAACCATCCTAATAGTCGTCAACTTCACCACGGAAGAAAATATGTCAGTGTAATCAACCCCTTCTTTCTGTTGAAAACCCTTCACAACCAGCCTTGCCTTGTAATGTTTGCTACCATCTGCTTCCTCTTTGATTCTGTAAACCCACTTGTTATGCAACACCTTTTTCCCCTTTGGAAGCTCAACGAGATCCCACATGTTGTTCGACTTCAAGGTATCCATCTCATCATCCATTGCAAGCTCCCACTTGCTCGAATCAACACTTTATACTGCCTCTACATAAAACTGTGGCTCACCATTATCAGTTAATAACAAATAATGTAAGGCAGGGGAATACCTCTCAGGAGCATGATGTTCCCTACTTGATCTCCTCAAAGTAGGCTATAGAGTACGTGGTTCTTCCTTATTAGTCACCTTATTTTCCAGAATCTTGTATTCAACAGAATTGGAGACATCCAATTCCACAGTCTTCAGATTTTTAACCCGAGTATCAACATCCACAATGTTTAATGCACCCAATATGTCTTTGTACAAAACCTGTTCATTGAACACAACATCTCTACTACGAATAACCTTACTGTTCTGGTTATCCCAAAATCGATACCCATAATCATCGCCGCCATATCCAATGAACGTACACTTCACAGATTTCGCATCTAACTTGCTCCTAGCAGTAGCATCAATATGAACGTAAGGAACACAGTCAAATACTTTAAGGTAAGATAGGTTTACCTCCTTTCCTCTCCAAGCTTCCTCTGGAATGCCATTTTCCAATGGAACGGATGGTCCTCGGTTGATCAAGAAAGCCGCAGTGTTAATTGCTTCTGCCCAAAACATCTTAGGCAACCCACACTTCAACCTCATGCATCTAGCCCTCTCATTCAAAGTTCTGTTCATACACTCTGCAACCCCATTCTGCTGCGGTGTTCCTCTAACTGTCTTCTCCATGCGAATGCCATTATCAGCACAATACTTCTTAACTCTGCAAGTTCATACTCACCACCATTGTCAGATCTTAGACACTTCATACACAGACTAGTTTCAGTTTCAACACGTGCTCCCCACTTCTTGAAAACCTCAAACGCTTCAGATTTCTGTTTCAAGAAGTATACCCATAACTTTCTTGTTGCATCATCATGTGACTGGGGCTGGTCCCCACAAATCACTGTGCACCAACTCTAACTTATATTCCTTCAGAGTTCTGCCACCCTTTGCGAAACTAACCTGTTTCTGCTTCCCAAACACACAGTCCTCACAAAGACCCCATATCGACTGTTTTCAAACCCGGCAGCTTACCCTTCGAACACAGATGCTTCATTCATTTTTCATTCATGTGGCCTAGTCGACAATCCAAAAATCAGCGTCACTATGTGATGCAGCAACTCCAATGCTATCATGTTTGATGTCGGTCATATACAGAGTGCCCTTTTTCAAACCCTGAGCTACCACCATAGCTCCTTTGACTATTTTCCAAGCACCTCCACCGAATTTAAGATCATAACCGTCATCATCCAACTACCCTACAACGACCAAATTTCTCTTAAGACCAGGGATGTGCCTCACATTACGCATCGTCCAAACGGATCCATTAGGAGATTTAACACGAATATCTCCCTTCCCACATCATCATAAGGAATATTGTCGCCCAGATAGACTCTCCCGCAATATCCAGCAACATAATTCATCATCAAACTTTTGTCAGGACAAGCATGAAATGATGCTCCAGAATCCAGAACCCAAGTCTCTATTGGACTGCATGCGGTCAGAATTAGTGCTTCACCATCATCTTCGGTGGTCACGTTTGCTGAGTTGTCATCTTTCTTTGGTGCTTGACACTCATTCTGGTAATGACCATTTTTCTCGCAGTTCCAACATTCAATGGAACTCTTGTCCTTCGTCGACTTTTTGCTCCTCGACTTCGACCTACCCCGATTCGAATTCGACTTTTTCTTATCTGATCTGCCTCTGATTTCTGTACTCAAAACTGAGCCTGCAGAATTTCTCGACGAGTTACCTGATTCTGTCCAGCGAATTTCATCACTAACTATCAGATCTCTAACTTCGTTAAACTGCAGCTTTACCCTTCTCGCGGAGGCAGTAACAGCCATTACTGTCCCACTCCAGCTCTCCGGTAAAGAAGACAACAAAATTAGGGCTTTAATTTCGTCATCAAACTCGATATTCACAGAACTCAGTTGTTGTGTAATTAAACTGAATTCCTTCAGATGATCAGACGCCGCAGTTTATCTCTGTCATTTGAAGATGAAACAGACGACGCATCAGATTTACTTTGTTGGCTGCTGATGGCTTCTCGAACATATCTACCAGAACCTTCAACACACCCTTCGTAGTCATTTCTTTTGCAGTGTGAAATGCCATGTTTCACGACAACGATAACCTCACTGCGCTCATCGCCTTCCTGTCCAGAACCTTCCAGACGTCATCTTTCATGTCTGCCGATTTATCATTCAGAGGTTTCCAAAGATCCTTGTTGTACAAGTAATCCTCAATTTGCATCTTCCAAAACCCGTAATCAGACCCATCAAACTTCTCGATTGATTTTCCTGCTTCCATTGTAACTGCTTCCACTGAACCTGATGCTCTTGATACCACTTGTTGCGCAGCAATACGATAAATATGAAATTATACACGAACGAAAAGCAAGAAAGACACGTTGTTTGTTTACCCAGTTCGTTGCCTACATCTGGGGGCGATACCAAGCCAAGATTTTCACTATGTGTTATGTTGTAGTGTTACAATTACAAGATATGCTATTTATAATAAGGACACACTCCTAATATTAGGCAACTCCTTATATTAGGCAACTCCTAATTATAGAATTACTCAAACTCTGTAATTCCCAGGAAATTAGGTCTCTACAACTCTCAGTTAAACTAGAAAACTTTGGTAATTCAGGCTCCGCAAAACCTAACACATTCATCCTGAAATTTTGACAGATATTTTACTAAGGCTTCCAACCAAAACCCTTTCAAACGCAAGATTTGTTAATAAGTATTGGCTTCAATTTATATCCAGCCCAGGTTTCGTTAGAGCCCACCTCAAAAATTCCAAAAAGAATAAAATTTTAACCGATTGCAGTATTATTCACTAGTTCCAACGACTTTTTACTGAAGGAGCTTTCAATTGTTTCGTTGTTGTTTGACTCTTCTTCGATTGATATAGTTAATGTCCGTTATCCTAAGACTAGATTGGTCAGTGTTTGGTTGGAGGGTTCTTGAAATGGGCTTGTGTGCTTTGTCTCAAAGAAAAGGTGGATCCTATTGTGGAATCCATGTACTGGAAAATACATCAAAGTGCACCTTCATAATGGCGTCAGTGAGCGACGTGCTTATATTAATTACGAGTTTGGTTTCGATGAGTCAAGTGTCGTTTATAAGGTTGTCGTTCTATGTGTTCATAGTTTGATGGCTTACAGTGGTGAAGACAAGGATCGTTCTACGATACATGTTTACAGTTTAAAGAGTAATTCGTGGAAGAGGATCCAAGATTTCAAGTATGGCGTTTTGGGTTTTTGTCACGGAAAGCTTGTGAGTGGAAAGCTTCACTAGTTTCCTAATCCATCGTCGTCAAAGAAGGATTGCTTCTTTTGATGGGGGAGCGAGGTGTTTGGAGTACTAGAGCTACCAGTTGCATTGGATGATGATATTGAAACGACATTAGACATGCTAGAGGGATGCCTTTGCTTGCTTCTCGGCTATGAAGAGTCAAATGCGGATTTATGGACTGTGAAGGAGTGCGGTGTGAAAAGGTCTTGGAAAAAGGTGGTCACAATATCTTATGTGAATGCTTTTAAGTAATATGATTACGTAAGCCCATGGTCTGTGTTTCTAAACGGTAAACATTTATTTCTTACGTCTGATTCATGCGTTGTTTATAATCCAAAAGATGGTTCGTTGAAGGTTCTTGATACTAGGAAGATGGATTATAGATCTCAACCCTTTGTCTATGTTACAAGTTTAGTTTCACATGTTGGCATGCATGCACTTGAAGGAGATGGTTGAAAGGTATCCGTGATTCATCATGTATGATATGATACTCCAGTTCTTTTTCGTTTTCACTTGTCGATATCCTAACACTTGGTATAATATGTTTGGTTATTCTGATGTTACTTTCTTTAAAATGAGATGTATATAACAAGAACCATTGGTTTCATGTAGCTAGGTTTGCCTATATTGTTAGGGTCGTTTTCTCTCGAATTTGGGCTCGATACGACTCGGCGCAACTAGGGTTTAAATTGATATTGTTTTGTTAAATCATTAGGATAAGTTAATCTTTTAAATGGTAATTATCTTGATTTTATTACCTTATCTTTATTAGATATTATTCTATCCTAAAGATTAACTTGCTAGATATTAACTATATCTCATGTCTATGTATCTAGACATATTATTAGGCATGTACGTTGGATATCTTTAATGATCATGCAGAATTTATCGGATAAGGCAAAGAGATCGGATCGAATTGCAACATGATTATCGGCGGGCGCGGGCTTATCAGATAATGAAAGAAGATATTCCAAGGATTGCAACTGGAGATGTGGTGAAGATTTTGCCCATGCCTACAATTGAAGGACACTTTGAAAAAGATATTTTGTGATTTTAGTCCTTTATCGAATCAAAGTTTTTTAGTGAAGAACTTCAAGTCAAAGGAACTTTGGGCAAGCTTGATGTTCTTCGACTCAAAGGAGTACACCAAAAATAGTTAAGGGTTAGGTATTGCAACTGCAAATTAGAGGGAGTCTAGATTTGAGTTGATGTAAATCCTTTCTTAAGTTAGGTACTGTTTGAGTCAACATTTGGGTGCAAACCCCGTGGACTAGGACCATTTGGACCGAACCATGTAAAAACTTTTTGTTGTTTATCGCTTTATATTTAACAGTCTTTTATTACAATTGCAACAGTAAAACTGGTTTTAAAGGTTAAAAAACTCACGTATGTCTTACTTGCAAGTGCAACTGTATTTGGTTACAAGTAATATAGATCCAAAATGCTTCATATATAATTTTGATTGATTTAAATCTTTGTGATGCTTTTTATGTTCTTGTTGTTGTTTTAGAAATTGCAGCTATAGTTGGAAGTAAATTCATTTCAAGAGAAATAGAGTATTTGCATAAAGCAAAGGATTATTTCTAGATCCTAATATTTATTCACTTTGGACTAAAGCATGCAACAAAATATATGCTAACTGCTGGCCGGCTCTGTTTCTCAAGTTCCAAAGGGTGTTAACTGTAACGGTGGGTGCCTCTTTCACTGTGAATCTGTGATATATCTGTATTTACTGGAAATTGCCCGATGCGAGGAATATCATGTCTATCGTTTTCTTACAACTACCGTCAATGATTTCAAGTTCTAGTCGTAGGTTGTTTATTTCTTACAAATCCTTTAACTTATCGTCTTTGTGGTTCGTTTCGGATCATTTGATAGCTGTCAAGGTTTTAGCATAAACGCTTAGATGATCGTCTCTTATTATTCATATATCCTGAACACTGTATATCATTTCCCCCGAGTGAAGTACCTCGTTTGATGTATATATTCTTTTAATTCTTGACCTTTTTGTATTTGGATCTTTGACACCATAAGAATACTTCTTGAAAATTATAGTCACTTGGGACTCAATCCTGAGATTATTTTCTTGATACATTCTTTTGCTTTATTCTTTTATATTTACTTGTCTTTTCGTGTTCCACTGATCTATGAGTAGTTGGATTTTATGTAGAAGCATTTGCAACTGAAGACCTACTTTAGCTTTCCCGTTATTGGCAAAATGTGTTAAATTATCAAACTTTTAAAATGGCAAACTTGATAAAAGTATACATTTCTTAATGAAAACACGAAGTTATAGAGCAGCTAAAAAAGTCTACAAGCACAATTTAGATAAAAGAGTTTATTAGCACAATTTTTCTTTGATAATTTTCAGGGATAATTTTTATCTGTAAATCAAAATTAAATACCAGAAAAATGCTTTTTTTTACACTGGTATTTATTTCTCACACCTTAAACGGCTAATGAAAGCTGCTAAATTAGATGAAAGAGCTCCAAGCCATATAAAGCCACATCAATTTCCCACATACTATCAATGTGAGATGTAGTCTCATACTTTGCAATTAGGATCGTATAGCGAGTCCACCGTGGTCTTCAGCCTAGGCACCCTGCTCTTGCTCAGCCTAGCATCAGGTGAACAATGCAATGTGGGGTCACCACCTGCACCAAACAATTGTAACTGAAAAGAAGTAGTGAATGACTTTGATACCAATTCATAATGGCCTAGAAAAAATCAATGCCATAATTATAAGCTAGACATTAAGATGGAAGAGTCATATAAACCAACAAGAATCATAACAACTGATATTATGATCACACTATTTCCTAAGAACACTTATACTATGTACTTTGGAAGTTGCACACACACAAGTTAATATTGGCAATCTAACTTAAATTCTATTTAGTCTCTACATGTTATCAAAGTTATTTTCCTATTAACTAGAGGATGATTAGTAAAGTGCTCCCTAGACTTTCTAAAAGTGAAAACACCCCATAATAAACTGTTAAACCCCACCTAAGTCGAATTCCATAGACAAAAATGCAAAAACCCAATGGTTGGTCACTGTTTATGACGCAAATTGCACATTTTTGGAAAGTTTCAGAGACAAGTTTATCTTTTCCATAGTTCTTGGAGTACTTTGCAGATCCCAAACAAAATTAAGGAAGTTTGACATAACTATCCATAATTAGAATCATAGTGTTAAATTATTGTAGTATAATTTCTTTTCAGTGTCCATTGGCTTACTTGAGAAATTACTAAAAGGCCAAATGCGCAATTCTCACTCGCAAGTCAACCTCACAAACCCAATTCTATGATCAAAATAAGTATACCTTAAACCCTAATTCCACCATCACAGCATTGCGACAATGGCGATCCCAAACCCATACCTCCCACCAGAAATGTCAACAAATATCTTTTTAAGGCTTCCCGTCGAAACTCTTTCAACCGCACGATTTGTTAATAAATTTTGGTTTGATTTCATATCGAGCTCATATTTCGTCAGTGCTCACCTCCAAAATTCAAAAAAAGATAAAACTATATCTAGCTAGTCATAGAGTTATTTACTTCACTAGTGCCTCCCACCAAAGGGTGTTCGTAAAATCGGTCACCTGATCGACTCGCCTAAACCCGACCTGCTCAATCCGTCACCTGCATGTTTTAATTTTTTTAACTTGTGTTGCAATTGAAAAGGATGAAAAACACCCTTGAGCGGGTGAATTGTGGGTTGAGTCGTACACCTACCCAAAAATCCGCTTACCTACTTATGAAGACAAACAATAAATCTTATTAAATATCACTATAACGACAGTGAAAAAGAAAAAAAAAATAGTTGTGCCTTAATCAATTAATAGAGATAACGAATTAACATGTAGTTTATATATAAGTTGACAAGTTAAAAATTAGAAGTGAATTGAGGGAAGACTTTACATAAGTTAGATGAAACTCCATATTCGTTAATACATGAATTTATTTGAATATAACTTAAGCATGCCAAAAAAAAACCAAGAGAAAACATGAGAGGATATTTCTTTAATCCGAGAATATAAGACTATTGTATAATATAGCTTGTGTCTCTTAAAACAAGAAAAAAAAATTATTTTATGATTTGATGTGTAACATAACCCCCGAACTTGCCCGTCAATTCGCCCACACCCACCTAAGTCACAATCAGCGTGGTCTTAAAAATAAGTTCACCTACACAGGTGAGAAAATTGGTAACCCACACGTGTTGGGTATGTGTCTTTTTCGACAACAACCTGCTAAAATCCGCCCATAAACATAGATATATTAACTTACTAAGGGATTCAAAAAACGAGTGAATGACTAAGAAGACCAAGGCACACGAGGATCGGTAATAGAGATTCTGAAAATTATCCAAGAGGATATTTTTTTACAAAAACAAAAAGAGGAATTAAAGTTGGGGCTTTAAGTTGGTAGAAATGATTAAGAAGTATTCCCCGCAATTTTGATCCAGAATATGTTCTGATCTACCGGTTAAGAAAATAACCATGAAGAAAAACAAAACCTCTTACTTTTGATATGTCCCCTTTTTATGAGAAAGTAGAATAGGAACGAAATAAAATGGAAAGAGTAGAATTGCAAAAAGAGATCCTCTTTTTATTCATAGTTTTTTTTTCTACTTTTTAGAGAAATAGAATTCTTGTTATGTAATACAATATTTAAATATTCTTAGTTTTTTTTTTGTAATCGAAAAAGAAAGGTTAAAAATATATATGTGATATTTCTCTAAATTTTTTTATTCAAGGATAAAGTTATTAAACAACAAAGATTTTTTTTTTTTAAAAGGAGATTAATTCAGAGGCACTTTTTTTTATTATAAACCTAGCAGACATTTCAATGGTCAAATCTAAGCTTTAGGATAAGAGTTTCACATTCGATTGTCCAATACACAATGTTAACGAGTTTAGAATTATTTCTTATTAACTGAATTATTTATTAAGGTTGGAACGCCTTTGCCCGTGGTTCAAAGGCTAAATGCTATGACAAGAATTTTCCTTCCTTTTATTGACTATACTTCATTCTTTTCTCCGAGTGGATTTTCTTACATTTTTCAGTCTCGTCCCCCCTTTTTCTCCTTCTGATATCTTCCTTTATATAGGTTTTGATAGGGACAGGTGTCATGGTGCATGTGTTTACAGGTGTCGTTATGCATGTGGTTATGTTTACACGTGTTACAATGTTTATTCAGCCAATAAGATAACGTGTTCACTTTGAGTGCTGACTGTATCCTTTCCGAGGGCTTTGGTCTTCTTTGTGATACGGGGTAGATTACTTTCTTTGCTGTCTCTAATGGTAGCTTCGAGGACCAAGTTTGGAGCATTCCTGTTTAATGATAGTGCTTTTCCGAGAGATGCGTATTCTGAAGTAAGTGTTTCAAGGTATTTTCCGAGAGGGTGGGGGTGAGTGGGTTTCCGAGAGGTTTTTGAGCTATCGTGGGTAGGTGTTCTTCTTTCTCCGAGTGTCCAGAGAGGTTAATCGAGTAACGTTCTGATTTTTAGTCCGATCGTTGAGAGTAGTGTTCCGAGAGCTTTCGTGTTTGGAATGTATAGTCAAGGAAGGTTTTTTTGTCAAGGTTCTGGGACTATATATAGGTTTTGATAGGGACAGGTGTCATGGTGCATGTGTTTACAGGTGTCGTTATGCATGTGGTTATGTTTACACGTGTTACAATGTTTATTCAGCCAATAAGATAACGTGTTCACTTTGAGTGCTGACTGTATCCTTTCCGAGGGCTTTGGTCTTCTTTGTGATACGGGGTAGATTACTTTCTTTGCTGTCTCTAATGGTAGCTTCGAGGACCAAGTTTGGAGCATTCCTGTTTAATGATAGTGCTTTTCCGAGAGATGCGTATTCTGAAGTAAGTGTTTCAAGGTATTTTCCGAGAGGGTGGGGGTGAGTGGGTTTCCGAGAGGTTTTTGAGCTATCGTGGGTAGGTGTTCTTCTTTCTCCGAGTGTCCAGAGAGGTTAATCGAGTAACGTTCTGATTTTTAGTCCGATCGTTGAGAGTAGTGTTCCGAGAGCTTTCGTGTTTGGAATGTATAGTCAAGGAAGGTTTTTTTGTCAAGGTTCTGGGACTATTGTCCGTTGGGGCCCTGTTTCCGAGAGCTTTACTTTTCTTGGTCAGTAGCATGAGTTCCGAGAGCCTTCATTTATGAGATTCTGCCTTAGCCTTGCATTCTTCATGTTGGCTTTTGTCGGAAATGCGCTCCGAGAGGTGTGATACCTGTATTGCAGAATTAGGTCGCATAATATTTTTGGTAATTCCAGTAATTGGTTCATTGTTTTATTTAAGCAGGTGAATTATCATCCTGTTAACACACAAAGATAAATAATCTTGAAAGGGCACGTTTGGTTGCCTATAATAAGCACGATAAAACAATTTATCGTGCCTAATATCGCGTTTGGATGATCCCCTCGTTAATTTCGGGTACCCAGGATAAGTGGGTCATTTCGTATTATTTGCAAGATTACAAATCTCATCTAACCCCCTATCATTATTTATCTTGAGTTTTATGTGCTTCTTCAAATTACTTTTTGGTCCAATAGTTTAATGGAAGATTGAAATTGGGGGTAAATGAGAGATAGCTGAAATATTTAAATTGGGGGTAAATGTGTAATTCAACCTTAATGTAATCCAAGATATATCATACAAGCCAAACATGGAATAAGAAATAGTAAAAAAGTTATATGCTATGATGCACGGATACTCCAAAAAAATTGGCCGATCAGTGCCGGATACGTATCGGATACCGATACTCTCCGGATACTCTTCGGATACTCCACGTGGCATATCCTGCATTAAAAATAATTAAAACAGATGGATACACGTATCGGCTACACTGTGAAGCGTATCACATGAGTATTCGATACGTATCAGCAATTTATAAGAGTAGTGTGATAGTTTTCTTAAACTAAAAAATGCCCAACAAGAACCAAATTGCAATATATTTTCAGAAAATTAAATATAAAATCGTGAAAACCCTCTATTTCAAACCAAAATAAAAACAACAAACAAAGCTTTGATATGCTTAATAATAGTATGCGACTAATGACTGTGCAATTGATAAGATATAATATTATTTGATATTTTTATTTAAATTATATTCTTATATATAATTATAAATATTAAATATTTGGCGTATCGCATACATATCGTATCTTGTAAATTTTTTAAAAAATCGTATCCACGTATCCGTATTCGGCGGATACTGACACTCGTATTCGTATCCGTGCAACCTAGGTTATATGGCAGTTAGTGTTACAATCCAAAGTAATATTAAATTAAAAAGTTAACACCTAACACCCAAATTAATTGTTGCTATGATAAAACTTTGCGGCAACCAAACGTACCCAAAGGTTATTAGATTTATTTATGAGGAGCCGTATGGGGTGATATCAATTGCTGACTAGTTAGTATGATCAGTTGATTCATGTGAATCAAACTTAAAACCTAATTTTATCAAAAAGGGAAAACCTTAAACCCTAACAATGGCGATCCCACACCCATACCTCCCACCAGAAATCTTACCAGATATCTTTTTAAGGCTTCCCGTCGAAACCCTTTCAAAGGCGAGATTTGTGAACAAATTTTGGCTTGTTTTCATATCCAGCTCCGATTTCGTTAGTTGATATGGGTCAAGAACATAAGTCAAGGCCCAACAGATACAAGAGAAGCCCCATTTGGTTTGATGATTATTTGTTGAAGTAGTCATCACTCATCATCATGTTGCCGTTGAAGATTTGAAGCAATCAGATTAATTATCACTTAATTCCGTTATTATCTTCATTATCCATAAAATAGCTTTTATTTTAGTATTATCCAATAAGTCTAGCAATTCAGTTATTCTCTAGCATTATTTAAGAAGACATAGTCTGTACACATTTTTTTCAAGAAATAATATTGCATAATTTAATTTTTCCTTTAAGCTCTCTTCTCTCTCTAATTTTATTCTTAGGAGTTTGTTCTTGCTCCAAATAGAATGAAAATATAACAATTTGGTGCTTTCGTTGCCTTGAATTCATGCCTCCGAAAAACACAAAACTCACCTCTACGGTGCCTGTCTCCGACATCTTCTGCGGACGACTCCGTTATGGCAGAATCCATGAGAACCATGCAAGAAACAATCTCGACTTTGGAATCTCGAGCTGCCCAAACCGAAGCCAAGTTTGACACTATGCTCGCACTCATGGCTGACATGAAAGCAATATGCGAACGTACAAATGAGATTGCCCACATAAATCATGCCATCCCACCTTCACCACCACCCCCACCACCACCAACGCAATCGTACCACGTTGGCAGTACATCCCAGATAAATAACTTTAACCCACTCTACACTCCTAATCCCAACCCACTACCCAAACCACCACAATTGCAACTTCAGAGTTTTGATGGCAGCAATCCCATGGATTGGGTTTCACAAGCCCAACACTACTTTAAGCTTTATGATATTGCATCGGAACAAAAGGTTTCTCACATTTCCTTTTATATGCAGAATCCAGCAATGGCTTGGTTTCATTGGATGGAAAATAACAACAAGCTCGGCGCGTGGGAAACGCTTGTCCAAGCATTACTTCTACGTTTTGGTCCTTCCACTTACGACAATCATCAGGCAATTTTTTTTGAATTACGCCAAACAAGTTCTTTCTTTGAATATCAAGAAAAATTTGAAAGAATTGTGAATTTTGTAACTGGTTTATCTCAAGAAGCTTTCATGAACTGTTTTATTTCGGGTTTGAAAACAGAATTACGCGCTGAATTAGCTGGTTTCCAACCAAAAACTCTTGAAAATGCTATGGA
Organism: Linaria vulgaris; assembly: GCA_948329865.1. NCBI lineage: Eukaryota > Viridiplantae > Streptophyta > Magnoliopsida > Lamiales > Plantaginaceae > Linaria > Linaria vulgaris. Next base: position 22,100,270 of record OX415253.1, on the reverse strand, counting down.
AATGGTTAAACTTCTTGAAAAGAAAAATTTTGAATCTCGATCTCGCCCGTCTTACCCAAGATCTGTTACTCACAACACAACCCCTTTGTTGTCTACTCCTGCTGCACCAGTTGTGCAACCCAAAAACACACTTCCTATACGTCGCCTATCCCCTGCCGAAATGCATTACCGACGTTTGAAAGGTTTATGTTTTAATTGTGATGAAAATTTTGGTCCCCGTCATGTTTGAAAAACATCCCAGTTTCTTACTTTAATTAGTGATGTTGAAGTTTCAAACACTATGGATACCGAAGAGCTGTCCCATGACGATGCACTAATTGATCACACATTTTTGACTAACTCCATTGGTTCCGGTCCCTACCATTTGTCTCTTGTAGCATACATGGGATTATCTTCTCCCGACACTTTACGCATTTCAGGTACAATAAATGGACAACCAATTACAGTTCTCGTTGATTCTGGGAGCACACACAATATCATACAACCCCGCATTGCTACACAGTTGGGTCTGCCTATGTCAGCTGCCCCATCAATAGGTGTCATGGTAGGTAATGGTGAGTATTTAAATTGTGAAGGATTATGTCTTGATTCGCCTCTTTATTTGCAAGATACATTATTTCGTATTTCCATGTTGGTCTTACCAATTCGTGGTGCAGATATTGTTTTAGGCGTACAGTGGCTTCGTATGTTAGGTGATCATTCTGAAATTACAACGTTCAACGCATATCATTTTTTAGGAATGGTAGAGAAGTTACTCTTATTGGGGAACCCTCAGTCACTCATGCTTCTTAGGGACAAGTTCGTCGCCTACTTAATACACATTCAGTATCATCTCTACATTTGTTAACATTTGAGCCACAGGCTGCTCCAGCCCCTATTTCCACACCCAACCATTCTATACCACATCCAACTATTACCCAATTACTCACTCAATATAAAAGTATTTTTGACAAGCCAACTGACTTGCCCCCACACCGAGTTCATGACCATCACATCCATCTAGATCCTACATCAACGCCAGTCAATATTAAGCCTTACCGTTACCCACACTACCAAAAATCTGTCATGTCAGATTTAATTTCTGAAATGTTAGCTAACGGACAGATTCGGCCTAGCACTAGTCCATTTTCTTCCCCAGTGTTTTTGGTTGGTAAAAAAGATGGTACATGGCGCTTTTGCGTTGATTATCATGGATTAAACGCAATTACCATCAAAGATAAATTTCCGATTCCGACGGTGGATGAATTACTTGATGAATTACATGGTGCATCTATTTTTACTAAACTTGATTTGCGTTCAGGATACCACCAGATTCGTATTGCTCCGCGAGATATTCACAAGACTGCATTTAGAACGTGCGATGGGCATTACGAGTTCGTTGTCATGCCTTTTAGTCTAACGAACGCCCCATCCACTTTTCAAGCAGCAATGAATGATATGTTTCAAGCTCATTTACGACGGTTTGTATTAGTGTTCTTTGATGATATTTTAGTTTATAGCACTTGTATTGAGGACCACCTTACACACTTACGTATTGTCTTTGATTTATTATTATCTCACCAGTTTTATGCTAAACTTTCTAAATGTGTAGTAGCCACTACTACTGTTAACTATTGAGGTCATATTATTGGGCCTACCGGTGCTTCTGCAGATCCTGAGAAAATTGTTGCCATGCAGGAATGGCCTGTCCCAACCTCTATCACGGGCCTACGGGATTATTTAGGGCTTACGGGGTACTACCGTCGTTTTGTTCACCACTACGCTACCCTCGCCGCCCCCTCACTGCTTTATTAAAATCAGGATGTTTTACATGGGATACAGAGGCTCAAGTAGCCTTTGAAAAGCTCAAACAAATAATGCAACAACTACCTAGCCTTACTCTACCAGATTTTACAAAAACTTTTGAACTAACTACAGATGCTTCTGCTGTTGCTATTGGAGCCGTTTTGTCCCAAAATCAGCGCCCACTTGCATTCTTCAGCAAGAAAATGACTGCGCGCATGAGTGCCGAACCTGCCTACAATAAAGAACTATATCCAAGTTTGTTTTTAATAAATTAATTGCCTATCAAAAAAAAAAAACTTAGATAGTATTAGTAAAGTGTGAAAGGCGAGTCTTTACGCCGATTTCCATTGTGCGTTGTCATAATTTAATGTATGTATTGTATGAGGCCTATTTTGATTTTAACCATAACTAAATGTGACAATCTTATCTTTCGGTTGCATTATGTTCTTTGCTAGTGACAACCTGGATATGTGGTGTTTACGTATATAATATGAGTTGAGTAGAATTTAAAACTTACACGCCATTAACCTTGGATAACATATTCTGGTATTGAATATGTATCTCATTGACTCAAAACATTATATAATCACTGACAGTTCATATAATTAAGCCAGTTATACAGAGAATGAGGGCCACAAAGCGATGTGCTCATATTAACTTAAACGCCAGCAATCACACACTCATTTTCATCCGGGCACAAACACCTAACCATGAGCAATTATCCAATCAGTTATGTGATAATTGTGATGATCTTGCTTTTTGATGGAAGAATAGGATGAACACATTTGTGATAATAATGTCTTTTTGTTATTTTTTATGAATAAAACATGAAATAAGTAGATGCTGATAAAAGGAATAAGAAAGAGCTTGGGGAAGAAGGTAGAGTAGAGAGAATTATGAAGAAAAGAGAAAGAGATTTTTGAGTTTAATTTTCTGATTACCATTTCTTCACATGAGTGAACAGTACTTGAAAATTTCGGATCGTGGATTGACACAACAACTTTGAGAGTTAAGCTGGAATTGCCTTAACTCTCTTGTGATCTTCTTGACCAAAGTAATATGCAGCGGATTAAAACACAAGAAGATAATTTTTAAGAAGTTTTCAATATTATTAAAAACTTCCGAGCCTTAGGCCAAATAGCCATAAAGGTTTTAACAAAACGTTCCTCACAACAATTCACTCACGCTCTTTGTTGATCGGACTCAACGAAGCAGACAAGTACGAAGTACTTAACTTCTATGAACTAGACTTAAATAGTTGATACAAAAACTTCGCAAAAGCAAAACAAAGACAATACAAAGAATGATTAATCTCTCAGATTATTTTGCACGATTGTCTTGTCTTCATCTTGATGAACTTCACATCTTTTATAGATTTCTTGAAACTTGCACGCCAAGATGTGTTGTTCACAGTTTTGGTAACTCTTGTTGTTTCCTTGTTGATATTTGCCTTCTTTGTGAGCTCAATATCTTTCTTGAATATGTGTTTCCTTCATTACTGATTTAACAAGGTAACATCTCCTTCAAATCATAGAATCCTGGAAAGAATCGCATTGCAAAGAACGGCCAATATTGTTTCCTTATTTTGAAACCGTGTTGAGTTGACTTATTCAACTAAGCTTGAATTATGGAAACTTCAAGTAAGGAATCTTCCATAGCTCTTCCTTATGATTAAGATACCTTCCTGGACATAAACATAAACAACTAAAACCGTTGAACTTGATTAATAAGTGAATAAAGGCAAAACTTAATTTTGGCAACTAAACAGCAGTTTTCGCACAAGCTCCCGGGTTTCAATGTTATCCTCAATGTTGTCCCAACATCGTCTAACATTGATTTCAGAGAACATTCCAGAAAACCCTGCACTTTCAATCTCCCCCTTTTTGCCTTTCTTCAAAAAACCAACAACTGTTCCAATCAAGTCTTATATCCAGAAAGTTAGAATCAACAAGAAACAAATTAAACTACTACACTGCTCCCCCTCAATGCAAACTAACAAATTCAAAGTTAAAAACATAGACAAGTATTTAGGTCATCACTACATCAAAAGATGTTCAGACCCCAACATTCATCAATGTTGCCTCAACATTGAAACCAGTGAGTTTCCTGCATAAAAGGTTAAACAGACAAGCAGTTCAAAATGTACTTTCATAAGAAATAACAGTTAGAGCAGTTCAAGTAGTAGTACTTAGAGTTACAGGCCACAACAAAATATCAAAGACAAGTCCCTTGATCCAAATAAAATAAAGATAAATGTACCAGCAGTGCAACAGTTCAAAGAAACAACAAAAAACTAGAAGGTTAGAAAATAAAAAAAAACTTGGAACTATTCTCCCCTTTTTTGTGAAGCATGGAGTTTCTCCAAAATTTTCACCATATCCTCCAGTTCTTTGTGGTGTTCCTTCCTCTCCTCAGTCTCCCTCTGAGTATCAGCAATCTGCCCCCTATACCAGTTCAACATATGATCCACAAAAGTAGAGGTTATGACCATGCAACCTTCTTCTTTGGACATAAGCACTAAAGTTCCAGCAAATTCCTGAGCCTTCTTCTTCTGAGCCCTTGGTCTCACCACTCCTTTTGGGTTCCAAGGAAGGTCTCTCACTCTTGATCCAGACAAGTAGCTTGGGAGAATTGTCAGTTCAGTCTCATTCTTCCTCTAGCCCACAATCACACTTGTCTTCAATCCTTGTTTGCTAAGGATTTTGTAGATGAGTGAGGGAAAAGGCAGCATGCCATTCTTCCTTCCAGCAACTTCAGACATTGATTTCAAAATCCTCACCCCCATGTTCACAGCTAGCCCATTCTTAATTTTGTACACCAAGATTGCTGATTCCTTGGTCAGTACTGTGACATTCTTGCTTGGCAGCCAGTTGAAGCAAGTTATCTTGTGCAAGACAGCACTAAGGGAGGTGAGTTTTGTGGTTGGCAGAGCAACTCTCCAGATTTTGACCAACCCCCCAGTCAAGTCTTCAATTACATCATCATAGTAGGGGTCCTTAGATTCATCATCAGTTGGGAATCCACAGATCTTGTTGATGGTGTAGGGTTCAATGTTGAAGACTCTCCCCCTCACCCAAGCCTTTCCAAATTTTGGAGATCTGTAGTCCCTGATCCACTTGGAAAGATTAAGGTAGAACTCCATGGAAATCTCAGGAGCATAGTCACTCAACTCCATCACTGATTGTTGCAACCCTCTTGCCTCAAGCAAGTCCATCACCTTTTGTTCTTTGAATCTGGCCATCTCTATAGCTCTTTTAGTGTGAATCTCCCTTCTCTTGAAGGAATCCCACTTCTTCTCCAAGTCTTGTGAAAGATAGTAAGGAGAAAAATAGTCCTCCTCATCTTCGGGGTAGATCACATATAGCCCATCAGTATACTCCTCTATCCCAGATGTTGCCTTAACATCAACAGCAACATCCCGCTCTTCCTCAGTCTCCTCTTGCTTCTCCTCTTCTTCCTCTTCATCCTCAACATCCAACACCTCTACTTCCTCTTCCATCACTTGCTTACCTTTCCTCTTTCTCTCAGCAGCAGCAGCAGTAGCAGCCTTCTTTTCTTCCTCAGCCTTCTTCTCGGCTTCAACAGCCCTCTTCCTAGCTAATCTCTCCACCTGTCTTTTTCTGGCCTCAACCCTTGCCTTAGCAGTCTCAGACATAGTTTTCAATTTCTCTCCAGAACCCTTGTTCTTTTTCTTTTCAGCCCTAATCCACTTCCTCACCATCTTGTCCAAAGACTTATCCACGGATTTCTCCACAGATTTTTCAATAGATCCACTTCCCTCCCCCTCAACAGGTAAATCAATATCAATTTCAGTGTTTACCTCAATTTCAGGCTCATTGGTGATGTGAGTGGTTGATTCCGCAGTTGGCTCAACATTGGAGGTCGATTCTCCCTGTTTAGACTTCTTTCCACGTCGCACGTAGGGGATCGCCTTCGTTTTAGCAGCAACAGGAGCATCATCTGTCTTTGTAGCAACACTCCTAGTGTGTGAACGAGTGCGTGCGACAGTGGGTTCATTTCCCAGGGCAACATCTGCAAGAGTTTGCATGGGAGACTTGCTTGCCATTGTTAGTAGAGAAGTTTTGAGAGAATTTGCAGAGAAAAACCAGAGAATTTGAGAGTAGAGAGAGTAATTTAGCAGAGTAAGCACAGATTCAAGTAATGAAATTATGAGTTCAAATAAGGAAATTAGGGTTTTGATTTTTGAAAAATCCGTGAATAAGGAAAGAGAATGAATGTTAATGGGCAGTTACTAAATTTGAACCAAATAAAAACTTCCCACTATGTTTTTCCGCGCACACGCTTGGATGTTTAAGTGACAGGTAACCAGAGCGGTTTTCAGAAATTTGAAAACTTATAAGTTCCTTTTTCCAATGTTGGCTTGCGACAGTGCACAATGTTGGGATAACATTCAATAACATTCAAACCCGAAGGTGGAGGTAGATGCTTCACCAAGGCAAATTCATGTGAGAGCTTGAGATACATCCAAACTTACATTTGAAACTTAACCAATATAGCAAGTGAGTACCTCAGACATATTTTTCAGATCAAAATCATGAGTAAGCAACATAGATAACAAAAAACACACAGGGATCAGTAGTTATGAATTCAAGGAAAAATTCACTTCCACAGCATAGAAAGTCACAGAAAAGTGTGTCACCTGCAGTATGTCACCCAAGTTGTATGCCTCAACACATGAATTATACTCCCCCTAAGCCTAGACCGACACAACTCAACAACAAGAAAGAAAACAATGCAGTTCTACATGAATGCAACAATGTAATGTCAAATAGGCAGATGGTAAACACTTATGAAAAACTCCTCAAACCAGCACAGTTCACATCTCTTTAATAATCTTTATTATTTTTATAACTCATATGAACCAAAAGCTAAAGGTTGCTAAACACAAAGCTAATGTCACTACTGAATGAGGGCAGCCTGAACTCCACACACCCAGTAACAACATTAACAACAGCAAGTTAGGCAAGTACAAAGGCCTTGAATGTTGGCAATTCATTTATCATGCACCCCAACACCCCAATTCCTCATGCATACTTGTTTACCAACCTGCATACAAGAGAATCACCAAGTGATCAGTGCTACTAAATGTAAAAAATCTAAACCTCAAACACCCTAGTAGAAAAGATCACCCTCATGTGTTCCTTGGCCAAACAAAAAGGAACATGTAAATAAGCACAACTCAGTAACACTGAAGTTGTCAACATCATGCACCCCAGCTTCTCCACATGTCCTGTACACCTTCCAGATGAATAAGACACAACTGAATAGACATCAAAGTAGTGAACTTTGTGTACCCCAGCTTCTTCATATGTTAGGCAATCACAACCTCAGATAAACAGAAGAGTTTTATTACTTTTTCAAAACAAAGATGTGAAACTGATAACTAGAAAGAGTTGTTAATCAAAGAGTTCAACCACACAAGCCAATATGACAAAACAAAGATGAAATGAGACTCACAAGAAAAAAGTTCAACAAAGGAAAACAACAGAATACCTACTACACCACAACCAATATACCAGTGCTAGTCAGTGGTGTTATGACAACACTGGTTTCCTCAACATTTTCACATATTGCACATGCCAAGAGATTTCCTCAAGCTGAAGAATCTGTCACTATCTAAAGGTTTTGTAAACATGTCAGCAAGCTGATTTGTTGTCTCAATATGTTCAATGTTGATTACTTTGTCCTCTACCATATCTCTCAGGAAATGATGCCTTATGTCTATATGCTTAGTTCTAGAATGTTGGACAGGATTCCTATAGATACTTATGGCACTTAGATTGTCACAAAACATGAGAAGTATATCACTATCTAGCCCATAATATGAAAGCATGTGTTTGAGCCACACAAGTTGGGTAACACAGCTGCTAGCAGTTACATATTCTGATTCAGCTGTTGATAATGAAACACAGTTCTGCTTCTTGCTATACCAGGAGACCAAATTATTCCCCAAATAAAAACAGCCTCCACTTGTGGATTTTCTGTCATCCACATCACCTGCCCAGTCAGAGTCACTGAAACCAACCAAGTTAGTGTTAGTGTCATAAGAATACCAAATGCCTAAAGATGAAGTTCCAGAGATATATCTAAGAATCCTCTTCACAGCAATCAAGTGAGATTGCCTTGGTTCAGCTTGGTACCTAGCACAAACACATACTGAAAACATGATGTCAGGTCTAGAGGCAGAGAGATATAGCAAACTACCAATCATGGATCTGTACAATGTTGGGTCAACATTGCTGCCAGTGCCATCTTTTGTCATCTTCACTGAAGAGGACATAGGAGTTTTGCAAGGCTTGGACTCTTGTAGCTCAAATCTCTTCACCAAATTCCTTGCATACTTCTCCTGGTTCAGGAAGATACCATTCTCCAGCTGCTTAACTTGTAGTCCAAGAAAGTAGTTGAGCTCTCCAATCATGCTCATCTCAAATGTTCCTGTCATGGACTCAACAAATTTGTCTAAGGTAGACTTGTTAGTAGAGCCAAATACAATATCATCCACATAAATTTGAGCAATGCATATATTAGAGCTTTTTCTAAGGACAAACAATGTTCTATCTCCATCTCCTCTATTGAAACCTAGGCCTAACAGAAAATCAGTTAGCCTCTCATACCAAGCTCTAGGGGCCTGTTTTAAGCCATACAAAGCCTTCTCAAGTTTGTACACATGGTCAGGATGTTTAGGATCAGCAAAGCCTTTAGGTTGTTCTACATAAACCTCTTTGTCAATGAACCCATTCAGAAAGGCACCTTTAACATCCATTTTGTAAAGTTTAATCCTAAGACAGCAAGCAATAGCAAAAAGTAATCTAATAGATTCTATCCTAGTTACTGGAGCAAAAGTCTCATCAAAATCTATACCTTCTACCTGAGTATAACCTTGTGCAATCAACCTAGCTTTTTTCCTCATAATTACACCATTCTCATCAGTTTTTTTTTTGAAAATACATTTTTTACCTATTACATTCACATGTGATGGCCTAGGCCCTAGATTCCAAACTCTGTTTTTGGTGAATTGTAAGAGTTCCTCTTGCATGGCATTAATCCAGTTACTATCCTTAAGAGCTTCAGTTACATTCTTAGGTTCAATGGAGGAAACATAACAAGATGCATTATCAACAACACACGAAGAAGACATGCAAACACACAACTTAGCCATATCCTTGTAATTGACCCTTTCTTTGTTGCGTGTTCTAACTCTTTCAGTAATTTGTCCAATTACTTGAGAGGCTGGATGATCTCTTTGTATCCTAAGATGAGGATCTCTTCTGGATACATGAACATCTTCATCTTCAGAATCCGACAACACAGATGTTGGCCTAACATTGGGGGTTTCTGGTGTTAAGTCAACATTTGTTCTGGTTTCCAGTTCAGCATCTCCAGCGTCTGTGTTCAATGTTGAGTCCAATGTTGGAGTAACATCTGAACCAGTGACTTCTTCAGTACCTGCAGAAACAGTTAAATCATCAAAAATGACATTCACTGATTCTTGAACAGTATGCAATCTTGGATTGTAGACCCTAAAAGCAGCACTATTAGGTGAATATCCAACAAATATACACTTTTCACTTTTGGGATCAAATTTCCTCAAATAGTCTCTATCTTTTAGCAAATAACAGTTAATACCAAATTCATGAAAGTGTACTACTGTTGGTTTTGAACCCTTCAAGATTTCATAATGTGTCATAGTAGTACCAGGTCTAAGATAAACTTTATTACTATATGACATGCAGTATTTAAAGCTTCAGCCCAGAGTTTCTTAGATAGGTTTCTAGAATTTAACATTACTCTGGCCATCTCTTGATATGTTCTAGGGTTAGTACTCTGTACCTGAAGTGGTGGATGGACAACTTTTGTTTGTTTACCTTTCAGGCAGTCTTCACAAATAATTTTACTTGGGCTAGTCAACTTAGGCAGTCCTCTCACAGCCTCTAACTTCTGTAGTTTCTCCAGATTTCTATAGTACATATGTCCTAACTTCTTGTGCCACATGACAGATTCATCTTCCTTGGCATGGTAGCATTCAGCTTCATCTTGAGCAAGATAGCAGTTGTCCTTTGATCTTGTACCTATCATGACACGGACATTGTCACTATTAAACACATCACATGAACTTTTATCAAAAATAACTAGCAAGTTATCATCACAAAGTTGACTTATGCTAATTAAATTTGCTTTCAATCCTTCAACCAACAACACATCCTTGAGTGGTGGAAATCCTTCAACATCTAGTACTCATTTTCCAATGATTTTCCCTTTTGTGCCTCCTCCATAGGTAACTGTTCCAACAGTCATAGGGATAACATCTTTCAGGTTGTCAATGTTTCCAGTCATGTGCCTTGAACATCCACTGTCAAAATACCACTTACCTGCAAGGTTAGAGTAAACAGCAGAAAAGACAACATTGCAAACAATTTTAACCTTATGAGTTTTTAACTTTTCAATCCAAGTTCTACTTTTATGTCCTTCAGATTTGTTACCTAATGTTGGGATAACATCCAGATCAGAGGTTCTTCTAACATTGGTACTGCTATTAATTCCTGTTTTCTTCTCAATCACACTTCTGAATTTTTTACAATAAGGCTTAATGTGACCAGGTTGAAAACAATATTGACAGATAAAAGTAGGCTTTTTTCACAGTGTTGGAAGGGATTTCACAACTCAAGTTATTGTTTTCCTTGATAAACCAGCTTTCAAATAGGCAGAATTAACATCTTCAGATGGAGGTTTCTTAACATATCCCAAGCCACTATCACCTTGATTTCCCATACTCAGCACCTCATCAAGCTTAGAAGTAGAGATGTTCCACTTGGCAATGGTTTGTTCATCTTTATTTAATTTTACCTTTACCTCTTTCAGCTCAGCCTCAGTTTTGTCAAGGTCTTTCTCATACAGTTTCAGCATCTCCTTCATGCATCCAATCTCTTCCTTCAAGCTTTTGTTGCTCTTGATGAGTTTGTGATTCTCAAGCAGCAGTTTGTGATAGATAGACTTCAGGTCTTCAATGATTTCCTCCTGGGACATTTCACCTTCAAAGAAATATTCTTCATCTAGATCCACTGAGCCATGAAAACAATCAAAGTTAGATTCATCAAAGTAGGACGCAAGATAAGGTTCAAAATCAGTATCATATTCTTCCCAATCTGCAAAGAAGGTCTCTTATTCTGATGTTGGATCCTGAATGTTGGGGTAACATTGAGATCTGAAGCAGTTCAGGGAGTCTTCTGGCGTCCAGTCAATCTGAGTGAGTAGTGCAGCAGTTTGAAAATCTTCTGATTGTTCTTCAGCTTCTCCAGAACTAAAGTCATCTTCATTGAAATCATCTACACAAACCCAATGAGAATTTCCTCTTTTTTCTAAGAGTGTTAGCACATTCATTAGCCATGTGACCATATCCTTTATATTCAAAACATTGAACATCTTTTAACTTATCAGCTTCTAAAGGAGTAGGTTTTGATGCCATGTACTTCACAAACTTGGGAGGTAATTTCTTATAACCTGGGGGACTATTACTAAGATTCTTCTCTTAACCTTTTCCTTTAAGATTCAGCTTATTGAACTTCTTAGTTTTTTTACCATAGTTTGAAGAAATTATCTCATAATAATCATCACTTTCATTGTCAAGATTTGAACATCTTAAAGCAACAGCCCTATGTTTGCTAGGTTGTGAGGCAAGCTCCATCTCAAATTCTCTAAGAGTATTCATCAAGACTTGAAACTGAAGATTAGCAAGGTTTCTAGATTCACTCATTGCAATTTTCTTGAGAGCAAATTTAGATGACAGTGTTCTCATAGCTTTATAAACCATTTCTTGACTAGTCATAGCAAAACCTAGGTTTTCACATTGGTTAGCAATATCAAGAATTTTCTCAAAATAACTGTCAACACTTTCATCTTCACCCATCTCAAGTTTTTTAAATTGCAGAAGCAGTTGTCTATATTTAGAATCTTTAACAGCAGAATTTCCTTTACAATGTAATTCAAGTATATCCCAAGCATGTTTGGCTTTTGTACAATTCTGGATTAGCTTGAACATGCGATGATTAACCCAACTAAAGATAGCATTAAGAGCTTTTTCATTAGAGTTATAGAGACTTACCTCTGCTGTTGTCCAGTCTGCTTCTGGTTTTGGAACTAGATCACCTTCACCATCTCTTGGTAATGTTGGAAGAGAGTATCCATTGATCACGGATTGCCAGGCTCGAATATCAATAGCTTTGATGTGAGACCTCATCATGATCTTCTAGTATGCATAATCGGAGCCATCCAAAACTGGAATCCTGTTGGTATTAGGATTGACACTGTCCATGATGTTGTATCACCTCCAAACCACCAGTGTAGTCGGTGTTTGTCTCTGACGCCAATTGAAAATTTCGGATCGTGGATTGACACAACAACTTTGAGAGTTAAGCTGGAATTGCCTTAACTCTCATGTGATCTTCTAGACCAAAGTAATATGCAGCGGAATTAAAACACAAGAAGATAATTTTTAAGAAGTTTTCAATATTATTAAAAATTTCCGAGCCTTAGGCCAAATAACCATAAAGGTTTTAACAAAACGTTCCTCACAACAATTCACTCACACTCTTTGTTGATTGGACTCAACGAAGCAGACAAGTACGAACTACTTAACTTCTATGAACTAGACTTAAATAGTTGATACAAAAAGTTCGCAAAAGCAAAACAAAGATAATACAAAGAATGATTAATCTCTCATATTATTTTGCACGATTGTCTTGTCTTCGTCTTGATGAACTTCACATCTTTTATAGATTTCTTGAAACTTGCACGCCAAGATGTGTTGTTCACAGTTTTGGTAACTCTTGTTGTTTCCTTGTTGATATTTGCCTTCTTTGTGAGCTCAATATCTTTCTTGAATATGTGTTTCCTTCATTACTGATTTAACAAGGTAACACATCTCCTTCAAATCATAGAATCCTGGAAAGAATCGCATTGCAAAGAACGACCAATATTGTTTCCTTATTTTGAAACCGTGTTGAGTTGACTTGTTCAACTTAGCTTGAATTATGGAAACTTCAAGTAAGGAATCTTCCATAGCTCTTCCTTATGATTAAGATACCTTCCTGGACATAAACATAAACAACTAAAATCGTGGAACTTGATTAATAAGTGAATAAAGGCAAAACTTAATTTTGGCAACTAAACAGCAGTTTTCGCACAAGCTCTCGGGTTTCAATGTTATCCTCAATGTGTCCAACATCGTCTAACATTTATTCCAGAGAACATTCCAGAAAACCCTGCACTTTCAGTACTTAACAAACATTTTTCACTAGCAGACAAAATAAGATAACTACTAAAAACGTAATACAAAATAAAACTACAACTTCGATATAGAAGTGCGACTACGTCTTCATTCGTGCGTCTGTGAGACTCGCTCGCTCCAAATCATAACACATGTTTGGCCCAATAATACTCCCTCTTTGATATATTCAAGGTTCATGACAATAATCCTCATAAGTAAATCTTAAATACTTGTCAGCTTACGATATTCAAAAACACACCATTCAAGTGAAATTCTCGTGAAAGGTAGCATGAAAACCCTCACTAGAGTCGAAGCTACAAAACAAAATAATCTAAAACATCTAAACACGCATTGATAGAGTTTCAAGTACCACAACAGCATAGTTAATGCCAACCCTGAGTGAACATTGCAATGTCGGCGGTCCCACCTCTGAGACAACCCAACCTTGAAAAACTAGTTATTGAGATGAAGGAGTCGAAAGTCATATTAACCCCACATCAATCGTGTTTACAGGACTTTAGAGGTGCTAGGGGTATGTATTTGTTTGCTCCTTAACTATGACCAATCACATGTGGAGCTCATTTGGTTGTAACATGCGCTATTAGCAATGTTGGGATTAACAGCTGTTAAGATCCACATTAGCCTCTATTATAGCACATTTGGTTGTTCATATTAGTCTGCTTTTGTATCTGTGGGACCTACCTTTTATTTGCCTTTGGTTGTCACGGTTTGGACCCAGTTTCACACTAATCCATGTATATACCCTATATTTCCCTCCAAATTCGGCCCATCACATCACACTGTTGCTCTAAAATTCCCAAATTGGGAAATCAAATCCCTAATCCGCGAATCTCCAACGTGTTTTCATATGATTAATAAAGCGGCAACGATTTCCACCCTTAACGCTTGCAACTGCGTCGTCAACTACAACAATTCGGCGAATTTAATTAACAGGTTAGATATCCTTAAAAATAACATTTGGCTTAGGGTGTGATTTTCATCTTATGAACTATCGAAATGCTTCATGATTTTCCTTAATTTACTTAGATGTGTTTACTGTGTATTCAAGATATTCCTTCTTTCATGCACGCCAATTACGGGTACGGGACTATTGTGGTATATTGATTACTGTATTTTATCAAATCATCGACCGTCAATATTGTTTTAGTGAATGTTGGTCAAGGCATCCCTTACAACATTGGAATGTAACCCATCAGTGACCTTACCGAACTATCTGCTAACTTGTGTATATTATCGTAGATGTGAAAATATTACTTCCGTAATTGCCGCAAGCACGATCAAAATTTTGAGAGTTATGATCTAGTGTGATTTTGTATATGGTGTTGCTGGGGTTTAGAAAAACTGAAACAGAAATCATATATACAAAGCCTAATTGAAGAACTGATCATGTTCCTCTAGAATGTGCCCTGGAGCTGATCCACAATGATCCTTTCCACCTGGAATGCATTGGCAGGAATATCAAAATTGGCAACTGTCACAATTCGGACAAGGTAAAGAAACTGACAAGGTAACAGCCTAACAATTATTAATTAATCCTGATAAAGAAACTGACAAGTTTATGTGGCATTTTTTGTGGTTAATTAGGAAGTGCTAAGGATTCCATGGTGAGAACTGAAACTTAAATTGACCCTATATTTGAGTCTTAATATTCCAGAGGCGATGAAACATAAGTCCAATGGCACCTAAAATAATTAAGTAGGTTGTAATTTCTTATGGATCAGGTTTCATAACATTATTTAATCAGTCAAAGGCCTACAGGCCTACAGTGCATCCAAAAGACACCAACACCAGGTCTTGTTCAATTTTATTCTAAAATATTTATGTATACATTTCAAAATGCATGGCCATTTTGTAGAAAATATTCCTCTAAATATAATATCCAGAATATAGTCTAAAGAGCATCTATATATTATAGTCCGCAACACATTTGTAATTCATCTCAAACACTTACTCATAACTGTTATCAGCACACACTCTTAATAGTATCCCAAGTTAATACTAGAGCTTTTGTTCTGTCAAGACCTTTGAAGCCTAGATAATGGGAAATAACATCATGTTATTGAGCTTGCCAGCCCTGTCTTTTGGCGTACTTTCATATGCCTTTGAGTCTAGTCCACTGCAAGATTTCTGCGTTGCCGATTCCACAAGCTCGGGTAAATACAAATATCTCATTCTGATTTGATTTATTAGCATTTTCAAGTTGAAAGCAAATGTATCAAACTAGTAATATGAATAGACCGGATTATTTGTTAATGGTTGCTAATTTGTGCTTTTTCTTAATTTTGCAGTAAGACTGAATGGACTAGCCTGCAAGAACTCTGCATCAGTCACTGCCAATCGTTTCAACTTTCCAAACGGTGATAATTAATGGTTTGTTTTAAGTGCCAAACAGCTTTCCGGTATGTGACATTCCTATTGTGGATCGTTTCCGCGATAAAGAGTACAAGAAAATTTTCAACACTTGGTGGTTGTCCATGCTCTAAGACACACCATGTTGCAAGATTAACGAGGGATTTTGTGTGTTGGCATGATTTGTAACACTTTTTGCATTGCGTTCTTTGGAATGCACTTACTGCAAATGGTTTTTGGGTATTAGGCTATGTCCTTCATGCAACACTATTTTGTAAACACACTCCGTTAGTCGTTTATAAATTATTGTTTATGTATTATTCCCTAATGTAATATACTGATTTATTGTATGATTATAATATACGGTTATATTATGTATCATTCATATTTAACTTGTGTAAGTACGTAACTTACGTAAGTAGTAGTTGAACAAATAAGAGAAAAAAGACTCATATCGATCAACTATAAAAAAATCCCTGGTTGTACAAGTAAATATTTGAGTTTTGTTGGTTTGTGTTACGAACAAACGTGTAAGTTGCGAAATATTAAGTTCCGGTGTTAATGACAGATCGTATTTCTATTACAAATAAAATAGCAGAACGTCATGTGATATTTTTTTAAAATTCTTTTTAGAAGTATTTTCTGCCAATAATATACAAATGCGCAATGTACATCCGCTAAGCTACTGTAATATGATGACATATAGATGTATCCTGATATATTGTGCATGCAATGTATTTAATATGGTCCACAATTTTATTGGACGTAATTGGGATCGTGTTGACAATTTCCCACAAAAATAACCGAACCGAAAAAGGTTGAAAATGCAGTAATAAAAATACTATTACAAAGAGTTCGATCCCCAAGAATTATTTAATCAAGCATAATTCTGGTAATCAGAATCCAAAAGGTTCTAGGTACTAGTTAAACACCTGCTAATATGTTAACATACAATTAAGTCATAATAACAAGATTACAAATAAGCCACATACGTCACACAAAATAAGTTAGGCAAAATATTTGATGATATTGGAGTTCTGTGGATTAATCTCCAATTAATGCCTTACTTCATAGTTTTACCCAAAAACACCTAATACGTGTTTTCATTCGGCGAGGATGCTCATAACAAATTCTACCCTCTCCTCGACGTCCATGCTAAAGAAAAGATCCACGTACGACTGTGACGTGACGATTTTCTTTGCTGCCCTGACACGTGCAGTCATACTAAAATCCGGCAACTCTTTCAATGCCGAGAAAACCAGATTTACTGATGGATCCACTTCTTTCAAAGAGCGAATGGCAGTAGAAAGGTCACCAATAGCTGTTTTTGTTTCAGCTAGTGCGCCAATAAGGGAGATTATCATCTCATCTTCAACACAAGCCGAACGACCCTTTCTTTTCTTTACTCCAAATGACTTCCAAGGGCCTCCACCTTCAGAAGTGGGAGTTGCTGATGATGTCTCTCCTGTTTTGCCAATTAAATCATCTAGACCCGTTGCAGTTTGAACTGATGGAGTTGGTGGTAGGTTTATGGGATTGTTGTACACGCGTTGGCATGCAGAACCGCCGTCAACAGCATGATCACCTGTCCCCTTGTAATTCTCAAACATGAGATCCCAATCTTCATAATAGGGGAAAGATTTTAGCTTCATTTTCTCCAACTCCGGATTGGTCTGTAGGATTTATAAATGAGCCAAATTTCATGTTAGCAACTAATTAATGCCATAATGAATCAGTTTCAAAAAAGTAAGGAAATATATTTTATAACCAATGTATTTATTTATTACCTTTACAGTAGCTTCCCAAATTGGAGTTCCAATTATGGTTATAGTGAAGTTGGTTGCATGTAGACCAATCTCATTTTGCCCACTCCTACCAAACAACTTCGACAAAGTGCCGTAATCTTTTCTCCATACGGACATTTTCGAGATGACATGTGGGTTACCTACAACGTCACTTGAAGGTATCATTGTACGGATCCTATGTGCAACTTGGTTGTTAAACCCCGGACGCCATCCATTTCCAGCCTGCCAACCTTCGACTATGAGGTCTTTTACAACATGAATCAAGGCTTCCTCCCCGCCCGAGTCCAGAACTTACGACTCCTTTTGTTTCCTGATATCGTATTGTTCGTTGTGCGCACACTGCAACTAGAGGTATCCATAATCCAATCTATGAAGGAAAAAAATCAATAAATGATTTGTGGTTATTTTGTGGAGAACAAAGTAGACAACATATTTATAATCACAAGTATTAAGTAATAATAAAGCAATATATCCAAGGTCATTTTGCATGTACAGGCAAAACACCATGAGTAGAAAAAAAAATATCAATGGAGTTATACATGCATTAGTCAATAGCTGAATTATAAATAAACATACTGCCGTAGTAATCAAATTAAATTGTTCAAAAAAAAAAATTCAACCTTGCAAATATATTTAATAGCAAAATCTTAATACTGCCAATCCTAAAAAGATAATGATTCAGCAACCCAGAATCAAATACAATAGTAGACATACTAAAGAAATTTAACAAGTTACTAATAGCCATTACAGGAGTTTGAAATATTTAAAATAACTTGAAAGAAACAGTGAACAACAGATCATTGATTCGTCTCCTAACGCCTCAAACGCCAATTATTGAACATAATGCCAGCCATGTTATCGCGCCACCCTTGCCATACTGGAGAAGAGGTAATGGTCTCAATGTAATCATTGTCATCAGGGGGTGCAAATTGAAGAGGTACACCACTTGCTTCAAGAGGGTCCACGGGCATAGTTAACTGGATATAGTTATGCAACAATGCACATGCCAACACGATATTGCATTTAGAGTCGACGGAGAAATGAGTTGGGTGTTCTAGTATTGGCCAACGCATCTTCAACAACCCAAAAGCACACTCGATCACATTGCGTGCTCTACTATGTTTCATATTGAAGAATTCTTCACGATCTCTAGGGCGATTGCGACCGTTTGACCACTCATTCAAGTGATATCTCTTACCCTTGTAAGGCGTTAGAAAACCCTCACCGTTTTGATACCCTAGATCACGTAAGTAATAGTTCCCTGTTGAAGAATTTTAGTTTGTTATAAGAAGCCTGGGAATAACCTTCAAAATATTCTTTATATAATTCCATTATGTAAACAGCGTACCGGTTGGAACTTTTAGACCATGCTCCCTCACTAAAGCTTCACGCAGCACCGTACTATCTGCTATTGGACCTTCCCAACCAGCCAAAACATAAATAAATTTTTTGTTTATGTCGCATACGCCTAGCATGTTGGTTGTAGCTATACCCTTCCTTCCAATATAACGATCCTTATCGATTAATGGAAGGCGTAAGTCAACATGGGTCCCGTCTAGTGCTCCTAGGCATCCCTAATAAGTATTTTAATAGACAGAAATGGCAGGTTAGTTACTTATACTTGAAGGAAAAAAGAAAGGATTTTTTTTATATTTTATTTCAAGGGCTATTGCTAGAGGGTTAATATTGTTTACCGAAAAAGATTTCCACCGTTCATCTGTAGAATCTGTGGGTATGGGAGTAGGCTTAACCCAAAGATGGTCCGATATCTTGAACAAAGCGTCCATTGTTTTGTGGAAATAATGACTCACGGTCTGGCCGAAACTTTTGAAATCGAACCGAACCACTCGATTTTTGTGATGGTGGGATAGCGTTTGCAAGAACAAAGTGTCATCTCTTGAACATTCACATATTTTGAGCTTTTTAAACCCCCTCAATGTTCTAATAGATAGCACAATTTGTGGAAACTATTCCTATCCATGCGTAAGATGTTAATGCAATCTTGGTCATTTATGTTGATTAGGTCTTGCATATGAGTGATTTGTCTTGGAAGTCTACCAAGCATGCTATATTTATAACCCCTTTTACGTTTATTAGAATTCGCAATGCGTCTCCTAGCTAGGAAGTAAGTCAATGAGATCATAATAAGTCTAAGCCTGAACAAATGTAATTGGGCGGCAGCAAGGATCATCGCATGAGTCTGCCAATCCATCCTACGAACAAGTGACCTTTTTGTTATCAACAACAAGGGTTAATTTAGGCTTCAGCACCATATGCAAGCTAGATTTTAGTGGACATTATGTTACTAAATATCTGAATGTAAACTCATATATATACATGTTCCACTTGAACTAACACACACACACCACAACTTAAGAATTCAACTAACAACAACATATATTATCGAATACAATTACGCACATACATGAACTAGTGTGATTATCAATTTTAAATAATTTAGTAGATTATCCAGCCAAAAAGATTTGTACAAATTATATTTCAACATCATTTGGATCCAAATAAAGCCTCTTGCAACTTGCATAACAAAAGAACACATATTAAACCACACAAGTAAGTTTACTTAGATCGTATAACTGAATTTCCTTTTGCCAGAAATGCATACCTGTATAGTATTCAAACGCAACGAGCTAACATCACCGACAAAGTATGCCACCAAGGTTCGGAAAAAGAATCCCGAAAATGAAAAGTAATTAGTATAAATAAATTTAAACAGCCACCATTTTCAGATTTATGAACTACCTCAAAAACTATTATAGCAAATGAAGGACAAATCATCTTGAATTACCTAATCTACTGTGAACCGTGGCTGTATCAATAGCCGAATTTGCCATGAAACGTGGTTGTATATTAGAACCAAGTGAAGCCCAAAATACTTTACTATGTTTGGTTGCTAAAGAAGAGTAATGTGCACTGATTCAGACAAGAAAAAAACGATTCATAGGTAATGAAGTACCTTAGACGAAACAAAATGCTTCTGGAATTCGGTCATCGATTTGTCCAAAAGCCACGAACCAAATTGCAAGAAGAACAAAGATTGGTGTTAGGGTAAGTAACCGCAGTAACAAATCAAAGAATGCCCAGTATAATTAGTACTAAAATTGGAAGGAACTTGTTTACCTGTTGTTGCGCTGGGCTGTGATTCGTGATTTAGGGTTTCAGATGTCTCCACTGATTTGAGGGGGAAATGTGTTTCCTGAATTAGTGTGGGAAGGGGTAGTGTTGGTACTAGCTATCAAATATTAGGGGCGTAAGAGACAATTCGCAGAGGCAAAAAAAATATTGTTGAGCCCACATTAATAAAACGACCTTGGGAAGGCTGATTAGGAAGAGGGGTTATACCGGGGTTGGACAGATTCAACCGGGTCGACCCAAGATTGAGCATGATTAACCAAAGCTATTTTCATTACTGTTTAACCCACATTGAAGCCCATATTAACCCCTAATATAATCAACCAAACGAGCTCGTGGTGTCGTGGGTTAGAAATCAGTATGGTATGATAGAGTTTTGCACTAAAATGGCCACCTTATGTTAACCGGCCACTTGCGCACACTAGTGAAATTTTATTCTTTACACATGAGTATTATTTTGCAATTTATAATCCAAACAATTATTCTTGTAAGTTTATTTATATGAATATGTGAGGTTATGGAATGTGCCTAATTTGGAGCAAGTATTCTGCCCTTATTTCCAGTAATAATTACGTTTATTTGTGTTTACGTGTTTTTGTTATATAGTTGCAATGATCGATTGACCTGCTTTTGCTTACCAGTTCATCTCTACTTTTTTTTTAACAGTAGTTCATCTCTACTACTTGGGGAAAACATGTTTGGAAAATCAAATTATATAAGGCAATAAGTAATTATTAGTTTTATGTACATTAATTATTGTTGGTGACTTCTTTGGAATTTTCAACTCCTTCTTCGCACTCTAGCTTTTGGAAAAAGCGATTCAAATGTTCATCACGTTTATGAGTTTGATTTGTAAGATTCTCAATGGCTCTTGCAAGCGCTGCAACTTTCTCTTCTAATGAGGATGCTTGATCATCTTCTTTAGCTTCATCTATTGCCCCCGGTGCGAGTGTATCTCTCATCATCGTTTGCGAAGAGCCCCCGCTTGTTGCCCCCATTGACTTGTCCATTGTTGAGCAACACTGAATTCTTGTGAGTTCAAATTTGATACTTGTTGAAAAAAAGATGAGAGGTCCAGATTGTCCCACTGGGCGTGCCAATTTTGTAACGACAAATTCTTGATCTCTGAAATTAAAAGACAAGAAAATATTACAAAATAAATTTGAATAAATTTAAAGTACAATTTGTGATTCAATCTCTATTTGATCCTTTGATTCTTTTCTCAAACAAATGATTTTGAAATTTGGTTGACGTGAGTGGATTTGATTTTGATCTCTTCCAAGTGTATTTGAGTTGAGCGTTAATCCAATGGTTTTTGAGCTTGATCTTGAATTAATAATCTACTTGACTTGATCTTCGCGACGAACACTTTGATCTTCGTCTTGACCTCTTGAATGTCAATCTTCTTTAGATGAATCTTGATATTCAAAATACTTGGATATTTGATAACGTTGATTTGAGGGCTTGACGGCTTGATCTTGGATCGAATGAAAAATTTGATTTGGAATTCGATTTGAAGGTTTGATGAACGATGTGAATTTGGTTTGGATTTCCCGGATATGTTGAAGATTTGATCTTCCTGGCAGAGACGCGATCTTTAAAGACGGTTTTTTGGATGAACTTGAGGCTTGATGACGGATTGAAAGGAGTTCTTAACGAAGAACACCTTGAAGATTGTTGAAGAATACCTTTGAAGATTGATGAACTTGTTGGAGATGATTTTTTGAACTTCCTTGTTCTGAATTTTAAAAGGTTGAATTGTGTTTTTTGTTCTTCAAGAGCACCTCTATTTATAGTTGTAGAGTGAATCTCAATCAGAATCTCCTGATGAGATGAACGGCTGTGATCGCGTCTACGATTTCCTGATATGAAAGACTTGATCTAGATGAATATTCTTGATATCTCTTGAATATTGAGTCTTAGAGGAGAAGACTTTCCTTGTCTTGACATTTGATGAATATATTTATTTAACCCTTTAAAATATTAGGATTAAATAATATATACATTTATTTTCTTTTTCTTGCTTTACAAGACTTGTCATTATTTAATTAATTGGATAATTTAACTCCAATTAATAAATAAGACATTATTTAATTTATCCATCATATATATTAACATCAATAAATTTAACTACTTTACTTTGGAGATAATTTTGTTATAAATCCAAAATAAAATAAAAAATTAAATTGATTATTAATACATTACTTTCCACGTGTTGTCATTTAATTAGACACAAATTTTACGTGTCTACAAGCCTGACATCATTAGAGATTAGGAGATTTTTTAGTACATACGAAAGGTGGCTAATTTATCACGTCAACGCGTAAATAAAACAACCATCAATAGAAAGAGGCTTGCATAGAGGTTATTGGTATTTTGTTTATGAAATACACACATCTGATATTAATGAAATCCATCTCTTAGATACATTTTACTTAATTTATTTTACAACCTTATATATCAACCAATGAAGCAATCAATCAATTAAATTGTTTCTTAATTAGTTTAGCTTTAGTTAATTAGTCTCTTCATCTACAAACCTTAGTTAATTAGTAGTTAATCTTTATTCTGCGTTCTAGTTTAGATCATTAGAGTAATAAGTAGTTACTTAATCTTTCGGTTTCCTTTTTAAATAATCAAAGGAAACATCATTCAGAGTTCAACAATATAATTGCTAAAGTTCATATACGTACTCTCAGAGGATTCAATACTTGGTCAGTTATACTTACTTACCACTTTATTATTACTTGATTCGTATACTTGTGATTTGTGTGCATTTATCCAATTTATAACGCATAAGAGTAGTTTACGCACACATCAATTTGTCAAAGGAGTATATCAGTTAATTTTCCAATTACATGTGCCAAATTATATGCATAAATCATTATGTGAATTTAAATTAGTCTTTCGATTATATGCAAGTATAAAAACATGATTACATGTTGAGCATGCTTATATGATTTGTGAAAAATTACAATTGAACCCGTGAAGAATACAAAATCGTACGTGCCCCTACATGTACTTCAAATAATTATAAGTATTGAGACTTGTGAATTATTTGAAGAAAATTCAAAGTGGGAATACATATATGGACAATTCTGTCATAGAAGAGTGGAGTGTAAGCGGACTTGTCCCTCAAGTGATCTAGGAATATTTGTATAATTATTTGAGTTGAGAATTTTTGACAAATCTAAATTGAAATAATTGTGTGAATTATATGTTTAGATATGGCTGGTGGAAGCTCTACCTAGGGGTGGGTTCGGGTAGGGTTTTTTCGGGTATCGAGTAGTTCGGGTAGGGTACCCGTATATTCGGGTAGGGTAAAACCCCTACCCGATACCCTATCAAAGTTTGGGGTACCCGATTAAAATCGGGTACCCTAACATTCGGGTACCCCAAACTTTGGGTTTGGGGTACCCTAATTGCATCCAGTGGCCGAGAATGGCCATTGGATGACAGTGTTACCCGATACCAGACAAGTAGGGTACCCTACCCCAAACTTTGGGGTAGGGTACCCCAAACTTCGAGTAGGGTACCCCAAACTTTTGTGTACCCGAAATTTGTCCAGGAGCCTGAAAAAAAAAAGAAAAACAAGTATGTATAATAGGGTAATCGGGTATTGGGTACCCTATCTTTTTGAAAACTCCTACCCGAACTCGTACCCGAAATACCCTATTTGGTTAGGGTACCCGAATTTCCAGATACAGTTTGGTTATTTATACCCAAAATTAGGGTATTACCCGACCGGGTCGGATAGGGTACCCAAATTTCGAGTATGATTACCCACCCCTAGCTCTACAAACAATCCTGCGAACATCGAGACTTCCTCAAATGTTGGCTACAATGAGGTCGTTATGCTGAACCAAAGAGCTAGCGACACTCTCATCTTGAGAAATCAAAAAAGTTCAAGGGTTCTAACTTCAGACGTTGGCAACAAAATATTCTTCTTTTGACTACCTTGAACTTGACTAAGTTCAAGTTTCTTAAGGATGGGAAACTGAATGAGGATTTTGAGGATCCCCAATCAGTTGCAGCCGTGGAGACATGGTCCAATGGTGACTACCTCTATAGTAACTATGTGTTGAACTCTCCAGTCGATGCACGTTTTAATGTGTATTCCCTAAAGGAGACCGTAAGGGATCTTTGGGAATCATTAGAGATAAAGTACAAAGCTAACAATGCTGGTGCAAAGAAATTTATAGTCGGACAATTCCATGCTACCAAATGGTGGATAGGAAGAGTGTAGTGGAGCAGTGTAAAGAGTTGCAGCTGATATTTCATGATCTTACTACTGAATGGATGCACTTGCCTGAACCTTTTGAAGTTGCAATGGTGATCGAAAAACTGCTACCTTTTTAGAAGGACTTCAAAAGCTACCTTAAGCACAAGCAAAAATAGATAGTGCTTGAGGATCTTATCTGAAGGTTGCGCATCGAACAAGACAACTGAAAGGTTGATAGAAACCAAACAACACAGTTTCCAAAGCCCATGTGGTCAAGACTAGGGAAAGCTCTCTTGGGCAAAAAAGAAAGCATTCAAATGTTTTCAAAGGCAAAGCCCAAATGGAAAAGTTATGTGGTTCTTATATGTTTTCTCAACTATAAAAGGAGGCATTAAGTCTTGTGAAAAAAGCAAAAAAAAATTTAGAATTTCATAGCATATTATTTTATGAGTTCTGCAAAGTATCACGAGAATTCGATTAGAATAGTTCTTAGCTTGAAGGCTCTTCCACCGCGAGGGACGTTGTACCTTGGGAGGTCGTTACCATTGAGGGTACGAAGCTGAGCTGACAAATTGATCTTAATGGGTGGGCGTTAAAACTTTTGACTCGTCCAATCCACTCCAATGATTTTTCTAACAGTTGCTGAGAGGTTGATTTTATTTCTTTGTTGTATTTCAATTCTTATATCAATACATGTTATATGAAATTGTCGTTTAGATAACTTGCTTGTTCTTGATACGTGTTCTGAAAATATTTCTGAGTTCATCATATGTTTTACACGCAAAACCAACATAATATATTGCATGTTTATATCACACAATGGCATTGTTTTGGGAAGTTTCTGAAATGCCATCTGCCATCAGCACATGCAAGATTGAATAACTCATTGTCCTTTTTTCATGAATTCGCTTAGAAGTTATATTAGTCTACATGTGAAGTTCATTGAAATATTAGTTGATATATGTGATATAGAGTACACAAACGCGATACGACGTGGACATGATGACACATATATAGTTGAATCTGGAAATAAGGAAAAGCTAGAGGAAGAGGAATTAGGGTTAGAGGAATAGGAAATTGAACAACAAGAGCGAGAATATCACGTGAAAATTTTAGGACCGTGGATTGACACAACACTTTTTGAGAGTTAAGCTGGAATTGTCTTAACTCTATTTTAATCTTCTTGATAATAATAATGTGCAGCGGAAGTAAGAACACAAGAAGATATAATTTTAAGAAGTTTTCAATATTATTAAAAACTTCCGAGCCTTAGGCGAAATAACCATAAAGGTTTTATCAAAAACATTCCTCACAACAATTCACTCACGCTCTTTGTTGATCGGACTCAACGAAGCAGACAAGTAAGAACTACTTAACTTCTATGAACTAGACTTAAGCAGCTGATACAAAAACTTCGCAAAACAAAATGGAGACAATACAAAGAATAATTAATCTCTTAGATTATTAGCACGATTGTCTTGTCTTCATCTTGATGAACTTCACATCTTTATAGATTTCTTGAGTCTTGAACGCCAAGATGTGTTGTTCACAGTTTTGGTAACTCTTGTTGTTTCCTTGTTGAAGATTGCCTTCTTTGTGAACTTCCTATCTTTCCAGAATATGTGTTTTCTTCATTACTGATTTAGCAAGGTAACACATCTTCTTTAATTCGGAGAATCCTGGAAAGAATCGCGTCGCAAAGAACAGCTCAATTGTTTCCTTCTTTTGAAAGCGTGTGAGTTGACTATTCAACTTTGCTTGAATTATGGAAACTTCAAGTAAGGAATCTTCCAAAGCTCTTCCTTATGTTTAAGATACTTTCCTGGACATAAACATAAACAACCACAACCGTGGAACTTGATTAATAAGTGAATAAAGGCAAAACATAATTTTGGCAACTAAAGAACAGTTTTCGCACAAGCTCTCGGCTTTCAATGTTATCCTCAATGTTAACTCAACATCGTCTAACATTTCACTGTCTAACATTGATTCCAGAAAGCCTGCACTTTCAATCTCCCCCTTTTTGCCTTTCTTCACAAAACCAATACCTGTTCCAATCAAGTCTTATATCCAGAAAGTTATAATCCATAAGAAACAAATTAAACTACTGGACTGCTCCCCCTTAACACAAGATATCATAATCAAAGTTAAATTAACCAAGACAAGCATTAAGGTCATCACTACATTCACATATGTACACACGTTCAGACCTCAACATTCATCAATGTTGCCTCAACATTGAAACGAGTAAGTTTCCTGCATAAAGGTAAACAAGACAAATAGTTCAACATGCTCCTTCATAAGAAATAACAATTAAGGTTAGTTTGAGCAGTTCAACAGCAGTACTTAGAGTTACAGGCCATAGCTAAAATATCAAGGACATGTCCCTTGATCAAATAAAACTAAAATGTACCAACAGTTCAAAAATATTAGCAGTTCAAAGAAACAGAACAAAAACTAGAAGACTAGAATTAAAATTGGAACTACTCTCCCCCTTTTTGTGAAGAAGGGAGTTCTTCCAAGTTTTTCACAATGTCCTCCAGTTCTTTGAGGTGTTCTTTCCTCTCCTCAATCTCCCTCTGAGTGTCAGCAATCTGCCCCCTATACCAGTTCAGCATATGATCCACAAAAGTTGAAGTAATAATCAAGCAATCCTCTTCTTTGGACATTGGCACTGAAGTTCCAGCAAACTCCTGAGCCTTCTTCTTTTCAGCCCTTGGTCTCACCACTCCTTTTGGGTTCCATGGAATGTCTCTCACCCTTGATCCAGACAAGTAGCTTGGGAGAATTGTTAATTCAGAATCATTTTTCCTCCATCCCACAGTGACACTTGTCTTCAATCCTTGACTGCCAAGGATTTTGCAGATGAGTGAGGGATAGGGTAGCATCCCATTCTTCCTTCCAGCAACTTCAGACATAGACTTCACAATTCTCTCCCCCCATATTTACAGCTAGCCCATTCTTGATTTTGTACACCAAGATTGCTGATTCCTTGGTAAGTACAGTCACATTCTTGCTTGGTAGCTAGTTGAAACAAGCTATCTTGTGTAAGACAACACTCAGGGAGGTGAGTTTTGTGGTTGGCAGAGCATCCCTCCAGATTTTGACCAACCCTCCATTCAAGTCCTCAATTACATCATCATAATAGGGGTCCTCAGATTCATCAGCAGTAGGGAAGCCACAGATCTTGTTGATGGTGTAGGGGTCAATGTTGAAGATTCTCCCCCTCACCCAAGCCTTTCCAAATTTTGGAGATCTGTAGTCCCTGATCCATTTCGAGAGATTAAGGTAGAACTCCATGACAATCTCAGGAGCATAGTCACTCAGCTCCATCACTGACTGTTGCAGCCCTCTTGCCTCAAGTAGGTCCATCACCTTGTTCTCTTTGAAACTGGCCATCTCAATAGCTCTTTCAGTGTGAATCTCCCTTCGTTTGAAGGAATCCCACTTCTTCTCCAACTCTTGAGAGAGATAGTAGGGAGAATAGCAGTTCTCCTCCTCCTCAGGGTAGAACACATACAGCCCATCAGTATACTCCTCTGTTCCTGATGTTGCCCCAACATCAGCAGCAACATCCTGCTCCTCCTCGGTCTCCTCTTCCTTCTCCTCTTCTTCTTCCTCATCCTCAACATTTACTACCTCAGTTTCCTCTTCCATTACTTGCTTGCCTTTCCTCTTTCTCTCAGCAGCAGCATCAGCCTTCTTCTCTTCCTCAACTTTCTTCTCATCCTCAGCAGCCCTCTTCCTAGCTGATCTCTCAGCCAGTCTTTTCCTGGCCTCAGCCCTAGCCTTAGCAGACTTAGACATATTTTTCAATTTCTCCCCATTGCCCTTTCTCTTTTTCTTTTGAGCCTTAATCCACTTCCTCACCATCTTGTCAACAGACACATCCGCAGATATCTCCACAGATTTTTCAACAGAGCCACTTCCCTCCACCTCAACAGGTATATCAGCATCAAATTTAGGGATGGGTTCAGCAGTGTTTACCTCAGTTTCAGGCTCATTGGTGATGGGAGTGGTTGGTTCCACTGTTGGATCAACATTGGAGGTCGATTCTCCCTGTTTGGTCTTCTTTCCTCGTCGCACATAGGGAATCGCCTTCCTCTTAGCAGCAACAGGAACCTCAACTATTTTTGCAGCAGCACCTCTAGTATGTGAGCGAGTGCGTGCGGCAGTGGGTTCACTTCCTAGAGCAACATCTGCAAGAGTTTGCATGGGAGACTTGCTTGCCATTGTTAGTAGAGAGGTTTTGAGAGAATTTGCAGAGAGAAAAACGGGAGAATTTGAGAGTTGAGAGAGTAAATTTGCAGTTTATGCACAAATAATAACCTAGCAAGCAAAAATAAGGAAAATAGGGTTTTGAATTTTGAATAAATCATGAATTAAGGAAAGAGAATGAATGTTAATGGGCAGTTACCAAATTTGAACCAAGTAAAACTTTCCCACTATGTTTTCCCGCGCACATTCTTTGATATTTAATTAACAGTTAACCAGAGAGGTTTTCAGAAAACTGAAAACTTATAAGTTCCTATTTTCAATGTTGACTTGCCACTGTGCACAATGTTGGGATAACATTTGATAACATTCAAAACCGAAGGTGGAGGTACATGCTTCACCAAGGCAAATTCATGTGAGAGTTTGAGATACATCCAAAAATACATCTGAAACTTAACCAATATAGCAAGTGAGTACCTTAGACATATTGTTTAGATCAAAATCATGAGTAAGAAACATAGATAACAAGAAACACATAGAGATAAGAAGTTATGAATTCAAGGAACAATTCACTTCCACAACATAGAAAGTCATAGAACAGTGTGTCACCTGCAATATGTCACCCAAATTGTATGCCTCAACACATGAATTATACTCCCCCTAAGCCTAGACCGACACAACTCACAAACAAGAAAGAAAACAATGCAGTTCTATATGAATGCAACAATGTAATGTCAAATAGGCATATGGTAAACACAAATGAAAAACACTTCAAACCAGTACAGCACACATCTCTTTATAATCTTTATTTTCATAACTCATCTGAAAAAAAACTGAAGGTTGCTAAACACAAAGCTAATGTCACAACTGAATGAGGGCAGCCTGAACTCCACACACCCCAGTAACAACATTAACAGCAGCAAGTTAGGCAAGTACAAAGGCCTTGAATGTTGGCAATTCATTTATCATGCACCCCAACACCCCAATTCCTCATGCATACTTGTTTACCAACCTGCATTCAAGAGAATCACCAAGTGATCAGTGCTACTAAATGTAAGAAATCGAAACCTCAAACACCCTAGTAGAAAGGATCACCCTCATGTGTTCCTTGGTCAAACAAACAGAGACATGTAAATAAGCACAACTGAGTAACACTGAAGCTGTCAACATCATGCACCCCAGCTTCTCCACATGTCCTGTACACCTTCCATATGAATAAGACACAACTGAATAGACATCAAAGTAGTGAACTTTGTGTACCCCAGCTTCTTCATATGTTAGACAATCACAACCTCAGACAAACAGAAGAGTTTTATTAACTTTTTCAAAACAAAGATGTGAGAATGATAACTGGAAAGAGTTGTTCATCAAAGAGTTAAACCATACAAACCAAGTATGACAAAACAAGGATGAAATGAGACTCACAGGGAAATAAACTCAACAAAAGAATAACAACAGAGTACCTACTACACCACAACCAATATACCAGTGCTAGTCAGTGGTGTTATGACAACACAGGTTCCCTCAACATTTTCACATATTGCACATGCCAAGAGATTTCCTCAAACTGAAGAATCTCTCACTATCTAAAGGTTTTGTAAACATATTAGCTAGCTGATTTGTTGTCTCAATATGTTCAATGTTGATTACTTTGCCCTCTACCATATCTCTTAGGAAATGATGCCTTATGTCAATATGCTTAGTTCTAGAATGTTGGACAGGATTCCTAGAGATACTTATGGCACTTAGATTGTCACAGAACATGAGAAGTGTATCACTATCTAGCCCATAATCTGAAAGCATGTGTTTGCGCCACACAAGTTGGGTAACACAGCTGCCAGCTGCTACATATTCCGATTCAGCAGTTGATAATGAAACACAGTTCTGCTTCTTGCTATACCAAGAGACCAAATTATTCCCCAAATAAAAATAGCCCCCACTTGTGGATTTCCTGTCATCCACATCACCTGCCCAGTCAGAGTCACTGAAACCAACCAAGTTAGTGTTAGTGTCATAAGAGTACCAAATGCCTAAAGGTGAAGTTCCAGAGATATATCTAAGAATCCTCTTCACAGCAATCAAGTGAGACTGATTTGGATCAGCTTGGTACCTAGCACAAACACATACTGAAAACATGATGTCAGGTCTAGAGGCAGAGAGATATAGCAAACTACCAATCATGGATCTGTACAATGTTGGGTCAACATTGCTACCAGTGCCATCTTTGGTTATCTTCACTGAAGAGGACATAGGAGTTCTGCAAGGCTTGGACTCTTGTAGCTCAAATCTCTTCAATAGATTCCTTGCATACTTCTCCTGGTTCAGGAAGATACCATTCTCCAGCTGCTTGACTTGTAGTCCCAGAAAGTAGTTAAGCTCACCAATCATGCTCATCTCAAATGTTCCTGTCATAGACTCAACAAATTTGTCCAAAGTAGACTTGTTAGTAGAGCCAAATACTATATCATCCACATATATTTGAGCAATGCATATATCAGAGCTTTTTCTAAGGACAAACAATGTTCTATCTCCATCTCCTCTATTGAAACCTAGGCCTAACAGAAAATCAGTTAGCCTCTCATACCAAGCTCTAGGGGCCTGTTTTAAGCCATACAAAGCCTTTTCAAGTTTGTACACATGGTCAGGATGTTTAGGGTCAGCAAAGCCTTTAGGTTGTTCGACATAAACCTCTTTGTCAATTAAACCATTCAGATAGGCACCTTTAACATCCATTTGGTAAAGTTTAATCCTAAGACAACAAGCAATAGCAAGGAGTAATCTAATTGATTCTATCCTAGCCACTGGAGCAAAAGTCTCATAAAAATCTATACCTTCTACCTGAGTATAACCTTGTGCAACCAACCTAGCTTTGTTCCTCATAATTACATTATTCTCATTAGTTTTATTTTTGAAAATCCATTTTGTACCTATTACATTCACATGTGATGGCCTAGGTACTAGATTCCAAACTTTATTTTTGGTGAATTGTAAGAGTTCCTCTTGCATGGCATTAATCCAGTAACTATCCTTAAGAGCTTCAGTTACATTTTTAGGTTCAATGGAGGACAGAAAACAAGATGCATTTTCAACAGAACATGAAGAAGACATACAAACACACAACTTAGCCATAAGCTTGTAATTTACCCTTTCTTTGTTGCGTGTTCTAACTCTTTCAGTAATTTGACCAATTACTTGAGAGGCTGGATGATCTCTTTGTATTCTAAGAGGGGGATCTCTTCTGGATACTAGAACCACTTCATCTTCAGAATCTGACAACACAGATGTTGGCCTAACATTGGGGGTTTCTGGTGTTAAGTCAACATTTGTTCCAGTTTCTAGTTCAGCATCTCCAGCGTCTGTGTTCAATGTTGAGTCCAATGTTGGAATAACATCTGAACCAGTGACTTCTTCAGTACCTGCAGAAAAAGTTAAGTCATCAAATATGACATTCACTGATTCTTGAACAGTATGCAATCTTGGATTGTAGACCCTGAAAGCAGCACTATTAGGAGAATATCCAACAAATATACACTTTTCACTTTTGGGATCAAATTTGCTCAAATAGTCTCTATCTTTTAGCAAATAGCAGTTAATACAAAATTCATGAAAGTGTGCTACTGTTGGTTTTGAACCCTTCAAGATTTCATAAGGTGTCATAGTAGTACCAGGTCTAAGATAAACTCTATTACTAATATGACATGCAGTATTCAAAGCTTCAGCCCAGAGTTTTTTAGATAGGTTTTTAGAATTCAACATAACTCTAGCCATCTCTTGAAGTGTTCTATTCTTCCTCTCAGCAATCCCATTTTGCTGAGGTGTCTTAGGTGCTGAAAACTCATGGAAAATGCCTTTAGATTCACAGAAATTAGCAAAGCTAACATTTTCAAATTCTCTTCCATGGTCAGACCTAATTCTTCCTACAGAAGTGCCATAAATATTCTTAATACTAGCATGCAGAATCTTGAATGTGTTGAATGCCTCTGATTTTTCTTTCAAAAATTTAATCCATGTATATCTTGAAAAATCATCAACAATAACAAAAGCATACTTCTTACCATTCAGGCTACTAACCTCAATATGACCCATGAGATCTATATGTAGCAATTCAAAGCACTTATTAGTTCTAGGGTTAGTACTCTGTACCTGAAGTGGTGGATGAACAACTTTTGTTTGTTTACCTTTCAGGCAGTCTTCACACACAATTTTACATGGGCTAGTCAACTTAGGCATTCCTCTTACAGCTTCTAACTTCTGTAGTTTCTCCAAATTCCTATAGTGCACATATCCTAACTTCTTGTGCCACATGACAGATTCATCTACCTTGGCATGGTAGCATTCTGCTTCATCTTGAGCAAGATAGCAGTTATCCTTTGATCTTGTACCTATCATGACACAGACATTGTCACTATTAAACACTTCACATGAACTTTTATCAAAAGTAACTAGCAAGTTATCATCACAAAGTTGACTTATGCTAATTAAATTTGCTTTCATCCTTCAACCAACAACACATCCTTGAGTGGTGGAAACCCTTCAACATCCAGTACTCCTTTTCCGATGATTTTCCCTTTGGTGCCTCCTCCATAGGTAACTGTTCCAACAGTCAAAGGGATTACATTTTTTAGGTTGTCAATGTTTTCAGTCATGTGCCTTGAACATCCACTGTCAAAATACCACTTACCTGCAAGGTTAGAGTAAACAGCAGAAAAGACAACATTGCAAACAATTTTAACCTTAGGAGTTTTTATCTTCTCAGTCCAGGTTCTACTTTTATGTCCTTCAGATCAGAGGCTCTCCTAACATTGGTATTACAATTAATTACTGTTTTCTTCTCAATCACAATTTTATATTTTTTACAATAAGGCTTAATGTGACCAGGTTGAAAACAATATTGACAGATAAAAGTAGGCTTTTTCAGAGTATTGGAAGGGATTTCACAACTCAAGTTATTGCTATCCTTGATAAAACCAGCTTTCAAGTAGGCAGAATTAACATCTTCAGAGGGAGGTTTCTTAACATAGCCCAAACCATTTTTACCTTGATTTCCCATACTCAGCACTTCATCCAGTATATATGTAGAGGAGTTCCATTTGTTAATGGTTTGTTCAGCTTTATTTAGTTTTACCTTTACCTCTTTCAGCTCAGCCTCAGTTTTGTCAAGGTCTTTCTCATACAGTTTCAGCACCTCCTTCATGCATCCAATTTCTTCCTTCAAGCTTTTGTTGCTCTTGATGAGTTTGTGATTCTCAAGCAACAGTTTGTGGTAGATAGACTTCAGGTCTTCAATGATTTCCTCCTGGGACATTTCACCTTCAAAGAAGTATTCTTCATCTAGATCCACTGTACTATGAAAACAATCAAAGTTAGCTTCATCAAAGTAGGACGCAAGATAAGGTTCAGAATCATTATCAAATTCATCCCAATCTACAAAGAAGGCCTCATGTTCTAATGTTGGATCCTGAATGTTGGGGTAACATTGAGATCCGAAGCAGTTCAGGGAGTCTTCTGGTGTCCAGTCAATCTGAGTGAGTAGCGCAGCAGTTTGAACCTCTTCTGATTGTTCTTCAGCTTCTCCAGAACTAAAGTCATCTTCATTGAAATCATCTACACAAACCCAATAAGAATTTCCTCTTTTTCTAAGAGTGTTAGCACATTCATTAGCCATATGTCCATATCCTTTACATTCAAAACATTGAACATCTTTTAACTTGTCAGCTTCTAAAGGAGTAGGTTTTGATGCCATGTACTTCACAAACTTAGGAGGTAATTTCTTATAACCTGCGGAATTATTACTAAGATTCTTTTCTTTACCTTTTCCTTTAGAGTTCAGTTTATTGAATTTCTTAGTAATTTTCCCATAGTTTGAAGAAATTAGTTCACATTCATCATCACTTTCATTGTCAAGACTAGATCCTCTTAAAGCAACAGCCCTATGTTTGCTAGGTTGCGAGGCAAGCTCCATCTCAAATTCTCTAAGAGTAGATTAGCAAGGTTTCTAGATTCACTCATTGCAATTTTCTAGAGAGCAAATTTAGATGACAGTGTTATCATAGCTTTATAAACCATTTCTTGATTAGTCATAGCAAAACCTAGATTTTCACATTGGTTAGCAATATCAAGAATTTTTTCAAAATAACTGTCAACACTTTCATCTTCACCCATCTCAAGTTTTTCAAATTGCAAAAGCAGTTGTCTATATTTAGAATCTTTAACAGCAGAATCTTCTTCACAATGTAATTCAAGTATATCCCAAGCATTTTTGGCTTTAGTACAGTTCTGGGTTAACTTGAACATGTGATGATTAACCCAACTAAAGATAGCATTAAGAGCTTTCTCATTAGAGTTATAGAGACTTACCTCTGCTGCTGTCCAATCTGCTTCTGGTTTTGGAACTAGATCACCTTCACCATCTCTTGGTAATGTTGGAAGAGAGTATCCATTGATAACGGATTGCCACGCTCGAATATCAATAGCTTTGATGTGAGACCTCATCCTGATCTTCCAATATGCATAATTGGAGCCATCCAAAACTGGAATCCTGTTGGTATTAGGATTGACACTATCCATGGTGTTGTATCACCTCCAAACCACCAGTGTAGTCGGTGTTTGGCGCTGACGCCAATTGAAAATTTTAGGACCGTGGATTGACACAACACTTTTTGAGAGTTAAGCTGGAATTGCCTTAACTCTATTTTAATCTTCTTGATAATAATAATGTGCAGCGGAAGTAAGAACACAAGAAGATATAATTTTAAGAAGTTTTCAATATTATTAAAAACTTCCGAGCCTTAGGTGAAATAACCATAAAGGTTTTATCAAAAACGTTCCTCACAACAATTCACTCACGCTCTTTGTTAATCGGACTCAACGAAGCAGACAAGTAAGAACTTCTTAACTTCTATGAACTAGACTTAAGCAGTTGATACAAAAACTTCGCAAAACAAAATGAAGACAATACAAAGAATAATTAATCTCTTAGATTATTAGCACGATTTTCTTGTCTTCATCTTTATGAACTTCACATCTTTATAGATTTCTTGAGTCTTGAATGCCAAGATGTGTTGTTCACAGTTTTGGTAACTCTTGTTGTTTCCTTGTTGAAGATTGCCTTCTTTGTGAACTTCATATCTTTCCATAATATGTGTTTCCTTCATTACAGATTTAGCAAGGTAATACATCTTCTTTAATTCGGAGAATCCTGGAAAGAATCACGTCGCAAAGAACAGCTCACTTGTTTCCTTCTTTTGAAAGCGTGTGAGTTGACTATTCAACTTAGCTTGAATTATGGAAACTTCAAGTAAGGAATCTTCCAAAGCTCTTCCTTATGTTTAAGATACTTTCCTGGACATAAACATAAACAACCACAACCGTGGAACTTGATTAATAAGTGAATAAAGGCAAAACATAATTTTGGCAACTAAAGAACAGTTTTCGCACAAGCTCTCGGCTTTCAATGTTATCCTCAATGTTAACTCAACATCGTCTAACATTTCACTGTCTAACATTGACTCCAGAAAACTTGCACTTTCATCACGATATTCACCTTGATACACAAGGAATTGAGAATGTTGGTGCTATCCCAGAGAAGAAGACCAAAAGATGGAACGAACTCTTTATGGGTAATCGTCGACCAAAAAATAGTTGCCGTGTGAAGTATACAAAACCAGTGGATAGATTAGTACTTGAATTCACTCTTGATGATGTTCATGCAAATAGGGAGTATTGGGGACATGCTCTGTTAGGAACTGTATTAGGAATACATATGCCTTTTGAAGCAATGAGAAGATATGTAGAGGCAAGGTGGCCACATATGTCTACTGTTCATGTAGTAGATAGGGGAACTTTTGTGTTTAGGTTTGAGAATGAGGAGCAGATGATGGAGGTTTTTGGAGGGGGACCATGGATGATCAAAGGAAACTATCAAATTATGCTGAAGAAATGGGAACCATGCATGGTGCTGGATCCATCAACGCTACATGATTACCTTACTTAGGTACAATTACCAGGCATGGACCTACAATTCAGGTCTCCTAAGATGTTGGATAGAATTGTTAGTTTGATAGGCAAGCCATGCTTCATAGATAAGATGACAACAGTAAAAGAAAGGTTAGCTTACGCCAGAGTGATGGTGGATCTGCAATCAGGGGAGAGAATGATAGACAACTTGAAGCTAAAAGGACCAAATGGGGAAATCTATGAACAAAGAGTGGTGTATGAGGGAAGACCTTACCAATGCCATAAGTGTTTCAAGTTTGGACATGGAGCAAGGAACTGTATGCCAAACAAGAAGTGGGTGGTAAAGGTTACACATCAGGAGGGAGAGGCCAACAAGAAGCAAGAGGAAGATAGTACTAGCAGCATACAATCTGATAGCATACATGAATCACAAGAGAGGCACCAGAAGACGAAAGAAGGAGAGGAAAGGGTTAATGAAGAAGAGATAGAACAACAAGATAGGGAGGAAGAGAATATATTGGATATAAATGTCACACGGGAAGAAGAACAACAAAAAATCATAACAGACACCAATCCAAAAAAGACAGTGCATGAAGGAAAAGAGATTGAAGGGCAGAACACTGCTACCAGATGAACCAACAAGATTGTTCAAAATGATAAGGAGAAATCAATATCCAAAAAAGGCTGGAAGAGAGTTAGTACAAAAAAAATCAAAAAGAATTGAGAACTATAGAGCTGAGAAGAATGGGAGGAACACCCAAAGTGGAAGCGGAAGTGGATCCAAAAGGGCTCACAACCCTAATGGACAACATTAACTTCTGTGGGTGGAACTTGTGAGGGTTGAATGACCCTCTCAAGCAAGGGGCTTGGAAATAAGCCATGAGAGAGACTAGAAGTTGTTTTGGAGCCATATTGGAAATAAGACTGAAAAAAGAATCACATGATAAAATAAAAAAGAAGTTTGAGGAGATATGGGAAGAAGAGAGTAACATTGACATAGGAAAGAACTACAGGATTATGTTGGTATGGGAGGAAAATAAAATTGACATCACTGTGATCAAGAAGATATACCAACTGATACATGAGAATGTTAAGACAAAAGATAATAAAAGAGAGTTCTTGTGTACTTTTTTGTATGCACATAACAGCCCTGATGAAAGAAAACAGCTTTGGAAAGATTTAGAGGACATGGGGAATCAGATTCAAAGCCCATGGATCCTGGTGGGGTAGAATGTGGTCCTTAATCAAGAGGAAAAGTGGAATGAAGATAGAGGAGAAGGAGTGGTGGGGGATGAGCTTAAGAATGCTATGGACCGAATACAGTTAAGGGATAACCAATATTGTGGACCAAAATTCACTTGGACAAATGGTCGTACTTACTGTAAATTGGATAGAGTGCTAGTGAATGAAGCTTAGCTTATGAATAAGCATGACTCTAGCGTGATATTCCTCCCTGCTGGAGTTTCAGATCATGCAATGGGGTGTGTCAAGCTGCACATGCAGAATATCAAGAGAAATATACCTTTTAGATTTAAAAACATTTGGGCTCCGGATAAAGAGTTGGTGGAGAAAGCTTGGAACATAAATGTATATGGATGCAAGATGTACCAACTGGTGGTTAAAATGAGAGGAGTTAAGGAGGAGATGAAGAAGCTTAACGTTAGGAAGTTCCAAGACCTGGAGAATAAAGTGGAAGAAAGGCTTAGAGAGCTACTAGAGAAACAGGAAGTTGTCCTGCATAACCCTAAGAACAGAGAAGCTCAACAGGAGATCATGAACTTAGAGGGAATTATGAGGAAACTACGAGGAATCTGATGGGCCAAATCACTCAAGCAGCAAAAATGGACTTGTTAAGAGACGAGTACTCATGCATAAGATTGTTTTTCAATAGTATTAAAGTTAGGAGAAAAAATAACAACATACTGGCAATCTACGACACCAATGGGAAGCTCCTGACTGAGATGGAGGATATTGTGGATCACATCTTGGGGTTTTATAAAGATCTTCTAGGAACAAAGTATAAGAATAAAGAGCTGGATAGAACATTCATATCAGAGGGGCCTAGAGTCACATAGGACATGCATGACATAATCAGCAGCAAATAGACCAAGGAGGAGATCACAAAGGTAGTTTGACAAATGAATGACAACAAGAGCCCAGGGCTTGATAGCATGAATTCATATTTTTTCAAAACAAGCAGGAAAGTTATAGGGGAGCTAGTGTGTAAAGCTATCATGGACGTCTACACAACAGGGAAGTTACTTAAGCAAATAAATACCACTGTTGTGTATTTAATTCCTAAAGTTAACCACCCTACAAAGATTACAGAATTTAGACCAATGGCATGTTGTAATGTGATTTACAAAACTATAACTAAAGTCATAGCCAATAGATTGAAGGGTATGATGCCTGACCTTATTATGCATAGTCAATCAACATTTGAACATGGGAGAGATATCTACCAGAATGTATTTCTTGCTCAAGAATTAGTAAGAGGGTATGGTAGGAAAAATATTTCTCCTAGAGGCATGCTTAAAATTGATATCCAAAAAGCTTATGATACTATGAATTGGAGTTTTCTTGAACAAGTTCTAATAAGCTATAATTTTGAGGAACACTTTGTACACTTGATTATGTTGTGTGTTACTTGCCCTAGATTCTCTTTTAGTATCAATGGTAGTCTTGAGAGTTATATGGAATGGAAACAAGGGCTAAGACAAGGAGACCCTCTCTCACCTTATTTATTTGTATTCTACATGGACTATTTGGCTAGGCTGCTTAAGAGTAGAACTAAGAATAACATGCAGTCTAAATATCACCCTAAATGTGGCCAAATAAAACTTTGTCATATGGCATTTGATGATGCCTTACTCTTATTTTGCAGGGGAGAGTTCATGAATTCTGAAAGGAAACACTCCAAGAATTCTCTGACATGTATGGACTCAGAGTCAGTGCAACAAAGAGTAACATATTCTTAGCAGGCACTAGTGATAGGGAGAAAGAGGAGATTATAGAATTGATGGCTTCACAGAAGGAAAATTTCCTATTAGATATTTAGGGATCCCACTGAGCCCCGGGACTTTGAAGATTGCTTAGTATGAACCCCTCATCTAGAAGATGGTGGGAAGAATCCAGAGCTGGCAATCAAAGAACCTAAGCTATGCATGAAGGTTGCAATTGGTTAAGGCAGTATTACTTCGCATCCAAAATTTCTGGAGCCACATCTTTATCATACCTATAAGAGTGATTAGAAGAATAAAGATGATATGTCGAAGTTATCTCTGGGCAGGAAAGGAAGAGGGAAGAAAGAGTGTGGTGGCATGGAAGAAAGTATGTCAGGAGTACAAGAATGGTGGATTGCAAATTAAAGAAATACTTGGGTGGAACAGAGTAATCATGTTAATGCAAATGCTTAAACTAGCAAATCTATGAGAAACACAAACCATGTGGCAGAAATGGATAATGACCTATAAAATGAAAGGGAAAACCATTTGGGAGGTGGAAAAGAAGCAAAGTGACTCACCATGGTGAAAATACGTGATAGACTTGAGCGACAAGGTGGAAGAATTACTACCACAAGTTAGACAATGAGGCATGATAAAAGTTGGATATTGGGTGCTAATGCTTTGTATGCATGCTACATTCCAGCAAATCCTGAGTTCAATTGGTGGAGGAAGGTAAGGAATACTTTTACAATGCCTAAATATGCTTTCTTACACTGGCTAGCAGTCCAACATATACTAGCTACTAAAGATAGGATAAGCAAATTTGTCAACCTAAATGATAATGATTGTGCATTATGTGGAACTGGCCCAGAAACACATAACCATCTTTTCTTTGAGTGCAATTGGACACATACAATTTTGAGCAGGATAATGAGAAGCACGGGGATGAGAAACCGCCCCAGAAGCTTGGAACCCTGGGGTAGATTGTTTGCAACATCAAGAACAAAATAATCACAAATATATACAACATTAGAGCATCAACTCTTGGGGAAGTGGTGGCAGCTGTGTGGAAAACAAGAAACACGAAATTATTTGAAAGAACTAAAGAAAGTGAACATCAACTAAGTAAGGAGATATCAAACACGTTAGTAACAAAAATTCAGTTCAAAAGTGGGACGAGGGCTAACAGACTAACTAGGAGTATATGTGCTCAACTGGACGTAGTAAGATGTATACTGGTGTTACTATATATTGTTTGGTGTTCTACTGGGGTTTCTAATACAGGTGGAACATGGGAGTAGGGGAGATGGCAAAAGCAAAAAATGTCTAGGGCCATAGTAAGGCAAGGAAATAGATCTCATTAGTAGATTTCTTTCAACTTTGATTCTATTGTTTTGTGTACATGTTGAACACTGCTGATTACCCTGTGTGGTGGAGTTTTTGTTTATGGTTTACAAGTGAGCAATAGTAGGACTGGAATGAATGGACAAGGTAACTTCTCTCAATCTCACTCTCTTCTGTCACCTAAAAGGAGACCAGCTGGTCCTCAAAGCACACTATCAAAGGAGGCTAAGCAAGCTACACTACGAAGGCCTAGAAAATGGGAACAATCGTGGACTGGAGCCATTGCGAGGAGGAAAGACTTTCTTAGCTAGGACACTCACCGAAGTATATGAGTGTTGTAGCATTGTGGGGGAGTAGGTTATAGACATAGTCTAGAGCTAATTATTCCCCTAGCTTGATGGTAGAATCAGTTTGTAGTTAGTGATGTGCTTTCTATTGGGGTATGCCCCTCTTATTCTGTAAACACTCCGAGTTGGACTTCAAATATAATTTTAACTTTTTGCGGAAAAAAAATGTTTTTAAGAATAAATTCAAGCCAAACATATTTAGATTCGAAGTCTAGTAATCAACTACATACAGATTGTAAGAATAATCAACATAACTAGCAACATTCACCTCTTTGATTTATTCTCAAATATTTCCCAACCGCAAACCGAAAATACTGAAACAGCTTCAAGCAATTAGTGAAAAATAGTAGAAGATGTAAGAGACGAGAACTTTAAAAAGCAAACCTATGCCTTCAAATTATCTAAAAAAAAGAAAGAAGGTGAATTTATGCTATCAGGATGAAGCTTAAGAAGTAGAAAATAAGAACAAAAGTTTGAAGAAATAGATGGCGTGAAAGATGAGTGAAACAAACTTTTTTTTAAAAATGGTTAATTTTTTAAGTTGTAAGAAATTGATTTTTTACGTACGGAGACCCATGAGGGCTGCCAAGTCAGAGACAACTCCTGAGCTTTAAGAAGACGAAAAATATAAGAGCTCCGTAGTATTTCACAAATTGCATGGCTGTCTTTGTAATGACTCAAACCTCGTAATACTTATAAAATTTAAGCGGTTTCTATAATTTACTCTGACAACAGACCAAACTAAAAGTTTCGTCTCGAAATGTAAATGTATATATTCATAGAATTTTAGTCATTTACCACCATTTAATACTGCAAATCTGTATATAATTTCACCTGGTGCAATTCTTTTTTGATAACCAACATATTAAACATTAAAGATGAGATCCCCTAGAGTGAAGCAAGTTCTTTCTGAAGCTCCTTAGCATGGCTGCTCATTCCACCAATGGCGTACGCTTTTATCATTGTTCGGTATGTAATTTTATCAGGCTTACAACCTCTCCTCCTCATCATCTCAACCACCCCCTTCATCTCCGCAAAGCATCCCATCATACCATATGCATCCGCCAAGCAGTTAAAAAACACGGTATCAAGCATAACATCCGAATTATCAATGAACCTTAAAACGGCAGCAATTTTCTTGGGTTTTCCAGCACTCCCGTAAGCTCTCACGAGCGAACAGAGAGTAATGCAGTTCGGCTTTATTCTTTCAGACTGCATCAGCCTGAATAAAAACTCCATTTGTTTAATATCCCCAGCTCTTCCAAATGCGTCTATGACGATATTGTAAGTAACAAGGTTCCAAGAGTAGTGGTATTTCTGCATGTATTGCATTACAGCGCTCATTTTCTCGTAGTTTCCCGTTTTACCATAGGAATCTAAGAGTATGTTGAACGTTTTGATGGTGGGTTCGATTCCAGCAGTTTGGAACTTTTCATAGCATTTTTCCATCATTTCGATTTGTCCACTGCCGCCAAATGCTCTTAAGGTGGAGTTCATGGTCCAGACATCGGGTTCACAGCCTCGTTGCCTGAGCATTTGGACAAGTAACGATTCCATCTCTATGAACCTGTAAGAAACAGAAGATAAACAAGTTGTGCAATTATTAGTAGCACATAACATCTCCGTCACGAAGAATACAGCATTCGAGCAATAATCTTTAAATAAAATAAAACCATGTCCATCTAGTATACTTGCTATATCCACACTACTCGAAGCTTTAATATAAATTAATTAGGGTAGGCTATATCAACCAAACAAGAGTCACATTTGGTCGAGCTCAAGAATTCTACCCCCATACACATTATTACAGTTGGGCAAAACCTACCTGTGATTAAAGGAAAATGAAGCACCATGAAAGATTCAGTAAACACGAGGAGATGATTATGAGGCTAATGTTATGACCAGAACTCTAATAACAGAAAGGGATAATGCATCTACACCTTTCTACTAAGTTTTGTTCTCATTACAGAAACATCTCCTACCATTTAAATAACTACGAAAGAAACCTAGAAATTTAAAAGAACATTATAGGCTATCTTGATGTTTAAAATACTTACAAAGACTCCTCACGAAGTTTGAAAAATGTTACAGATAGACTCCCTATACTTTTATATTCGCAAATCGCAAAGCTCAGAAAGTTTTTACTATAACCATTAAAACCTTAATTGAGGTTTCTGTACTTTTAGACTCACAAGTCTCAGGGGGTGTGAAAGTAAGTTCCCTATCAGATAACTAACAATCGACATGCTTTTGAACTAATGCCAGTCAAAAACTAAATACTTAATCCATGTAATGTTCGCCTCTTCCTTGCAGATAAACTCAGAAGGACAGAAAAGAGAATTACTTTTTTGCTTTCCCGTATTCATCAATGAGAGTATTATACGTAACTGTATTTGCCTTAATTCCTTGAACTTCCATGTCAGAAAGCAAAGCTTGCACCTTTCCAAAGTCATAGAACTGCAGGCATGACTTTATGAGGATTGAGTAAGTGAAAACATCGGGTTGACAGCCAGGAGTTTCCTTCATTAGTTTGAGAATCGAAAAGGCTCTGCCAAAAAGGCCACTTCGGCTGTATGCAGACAAAAGAGCAGTGTAAGCTTCATGGTTGATGATACATCCTTCATCAATCATTGCCTGAAATAAGGTATGAGCTTTTTCAGGTTGCTTACACTTTCCAAGCATGACAATTAGCTGGATATATATGCCGGCATTCGGCTTGTACCACAGTTGCTCCCGAAGTAGATCAAAAACCTGAAATATTGTTTCGAAAGAGAAACAAACGGTTAACCACTCGGCCCGTCTTATCTATCTCCCTAGTTAACCACTCATCATCAGTCAGGTGATAAAACGTAAGAGTCTCCTCCTGCCTGAATTAATTTATATGATACAAAC
Organism: Linaria vulgaris; assembly: GCA_948329865.1. NCBI lineage: Eukaryota > Viridiplantae > Streptophyta > Magnoliopsida > Lamiales > Plantaginaceae > Linaria > Linaria vulgaris. Next base: position 22,055,955 of record OX415253.1, on the reverse strand, counting down.
AAACTAGCTCGGCCGAAATTTACTCATGAAGGGGACACTAACTAACTAGTTCGGTACAAAAACGAATGAGGTGCGAAAACGTGATACAACTAACCACAATCATAAATATATATATATATATATATATATATATATATATATATATATATTTCTCTTAGAATCAATCTTGTCGCTCAATTGCAGCAGCATGAATCCACTAATTAATAATAAACTTGAAAAAATGAAACTTTATACAAAATCCCAAAAACTAAAAGAAAGAGAAAGAAATAATAATAAACCTTGAGAGCGGATTCCCATCGGAGAGCAGTAATACGTTCGTGAAGGGCTTCAAGTACAGTTCTGGGCAACAGTTTCTTTGAATTGTTCTTCCCTTTCTTCTTTTCGATGACTGCTTTTGTAGCTTCTCTCCTTAGTATAATAGAAATGGCCTTCTGTGACGCTATCTTTCGGTTTGTTTCTTCCTTTCTCTCTCTATCTTCTCTCTCCTTCAACCTCACCCTTTTCTCGATAACCAATGTGTTTTTGTAATTTGTCGGCTCACTCGGGTCGGGTCTGTGGGGAAAAAGGTGACTGGGTCCGGCGAGGGACGCCATGGCCGTTGGAGTTTCAATACTCACAATAGGGGGATCCCTGGATTTGGATTTGGATAGGAATCGCGCTGATGGTATTAATGTTTTTATAGTAATAAAATATCTGCCCCTTAAAATAAATATGAAAATATCTATCCCATGAGGAAAAGAAAAAAGTTTCTACATTTCTATGTGCCTTGCCCACCACATCGATATGTTGTGTTGTGTTTTCAAGATAGAACACAATTAATATGTTCTTACCAAAAAAAAACACAATTAATATGTTCAAAAAACAAAGCTGGAACAATTAATCAATAAGACCTAAGACATGTTGTGGAATCAAGATCAACATGTGTTTTTCTAATTGTAAAATTCACAATTTATTTTTATTTTAGTTAATTTATTCTTAAGGAATTTATATTAGAGTAGTTGATTAAAATGTAATAATTCTAAAAAAAAAGATTAAATCTCTGAAAAATCAGTAATTTGAGTAGAACTAAAATAAATTGTAAACAACACATTTTAAAAAGATATATGTTAATACTCATTTCAGTCCACTGGCGTGAGGAAGTCGTTAACGTATTTGATTCGAGAACGCCCTACCCAATTTCGAATAATATTTGATGTTGAGATGGCCAAAGAAGATCAAAAAAGTGTCAAACCCAAGAAGGAGTATAATTGTAGTTGAAGATTTTATTCAACTTGTTCTTACAATGTGGGGAAAACTCCTTATTTATAGGAAAAATATGAAGGCATGTCATTTACATGTCTTCTTAGGCTGGCAAGTATTTAACATGCATCTTATTGGTTTATTAGCCTGTGCCTAATTTTTGTGATAGCTAGATGTGTACGTGCCTCCATTATGTTTTATCACATGGTCTTTTTATAACTTCTCATATGCGATATCCCATGTTGTATTAACAACCATTGTAAGGTATCGCAGTGCCTGTTTGGACTCACCTGCTTGGACTCATAGAACCTTGTAAGGTAGCGCGTCGCATGTAATGCATCGACGATGTATATCTCGTAAGACATCGTATATCCTTGTAAGGTATTGTGGAGCCAACTAGGACTCGTAGAACCTTGTAGGGTATCGTAGCACCTGTAGGGCATCATAGATGTATGACCTATGAGGTGTCGTAGATCTTTGTAAAGCATCATGGAGCCAACCAGGACTCGTAGGGCCTTGTAATGCATATATGCACCTATAAGGCATACAAGCGGTGTCGTAGATCATGTAAAGCATCATAGAACCTTATAAGGTATCGCAGAATCGTTTATGACTCGTAGATCCTTGTAATAAGGTGTCGTAAAGCTTGTAAGGATTCATACACCCTGAGTAAGGCTTAGTTATCCTCTAGGGATATTATAGTTCTCTGGGCTATCTTGGACTGATGGTATTATTGGGAGGGGAAAACACTAATCCCCACGAGTTCCTATTGTATACGTAAGAATCAAGAGGAATTTGAAATGAATTTCGGTCCACGTATCAATTTTGAATCCACATGTTGATTGGGAAGGATTGGAATATTCTCGCTTTTCTTGGGGTCCGCACCTCATTCATGATCGTAGGAAATCTTTTCGTATCCCCAATTTTTTAGGGTTATAAATTCCTTCCTTTTGGGACTCATTCCCTTCATTCATTTATCAATTCATCTTTTTGCTTTTCTGTAATTATTCTTTCTAATCTTTCTTTAACTCATTCCATGGGCATTTCCGGACTCACGACTGAATTCATCCTTATTTCTTCTGAACCCTGCGCCACTATGCTCCCCTTTTCTACTTCTTCTATTGTGGTGAACTTTTCCAAGGAGTCGAGTTCTTCTCTCAAGAGGGGCTTAGATGATCTGGCGATAATCGGTGGCGGTGATGGAGCGACGGCAGTCAAGAAACAAAATAAGGGTGGCGTTTCACGAAAAACACAATATGTGAGCACCGCCATTAGCACTATCACAAAGGAGGAATTTACTGACAAGTTCCACGAATTTCAAGTCTCCACTGGAAATCTGATGGTTCTCATCCCATTGAACTACCATAGGGGTGATCAGCCACCCTCTAACTATATTAGCTGTTTATTATGCCCAAATAAAATCCTGGCTTCGATCTTTTTTCCCCTATTTTTTACTACCTAGTATTCAAGGAATGTGGTATGTGCCTCAGCTAACTTATTCCCAATTGGTATATCATTCTAGCTGGGTTTGTTTTTGTGTGTTTGCGAAAAGGTGTTCCTTGCACCACATAAATATTTTTTGCTAGTTTTGAGGTCACGGTATCTTCTGGGGGAGGGGAGCCTTTTTACTATTTTGCTCATCGTAAATCGGATAGGAAGACATTGGCTGGTGCCCCCAACTCTAATAGTAGCTGGAAGGATACATTCTTCTTTCGTTACTCTAATGGTAGGATCTTGGGATACCACTTTTGCTTGGGGTAAGCCTAAAGCTCCTTCTAATTTCGAGTTGTCCAAGCTTGGCTCCACCATGGAGGACGAACACTTTTTCAAGACCTCCTATGATGCATAAAAGGTTATGATCGAGTCTTATTATCGTGCACTTTATGCTGCTGGCGGATTATATAGGGTATCTCTAAGTCACAATTTTCCTCCTTCACTTTCACCCGCATACACGGTTTTTGGTAAGTTGCTTCTTAATTCGACATCGTTTCATATCGATACTTATGATCCATAATGTTGATTCTGAAATTTCTTTTGGATGAGATCATGCCCCATGTAGTTTTCAAGGCTCCTCCTCCAAACCATCCTCGTTATGTTGGTCAAGATGCTAATGCTATCGTTCCTCGATCTTCTACTAGACTTCAGTCTCATATTGTATCGGAGGTCTCGAACTTTGTTTCCACCATTCCATGTTGTGCTTTTGGTGATGCTTTCGAGAGCCGAGGAGATATCAGTAATTCTCTTGATATTGGGATCACCTTTCCGAGAGAGGATACCCTCATGGACGACATTCTAACGGCAGAAGCACCCGCAAGTTCAACGTCTGTCTTTTCTTCTTATACACTAGTCTTTGCTAGCGGTCCTGGAGTGAGTATATCTGCTTCTGGTGGTTCGATTCCCATCTCTCTTTCTCCAGTGGAGATATTTGTGGAGTCCCTTCCTGAGCTATCTAGTATTTTTGCCACCGAGGTTGTTTCTGACTTCTAGCCTTTACCTCATGTTACTCGTGATTTAGGTAATACTTTTAATATTTAATAACTAGATTATCATGTTTTTTTTTCCCGATATATTCCTTTGACTTGGTATCTCTTTTGTTTACTTCTTTTAGGTAAGTCTCGTCTTTTTGCTTCGAGACCGACCACAACTTCCTCTTCTATGAGTCCAAATCTCACGGAAAATGACCCCCATGTATCTGTTTTCTAGGGTGATATTTTTGCGTTGATGAACCATGATAGCCCACGTCAATTGATAGGCCAGTTACTATCGTGGGATGCTTTGGAAAGAATCATGGAAGGGCACTTCCCTTTGGGACCCATTGCTATGACTACAATGCCTTCTAATGCCTCTTGTTCAATGGTCTTATCTGCAGTTGAGTCAGGGACACATTCTCTATCAAATATTCTCAGGTCAACAGCTTCTGTTTTTCCTACTGCTCAAAATCCGACACTTCCACTTCCTCGCATTGGGTTGTAGGAAGCTCTTCATATAGTTTCTCAAGTAGTTCACACTCAACCCCTTCTAAACTTGAGGGAATCCCAACTGCGTAGTATCTCTAATCTGTTCGCTGTCTTGGTATGTTTTTTAGACATGTTGTTTATGGCTTTATTATTCTTTTTACCAATGCTTTACGTATTTATGTATACTTGCCAGGCCCATGGGCTTTCAAAGGCTATGTGGCATCATGTAGATGAAGCTAAAAGGTTGGCTGCTGCTATTTCGGCAAAACTCAATGATCGAGTCTGATCTCAGACTACGAAAAAAGATTGAAGACCTTCAAGCCAGGAATTTTGCACTTTATGAGGAGCAATCTCGATTGAAGACTCTTTTACAAGAGAGAGTCACCGAATATTCCAAGTTAAACTCTGATGTCACCCAAATACAGACCGCAATTGATAAGTTCAATGAATCAGAAATCAATATGCGAGAAATGATAGATTCATTGGAGCGAGAAAAGGCTTTTTGGTCGTCGGAGAAGGTTGTCTTGCAAGAACCACTCAGGGCCACCAATTTGAGGGTGAACACCTTGGTCCACGAGCTGGAGAGAACTCCTCTACAAAATCATGTCTCTCCTCCGATACCTTTGATAAGTGTCTCATTAGCGTGACTTAAGTATTTGTTTACTTATGCTATTGAATACTAATGATAACATATTTACTTATTTTGGTATTGTTTTATGTTTTCTTAAGTATTTTGGGAGTCGAGACCAAACGAGGCTAAATAAGGCAAAAAATGGATGTTTTGGGCGACAATTGGACAAAGACACTATTTTGGGATATTCAAGTGCTATGGGAGCGCTACGACACTACAAAAAGGTGAAATCCCAAACATAGTGCAATTGAAGAGAAGACACAAAGAGACCGAATAGAAGAAATCAGAAGGTAGTGCGATTAGCACCGCATCGCGCGGGTGACACGCGATTAGAAGGTCACATCGAACGGGGGTCGCACGATTAGAAGAAAATTGGGCTGCACGTCAAAACCCCTAAAATGTAGCACAGAGTAGAGAAAAACTATAAATAGGAGGTTACGTTCAGCAGTAGAAGAACACGCTCACCAACTCTCAACACCACTTTACCATCAATTTTCCTACAGAGAAACCCTAAGAGTTGTCACAAGAGAGAAAACACCATCAAAAGTCTTGTTCTAGTTTAGTTTAGTCATTGTTAGAGAGAAAACAGTTTGTGAATAAGAATATAGAAAGGAGTACAAAAAGGGCCAAGCAACGAAGTTCCACCGGATCCGAGAAGCTTTTCTTTACCTTTTTACTTTGTCTATAATATTTATTTCTTTATTAATTATTGAACTTATGACTATGAGGAGCTAACCTACTCGTTGTTTAGAGTAAGGGAGTAACTCTGATTTATGAATATGTTTATTTGCTTTACTTGATGTGTGTTTGATGACCTTGAATGTCTAGATTGAATAGTTACTTATGTTGTGTGACTGACCTTTCTCTCGTCGGGATAAAACGAAAGCACTCGTGTGGGGTCGTCCAGAGTGTATAACGCTAATATATATATATATATATATATATATATATATATATATATATATATATATATATATATATGTGATTTGTGACTTTGGATTTGCGAAAACAACTGATGCGCAACCTTTAGATCACACTAGATCAATCTTGACTAAATAAGTTTTGTTAACACGATTCAGATGAGTTAATTGAATTGCAGATTTGATATCTCTTCTAAAACAACTGACAACTGGGTTGATCCATTAACATCGTAGGTTATTAGAGACTCATAGGTGTATATGGTTGGGATAGCTCCTGCCATATGTCACAGATTCATTAGACATGCAAACATCAAATAATTATAAAGTATTGTAAGTAAATATAGGTAGTTTGTCTATAAATTATTATGGTTAAATCATTGTGAAACCCGACCTCTAAACAATCTTTCCAACTATTGTTTACAACCACAACCAGTAATCAATCATTAAATTATATTCTTAGTTTAGTTAGTTAGTTTAGATAGTTAATCAATCTCTTTCAAGCATTCTTAGTTTAATTATTTCCATTAGTTTCTCTAGTTTAATTATGTTAATTGCTTTGATTGTTTTCTTGCATTCTAAACCAAAACCCCCAAAAAATTAATTATTGTTCTTGCATTCTTAGATTAATTTTGGTTACATTATAGTTTAAGCATTCATAGCATAAAAAATATTCAAAGCATCTCTAGTTTAGAAAGCATTCAAATCATCCATACACATTCATCCTGCAAGCACAAGAGAAAATATAAGTGATAGTAGTTAGTGTGTTTGCATTTATGTGATTCATACATACAACCATCACTCCCTTTGGATACGATACTTGGTTCGTAACTATACTTGCGAAAAAGTGGGATTTAGGTGTAAAATTCATGTGTTGACTTATATTCTATTTTATTACATCCTACACGCTCATCAACTTTCACTGCCCGTTGATTTCGATTGTCAACTACAAGAAGCAGTTAGAGTAGATACAATGGCCTGGTGTCAGAAGAGTTTGATGTATTCTAGTCATATGCATAACTATTTGATAGGGCATATGATATGAGGTTTCATCGATTGCACCAGGATGTCTCGAGAATTAGGTTTATACAAACCCGAGGCTAATATTGCAATACTAGATCCAAGAAAGATCCGGAAACCTCCTAGTCTTGAAGCTACTCTAGCCTTCTTACGACCATGTCTTTCCTCCAATTCTTCATCTTCATTTCAACCAAGGCTCCTAGAGTTCTCATTTTCGATATCATTCCGAAGCCCAAGACTAGCGAGGATGCTTCTTCTTCTGGCTCCCCTCTCTCTTAAATGAGATGTTTTTTGTACTCTTATTTTGTAATTGACTTTTGGTTTTAATAAGAGCGTTACCTTATCGTTTTCTCTTTCCTTGCTTTGACTTTCGTGAATTTCAGGTGTTTTTCCTTAAATGTTCTTCTTTATTGATTTTTATCATTCTTGGAAATTGCACTTCTCATTTACCACTTCTTTATAACTGAGTTTAACGCATGTTCCCCACTAACTCAACGGTTTCCATATGTGTCAATGGAAATTGTAACGCGCCAAAAATTAGGAATAAAATACATTTATACTTTAGTCCTTGAACTCTTGAGAATTTCCATTTTGACCCTAAATGTTTAGAAAAATTTGCCTTTTAGTCCATAAACTTAAACGTTAGGCTTTTATTATTTATAGGTCTCTAATCATAAGACATATATTTCAATTTCAAATATTAACCAAGATGATTGAATTACCTAGAAAAAATTACATTAGAAAATATGTATATAATAAGGAAATCTAATTATACCTATTTGAATTTTAATTATAAATAATTGAGGGACTTAATATGCAATTAACCTAATTGGTGAGGTAAGCTATTACATCTTTAAGAGAATGATTGAAATCAGATTTTTGGGATTTATTATAAAATAATCAAGGTGGGACATAAATAGTTATGATTAAACTACTATTTTTGCCTATAAATACTCACCATTGTTCAACATTTTATACAGACCAAAATAATCCGATTCTGCAAGAATTCCCTGAAATAAGAGTCTTTCTTTTTTCTGTTTTCACAAATTTTTATCTTGTTGTTTTCTACCCAAAAAGATGCCAAAACATTTACTGCGCAAGAAATGCTTCACTATAAAGGCTTCCCCCTGGGAGAAGTTGAATCAGAATTCACCATCCAACCTCGCCAATCGGACTTTTAAGGGACTTTCATGCCGATTCATCCCCTACACCTTAGAAAAATCATATCAAATAGTAGAAACATTATTTTACTACCTATTTTCAGATATATACTCTCCTTGGTGTCTTTTATCTTTTGTATGAAGACATCTTTCCCAAATAATATGATCTAGGAGGCCATAATCCATAAACCGTAAACTACTGCCAAGAAATCTGATAGTAACTCTTATGTTGCAAGAATTATTTAGCATAGCAAACCTTTGTATTTTCATAAGATCTTGGATACACACATTCATCATGACATTATGAATCAGACACCATAAAAGGATTTGAAAACAAAATTCATTTGGATGTCCGATCAAAGGTAAAACCGAAACTGCGGTGATTTATTAGTTTATTGGCACAACCTTTATTTTCTTAGTTTATAAGCTAAATCACCATCATAATTCAAGTATTTATAACACATGTGAATTTAACATGATATCGTATTAGTTACAATTAGATTATTATAATTTATCATTGAATTAACATTTTTGTGATTTTATTTATAGCATTTAAATGGTAGATTTATCATGTTTAACATACTACTTTCATAAGTCTTACAAGATTATTCTTGCCACTTCATAACCTAGCCATCAAATAAGATTATTTATCCTAATAAACATTTCGTATCACATGTTTTGATAAATCTCCCATGTGTATATCTTTATATTTAAGTTATAAAACAAATATATGCATTTTAAACTTACTATGTAAAATAAAGTAATAAATGACTAAGTTATACCTTTTAAGGTGTTACTTCGTATGATGCTTATTTGGTGTGTGGTTATTAAAAGTTTAAAATTGATTAAAGACTAAAAAGACTAGTTTTCCTAGAGTTAGTTAAGTAATATATTTTTAAGGATTGATTATGCATCGAATTGGATAGTTAATCAAACTTTACTTGTTACCGTTACTTGTCGTCGAAATGACTTTAACATGAATACTCATAGTTATAAGTTTAAAAATATGGTTGTTTTAGATAATTTGAGAGATACATAAGGTGGTTACAACAACAGATATTTGATATTCAATTTAAGCATATGTTTTTTCTTTAAATTCATCATCTAAGATTTTCATGTTTTGTGTAATGACATAAATTAAGCTTATGTGTTATTTACAAGATTTACATTGTAACTAGCATTCTTAACCAGAACTTTCTCAATTTCACCAAACTGGAGAAAAAGTACTAATATTTGTTGTGGTAAAAATCAGTTGATTAATATTATTTAAATTTGTTAAAGGTTTGAGGAACTAATCAACGATATCAAGGTTCCCCGTACGAGTAATTGTGAGGTTCTATTTCTGATTTGTTCTAACCCCGTTGGCATCCGGCCCTGAGGAACTTGGATAGAAAGCCCCCTACTCTATTACCAAACCTCGAACGACCTATATTCCATCATAATCATGTTTTGCATCTCATCTCATAATATGATTTTCTCACTCATCGTTAAATCGTATTAAATCATTTATTATTTATGATATCGATTCATAATCATGGTAATTCCCCGATATTTTATTCTCATCTGCTGGTTCTTGAACTGTGGAAAGAGCAACGAGCTATGTTTGGGACATGTAGCTCAAGGAGCAACATATATTATGCGGTTACCCGATTATTTGTTTATCTGTTATACCCATTGGGACGTCTTTGGGAAGTTTGGCCTAGGGATTGAGTCGAGTTACTGTCGGGCAGTAAGGACTGCGGGTTTAAGTGATTTCGCTTGATACACATCTATCTAGACACCGCTTGCAGTCAGGAGTTGGCTGTAACCCGCATGCTGGATCGACATGTACTAGAGCATGTCTTTTGATTGTTTGCGAGGTCGCTCCTCATCAGTAGGTATAAGGTAGAATATTAGAAGTCATAAGGCTGGATTTGTTTATTGTTAAGCATAAGTTCATTAACTATTCTATGAAAATTCTAGTACCATTGCTACATCAAATTGTCTAGTTGAAATGTTTCTACCGGTAAGATCACTCCTCGAAAGGTATCCAGTAGGTCATAGTTAATTCTTGCATTACCAGTTCTTTTATATGAATCTCACTAAGCCATTAAAGATTTATTCCTCGTTTCTTCTGTCCATTCCTCAGGATAAAATCAACATGGCAGCATGGATCAAGTGAATAATTGTTCAAGCGTGCATTTTGGAATATTCGTGTTTTGTCATTAGTGCATAACCATTAAAATTGTCACATTGTTTGTAATACCAAGACTTCCGCTGTATATATAAAAATATAACTTATAAAACGTGTATGGTTTTGATCCTGAACAAGTGAGACCCCTTCCTATGAGTTACGCTTTAGTCTGGATTAGGTAAAGTGGCTGGCCACCACTGAACCAACTCGAATCGGAGCAGAGCTCATGGGGCGAGGTCGTCATAGAAATCAGCTGCATGCAAACCTTGGTGGGCAAATAAACCGCCATTATTTATAGTCCTTTAATAGCAGGAATTGGGTAGTTGGCATTTCCCCTATAAATACACCTTTTTGGGCAAACATTCCTTCATCAACTCCCATTCTCTTTTTCAGTGTTTTCAGCTGTTCTCTGTTTTCCAGGCAAACTTTCTCTTTTTCTTAACGGTTTCTCTTCATCATGACTTCACCCCATTCGAAAAGTACTTCTCCTCGTTCTAGGAATTCCTCCCCTCTTCACTCTATCCGCCAATCATCTTTGGTAGGTGATTCTAGTGTATCCCGTACCAGGGAGAGAAATGAGGCTAGATTAATGGTCGTGTCTCAGCAACATGCGGAATTATATGCTTCAGTTGAGATAAACACTGATGCCTCACGCTATAGTTGATGTAGTACAAGCTGTCTTCCTTCGTAGAGAGGCCTACCTTCACGTTGACTCAACTTTGATTTTTATTGATGTTCCTTTGGATGCTAGGTCCATGGTGGGTAGTGGTCGGGTAGGATCTACTGTGAGTCTAAAGTCATTGGAATCTGTAGTTATGCTGCTTACTGAGTTTCACCTGATTCCTGATTTGTATGATATTCTTATCCCCGAGTCCTACCATAGCCCTTACAATTCTCCTGGGGGTTTTCTGACAGTATATTCTGACCAGGTTCGTTGTCGCCTCCACCTATTTTCAACCATTTTCTTCAGACTTTCTTTCACTACTGACAGATATGTCCAAGTTAGTTAACCCTCAATTCCTATCGTCATCTCATCGGGTTCATTATATGTTGTCATCTTTTGAACATTGAGATCACCCCATATCGAGTATGTTTAGCCTTTACATCATGCCCTTGTCCTAATGGTTTACCTTTCTTCATCTTGATCCATCACGATAATTGTACAAGCCTCACGATAGTTACTGCCATGTATCACGACTTGGTGAATGGAAACATAGGTTCTTCTATATCAAGACTAAAGATGCATCGACTTATTCTTGGGGAATTCCTATCTAATGAGGTTTAAGCTATGTTGTACCCAATGCATATACATTATTTAGGGAGATGACCGTCCTCATTAATGCAGGCTTATATAGTAGTTATGACGATGGCAAATCTTCAGAGGAACCGAAGCATCAGAGTTCCCTACAGCTGCTCTGCATGTTAATCCTTTGTATCATATGTTTGATATATCTCATTTTTTATATCTTCTTTATATTTCGTCCTCATTCCTTCTCTTTATGCTTTTCAGTTTCAGAGATGGACGCAAATATTATTCATACTTTTGCAAGCGGATTTCTGGCACCTTTAACTCTTAAAGAAGTCGTAAGAGAGGGTACACCTATTTCTCCCCCTCCTGGATTTGAGCCTCTTCCGATGACCACTACACTAGAGGGTCCCACAATACTAATAATGATATTTTCACCTAGGCTATGGGAATATCTTTCGATAGCGTGTCTAGCCCTTGAATTCGTCGTGATTCGACTTCTGCCTTATCTTCTCAAAATGATTTCCTGATTTATCCTTCTGGTGTCGACATGTTTTGACACTATGATACCTCATGCTGCAAACGATGACGCGTTTGAAGAGAATGCAACCAATTACCTAAACCCTAAACCCTTAACATGGTGCAAAAAAATCCAATTCCTCATGTTCGCATAACTTCTCATCCATTTGGGGAGGGGTCCGAGCCAACCTCCCCCAGCCCCGACTAATGATAGTGCTGATGCTCTTCTAGTGGTGGTACCGACCTTGCTTTCTACAAGAATTTCTTGAGTGGCTTGTTGAATCGAGCTGATAGTGAACTCTTGATAACTCTTTCTCTATCATACCTTCATGACTTAGCAAGAAAGGACCTTTGCGAGTGAGTTAAGGCATACCTCTTTTGACTCTCCACCTTTATGGAATTATAACTAGAGCTTAACCTTGCAGTATTATCTTATGCACTTTTTCATGCTTTTTGATGCTATAGAATTTAGAAGGGGTGAAATTTCTTCTAGTACCGAACTCATCTTTCGGCAGAGGGATGATCTGGAAAAAGATCTTGTTGAGGCTCATACGAAGATAGCTCAACTGAAGTTGAACATGGAGGCACCGCGAGGGATTCATGAAGGTACGATAAATGAGCAGTCTAAAAAGTCTTGGAATGTGGAACGTCAGCTTGTGTTGGAAAGAGCTCGCTTGCTTATCTTAGAGCAAAGGATTGACAATATGCATGAGCAAGTTCAAACCTCCAATGAGTTAGTTTGCTGAGTGACTGATGATAGGGATGTAGCTAGACGTCGAATTGCTGAAATGACTAAGGAGCATGGAGTTGCTTTGGTCATGGCTCAAGCTCAAGCCGTGATGGATATACAGAACCCTTCTCAGCCCCGTAAGTCCCTTTCTCGAGAATTTTGGGACATGGTCAGTATAGGATTTATGATGTGTCAGGAAGCTGTGCGATCCTTTTCTGGATTCCTTGCGGATTTAATTCTTCCAAATATGGACATCCAATATGCAACTCCTCTACTTCTTCAGTTTCTCATATGCCTACGACTGATAGCTCTTCTCATGTACCTAAGGTCACGATGAAATATCCTATTGACTTGACTGCCGAACAATGGCGCACTTTGATTAGGGAAGGTAAGCGTCCAATCGAGGGTTCTTGAGAAGAAAGGGAATCATCATTCCTGATACTTTGTATGTGACCACATGTTCCTGAAGTGCTTGGAGTGATATAGCTCTTTTGGTGGTATCTTTTGTAAATGTTTTGTCTATTTTGTTTAGTGAAGGGTTGTGTAGTTATCAGAATTAAGCAGTAAGGTTCTACTTGTGATAGTAGCCAGAGATTTAGTTTTTTTTTTTTTAAATAGTATCGTCTTCTGTGTAGGGCTAGTCCAACCTCCAAGAATAAGGTGTTGGAGTATATTTGGTCCTCTTCATACGGATCTGCTAAACTCACTATAATGTCGTATCTTAATGGAAATATTATCATTCGAGTCATTCTTCTTTATTTATTTACAACGCTTCAAACATTGTTACATTGCATATTATTTTCTCAAGTTCATAGTGATGATGCATAATCTGCCCCACCCTCGGAGAGGGGCGAAAAAATGGGTGCCCTACAAAAAAATTGTCCACGGTCTTGCGGGAAAGTACGTAATGGCCACGACCCGCCTCCGTCCAAATAAAGGTGGACGGTCCAAACTCTAGAGACGGTACCCCCGAGTCACGACCTGAAAACACACACCAAGGGTACTCGATCTGAACACTCAGAGATAGGTACCCCCAGACCTGGCCAATGCCTCTTAGACGGGATGGGGTGAGGCCACGAAGGCTCAAACATGGTCCCCCCAACGACCTAAGACATACCTAAGATCAGGGTTCCCATGACAAAACTACCTGAGACCCCCCAGTCTGAAAAAATAACCGCCCTCAGAGCAATCAACACCCCACGAGGCGCCCAAGGAGCCGTCACCAACACTCAACCAAAATTGAGGAAACATGAGCACATAACCAACATTAAGGACACGAGTAAAGACAATTCAAGGTCAAAGACCCACCATAATCAACTCTTGATCAACAAGATAACCCACAAGGCCGTACAAATTGACCACGACCTCCGACTCACCTCGAAAGATGCACTATTCGTCATCACCACTCCCAACTTCACAACCATCGTAATAACTAGGAAAGACCATTCCCCATTGGTTTAACTCCCCCAATGTCGCGACTACCTTAATAATGAGGAAAAACTATCCCCCCATTGGTCCAACTCATTCATTGGGGCAGAAAGCAACAAATATCATCGGTGCAGACTATTCATTGGTGTAGACCGGACTACATGCATTGGCTTAGACCATCCCCGAAGACCATTGGCGCAGAAGACTCCCACACCATTGGGCACCAACAAAAGCGGCAAGACTGGCCATTATTGGCCAAAGACCCATGAACTTACACTACAAATAGTCCCTATTTCTCAGCAAAGGGGGAGGGCTTCAACTCAAGCCCTAATCCTTTCCACACAAGAACAACAATATTCTCCATTGTCAATACACTCTACTTGTACTTAGAATTTATCGCATTTTTCTAGCTCTAACTTGTGTACTTCACACGACCCCTTGTACTTTACTCAAAATCCTTAATAAAAATACTGTGCCTCCTTTCCTCAAACTCGAGATTGGCGTTCCGAACACAAATACTTGAGTAACAATATCCCAAATACCCCGACTATCTGGGTCCAGACGATATTGCCTCACCGAATGGCGCCGTTTGTGGGAACGCCTTAAAAATTCTCTGAGAAAAGCTGAAGCTCCTGTACCGCCGGGCTACCAGCAGGTACCTCCGGGAACGGGACTCGATATGGGTTACGTGCAAGTGCTTCTGAACATGTATTGCAACATGTTCACTTGATTCAATCGACACGGTGCCACATCCTCCGAAAACCCAGAGCGCTCTGAGGATAGGGGAAACCCCTTGCGTCGCCAATCGACCCCGCCTCTTTGGGCTCAATGAGAGGGACTGTCGCAAAAAAACACCCGAGCTTCCCCTCCACAACGAAGAAGGAGACAACCCTCACCAGATACTGTCAGCTCGGTCGGTGCACCACGAGGAGATGAACCCCCCAAGCCACCCCATAGGCAAGGGGCAGCGTGGGATGCACTCGACCTCCATGAGCCATATTATCCAGAGCCCATAGCAAGACACTGGCGCTAGCCGACACCCGATGCCCTGTTATGAGGCATAATGGAAAAAATGTAGAGAGAATTGTAGGAACTCCATTGCAATCTCAACCCGGGCGAGGAACTGCCTTATCAGGGGTCACCATTCGCGCCCACCATCGCGAACTTCAGATTCCCATGTCCATGAAGCCTACCGGACTTCCAAGCTACGTTGGAGAGAGCATTGATCGTGATCCTCGTGACCACATCAGCCAGTACCTAGCATGCATGGACTAGTCGTCAGCCCCGAACTACGCCATGTACCGAATCTTCCACAAAATCCTCACCAGAAGGGCCCAATCTTGGTTCTCTCATCTACCTCTGAAGAACATCCATAGCTTCGACCAGCTAACCCCAGATGTTCGTAAGGCAGTTTGGCTGCAACAGGGCCTTCCCAAAGACTTGTAGTCACCTATTCAATGTCTGACAGAACACAGACGAACCCCTTCGAAGTGCTCTCCGATATCATCGTTTTAGGATTGCTTCCAAATGACTTCGCCAATTACCTCATGAGGAATATCGCCATCAACCTGGAGGACATGTTGCAAAAGTCATAATCCTTCATTGAAATGGAGGAAACACGCAAGATCTTGGAAGCTACCGAAACCACGAGGGCCCCAGCTTAGGGGAAAGAAAAACGTGAAGACAAAGAAGGAGGCAGGAGGAAAAAGGCCAAGAAGGAATTGGACACAGTACCCTTGCCGAGCATGACGATACCCCCCATGAAAATCATGACCATCGTGGGGGGAAGAACGCTACTTCATGTGGCCTCGTGCCGCGAGGGACGCCCAGAGGCTTAAGCACATAGGAAAATTATGCACGTACCACCGAATGTACCAACATTTGACAAACGACTGCGTCCACCTCCAGAGGGAGATATCCAGGCTCCTAAAGTTGGGCTACTTGGAAGAATACATGGTATCCGATGATCACAACTCCATAAAAAAGAAAGGGCGCGATGAAGCAGCCAAGAAGAAAAACCGCAGGTCAAGATCACCCAAAAAAGACGATTAGTCAGAGTCCGTCGAGCATGGACAGCTTCCCCTACCCCCTTGTACGTATCGTGATAACGCCCCTACAGGACGCACTGTGAATATGATCGAATGTGGAGTACTATCTCTAACCCTCGAACAAAGGCAAAACTACATTCGGAAAGCCCGTAATGCGGACAACAAGTTGGAATTATTCGCCGCTAGAATAGTTAACCAATCGGTTATCTCCTTCGGCCCCGAGGATCTCTTGGGAATCATATACCCCCATGAAGATCCCCTAGTGTTCACAGCTTCCCAATTGGGACCGAAGTCAGAAGAGTACTCATAGACATGAGAAGTTGAGTCAATGTTCTTTTCCTGCCTAAATACATGGCTCTAGGAATTTCGTAGAGTCAGATGGAGAGGATCGAGGTACCCCTCGTGTGTTTCTCGGGGAACAATGCCAAACAATGGGAATTACAATTCTACCCATGTCGTGGGGAGAAGGGTCCACACGTCGTACCGAGCCCACAAAATTTTGGGTGGTGGACGCCCCCTCAAGAACGTACAACGCCATATATGGACGACCTGTCCTTCGAACCTTCAAAGTAGTTATGTCCACTCTCCATCTGAAGCTCAAATTTTCTACCCCATCGGGAATAGGAGTGCTCAAAGGAGATCAGACCCTCGGGCGAGAATGCCACTTGAACGCCTTGCCAATCATGTCCGACCCGCCTGAGCTACGGCCCCCCAACAAGAGAGGTCGCTCGGAGGAGATCCGAGTCCAGCCTGCCGAAGAACTCAAAATGATAGAATTGGTGGAAGGTGCTGAGGGCAAAATAGTGAAAATCAGTGTCCAGGTCGGGGAAGACATAGAAAAAGCCATCATCGCCACCCTCAGATCGTCCCACCACCTCTTTTCCTGGAAGGATTGACCTCTAGGCCAATCAGTCAAAGAAATATGCATACACGAGCTCAACTTATACCGCACCGCCAAGCCCGTCCAACAGCGAAAGAGGAACATGGGACCAGAGCGGAACAAAGTGATCTGAGCCAAGGTCCAACGGCTCATAGACCTCCACCAGATCCGTGAAGTTAGGTACCCAGAATGGCTGGCCAATGTGGTCCTAGTGCCAAAAACAGGAGGTTTGTAGCGCATGTGCGTAGACTTCACTGACCTCAATAGTGCCTATCCAAAGGACTGCTATCCTTTACCAAGTATCGACTTGTTAGTCGATTCCACTGCTGGTTGTGCTCTCTTGTCCACCATGGACGAGGACCAAGGCTACAATCAGATCCCGATGGCAAGCCACCACTAGGAAAAAACTAGCTTCATCATAGATATCGACACCTCTTACTACCTTGTCGTGTCGTTTGGCCTCAAGAACGTCGGCACCACATATCAAAGATTAGTCAATCTCATGTTCGAGGGGCTAATTGGAGACACCATGAAAGTCTACATCGACGACATGATCGTAAAAGGCAGCGGGAGAAAGACCATGCTCGCGAACTTGCTAGAGCCTGCGAGATCATGGAAAAATTAGAAATTAAGATTAACCCTCAAAAATGCTTATTCGATATCCGAGGAGGAAGACTTCTAGGGTACATGGTCACCCAGAAGGGTATCGAGGTTAACCCAGTAAAAGCTGAGGTCATACTTGGCATGGAGTCGCCAAAAACCGTGCGAGACGTCCAGAAGCTAACAGACAGGATGGCCTCACTAAACAGGTTTATTTCTCGCTCTTCCGAGAAAGGCCTTCCCTTCTTTAAAATTCTCAGGAATATAATGCAATTTCAGTGGACCGACCAATGCGAAGAAGCCTTCAAGGCACTGAAATAATATTTAGTCCGTCCGCCCCTTCTGGTAAAACCCATCCCCAAAGAAATGCTCTTCCTATACCTAGCCGTGGGAAAAGAGTCAGTTAGCGTTGTTCTGGTCCTAGCTGAAGGAATGGAACATCTGCATGTGTATTACGTTAGGAAACCCCTCCTCGACGCCGAGACCTGATCCTCCGGCATAGAAAAGGTCGGGTTAGCCTTCGTTTCTGCAGCTCGGAAGCTTAGAGGATACTTCCTAGTCCATCCGATCACCGTCCTTACCGAACATCCTCTTCGCACTATCCTCAACCACCCCGAGGTATCTGGACAAATGATCAAATGGGCATCGAATTAAGGGAATTTGATATTACCTATTCCCCCAACTAGCTATCAAAGCCCAAGTGTTAGCTGATTTCATTACTGAAATGCATGAAGAATCTGAAGAGAACGAGCCAAAACCCCTATGACACCTCTACATTGATGGATCGTCCACTACCACCCACGGGGGAGTAGGCATAATCTTTAGGAAAATAACTCATGACGAGCCAAGGACTGTTTTGGATTTTGTCGTGCGTCTGGAGTACCCCATTTCCAATACGACACTGAATATGAAGCCCTCTTACTAGAAATACGCCTAGACAATGAGGCAAAAATACGAAGAATATTGGTGCATAGTAACTCGCAACTCGTGGTTCAACATATCCATGGCACCTACGAGGCTCGCGAGGAAAACATGAAAAAATGCTTGTAAGCAGTCATGGCAGAAACGACCCTATTCCAAGAATTCTCCATCAAGCAGATCCAAGGTTAGAAAACCAGGATGCCGACGCCCTATCCAAGTTGGCTAGCCAAGCCCAAGCCAACAACATTCAGAGGATAACTTTCTTTTCAACCCTTAGACCCGAAAGGCAAAGTCAATATAAAAAGATCCATATGATATCCTCTATCGATGAGGACTGGATGACCGAGATCATCGAATTCATAAGGAATCCTAGAAAGTTCGCTCACGATCGAGCCAAGAAATGCGTTATGTACCGGCGTACTGCCCGATACTACATACAGAACGGGGTTCTATTCGAAGGTCATGGTCCTACCCGACTTCCTGATGTGTCAACAAACAAGATGCGCAATTAATCCTGAAAGAAGTTCACGATGGATGTTGTAGCAATCATTCATGTAGAATAAGCATGGCCGCTAAAATCATCCGCCAAGGATACTACTGGCCGACCATGACAGCAAACTGCGAAGACTACTCCGAAAGTGTCGAAAATGTCAGTTGCACGCCCCCATGAGGCATCAGCCTGCCGCCATTTGGGAACCCGACAACGTCCCTTGTCCGTTCGCCCGATGGGGAATTGACAGCGTGGGAGCTATGGTCCCCGATAGGGGGCAAAATAAGTTCTTATTTGTAGCAGTCGACTACTTTACCAAGTGGGTCGAAGCGGAACCCCTTTCATACAATCACCAGCCAAGTTGTGATAAAATTCCTCTTGAGAAATATCTTGACTCGATTCAGAGTACCACAACAGCTGGTTAGCGACAACCGGTTGCAATTCCACAACGACCTCATTGGAAAATGGTGCAACAAATGGGGAATCAGACATCGCTTTACAGGGGTGAGATACCCCCAAGGAAACAACAAGGTAGAGGTAACCAACAAAACTCTCCTAAAAATGATAAAAGCTCGCCTAGATCAATACCAGTCGAAATGGGTCAAAGAAGTCCCCGGCGTACTGTTGGTCTATCGCACTACCCCATGAGCTGCGACGGGTGAAACCCCTTACAGCCTTGTTTTTGGTACCGAGTCGATAGTCCGCTCCTAAGTGGTGAAACAAAGTCTATGGGTCCAGGAATACGAGGAAGCCCAAAACAGCGTCGACCTCGCCCTAGCCCTAGACCTCTTGGAAGGAAGGTGAATAAGAAGTGCTACCCATGCGAAATTTTATAAGGCCCGCAAGGCCAAGTACTACAACACCAATGTTTGACCCCGTTCTTTCCAAGTCGGAGATCTCGTCCTAAAAAGGGAGGAGGCCTCCAAGAACATCGGAAAATTGGCCCAAAGTGGGAAGGCCCCTATTAGATTTCTAAGATCCTCGGGCCTTCCACCTATGTACTTAAGGATGTGAACGGCCAAGAGCTCACACGAGCTTGGAACAGCCTTAACCTTCGGAAGTATTACCTTTAAAAGGCACTTTGTAGTCGACCCCTTGCGACAACTCAATCTTTGTTCACATAGTTAGTATGCATGTATTTTGACTTAGCGGGTATACCCGTGGAAATGCAAACATACTATCGACTGTAAAATAACTACGTTCGATAAAAATTTCAGTCTTATGATTCACAAAGAGCACAAAATGTAATCTTCCATTAACAGGTCTAAAACGACCAACAAAAAAAACGAGAATTGAGGGGACTTTGCCCATATAAGTGGCAACAAAAAAAACTCCCATGAAAAGCGGAAAATCATGCCCACATAGAGCGGCATACAAAAACAAGGGCAACACCCAGCTAACACTACTCCTTTGCACGACGCTTTCAGGCCTTGATCTAGGCCCGACGCTCCTCGACAGACAACTCGGTCGGGTCAGGCATCATCAAAACTATGGAAGAGGCCATATGAGGGTCCGACAAGGTAGCATCAGAGGAGGTAGAGAAAAACTCCAACCTTGGAATTGCCAGCACTCGGGGAATGTCGGGGAGAGAAATAAAGGAAGACGCCGCTATTCTATATCCGACCCTGACAATGTCCCTCGTCTTGAACGCCATTATATGGTTCTGGGGCTGCCCGACCGAGTCAAGGCGGGCACTGGCAACACCCACCAGAAGCTCTCTCCTTGCGTCCTTAAGTTGACAGGCTAATCGATCCTATTCCTCCTGGAGCGGATTGACCTCCGCAGTTTGGATGGCTTCTCTAGCCCTCTGGTCCCACATCGCGGCCTTAGCATCGGACTTAGCTACAACCTACTTCAGGCAACTATTCAAGTCCCCCAAGTCCTGATCCGAGGACGCTCTCAACTAGGCCATACGCCCACGAAACTTCTTTAAAGTAGCCTTAAACGTAGCATTCTCTTCATAAGCATGCCTAAGTGAGGCACGGAGAGCATTACGCTCTTCCACCACAGCTTTCAGGACACTAGGCAAGGCTTGTGGCACAAGGATATACCCACAGACCGAGTATTGATTATGAAGAGACATATTCTCCAGTAATTGATGCAATTACCCTAAGGTATTTGATTTGTTTGGCAGTACGTGAGAAACTTGAAATGCGATTAATGGATGTCGTTACAGCCTATCTCTACGGATCCTTGGAAAATAATATTTATATGAAAGTCCCTGAAGGATTTAAGTTGCCTGAAGCTCAAGCTTTAAATCGTAACAAGATTTATTCAGTTAAACTAAATAAATCTTTATATGGATTAAAGCAATCTGGGAGAATGTGGTACAATCGCTTAAGTACATTATTGTTGAAAGAAGGTTATAAAAATGATCCTATATGCCCTTGTGTTTTTATCAAAAGATGTGGATCTGAATATGTTATCATTGCTGTCTATGTTGATGATTTAAATATTATTGGAACTCATGAAGAGTTATCAAAAGTTATGAATTCTTTGAAAAATGAATTTGAAATGAAAGACCTTGGAAAAACAAAATTTTGTTTAGGTCTTCAAATTGAGCACTTAAAAGATGGAATATTTATTCATTAATCTAATTATACCTCAAAAGTATTTAAGCGGTTTTATATGGATAAAGCTCATCCATTAAGTACACCTATGATTGTAAGATCTCTTGATGTGAAAAATGATCCATTCCGACCATCTGAAAATGATGAAGAACTACTCGGTCCAGAAGTACCATACCTTAGTGCTATCGGAGCGCTAATGTATCTTGCTAATAATACGAGGCCTGATATATCATTTGCGGTGAATTTATTAGCAAGGTACAGTTCTTCCCCTACCAGAAGGCATTGGAATGGCATTAAGCATATTTTTCGATATCTTCAAGGAACAATCGATTTAGGATTGTATTATTCATCTTCATCCAAATCGGATCTAACTAGTTATGCAGATGCAGGATATTTATCAGATCCACACAAAGCACGATCTCAGACGCGGTATGTTTTCACTTGTGGTGAAACAGCTATTTCATGGAGATCAGTAAAACAAACATTCGTCGCTACATCAACTAACCATGCAGAATTATTAGCAATTCATGAAGCTAGTCGCGAATGTGTTTGGTTACGATCTATGACGCAACATATTCTTGGAGCATGTGGTTTACCCGCCAAGCGAGAAGTTCCAACAACCTTTTATGAAGACAACGCATCATGTATAACACAATTGAGGGAAGGATTTAATAAAGGGGATAGAACAAAGCACATTTCGCCTAAATTTTTCTTCACTCACGATCTTTACGAGAAAAGCGAAATCAATGTACAACAAATCCGTTCAAGTGACAACTTAACAGATTTATTCACTAAATCCCTACCTACAACAACATTTGAGAAACTGGTGCACAAAATTGGAATGCGGCGCTTCAAAGATATCAATGGAAGTAATGATCAGATGGAGTAAATATGCACTGCACTTTTTTCCATCCGCTAAGGTTTTTCCCACTGGGTTTTTCTTAACAAGGTTTTTAACGAGGCAGATTTCTCTAGCATATTATTCATCGGAACATGTACATTCTGCTATGATTTTTAGGCTTTATTTAGGAAGGTTTTATGGAGCATGTAATAATGGACATTCAAGGGGAAGTGTTATGAATTGTGGTTGAATGTCCCACATAGGAAACTTTGTACTACCCTCCTCTTACCATGCCTGTAAATAGCACCTCTATGTACTTGTTCAAACACTCCAAAAAATATATATTGAAATAGAATGGGGTTTGATAATCACTATTGATCTCCTTTATTTCCTTTGAGTTCTAAATATTTATAATAATAAACTCTTTATATTGATTACTCAGTAATTAAGATTTACTGCTACAAGCGTGTTATATGTTTTATGACAATTTGTAGAAGAAAAAATTAGGCAACTAGGAAGCGGGCATTAGGTAGATTGGTAGTAGGTGAGGAAAAGGTGGGGAACTTTACTTAACATTAATGGTGGTAGCC
This sequence comes from Linaria vulgaris, assembly GCA_948329865.1. Lineage (NCBI taxonomy): Eukaryota > Viridiplantae > Streptophyta > Magnoliopsida > Lamiales > Plantaginaceae > Linaria > Linaria vulgaris. The sequence goes on along the minus strand of OX415253.1, from coordinate 22,032,995 downwards.
GTTAATTAAACATAATAATTAAGAAATTACAACAAAACTACCAAACCAATAGGAAGTTTCATCCCCTACGCCTCTCCTCTAGTCGCGTGTTCATTTATATCGTTATATAATATATCCTCAACATTGTACTAGTTGTATTACTTGTTCCGACAAAATAGAAAAGATGCCCACAGCAGCTGCAATAGCCAACCCAGTCAGACCATGCCACGTGGTCGCCGTGCCGTACCCGGGAAGAGGGCACGTGAATCCCATGATGAACCTCTGCAAGCTACTCGTGGCTTTGAAGCCCGACATCCTCGTTACCTTTGTCGTGACAGAGGAGTGGCTTGGTTTCATTGGCTCGGAAGAGAAGCCGCCAAACATCAGTTTCGCTACGATCCCTAATGTTCTGCCGTCGGAGCTGGATCGAGCCGCCGACATGCCGAGCTTCGTGGGAGCTACTCAGACCAAGATGGCCGAGCCTTTCGACCGGCTGCTCGATCGGCTTGACGCTGTGAATTTTATCATAGCCGATACTTTCTTGATGTGGGCCGTCGATATTGGGATCAAAAGGAGTATTCCGGTGGCGTCTCTGTGGCCAATGCCCGCCTCGGTATTCTCGGTGTTTTACCATTTTGACCTCCTAGCTGCAAATGGCCATTACCCTTTTGAAGTATCTGGTAAGTCGGTAATAGTAATTTTCATTTATTCATCACTATTAAACTATATGACGTGTTTTTAACTGAACCAGTATTTAGGAAATAAGAAGCAGGATACTGAAAAACGACTTGTATATGATACACTTTCTTATGTGTTGTTATGCTTCCTTTGGTTTTCTGAATGTTGTTTTTTGTTTAACAAGCTACTTTCTCTTTTATTGAAACAGTATTTCCTCAATGCTTTTTGTTTAACAAGCTACTCACTCTTATACTTATGAGTTTGAGTGACCAATGATGCGTTCTTGACCAAATTTGCTAGTTTTTCAGTTCGCTCTAGCAAACTGCGTACATAAGTTTAAAAATTGGGTAAATAAATATTTTGTTGTTCAATGCGAGGCAGAAAGAGGAGAGGAACGAGTAGACTACATTCCTGGTATTGATTCAATCCGTCTTGCTGATACTCCATCAATTGCCCATATGAAAGATCAAAGACTCCTTCGTCTAGCTCTTCAAATTTTCCCAAACGTGCGGAAGGCACAATACCTCTTGATATCTTCAATCTTCGAGCTCGAACATCAAGTCGTAGACGCTTTAACCAATGAATTCTCATTCCCTGTATACACTTTTGGTCCAGCCATACCTTATTCAGATCTCCAGAACTCCACCACCTTCTCAACCAATCAAACCGACTCCATCCCCTACTTCGAATGGCTAAACTCTCAACCTCCAAGCTCTGTTTTGTATGTTTCTTTGGGAAGTTTCCTCTCAGTGTCGAGCGCCCAAATGGATGAAATTGCAGATGGATTGCGGGAAAGTGGCATTAGGTTCTTGTGGGTGGCTCGTGGGGAGGCCGAAAGGCTGCAAGAGAGATGCGGGACTGGTGGAATGGTAGTGCGGTGGTGTGAACAGTTGAAGGTGTTGTGCCACCCTTCGGTTGGTGGATTTTGGACACACTGTGGCTGGAATTCTACGACAGAAGCTATTTTTGGTGGGGTCCCGATGATTTGTTTCCCTATAATTATGGATCAGATCACGATCCGTAAGTACATTGTCGAGGATTGGATGATCGGATGGGATGGAAAGAAAGGTTTAGGGGAAGGAAATCTGTTGAGAAGTGGAGATATTGAGAAGCTTGTGAAGAAGTTTATGGATTTGGAGACAGAAGAGAGGAAGGAGTTGACGAGTAGAGCAAAAGAACTACAAAAGGCTGTTCGTGGCGCGATTTTGGATGGAGGGTCGTCCAAGAGGAACCTTGATACTTTTCTTCAAGACATAACATCATTCATTTGAGGATGTAATACTTGTTATTATGATTAATTTTGAGTTGCAGAAATATCGTAACAAAAATGAATTTACCCATGAACGAAGATTATTAGAGATTGCTTCTTTTTATTTTTGTATTGGATTTGTTGGGCAGTTGTCAATTGATGAACGTTTTAGAGGTGAGGATGGTGTAAGAATGCACTAATGCTATTTTTTTGACAAGAAGAAAAAACACGTAGAGTTTTGCTCTATTTCTTTTGTCAAGTGTGACTTGTGTTGTTCTTATATTGGGATAATTACAGATACTTCCCCTAAGGTTTGGTGTAATTACAAATACTTCTCACGAGGTTTAGGTAATTACAATCACCTCAATTCCAACAAAAAGTAGAAATGAACTACCAACTTTGTCCTTGGTTAACTTATGTGTTAAGAGATTTAAATTTAATGTTAAATAAAAGATTATTTAATTAACTTGCACAAATTTTATTTAAAAACTATCGATAAATTTAAAATAAAAGTTAAATAATTTTATATTTTTATTTAATGTAATGTATGTTATTGCTATTCATTAATTTAAAAAATCATTCAACAAATCCCCACTTTAAATAAATGTATGATCCTAGGAAAAGAAATAACTTTAAATATTCTAGCTTTGAAAGTATATTTACACTGGCATATTTTCATTTTAAAAGTAATTGATAAATTTTTAGAAGTATTAAAATTAACACTAAAATAATTTACCCAACTACATAATTATTATTATTACTTATTTTTTAATTAAACAAACGTCATTAGCAAAAACTTTATAATATGTTACATTATCTTTTAAATTTTTATTGGTTTAAAATTACTATTGGTGCCAGGATAAAACATGCATGCCATATTGGTGGAAAAATAATTATGTGCTTATATTTTAGAAATTAGTTATTTAATTATTAATATATGTGGTAGAAGAAATAATGTAAATATGCATTCACAAGGTAGAATATTTAAAGTTATTGTTTTTCCTAGGATCATATATTTATTAAAATGGGGATGTTTTCAAAATTAATGCATCAATATACATTAAATAAATAAAATTATTTTACTATTATAATTTGACAATAGATCGTATATTAAGTACGAAACGTGAGGTTACAAGTGTCAGGCTACGATTCTATTACAAACCATGTCTCCTATCACTAAATCTAGCTCTAGGATAACTTTAGTCCGGAACACCAGATGCTTGAGATAGAAAGTCCGACTGAGTCTCACAGCTGATGTTGAAGGTGACGTCGAGGATGATATCGAATGTGATGTCGAGGATGGTATCGAGAATGATGTTGAGGACCACGTCGGTGATGGACCTCGAGGGTAATGTTGGGGATAATATCGAAGGTAAACATCAAATGTAATCTTATATGTAATATCGAAAATGATGTCGGGAATAGGTTGGGGATGATATCAAATATGGGTATTCGATACGATATAAGCAGGTTAATTAGGTAGTAAATGTAAGTGTGTCTCGGTATGCGGGGCGAAGATATTTATAGATTTCTACCCTATACTATATCGAATGTTGTATTCGATATATAGTGGTAGATCGTGTCCTATCCCCGATATAGATGACCATGGGCCAGCCCAATACGGGAGTTCCCCATAATATGTAGTTCTCCAGTTTAGGAGTTATCATGTGAATGATAATTTGTAAACTCAATTCATGGGTTCTTATATCGTTCGGGGGTACCCACACGCCCCCACCCCCAAGTTTTCGACTTTTTCGAACTAGAAAATGGTTAGTGAAAATAAAGCTTTGATACTCCCCCATTTTTTTAGACAATTTTTTAAAGTTGAAAGTCGAACATTTGTCCATATTGGATTTGTGTTTTGATATACCCCCGACGTCGAAATCATTAACTGCTTGCGGAACCCAGTCATTTTATTATATAAACTCGTCCCCCCTCTTTTGCCAGCTTGCGATTATTCTACTGTGGATCTCTTGTCGCTTTGCGAGCCAGATGTCGAATTTTTTGAGGTATGTCGGGTCTTATTTTCGTATCCAGATTCGATACTTTCTTTGATGTCGATACTTGATATCGACATTCGACATCAGTAATTACGCCTTCGACATGGGAATTCGATATAGAAATTGTATAGAATTGTTAAAGAATGCAAATAGGACGAAAACAACTTAAATAAAAAGGAAGAGATGACAACTAAAATTAAATGAAAGGAAAAAAGAATAGAAAAAAGAAGAGAAAGAAAGTTTTGGTGTTTTATTAGATATAAGAAAAGAAAAGGCGAGAAGAAAAAGTGTTGTGTGTTGTATCAATATTTGGAATTTTGGAAAAGAAAAGAGAAGAGAAAGTGTTGTATTAATATTTTGGATTTTGGAAAAGAAAAGAGGAGAAAGTGGTGAATTTTTTTTTAAGTTGTGAAAGTGTTGTAGATTTGAGACTAAAAAAGAGAAAGTGCTAGTTTTTTTTTGGAGAGTATAATTTTAATGTGTTGAAAATTAGAGCGAAGGATGGTGGGTATATATAGAATTTTGGGTGAAAATTTTGAATTTTAAAAAAATTCATATTTTTCCCCTAATCTCGCCAATTACAGGGCCTTTCGCGACCGTCGGGCCATTACGAAAGACTTGAATTTTGAAAATTTTAGAACATTTTGCGACCGCCTGACGGTTGTGAAGAAGGCTGTCGCGACCACCGGGTAGTCGCAAAACTAGCTTTGCAACCGCCTAGCGGTCACGAAAGAGGGTCAATTGTGACCGCCGGGCGGTTGCGAATAATATGCATCGCTTTAATGTATGCATTCAGATGGTTGTTTAAGACACGTTGTTAGTTAAATTGATAAAGTAGTTAAAACGAGGCAAATTATAAAGTTTTATTGCACAATCGTATATAGCAATTAAAACAACTAGGTATATATGATGATTAATTGTAGAACACAAAATAGGTTCATCGTTCATAACTCGCCCAATCACATCTAATCTACTATTTTGATAAGTCAATTACTAATGTTGTAATCATTTATTACTTCAATTGACATATAATAATGAGATTTGTTGTTAAAAATCACCAATACATCAAGATCTTTCCATAAAATCACAAATTTAAACATGTATATTATTCGCAACCGCCCGACGGTCGAGAAAGAGGAATTTTAGCAACTGCCAGGCTGTTGCGAATAATATTCATGTTTAACTAACAATGGGCCTTAAATAACCATCCAAAATACATAAATTAAAGTGATGAATATTATTCGGAACCACCCGATGGTGACAAATGACCCTCTTTCATGACTGCCCAAGTCGCGAGCTGCTAGTTTTCCACCTATAAATACACTCCTCCCTCACTTTCATAATTCACAACAATTTTCACCAATTCTTAAGGTATCCATGTATTTGTTTTCTTACTACCTCAAATATCTTTTTTCAATACGAAATTTTGTTATTGTATGGTAACTTGTTTATTTACTTGTTGATAGATATTATCGTAAACACATGGAGGCTACTCGTAGTGGACACAATATTCTTGATGATTGTTCTATCATGCTTCAAGAAGTATGTTGATCACTCTATCACGCTACAACGTTATCGTGCATGATAATTGTTACGTTTTAAATTGATAATTGTTTGTTGTGTTAATTGTAATTATTTGCTTTATCTTTTACAATTTCGATAAATAATGGATTATCAAGCCGATATATCTTGTATGTACGATAAATTCGATAACAACGGTTATTTGCAACATAGTTTTGTGGTTGGGGCTCGCATGTTCTTAGAATTCGCTTCGCAACAAGATGACTCTTTAGATCTAGGAGGACGTATTAGGTGTCCGTGCAAGAAACGCAACAATTCAATTGTTTTTTTTTTTTTTTTATCAATACCTAGTCTGTGATCATCTTCATAAGTTGGAATTTGCGTCTAGATATTTCGAGTAGGTTTTGCATGGAGAAAAGTCAACCAGGACTACTATGTCATTTTCCCCCAAACCCCCAACCCATCACACGCAAATATTTCTGACAGCCCTTTTCGTGCTGACGATTCGTTTAGACAAATGGTTGTGGATGCATATGGAGGCCGATTTAATGATCCGACTCCTGATGCGAGAGCTTTCTACGACTTGATGCATCCAGGACAGGTGAAGATGCATCACAAGAAGAGTAAAACCGTCCTACAGTGTGTTGGAGAGTGGTTGGATTACAAGACCATGCACAAAATGAGTAACGTCGGTTCTGATAAGTTTGTAAAGTTTTCTAAAGATGGTCTCGTCCTAGAGATTGAGAAGTTGTTACCTAAAGACACGAAAGGGATGCATAAGATTCTGCGAACCTTGGGATTAGGGTACGTAAAGATCGATATTTGTCCAAATCATTGTTTCTTGTTCTACAAGTTTGCAATGAGCCAAGACTTCCAAAAATGCCAGGTATGCGGGGAAGATAGATACGAGTCTCGTAGGAACGTCGAAGGTTGAGAAGATGTCGTTGTGGTACTTTTCCCTAGGCCATTGTCTTCACAGGCTGTATTATACCATAGGCACTGCAACGCATATGACTTGGCATTGGAAGTTTTGAGAGGCTACAGATCGAATGATTCACCCGGCTTAAGGCGATGCATGGCGCCACTTCAATCGGACGCATCCAGATTTTGCAGCAGAGCCTAGGAACGTACGACTCGGTTTGTGTACAGATGGATTCATGCCGTATGGCTCATCTGGGAAGAATTACTCTTGTATGCCATTATTTGTCACCCCGTATAACCTCCCTCCCCATCGTTACATGAGGCAAGAGTTGGATGTTTTTCTTAGACCATTGATTGACAAGATTAAAGCTTTATGGAGCACTGATGTGTGGAGACGTTTCACAACTCGAGGAAGGAAAACTTTCAATTACGAGCGGCCTTGATGTAGAATATTACGCACGAGAAGTTATCGTATCCTTATTGCATGGGAGACACGAAACCTTTTAGTTGAAGAATGGCGGTAAATCGTGTTTTTTCGATTGTCATCGTCATTTTTTACCCGAACAACTTAGAGGGCGGCATGTCATGAACTATTTCTACAAAGGGCGCAAGTCACTCGAATCACCTATTCTTAGGAAATCAGGTGACGAAATTAGGGAAATTGTGGAGGAGCTTGGGAATGTTGGTTTTGGACCCAAAGTAAAAAGCTACCGGGGTTTGGTACGGATCACAATTAGTTGAGGAAGAACATATTTTTGGAAGTATGTTATTGGTCCACAAACTTGATTCATCACAATCTAGATGTCATGCATTATGAGAAGAACGTTTTTGATAACATCATCAACATAGTGTTGGATGACTTTAAGACTAAGGACAACATCAAGTCTAGACATGATTTGAAGCTCTTGACTAACCATAATGAGTTATTTTTAGTACCAACTGCCCGATGAGTCACATTTAAAAAGCCGAGGTCAACCTACTATCTCACATGGGAGCAAAAGACTAAGGTGTTGGATTGGTTGGTCGATCTCAAATTTCTGGACGGATACGCGTCAAACTTTGAACGATGCGTATAGAAGCAGCAACAGAGGCTATTCGGTATGAAGAGTCATGATTGTCCCGTCTTCATGCAGAGATTGACTCCCATTACTTTTCGTGACTTTCTGCCGCCCGACATTTGGGGCACGTTGGTGGAGATTAGTTTGTTCTTACGGGATATTTGCGCTTTAGAGGTTTTGGTCGCCGATATGAAGGGTCTTGAGGAATCTATTGTTGTCATGCTGTGCAAGCTTGAGAGGATATTTCCTCATTCATTCTTTGATTCTATGAAGCATTTCGCCATACACCTACTGTACGAGGCCATAGTTGGTGGTCCGGTCCACTACAGATGGATGTATCCATTTGAGAGGCACACACTGTTTAATGAGATTAATCCAGTAATATTATTTATTAATTTATTCTAGATGTTATCGATGATTTGTTTGTTTCAGGCATATGTTTGATTTTAAGGGGTCAGTGCTGAACTAAGCAAGGGTCGAAAAATGCATAGCCTATTTATACCTTCTTTCAGAGCTATCCAATATGTGTTCCCAATATTTTGATCTCTGCACGAGTACTATATATAACCGTTTGAATAGGAACGGGACTTTAGAGAGTTCATGGTGGGATGATGAGCTATTGTTATTTTGAAAGAAAGGGAAGCCCCTTGGGCCATTGAACAAGAAGAAGCGGTTGATGTCTAAAGAGTTAGGGCAAATTGATCTGTACACGCTTCTCAATTGTGAGGAGTTGGACGGATGGGTCGAGTAAGTCAACATTCCTTATTATACGTACAAACACTTTCTTCTACTATGGATATCTTGTACATATGGATTATTTCTAACTTGTTCGTTTGTAACTCGCAGGTTGTTCGTAGAGGAGGACGATGGACTCAGTCCCATGGAGGTGCAAAGGAAGAGGAACACAGAGTACGTGGAGTTCTTCAAGCAGACTTACTACAGTGGCAAGTACATGACAGACGATCATGTAAAACTGTTGCTTGCAGGTCCATTCAACTAAGCGTTAAAGTACGAAGGGTACACTGTGAATGATTTTCGGTTCCACACAAATAGCATTTGGTCCCTAAGAAGAGTGATTGTAGTAGAGTTTATGTGAAGGGGGACATGGGAGGAACCGATGCCATCAACTTCTACGGGACTTTGAAAAACATCATAGAAGTGGAATGTTGGAGAGGTAGAAGACCGCTATACATTGTATTTTTCAAGTGTAGCTGGTATGATATTGGCCGTATAGGGACGAATGTTCACTAGACGTACAAAGTGGTTGATATTAACCCACAACGGTCACTCTCCACCAACGAGCCATTTATTTTTGTAAATCAAGCCCTTCAGTCGTACTACGCCCCGTATCCATAACTAACGAATGGTCGAACGGGTCGAAAGGGATGGATGGTTGTATCTACTATTTCGGCTAGGAAAGTGATCGACATGTCGTCACTAAGTGATTCGAGCAAAATAGAAACGGAATGCCAGAGCAAGTGTTTCAAGAGAACGAATCTGTAGGAATTAATCTATTTGTATACTTGAGCTCGTTTGATATGGATATCCAATTTGGGGCAGGTGAGTTTGAGGTCATCGAAGAGCTCCAAGATGGAGGGGAAATAAAGTTGAGGACGAAGACAACGAAGACATGGAGTCAGATTCTGATGATAGTGATACTGATTAGTTTATTCGATTTGTAATAATTTAAATTTATAGTTTGTGACATACTTAATTGTAACGATTTATTAGTGTTGTAAAAGAGAGTTGGAATTGCTTTTTTTTAAAGTAACATTTTATATGTGATAAATACACCGTCAACACGAATCATAGTCCGACGTGAAAATTACACTAAGCATTAACATAAAGAAATTAAGAATAAAAGTACACAATTTATAAACGATTACAATATGCCGAAATGAAAACTACATTAATAGTCCAACATAGTGGATTTAAAATTTAAAGTACAGAATTAAGATATGATTATAGTAAGTAAAGTACACAATTTAAAATTACACTAAGAGTCCAACCTAACCAAATTTAACAATACAATCACAAATACAAATAAAAATACTACTCGTCCAAATCTACATCCTCACTCTCAGTCGAGGCATCTGAACTATCCGAGTCCAACATACGATAAGTGCCATCCTCAACTGCACATGCGGCCTCCGCTTGATCATCAACGTCATCGCCAGCGCTACAACATCGTCCAAGCCATGTGAGACGGGGTCCTGCGCCATTGGAGGGGGCCTCTCCTCCGCTAGGAGTTGTCATCGTAGTTCGAGACATACGCAGGCACTCTGGAGAAACTGGGAGCAAATGGATCTACCCTAGGACGTGGCGGCCTAGTAACCGTATATCATGAACCCGTCCTACATGTCGTCACCATGGACGCCGCAACTAGAATCTCTGAAGGTGTACCCCATGTCGTCTTCCCATGCTGCTCTCTTCAGCTCTGCATAAATCCAAGCAAGGCATTAAATCTCCTAGGCCGACTGAGTCTCCTTGTTTTGCGTCTACAAGTCTTGGATGACGGTCTACGAGTAATCTGGCTGCCTCCTAAACTGAATGTCGTATGCCTCTGGACCTACTCCGCTCGATATGCCCTTCGCCTTCCCCTTCTTACTGGCTAGTGGTCGTGGTCCACAGATCGGTGTCGAGCTTTGACAACTTAGCTGGTGGCGGATATCTCCTCCTCAATAGCCTTGTGCACTTCTTCTGCATTAATGTTTGAAAGAATCAGGATTTAGATTAGAATAAGGAACTTAATTGAATTTGGAAAAAAATAAAAGAGTACTTATTTGAAATGACTTACGTAAATAACTCTAGCCGCCTCATCTGCCCACTCACGCCTCGGTGGCTATCCTGAAGTACCACTCGTCGCCTTTACCATATTCATATGACCTAACCTATACGTCTTATCGTGTCGAATAGGATCCTCGCGGGTAGTATCCACTTCCCGTCGATGTGAGCTCTTGGGGAAGATCAGTCTGTTATCCCTAGAGTAACTTTTATCCGTTGAGCTCATATATATATATATATATATATACATGATAATAATATATATACCTGGATTATATTTGTGCAGTCTTGTGCCGGAGACTCTCTTTCGAGTGATTTATTTTTTAAATCTAAAAAATTAAATTGTCTTTTTTTCATCCAAAAAGTTTGCAAGAAGTTAGACCCCCCTATCATTCTTTTTTCATTTTTTTGGGGGGGTCATTTCGGTTTTGTATCTGGTGCGAAGAGGTTCAAGAGATTTTGCATTTATTTTGGAAATTCCGTTTTCTCTAAGATTCATATCTTCTGTAGAAGGAAAAAAGATAGTCAAATCTCAGAATTTACGATCAATTCATTCTCTATTTCCCTTTTTAGAGGATAATTTTTCACATTTAAATTTTGTATTAGATCTACTAATACCATCCACTGTTCATGTGGAAATCTTGATTCAAACTCCTCGCTACTGGGTAAAAGATGCCTCTTCTTTGCATTTATTACGATTCTTTCTCAACGAGTATTGTAATTGGAATCATCTTATTATTCCAAAGAAAGCCAACCTTTCTTTTTCAAAAACAAATCCAAGATTATTCTTATTCTTATATAATTCTTATGTATCCGAATATGAATCTATTTTTTGTTTTCCTACGTAACCAATCTTTTGATTTACGATCAACATCTTATGGAGTTCTTCTTGAACGAATCTATTTCCTAGTTTACACATTTTAAGAAAAAGCACGTTAAACTTAATTAGACATAGATTAAGTTTACTTACTTACGCCCATATTGTTATTTTTAATAAAGCATACCATTCGACGTTTGATCTCCTCTAGGTGGATGAATCCACAAAAGAAAAGTGGGAGGTGCCTTCTTCATAATCGTTGGATCCAACCCTTCTTTATTGTTGATTTTCCTTCGCGACACCTCTTGATGCTCCTCTGACACCCAATGCTTAATCACCGCCGCCTCCTACGCATCGTTCATCCAGGTCTTCGGACGCCCAATATACTTTGGATCATCCTTCCTCTCCAAGTAATGGTTCTTCGTGTTGTGAATCAATTACTTATAACAGATCTTCGCCTTCTTTCGTATGCCTTATGTACATCGTATTTATCGAACTATCAGACCCCATATACAGTCTACAAAATAATAAAGTTTTTAAGATTATGCATATTATGTCTTTTGATTTGATTTATTAATACACTAATAAAATAATATATTATATTTATGTAATAATTCCTCACCGTAAATTTGACCCACATCTCCTGTGGCATCGCCAAGTACGAGGGCTAAAACGTGTGCATAAACTGTCTAACCAACTCGGTGATTGTCGTCGCAACCTCACAACCAGGGGGGACGTAAACAGGCCCCGATCCGACAATCTAATCACATGCCTCTGAGACTGATCACTGGGTGCCACCGCATCTCTTGAGGGGCCACGATCTGAGCTTTGCTGCATGCATGTGAATACTCCCAATATTGGAGTCTCTCTGTCGACAATCTGCTCAGGCCAGCTCTGGTGGAACATGTAGAAGGTGATCTCTACGCTCTAGTGGACTCTGCTGATGATGGTGCTCTAGCCCTAGATCCAGATGATGTACGGGCTGTCTGGTGTGACTCTGCTGCAGCTGGCGGATCAATGTCATCAAAAGAAAGGTTGCGCTGTAATGTTGGAGTCAGCGATGTAGATGCCTCACGGCGTAAAGGACCGCGACCCCCCTGTCGGTTAACTACTTGAGGTCCAAGACTACCTCGACCCCCACCCGTAGGGCAGTCACTGTCAGTCTAACGTGGCCGACCACTACAAGTTGGACGTCGCCGATCATCTGACATGACGAATAAATACTACGAAACTACGAAAAAATATATAAGTTAGATTATTGAGAGAGATTGCCTAAAATTCAATGGTTACTAAGTTATAAAGATTTCGTAAAATGCAATCTTTACTAAGTTATAAAATTCCTTGAAGGCATTATTTCTAAGTTATAGAAATTCCCTAAAGGAATTGTCCTTTCTAATTTTAAAAGATTCGTAAAGATCATTTGTTCTAAGTTATGTAAATATTAAATATAAAACGTATATCAACTAAACAAACAATTCTAAACAAAATAAACTAACAATTTAATATTTAAAATAACATATGCCAACTTACTAACACCTTAACATTTAAAATAACACATGACAATTTTAAACTAACAATTTAACATTACATAAGCTAAACTAATAATAATACATTAAATAAATTTAACATTAAATAAGCTAAACTAACTATTTAACATTTAAAAATATTATTAAAACATTAAATATAAGACGTAAATCGAGAAAAAATAGAAAAACTTACAATTATCCGAAGTCGCGACTGCCGACGGTTGCAAAGAAAAGAGGGCGATCGCGGAGGGGGGGGGGGGGGGGTGAGAGTGAGATTTGAGTATGAAGAATGAGAGGACATGGGGGACTATTTATAAGAAATACCCCCTCATCGCGATCGCGGAAGCATCGGCCTGAGGACGACACGCCCCAATTCGGGTGCCTCCGCGACTGCTAGGCAGTCACGGATAATAGTTCACGACTGCTAGGCGGTCACAGATGGTCCGACGACTGCCCGACGGTCGCGAGGGGGCGGAGTGTATATGTATTAAATTAAGAATTAAACGTTTCACTAGATTAATATATGGCTGTAGAACTAATCTGCTAATGACAAAACAAAATTAAAGGGTGGATTTGCGAACTACTGAAAGGCAGGAAAGGAATTTCCACAACCAATTGTGGTCCAGATTCGTAAGCGTAAGGTCAAGGGCTGCGATTCCTAAGGCTGTGGGGCACAGTAGTTGCAAGCTCCGTCACTCTGTATGAGTTGATCAGATATGAGTTTAGAACGGATTGGTACAAAATTGGGGTCTGCTGGGCAAACCAAATTAAATGCGCCCTATTATATTTGACAAGACAATATTTTAGAACCACCCGTTATTTTATATTATATTAGCGGATACCAGATACCTAGTGTAGACATTTTTTTTTTCAAAATATTTTATCACTTTAACCAGTTCGCAACATATAATTGCAAAAATTGGTATTGAATCGTTTTATAATAAGTTTAAAATAATTCTTGAAAGAGTTAATCTAAAAAACTGTATAATATTTTAAGGTTCTGTAGGATTCATAGAAGTTTAAAATCTATGTTGCACGGGTGCGAATACGACGATATAAATACGATACAATACAGATACAACGATATATGTGTTCAGAAAATAGGCAATAATAATATGACATGAAGACGCCTATATAAATTAACATTAGTATTACAAAATTTAGGTGATACACATATAGTAAGTATATACCAATTTGCAATAAAAAATGATGCCAAAAACATTTATACATAACGTTATAATAACGAAGTAGTGGGCGAGGTGGATTATGGTTGGCGGATAGAAGGTGTCGGTCATTGTGATATGGTGGAAATAGGGAGAGAGAGAGAAGAGATTTGGAGAGAAAGGTCTCATAGTGAGCTCCTAAAACTAATTAAAATATATTTTTTCTCTTTTTTATTTTATTCACCATCATTTTAATGGTTTATAAAAAGACCCAAAATATATCCGATCCCCTCCAAATCTATCAGATACGTATCAGATATTTTAAAAAATTTAATGGATATGCCACATGGCGTATCGGTAACGTATCGATGGTATATTGATATCAAATACGTATCCGATACAATATAGTTTATTTTTAAGAGTATGGGTGCATCATAGTTTTAAATGCATTTAATTTGATATAACATCATGATTGCACCGGCACTGACAAAGTTTAAAAATAAGTTCATATTATTTACTCCTTTTGAATTTTCACGAGATGAGTGCTAAAGCAATAATTAAAAAATAAATAGTAGTTTCAATCATAAATAGTGGAATACTTACATTAATTTGCCGATGATATTTTACTGATACGGCTGGTGAAATAGTGTCTAGTAACCAGTTGTTTATTGTAGTTAACTATTTCACTTAAATGGTAAGGCTTTGATTAGAAATTTAATAATAAAATTTGTGTCAATACTATTAGAAGGCTAAAATTGGAAATTAAAAATTTGGTGTCATAGTTTGCCTTTCTTTATATAATAGTATAGACAATGAGGTTATAAGATATATGAGAATATGTGAATATTATTAACTTCAAAGGGAGTATTTATTCAACGATAATAACAAAAATAATTAAGAAAATATGTTAATCTAAATACAAGGATACAAATTTAATATAAACAGATTATATACTAGCTAATACGCTCTCGCAAAATTGACGTCCCATCAACAACAAAAATTTTGAAACATAGCAAGAGAAAGCGCGAACGAGCAAGGGGCTTCATGAGAAGGTCTGCTAGCTGATCAAGAGTATTAACATAGGAAACCTTCAGAATACCTTTTGAGACAAGATCCCTAACAAAGTAAAGATCAACATAAATATGCTTCATTCGAGAATGTTGGACCGGATTTAATGAGAGTCGTAGAGCTCCCATATTGTTGCAGCGGATAAGTGGAATCAAAGGAAGAGAAAATGCAATTTTGCCAAAAAGATTCTGAAGCCACCAAACTTCAGTTGACGTGGAGGCCAAGGCTCGATACTAGGCATCAGTAGACGAGCGAGAAATAACTTTTTGTTTCCAAGAAGACCACGATATGGTATACGACCCAACAAAGACCTATTAGTTAGGGGCTAAAGTTCCGTTAACCTTGCCCGGTTCGAATGACTCAGCGCAGTGAGACCAAGCGAGCTAGCATGACAAAGAAAAACACCATGCTAGATAGTACCATTGAGATAACAAAGCACACGCTTCAAGGCGGGCCAATTCCCAGAATTTGGAGCAGCCATACGTTAAGCAAGTCGATAGACAAAAAAGACAATATTCGGACGAGTGAGTGTGAGATATTGAAGACCACCAATGATTTGAAGATACGTCGTGGAATCAACAGCAGTCGAAGAAGAAGACGTTGGAGGATTGGAGGTCATAGAAGTGGCAAGAGGTTTAGCACCATCCATCTTTTGATGCGACAAAAGATCGAAGATATATTTATGTTGAGAGAGAAATAAGCCTTCTCGACAATGAAAAACCTCAATCCCCAGAAAATATGTAAGGGCACCCATGTCCTTGACCGCAAAAAATCAACCAAGACTAGCAATGATCGAATAAATCAGTGACTCACACAAACTAGTGATGAGAATATCATCAACATAAACAAGAACATTAATCCGAGTATCCTTGCAAAGCAAAACAAACAGAGAAGTGTCAGATTTAGTTTGAGTAAACCCGTAGGACATAAGAGCAGCACTAAGTTCGAGATACCATGTGCGAGGCTCCTACTTGAGGCCATATATTGACTTGTGCAATAAACAAACATGATCAAAAACCTTGTCTACAACACCCGAGGGTTGGCGTGTAACCAATTTCAGAGAGATTTTCGAGTAACAAGGCATTACTTACATCTAATTGGCACAAGCACCACCCGTGCATCGTAGCCAATGAAAGAATGGTCTGAATGGTAATAGGCTTGACAACATGACTGAAGCTTTCTTTGTAGTCAAGCCCGGGGTGCAATTAAACCCTTTTACAAAAAGTCGAGCCTTGTATGTGTCGATGGAGCCATCATGATTACGCTTTATTCGAAAACCCACTTGGAACCAATGATGGTGCGATCACACGAAGGTGGAACATGGGTCCAAGTTCCATGCTTAGGCAAAGTGGTAAACTGACCCGACATTACATCATGCTATTATTGATTAGATAAAGCTTGGGAAGCACAAGTAGGCTCTTGAGGACCAACAATCGGATGCTTCGTCACAAGATTAATATTCTTCGACTTGAAGATTATTACGGGAATGTGTCACCATATGATGATCCAGATCCACAACAACAGGAGGACCCATTCGCTTGGAGGAAGCCGAATCTGAAGCACAATGATCCAATACAACGTCAGCCATGGGTGTAAGGATAGAAACCGAAGACGATACATAGCCTGTTGTTGTAATTTTGGAACATGAGGAGATGAACTTAAAAACCGTGGAGTAATAACGGGAATGTAAAAACACGAACATGTCGGATGGTAGTCAGATGTAGGGGCTAAAGAAATATTTGGAAAACGTACATGGCGAGTGAGATATATTTGTCCCAAAGTAGGGCCAAGACATTTATAGGCCGCTTGACTTGTTAAGTAGCCCATAATAATACACTCACGAGAGGAAGGAAGAATCTTATCAGAAATATACGCCCGGATAAACGGGTAATAAAGGCCTCTAAAAACTCAAAGAAGAAAATAATTTGGAGACCGACAAAAAAGAGCCTCAAAAGCAGAGCGATGCTAAAGGATGTCTACTTGACAAATAAACAATATTGCTAAAAGCAAACTCCCAATAATCTATCAATAAATTTGTGCGAGTAAGAAACGAATGACACATAGTGACAACAGTGCGATGGTGATGTTCACTCGTACCATTTTGTTGAAGTGCATGCGCCATTGATGTGAGTCAACTAACATCGTTAGACAAAATAACGACAAAGCGCCACAAATTCTCCTCCATTATCATATTGAATTTTTGAATAGGGAGACCAATTTTTGATCCACTAATAAACGAAACTTTGTAAAAACCCGGAACACATCCAATTTTGCATCCATAGGAAATAACCAACAATATTTGGTGAAGTGATCCACAAGAATCAAGTAATAACGATAACCATTCACAGAAACAGTAGGAGCTGGACCCTAAACTGAATTATGAAAAACAAGTTGCTGAATTTTATTCAATAAACTTGAATTGCAATCTTCAATACTCGAAGAATCAGCAGTACAAGGTAAAAGAAACTTGCAAATGATAAAAGAACTATTCCGGTGCGAGGGGTGACCCAGACGGTCATGCAAGAAATCTTTATTAACTCGTTCCCCAACCAAAGTAGAGATATCATGATGTAGAGGACAAGGAAGACAACCCCAATATACGCCATCGATGCACGGACCCTAAATCAAGCTAGTTCATATACTACGATCCTTAACAACAAAGTGAGAAGGGTCAAAAAAATATAAACACTATTTGCTTTTGTAAACTGGTGTACATATAGAAGATTATCTGCATAAGATATTATCAAGAGTAAGAGCACGACCACAACATAAAACACGAGAGGAATCAGTATGTGAAATAAGAAAACATGAATCATCAACAATAACTACTTGATTCGGACTATCATACGCAGAATGGAGGGACAAATTCATGAAATCAAAAATCAAATTGTGGGATGCATCCGAGTCCACCAGCCAATCAGTGTTAAGAGGTTCGTCTGTTGGCAAAGAGGCATCATAGTGAGCACTAGAAGGCCAACATGGCGGCAAGTGCGTACTCTATGCCCCGATTTTTTTTTAAAGTTGACAGAAAATCTAAGAAAGGGACTAAGAAGAGTTAGATGGATTGGACGAACACTGATTGGGAGGCCGAGAATCTGGTTGACCGTAAGCACCGTTGTGGCCACTGTTATTGTTGTGGCTAAGACCACGACCACAACCACGAGGACCTTGACTAGTGTCAGGAGAGTTCGAGGTGGCCATGTTGGCTCTGGCAACAAGAGTCGTGTTCTCAATTTTGAGCCGATGGAGGTAGCTCTCATGACTAACCAAGAAATCGTGAAGTTTAGCAAATTGAATATGATTTTCACGAGCACAAATATCGCGATAATTAAAGCCAAGACCATTTACAACATAGAGAGTAAGATCATCATCCATGAGAGCTCAATCAATGAGAGCAAGTTCATCGGTCTTGGATTTGATCGCCTAAAGATATTCAAAACAGACCGTGAACTCAACTTCATAGTGTTGAGGTCATCTTTGAGTTTCATAACTCTTGAACGAGCGCGACTGGTATAGAGACACTGGAGATCATTCCATGCAGCAACAGAAGATTCAACATTTGATATGAGTGGCGAGATCTTGGGAGAGATGAAGTCAAATAACGCAAAAAGGATCACAGAAAGAACTTGCACATCCAATGAGTCGAGGTAGGAGCCGAGCAGCAGGCACTGTGTCGTCCCATCCAAAAATCCAAACAGGCTATAGCCAAAAAGAAGATGATGAACTTGAGAATGTCACGGCGGAAAATTGTAACCCATGAGACGAAGAGGGCAAATGGTGGTGGGTGTTGATCAAGATTGGAGAATCCCTGACAAAACCACCAACTCCAGTGAATGGCATATGGGAGAAACGGCGCGTAGAAGAACCATTTGAAGAGGAAGCGCCACCAGATGTAGCGAAATGAGTGACTAGGGCGGCGGGATCAGTGGTCGGATGCACGTTGGGGGCCATAGAATCTGTAATTCTCGTAAGAGTTAGGACACGATGATACCATATAAGATTTATAAGAATAAGTGATAATCTTATTAACTTGAAAGGGAGTATTTATACAACTACAGTAACAAAGAAACTTAAGAAAATATGATAATCTTCTTACAACAAGGATGCAAAATTAATATAAATAGATATCATAAATATACTAGCTAATAGAGGTTAGGTGGTGATTTTTGCATCTTATTTGGCCTAGATCAACCAGCACCTAATTCTATCCGGAACCAACTCAAAACCTCTTGTCCAATATCCCCGTCGCACTCTCTTTAGTTTGGCAGATTCAACGAGAAATTCTTTTATGAAAATTGTTGCACGATGATATGGTACTGTTAGCATCGATTTTGTCGAATCCTCATTATTTTAAATTGATTGTGTTTTTAAAATCCAAAATTACAAAGTCAAATATTTTTAAATAAAAATGATTTCATATTATTTCCTTGTTTTGTTATGAGTGATTTTCATATGTATTTTCATATGATAGCCATGAGATATATCTTCTTAAGATTCTGCAATGTCCTATTTTGAAAAACAATTATTGAATATTTAATTGAAGATCTAAGATCTGACTCTGTAAGGAAGTTTGTCAATCAAGTTGCAACAGTCAAGCATTCAACCAATCTTGCGACGCGGGTTGAAGGAATCTACAGCCTATAAAAGAGAAAGTGAAGAACATTGAAAACCATCTTGAGAGTTTATTTTAATTCACGAGTCTTGTAATTGTGTCAAAGTTGTTTGTTTTTATTTATGAAAACTTCGTATCAAAGGTACTTTGAGAAATTCAATTGTTTTCTAGACTCAAAAAAGGTAACTGTTAGGAGTGAGTCCTAGGTGTTGCAAGAGTAAATAGAGGAAGTGTACTTTACTTTACACGTAAATCCTAAGATTTACAATCTCAACACAGTGTAAGAGTTTAGAGTTGTTGGGGCAAAAGCCTTGTGGACGTAGGTCAAGTTGACCGTACCGCGTTAAATTCGTTGTGTTCTTTACTGCTTTCGTTACAATTACAACTGTCTTTGCTGTTACAACTATTAACTCTTTCTTTAAGTAATATAGAACAATGATCTTTAAATTGGCATCACATCAGGTCACTAGTACTCATAGCGAGGTTCTAGTTACAAAGATATTTTTGTAGTAATGGAAGAAATGAGGGAAGGTCCTTTGAACATAAAACCTCCAATCCTGACCGCAAAGAATTATTTCTACTTGGAAAAATCAAATGAGAATTTTTACCACACAACAAGATCACAAAGCATTGAAAAGCATTACAAAAGGTGGACCCTACCTGTTGATGACAAATGAAGAGTCAAACCTGAACTCGAATGTACCGATGCATATGATCTCCTCTCTAATTACAACTCTCATGATATAAATATTATTCTTAGTGATGTTTATTATGATCATTACAAAATTATCTCTAATTATGAAGTCGTCAAAGATGCTTGAGACATTACCAGAGATTCTCATGAGGGAACATCCAAAGTTAGTGCTTCAAAGTTGCAACTATTGAACTATCCGTTCAAACACATGATGATGGAAGAAATTGAGACAATTGCCCAATTCAACTCCAAGCTCAGGCATATTCGAACTAAGGCTACCATCCTTGGAGCAGAATTGTTTTGACTCGAGATTTATCCTAAAAATGCTTAGATCCCTCTGTGGTGGATTTGTTATGAAAGTTGAAGCCATTAAATAAAACTCGGTGATTTGATGCTTAGATCCACTCGATGATTTGAAGGGATCACTCACTACATGGGAAATGAAACTCAAACAAGAAGAAGATACATTTTCCAAAGGAGTTTCTCTTCAAACAATACTTCACCAGAATAGTCAAAATTATAGAACTACTCCGGTCCACGTCCCTCATTGCTAAAAGGTTTAATAAAATGAATAAAAACTGGAAAAAAAGAACCTATTGCAAGTCTCTCCGATTCTTTTAAAAAAAATCTTCCGCTACTAATAGACTTGAAAACAAAAGAAACGAAAAAGGTATTTAATGCAGGAAATGTCAAGGTTTTGGTCACATCAAGGTTGATTATGGAAACCTGTTGGAGAAAAACAAAAGTCGTGCACTAATCACATCTTGGAGCAACGATGAATATGAGGACAATGTTGATGATGTACTCGAAGAGAAACCCAATGTCAAATTTACATCAATTATCTCAAATTCTACCACTACAAATGTTGTTGTTGTAGCATACATCCTCACTGAATTTGACAGTGACCCAGTGAATGTTGAATCAAACATGAAACCACAATCATAGTGTGTGTGAGGATACCATGGAAAAATGAGAAGTAGTTATGAAGAAAATGATAAAATGGAAGCCCAGTTTAAAATCCTTGGAATTTATGATAGTCCCACCAAATTGAAAAACCGGATCTTAGAACTTCAGCAAAAAAAGGAAAAAGAAAAATGATCACCTTTCACAAGAACTTGAAGCTGCCAAGATCTCTATCAAGGATATGGAAGAAAAGTTTCTTGAAATACAAAAGGAACTAGACTCAATCAAGAAGAAAGTAAAGCTCCTAACACCAGGAACAAAATAACTTGATTAAGCGCTTGACAACTAGCGTGTTGCAACAGGAAAAAGTGGATACATCATCTACTAAGAAACAATTTCTTGAGAATGTCAACATCTCAATCTCATAGAAGAAAATAATTCCAAGAGAAAGTTGGGATCCCGTTGGACTACTCCACCATCAATCAAAACTCTGCACTGATAAATCAGAGTTACAACTATCCTAGTTTTAACCAACAACTCGTTTCCCATGACAATCCGTAAATGAGCAGATTTATTCCCATATGTCATCATTGCGGAATCAAGGGGCACATTCGTCCCTACTGCTATCAACTTTGAGATTCATAATTTTTAGTTCAAAGGAAACCGATTCCCAGGAATTTGGTAAAAAAGACCAATTAGAATGTCATTGCTGACATTGTTGCAACTAAGAACATAACTAAGAAAATCTGGTTGAAACATTCTACACAAACTTGCCGTTTTGCATGTCATTCCATTTCTTGTTAGTCCAATTCAAAAGGAAAGTATTGCTGGTGAAATGTAGATTTTTGTGTGTGTTTATGATTTTTCTCGATTCACGTAGGTTGATTTTTTGAAAGATAGTTTCTAAAATACGTGTAACATTGTTACACCAGAAAAAGAGTTCTAGGTTAAAAGGATCTGAAGTGACCATGGTAAAGAATTTGAAAACACCTTGTTCATTAACTTATGTAATGAAAAGAGATTTACTTAATGAGATCTCAGTTTGCATTACACTACAAAAGTATGGGATTGTGGAAAGAAATAATTGAACCCTAACTAAAATGGCATGCGTTATGCTTAATGCTAAAAGGGTGGCACTTCAATTTTTGGCAAAGGCTGTCAACATTGCTTACTACATCATAAATAGAGCCTACTTGCATCCATGTACTAATATGACAGACCAAATGTTCATCACTTTCACATATTCAGGTTTACATGCTATGTTCTTAACGATTATGAACAATGAGATAAATTCCAATCCAAATGCAACTTAGAAATATTTGTTGATTACTCTCGCAACAGTCACTCCTATCGTGTTTACACCTTGTAGACTCAATCCATAATTGAATCCACTAATGTTGAATTTTATAATTTCAGGGACTTTGCTACTACATCATCCGAAGCTCAAATTACTGAGCTGATAGAATTAAATCATCATGAAAAAGATGCTGATGATGAAGGTAACAAGAGAAACTCTAAAGATACGATTGTTGCAACAATTGATGTAGATATTGCTTATCAATGTGTATTCTCACCCCATCATATCTTTTAATAAGTAAGTGGTAGGGCCCAATATTTTGGCAATCTGATAGGGTTCTTCCCATTTGGGATTGTGCTTCCTGGCCTTCGTGGCTTCAACCTTTCTTACTACTAGGTCTCCGGCATGAAAGTTACGCTCTTGTACGTTGCGGTTGTAGTTTTGCGCCATGCCAGTTAGGTAATGTTCCATTTGGGCGGTGACTTTGTTTCCCCGTTCCTCTAGGAGGTCCAAGGACAAGGCGAGGTCGGAGGCATTTTGTACTTCTTCATACTCTTGGGGTCCTCCAAGTCAGGTATATCATTTTTTAGGCTAGCACAACCTCGCTACTATTGGCGAAAGTATAGGGGGTTTCTCCGGTGGTGGCTCGTTGGGTGGTTAAATAGGCCCACAACACTCCGGGAACTTTCTCCACCCATTTGGAGTGGTATTGATCTAGTCGAGTCTTGATGTTTTTCAGTAGAGTGTGATTGGTGACTCCGACTTTCCCATTGGACTGAGGGTAGTACACCGAGGTGAAATGGTGTTTTGTTATCCACTCGTTGCACTAAGTTTTCAGAGACTTACTTGTGAATTGCAGGTTGTTATCGTTGATGAGGCGTTGAGTGATGACAAAGCGGCAGAGGATATTTCACCATACGAAGTTGATTACGAATCCCGCAATGATTTGTGTCAAAGGTTCTACTTCGACCCATTTAGTGAAGTAGTCCACTGCTACGACTAAAAACTTCTTCTACCATTTATCTGGTATCAACGAACGTACCATGTTGATTCCCCTTTTGTCGAAGGGACACATGACAATATTGGGTTCCCATGGGGCATTGGGTGGATGAGCTTGCAAGACGTGTCATTGCCACCGGGGGAATTTCTTGGCATAGGCTGGAACAATCTACCGTCAGAGTGGACTAGACGAATCCTTGTCGGAGGATTTTAAAAGATAGGTTGGTTCCCCCCAAATGGTTTCTGCAGCTTCCATCGTGAATTTATTTTACTACCAGTTTGGCCTCGTTAGGGGCCAGGCAATGTAGGTATGGCTGAGAGTAGGACTTTCCAACAAGTTCCCTTCTCGTAGAAAGATGGGAGTTGCGCGTCGGCTCAGTTATTTAGTGGCCTTCTCATCTGTAGGGAACCTTTCAGGGTTTAGGATGTACCCACAAATGTCAGACATCCAATTCTTTGGTTTTTTAGCTATGGAGGCAGTTGCGGTGAAAGGGTGACACCTTTCAGGAAGGAGCTTGGTGAGAAAGGTGACCTTCTATTGACGACATGTAGTATCTGACTAGCGATCTTGGATAAGGTGTCTGCTTTTCAGTTTTTGGTTTGGGGTATTTGCAGAATCTCAAGACATTCGAACCACTTTTTGGCTTGGAGGACCGCCTTAAAGTACTACTTCATCGCTCCTCTTTAGCTTCATATGTGCCGGCTATCTGTTGTACTTTGAGTGGTGAGTCACTTCGAATAGACAATTTTTTCATGTTGGCTTCTCGGGCTAATCGTATGCCTTTGACTAAGGCCTTGTATTCGGTATCATTGTTAGTCACAAACGTTATGAGGCTGAGTCTTCTGGTCCTCCGGTGATGGCTCCTGTCGAGAAAGCTGTTACTTGGGGCACGATTGTGCCTCCTTCTGTGCAGTAACTTCTAAAGGGCGCCGCGACTTGGAGGAACAAGCCCGTGGTCTTTCTTGTCAGCTGGTTGCCCTGGATTTTTTTCTATTCCCCTATTTCCTAAGCGCCCTAGAGCTTGGTCTGGTTGCACAAATGTGTGCGACCTTGGTACGTGAATTTTCCTTCATGATATTTTTTTTACTTCCACTAACTGACTGCTGACAATTTCTTTCTTTTTATCTTTGTACAGCCTGATAGGGTTGAGGGGCATATCGCATTTCTATGAGGAGGCTGCCCGTGAGAGGGACACTCTGAGGGCCAGGTTCGAAGAAGTCGAGAGCCGGATGACTCGTGTGCGAGAGCTGGAAGAGTGAGATCGACTATTGCAGGACTGCCTGGCTACCTCGTAGAATGAGAAGGAGACCCTTGTAGGGAAGGAGGCCTACTGGGCTCGGAGGCTTCAAGCCTCAGAGGAGTTAGTGGAGTCTCTCTGAGCTGCTTTGGCGAAGACTGTGGAGGAGTAGGACTAGCGACTGGTAGCTCGTGAGAGGGAGGTAAATGAGCATGTCATCCCGTACTATGAGGCTCATCTTCTGGAGGTATTCAAAGCATGCCGAAAGTTGGGTTCTCAGCTGAACTTCTACCACCCTGAGGTCAATATTCAAAGGTTGTCCTCTTCCTGGATGGTCCGCCCTGATACTCCTGAAGCGACCCTGGTGATGCTTCCCTGGGGTGCTTTGGGCTTCTAGGGTTCCCCGACTCCTTCAACTGTTGTTGGACCTTTCCGCCCCTTTCAGTCAGAGGTAGCTTAGGGAGCGTTTTGTGGCCACGTGGTCTTAGTTTGTTTTTGTTGTTTTTTCTTTTCTTTGGGGTTGTACCCGGCTACCTCCCCCCCCCCCCCCCCTCCAGAATTTTAATTATTTAATGAAACTTTTGATTGCCACTCTTTTTCCCTTGGTCGAGGGTTACGACCAAGCTGTTATGTATTCTGTCTTCATGATTCTATAGTTAGAAATTTTTTGCCTCTGGCCACATGGGTACCCGCGTTCTTCCTCGTTTGAGGGGCCTCGACCTCCTCCTTTATTTGATGTTCCCAAGCATTACATTTTTGGAGTCTCTTTCCTTTTTCTGTGTGGGTAACCACGACCATTGGATTTGGTGGCCGTTTTGACTCTTTTCGGCAGGTTTTCGAGGGTGACTCGTTTGGGGGAGTCTTTTGTAATCTCCCCGCATGGGGCCCGTAGGTGATGTACCGCAAATGTGTTAGGCCTTGGTTCCGATGCTCGTGGTTACTACACTTAGAAAATTCTGAGCTCTTTGCGTAATTACTTGTGAGCATCATGAGGGTGCCCCGTGGATGGATGGTCGTTGTGGCGGAACCCAAAGTGGTCATGATTTTCAATCATCCCGCCTACTTGTCTGTTCAACTGCCAATCTTGGGAAGGGGCACTTATTAAATGCGAGGGGACGTGGGGAGTTGGAGCATCGGTCTAACTCCCCTATAGCGACGCCGGGCATGCTAGGGTTGCAATGATTTGGGGAACGTGGCGGTTCAAAGGGTCATGAGTGGGCAGCTGGATGGTCCCATTATTTGAATCGTGGATGGGGAACTGACCCATTTGGGATACGAATCGTTTTCTTCGACCTATAAAAATGCGACCACCTTCTTCATTTTTCTCCACCATCTTTTTCCCAATACTCTTGCAAAAAATAATTACTTTCTTATGTTTTTATTTGTCTTTTGCAACTATGGTTTCCGTGCAACCTCCATTTTTCGAGTGATGAAGATTCACATGGCTATCTCAACTCTCCGCTTTCCCCTCACCATGGTAGTGCTGCCATGTTTCGACGGAGCTTCCACCGTAGGGCTTCTCTATCATCCTCTGCTCGCTCAGCTTCATGGAGTGGAGCCGGGAGTTCTCATGCCGGTGATGATGTCGCTGCTCCACCTATGACGGTAGCGGACTGGGTGTTCGTAGATTTTTCTCGTCGGTCCCCTCACCAAACTCCTGTCGAGGGTTTCGTCTTTGTACGAGAGAACCTAGATCCCAAGCGTATGACAGGTCGGCTTCGGGTCAGATCCACAACCTTGGTCATGAACATAGAGGAGGCCCTAGCCTTGCTGGAGTCCTTCAACATCTCTTCCGACCAGGTGGATGTGATTATCCCTTCGAGTCTCTAGAGGGCGTATCACCCCCCTGAGGGTTACATGACTATGTACGCAGAGCAGCTTTGCTGCGGACTCCGCTACTTTTTTCATCCGATCATGAGGAATCTTTTTATCTTTTGGCACCTAGTGAGGTTCATATTCTGCTGTCACTTGATGAACATTCCTTGCACCCCTCAGACTGTTGCTATGGCATTTGCCCTACGGGCGACTGCTCTGGGTTCGCCATTTTTCTCCCTGTCCATTCGTGATAATGAACGCATGTTCATGTCCTCAGTCGCGAACATCGGAGGTACTTTTTCATAGTCTCCGTCGGAGAGTCAGTTTCAGAGTGGGAGGGCATACCCACTCAATCGGGCTTGGGGTATGTTAATCCTTCGATCGAAGTGTTCATGGATACCGCTGTCTATCTATAGCGCATGGGTCTTTTCTTTGGACTTTACGACGTGTCCTCCATGCTGCGCAGCCCAATAGCGCTACTGATTGCTGGTCTGCAAGACAGGCTAGTAAGTAAATGCCCTCCTCTACCGATGATTCGACAGCATGAACAATTTCGTAAGTCCTCATATTTGTAATTTTTTTTTCGAATGTACTTTGAAACCTCTACCCGAGTATATACAGTATACTCCTTCTTTCATTTATTTTTTGTTTTTTTTGTTTTTTTTTTAACTTAGCTTTTGCTCTTATTTTCAGGTGCGGAGATGGCCAGCCATGCTCGTCGTCCACTTCGGGGGGATTGGCGGATATTGACTCGAACTATTTTATCTCGAAGGACCGGGGCTCTTCTGCAGAGTTTGAGTTGCAAGCTATAGAGCGGCGCTGGGCACTCATGAGGACCTCAGAGGCCGTGGTTGCCGAGTCCTCGGGTTTGCTTGACAACAAATATTATCCTCGAGGCCCAGGAGTCCGAGCGGTCGTAGAGGAGGTTATGGTGGAGCTCAGGGACGAGGTCGCTTCGGAAGGTATGCCTCAGCCTATGGATCATGTGATAGCTAAGCACTTTGCCGACCATTTTATGTCTCCTTTTGGTACTGTTCTTGATTTTGGCCCGTTGCCGGTTTCTTCTTTTCATCTGACAGATCGGGCCCCTGCCGTCAGGAGTCCCTCGAGTAACAGGGATGATGGCTCGTTGGTTTCCTCGGAGAAGGACAAGGAAAATGGGGTTATGGACCATTTTCCTCCGGTGAAGTCTGATAGTAGGAAGAGGTCTTCCCCGGACAGAGATTCCTTCAGGAGTTCACTCAACCTGACCCAAGAGGAAGAAGAGTTTCTTCGTACACCTTCTGTCCCTTCAATCTTT
Organism: Linaria vulgaris; assembly: GCA_948329865.1. Classification (NCBI taxonomy): domain Eukaryota; kingdom Viridiplantae; phylum Streptophyta; class Magnoliopsida; order Lamiales; family Plantaginaceae; genus Linaria; species Linaria vulgaris. Next base: position 22,005,373 of record OX415253.1, on the reverse strand, counting down.
GTTGAGGGTTATAAGAACCTTGCTTACTACCGCTCCTATGTAAGCGGTATTATTAACCCTAGACACCGTGAGATTCTGGGGGCGTTAGTGATGAGGCACTATGGGAGTAGTTTTGTAAGAGCATCTGCGAGGTAATGCCTTACCTCACTTGTCATAAATTTTGATTCTTCTTCCTTTTGTCGCCCCGACCTTCTAATTTGGCCCCCCTCCTTTTTTGCAGCCCACAGTGCTCGGGGATGCCTTGGGCACATATAGGGCCAGTCCTACGGTCGTAAAGACCGTGATACAGGAGCGCGATGCTCTTCAAGCTTCACTTAGGAATGCTCGTGAGGAAGAAACTCGATTTGAGAAGCGTTGAAGGAGGCTTGTGGACGCGCCGCATAGATAAGAGATACTGCGGATTGGGACTTGGGGCACCTAGAGAGTTTCTTTGGGGAGGCGATAGATAATTCCAATCCTAAGACCGAGAGATGGGAGGATAGGGCAAAAGAAGTAATTCGGGCTGCAGATGAGGTCGATGTGCTGCAAGAAGAGCGGGACCGCCTGCTCCGACAGCTCGAGGACGCGAGGAAAGAGCTTGAAGTCGGTGTTGTCAGTGGAGGACTGGATTCAATCAGGTCTTCCCAGAGCCTAGGAGTGTCGGCTTCCAAGTCTAGGGACCTTGTCCAAGTGGGATACGAGATGGCTTTGTCAACTTTCCTGTCTCTCCCCGGCGTGCCTCGAGACTAGGTGCTACTCGGACTGGACTTTTGTTTCCCCTCTTCTTCTATCGGTCCTCCACCCATTTCTCGTAGGAAGAATCCCGCTAATCCAGTCGTGTGGCTGCGCGACCCATGCAAAGTATCGGTGGAGGAGCACTGAGCCTGGATCAAGGTGGGGAAATATTCCAAGAAGGAGTAGTGTTAACCGGGCATATGTAGCCCTTGTTCTGTTTGGGATTGCTTTTGTATGGGTCTAGTCCCCCCAGTTCTCATTTGTGTTATGGCCTTTGAGTGCCTGTTAATGGAATATTTCTTTTCAACTCTTTTTTGTTCTTAAGTCGGAAGACTCTTTTCAACGTAGTTATTTTATTTCAACGTAGGCTTGGAACCGTGTGTCTTCTAAGAGGTCTAGGGCCAGGGCGAGGTTTGCACAGTTCTGGGCATCTTCGAATTCATGTACCCGTAGACTTTGTTTCATAACCTTGGAGTGGACTACCGACTCTTCCCCGTACACAAGGCTGTAAGGGGTTTCTCCCGTGGCTGGTCGCGGGGTGGTGCGGTAGGCCCATAAACTCCAGGGACTTCTTTGACCCACTTAGACTGGTACTGATATAAGCGGGCCTTTAACATTTTGAGTAGGGTTCTGTTAGTGACCTCCACTTGACCATTGCCTTGGGGGTATCCTACACCTGTGAAGTGGTGTTTGACCCCCCCGCTTATCACACAATTTTCCATGAGGTTCTTGCGGAACAACAACCCGTTGTCGCTCACCAGCTGCTATGGTACCCCGTATCGGCTTAGGACGTTCCTCCACATAAAGTTTATCAAGACCTGACTAGTAATTTTGGAGAGGGGTTCCGCTTCGACCCACTTAGTAAAGTAGTCCACAGCAACTAGCAAGAACCTTTTCTAGCCGTTATCCGGGGTCATGGCCCCCACGATGTCAATTCTCCAATGTGAAAATGGGTAGGGAATATTGTCGGGTTCCTAGGGGGCAGCAAGTTGGTGCTCATTAGGGCGTGTAGCTGGCAACCCCGACACTTCTAGGCATATTCTTCACAGTTGGTAGCCATGGTCATTAGTAGTACCCTTACGGATAATTTTAGCCGCCATGCTTCTTCCTCCCGAGTGGCTACCGCAACACCCATTGTGGATTTCCCTTAGGATCTGCTGGGCCTCTTCCTTGTTAACACATCGGGAGGTCAGATAATACCACGAGTGTCGGAATAACCTCTCGTTCTGTATGTAATATCGAGTCGTACGCCGATACATAACACGTTGATTGATCGTGTTGTGGGCGTACTTTCTCGGGTTTAATGAAATCGATGCTTTTTGTCATCCAATATTCCTCGATGGCAGCGATCATCTGGACCTCCCCATCTTCACCTTGCCTTTTTAATTTATGCGCCATAAATAATTGTAGTTCTCCAAGTGCTAACAGTCTGGGCTTGGCTAGCAAGTTTTGACAGGCTTCTAGACATTTCTTCATATTGTTTTCACGTACCTCGTATGTCCCGTAGATCTGTTGGACCGCGAGCTGAGAGTCGCAATGGAGGAGTATTTTTCGAGTCTTTGCCTCGTTAGATAGGCGATTTCTTAATAGAAGGCCTTATACTCGGCCTCTATGCTAGGTACAGGGTACTACAGACGTATGGCGAATTCCAGAACAGTCTATGGCTCGTCTAAAGCTATTTTCCTGAAGATTATGCCCACTCCTCCGTAGGTGTTTGTAGGGGCTCCATCTATGTGAAGATGCCATACGGGCTCCGACTCGTCCTCTTTGGGTTCTTCATAGATCTCAGTAATGACGTCGGCGAGCACTTAAGCGTTTATGGCTGGTCGGGGGGAGTAAGTGATATCGAACTCCCCTAATTCTATGGTACGGAGGGGGTGTTCAGTGAGCACAGTGATCGGATGAGCTAGGTAGTATGCTCAAAGTTTTTGGGTTGTTGAAATGAGGGCCAACCCGATGTTTTCTATGCGCGAGTATCGGGTCTTAGCATCTAGGAGGGTCTTGCTGACATAGTAAATGGGTAAGTGATCCCTTCTCTCTACTCGGACCAAGACCTCACTCTCTGGCTCTTTTCCACGGCTAAATATAGAAAGAGCATTTCTTTAGGGGACGGGCTTTACCAGGAGGGATAGTTTGACCAGGTATTCCTTCAACTCTCTGAAGGCTTCTTCGCATTGGTCGGTCCATTGGAAGTCTTGTATGTTTCTAAGTATTTTGAAAACGGTAGGCCTTTCTCCGAGGAGCAAGAGATGAACCTGCCCAGTGAGGCCATTCTGATCGTTTGCTTTTGTACGTCTCGTACGGTCTTTGGAGATTCCATGTTGAGAAAGGCCTCGGCTTTTTCTGGATTGACCTCAACCTCCGTCTGTGTGATCATGTACTCTAGGAATTTTGCCCTCAAATGCTGAAGGAGCATTTCCGAGGGTTGACCTTCATCCCAAACATGTCCATGATTTCGAAGGCTCGGGCGAGATCGCGGGCATGGTCTTCTTCTCTCTGGCTTTTCACGATCATGTTGTCGCCATAGACTTCCATTGTATCTCCAATCAGGCCCTCGAACATGAGATTGACTAGCCTTTGATATGTGGCCCAGACATTTTTGAGCCCGAAGGGCATAACCATGTAGCAGAAGGTGCCGATGTCCGTAATAGAGCTAGTCTTTTCATGGTTGTTGTTTGCCCTGATCCCCGTCCATGGTGGATAGGAGGGCACAACCGGCCGTGGAGTCGACCAGCATATCGATGGTTGGAAGTGGGTAGCAGTCCTTAGGACAGGCACCGTTCAGATCGGTGAAGTCGACGCACAAGTGCCACAAACCTCCCGTCTTTGGGACAAGAACCACATTGGCTAGCCATTATGGGTAGCGCACTTCCTGAATTTGGTGGAAGTCAAGCAGCTGCTGGACTTTGGCCCTAATCACCTTATTTCTTTCTGGCCCTATGTTGCGCTTCCGTTCCTAGATCAGTTTGGTCGTCGAATACACGCCTTCTCATATACACATATTTCTTGACTGATTCGACCGGGGGTCCGTCCTTCCCAGGGAAGAGGTGGTGGAATAACTTGAGCATGGCTGTCATGGCCTTTTCTACCTCTTCTCCGATGTTGGTGCCAATCTTGACTGTCTTTCCCTCATTTCCTTCTACTAGCTCTATCATTTTGAGCTCTTCTGCGGGTTGAATTCGGACCTCCTCCGTGCGAGCTTTCTTGGCCGAGGGCTCAGCACTAGATGGCTCAGACTCAATCGACATGGTGTTCATACAGCATTCGCGGGTCAAGGTCTGATCTACTTTTACTTCACCTACCCCAGTGACAGTAGGGAACTTGATTTTTAGATGGAGAGTTGACGCGACCGCCTCAAAGGCTAGGAGAGCCGGTCGTCCATAAATTGAGTTGTATGTCCAAGAAGAAGCTTTCACTACCAAAAATTTGGTCAGCTCGGTTCCCTCTCCCCAACACAATGTTAGAGTTATAAGTCCCATGGTCTGTCATTGTTCCCTTGAGAATTCTACGAGGGGAACTTCCACAAGTTCCATCTGGTTTCGGGAGATACCTAGGGCGTGGTATGTTGGCATGAAAAGCACATTGACCGAGCTCCTAGTGTCTACGAGGATTCTTCTTACTTCTGTTCTGAGTATGGTGGCCGTAACCACGAGGAGATCCTCGTGGGGGTATACAACGCCCAACAAATTATTAGGCCTAAAAGAGATGACGGGTTGATCCACTAGTCGGGCGACGTAGAACTCGAGCTCGCTATCTGCATTTTGGGCCTTTTAGATGTAGTTCTGCCTTTTCTCTTTGGTGATCGACAATACCCTTCATTCTATCATGTTAACCGTGCGAGCCGTGGGGGCGTTGTCGCGATAGGTCTGCGGGGGCGGAGGTAACTGGTCCTCCTCTAGAGGCTCCTGTTCGATGTCCTCAAAAGCGTCGGAGCGCTGTTTTTTGCCTTTGGGTGCCTCCTCTCATCCCCGTTTCTCTGCAGGCTTTCCCTCGTCGAGCATCACGTATTTTTCCCAAAAGCCCAGGACTAAGAGCCTGGAGATCTATTGTTGAAGGTGGATACAGTCGTTTGTCAAATGTCCATATGCTCGATGGTAAGTGCAAAACTTTCTAGTGCTTTTGAGCCTTTGGGGATCCTTAGAGGCTCGTGGCCATTTGAAGACGCTCTTCCTCATGATGGTCATGACTTCGGTGAGGGTTATCATCATGGGGGGTAAGGGCATTGGTTCTAAGTTTTTCTTGACTCTTTCCCTCATTCCTCCGACCTTTTCGTCTCAGAAGGTCTTTGCTGCTTCCAGGGCCTTCCGTGGTTCTTCTAGCTCCATGAAAGACTCGGCCTTCTGCATCAAGTCTTCCATGTTGACAGCTCGATTCCCCATGAGATAGGTGGAGAAATCTCACAGCAGCAGTCCCCGAATGATGATGTCGGAGAGCATGCTGGGATCGGGGTGGGAAACTTCGCTGACAACGTGTAAGAATCGTCTCATGTAATCCTTGAGTGACTCGTCTGCCTTCTATCGTACATTGAACAGGTGCCACAGGTCTTGGGAAAGACCCTGTTGCACGCAAATTATCTTACGAACATTTGGGTTAACTGTTTGAAAATGTGGATCGTTCCTCGGACAAGTTGGGATAACTAAGATTGGGCCCGACCCGTGATGGTCGTCCGAAACACTCGACAAAAGACGTGGTTCGGAGATGATGTGAGGTCCATGCACGCCAGGTATTGGTTGATATAATTGTGGGGGTCGCGATCATTACTCTCCCTCGCATAAGTCGGATGTTCCGCTGGCTTCATTGCAAGGGGAACAAGGGGGTCAGCTATGTGGGGTGCGAATGGTGACCCACGATACGCCGCTTCTTCCCGGAGGTTGAGATTGTGTTGGAGTTCGCGCAACTCTCTTTGAATCTTTTCCATCATTCAGCTTAAAAGTGCTTCGGGGGAAGGCGAACGCTGGCGCCTACCTACGGCCTTTAGATAGTAGGGCTCGTGCAGGTCTGAGGATTCCAAGCCACGTCACGAGGGCGAGGAGGATGCCAAGGTGGCCATGGTTCTGGGGGCGCATCTACCGAGCTTGCCGTAGGCAGCGACGGTGGTACCCTTCTTCATCGAGGGGGAGAAGCATGACCGTCGCTGCGGGGCAAGCTTTTGGGTCTGGCGTGTGGAGGCGGTGAAGATTGGTGGCGAGGAGGATTCCTCTGTTCCTTCGGGCAGTTCTTGTCACGGCCCCGACCATTCTCCGAGGTTGTTCTTCCGTTTTTGTTAAATCGAGCAAACATGTTGCAATACATGTTCCTGGGTACTTGTACATACCCCATGGCGAGTTTGGCCTCTTGCAGGGCTAGAGTGGCGGCTTGAGGCCTTGAAATATATGTTGTCGGGGGAACAGAGGCGCCAATAGCCGGTGGTATGGGCAACTTAGGATTTGGTGCAGGGCCGTTGGGCTCTGATGCCTCCTCCTGAGGGGGCAGAGGGCTCTGCTGCCCCTACGTTTCAGCGTCATGATTTTCCATTGACTAGCGTCTCGAATATGATCAGGATGATGCGCGTATAGGTACTCTTCTAGCTCTCTTTCTGGCCATGCAATTTTCCTCAAACTTTCCTCAGAGAACTCAAGGCATTCCCACAAACGACACCACATGGTGATGCAATATTGTTCGGACCCGTGAGGTCGTGGTATTCAGGGATATCATCATTTAGTTTTGTTCGGAACTTCAATCTAGAATTTGAGGAAAAAAGGAGGCACGGTTATTTTATTAAGTATTTCGTGTGAATTACAAGTGGGTCGTGTAAGGAGATAGCTAAATAATATTTTCTTTAGCACAATTGAGTATATAAAATTGTGGAGAATGTTCTTGTTTTTTGCTTTGTAGTGAGTAGCTGTGCTTAAAGTTCTCTCCATTTTCTGCTGAAATAAGGGGCTATTTATAGTACTAGCCTCAAGGGTGTCTGACCAATGGGAGCCGGTCTTTCCGTCTCAACTCCGAGAGGTGCTAGTGGCCAATATCGGGGAGGTCTGCGCCAATGGGGGTCGTGTGTTAGGGGACATCCAATGGTGAAGGTTTGACTGATTTTCGTTTGAGCGGGTAATGATGGCACCTGCTCCAATGGTATTCAAGGGTTGCTATGAGCCAATGAGAGAGAGCTTATCTGCCCCAATCGTTGGTCTGCACTGGTAACTCACTTTCTGCCACAATGGCTGATTCGGGCCAATGAGGTGTGGTCTTTTGTCATAATGAGGGTAGTTGGGAGATATGTTGAATGGGGGTGGTTGGCACGTCTTCCGACTCTAGTCATGCCAGAGATGCCGCCTAGGTGGTCGGGCGGCTTTCCTAGTCGTTTATTCCGAGATGGACCCGTGGGGTCAATCTTTTATGGTGGTGTGATTGTCAATCTATTTTTTGACCATTATTTGAGTGGTCTTGACCCTTTCTTGTATTCACTCGTTTCCTTAGTACTTTGTATTGTCTTCCTTTTTTCGTGATATTTTGGCTAAGTGTTGGATATTGCCGCTCGGAGAGGGCCATGTGAGGTCCGAGTGATGCTTAGCCGACTGGGCAATGATTACACATCGATCGATCGATCGAGGGGGGGGGGGGGGGGGGGGGGGGGTTCCATGGTCTTTCCTTGTGGTTCCCGCGATTTAGACTGATTTCAGGTCGTGGGGAAAGGTATACCCAAGACCTTAGATCCGAGTTGTATCCCCTTCTTGTGGCGTTGGCCGGTCTAAATTCGGGGGTACATGGGTGTTTGGACCGAGTATCCTCATTGGGGTGTTAGTTGGTTATGACCCGGGGTACCTTCTCCGAATACCTGGCTGTATGCCTTTATTTGGGTAATAGTTGGTCGTGTCCCTGTTTGTCTTTCTTCTAAACTTTAGTCATTTTGGTGGGGTATCCTTTTTCGCTCATTTCCAAGAGCGTCGTGGAATATGCATCATCACTTCCAATTCTAAAAATACCAATTTCAAGTAAAAGTATAATTTTATTATATGTTAAATAATTCTGTTCGGGTTCTGTGTGATCAGGATTCAGGATCTGGTCCACCTGGTCAAATACACAATTCAATGTCTGATATTCGGAACATGTCGATGAGCCAAATTAACTTTTCTTAACTACTGTATTCAACTTTGAACGCACGTCGCAGGAGTATGCTGTCGGACAAAGTTTCGGCGCAATTGAGTTTTGTAAATATGTCTAACTTTCGGTACTAAAGTCAGTCAAACAAATACTACAAACAAAACATGTCCAGTGTGACTCAGCTGGTTCTCTTTTCTTTCTTGCGTATGTCATTGCTTACGTTACTTTTTTCCAACAATAAAGAAGAAAAGTAAAGCAATATCAAGAAAAGCAATGCATTGTAATTTCAGTTGACAGACAAATAACCTTTCTATCTTTGGATCGGAGACATTTCGACATACGCTTATTGTTGTCCAAAACAATGATTTTTAATTAAGTTTCTTGAATTACTTAAGGGGGTAATTAATATGTAATAAATGAACAAAACTTTAATTTCCTTCTAAGTTTGGTATTATAAATTCCAATGGAGAAGGATATTTCAAAGAAAGAAAAGTTGATTTTCTTTTAATCAAGTTTACTATTGTATCTCCTCCTAGTAAATGATAAATACAAAACCTTATAGGCTTTAAAAATTGAAAAAAAAAATCAGGATTTCATACTATGAGTCATACACATCATTCACAAGGAAAAGGAATTCGAGAAAAAAGTATTTCTCAAAGTCAAGAAAAGTATCACTAAACTTTTTATAGTTTCTTACGATAACATTTCTAAACTATGATTTAAAGAAGATATATAGTCATTCAAAATTTCAAATTCTTAAGATCATTTATGTAGTGTATTGTTAACTTATTATAGCTAAAGCGATACCCCAAAACATTTCTACACCTGCAAATTAGTGAAAAACTAAAAGAAAAAAGTTAAAAGATTTTAACCAAATTCAGTCATGTTGACAAAAACACTTTTCTTGCACAGTCTACACTATAATAATGCATGCATGCAACGCGCATCTCCTAAAATATTATTTCCTATTTTACAAAATTTGCAAGGTGAAGCTTCGAAAACTTTGGAAAGAAAAATCATTACTGAACAGTGGTTATTTCTTGTGTAATTAAACATGACAACTTATGGTAATTGTTGCACATACTTTTCTGTTGCATTTTACTAATACACATACACCGATATTTGCATTAAACTTGCTAGGTCGATAATGGTGTTTATTTCTGAATTATCACTAATTTTTACTTAAACTGCCTATCGTTCTCTGGCGCAAGTGGTGATATACATTTATAATGCACTATTATATAAATACGACATTATAGATTTAGAGTTCCAATTGCATGATTTGATTCAGAAACTTTACTACTTCCGCAAATGGACAGATAACTAAAGCTTTATCATAGATGTGGCGTAATAAGTATTTGGGATAAAAGCATCAAGCCCCCTGAACTATACACGTTTTTGCGACTTGCCCCCTAAACTAAATTAATAAGCGTTTTGCCCCCTGAACTATCCTCGTCTGTTCGATTTGCACCCTCGCCGGTTTCCGCCGATTAGTCCTCGGAATATTCCATTCTCGTGCGACTCACGTGATGGTCAGAAGGGCATCTTCGGTACATGTTATGGAGTGTAAAGTTCATGCATATTCCCCCTTAAACTATGCTTCTTAGTGCGGATTGCCCCTTAAACTATGAAAATGTACCCCCTAAACTATTGTGTTGCGAATTGCCCCCTGAGTTAATTTTGCACATAAATTTACCCTTTATTCCATATTTTGAAGGATCTTTTTTATGTCTTTTTAGTGTGTTTTGTTGTGAATTTGCAAACATGTTATTGAGTCAATTGCATTCATAACCATTCAGACATATTACACCAAAATTACACCATTCAGACATATTAACCATTCAGACATATTACACCATTCAGACATATTACACATAAAATGAAAAAAAAAATCTTGTCCTTAAAATGAAAAAAAAAAACTACTTGTCCTTAAACATGTCTTCATTCCTTGAGCTTTGAAGCTATGGCTTTGTCCAGGAGGTTGGTGCTGCTCCTCATCATGTATCTTTTGGTGACAGCAACAATCTCCTCCTTAGCCACTTTCGATGTCATCTTCTCCTTATTAGAAATACTCTTGAGCTACACATATGAGAATACATGAATTAAAAAAGTGATCGAGGTAACACAACATCAGTGGCTAGTGGTCTCAGTAATAGAACATTTTATAGTGCATAAAACACGACGTACAATATCTCCATCACATGCACAAATCCAGAATATTGATCGATTAATTCCTTATTGCGTACTATCAATGACTAACATTCAACATTCAACATTCAATTATCAATCATCAACATTCAACATTCAATCATCAACATCCACATTCAACAAAAGTAAAACTGCAGCAAAACAAATCAACAACATAAATCAATCATCAAGCTCGAAGGTAAAGAACACTGGCACCAGGTTTCTTGATTGAATGGAAATTAACAAATTAGATACTAATTGACAACTACAAATTATCAACACCACATAAGTGCAAGTCAAGATTGAGATAGCAGAAGATCACTCACAATCCAAATGTTATCAACTCCACCAAGTATAGCAGCAGCCAACTTCGAACGGAAAGGATTCCAAACCCTGTATTCAGTTTTTGTTGAGTCTTCATTCTGTAGTAGAATACCACGGAATTAAGCATATAATCGAGCGTTAAGGTACTAAACAAGTGAACCCAGGCAAGTATAGTTAGCTGCAAAATACTTTATAATCCACAACTGCATTCAATTCAGATTCACCAAAAGACCAATTAAAAACTTAAACTTCTCATTAAGACCCATCAAAGAAAATAACAAATTTATCAGAAAACGCAGATCAAGTAACACAACAACAAAAAGAAAAATCGAATCTTTAATCACATATTCAACAATGAATTAGCTAAGCATCGAAATCAGATACCAACCTGAACAGAGACTCTTTTTTCATTATAAACAGCTTCACCAGGCACCAAATTCTTAGTGCAAAGTGAGTCCTCTTTCCCTTTGGCAATAAAAACAGTTTCGATTCGGTTCGATCAGTGCGCCTTTGAGGAACCGGAGGGCTCGAGCTAGGTCTTTCTCCTTAACCGCTTCCAAGCCATTCCTGCGATTTTGAAGAATGGCGATCGATTTTTCTCATTTCTGCGATTTTGAAGAACCCTAATTTGTTGGGTTGTTTTTCTTTTCTAAGTGTGAAGAGTGTGGAGTGTGGGGGTGTGAAGAGTGATTTTTTCTAAGTCCATTTTTTATTTATTTTTTAATTCGTGGGAAAATAAAAAAAAAATGGAACTGACGAAATTACCCCGCTGACCCTCACGTGTTACGCACGTGTTGGGAATATTCTGGCGGTTTTAGAGCGGAAACCGGCGAGGGGGCAAATCGAACAGACGAAGATAGTTCAGGGGGCAAAACGCTTATTAATTTAGTTTATGGGGCAAGTCGCAAAAACGTGTATAGTTCAGGAGGCTTCATGCTTTTATCCCTAAGTATTTTATATGAATATATACCAATCTGGTTCTTACTTGATATTAAGTGTAGTAAGAAACTTAACAAGAAACAGGAAAAGATTTGATACGAAGTAAAACTCACTATATTTCTTTACGAGCTTGTCCAGCTGGTTTATACTCGCGCTCAAGCTCAGTTGCACACGCACGCTCCAGCACCTCTTCATATTCACTCTGTTGCACCATATAAATCAATATCACTGAGATGCTCATGAGTGCAGAGTGCACATGCTTCAGTCATTAAAAGAGGTTAAGTTATTTATAAAACTAAAATTTGGTCAGAATGATACAACACGGTTCTAGCATCCAAAAACCATTATACGACGGAGGGACCAGAATCTGTTAGTAAGAGAAAGGTAACATAATGGAACTAAACATGGTCCATAAGTGTCATATTCCCAAATCATAATGAAGTGCAAAGCAGCATCGAAACAGAACACCAAATTGCAAATCTAAGTTTTTCTCTGAAGTTGGATTAGTTATCAACCCATATCCCTATCGAAAAGGTGAATGAACTCATCAGTAACAAGGAGCTCACTCTGATCAGAGAATGCCACACCTGTTATTCCTCCATGTGTGTGAAGGGCAAAATAAATTAACGAGACAATAGCATCCATCCAATTTCTATCGATGTATGTCATATAGTCGAGCAAATTGATCTGATCCACCAACCGCAAATAAATTAGGATTCCTGGGATCTATCGCAATTGAATACAGATTAATATAGGACAAGTGACTCAAGTTCTGCAGAGGTTTACAAGTATAAAGGCAGGTACCATTTCCAGTTTGAATATGCTGCTTATCAGTTCTTGTTTCAAAATACTTTCAATAGCTTTATTCTTACTCTGCTTAAGATGAAAATTAAAAAGAAAGGGGAAATGGCAATACCAATGATACGTCAAGCATTTTGGTCAATTTGAAGTCTTCACGTCAATTAAATACATGCAAGGTCCAAGATTTAATAACGACAGAAAACTTGCCTGAAAAGCGGCTGCCAACGACGACTACCAAATAATAATTGATGAAGGATGAAGGGTGAAGAAACACAAGCAGGTAAAGTTGATTCTTACAATTGAATGGCTTCATCTTCACCACATGAATAAAAGCTATGAGGGCTTTCAGGTTCTAAAGCCGATTTGTGAACTTGCCCTCGATGTTTTACCAATAGTTTAGTATCCACTCTTCCACGCTCCAGAATCTAAGCACGTCTTACCTGAGCTGAAGAACCCGTTAATGAATCAAGATTTTCTACGAAGGAAAGCAAAGAAAAGAAAATAAAACCAATTCATAGAAAAGTTTGTTCTATTCCTAGTTCCCTACAATATTTTACAGAAGCTCCATTTTACCATTTTAATTTGGATTATTAAATTTCATATCGACTTCATCAATATCAAAGTAACTGCTACCCGTGGAAGTGATTAATGTATGATTCTACCATAGACTTGAAACAGGGCAAACAAACTATATGTTCATCAGCTGCACATGTGACAATGCACCGCTAATCGGTGTAAGGCATGATGTTTGCATGGAACACATTATTGTGATGACCTGAATAGAAAGAAAATTTCGACCATTGAAGCTAGTTTCATCAGAACCAGATACAAGAATATCACCAGCCGCATTGAAGCTAATAGTATTTACGCAACTTCGGTGCATATCTAGTTTCTGCAGAATATCAAAACGAACGCACGAGATCTTGATGCCAAAATAGAAAGGGAAATGTTAATATATGAAATTTAAATTTGGCAACATAAAAGTTCGTCACAAAGCGAAATTTAAGCATACAACATTAAACAGGATTTTCAGCACAACACCGCTATTCTGGTAAATTGGCTATTTACTTTTCCCGTGTAAAATGAAAAAAGACATACTTTTTTTTTTGTTTGTTTTCTCATGCAACGCAATCACTAAACTAAAATAAAGAACTCACCCAACTTTAACTCATAAATGACATTTACATATCGTGTTGCTTTCAGCTACTAAGAATTAAGAAATAACCCTCTAATTAAGATATTTTGGCTACACTTCAAGCATAAAGAACATGTAATTTAAAATTCCTAGGGATAATTTGCCTTTTTCTGTAAGGGTGGTAAGCCTATTTAACATAGCGCATGTAACATGCAATTAGCTCAATAAAGACGGAAAGGGCGCGAATCGGGACAAAGCCAAAATTCAAACGTATTTTCTGTCTTAATAAACAACAGGGAATCCAACCACCACCTTAAAGTCGCAGAATTCTAAGAAGCAACGGTCGAATCTTCTAAATGCTTCTTTGAAACAAACTAATTCTCCTTTTAAGAAACATAAAAGTACTTCCAAACTACATTTCAATGATAGAAACCTTTTCAATTTCTAGCAGTATCGTACTTTGGTCCACAAAAAGTTGATTCTTGTGGATTTAAGTAAATCTGCAAAATCACTAAACACTTCAATTTCAGAAAAGAAACACTAGCTTGAAACCAATGGTTCCTAGTTACCTAACGAAACTCAAATTAGATAAAAAGTATATCGAGGACTTAGGGGAGTAGATCGCAATTTATCAGCGTCATTCTCAATATGGGGTCGAGGGAGTTGAGAAAATGACTCTAGCATGTACTGTTCCTGATGCCGAGCTGGTGATCCAGGTGCACTCCTCTTTGCCAATCTTTCTTTCTGTCTGGCGCAAAGCTTAGCACTGTTGTACAATAATCATAAAGAATCACATTTATTCTCAACATCGGTCAGCAGTATAAGGATATCAGTGTTGATCAAGGAAAAAACTTAGAAATTTGACTTATGATCCTTTAATTAGATAAAAAGAAAAGTTAGTCCTTTAACGCAATTCTTGTGCAAAATTTCTGGAAAATGCACAGGAAGTGTATTACTTCCAAGTTCCAACCAGTTGCAAACTGATCTTATCGACAACGAAAAGAGTTCCAAATAAACAAATATCTTAACAGAAGTTTTCACAATTCTGTGCAATCTAATTCCCTGTTGTAGTTAACGATACTTCAATAATGTGACAATATTTACTAATTGTACTGAAACTAACCATTATCGCTAAACTTTTCATAGTTTCTTAGAGAAACATTTTTGAGCCATGATCCCGTGATTTATAAACGATGTAGTCATTCAATGTTTCAAATGTTTCAAATTCCTAAGAAGATCATCTATGTTGAGCCATGATCTATAGAAGCGTTCTCATGATAACGATCTATAGAAGTTGTTCTCATGATCATCTTGATTTTAAGAGGAAACTGCGAATAGATAACGATTTGATCGAGAAGCGTTCTAAGGATGTTGAAAGCAAAGAGCAACAACTTGAATGTAAATAACGGATTGTAATAAGGAACTCCAGTTAGACATAAGCAACTAATTGATGTCCTCAAAGCCCCTATCAAGATTGTACCGGATGACTCTGTAGACATAATATTTGTTATGAAAATGGATGGAATATCATTGCAGATGTTTCTAAATGACCTCAAACCTTTAAAGTTTTTCACCTGTTATCAGATCCAGCCATTAGTGCTTGATGCAATGAGTGGATTTAATCCTCCCAATTTGAGGAAGGGAGACAAGGAGATGAATGTTAGGACAACGTGTACTCTTTTGTTGGAACAGTTAATAAAGATGAAACCTGCAACCTGTAGTTAAAGAAGAAGCATCATTGAAATGAAACTAACCATCACCACTAAACTTTTCATAATTTCTTAAGATAACATTTCTAGACTATGATTTAAGGAAGATAAATAGTCATGCAAAGTTTCAAATTCTTAAGATCAATTTATGTAGCATATTATTGTTAACTTTTTATTATAGCTAAAGTGACACCCCAAAACCATTTCTACACCTGTGAATTTGCGAGAAACTACAAAAAACAAGTTAAAGATTTTAACCAAGTTCAGTCATGTTGACAAAAACAATATTCCTGCAGAGAACAGCCTACAAAATATATTAATACATGCATGCAACGCGCATCTCTAAAATTATTGTTACCTATTTTACAGAATAAATGTTATGATTGTGATTATTTTTACTGATTTTTTGATATTTTATTGTGCAGATAAGAGAGTGAAGAGCTGAGTTGATCGCTGCAGCTTGGAGAGGAAGAAAAGAGTTGTAGAGAGAGAGAAAGAGAACCAAGAGAAGAGAATCAAATCATAATAATTTTCATATCTCTCATGGCACGACCATGCTCCCTTTTGTAACAGAATTGGTTGACTCAGCCACATGGCCTCACAATGACGCGTAAATATAAATCGTACGGACGAAATGAGAAATGCAAAATATAAAATGCGACAATTGGAAATAATAAAAACAGGAAATAACAATAAAAAGAAAACAGAAAATAAAAGTAAAGTCTTCAGCCGCAAACGACGTCGTTGAGTGAGAAAAGCAACTCTTCAATTTGCAAAACCCGCTTTTGAACTCGCACACGACTTTGACCACAACCCATCATCAACATTCTGACATTTCTTCCTAACCCTAGATTCAGAATCTAAGCAGCCTCCCTTCTCATCACACGACATTGCATCCCCCTTACACAAGCTTGTCCTCAAGCTTGAAATGTCGGGAATCTCCGCAGGAAGTCCTCCCAATTCTCCCACGTAGCCTCTTCATCTGATAGCCCATACCATTTAATAAGCCACCGAATCTGCACTCCATTTCCTTTTTTGATAAACTGCCTTGCAAGGGTTTTTTCAGGTACTAACTCTTCTCTTTCCCCCCCATCTAATGTAGGTACTATGGTCGTGGTGGCATCGGTGGCGCCGATTCATTTTTTGAGCACAAAGACATGGAACACTGGATGGATGCGGGCTTCAGGGGGCAACAGTAAACGGTAAGCCACCACCCCTACTCTCTCAGTAACTTTGAAAGGCCCTGCGAATTTGGGCCCTAGTTTCCATGTGGCGTTATTTCTAATGGTGTGCTGCCTATACGATTTTAGTTTTAGGTACACCCAGTCCCCAACATTGAACTCCTTGTCACTCCTTCCTTTGTCAGCCTGTCTTTTCATTCTATCCTGAGCAAGCTGTAGTTGAGTTTTTATATGTTGTAGTGTCTGCTGTCTGTTAGTTATAAGTTCCTCAACTCCAGCCACATTGAATGATTTATATGACCCTATATCAATATGTGGTGGGGCATAACCATATGTGGATTCAAAGGGTGAGGTGCCAATGGCAGAGTGATGGGCGGTATTGTACCACCATTCTGCCATGGGCAGCCACTTAGCCCACAACTTTGGATTAGTGCCAGTCATGCACCTTAAGTATGACTCCAGGCACTGATTAACCCTCTCGGTCTGCCCATCAGCCTGAGGGTGGTAAGCAGTACTTAACTGCTGGTTCACTCCAAGTGAGCTCAACAACTCCTTCCAAAATTGGCTGACAAAGACTTTGTCTCTGTCTGATGTAATAGTTTGAGGCAGCCCATGTAACCTGTAGATGTAGTCTAAGAAAATCACAGCCAAGGATGAAGCCTTGTAGAGATGAGATAATGCTATAAAATGAGCCATTTTAGTGAACCTATCAACTATTACCCAAATAGTGTCCTTGCCTTCTGATTTAGGTAACTACTCAATAAAATCCATAGACAAATCTTGCCAAACCCCAGTAGGTAATTGCAGGGGTTTAAGTAAACTAGGAGTTTTTTTTGATCGTAACGGGTGTATAACAGAAAACAAACCAGTATTTAAAGTCGAGGCAAGAGTTGAACTCTTTCTCTTTAAAACGATATTTTCCCCGCTCGGTGCTTACGGTTTGATCGGCAATTCGTTTCCCAAGATAACTCGACTATCTCTTAATATAGCAGCACTTCAAATATTAAGAACGGCGTAACAGAAGAACGTTTTGAACTCTCGGAACAAAACAGAAAGTAAGAAAGAATGTATTTGATTGTGTGTTTTTGGAAGAGGAGGAGCCTGCCTTTTATAGA
Source organism: Linaria vulgaris (assembly GCA_948329865.1). Taxonomy (NCBI): domain Eukaryota; kingdom Viridiplantae; phylum Streptophyta; class Magnoliopsida; order Lamiales; family Plantaginaceae; genus Linaria; species Linaria vulgaris. The sequence continues at coordinate 21,988,188 of OX415253.1, read as the reverse complement.
TGTCGAAAGTGGGCCTAGGGGGTGACTGGACGGACACATCCGTTCCACGTCACAGCTTTCCCGCCAGAACCTGCACCACTTCGGCTCACTGTACACCTATTCGGATGAAAGGTGACATTGTTTCTGCTGACTGGGTGCGTAGTGACTGTTTGCTGACTGGACATTTCCCGCCAGATTTTCAGCCACTGGACACACTCATTCGATCAGATATTTACACCTAATCACGATTTAATTAATTATTAATTTGTTGCTTTATTTATTTTCAGACAATTAATTAATTACTTAATTAAACTTTGTCCAAAAAGATAAGTATTTGATAGGGAAGCCCAAGCCCAGGCCCGGACCCGTGACCCACGACCCACGACCCACGACCCCGACCCCGGCCCAGGCCCGGGTCCGGGTCCGGTCCGGACGGACGGTGGCGGCGGTGCGCGCGCGGGCTTGAATTAAAGCATAGCTCATCTAAGTCCTCTCCCCTTTAAAGACTAGTGGTACCCCTTGGGGCCCAAACCCTTATCATAAACAAACAATTAATAAGGTGTAAAAGTTAGCTCTCTTTTTCCCATGTGGGATGGTGATTTTTCACCTTCCCACTTATTTCATTTTCTTCCACCAATATAACTTATGTCAACTAGTTCACTTTTTCATTTAATTTCTCATTCATCCCAAATTGGTTTTGAACAATTAAATATACTAGGTTCATCTACGCGAAATGTAGATTTCATTGAGCTAAAGAAATTCCAATTTCATAAATAGGAATTTATTGAAATAAATTACATAATATTGGTGCAACACCAGTTTTTCCAACAATCCCCCACATGAATGAAAATTCAATGTGTACATTCGAGAGAGTTCAGGCGGAGAGCTTACTGCATCAGGATAGGTAGCTTTTGGCTTTGAACCTTCCTTAGCGAAATACATCGGATTTACTTAGCTGATCAGTGAACGTGATGTCTTGAAACGTTCCGCTGTTGGTGCAAACCAAGACAACTGTATTCACACAGTAACTCCCCTAACATCTTTTGATTCTCATGGTTGTGTCCGTTTTGGCCCTGGACAACTCTTGGGGTTCATAAGTGTTTTCTTATGAAGCGGCCAAACTTCACACTTACATAGGTGATCTCCTTCCAAGAGTATCCTGTCATACTCTGCCTAATTAGGCTTAGGAATCATTAAAAGTTAAACTTAACCTTACCCTTTCTACATGTAGCATATTTATCGTACACGAGAATGAGCTGGAGTTAGTTCCAAAATGCTATCATTGAATCCTTATAATTTCGTTGTCCCTTTGAACCAAGATCTTGGGATCTCCAATCAACATGGTTGGGTTCCATCACAAAGATTCTTTAGTGTTGGGTTTTAAACCCATTCCCCTCGATAAGCAGTATGTTTGATCTCTTGGTAGGCCTTTAGTCAACGGATCCGATAAGTTTTCCTTCGATTTTACATAATCAATGGAAATGACACCATTAGAGATCAACTGCCTTATGGTATTATGTCTACGACGAATATGTCTAGACTTACCATTGTACATGCCACTTTGTGCCCTTCCAATAGCTGCTTGGCTGTCGCAATGTATTAGAATAGCAGGCACTGGCTTATTCCAACAAGGAATGTCCTCAAGAAAGTTTCGAAGCCATTCTGCTTCTTCACCAGCCTTATCCAAGGCAATAAACTCGGATTCCATCGTGGAGCGAGCTATACATGTTTGTTTTGAGGACTTCCACGACACAGCTCCACCTCCAATGGTAAAGACATAACCGCTGGTGGATTTAGTGTCGTTAGAGTCTGATATCCAGTTTGCATCACTATATCCTTCTAATATAGCTGGATATCTACCGTAATGTAATCCATAATCTAAGGTGTGTTTTAAATACCTAAGTATTCTAATTAACGCCTTCCAATGATCTTTGTTTGGATTACTCGTAAATCTACTCAATTTATTAACTGAGTAAGCAATATCCGGACGAGTGTAGTTCATGATATACATGAGACATCCTATTATCCTGGCATATTCTACTTGAGAGACAGGTTCGCCATGATTTTTGCCTAAGTGTAGACTCAAGTCCACTGGTGTCTTAGCCGGAGGACCGTCATATGCATTGTACTTCTTAAGTACAGTCTCAATATAATGAGATTGTGACAACACGATCCCATTTGACGTCTTAGTGATTTTAATCCCTAATATGACATCGGCGACCCCTAAGTCTTTCATGTCAAAATGTTTGGTCAACATTTTCTTGGTATTCATGACTAGGTCATGATTACTTCCCATGATTAACATGTCGTCTACGTATAGACAGACGATCACGTAATCTTTAGGTGTGCCTTTTACGTATACGCATTTATCACACTCATTAATTCTGAAACCATTTGACAACATCGTTCTGTCAAATTTTTCGTGCCACTGCTTTGGCGCTTGTTTAAGCCCATACAATGACTTAATGAGTCTACACACCTTTTTCTCCTTTCATGGAGCAACAAACCCTTCAGGTTGTTCCATGTAAATCTCTTCATCTAATTCACCATTTAGAAATGCCGTCTTGACATCCATTTGATGTATTTCCAGACCTTTCAATGCAGCAATAACAATGAGCACTCTAATTGATGTGATCCTAGTCACAGGTGAATATGTGTCGAAGAAGTCAAGGCCTTCAATTTGTCTAAACCCTTTAGCTACCAATCTGGCCTTATACTTATCAATAGATCCATCTGCTTTATACTTTCTCTTCAGTATCCATTTGCAGCCCAAAGGTTTGCTACCCGCTGGGAGATCAACCAACTCCCATGTGTGGTTGTGCAAAATAGATTCTATTTCACTATTGATAGCTTCTTTCCAAAAGGGAGCTTCTGGAGAGGACAAGGCTTCACTTATTGTCCTTGGTTCGTTTTCTAACATATAAGTCAGAAAATCAGGACCATAGCTTTTAGCTGTTTTAGCCCTTTTACTGCGTCTAGGTTCTTCATCTTCCTGATGACTATCCTCTGCAGTTTCATAGGTTCTTTTAAGGGAACCAGATTCTTTCCTTTCTTTGCAAGGATATATGTTTTCAAAGAATACTGCATTCCTTGATTCAATGATCATGTTTTCATTAATGTCAGGAATTGAAGACTTATGTACTAAGAAGTGATAGGCACTACTGTTGTGCGCATATCCAATGAATATACAGTCAACAGTCTTAGGTCCTATCTTTACTTGTTTAGGTTTAGGTACTTCTACCTTTGCTAAACACCCCCACACTTTTAAGTATTTGTAGGAAGGCTTTCGACCTTTCCATAACTCATAAGGGGTTTCGTTTCTACTTTTGTGAGGTAGCTTGTTTAGTATATGATTTGCTGAGAGGATTGCATCCCCCCACAAATTTTGTGGTAAACCAGAACTAATCAACATGGCATTCATCATCTCCTTAAGAGTACGATTTTTGCGTTCAGCAATTCCATTTGATTGTGGTGAATAAGGGGTTGTAGTTTGATGAATGATGCCTGAAGAAGCACAAAATTCGTCAAATGGAGCTCCATATTCTCCACCTCTATCACTTCGGATAGTCTTTATTTGTTTGCCAAGTTGATTTTCAACCTCAAGTTTGTAGGTTTTAAAAGCTTGCAAGGCTTCATCTTTACTTCTTAATAAGTATACTATGCAGTATCTTGTGCAGTCATCAATAAAAGTAATGAAGTACTTTTTACCACCTCTAGTTTGCACAAACTTTAAATCACATATATCGGTGTGAATTAAATCTAGAGGTTCAATGTTTCTTTCTACAGAAGGAAATGGTAGTTTGGTTAATTTGGCCTCTACACAAATCTCACATTTATTTTGAGATTCGATATTGAATTAAGGCAATAATTCTAAGCTTACTAGTTTTCGTAGAGTATTAAAGTTAACATGTCCTAATCTAACATGCCATAAATCTGAACACTCAACCAAGTAAGCAGAAGTAATAGTTTTATTATTCTTTTCGAGGTCACGTTTTACAGTCATTACATTCATCTTGTACATGCGGTTGACCGCGTAACCTTTACCAACAAATTGCCCATTCTTAGTGAGCACCAATTTACCAGACCCAAACACTAGTCTAAGACCACTTGCATCAAGTGCATAACCAGATATTAAATTCTTTCGAATATCTGGAACATGCAATACATCAATCAAGGTTATCTCTCTGCCCGAATTCATCTTTAGCACCACTCTTCCACTTCCGATGATGTCAGACGTTGCAGAGTTCCCCATGTACAACTTCCGGTTGTTGAATGAGTAGTATGTGGAGAACATGTCTCGGTCGGAACAGACGTGGCGGGTGGCACCGGTGTCGACAAACCACCCCTTTGGATGGTCCACCATGTTAGCCTCGAAGACAACTGCAGTAAGCATCAGGTCACTCATGTCGACCGGAACGCTTTGTCCTGAACCACAACAACCTGGTTGGACTGGTTCGGGTTCTGGTTGTCTTTCTTCAGGAGTCGGCAGTCTTTAGCCATGTGGTTCGGCTTTCCACAGTTGTGGCAGTTCCCTTTGAACTTATTTTTCTTCTTTTGTTGCCCTCCACCATTGCCCTGATTCTTTCTCTTCTTGGAGTTGGGCTTGTGTTCCACCACGTTGGCTCTAGCCTCCATCTGCATCTGCTTTGGCTTGGCCTCAGACATTCGATTATCTTCTTCAATCCGAAGTCTGACAATCAAGTCTTCAAGATTCATCTCCTTGCGCTTGTGCTTGAGATAGTTCTTGAACTCCTTCCAGGACGGCGGCAACTTCTCTATCATAGCAGCAACTTGGAAGGATTCATTGAGTTTCATGTCCTCTGCATCTAGGTCATGTAGGATCAGCTGCAACTCTTGAACTTGACTCGTCACCGTCTTCGAGTCGGTCATTTTGAAGTCCAGAAATTTGCCGACGATGAACTTCTTTCAACCCAGCATATTCTGTTCTGTACTTCTTGTCAAGGGATGTCTAGAGTTCCTTTGACGTCTTGATGGTGGAATAGACGTTGTACATTGAGTTGTCTAATCCATTCAGGATGTAGTTCCTGCACAGAAAGTCACTTTGACTCCAAGCGTCGAAGGCAGCCCTAGGACGAGGATCAGTCACGTCTTCTGCCACCACAAGAGCCTCTTCGGTCAGCATCCTTGACAGGTTCAAGGTCGTAAGGTAGAACAGCATCTTCTGTTGCCACCTTTTGAAATTAGTGCCGGAAAACTTCTCCGGCTTCTCGCCGCTACTTTGGACAGGTGATATGGTCACCATTTTTCTGAAATACAACAAGCAAAATATCGTTTTAAAATGTTGATCGTAACGGGTGTATAACAGAAAACAAACCAGTATTTAAAGTCGAGGCAAGAGTTGAACTCTTTCTCTTTAAAACGATATTTGCCCCGCTCGGTGCTTACGGTTTGATCGGCAATTCATTTCCCAAGATAACTCGACTATCTCTTAATATAGCAGCACTTCAAATATTAAGAACGGCGAAACAGAAGAACTTTTTGAACTCTCGGAACAAAACAGAAAGTAAGAAAGAATGTATTTGATTGTGTATTTTTGGAAGAGGAGGAGCCTGCCTTTTATAGATGTCGAAAGTGGGCCTAGGGGGTGACTGGACGGACACATCCGTTCCACGTCACAGCTTTCCCACCAGAACCTGCACCACTTCGGCTGACTGTACACCTATTCGGATGAAAGGTGACATTGTTTCTGCTGACTGGGTGCGTAGTGACTGTTTGCTGACTGGACATTTCCCGCCAGATTTTCAGCCACTGGACACACTCATTCGATCAAATATTTACACCTAATCACGATTTAATTAATTATTAATTTGTTGCTTTATTTATTTTCAGACAATTAATTAATTACTTAATTAAACTTTGTCCAAAAAGATAAGTATTTGATAGGGAAGCCCAAGCCCAAGCCCAAGCCCAGGCCCGAACCCGTGACCCATGACCCACGACCCACGACCCCGACCCCGGCCCAGGCCCGGGTCCGGGTCTGGTCCGGACGGACGGTGGCGGCGGTGCGCGCGCGCGCGTGTGGGCTTGAATTAAAGCATAGCCCATCTAAGTCCTCTCCCCTTCAAAGACTTGTGGTACCCCTTGGGGCCCAAACCCTTATCATAAACAAACAATTAATAAGGTGTAAAAGTTAGCTCTCTTTTTCCCATGTGGGATGGTGATTTTTCACCTTCCCACTTATTTCCTTTTCTTCCACCAATATAACTTATGTCAACTAGTTCACTTTATCATTTAATTTCTCATTCATCCCAAATTGGTTTTGAACAATTAAATATACTAGGTTCATCTACGCGAAATGTAGATTTCATTGAGCTAAAGAAATTCCAATTTCATAAATAGGAATTTATTGAAATAAATTACATAATATTGGTGCAACACCAATTTTTCCAACAGTTTTTACATTCTCTTGCTTGCACTGTTGACAAGTGGAGCACTGAGCCACAAACTCCTATACAAATTGTTTGAGTCCAGGCCAAAGAAAAATGCCTTGAACTCTCTGATAGGTGGCAGTCACCCCTGAATGGCCTCCCACACTACTGTCATGTAGTAACTTGACCACTTGTAACCTTAACCCAGTGGTTGTCCCCACATAGAGCCTGCCTTTGTATCTTAATACTTGGTCCTCATAGGATAACATTGAAACATTATAGGGTAGGATAACCTGCTCAACAATGAACTCTTGGGCTAATTCATCCCCTGCATAACTGGACTGTAGTTCCTTCATCCAGTCAGGCAATACCATGCTAACACTATTGCATTCACCATCCTCACAATCTCCTCTCCTTGATAGAGCATCTGTTGCCCCATTCTCTCTCCCTTTCCTGTACTCAATCTTGTAGTCATAACCCATGACTACTTCTGTTGTAAGGGGGTTGAAATTTTCTGACTTAACAGAAATTTCAAGCTCTGTTGGTCAGTTTTGATAGTAAACTGACCTTGCAACAAGTATGGTCTCCATTTTTCAATTGCCATGATAATGGCCAAGAACTCCTTCTCATAAACTGAGAGGCCTAAGTTCTTTGGTCCCAACCCCTTGCTAGTAAAAGCAATGGGATGCCCCTCCTGGCTGAGAACTGCCCCCAGCCCCTGATAACAAGCATCAGTCTCTACACAAAATGCTTTCTGGAAATCAGGCAATCGTAGGACTGGTGCTTCCACCATAGCTTGTTTCAGTATAGTAAAAGCCTCCTCAGCACGCTCAGTCCATAAGAAATTCCCCTTCTTAGTCATTTCAGTCAAAGGTTTAGCAATGGTCCCATAATGTCTTATAAATTTTCTGTAGTACCCAGTTTGCCCTAGGAAACCCCTCATAGCCGTCACATTTTTTGGCTTTGGCCAGTCCACCATGCACTGGATCTTAGATGGATCTACTCCCACTTGCCCTCCTCCTATGATGTGTCCCAAGTACTCAACTGTACCTTGACCAAAGGTGCATTTGGACAACTTGGCAAACAACTGGTTTTCCCTCAACTTGTCAAAAACCATTTGCAAATGAACCTTGTGATCCTCCATATTGTTGTTGAACACAAGTATGTCATCAAAGAATACTAATACAGTCTTTCTCAACTCATCTTTAAACACCTCATTCATGAGGGCTTGAAAAGTTGCAGGTGCATTTGTCAGTCCAAAGGGCATAACCTTGAACTCATAGTGCCCTGTAACTGTCACAAACGCAATCTTAGGTTCATCTTCTTCCCTCATTCTTATTTGGTGGTATCCAGCCCTTAAGTCTATTTTTGAAAAAACTCTAGCATGTGCAAGTTCATCAAGTAAATCTTCAATTAAGGGAATAGGGTAACTCTCCTTAATAGTGATGGCATTAAGCTGTCTGTAATCAACACAAAACCTCCAGCTGTTGTATTTCTTCTTGACAAGCACCGCTAGAGAAGAGAAGGGACTGGTACTGTGCTGTATTTGTCATGTCTCCAACATCTCCTTGCCTAGCTTCTCAATAGCTTCTCTTTGTAGATATGGGTATCTGTAAGGTGTTTGTTTAAAGGGTTTAGCCCTTGGTAATAATGTAATCTTGTGATTTTGACCCCTCCTGGGTGGTAGTACCTTAGGTTCTTCAAATAGGTCTTTATATTCTTCCAACATCCCTTGCAGTCCTTCCTGGACCCCTTCCTATTTAACTTCTTCTGTGGGATTAATCATGGCTAGGTATCCTACCACAACTGGTACCCCTTTTGAGATCAGCCTTGCTGCCTTCTTACAGCTGATCATTTTAAACTCAGCCTTGGGTTTACTCCCCTGTATCACACTCCACTCCCCATTCTTCAAGTAGTATAACCTTTGGTTTATAAAATCAAAGGCTGGTAATCCCAGACTACTTAACCAATCCACTCCCAGTACCATATCACATCCTCCAAGCTTAATAATACCCATATTTGCTTGGCATAGAGTGTCATCAAACATCCACTGAAACCTAGAATATTTTGTATGACTCTCAATGCTTCCACCATCTGCTATGGTCACCACCATAGGTTTGGTATGCTCCAGACTACACCTGAGTTGTTTAGCAGTGTTATAATCAAGGAAGCTATGAGTACTTCCTGTGTCCAGCAGGGCAATGATCATCTGTCCCTTTACCTTAGCCAATAGCCTAATAGTCTTTGTTGAGCTCCCTCCCCTGTATACATCCCCTGAGATCTTAAAGACCTCAACAGTCTCTTCTCCTTCCTCCTCACTGTCCCATCCTTCATCATCATTCTGTCCCATGATCACAAACAGTCTTTTACACTTGTGTCCAATATGATATGGTTCATCACAGTTAAAGCAAAGTTTGTTCATCCTTCTGACCTCTATCTCTTCTGGAGTTAATCTCTTCACAGGGGGATATCTCCCAGTTCCTCCACTCACCCTACTAGTGTCAGGGATTCCAAATGGAACCTTCCCTTTCAAGCTAACAGGAGTGGGTTTAAAAACTAGTTTAGGGGATTTAGTAACCTCTAGGTTTACCTCTTGTTTCCTAGCCATATAAATGGCTTGGTTCAAAGTAGTATGGGCCAGCATCTCCACCATGTGCCTAATCTCCTCCTTTAAGCCACTGATAAAACTTTGACAAAGTACTCCTCATCTAAATGTCTGTATCTGCTGCTCATGAAGGCTTTCAGTTCTTCAAATTTTTGTATATAGTCATCCACAACTCCCATCTGCTTCAACTTATTGAATTCCCAATCAGGTTTTCACCCCTAGCATGTGTAAACGTTTCACTTACTAAGCCCATAAAGCAAGGCCACCCCATAGCTTCCGTGCCTTCTATGTTGTCCAAATACCAGTGATCAGCAATACCATCCATGTGTATACCAACAGTAATAATCTTCTCATAATCAGACATATTATGAAGCAGAAAATAACGTTGGCATTTACGAGCCCATCCCCTTGAATCTGTGCCATCAAACCTTGGAAAATCATACCTAGGTCTGTTGGTAATTGTGTCAGTGCGAGGAGGCAAAATTCCACTGCCTCCTGAGTTCATGCCTATGGTGAGAAGTGACTGCAACGGTGTTGCATTGTTTTTTGTCGATTCTCCATTGGTGTTTGGGTCACCTCCTTTGTTCATCTGTAACTGTTGTAGTACTTGAGTCACCATGTCAGTCATAGTGTGCATCTGTGTTTTGAGCTCCGAAACCCCTTCCTTAAGCTCTTGCTGTCCATTTTCGAGCCCCTCAATCCTCTGAGTATTGTTTGGTTTGGTCGACATTTTTCTATTGTATCAGAGTAGCGCACATGATGTTTAGCTCTGAGGCCAAATGTTATGATTGTGATTATTTTTACTGATTTTTTGATACTTTATTGTGCAGATAAGAGAGTGGAGAGGTAAGCTGATCGCTGCAGCTTGGAGAGGAAGAAAAGAGTTGTAGAGAGAGAGAAAGAGAATCAGGAGAAGAGAATCAAATCATAATAATTTTCATATCTCTCATGGCACGGCCATGCTCCCATTTGTAACAGAATTGGCTGACTCAGCGACATGGTATATAAATCGTACGAACGAAATGAGAAATGCAAAATATAAAATGCGACAATTGGAAATAATAAAAATAGGAAATAACAATAAAAAGAAAATAGAAAATAAAAGTAAAGTCGTCAGCCGCAAATGACGCCGTTGAATGAGAAAAGCAACTCTTCAATTTGCAAAACCCACTTTTGAACTCGCACACGACTTTGACCACAACTCGTCATCAACATTCTGACATTTCTTCCTAACCCTAGATTCAGAATCTAAGCAGCCTCCCTTCTCATCACACGACAAATTTACAAGGTGAAGGTTTGAAAATTTTGGAAAGAAAAATCATTAATGAACAGGGGTTATTTCTTTTGGAAATAATTATATAACATTATGGTCTCTCTGATGTAATCGACCATAATTATAAGTTTCTTTAGAGTAATTAAATATGATAACTCATCGTGTTTGTTGTACATGCTTTTTTTGTTGTATTTTACAATTATATATACACAGCTATATGCCTTCTAATTTCTTGTTTCGATAATGGCGTTTTTCTCTGAATTATCACTAAGTTTTACTTAAACTGCCTACCATTCACTGGCAAAAGTGATGATATACATTTATAATGCACGAGAATATAAATACGACATTATAGATTTAGAGTTGCAATTTCATGAATTGATTCAGAACATTTACTATGTTATTTCTGCAACTGGACAGGTGACTAAAGCTTTATCATAAATGTGGCGTTATACATATTTTCTATGAATATAAACCAATCTGGTTCGTTCTTGATTTTAAGTCTAATAGGAAACTTAACAAGACACTGGAATAGAATTTATACGAAGTGAAACTCACTATATTTCTTTACGAGCTTGTCCAGCTGGTATATACTCGCGCTCCCAAGCTGCTATATGTTAGGTATTTGAGTCGACAAATACGCACCCCCAGAATTTGCCCATCGTGGATATATGAAGCAAATACGAATAAAATATGACGATCGTAACAACACAAGGATTTTACGTGGAAACTCCAAAAAACCGGAGAAAAAACTACGGGGCCAGAACGAAAATACACTATGTAGAAAATTGTTACAACTACACAATTTCTCGCTCAACCCAAACCGATCCCCACAGAGCCTTTTTACCCGTAACACTCCCCGAATACACCTCACACTAATATAGAAATATTACAAGAGGAAACAAGTGAATATTACACAAAAGAACTCTGAATTGGATGATTAAAATGAAGTCCCAACCTGGCTATTTATAGCCTCACTTCTTAAACAAAGAAGTGATAAACAATTGGATAGTGCAGCACTAACAAAGACTAATAGTGCTGCACTCCACCGTCCCAAAAAACTTCTTGGTGCTGCACATTCAATTGTACCACCGCCCCACAATCTCCACCTTGAAGATGTGATTATTAGTGACTAATCACGTCTTCAAAATCATCTCCATTCCGGCATTGGGAAATCGCACACCCACTCCGCCTCAGAAGATCTCCATAGCTCCCGCTATCACTGCAACCACAGTCGTACTTTTAGAAATACCATGCTCTACCATAAAGCATAACCACTCAGAATAAACCAATTCCAAGAATTTCCCTTTTCGGCCCATATCGAACATTAACCTGCTGATAGGATGGTGCAACTTCCACTTTTGGCTCCTCCGGAAGTCATCAGCCCGCCGACATGTATATACCACACCTTGCATTAACGCCAAAAGCAATGCCCGTGTGCACACTAGACCCACTAACATTAACGTCCTGTCTCATGGCAACTTTTAGGGTCTCATGCCATCAGGACGAGCATGCCGCTTACAGAACTTCAAAGTCACTGCAATAAGCAATGTTAGTATCTCCTCCAGTGTTTCCCTTTGATGCCTCAGAGCCATTTGCCGAACCGGCTCCCATTGTTGGACAATTTCTTCTAACGTGGCCAGATTGTCCACACCGCCAACACACTTTCCTCTTAGAGTTTGTCTTCCTGCCATCGTACGTAACCAATGCATTGTTTACATGTGAACCGTTACCCCAGCTAAGCCTCCTCTCTTCAGACAGAAGCTTGCCCGTAACTTCAGAGAGATTGATTTTCTCTTTCCCATGAATCAATATCGGTTTCATGTGTTCGTACGAACTTGGAATAGACCAGATGAGTCTCAAGGCTTGATCCTCCTCATCAATTGAAACTCCAATAGATTCAAGCTCAGCAACGATTCCGTTCAGAACACTCAGATGATCTGAGATACTCGCACCATCTGCCATTCGCAGTGTGTGAAATTTCTCTTTTAGGTACACGCGATTCGATACGCCCTTCGCCTGGTACAACTCCTCTAATTTTTCCCAGAGTCCCTTAGCCGAAGAAATTCCATGCACGTTCGCAAGAATATTTTTGGCCAGACACAGACGAATTGCACTCGCAGCTCGCAAATCTAGATCCTCTCAGTCATCATCGTCCACCACAGCTTTTATACCAGCTGCTTCGGAACTCGAGCTAGTAGGGCCGCTACCTTTAGCAACCCTCCCTTTTAGAGCCTTGTGTAACCCTGACTGAATCAACACATCCCTGACTTGAACTTGCCACAAGCCAAAATTGATTTTTCCGTCAAATTTTTCAACGTCAAATCTCACTGCACTCGTACCCTTGCTTCCTGACATTGCACCAGTGAGCCTTGGTGAATTTCAAGTAGATCCGAATAGCACAAAGTAAACCCCCGGAAAGAGATAGCTCGTCTTTCCAGACAGGATTTCAAGGTTCCCAGGTAATTGGTGGGGTCACAGCGGTCCCGCTTAATAACCAATTACCTTTGACAGAACCGCCTTTATCAGCGCGCATTCACACTACTATCACACCAGAGCTCCACCCCAACAAAAGCTCCACCTCCAGCAGTACCCGGGCTCTGATACCACTTGTTAGGTATTTGAGTCGACAAATACGCACCCCCAGAATTTGCCCATCGTGGATATATGAAGCAAATACGAATAAAATATGACGATCGTAACAACACAAGGATTTTACGTGGAAACTCCAAAAAACCGGAGAAAAAACCACGGGGCCAGAACGAAAATACACTATGTAGAAAATTGTTACAACTACACAATTTCTCGCTCAACCCAAACCGATCCCCACAGAGCCTTTTTACCCGTAACACTCCCTGAATACACCTCACACTAATATAGAAATATTACAAGAGGAAACAAGTGAATATTACACAAAAGAACTCTGAATTGGATGATTAAAATGAAGTCCCAACCTGGCTATTCATAGCCTCACTTCTTAAACAAAGAAGTGATAAACAATTGGATAGTGCAGCACTAACAAAGACTAATAGTGCTTCACTCCACCGTCCCAAAAAACTTCTTGGTGCTGCACATTCAATTGTGCCACCGCCCCACATATAATGCACGAGAATATAAATACGACATTATAGATTTAGAGTTGCAATTTCATGAATTGATTCAGAACATTTACTATGTTATTTCTGCAACTGGACAGGTGACTAAAGCTTTATCATAAATGTGGCGTTATACATATTTTCTATGAATATAAACCAATCTGGTTTTTACTTGATTTTAAGTCTAATAGGAAACTTAACAAGAAAATGGAATAGAATTTATACGAAGTGAAACTCACTATTTTTCTGTAAGAGCTTGTCCAGCTGGTATATACTCGCGCTCAAGCTCAGTTGCAAACTCACACTCCAGCTCCTCTTCAGATTCACTCTGTTGCACCACATGAAGAAATATCACTGAGATGCTCACAAGCACACATGCTTCAATCATTAAAAGGGGTTAGGTTATTTAAAAACTAAAATTTTCCCAGAATGATATAACACGGTTCTAGCATCCAAAACAATTATAAGACAGAAGGGACCAGGGTCTGTTAGTAAAATAAAGGTAACCTTATGGAACTAAACATGGTCCATATTGAAAATTGTCATATTCCTAAATCCTGATAATGTGCAAAGCAGCATCGAAATGGAAAATCAAATTGCAAATCTGTTTTTTTTTTTTTTTTCTCTGGCCAAGTTTTTCACTGTAGTTGGATTAGGTATCAACCCCATATCACTAGCGAAAGGTGAATGAACTCATCAGTATATGACACAAGGAGCTCACTCTGATCAGAGAATTTCACGCCTGTTATTCCTCCATGCATGTCGTCAATTAAATGCGAAGGGCAAAATAATGAACGAGACAATCGCCTCCATCCGATATATATCAATGTATGTCATATAGTCAGGCAAACTGATCTGATCCACCAACCGCAAATAAAATAGGATTCATGGGATCTCTCGCAATTGAATATAGACTAAGATAGGACAAGTGACTCAGAGGTTTACAAGTATATATAAAGGCAGGAAGGGTCAATATGTGAATAGATAACAGTACGACATGATTAGGCCCAATACAGAACAAACATGCTAAGCAAGTAATGCATGGCAGATCATTGTAGAAGCATAGTATCTAATAGAGATGTGAAAATGCTGCTTATCAGTTCTTGTTTCAAAATACTTTCAATAGCTTTATTCTTGATTCTGCTTGAGATAAAAAATAAATAAAAAGAAAGGGGAAATGGCAATGCCCATGAGGGCATGACTAATGTATGATTCTTCCATAGACTTGGAACAGGGCAAACAAACTACATGTCCATGCTGCACACATTACAATGCACCGATCATCGGTGTAAGGCATGATCTTTGCATGGAACACATTATTGTGATGACCTGAATACAAAGAAAGTTTTGCGGCCAGCTTCCAAGTCCCATATTATGATCCTAGTGTCATCAGAACCAGATACAAGAATATCACCAGCCGCATTGAAGCTAAATAGCTAACAGTGTTTGCACAACCTCGGTGCTTATCTAGTTTCCGCAGAATATCAAAACAAAGCACAGGATCTTGATGCCAAAATAGGAAGGGAAATGTTAAAATATGAAACTTAATTTTGCTACGACAAAGTTCGTCACAGAGGGAAATTTAAGCATCGACATTAAACAGGTATTTCAGCACAACACCGCGATTCTGGTAAATTTGCTATTTACTTTCCAGTGAAAAAGGAAAAAAGACATACCTTTTTTTGTTTCTTAATGCGCCGCAATCACTAGATAAAATTCAAGATGGCAAGTATTTAGCAGAGTGATTCTGAATATGGACTTGTAGGAGTTGAGGAATTGGCTCTAGCATGTACAGATCCTGATGTAGAGCTGATAATTCATGTGCATTCCTCGTTTCCGGTCTTTCTTTTTGTCTGGCACGAAGCTTAGCACTGTTGTACAATCATCATGAGTTAGAAATACATTTATTCTCAACACCAGTTAGCAGAATAAGCATATGTTGATCAACGACAAAATTAGAAGATATGACATATGATCCTTCAATTAGACAAACAAATTACTGCTTTAACACAATTCTTGTGCATTATGCGATTTCTGGGCAATGCCAAGGAAGATATTAGTTCCAACCAGTTGCGAAGAACTATCCTGATTTTATCAGTTCTCTACACATTCTCTCGTATCAAAGAATTGGGTTATTCGCATTGAAAACATTTCCATATAAACAAATATTTTAAAAGATGTTTTCACAATTCTGTCCTATTTAATTCCCTATCGCAGAAGCGCAATGAGCTTGACTTGAAAGGAAAAAAAAAATTGAAATCTTGGGAAAAGGAACTTGACCTTAAACACAGATATGTTTTTGTTAGAAACAATGTAAATAACCAAGAGTATTTAAATTGACATGCAAATAAACAAAATAATCAGTAACGCAGAAACTGAAATTAATCGTAGTAAGTGGTCGAGTCCTTCTCGGTTTCCTTAAAATAGTTTAGTCCTCTCCACGTGCTGAGATCGTTGGACTAACTCTTCCCAGGATAAAATGACCTTTCGAATTGGCTGCTAGCACTCGCAGAGCAATCCTGGCGAACTCGAACAGTAATAGACTACCACCACCACAAAATGATTAAACTTTTTTTCTTTTCGTGTATGCAAAAGTGAAATTTTTTGCTTATATCAACCCTATGGGGAGCGACCCCTATTTATACTAATCAGGAGAGAGTCGGCTGACTTGATTAACAAGGAACGGGATCTTTTAGATATATGCAAATCTCCAATTACGATAATACCGGATCGTAATTAAGATAAGAACATATCTTCGGATGAATCTGGACGCGTTTTGATGCTTCGAATTTAATATAGAAATATTATCCGAATCTGAATTAATTTTGTTACCTAAAACAGAAAAATAAATATTGAAGGTGTAAAAACAAGGCCCACGCGAGCGGGAGCCCGACAAGCTAAATGGACCGACATTCGGCGCGTACATCGTGTGCGCAAGCCCGAATTGCATTAGTCGCACTAATTTTTGGCTCACATTTGCACCTCCCCCCCTGCGCGCACGTAGGAGAGGGAGGAAACACTAGCCAAACACATTCTTATCATGTTAGAAATGCATTGCTATTGATAAACCCAAAAGAAAAGTGCTCTTTTTCCCATGTTGGATGACCCTCTTTACTTTATGGTTTTCCCTCCTTTACTTCAATATTTTCATCAATTTCTCATTCACCCGTGTACCATTTTGAGCGTGCAATATATCGTTTCGAAGCTCTCACATAGGAGAAAACGTTCCCATCTTGAAGTCGTCACTACGACAAGTGGAACCCACTTAAAATCTGACCCGAAGTCATCTGTACAAACCCACTTCATTTAATCAATTTTCCAACAATCCCCCACATGAATGAGATTTGAATGATCGTGCATACATCATATGGTGGTGGAGTACTACGAACTATGCCTGCATAGAATAGGTAGGACACGCCCTTGAACCTTCCCTCATGAGAAATACTTTCTTTGCTAGCCGATAGTGTGACTTGACGTCATTGAACTATCCGCCGTTTGTGCAAACGTTCCATAAATCTCACACAGGTATAATTCCTTTTACCGTTGCGGTTCTCATGGTTTATGTCCATTTTGGCCCTGGACATACGCCTGGTTCTGCAAGAGTTTTCTAGAAACTAAGCCCCCACAATTTTCCTCAGAGGCAGCCCCTCCTCTCTCTCACATATGTGATTTCTTATCTAAGATAACCCGTATTACTTCGCTCGGATTTCTGACGCATAAGAATCATTAAAAGCATAATGCTTAACCTTTCCCATTACGGGTGTCACTGTTTCATCTAGGAATGGACAAGGGTTGACCCCCACAATGACCGTGCAAAGTTCTTACAATTAGGTTGTCCCATTGAACCAAGATCTTGAAATCTCCAGTCAAACATGGTTGAGTTTTCCTTCATAAGACTTTAATTTCAAATAGGCTTAAGTCCCATTCCCTTCGATGTCTTTTCAACTTGAAAATTGTTCATTGTAACAGATTAAAAAAATTACTTAAAAATGCTTAAGTCCCATTCCCTTCGATGCATATTTTACTTAAAAATTTTAAAAAATTGTTCATTTTAACAGATTAAAAAGCTAAAAAGCTATCTAATAGATGATACAAGAGTAGCTTTAATATTTATTCTCTTAAAAGACACGCTGCTACTGAACGAAGCAATTTCACCTTTCACTTATTTCATCGATATCTTCTATTTCTTGTAGGTTATGCCAGAACCATAACAATCGGGGTGCTTTGAGTTCCGTATCATCAATACATGACTCATTTCGTCGGTTAAAATTTTCCTACGTTTCCTCGCATAATGCCAAACACCTGATTTTTTCCTCTACCGAATATTCATTGTTCCTTGCAACTAAGCTTTCACGAATTTTCAGTATATTACGAAAAGTTTTCAATATTTATCCGACCAAAACATATCCTAAAATTAGGGGTGTCCATAATTCGGATGGTTTGACCGAACTGGCCAAAATCGAACCAACCTAGGTCAACTAAAATCGAACTGGATGCATTTTGATTCGGTTTCGGCTGGCCGAATAATAGCAGTTCTTCGATTGACCGAACTGCATAGAACCGAGCAGAAAAATTGGTAAAAGAAATCACAAAAGTGTACACAATTTGACCATTCCAGTTGAACCGAACCTGTTAAACCAAAGCCAAACAAAATACATTTCGATTTGATTTCGATCGGCAGAATATAACTTATTCGTTTTAACGGTTCTACCGGTGATCGAAACGAAAAATCGGTTGATGAACAACCCTACCCAAAATCAAGAGTTACAAACTACATAGCTCTTTCTTATCTTTAATTTTTTTTTGTTTTTTTTTGAATGTTTCTGTCTAGTACAAATGTACAATACTCTTTACTAATAACAAAAGTAAGATAAAAGGCAAATAATGTTAGATAATTTTAAATATTACAAGAAAAGGATAAGGAGAAGAAATGCTCAAAAATATCTCTGGAAAGGAAGAGAAAGAAAGAACAACTCTCACACTACATGAGTCATCCATCCATTTATCTATCCATCCACCCACCAAAACAATCAATCAATCAAACAAGCAAACAAACAAACAAACAGTGAGTGATCATCAAATAATAATCCGGTGTATGATGACCACATACACCACCACCACCACCATCACCATCACCGACCTCCCCGACGAGATCCTCCTCTCCATCATCTCCGCCGTCTCCGACACCCGCAGCCGCAACTCCGCCGCCCTCGTCTCTCACAAATGGTACCTCCTCGAGCGCCAGTCCCGCCTCTCCGTCACCCTCTGCGGCAACTACCGCGACCTGGAGTCGAAGCTGGACGGGGTTGCTTTATGCCACAGGCTAGAGTCGTTGTCGATTAAAAATGTTGGTGATTTGACGGATATGGGGTTGATTGCAATTGCCCGGGGGTGTTGTAGATTGGCAAAGTTTGAGGTTCACGGTTGCAAGAAGATTACGATGAGAGGGATGAGGACTTTGGCTTGTTTGCTTCGTAGGACTATGGTTGATGTTAGGATCTCTTGCTGCAAGAATCTTGGGGCAGCCTCTTCGCTGAAAGCATTGGAGCCGCTGCAGGATCGGATAGAGCGGTTTCATATCGATTGCGTATGGCATTCAAGTGAAGAAGAACTCGCCGGTTTTGGCGAGGGCTCTAATGAGTCTAATGACCGGGATTATGATGGCATGATGAGTAATCCCAGCAAGAAACCCTATGATGATCTCATCAATTCTTGCTATGCGGCAGTGGATATGAATGACAATGGCTACGAGATTGGGGAGAGGACGTGGGAGAAACTTCAACATCTTTCATTGTGGATTGGTGTAGGTCAGCTTTTGACTCCTCTCCCAACTGCAGGGCTGGAGAATTGCCCAAGTTTGGAGGAGATAAGTATCAAAGTCGAGGGAGATTGTCGGGAGATGTCGAAGCCCTCTGAACGTGAATTCGGTTTAAGAGTTGTTGTGAATTATCCTCGGCTGTCAAAGATGCATTTGCATTGTGGGGAGATCATTGGATATGCACACACAGCACCTTTTGGGCACATGGATTTGAGCCTTTGGAAGCGGTTTTATCTGTTCGGTATAGGCATTTTGCCTCTCAAAGAACTCGATTACTGGCCGCCACAAGACAGGGATGTCAACCAGAGGAGTTTATCTCTTCCGGCAACTGGGCTACTGCAAGGATGCACCGGCCTTAGGAAACTTTTTATACATGGAACAGCTGACGACCATTTCATGATGTTCTTTCTTAGAAACCCCGAGTTAAGGGATGTACAGCTGAGGGAAGATTACTAGAATGATATGAGGACAGAGATGCCGGCTGATTCGTGCAGCAGATTTGAGACTGCTCTGAATAGGCGACAGATTTCTGACTGACTTTATGTTGAGTGCAGGGGCGATAGGGTTAACTCGGAATTGCAGAGGTTGAGTTTTATGTTTTTTCCCCTCTTTTACTGAACTAATAAGTGGTTGAGGTTTTTATTTACTTTGGCAGTTTTGACACTATTATAATAATTTACAATTGTATCATGTTATCTATTGCTCTGCTATACAAAGAATAAAATGTAGAGTCCAGTGAGTGAGTAGAATCTCCTCACAAGAGGTCAGTCATGGGTTCTTTTCTGCCTAACAATCATGAGCCAAAATATTTTACATGGTCGCGGACAAGCTTTTCTTCGGAACTTTTTGAATATTATTAGTACATACAAGCAATCTTCCCCAAATCCTTCAGGTACGTACCAACTGTGATTGTTTGCAGGAGTCCTTTTGTCTCTCTCGGGAAACCGCTCGTGGAAAGGTATTTGGTCTCTGGAATTTGTAGGGCTTCAACCTAATTGATTCCAGGCAAGTGAGCTTATTAAAAAGATTAAATCTTGGAACTGGATGAAGTCGCATCACCAAAACTTTAAGTTTTTCTTTCGTTGCTTGGTGTAACCGTCTTTCGATATTTATGTGTAGCTAGCTCCAGCGATCTGTCTCGAGTACTTTTTGTTGGTGATTGTAAAGGGTTGAGCAACCCCTTGTGCTTCGTTTCATTAGTGAATGTCTTTGCCTATTAAAAAAGAAAACAATGACTCGTTTGCGGCAACCTAAATGACATACATAGATGTACCTCAACCATTATGCTAATTTGGATGCTCTGATTTTTGCATGGCGCCTTATATCACTTATATCATGGGATTCGTTGTTCTGTTGTGTTCATTAGCAAAAACAGATCACACAATAGCACAAAAGGTTGCCTCATATACCCGTGTTGTTCCTATGAAGCTAAGTACGTATGTCTGCGTTTCTCTTTGAAGATTCGTCTGAATATGCTGAGGATATGTCATAGCCAGTGGCCGAGGGAGAGTCTTGGCTCCAGTTATATGCTTAGCATACAACACCTCCTTGGCTGACATGTGTACAGGCACAAGGAGCATTTTACATTAATACCCCTCCACCTATTCCTACTTTAAAAGACCCCATTATTTAGGTAATATTTTAGACTTTACTCGATATATTAAACCATTTTATTTTGGGGCCATTAAATGGTATCAGAGCATATAAAAAGTCCCGAGCCTCTATCGCGTGACCTGACACGAAACGCGACTCTCCGTAGGGAATGACCCATCACCTAAGGCCGAACCGTGGTGCTCTGGGTTTGCAAACTGATAGGTACCCCTTTTGGCGTCTCCCTGTAAATCTCATCCTCTGGGGGCGAACTTGAGGCTCTGAGTAGGGGATCGGGCAAAAATGGTATCAGAGCCTAGGTTTATTTATTTTATGTGGAAATTTATTTATTATGTTAACCTCTACTTTCCTTATGAGAGGAGTATTTTATAAACATGAGTAATCTAGCAATGGATGATATTTGGAATCCCCGGATTCAGTTCGCGTTTAGAGGACATAAATGTGCAAGTATTAAGAAGCAAATCGTTTCTTCAACAAGATACCTTGAGTTGCATAAAATGCAAATCAGACACCATGATGTTCTATGTTGCGACCTAGAACAACGAGGAAAATTTTGTCCCATCAAGAATGCTAGACTAGAAATAGTTAAGCAGATAAAAATTAGCATTGAAAAGGCTAATAAGCAAAGTTCGATACTAAACCTTTAAAATATCTGGTATTACCCTAGAACAAGAGCTCCAACTCTTGAAGACTAAGTTAGTAATCATAGCTAGTCATAGACCTGACGACATCTCTGGCATTAGAGCAAAGTTCAATGCAGTTAATAGCCTCACGGCTGAAATAACTAGGATAATGAGATTAATTGGCATCTAGATTTGCCAAATTTTTGCGAACTAGAAATTGATGGCTCTAAGCTGTCCCAAGACCTTAGAGAAATCCAGAAAACAATCCAATCATATGGTAATCATCAATACCATATGCCCGAGCAAATTCAAGAAATTCAGGACAAACTGGAAACTATGTCCCAAAGACAGAAGGAAATTTTCGAGAACCTTCACGATATTCAACGAAGGATGAAGAACTTGGAATGCCTCCCAAGATCCACCGAACGAAGAAGAGGAGGATGGCTTCCACCATCTTTCGGGAAAGAACCCTTACTCACCAAAAGGGTAAGGCAGTTGAGGTCAAGAAAGAAATGACGAGAAATGAGAAACTGGAAGCCTTAATACGAGGAAAAGCAAGCACCTCTAAATTGGCATGTCCAGATTCAAGCTTCACGAATTCAACTACGGAGAACTGCAAGATCTTTCCGATCTGGCAGAATCATTATCGGGTTTAAAACTCGTTGATGCCAAGGGCCTTGAAGACTCAATTGTCCTAAGACAAAATCCTCCCCAAGGACAATCGACGATTACAGAGAGTATGGGATCTCATATTCCTGATCCAGATCCGATCCGAGATGAACCCATGCCACATCAGAACGATTTTGTGGCATGAGAAATGTTCAAGGCGGTGCCAACCCGATCAAGATCGAAAAGACCTGATATTCATGGGACGCCTTACGGAAGATCCCAACTTGATCCAATTCATCCTTATGGGCTCATGCTCAATTTGGACATATTGGATTTCAAAAACAGAGAAGCCCTGATCGATGAATGGGCATCCGCCATGAGAATTGCAGCAGCAACACTAGAACTCAACAAAGAAGGGTTCATAATGATGTTGCAAATGAGCCTCGAGGGTTTAGTCAAAATTGGATGGTGTGCTTTCAGGCGAGGCCCTCAAAGATATTGTGGACAGGATGGCTAGACTATTCAAAATATACTTCATCGGAGAAGGATACTTTGTTGACCCCCAAACCGGAGGAGGTGACCAAGAAAAAGCCAGAAGATGCGAGCAAGCCCTGTATGAACAAAGAAAAAGCAAGTTCCCAAGAAGATCTTCTTGGAGACCAAGGAGATTCTGGTCAAAACAAAAGGCCCGAAGCTATAAATCGGGGCAAAGCTCAGGACCTAGCCGAGGAAGAATAACCTCTAGTCAAGGAAGTACGAGCAGACCACCAACAAGGAGGACTTTCAGAAGAGCTCATACAAGAGCAAATGAAAGTTTTAAAGATTGCAACTGTTGGACGTGTGGTGCAAAAGGGCACATCTCAACAGACTGCCCGGAGAACGAGAGAAGAGGAGTACGACAGTTCGAAGCTACGCTAGAGTTCGAAGAAGTTGTCTATTTCCAGGACCTCGTTCAGGTATACCAGTTTGAGGATATTCTTTCAGACGAAAGTATATATGAAGAAGATGCAGGACCATTTGAGTCTTCGGAATCAGAATCAGAATCAAACTGAAGACGAGGAGATCTTCCGTCAGGAAGTGCAGGAAGACTTGTCAGGATTCTTCTCACAAACAAGCATATCCCACAAAGCTCTGATAAGGATTATGCGAGAAGATCCAAAATTGCGAGTGTACGAAGGGTTCACCATCGAAAAAATGGAAATAACCTTAGCCCAACTAAGCTTCAGACAAAGAAAACATCACATCATCTACAAAGTTACAACGGGAGAGATTCCGATCCCAATGGAACTAACAAATAATGTGATGGAAATGCAGTTGGTTCCTATGAATGAGATTAAAGAGGAACTAGGGCGGCTCAATCCAGAAGATGGCCAAAAAATGTCATGGATCCATATCCAGGAGTAAATTCCTGCGAGACGCCTGTCTTGGAGGAATATCAGGAAATCTGTTTGCTGGAAAGGTGGCAACGTTCGTTTATCCAAACATTGCCTATAATCTGGCCGATCGAGATTTCAACAGGGTCCTCACTCTACATCAGGACTTCAAGAACAAGGATCTAATGAAGAAAGGAAATAGGCCATACTCTATTACTTACAGTATCTCATATGCCCTATCCAACACCCATCATTCAGACCTTTTCCGAAGAAAGGAGTTTGTCGAGATACCCGAGATCTTTGATAAAGTGGCTCATGCAGTCAAACCCGAGATTTCTGATCTAACACATATCCATGAGATGGATATGATCATCCGAGATCAACTAGTGTTCGGCAAAAACACTAGCCAAAGGTTCGAACCAAAAAGAATTTATTTCCAGGAAAATAGGATGCACAGCCTAACATGGGGAAAGAAGCCAATTGTTGAAGTTGTAATCGAACCAAAGAAGTTTACAACTAAAGGAGAACTCCAATGTCCAGGAGGATGGGGAGAAGTCGAGGTAATCTTCGATACCACTCAGAAAGATAATACATTTTCGTGCGATGCATTGTATTATCTTAAGCAGCCATTCGTTGGAAGATATCAAGGAAACGTGAAACTTGGTGGAATTGATTTCATCATCAACGGACGAGCAGGAAAGATCCCAGAACAACTTGTTCTTGGAATTGAATTTCTCGAGGATCACAAACCTTGGGAAAGGCTGCCAGAAGGAATAGAGTTTACGATGGACGAAAAAAGGATATAGATTCCGATGACAACTGGTCCATTCTCAATCTACATCTCCGTCGGGATGTTATATGAGAAATTCTGAGCCGAATACTTCGCGGCATATATCGACTCAGGAGCTGGAATTTGCACAGCCAAACTAGAAGTTTTCTCCGAAGAAAGCGGAGAAGGCTTACCAGCAATTGCAGGAAGGGATTTCTCAAAGAAGATTATCATCTTCAAACGAGGAATAAGACAGGCCGAAATATTGATTGGCAGAGCAGGTGGTACCCCATGGTACAAGGTCAAAACACCACCAATCTACTTTCACGATATCTTGCTCGGCAACAATTTCCTGCAGACGTTCAGACGTTTTACCCAGGACAATGAAACACGACGTCTTATCCTCACAACTACTTGTGATCATAAGATCTTGGTGCAAAGATTGACACATGCGTTTTATCGAAAACTGCCAATTCAATTTCGCAGCAAGCATGGTGATGAAGGAAAACTTCGATACCCAAAAATGAGCGATCAGAGAAAATATGGGAAAGCAATTCTCCAGCTTAGGATTGATAGCCTGGGTGGCCAGAAAACAGAAAAGATCAAAACGGAAACAATTGAGATCTTAAAGGCCAGCTTAGAACCAAGTCCTCACATGTACATCACTAATGAAGAACAAATCTCGATAGAAGATGTCAAAAAGAAGATCCAGAGAAACTACAACGAGGATCATCTTGCGTGGTGGAATAAGAACGAACTCAAAGCCTCCCTAATAATTATTAAAGGGAAGGAAAATGAGTTGGTCAGATACAGGCTTATCCTGATGAATCAAGAAGATCGGAAGGATATGCAGAAGATTCTTAAGGAACATCTGGACCTTAAACTTATCAGGAGTCTCTCCATACAGTAGTTCTGGATTCTTAGTCAGAAACCATGGAGAAATCAAAAGAGGAAGACCAAGGTTGGTGATTAACTACCAAGGGATCAATAAGATCTTGGAATTCGACGGATATTATATCCCGAGCAGAGAACACCTGATCAACTGCGTACAGAATGCAAAGGTCTTCTCCAAGTTCGATTGCAAGTCAGGATTCTATCAAATCAAGATGGAAGAAGAAAGCAAGAAGTATACAGCTTTTTCCACACCGCAAGGACATTACATCTGGAATGTTATGCCAATGGGATTGGCTAATGCACCTCAGATATATCAAAGGAAAATGGATAATCTCTTTAAGGATTATTTCAGATTCATGTTCGTTTATGTCGACGAAATTCTCATTGCCTCAATGAATGTTAAAGAGCATATAAAGCATCTGGAGATCTTCTCAGATGTTTGTCACAAGGAAGGATTGGTGCTATCTGAAAAGAAGGCGGTGATTCTAACCAGGAAAATTGAGTTCCTTGGGATTGAGATCGATGAAACAGGTATCATCCTCCAAAACCATTTGGTTAAAAAGGTACGCGATTTTCCGGATGATCTCAAAACTGTTAAACAGCTCCAGAGTTTTATGGGGTTAGTTAATTTTGCTAGTATGTTTATTAACAATCTGGCAAGTTACAGAAAGATCTTTAGTCCATTACTGAAAAAGAAAACATAGTTCAGATGGACAAAAGAACATAAGGGAGCGGTGCAGAAGCTCAAAGATATCTGTCAGAACCTTCCAAAACTGGCCATACCAAATGACGAAGACGATCTGGTCCTCTATACAGACGCAAGTGACCATTGGTGGGCATCGGTTGTAACAAAAGTAGAACCCAACGAAGAAGTCCCTTACAAATATTGCAGCGGACTATTTGCTGACAACGAAGCAGCAAGGTGGCATATCAATGAGAAGGAGTTCTTTGCAGTGCGGAAGGCCTTTAAAAAATGGCCATTATTCCTATTGTCTAAAAAGTTTACTCTAAAAATTGATAATACAAGTGTTAAGGCTTTCTTGAAAAATAAAATAGAAAGCAAACCCGAGAAAGCCAGATTATTAAGATGGCAAGCCGAATGTCAATATTACGATTTTGATGTTCTTGTGATAAGATCTCATGAAAATGTTCTTGCAGATTTTCTTACGAGGGATGGAGGTACATGAAGCCGATACCATTCTTACGAGATGGAGGCACCACAGGGAAAACCTGGAGGAGCTTAGCAAAGCGATCGATGGTCTAGCAATTAATGCTAAGGCCTCGGGTCATGTACAAGAAAGGGACCTTACCAAGGTTCAAAACGCAATGAAGGCAACTTTGTTGTGTAGCACGAGTCTATGGGAGAGCATTATGGATCCCATACTACGAGATGCTTCTTCATCAAAGGTGAAATCTGAATTACGAGCGATTACATATGATGACGAAGATTCGAGCAAAACAGAACCAGTCAGCGATCCTTTTGAGGAAAATGCTGATGAACAAGTTTATTCAAGGGGGGAAACACTTAGAGAATCCAAAATTACCTCTGAGATGAAAGAGGACGAGATTAGTCTTAGACCCCAAAGGGGATCCTCTAAGATTAACAAAAATGAGCCGAGAGTACCTTTGATGGAATATCAAAGGACATAGGACAAGCTTCACACAAGAATGGGATTAATCCCAGGAAAATCCGTGGCCGATTGGTCCGAAAAATATCCAAGAATTTGGGCACTACCAGGATCAAAACCTGATAGTATATGAGAATGGTTTGACTTTGGCTGCCTGGCCTCAGTGTTTACCACATCACCAGGGTTTTTGGAAATTTCAAAATTACCAGAATGGATATTCGAGAAGGTGTATGAGACATGGGAAATGAATCCTACACTTGAAAGAGGAGACACTTTAGAGTTAAAATTCATTTCAGCAGCTCCAGAGATCACATGCAAAGGGTTCCACCCGAGCTTTCATTTCATCAAACTTCAAAGGCCAAACATGAAGGCGATGGAATATATCAAGCCTTCACCAGAGGGGACAATTTCTGGTTTCCCCTATCTCTGAAGATGAAATATCAACCATGAGAGCATGGGGACTATGGGTCTGTCTCATCGAGATGGACAAGGTTAAATATTCGTTCAAGATTTTCCATAAGTCTGAGAACGGATCGTTCATGCTCAACAGCATGACAAACAGCACCACAAGGTTTGCGGAGACGATTTTTAAAAATAAACGGCAAACATTGTGGAGAAACGAGATCTCAGCAACAACTGAGACAATCCGAAAGTTGTGCAACATGATACACGCCGGCCGATGGAAAGAACAGATCTGCTCCAAGTGTCCCGATCAAAAGGAACCTCTCTTCGGAAAAGGATTCCCAGTGAAACGTGACAAATGGGAAAATGACAAGGAGGGGCCTCCACGAAAGGGAAAAATGTCGCGTGTTGGCAAAGGGGCAACTTTTACTGACAAAGGAAAATGAGCCATGTGAACAACGAGGTCCACCCATGTGAACGATCGAGACGGGTGAACAATCGAGACAACCTCCACTATCAGACTAATAATGGAGGGACCACAAGACCAAGTGGATGCAAAAGTAGGACCACCCTTATCAGAATAATAATGGCGGACCCCCAAGACTCAGTGGAACACGCAAGCCATGACGATTCCACTTCCAAGTATCAGTGAAGTCCGCATTTGAAATCCGAGACTTCATCTATATAAAGGAGCTGAAGAAAACAAAGAACATCAAGTATTCTCCACTGCTTTCTTACAAAAATAAAAATAAGATTGTAATAAGTTTGAGTGTTTAAATTTCGAGTGTTTATATTTCCAATTCTATTGTAATAGTTACGAGTGTATGTGTGTTGGAAACAAGGCTACCATGAGTAGCTAAACAGGTGGCACCTCTCTAAAGGGGTTATCATCGTTATGTAATAAATAAGTTTCCATATTATAAATAAACTCCGAAGTTTTTGCCTCAGTATGTTCGAGTGTTGTGTTCTTTAAATATATCTCTAGAATCTATCTCTCACACCCGGTGTAGGAAACGAACCAGAGTTGCGCTGCCCGTCGTTGAAGAAACCATTACAGAACCATCGATTGCGATCGAGTGGTTGAAGGCGAGGAATCTTTGTAAAACCTGGTGGGATACCCGACGGCGTCACAGTCAAAAGGAGGTAATTCAGAGTTTATGTTTAACCATTAATACGGAAGCATGTTGGGCCTGATATGGTCGTAATGGACTAATTTTCATTTAAAGCTTATTAAAATAAGATGGTTCAATTAATCAGGGTGAAAATGAAAATACCGAAGATAAGGGATCTTGAATTGTAAAAAATAGGAAGAAAGGGTAGTTTTGTAAAAGGTTCTCTTGCATGTATATCAATTAAGGGTAGCCTAGACACTCCCGTGGCGGAGGGAGAGGGCTCACTTTATAATAGTAGTATATAAGGGCTCACAAATGATCCAATCTACATCAAAATACACAAAAATTTAAAACGATGTACAGTTTGGCCCAAAATATACATGTTGTTTTCTCTATTTTCTTTTCTTAAGCTAATTTATTGTCCTTGATAATTTTATTTCGTATATTAATTATTATTCTAATCAGATAAAATTATTTAAGATAATTTCTCCACCCTCTTTCTAAATTCTGCTTCCGTCCTTGATGATAGCATTGTACTCTGTTTCAAGGCAATTCTTTCCTTGTAAGACATTGATGGATAATTTTCTGACAAAGAAGTTTAATAGTTTATCAAGGTTATACAACTTACATTAACTAATATCAGAATATGTAAATAAAGTTACTGGACAATACTCATCATCGTTTCATATAAAATTACGAATGCTCCGTTTATAATAATTTTCAATCGGCTTTGCCCGATAACTCTGTTTTAATAATTTTCAATCGATTTTCCCCGATAACGCTCATCTCTTTTCCATTGCTCCAAAACAGTCGCATCCTAGTTTTAAGTAGAAATAGATCATTGTACCAATGTAAAAAACCTAGGAATTGTGAGTTCTGGGGTGAAATTAACTTTTGATGGGTTTTTGAAGTAAAATAAGGGCAAAATATTTTTTTGCCCTTTAATTTATTCTCAATTCAGGTTTTACCCGTTAATTTTGCGGGCTTAGTAAATGCCCGCTAACTTTCATTTTTTTGTACAAAATGCCATCAGGCCTGGCCTTGGTCATGAATTGGATGATGTGGAGGCGAACATGACTGCTAAAGTAAGATAAATGGATTTTGGTAGTTAATTGCAAAAATACCCTCGCGACTTTAGTCAATTACTTAACGTTTTTGTAATAGTTATAAAAATTATAAAAAAAATTATATTTAAAAAAATAGAATAATTCTATCATCTTCATATATATGTATATATATATATATACACACACATATATATATATATGTACACAACTTTTTTATAATCTAAAATTTATAATGGTTATAAAAATTAAAAAAAAAAAGAATAATTCTAGCATCTTCATATATATATATACATAACTTTTTTATATCTACAAAATTATAATAGTTATAAAAATTATAATAAAAAAATTACATTCAAAGAAAAAAAATTCTATCATCTTCACACACATATGTGTGTGTATATATATATACATATATGCAACTTTCTTTTATATCTTTTACAATTTCTTTTTATATTCTTAAAAGTTTATAAAAATTATTTAAATCATAAAAAAACTAAAAAAAAATACATTAAAAAAGGCTATTGTTCATCATCCCTACCAGCTTTTCACTACCACCCCGATTTGGCATAGCCCCCTCTCCCGGTTTTGTGGTGGTGATTGATTTTGTGGTGGTGGTTGTTTTAGTGGTGAGTTAGGATTTGAATAAATGTAGGGTTTTGGTGATGGTGAGTTGGTGGTGGTGGTGGTGTTTTTTAGAGAAGTAGCGGCGGCGTGCAACGGAGTGCAACGGAGAGGAGTAGAGGTTGATGTTTTTTTTTTTTGCTCGGTAAAAAGAATTTTCATAAAAGTGAGTACAAGGGGTACTCAACCCTCACAAAGAACACCCGACGAAAAAAATGGAACCATTACAAACAAAGGTTTGGATAAATACTCCACTCGTAATAAGACGCCTGAAAATTCTTGTTATGCGACCTCAACCAAATCCACGATTTTATTTTGACCAGCTCCAAAATATCATTTGTATTAGCCTCTTCCCCTTTGAATATAAGATTATTTCTAATCCTCCAAATACTTCCAACAACCAAGAACCATACTATCATCCAATCTTTTTCCCTCTTTCTTTCTTGGAATAGGCCTGCAAACTGTTCGAAATGTTGCTTAGGAGAATTCCACAGCGCTGATACAAATCCCAGCCATTCAACACACCTCATCCACACCTCTTGTGAGAAACTACACTCAAAAAATAAATGTTTAAGAGATTCTGTATCTTTTTCACAAAGATATTTCGGTAATTTTTCACCCTCATCCATTCAACAAAAAAGAAAAGAAAACAAAATTGGCTGACGTGGCTACACTTGGCGTCTGAGTGTCGTCCTAGTCAACGACCACGTAGGCTGAAACTGGCCCAGCTCCATTTCTGAGCCCACCAGACATTTTTTATTAAAAAAAAAATAGCGGGCATTTACTATGCCCGCAAAGTTACCGGGCAAAATTTGAATTGAGACTAAATTAAAGGGCAAAAAAATTATTTTGCCCATGAAATAATTATACAAGTAAACAAAAGCAAGAATATAGAATAGATAAAAGATAATTCGAAGGTGAAAGATTATTAGAGATTCGATTTCATTGGAGATTATGTCTATAATTCATAGAGCAACCAACAGGGAAATTTTATACTTTGGTCCCATAAGTTGGCACAAGCGCAATTTTGGTCCCATAAGTTGGCAGGCCTCGATTTTGGTCCATCAACTTGGCACATTGACTCAATTTTGGTCACATGGTCAATCCTTCGCCCAATTCCGCCGGAAAATGCATATGTGGCACCCGTTGACCGCAACTTTACATATTTTGACTCATTTTTGGGCCCACTTGCACACATGGCATCCATGTGAAAAAAAAAAAGAAAAATTTTATTAATTCTTAGATTTTTACAAAATAAAAAAACCTTTCTTAAATATTTAAATAACAAATAATTTAAAAGTTAATAGTATTAATTTATAATTTAAAAAAACAATCACATTCTTCTCCACCCCACCCCCACCCCACCGATGTCTTCCCCTGCCGCCGTCGCCCTCCAAAACCCCAAATCGGTAACACAATCGCCGCCTCTCCAACACCCCAATTCGAAACCCTCAACAACTTCCCCTCCAAAACCCCTATCGCCGCCGCCCCTCCAAAACCCCTGTCGCTGCTGCCCCTTCAAAACCCCAAGTCAAAATCGAGTGATGGTGGAGGTCGTGTGTGGTGGTGCTGATTTCAAAATCGAAATCGAAATACCCAAAGAGGTTGTGTGTGGTGGTGCGTGTGTGGGACGGTGTGTGCGTGGGGTGGTGGGAGTGGTGTGTGCGTGGTGGTGGTGGTGGTGTTGATGGGGTGGTGGGTGCGTGGGGTGGGGGTTGTGGGTGTGCGGGGTGGTGGTGGTGGTGATTTGGGGGGGGGGGGGTGTAAGGTAGAGTGTGATTAGGGTAAAAGATTAAAATTTTACAAAATGATTAGATAATTAATTATTCTGAACTTAATTCTCTAATAATGTATTAATTAGTTAATTTGCTTAGAAATATATATATATATATATATATATAATCTTTTAATTTATGAAGTGGTTAAAGAAAGAAAATGAATGTGTATGAAAAAATAACTTTTAATCATTTAAAAATAGTTTTTTTTTCACATGGGTGCCATGTGTTCAGGTGTGCCCATAAAATGGGTCAAAATAGGTAAAGTTGCAGTCAACTGGTGCCACATATGCATTTTTTGGCAGAATCGGGCGGAGAGTTGACCATGGGACTAAAATTAAGTCAAGGTGCCAAATTGAGGGATCAAAATCGAGGTCTGTCAAATTATGGGACCAAAACCGCGCTTGTGCCAACTTATGGGATCAAAACATAAAATTTCCCCAAACCAACATTTTCCCATTATTTTAGCTTTATCGACTTAATGCAGTCCCTTATTACGCTTCGTGTGTCAATAGCATTCTTCAAGTAATCTCTTTTTAGTCGAGCAATCAGAAGTCAGAACCCAAAGCTTAGGTGCATTAGATTGAATGGCGGCCAATACCTCCATAATAAGAATTTTCACTACTTACGGACTTCCTCTAGAAATACCAAAACAGTGAGAGGAAGACAATTTTTTTTTTTTAAGTTGGAAGCTATAGCATATCCAGGATTTGTGCATGAAGGGGTGAATTTTGTTTGGAAAGAACAATGGGTAAAAAATAAAAAGAGAATAGCAAGAAAAAAAAGGAAGGCTTATTTATTTATTTTAATTTTAATTTCCAATTTTCCTAATTTTTTTAACATCAAAACGAGGTTTTGCAAATTTCTTAACAAATTTTTTTTGGCTAATTTATAACATCAAAAAGATTTTATATTTTGCTAATTTCTTAACATTAAAAAGTCACGTGCTTTACTATTTCCTTAACGTCAAAAGATGCTTTTTCGCTAACTTCTTATTATGGATATTCTTTAGTAGTTATCTTTTAGAATATTTCCTTTTGTAATTATCATGTTACCATATTGAGTTTGTTGTAACACACATATATAACATATAGGACCTGCTATGATCAGTTTCAACATAGAGGACATCGTTTGAAAAGTGGTTAACATAGAGGACGGCCAATGCGAAAATTCTTTTCAATGATGTATGCAATAAATAAGTTAAGTTACGTGTTGACAAGTGCACGGTCAATTGATAATAAAATGGAAAGTATGTCCCAAGTATTGAACTCCATATCGAGTGTGCTATATTCTGGTTAGTAATGTTAGAACCAAGTAATAAGAACAACGAATAAATTATTTTGATTAATCTTATGAAACTAATTAACCTAGAGAACAAACTTGAATTTGTTGATTGATTGATTGAAGTTGTTATCAGTAAGTGGAAAGCATATATGGATGTGGGGCTCATTATCAGTTGATGCGGGTATTTCATAGATAAAATACCAATGTTCTTATGCAATGTTTCTTTCTATTGAGCTCTTGCTTTGTTCCTAACTTCCCTTAACTAATTGAGCTCGCTTTCGAAATACCTAATTAGTCCTCTCATTTCTCAAGTGCTTAGATCATTAGATCGAATGGCCCTCTTACACTTCACAGTGTCAAGGATCCATTCAAAGTTTAGAATAGAATTAGAGTTGGTGATTAGTCTAAATGCCTCGTTAAGCATTAACCACAAATATTTAGAAGTTGTTTGTGTGATCAACTATTGCACAAGTTGTGTTAACAGTCGCCTTGTAGTGAATCGGCTCAAATCGTAATGCAAAATTTACCGAATTAAACCGCCAATCGAATCGTACAAATCGCAAAGAGTTAACGAACAAATTTGAATAACAATGCAACAAGAAAAGTAAACAATCACGAAGAACAACACGCAATTTACTTGGTTCGGCGTTCTCTCATTAATCTGATGAAGAACCATAATCCAAGGCAGAAATCGAAATCTAATTTTATTGAGGAGATATAGAGTACAATGGGTAACAAAAAGCCTTTGTGAAACCGATTGCGTAACAGAGTATATATAGGCAGTCTGTTAAAACTGCTCATAAGTCCCACGACCCATTAGCTTAACTCCCTGATCTAATCTGACTCTCGTCGCCCAGTTGCAATAGCTATACAAGCTTTCACTACTACAGAAGCTTCCACAGTTTCAACTACGTCAAAGTTGGTAGAATTATAGAAATACCACTTAGCCAAATTTACTAACTCCCACACGTCTAATGCTTGTGTCTGATAATACAAAATAGTCTAACATCTATTACTTTGGCTTCTCAGCAATCCCACTTGTTAACCATATCATGTAGCATATAAAGCAAATCAAATCCAACAAAATTCAAATTCATTAGAAATGACCAAAACATAGATTCAAGGTGCATCAGATGATAACTACATCATATCCCAGATACTGGGTAATTTAGCTACTCATGAGTGAAGATTTAATACAATAATTCATTAGAAACAACTTAAGAAAAGTATAGGAAATATTAAACTCTCAATCTCGGTTAGATGTTGTTGTGTCTTCTCCTTGATTCTCGTTTACTTTTCTATGGATGGTTATGATCTTGCTTTAACAACCTTTTTCCCAAACTATGATCGTTATGATTGGATGTATGAATATGGTGGAGCGTGTTTTAGCTCTTGAATAGAATACTCGTCCCCTTAGTATATTTGCGTTCTTACTAGCTGGTTGAGCTTGTGTTGGCTGAGTCACACGTGTGCATGTCCTTGCTGACATGACTGAACCTTCTCCCCTTTCAAACATGTTGAATCGGTTTCTCAGATTTTGTCTTCATGATCATTCTATCTCTGGATTGAGAAGTAGTGGTCTCGAATTGTCTCTTCGATTCATGCACCAAATGACTTGAAATAAGGAAAACGTAGTAAGTGTTCCTCAATTTTCAATAATTCTATAAATTTGTTAATAGATACTGTCAATCACCGACAAATGGCATCTAAATCTTGATGTGTGGTGAGCGTGTATAGTTTTATGATGTATGCAATGAATAAGTTACGCCTACCTATTTGGAAGTGCACTATCAAGTAATAATAAAATAGATAGTAAATTACGTCCCAAGTATCGAATTCCACAAAGTTGTGTGTTATATGGTTAGCAATGGTAGAAATAAGTAATAAGAACAACGAACATATACTTTTGATCAATATAATGAAACTATTTAAACTAGAAAACATAATTGAATTGAGTTGATTGATTGAGGTTCATTAAGAGAAAAGTGTAGCTACGAGTCGGGGTTCTCAGCTAATTGTATTTTTTTTATTTGGTAAGATCAGCTATTTGAAATTTTGAATTTGAAGCTACATATAACTGATCTAGATTTTGAGTAATTAACATTTCGGTTTAAGGAAACGTTCTGTATACTACTATGTAGCGGGCAAAATACGATTCAGGCGCGACAAATTCTTAAAAATATGCCTAAATATTATAATATTAATATTTTAAACATTACAATAAAACTCAATATATTACACTAACGATTGATTAATATTAATTGTGCTCGCTTTCACAACACCTAATTAATCATCTTAGATCGTTAGATCAAAGGGATCTTCGCATGTCAAGGATCCATGCAGAGTTTTAGTAAAAAAATAAAGTTGTTGATTAGTCTAAATGTCTCCTTAAAATTTAGCCACATATTGTTTGTGTGATCTACTATGTACAAGTTAACAATCTCCTAATGCATAATTTTGATAATACAAGACATTCTAATATCACAACTTGCTTGCTCAAAAGCATGCACGTGTTAACCCTATCATGTAGCATATAAAACAAATTAGATCCAACAACACTCAAATACAATAGCACTAATCAAAACATAAGTTCAAGGTGTACCACATGACAACTACATCCTATCCCTAGAATTGAGTAATTTAGCTACACGTGATCGAATATTCAAAACAATAATTCAATAGGAACAACATAAGAAAAGTAAAGGAAAGACTAAACCCTTGATCCATATGAGATGGCATGTCTGCCTTGATTCTACTTTTCTTTGCTCCAGATTATTATGATCTTGCTTTTTTCATTTTTCTCCCAAACTATGATCTCTATCAATGAATGAATGAATATTGCTATGTGAATGGTGGTGTACGTTTGTGCTCTAGAAAGTGCATCTTCATGATACATGACCTTCCCATTTTATAGATTTTCTCTTGTAACAATTTTTCCCTAGGTTTAAGTCACAGCTGCATTTTCATCCATGCCGTGCTCCTATGCCGCACTCCTAAGTTAAAGCATTGATTGGGCCCCTACTCTGGCATGAGTTGTGCTTGCCTTTATTTCTGTCGCACATCACGCTTATTCTTTGCTGCTGCTCGCGCTACCTTTTGTGTCGATGTCGTGCCCCTTACTAAGTGCGAGTTGCGCTTGGTCGCCTAGCGGCCTCTCGTCCAGAAAAGAGAAATAGTCATGATTTAAATATTCGTTTTACCCTTTACATCACTTGTACGCTTTGCTCATTAATTCATATTATGATTTGTTTTGCTCTGACTCGAGTCTAAATTACTAAATAAAAAAACAAAACTAAAACTAAAATGCCACAAGGATAATCAAAAGCATAAGAAAAATAAGTACTCAAATGATGTGTTTTACACGCTCATCAATTACAATATGCAAGGTCAAGGACATGGTGAAAGATTTTAAGGGCCAGGGTTTGACCTTTAAGTGATTACAACGACAATACTAGTGAACTCCCCTCATAACTATATGAACCCGAGGCTCCTAGGCAGCTGAATAAGGCGAAGAGAAAGGATTGTTTAGATAGCAGCCCCTCTTTGTTAATATAACCTCGCAAACTATTTGAGCCACCTTTAAATGGTTTATGGATCGTAATAATGTTTCCCTAGTTAGTATTCAATTATCTCTATCCTTTATACTATAAGTTATATTTCAATTGCAAACATGCTAAGGTCGTCATGAAGCTCTAATTTTTCAGCCATTATGAAAGTGGTTTTATTTTTATGGGCCAGGAGGATTTAGCTAGTTGAGTAGGATAGAGAGTAGGAATCATGAATTTATGATCGAGCTATATAATTTGATTCAAAAGATGTAAGATGATGTTGAATCTTATATGCCTAATTGAGGCAGACCTTCATCATTTCTCCCTCGGCCTCAAATTAGTTGTTTACTTATCCCACATTTTAATAGGAGTTGCAAAAAACTCGCACGCTTTGTTTTTGGCCATTATGAACTAGGCAAAGTTTGATGAATAATGTATCATACTAGGCTTAAAGTTGTAAGTTAGTTTGAATGTTATTCTCAAACGCAAATGATAAGTATTTTCTGGAGCAGGGGCAGGTGGACCCGTGTGCCTTGATCATAGTTATTCATTGTCACATTGACGTGGAGCTTTCATTTATGAAACTATCTTGAGGTTGAAACATCAGGTGTCATTGTGACCAAAACATACTCCAGGTCTTCGGCTTTAATGGTTGGATCAAGGTCGAACGAGATATCAAACTCTTTGGACTTTATAGCTTATTTGACTTACTATGCGTCCTACTGACTTAGGATTGACTTCAAGGAATATTGTGTCTTCACAATGCTTGGGGGTTTCGAGGAAGTAAGGTCACAACTTATAGGTAACCACCATAAAGTTGAGGGCTAACTTCTCTTCATTGTGTATTTATCTTTGGCCTCTTGTAGTGTGTTTCTAGTGTATTAAATGGGAAAATGTTCCATTTCTTATGATTATACAAGGATGGTGTTGACTCAAGTAAACCCTACTGCTAAATACAAGATAGCTTGTCACCAACCACTAATTTTTGGCAAGGAGCGAAGGGTTGACAAGGTAAGTCTAAAGCTCTTCGAAGGCCATTAAATAGACCTCGATCTAGTGGAAGTCCTACACTTTTTCAAGAGTTTGAAAGAAGGGGGCCCATTTCTCTATCGATCGTTGGATAGACATGCGAATTCTTAAATATTTGTTTTGAATTAATCAATAGCTCCAAAATGTTTTGTTGCAAGTAGTGACAAGGAAGTTTTTCTTCACCGTCGATTTTTGGTCACTTTTGGGTGTGCCACCTGATACGTAATGTGCATATGTAGCGTGATGAATGTGATACAAATAGGATATTATATCTACGTTTGCAAGTGCATGATCAAGGAATAAAAAATAAAAAATAACATTATGTCCCAAGTATCAAACATCATAAAAAGTGTGTTATATTTATATACCAATATAATAGAACTTGATGCAACAATTAAATTAACACTACAACAAAATTGGTCTATAGGGACATTATTTTTGAGACATTATTTTGTTAATGTTTCAAATACATTATTTTAGAACACTTATATAATTATGTCCTAATATATTTTGATTCTAGGAAC
Source organism: Linaria vulgaris (assembly GCA_948329865.1). Classification (NCBI taxonomy): domain Eukaryota; kingdom Viridiplantae; phylum Streptophyta; class Magnoliopsida; order Lamiales; family Plantaginaceae; genus Linaria; species Linaria vulgaris. The sequence continues at coordinate 21,950,160 of OX415253.1, read as the reverse complement.
ATTTATTTTGATGTGTCCTAAAATAATTTGATTCTTGAGACACTTTTTTAATTATATCCTAATAACTTTCAATTATTGAGACATTTATTTGACTTGGTCTTAATAAAGAATAGTTATAAATTATATTTTAATAAAAGTTTAATCTAGGGACACTTAGAAAAAAGGCGGGGGCCTAATTCAGTCTTCCCACACTTTTTTTTTTTTTACTTTTTCCCCAAATTAACTTAACCTAATATTCTTTTAACTCACATATGTTTTACTCCTAAAAATTTTGGCGGCTGTAATTCTCGAAGTCTTCCACGGACGCTCGATTCACCGGAGAAGACTCGATTCATCGTCCACGTCCTTATCATCCGTATGTAACACTTTCCTTTATCTTCTACCCTTTTTTTTCTCTGTTAATTGAAGGCTTGTAATGGTTTGTTGTTGATTGTGAATTGAGGAGATGGAAATATTTAGAATTCAATGTATATACATACCTGGGTTTATTCAATTTTGTGCCTATGTGGTGGGAATTGTTGATTGATTGATATGATTCTTGCAAATTTTTATGCCTCCACCCTGCCCACTCACACAGCCCATAGTCAATAGTTGTCAGAAGCGAGAGGTGAAGCTGAGTGTCTGATTAAACTTGGGGTCTGTTTGATAAGCTGGGACAAGTCTGTTCTCCTTTATTTGTGTATTGAAACTGTGCTTTGAGGAGCATGGGGTCATCATAGATTGCTTTGTGGTTAGGATCCTACATCTCTGTGGTTGCATAATTTTTATGTTTCTGGTCTTGGTTCTGAAGAATATGGGGACCGAAAATAATTTGTCAGATGATGGAATCTGCAGTTGTGTGGATTCTTCTTCTCTGGTAAGACTCCTTGCCTCTATAAGCCAGATATGTACGCAACTTAATTAAAATATCTGTATCTAGTAAATAACAAAAAAAGAGGCAAATTAAGAATACTAAAACTCTTGCTATTTGGCTTTAGGCTGTTTGTTTTCTTATGAGATATTTTAGATGCTTTTGTCTTGCGCTAGCTTCAGTAGATTATTAACTAAAAGAACATTATGTTGACTGATGTATCATTTTATATCATGTTGAAGATTTCAGTTAAATTGGTCATCTTATTTGTTGTCTACAACAATTCTTCCGTAAGTAATATATGCTGGTTTGATGTTTCCTGTTATGTAGTGACAAATAACAGAGTATGCCATACATAAGTTTTTGTTATTTGTGTTCTTTATATCATACTTTTACCATTATGACATTTAAACACCAAAAAGAATAATGGCATATATATCATTCATGTGATCAGACAGGTTAAATTATATAAATGAACAGTTTTGTATAAATAATCTGAATGTAAACGTATATTATTGCCATTTTGTTTTGCACCTTAACTATTTAACCAAAGACTATATCAAAATTAACTGCAATACCAAACAGAAAAATTGTAGTATTACTAATTATTAGATTTTTAACTCTGATTAGAGTACATGTTTCAACTTTTGACTTTGGTGTGGGACGAATTAAATTAATAGTGTTTCGTGTTTACTTTGATTGAAATATTAATCGATCCCTCTAGTTGACTATTTCAGATTTTAGATTCTATTAATCAATTTCTTTAGGTATTTTGAATGTATGATGATGTATTGTGTAATAGATTTTGAGGCAAAATGCTACTGTGTTACAAGTCCCTTTCTTTGTGGGGATTCTTCTCTGTTTAGTTTTGTAACCCTTATATGTGGTGTTTGATGTTAGTAGTAACGGTAATGATGTTAATTTATACTTACTCTGTTACTCTCCTTAGTTGTACAAACTTAATAATGATGTCACAACTTGTTTATTGAATTAGGAGAATCAAATTTCCAAAAACATAGGTTAATTTTTGGTTTGTGTTACTTTTACAAGACGATTCACTCAGTTGGAGGCAGCACATGAGTTGTGGATATTGTACTGTCAAATGATATAAAAAGTCTATTTTTCTCTTAATTGTGGTTTATTTACCAACTAAGCAGAACAAAACACCAAGTTTTATTAGCTTTTTAGTTTAGTAAAAAGTGAAAAACTTAGTTCAATATTTTTTTTCGCATGATTCTTATATTTATCTCTAAGTAACCTTATCTTAGTAGGTTCAACATGGATAAGAGTTGGATGAATAAACGTAGGTATACAGAAGAATATGAACATGGACTAAACCAATTCCTTGATATGGCTTTTAACAATGTTTCCATCGGTGGCAAAATCATTTGCCCGTGCAAATATTGTAAGAATGGGAGATGGGTAAATAGAGACACTACAAAAGAACATTTGATAGTTGATGGGTTTATGAAGGGATATACAGACTGGATCCTACATGGGGAGAATTTTGTGTCTGTTGAAGACAATAACCAACATAATGAACATGGTGATATGTTCAATGACATGCATAATTTGGTAAATGATGTATTTGGGGTTGAAGATGCGGATAGAAATGTCGAAGAAGAACCGAATGACCAAGCCAATGATTTCTACAAATTATTGGATGATGCTCAAGAAGAATTATATCCAGGGTGCAAGAAATTCTCGAAGTTGAAATTCATTATCCGTCTTCTTCACTTGAAGTGCACGGGTAAATGGTCTAATAAGTCATTTACGGATCTTCTTGAATTATTGAAAGAGGCTTTTCCTGGTGTAACAGATTCTTTACCTGCATCTTTCTATGAAATTAAAAAGATAATTGGGGCGTTGGGACTATCTTGTATCAAAATTGACGCATGCCCAAATGATTGCATGTTATATAGGAAAGAGTATGAGAATGCTACTCAATGTCATGTCTGTAGTGCATCAAGATATCTTGAACTCAAAAGTATTTTGGTGGATGACGATGACGATGACTCAGCGAAGAAAAAAAAGATACCAGCAAAGGTTCTGAGGTATTTTCCATTAAAGCCTAGGTTGCAAAGACTCTATATGTCATCTAAAACGGCATCTTCTATGAGATGGCATAAAGAGGAACGCACCAAAGATGGTAATTTGAGGCATCCTAGTGATTCTCCTGTTTGGCATGATTTTGATCATAAACATCAGGATTTTGCTGAAGATTCGAGAAATGTAAGGCTTGGCCTAGCAGCGGATGGATTTAGTCCCTTCGGAACTATGAGTACGAGTCATAGTACATGGCCTGTGATTTTGACCCCATACAACATACCCCCATGGATGTGCATGAAAGATCCTTTTTTCTTCTTAACATTACTAATTCATGGTCCTTCATCTCCTGGAAACAACATTGATGTGTACTTGCAGCCACTAATAGAAGAACTACAAGAACTATGGGTAGGAGTAAAAACATATGATGCAGCAGCTAAGCAGAATTTCAATATGCGCATGGCATTACTGTGGACTATAAATGATTTTCCTGCTTATGCAAATTTATCCGGCTGGAGCACTAAAGGTAAGCTTGCTTGTCCATCATGTCATAAGGACACATGTTCTAAATACTTGCCAAGAATCGTAAACAATGTTATTTAGGCCATCGCAGGTTTTTGAATCGTTATCATCCTTATCAGACAAATGCTAATTCTTTTGATGGCAACGAAGAACATCGTGGGGTACCTACCTCTTTGACTGGGGATATGGTGTTAGATGAGTTAGATGGATTTAATATTAAATTTGGTAAGAAAGTAGGTAACAACCCATCTCTTCCACATAACTGGAAAAAAAGAAGTATTTTCTTTGACTTGCCATATTGGAAAGATATCATATTACGTCACAACTTAGATGTAATGCACATTGAGAAAAATGTTTGTGACAATGTGATTGGGACATTGCTGAATTTAGAAGGGAAGACAAAAGATCATATAAATTCCAGACTTGATTTGAAAGCTATGGGCATCAGAAGGGACCTCCACCCTATTGTTCAAGAGTGTGGAAAAACGTACTTGCCCGCTGCTTGCTTTTCAATGAATAAGAAAGAGAAAGAAATACTTTGTGAAATACTTCAGAATGTCAAAGTACCCGATGGCTATGCTTCTAATATTTCTAATCGTGTACAAGTTCGGCCATATAAAATTTCAGGCATGAAGAGTCACGACAACCATGTATTGATGCAACAATTACTCCCAGTTGCTTTGCGTAAAATATTACCAAAGGCTGTTCGAATACCTTTGATTAAATTGTGCAGCTTCTTTAAACAACTTTGTTCTAAAGTCCTTAGTCCTCAAGATTTGGTTCGTATAGAAGCAGAGATCGCCAAAATTCTTTGTGACCTAGAGAAAATATTTCCTCCGTCCTTCTTTGATATCATGATTCATTTACCTATTCATTTGGCATATGAGGCTCGGGTTGCAGGACCAGTACAATACCGTTGGATGTATCCAATTGAAAGGTACTGCTATTCTTCATGTTTGTTATTGTATTCATTGTTATGTTGTATTGACACACACTTATACTCTTGAATGGATTACCAGATATTTGGCTACGTTGAAATCATATGTGCGTAACAAAAGTCGTCCAGAAGGTTCGATTGCTGAAGGATACTTGATGGAAGAGTGCTTGACCTTCTGTTCTAGGTATTTAGATGATGTGGAGACCAAGTTCAACAAAGTTAAAAGAAATGATGGTATAGGTGGCGAGATTGCATCTGAGTTTTCTGTATTCTCCAATCTTGGGGATCACAAGGGCATGGTAAAGCCTACAACTTTTTCAAAGGAAAAGATCGACAAGGCACACCAATATATATTATTCAATTGCAGTTCGATTGAGCCATACATAACGTAAGTATGTTAAGTTACATAGTTTTCTAAATCATTTAGTTTACTTGATATTTGATATTTTTTATTGTTTAAATTGTGTGCAGAAAGCACAAGGCGATTGTTGAACATGAAAATCCACGCCTCAATAAGAAAGATGTTGAACAACTTCACTCAAAATCTTTTTCCAGTTGGTTTTATAATCATGTAAGTCATTTTATAATCATGTAAGTCAGCAAATAGTTAAAATGACTCACATTTCTTTTTGTATCATGATTATTTATGTTTAGTTGGTTAAGTTGCATAATATGATAATAATTTCTATTACCTAATCTTTATAGGTTGAAGATTTACATCTTAGGGGAGTTCAAGTATCCAAGCAGCTTAGAGCCTTAGCTCGAGGTCCTAACCCACAAGGGAATAGATACAGAGGGTTTGTTATCAATGGATTTCGGTTCAATGTCAAAAGTTATGAAATCCTACAAAAGGTTCAAAATAGCGGGTTGGTTGTCACTGCACAAACTAGCAGTTTTGCAAGTCGAAACGACAACAATCCAATTGTTGGTGATGTGACTTACTATGGGGTCTTAAAGGATATCATTGAACTTGATTATGATGACGACAAAAAAGTAGTGATGTTTGAATGCGACTGGGTGTCAACAACAAGCGCGCAAAAAGTAGATGAATATGGGTTCACATTAGTTAATTTATCTCGACTAAGGCAACATAATGAGCATTTCATCTTAGCTTCTCAAGCGCAACAAGCCTTTTATGTTGAAGATCCTACTGAGAAAGGGTGGCATGTCGTTGTTAAGACAAAACCTCGAGACTCATTTGAAATGGATCCAATTTTAAATTTAGATGCAAGTTCACTTCACCGAAATGATTTTGAGGAAGTGCATTTGCATAATGAGAATGAGCAACAAAATTGGGTTAGGGAAGATGCCGAAGGAGCTGTTTTTTGAGAAGTTATTAATTTTTATTGAATAATTTGAAAGACTTTTTAGGTCGCATTTAGGTTTCGACTATTGAATTTTTATGTTTAGCCTATATTTTTTTTGTCGTTTCAATTAGTGATTGTTTGAATTTGTTACATTGCTACATCTTTTGTTTGTTTTACTAAATTTATGTGTATTAGATCAACATCATTTACCTGGTAAGTTGTTTGTTACCGTTGTATACGAAGTTCTGTTTTGTTTTTCTTTTTTGTTATTGGATAATTTACTAATTTTTTTTATATGTTTTTATTATTGGATAATTTACTAATTATTTTATATGTGTATATTACAGATTGCAGAAAATGCCTCCAGAGACGAGAAACTGCACGGGCCTTGTTAGACATCAAGCATCTGCACCTCAACCACCTTCTGGTCTTCGAAAAGGTGAAATCTAAGGGCAATGATTTTATGCTTTGAATTAAAATCTCGAGTTTTCTAACTAAGTGTAGTCGTTATCTTTAATTTATCTTTAAAGGATCACGTCGGCTTGGTGTGACTTCGGCTTTGCTTGAAAGATATACTATGCAACCGAATTCAAACACCAACCAAATTACTTGTGATGCTCTTGAATCTGATGACAGCGAACAAACTCAAGTTGAGCCTACTCTTGATGCAGTGGAACCAGGTGTGTTTTTTTTTCCCTTTCTTTCTTTCCTCTTTTTTCTATAAATTTTATAAAAGCTCTCTTTCTCATGCATTGGCAATTACAATACCAGAATTTGAGTGTTTAGAAGTATTCCTACTTTTTGTTTGATATCTAGTTGTAGTATATAGCTTTTCTGTAAGTAAGCTTTTCTTTAAGTACGAATTATCATGCTGATTAGTGTTATTTTCAATTCTGGAAGGATGTTACGATGTTGTGTTTCATTTGCGATTTTGTAGAGTTGGTTTTAACGATGACCCTCTTCAAAAAATTAAGAAATACATTTTCTCAAATGAAATTTATCATGTTTGTGAATTTATTAATGTAGCTACTCGAAAAAAGAAAAGAGGACGAGGACCTACCATGATGCCTAAAACTTGGTGTGTACAAGATGGAAAACGTGTTGTAGTTTCAGTTAATGATCTTGGGCAGCCAATTAAAGAGAATACAAGCACATTAGCTCATTTTTTGGGCACAATAGCACGGAATGGGAAATTGTGTCCACTCCAATATAAAGATTGGAGAATAATGCCTCAAACCTACAAACAACGCATGCTTGAACTTGTCAAGGTTAGTTTCATTGTTTAAGTGAATTTTATGCTTTGAGAGGTACTATTTAATTTTAATGCATGTATATATATAATGCTTGTGACTTTTAATTTTCCTACAACGTAGATTCGACTTATCTGCACAACAAGATACTTTTGTCTTGAGGTCTATTAATAAGAAATGGAAAAGTTGGAAAAGCTTTGTTAAGAAAGAGACTTTTCACCCAAATAAGTCTATTGAAGAACAACTAGCTAAACTACCAGAAAGAGTGCTTGAGGATCAGTATAAAGTACTCGTTGAGCATTGGTTGGAGGATAAAACTGAAGTATGAAAATAATTCTCTTTTCATCTTATTCAAATCTATTATTTTTAAAATTCACTATTATAGTCTTTCACTTTTTCCAGGCGAGAAGCGAACAGAATAAGCTAGCTCGTGGAGAAGTTGACTATATCCATCGCCTGGGCAAGAAAAGTCTTGCAACAGTGAAACAAACCATGGTAATATGTTAAAGAAATTTAAAGATCAAATGTAAAGATCAAATTTTTTAATCTGGTATTTTGTGTAGTTTGAGGAGTTGGGTAGATATCCTACCAGAGCTGAGATGTTTAAAGAAGTTTACTACAAGCCCGACGGCACAGCTGAAAGTGATGAGATACTTGCACTAGTAGTAAGTGGAATATTAAATTTTAGAATCTGATTCCTTGTTAATTGAATATATTGTTCAAAGTATCTTACTTGATTCCTTGTTAATTGAATATATTGTTCAAAGCATCTTACTTGAATTACCATATATACTTCGTTACAGGAACAAATGGAAGAGGAAGCTGCTAAAAATCCTAAAGATTTAACTGCAAATACGACTTTTTTTGATCTAGATGACGCATTTTCAGCGGTAATGGGGAAAGATAAGAATGGACAAGTGCGCATGTACGGAACTGGAATAACATCAACTGATGTTTGTGGGAAAAAACCAAGTCGTGCAACACTTATTAAAGAAAACTCAGAGTACAAAGAAAAGTATCAGCACGCTACAGAGGAAAATATCACATTGAGAAAAGAGTTTGAAGAGTTCAAGGCAATCGTCAACAGTAAGTTACAGGGTATTGGACAACCCGAGATTGAAAGAGCTCAAGTAGAATCTCCTAATGTGCAACATAGCTCTCAAAGTCTCCCACTTACAGCTTCTAACACTCAACGTTCATCTAAATCAGCTTCCCGTCAACCTGTTATTAGGGTAAACATTATGAACTTTTAGCTAATTATGAATAAATACGTGATCTAATTGTTGATGCATTGAGTTAGTAATAAGTTGCAAAATGTAGGTTGGGTCTAATGTTGTTCTAAAGAACTTTGGAGATAACGAAGTAGTGGCGAATGGTGTCATAAGTGAGATGGACAATGTGGGGGTCAATGGCATGGATTTGGGGCCTCAATTTTGTTCAGTAATAATCCAGGTTATAATGAAAAAGGAGGAGCGGTTGTTTTTCCTGTATGGGCATTGTCAAACAATTGGAGATACTCTTGGAGCACCTGTTGCATGGCCTTCATACTTGGTATATTCGTTTCCTAGTTCTATGCTTTTTAATTGTGTGATTTATTTATTAGCAGGAATGAGGAAAAGAGAATCTTGATGTTTTATTGAACTCTTTGCTTCGCTTTCATTATTTTGTACTTGTCTTGTTTGGACCTTCAATACTTGCATTTTATTCTTCTCCATATTCTTGTTTGATTTAGTTTCAAGCTTATAAGTTGGACCTTCATTACTTGTATTCATCTTTTCATATTCTTGTTTGATCTAGTTCCACACTTATAAGTTGGTGTCTGTTAAAGCTAATAAATGATGTCATTTTATTTTGTTATAATTTCGATACAATTATGTGCAGGTGGCTTTAGACAATGGTGATTGGTGAGAGCTAATGCAATTTGGAGCTTGTTGCTAAACGATTGTTTTCGTAAAGTTCCAGTGATCGTGTCTCTTGATAATTTCATGCATATTCCTTTACTTAGAAGTTGACATGATGATGGTTTTAGGTACATTAATGGTTCTACTATTTTGACTATAGAATAAATGATAGTGATTTTGGACGTTTGATTATTTTTTGCATATGACAGTGAATTCCATATCGATTTGTGTTCAAGTTTAAAAATATTCAGGTTTTTATGTTTGGGTGATTATTTGTGGATGTTATTTTACTGTGGTAGAATATAATGGTCTCTATTGCTATGAGCACTTTTAGCACATACAAATGATTTAGTTATTGTCATATATAAACCAACTTTTGGATACTAACAAAGACCAAAAAATGTGTCCTGGCGAAATATATTATAAAAATCTAAATGGAGACAATGATTTGTGTCTCAAAAAATGAACTTATGAGACTTAAGTAAATGTTCCAATAACGTGTATTCTGAGAAATCTACTTTTAGGACACCTATTTGTGTCTTCAGAATTTAAATAAGAGACGCAAGTAAATGTCCTTAGAGACAATTCAAAAATTTGAATTTCTTATTGAACATTTTTTTGTGTCTCGAAAGCTCAGTTAGTAGACACAAATAAATGTATTAAAAGATATATCATGAAAATGTAAATCATTGACGAGACATTTGAGTTCTGTCTCGTAAGTTTACTTTGGGACACATATATATTAAGAAAAATGTTCTATAGTCTTTTGCGACACAACTATATGGGACATAGCTGTTATGTGTCCTAAAAATTGTAAATGTAGCAACAAGTTGGTTCTGGGGACATTTTTCTGTGTCCCTAAAGACCAATTTTGTTGTAGTGTAAAGAGTTGTTGGGTATTTGAACCGCCTCAAATACCGCCTCCAGGATTTGCCCATGAGGTAATTACGAAGCAACACGAATAAAATATTGACGATAGTAATAACACAAGGATTTAACGTGGAAACTCCAAAATCGGAGAAAAACCACGGGGACCCGAGCAAAATCCACTATGTAGAAAATTTGTACAACTACATAATTTTCACTCAACCCGAACGACCTCTCAAACGAGCCTTCTTACAAGATTTATTCCCTAACTCACATCTCACTCAAGTATATATAAATACTACAAGAGAACTATAGGGAATTACACTAAAAGACTACATTTGAGGTGTTTTCCAAATAGCAATATGGTTTGCCATTTATAGCCAAGATACTAAACCTAAAATGCATAATTAAATCATAGTGCACCATTATGAATTAATGGTGCACTTATGATTTAATAGTGCACTACCTCCCCATTAATGGGGTGACTTAGATCCAACAAGAGTAACTGATTAATACTAAAGAGCATATACTAAACTCGAAAAGGCAGAATTGAATCAAATTAAGTTGTGAAGCGGAATAAGGAAAGCGTATCTAGGTGTCGAAAATTATTATCATATTTATGCATGCACTTCATAGACAAAATTCTAATGTAGTCATGTGTTGTTTCTTTCTATTGATTTCACACCTTGTTCTTAACTTCCCTTGATTAGTTATGCTCGCTTTCGCAGTACTAAGCTAAACCTTTAACTCTTTAATGACTTAAGTTGAATGATTCCCCAACTTTCACTGTGTAAAATATCCTATTATAGTTTTAGAAAAGCTTAAAGTAGGTTATTAATCCAACCACCTCTAAGTATAAACTACGTGAATATTCAAAAAAAATCTTGTGTGATCTACTATGCACGAGTTCTGTTTACAATCCTTAATGCATAATTTAGGCAAAAGGTTAACATTAAGTATTTGGCTTCTCAGAAACAAGCAATCTCTAATTATATCATGTAGCATATATAACAAACAAGATCCAACAGAAAACGTAAACTTCAAAAGAGTCACAAAACATATGTTCAAGGTGCATAAAATGATAACTACACCATATTAGACATTGGTAATTAGCTACTCATGATTTCAAGTTCAACACAACAATTCATTGAGAACGACACAGAAAAAGTAAAAGAAAGATTAAAGTCTTGATCTTGGTGAGATGTTGGAGTGTTTTCTCCTCGATTCTCTTTTCCTCCTTGAAATGATCATGGTCTTGCTTTAATCACCTTCAACAAGTTGTGATCGCGGTGCATGAATGAATGAGTCTATTCTGATATGTGTGCTTTTGTTGTGCTTTGTGATACTATTGATGAGTAATGCTCCCTCATTTTATAATTTTCTTATACGAATGTGTTGCACCTGTTGTTTTTCGCGTTACATGCGGCAAGTCGTATGCCTACAAGTTGCACGTGCGCGTGCTACTAGTGCCTGGTCATCACCAAGTAGTGCCCAATTCTGGTGTTCAGGAGCTCGTAGCGCCTCGTTAAGTGGCGGGTGGTGATCATTTGTAAGGCTACGATTCATATGTTGCTAGAGCGCGACATGATGTAAGTAGCACCTGAACAAAGGATGCACATTTATCTCTCTTCATCTGTAAGCTCAATCATCCTTCACATGACTATTTTGCCTCGTTCTACTCCTACTCGACTCCAAGTTACAAGAGAACAAAATAAGACCAAAATCTATTATAATAATGCAAAAGATGATCAAAAGAATAGATAAGTAGGCATTAGAATTGCTATTTCATACACGCATCACTACGCTCCTTTTTGTTGTAATTTATTTCTGCTATCTAGCAAGGGATTGTTTGCCTGCCATCTAGCAAGTAAATCGAGTCTTCCTAGCCAATTGGTGAGGAGCTCATGCTATGTCATCGAGACAATACCGAATGTTCTGTAAAGATGATAGAATACTTATGTGGTGTGTTATCATTGGGTGTATTTGGTATGCGAGAAACAAGGCAATTTTCCAAGTTGAACTAAGCATCCGTAAAAGCGTTGAGTGATTAGGTTAGAGCCTGGATTTGAATAAAGTCTAGCGAGTCCAATCCTTGTTGTTCCTTTACTGATTGGTTTAGTAATCCTAAAGTTTGAGTGACTCTCGGGAACTAAGGTCAGTTTTTCGTGTCACTCTTATTAAAGTAAGTTTTATTTATTTGATTTGTCTGATATAATAAAAGAAAAAGGAAAAAAAAATAGCAACGACACATACGAAGAGAGCTTTTTAGCAAGGAGAATTTCATTGCCTTATGTTTTGGAGAGAAAAATTTGACTTATATTTCGGTGCTTCTTATAGTTTTCATTTTTTTCTTAATTATGCTTACACTTAAAACATCTCCATACAATAAGAAAATTTTATCATTTTCTCGCTACCTTTTTATTTCCATCTTTTCTTGTTATCAAGTAAGAAATTTTTTCCTTGTCATCTACCAAGAGAATCTTTCCATGCAGTAGGGAAGAAGATCTTTCATTGCCATTTAACAAAGAAGTATTATGATGTATAGCAACGACATTTATAGCAAGAAAATTATTTTTTGCTGAAAACTTTTAGCGAGGTAATTAATTAAGATTTAAGACTTATTACATCGCTATTTTAACGTAATGTTTAATTTTTTTTCTTAGAGTGCTTACACAAGGAACATCTACGTACATTAAGAAAAATTGCTAATTTTTAACTATGAAGAAAAAAGTTAAGCAAAATGACATAAATTTTGACATTTAAAAGATAAGGAGCTATAGTTGCTAGGGGAAAATCAAATATAGTCCTCCAACTTGGCTTTATCTCGTTTCTGTCTTTATCTTGGTTCTGTTATAGAAAAACTAAAACTATTGGGGTTTATAACAATATATTTAAAAGGACATAGGGAAAGAAGAGCAAATAAAAAGTATATTACTTGTGAATGGGTGTTTTTCTCTTCATCTTGATGGCTCCTTATATAGGGAAGAATTTTCAATATTTTACACCATTTACAACAACTACTACTATTATAAAATAGTATTTGTACATAATTTTTAACAATGACCACTAGGCATATCTCACTAACCATATTTATAACACTCCCTCTTGGCCATTTGAAGATTTTGTTATGTGCATGATCCGTCTTCGGTACACGTCTTATGCTACCTTGTTAAAAACCTTATAAGAAAAAATCCAGTGAGATAAAAACCTTAATAAGGGAAAAAGAGTGCAGCCGTGTGAACTCCCCCTCAAGTTGGCATCTACAACTCTTCATAAGTCTCGTAGGTGATGCATCCCAATACTTTGAACATGTTTCTTAAAAGTTACAGTAAGAAGTGCCTTTGTAAAAAGATCTGTCATATTGTCACACGATTGAACATATTGGATATTAATTTCTTTATTCTTCTCGAGTTCCTGAGTGTAGGCAAAATATCTTAGGGGTATGTGTTTGGTTCGGTCACTCTTGACACAGCCTTCTTTCATTTATGTAATACATGCAGAATTGTCTTCGTATAATGTTGTAGGACCCTCTCTAATAGGTAAGCCAGATGTACTTCTTATATGATGTGTCATTAATCGTAACCATACACATTCCCTGCTTGCTTCATGGAGTGCAATAATCTCAGCATGATTCGATAATGTTGTAACAAGTGTTTGTTTCTGAGAACGCCATGAAATAGCAGTGCCTCCATACATGAATACATATTCAGTTTGAGATCTAGATTTATGTTGGTCTGATAGAAAACCTGCATCTGCATAACCAATTAAATCTTGTTCTGCATTGTTAGGATAAAATAGATCAAGATCCACAGTTCCTTGCAAATAACGGAATAAATGTTTAATTCATTTCCAGTGTCTTTTTGTGGGTGATGAGCTAAACCTGGCTAATAAATTTATAGTAAATGATATATCTGGTCTAGTACAATTAGCTAGATACATTAAAGCTCCAATGGCACTTAAATACAGAACTTCGGAACTAAGATTTTCTTCATTTTCTTCACTTGGATGAAATGGATCTTTGTTTTTATTTAATGATCTAGCAATGACATGATGATTTAAAGGAGTTGATTTATCCATGTTAAAACGTTTTAAAATTCTTTTGGTATAATTAGATTGATTCACTAATATATCATTTTTAGTATGTTCAATCTATAAACCAAGACAATAATTGGTTTTACCAAGATCTTTCATTTAAAATTCATTCTTTAAATAATTTATAGTTGAATGAATTTATTTGTCAGTGCCAATGATATTTAAATCATCTGCATAAACCGCAATAATTGCAAAACCAGATGATGTTCTCTTGATAAAAACACATGGACATAAATAAGTATTTATATATCCTTCTTTTAATAAATATTCACTCAAACGATTGTACTATATGGGATCTGATTATTTTAAACCATATAACGATCTTTGCAATTTAATTGAGTATATTTCTCTAGGTTTAGAACTAGATGATCCAGGCATTTTAAGTCCTTCAGGGACTTTCATATAAATATCATTATCAAGTGATCCATAAAGATAAGCTTTGACAACATCCATGATATGCATATTTAAGTTTTCATAAACTACTAAACTGATTAAGAATCGAAAAGTAATTGTATCCATTACTGGAGAATAAGTTTCTCCATAATCAATCCCAGGTCTCTAAGAAAAACCTTGTGCAACAAGTCGAGTTTTGTATCTTACAATTTCATTTTTCTCATTTCTTTTTCAAATGAAGACCCATTTGTGGCCTACATGTCTCACGTCTTTAGGTGTGAGGACAATAGGTCCAAAAACCTTTCGTTTGTTGAGGGAATTCAGTTCAACTTACACAACTTCTTTCCATTTAACCCAATCGTCCCAATTTTTGCATTCATCCACAAGTGATTTGGGATCATCATTTTCATTCATAAGATCGTAAGAAATATTATATGAAAATATTTCACTTATATTTTTCATCTCATTTCGGTTCCAAATAACTCCTGAATTAACATAATTTACAGAAATCTCAGTATTGGGATTTGGTTCGGTGATCTCTTGAGTTATCTCATTGGTCACATTTTTTGTTTCATAATGAATAGTTTCCTCGATAATGGAGTTAATAATATTTTCTGCTTTTCTTTTTTAATGATTCTATTTTTTAAACCAACAGGACGATCACGTTTCTTACGTGCATTTATTTTATTATTGTTGGATATGTCTTTTGGAATTTCAACCCGAGCAGGAACATTCGCAGCTGGTATATGTGATTTGGTTACCCGTTTTATGTTAGTAAATGCATCGGGTAATTGATTAGCAATATCTTGAAAATATAAAATTTATTAACTTCAAAATCACATTGTTTTGTTAAAATATCATAGTGTGATAAAGATGGATTATACCATGATATATCCTTTTCCAACTACTTCTTTTCTCCCCCTAAGGTTGGGAAATTTGCCTCATTGAAATGGCAATCGGCGAAACATGCCATAAAGACATCACCTGTTAATCGTTCAAGATACCTGATTATAGATGGTGAATCATATCCAACATATATCCCTAACCTTCTTTGATGTCCCATTTTTATTTGTTGTAGTGGTGCAATCGGAACATAAATTGCACAGCCAAAAATCTTTATATGGAAAATATTAGGTTCATGACCAAAAGCAAGTTGTAATGAGGAGTACTCATGATACGAGTTCGGTCTAATGCGAATTAGTGATGCAACATGTAAAATTGCATGACACCATACATAAGTTGGTAATTTAGTTTTCATTAACAATTGCCTTGTAATTAATTGAAGACGTTTAATTAATGATTCAGCTAAACCATTTTGAGTGTATACATGTGCAACACTATGTTCAACAGTAATTCCAGTTGACATACAGTAATTATTGAAAGTTTGAGATGTAAATTCACCAGCATTGTCAAGTCTGACTTTCTTGATCGCGTAGTCAATAAATTGAGCTCTTGTTTTAATTATTTGAGCCAAAAATCTCGCAAATGTCATATTACGAGTAGATAATAGACAGGTATGTGACCATCGACTTGAAGCATCAATTAATACCATAAAATATTGAAACGGTCCACATGAAGGATGAATAGGTCCACAAATATATCACCTTGAATTTTTTCAAGAAATGTTGGTAATTCTGTCTTAATTTTAACTGGTGAATGCTTAATAATTAGCTTTCCAAGAGAGCATGGTTCACATGGACTAGTATTGTTCAAATTGAGTTTGGATCCTTTTAATGAATGTCCATGTGTAATTTCAATTATCCTTCGCATCCTTGTTGAACCAGGATGACCTAGACGATCATGACATAAAGTTAATAATTCAGGATTTTCATTGACTACCATAGTTGACTCGATAGCATTAATATGTATAATGCAATCCTGGTGAGGGTTTTGATAGTTTTCAAATATATGTTGCTTTCATGATATATACTTAATAATAAAAAGATATTTTGTTTGGTTTTCAGTTTTTGAGTTGGTATCATATCCATGGCGATATATATCATTAAAACTCAACTAATCTTTTCTGGATTTTGGGGCAAATAAGGCATCGTTGATGATAAATAGCGTTCCATTTGGTAAAATAAAACTAGCTTTACCAAATCCTACAATCAGGTCAGTAGTTCCTGATATCGTATTGATTTTTGTCTTTGTTGGTTTTAGATATGTAAAATATTTCTTACTTGTGAGAATTGTGTGAGTTATACCGCTATCAGGGATGCAAAAATTACCGGTATGCTCTATACTGTATTCATGTCAAACAAGTAGAGTTAAAAATGATATAACAATAAATAAAGCATATATTTGAGAAAAAAAAGGAAATAGTTTCATTAAGATACATAAGGAAACACAATTAATAAAAATATGGTACATTACAAGCAAAAATCGCAAATACATATCAATTCAAAAATTACACAACAAGGAATCACATAATGCAAATCAAACCAGGAATCACGCAGACATGAATCATATAGCTCATATCAAGCCATAGTAACATCATGAATATCCGTGAAATCAGATGTTGCTAAATATGTGGGATTATTAGGCATTTGTTCAACAAGGTTCACTTCATTTTCTTTGCCTTTACTCTCATGGTACAATTTACAAAAAAAATCAGGTGTACGGCACGTATTGGCCCAGTGTCCTTTCATTCTGTAGTTAAAACAGTAGCCTTCAGATTTATTATGAGCATTTTTTATTTTATTATGATGGTTATTGTTATGGACTATATCACTGGTCGAAGGGTTGTGATAACTACCTCGACCACGTCCACGACCACGACCACCTCTATAGCCACGACCACCTCTAGAAACATATCCTCCTCTATAACCACCCCGACCTTGATATTGGCCTCTGCCTCAACCACCATTATTGTAATTTCCTCGTCCACGGAAGTTTGAGAAATTTATGGCATGTGCTTAGGGCAATGCTTGTGCTCCAATTTGGCGTAACTCAGAATTCTTAATCGATATAATATTACTATTTTTTGTCGTTAGCAACACCCTCTCTAGTTCGTGATACTTAGTGTATCTGACTAGTCTGTGTTGCATTTATATGAGTATATGACTGACATGAAAAGTAGAAAAAGTTTTTTTCAATCATTTCCTCATCAGTAATTTCTGTCCTGCAAAAGTTTAGCGTATGTCGGATATTATAAATGGCAGAGGAGTAATCATTTACTGATGTAAAATCTTGGAACCTTAATGTGTTCCACTGATGTATGGCTTTTGGAAGCATTATTTCCTTTTGGTGGCCATACTTTCATTCAGATTAATCCACATCTCAGAGGGATCTGTAATATCGAGATATTCCGTTTGCAGGAAATTGTCTAAATGTCTATGTTAGGGATAGGGTTCTATTCGAGCTAGAACGAGCTCCAAGAATTATTTGGGAGAGAAGAGAGACTAAATTTAAGAGAACTAAACTTTTACTTATTTTCTGAATGAATAAAAGTTACAAGACTTGGACTATTTATACTAATAAAACTAGACAAAATAAATATAGACTACTAAAGGAAATAGAATTCTAATACTACTCTAATTAAATAAAGATTCCTAATCTAAGACTAACATAAGACTCATAATATAAGATTAACATAACTTAATAAACTAATTTCCTAATAAGTAAACCCTACGACCGTCATCTTGGGCCGTATCAATCCTTCCCCCTTAACAGGGTCTTGTCCTCAAGACATTTTTTTCGTTTTCTCCAATTCATAGTCACTATGCCTTTACAACCAGCATGAAAAACCATCAGATTGTTGCTATGGCTCACCATCTTTGAATTGCCTGTATTTTGTGCAAGAAAAAACAAGGCTCTTTTAGTTTTAATTTGAGGTTGTGGTAAGATTGCCCTGTTGACATTGAATCTCAGTATTTCCACGTTGATCTTAAGTTTTGTGGACCCCTTTGGTTTTTCGAAGGAAACTTCAAAAACACGAACTTGAGTGTTGCAGGTTGTTGGCGGCGGCTGTGATGCTGGTGGCGGTGGAGGCGGTGATTGTAGTGGTGGAGGAATTTGGGAACGTGCACTCAAATCTCTTTCAATCTTTGACAATAAGCCAGACATACGATCGACCCGGCGAGACATCTCTTTGTAGTCAATTCTTATTGCTTCTGCTCGGCGAGACATATCTTTGTAGTCAATTCTTATTTCTTCTGCCATATTTGATATTTTAGAGAACGATTCCATGAAATTGGGCATCTTGGAGAGCAAAACATCCATGATTTTTTTTTTTTTTTTTTGGATATAGTGAGGTCAAAAGATGAAAGCACCAATTGTTACTCTCAATGAAAGCACCAATTGTTAGGGATATGGTTCTATTCGAGGTAGAACGAGCTCCAAGAATTATTTGGGAGAGAAGAGAGACTAAATTTAAGAGAACTAAACTTTTACTTATTTTCTGAATGAATAAAAGTTACAAGACTTGGACTATTTATACTAATAAAACTAGACAAAATAAACATAGACTACTAAAGGAAATAGAATTCTAATACTACTCTAATTAAATAAAGATTCCTAATCTAAGACTAACATAAGACTCCTAATATAAGATTAACATAACTTAATAAACTAATTTCCTAATAAGTAAACCCTACGACCGTCATCTTGGGTCGTATCAGTCTACGCAGGAATATAATTGACTCGCATCGTTGCTGGTCAATACATTCATTTTTCTCATCAATTGTTTCCGCGAGGAATTTCACAGTAAGATGCGTTTTCACATTTGATTCCCATTGCATATAATTTTTCTCATCGACAGTGAGTTCGGTAAAATCTACTTTCGAGATATTAGACATATTGCAGCTAAATGAACATTAAAACAAACATATTAGGATCAAGACATTTTATTTTAATACGCAACCACACAAGCACAATTATTACAATAGTATGATGCAATTATCTCATCTCTAGCCAAATTATGCACTCGGACATTGCTACGACAAAAGCGAGGAATATAATAGGTAGAAATATAGGATTTTTCTCAACTGCTAGCATAAAATTGAAAAATAAAAGGTAAACGAGCATCAAGATCATTGTTGACGTGCGGAGCATTTTGCAAGATGAGAGGAAAAAAAGATGAAGATTTGTGTGGAGTTTGAGTTATGAAATCTGCATATTTATAGAAGAAATATATCTATAAGTAGCCGTTTTATAGCCGTTAGAAAACAATCATTTTTCTTTGTTTTGTTTAATTTGGCATAAATGATGAATGATAATATCTTTAACAATCGAGCAACAAGGATTAGTTGTATAACAAGTAAATAATTTCAACCGCGTTAATAAATTTTAACGGGCATAAGAAACAATATTACGATAAGTAAATACATATATATATATATATTTCCGCCACATTACTATGTAAAAACTTTCATTGGCTTGTGGAATAAACTAAGCAATATAATAGGAGGTAAAACCTTCCATAATAATTAAGTGTTAGTAGTAATAGGAGATAAAACATTTCATAATAATAAATTGTCAGCAGTAATATGAGGTAAAACATTCCATAATTATAAATTATTCGTAGTCATTTTTAGCTTGAGGTTAACTCAAGCATCAACAAAAGTTAAAATTAGCGTTAGTGTTAGAGTTAGATGACAGTAAAATATAAAGAGGATTTTCATCTAATCATAAAATTATAGATAGGCGTTAATCCGCATTGTCTATAATAATGGAGATAGATGAACAAGTAAATATAAACTTTCGTACCTTTTAACGTTGAAGGTTTTCTTTAACGAATGAACTGAATTCTTCCGGATCGAGCACTATCGTGCTGATAACGTGTTATAAAAAAGCTAAAACTATTGGGGTTTATAACAATATATTTAAAAAGGACATAGGGAAAGAAGAGCAAATAAGGAGTATATTACTTGTGAATGTGTGTTTTTCTCTTCATCTTGATGACTCCTTATATAGGGAAGGATTTCCAATATTTTACACCATTTACAACAACTACTACTATTATTAAATAGTATTTGTACATAATTTTAACCAATGGTCACTAGGCATATCCCACAAACCATATTAGTCATAATTGCATACTTTATCTTATTTAGTCACTCAGTTTTGGTGGTGTTTGCAAACTCTACTCCATAAGCAAAAGTTCAGAATCTAAGCAGAAGCTGCAGAAATTTATTTAAGTCACAAGTTGGGAGTGTTTGGAAAAACAGCTAAAAGCTAAAAAAATAATTGTAGTAAAGTGTTTGGAAGAAAAAAGTGATTTTTAGATTCTTTCTCAAATTGACTATAATACCCTCAACAACCTATATTCTTATATCTAATTAATTTTGTAATCAACAAAATATACAAAATTAATAAAATGAATATAATACATTGTGGATAATTTTCTTACGTATAATTGTTAAAACTTTGTATCTTATTTTATTTCTTAGATGATTAAACTTTATATATTTGTGTCAATTAATTTTTATACCTTTATATTTTAACTATATGAGGGCTTATATCATTTTGAATTTTTTCAAATAAATTGAAATAGCTTTTGGGATATTTTTGCTATCTTAATTCATTCAACTAAGTTTAATAAATCATTAAAATAAATTACATAAGGTAATGTCCAAAGTCTACGAGAAAAAAAAAAAACAAAAAACAACTAGATAGTGGGTATTCCAATTCTCCCAAAGGCTATCGAAGTGCATATATCATCTCGGACTCGATCCATCTCATTGTTATTTGAATCTATTGGAACGCCATGAGATTCACCACTATCAGCATCATGATTTGGAATGTAATCTGGATTGCGATCATAATACAAGAAAGTCTCATCTTCCAAGTCTGTCTTACGAATAAAATTATGAATTGCCATCGTAGCGGATACGAGAGCAACCTGGTCGTTCCAAGGATAGTTAACGGGGATGTCAGGAATAATTTCAAATCGAGATTTCCAACACCCAAACGATCTTTCTATTGTTGAACGCAATGAAGAGTGGACATGATTGAACATTTCAAAATGATTGCTATATTGAGAGGCACGTTGAAAGTCCGGAAGATGATATTTCTGACCTTTGTATGGAGCTAAAAACCCATTTATATTAGGGTAGCCGGCATCCACTAAATAATATTTCCCTATTAAAAATATAGATATTGGTAATAAACATAGAAAATAATTTTTAAAATGATTATCTAGACGTACATATATTCATACCTGGGGGAGGATTTGGAAACTTTTTTTGAGGATCCCTAATTGTATCATAGAAAATGCGGGTATCGTGTGCACTACCTTCCCAACCAGCCAAAACAAAGGTAAAACACATGTCAAAATCACATGCAACCATAATATTTTGTGTTGGTTCTCCTTTTCTACCAATATATGGCGCTTGATCTTCCTTTGGCAACTTAGCTTTTATATGAGTTCCGTCTATTGCTCCAACACAATCCTGTTCAACAGAAAAAAAAAAAAAGATTATAAAATGTCAATTAGAGGAAAATTATGTCTGCCACTAACTATATATTTGCAATTACCTTAAAATATGGAAAATATTTTGAATTATTCCGTATGTAGTCATGTGTGACTGTGTTGTCATTGAATGGTCTCACCCAGTCAATAGCCATCCTCGTACACGCTTTTAAGACTCTATGAAATGAACGACTAATGGTGTAACCTGACCGTTGGAAGCTCTCCTGCATTTGCCTATTCCCTTCCCTAACTCCAACAATCACCATAAAAGTAACTACTTGTTCTTCTACAGTTACATATCTCATAGGTTTAAGACCATAATTATCAACTAAAAGTCGGCATAACTCGTAAAAAACCCAAGTATTCATCCTGTAATTTTGATAACATCTAATAGGATGTCCATTTAAAATATCCACCAATCCAGCCCAACCGCCAAAGGGCCTAGTACGACATGGAACTTTGTGTAAATAGTTCACGTAATATACCATTGCTCCAACAGCTATGGCACTTAACGCCAAATCCTTTTTGTCATTGTCTGTAGCAGATGATATTTCTTGTTCTTCCTCACTACTCATGTTGTCTAAGGTTCCGCTGATTTCCGAGTTACTTCGAGAATCCAAAAATGAATCTGAATCGGAGCTATCCATTCTGTTAATATTGCAAAAAAAAAAAATTAGAAAAGAAGGAATGAATTAAATATATAATCAAATAGGCTACACACTGGAAAACTAATTTGTTCATGTTCAAGTAGCATAACAGAGAAATCTAAACTGAAAGGAAATAAAATGAAGAGTGCTGACATCAATTCAACAAAAGTTTGTACGTAGTTTACTTCAAATTCAATAAATAAAAATTGATCTAAATTAATGAGAATATAAGTAACTAGCTAGCCAGAATAACGTCTGAATGCTTTACGAGCTGAATCTTCTTCCATCTGCTCCTCAAGCCACTTCACATGAAATTGATCTTTTTTCATTTTTATGAAGAGTTCTCGGATAGGTGGTTTAAGAAACAATCGAGTGGCATACATCCATAGCTTGCCACCTTCTTCTATTTCAGGCATCTTCTCTAATATGTCTAAGCAAGCTTCAATAGTGAATTGACTTTCATGACTTGGTGTCGGAGCAGATCTGCTCTCTATTAAGTCAGTCATTCGCTCGAGAGATTTTGCTAGTTTTTCAGCGGATGATACTTTTTTTGCCTTTTTATGTTGAATGGGTGCAGTAAATCCTTTACAACGCTTCGCTCGATTTCCATGATCATCTAGATTAATATAATCTGTTGTTGATTGATTAACATTGGTGTTGGGACGTGAAACATTGTCCGACTCATCACCGTGGTTGTTAGGATAGTCATTTGATTCCTCATTCTCCATATGTGGTGGGACTAAACCCGAACTTGGAGTGTAGGCACTGTTGCCATTTGCAACCACATCGGCGAACAATATTTCTTGTTCCTTTAGCATTATAGGACCTCTTTCTCTGAACTTTGCTGCCTCAGGAACCACCTGCAATTCAAGTTAATAGGTTAAATATTAATAAAAGCATGCATGACATAAAAAAGAAAAAACAGAAAATGGGTATTACCTGTAACTTTTGTTGCCACCATTCAGGACTTGCTTCAACTGTACCCTTCTCGCTATTCCACCCTATTCCAGTTTCGTTGTGCAACAACTTTGTCCAGATACCATACTCCTTTTTCAATGCATCCCATCTATTTTTCAATTGAATGCGGTTATAGTCGCGTTGGGTTGCATTAAAAAAGTTTTTCACAAGTCTATCCCAACCCGTCTTGTTAAAATATTTGCCGGGACGATTTCCAGCCCTTAGCTCATCAACACATAATCTAATAAATATCATAGTAGTCTTCGTATTCCAGCTAGCCTTCTCTACCGTGTCTACACTCT
Organism: Linaria vulgaris; assembly: GCA_948329865.1. Taxonomy (NCBI): domain Eukaryota; kingdom Viridiplantae; phylum Streptophyta; class Magnoliopsida; order Lamiales; family Plantaginaceae; genus Linaria; species Linaria vulgaris. Next base: position 21,926,678 of record OX415253.1, on the reverse strand, counting down.
TTCCCTTAGATTTGTTACATGTTTCTATGTTTGGATATGATGTTTGGGAATAGGATTGTGACTGAAATACATAATTTGTACTTGATCCCCTGGGATCATCCATTTGATTTTCCAATACTACAGTAAACAATGTAACAAAAACTAAATAAAGTTTACTGGGAAAAAAACATTAACAGGTTTGGAGCAACTATATCAACAACAAAACAGTCTAGACTTCATAATTGAATCATAATACTTATAACAGAGAAGTAGGTACACATATTACAGGTGAAATGAGTTTAGTGCTGGTTAAAGATAACAATGAAAAAATATATAATCTAACATAACAACACTTTTTACTGATAGTTGTAATGGGAAGGACTCTTTACTTCAATTTCTAACTCAACCAGGCCCGCAAGTTTTATGCTTAAAAATAGCAATATAATGTGCCACCTAGCACCTTTATATCAATAGACGCAATTACCAATATCCAAGGTCATCTAGATGCCACTTAAAAAAATCCTCCCAAAGAATACATACAGAGACATTTCTAATTTCTACACCATGCCCAAATTTATCATCCTATACGCAATTTTAACTTGTAGTATGCAAAGGAAATTAAAACAAACGAGAAACGAAAACACGAAAGAGAGGAACCCCAAAGGAAGAGGGCATCTTCATCCCTTTTTGAACAACAACCGGTTTATAATAGCTCAGTCATATGCGGTAGGGGAAATGTTTTCACTAGATTACATTAATCATAAAAGAATCATACAGAACACAGAACAAAATATTTGTTTGATAAAGAGAGAAACCACAAAGCAATATAGCTTCTTCGTTTTTCTTTGAACTACATCAGGTTTAGAGTAGTTCAAAGTCAAATTAAAAGATAAATGTTTTCACCAATTACATCAATCATCAGAATCATACACGAGACAAAACAAAATAATTTATGCGTTAAAGTTTGTCAACAATAATAGTTGTTGAAGTTCATGCATCAACAGTAGCAAAAAAAATACAAAAATATCATAAAGGAAGTAAATTACTTGATTTCACCACCATTTCTCAAATACAGTAAAATAACATCTAGTAGATTATCAACACAATCACTCCCCATAAATTATAAATGAGATCTGCTCATAATTATGAGGTTCTTTACTATCTTGAGCTAAAGAAGAAAAAATCAACCGGTGGAGGTGGAAGTAATACACCCATTAACATCATTGATTTGGCCACTTCAATTCTCAAAGTAAAAGCACATAATTTTCTCAAAGTAAAAGCACATAGTGCACATCATTTTTTAAATCAAAAGCATTAGAAACAGTAAAAGGCCAAACCTTCAGTAGTGAGAAATTGGAGTATTGTAGAATCTTTGTATCGTGAGCTCCCTGCAATCAATAGAATTACGAAAATGTAAAATTATTAGAGGGAGACATTAGGAAAATCATTAAAGAGAAGAAATTTGATAGATGTTAATGGAATAATGAAATTGATTAGAAACCCACACTATTTTTCCATCGTCACAGCAACACGGCAAGAATTGGAATCGATTTGGAAATTTATAACAATCTCACCCACTTTCACAAGTAAAGAGATGATGGGGTTGTTGGGTTGTTGAGAGTGAAAGTGTCTGATGATTAAGGGTTTATTGAGGGTAGAAGTGTCAAATTGTTATTTTATTTATTTTAAAATTTGTATCACAAGCTAAAAGCTGGTACCGAGTAACTTTTGGATTGTGGCAGTTATCTGCTTAAAAGAAGTACTTTTTAGGTATTTGCTTGTGAACCAAACACTCCAAAAATGCTTAAATTAAAAAAAAAAGCTGATTGTAGCTTTTTTTAGAGTTTGCAAACACCACCTAGTCATCTAACGGCTTAATCCCACCAATATTTGCATGTGACTCAGCATGTGGTAAAAAAAAGTGTCATATTTGATCTTCCAAGTTGGCTCATTTCTTTTGCCATTTATCCTACATCATCAGGGGCGGAGAGAGAGGGGGTGCAGCGGGGGCGGCTTCACCCCCTAACCCCAAGCTAATTACTTGATTAGTAGTATTAAAATAGGAAAAAACTGTAACTAAGTTCAGTTTGCCCCCGTGATATTTGACACACAAATGACCCATCACTTCCATTATTATAACTTATATTATATACATATATATATATATAATTCGACAAGCTAACCTATTTACGTTGTTTAAACTAAAGACTACAAGTATACTCAATCCAATAATAAATAATCTTTACTATGTTTATAATTTTAAAATTTGCAGTATATACTTGCACAACTTACTTATGTTAGTTATTTTTATTATGTTGTTACACACACCATAAGACTAATAATGCTTAAATTATATTTTGTATAGTTTATAGTTTTTTCATTAATAATTTGATAGCACATGATCAATTTATTAAGAAAGTAAATGTGTACATGGGTCTGATCATTTATCAGGACTATAAAAGAATGGTGACAAATTAGTTTTATACAATTAACATAAAAAAATTGGTATGGATTTTTGAATCTAGAAAACCTCTACTCAAAATTTTAATAAACATATTTTATAATATAGTTTAGTACGTTATTGTTACGTTAATTTATTACATAAGAGAAACAAAGACAAAAAACGTAGATATGTATGTGAATAAAATACTTATTAACATTTTATATATTGAGGCATCCGTTCAATAGTTTTGGTCGCATACGACGTGTCTTTTATATTTCGGAGATAAGCTTTCTGACAATTCTATAATTTCGTACCCTCTCCTAAAAAATTCTGGTTCCACCCCTGTACATCATGATGATAATAGTTCTTTAAGTTCTACATTTCGTCAATCTCATGCCTGTGACGGAGAAAATTATGTAAAGTCGCCAAAAGTTTAGACATGCTTAGTACCTGAGGAGTTTAAATTAGGGATTTAGACTTAAAATCAAGGGATTTCCAGCTTAAGGATGTTAAAGCTGGTCGATTTTTCATTTGTTTTTCTTTCTTCTTTCTCTTTGCTTTATGATGGTAAATCTAAATCACCTAATCTTAAGGCTAAATCCTTAATTCTGAACCTGTAATTCTGGTCGTCAGAAGTTTATAATTGATAGAATTTACAACTTAAAGACCTTTTATCGTGAGCATGTAAGATGTATGACTTAAACAAAATGAAATTTAGACGGCCAAGTATGATATTTGCTCAGTCAAGTTTTGAATTAAATGTAAATTTCGCCGATGTTAAACTAGTTAAGTCACCAGATATTGAGTGATTAGATAATAAATGGGAAAAAATCGAAACTATTCATTTATTGTGTTCTAGTTACAGTTTTCGTCCTTTATTGTGTCCTTGTTTTATTTTGGTCATTACACTTGCCGGCCAAAGTAAAAACTTTTTTAATTCCCACATGCAAATTCACATGTGGAAACGCTGGTTTCAATTTTTTTAATTTTTATTTATTTAAAATTTTGACCCGACCAACCCGATTTGACCGGGTTATCCGAATCGGACGGGTCAAAATTTTAAATAAAAAAATTTAAAATTGTTGTTCCAACATGCGAATATGCTTGTGGGAAATTCAAATAAATTGAATTTCAGGAAGCACATGCTCGTACATGACATTTTCGGCTGAGATTCTATCCGAATGACCAAAATCGTACTGAAACACACAATAAAGGACCAAAATAAAACAAGGACTAAAACTGTAACTAGGACACAATAAATGACCAATTTCGATTTTTTCTCGATAATAAATGATGATATTTATGAAAAGCTAAAATGTTGGACAAAAAATAAAACCGCGTCAAGTTAATTAGAAGATTAAACTTGCATTTTTACCGTATATAAAAATACTTGCTGTTGAAAGAAAGTGACGAATAATATTGCAGTTTTTCCGTAGTTAATAGGTGTTTTTAAAGCTGAACAACTGTTCTTAATTTTTATATATAAACATATTGTCCTCATTAGTTGACTGCAAAAGTCTTTGCACATTTGAGTTTTCTAGATTTGTTTGAATCTTCAATATTCTAGAATTGTTGTATTCTCAATATGCTGTAGTTAGTCGAGTTAGTGAGTCAAAGTCAGTCAATGAAACATATCACTTGAGATTATTGACTAGCAGGTGCCGTGCGAGTTCAGCTGATCTATTTTTCTTTTTTAAATGGAACTATCTTTGCTTACGGGTGTTTGTATGTTTTATTAGGAATATTTAGCAATATTATATCATTTATTATACAGACTTTTTATTGTGTATTATTAGTTGTGAACAATATAGCATCCCACATTGGTAGGAGATAAGAGTTTTGAACACCTTATTTAGATTTGGACTCTTAAAGAGTTAATTCTAGTATTGGTAACTTGGGTTGGGCTAGGTTTATTTGGACTTGATATATATATAATATATATTATAAGTCTATGATAGGCACGGGGCAATAATAAGGTTCAAGACTTATACTTATAGTAATTTATTTTTCGAATTTTATTTTGTTTTAATTCGAAATAAATTAGTGAAGAGTTGCAACCCGTAGTATTTTATTTTTCAGATTATGTTATATTTGAAATCTGAAATAATTGGTGAATGGGTGCAAATCTATCCTACGGGACACAACCTTTGTGAATAAACATGTCTATTCATATAAGACTTTTCGTGTTTTATAAATATGAATGTGACAGATTCGTTTTTTATTCACTTAACATTTTCTGCATCTCATAAATATTCCTAAGTTCCTTGTTGTATCCTGGGGAGCAGATTTTCTTAATATACAGTGAAAATATTGCTTTTAGGAAAGTGTTTTCAGTTCACGCCCTCAAGGAAATTCACAAACATTTCGTATCATATTCTTTTCTGTTTTCCGATTTTCTAACACTTTTAACCTCACACAATTGTGGAGAGATTTATCTACTCTTACATGGTATCAGTTTTCGGGTCTTTAACCCTAGCCACTATTTTCACCTAAGTCGTCTCACGGTTCTTCTTCTCCATGGCTGATGATGGATCTTCCCGATTGTTACTGTTTGACAATGATTCACATGATCACGGTTTGTCTCTCCTTCAAAAAAATTCTCCTATGGAAAAAGCATGTTGAATCTCTCCTTTGATCCTATAATATTTTCAACTATATTTACGACTTCGTTGATCCTCCATCGCTGGTCATTCCTCACGCCTTCTTCTCTACCGCCTTCTCCAGTCTGCTACGACTTCGACTTCAAGAGCATGTGCCAATCCCTAAATTTCCTGCATGGAAATCTCTTAAACGTAACATCCTCAGTCTTCTTCTCTCCATGTTAACTGAAGAAGCTCTTTCCGAGACATTAGGAGAAGAGACGGTGAAGGGTGTCTGGAATGCGTTGCATGTCGCCTATAGTTCACGCAATAAGGCACGTGAGTTTTGCCTTCGTGATGAGTTATAGTTAATGCAGCGTGGTTCTAAATCCATTAATGAATATGATAAGCAATTTCGCACTGTTTGTCACCAATTGGCTACTATTTGTGCTCACATTGCCAATGATGACAAAGTTCACTAGTTCCTTCGTGGTTTGGACTTGACTTATGCGGATTTCTCTACTGGTCAACTTGATCAAGTCCCTCTTCCGCTGTTTAGTGATATTATCTCCAAGCCAAAAGTTTTACAATTTTTCAGGCTTTCCTTGACGTCTCTGCTTCTCCTGCTCCTACGACTACCTTTGTTGCACATCACTCGAACCGTCCTCCCCCTGGAAATCATCAACCTCAAGGCGTCAGTTCTTGTGGTCAGCAAGGTCATGGTGCTTCCTCCTATGGATATTCTCGCATTGTTCTTTAAGGGGGAAATCAAGGACATCGTAATTATGTCCCTTGCTACCAAATCTATCGTGAACAAGGACACTATCCCGAAAAGTGTGATATTTGCTCGCATCGGTCCTCCGAATCTGCACATTTGTCTCACACCTTTGCGGCAAACTGCTCGCTCAAGTCCCTGATCAGTCCGATTAGTACCTTGATACAAGAGCGACTTCCCATATTGCCTAGTCTTTGTCTCATCTGACTGATTCTCAGACTTATAACGGTAATGGACGTAGTATTTTAAGTAATAGCATTACATGAAACATTATTCAAGTTGGTTCTCACTCATTTGATGCTAATATTAAATTGTTAGATGTTCTGGTGGTTCCTTATATTACTAGCAATCTTTTTTCTATTAGCAAGTTAACTAAGTATTTTGATGTTAAAGCAGTTGTTTTACATGATTGGTTTCTTCTTCAGAGCCACAAGATAGGAACAATTCTATCAAAGGATCTATGTGAGCAAGGCTCTATGTGTTGGAGCGTGGAAATCGACCATTACTTGTTGCCCTTCTTACTCAACGGGCTCATGGATCATTCTAGTTTTTCCACTCGTGTCTAAGACATGGTAACTTTAATGTTATTTTTCAATTAAGTAAAAAAGGTCATTTGTATGTCTCTTATGCTTTTACATTATGATGTGCTTGTTCACTTTAAAACCTTTGTTGAGAATCAATTTAACTGTCGTATCAAGATTTTTCAACTTGACAATGGAACTGAGTTTACAAACCACAGAGAAACAAATTTGTTTACCTCATCTATGGTTCATCAACGTTTTTTTTTGTCCTTGTACTCCTACGCATAATGGTCGTGTTGAGCATAAACACCGCCACATTATTGAGCTTGGTCTTTCCATGCTATATCATTTGGTTGTTCCACATGGTTATTGGGTAGAAGTCTTCAGCATCGTTGTGTATATTATTAATTGGGTTTTGGCAAAACACCTTATTTGGATCGTCTCCTTTCGAGCTCTTGTTCCATGAGGCACATGTTTCTGCAAATTTTCATCTGCTTGGTTATCGGGTTTTTCCATATCTTCGACCTTATGTGGAAAAAATATTCATCCCGCACAGTTCAGCACACATTTTTTGGGTTATAACAGTGAGGACAAGGGATTCAAGTCTCTCGATCCTTCCACTTCTCGACTTTACATCACTCGGCATGCTCAATTTGATGAACCCCACTGCCATTTTGTAGATCATGTTTCATCTGCTGCTGCATCCTCTTTCAGTGTGTTCTCTTTTTATGTACATGTCATTCATACTATTTTTTCAGAGTCATCTGCCCCCGCTCTGCCTTCTACGCCAATCGCTCACGTGTAGCCTTGTTTCCCACTATTGCACCGAATTCAGCTCCATTGTTGCCTCCTTGAGATGACATACCACCTCATTTGCCTCCCCTTGTTGCCTTACTTGTTCCTCAGGCAGCCCCGGCTCTGTCCACATGCGCACAAGGGCACAAAATGGCATTACATGTCCAAATCTGCAATATTCTCTCCTTACTTCTCCATCATCTACTCTTATTGTTGCTTTGCATAACGTTGTTGAGCCGAAGGGTTTTTAAGTCTATTTTGAAGCAGTTGGATTGGCTTGCTGCTATGGAAGAAGAATTGTTTTCTTTACATTCTAATCACACTTGGTCATTAGTCTCTCATACTCCTCATACGATTGTGGTTGGTAGTAAGTGGATATTTCGCACTAAATTTTGTAGTGATTGAACGTCCCAAGGCACATTTGGTAGCTCAGGGTTTTACACAAGTTCTTGGATTTGATTTCTCCCTCACTTTGAATCTTGTTGTAAAGTCTACTATTGTTCGTGTTATTTATATCTTGTGGTCATTCATGGTTGGGCGCTTCATTAGTTAGACATTAAAAATGCTTTTCTTCATGGCCACCTTACTGAGACAGTCTACATGGAGTAGCGCCTAGTTTTATTGATCAGTGTTTTCCTTCCCATGTATGTCGTTTGAATAAGGAAATTTACGGCTTGAAGCAAGCTCATTGGGCTTGGTTTCAATGCCTCAAATCCATTTTATTAAAATTGGGTTTTACTTGTTGTCGTGCGGATCCTTTCTTGCTTTTATTCTATTGTGCCCGTGTCGTTCTCTATTTATTCATCTATGTTGACGACATTATTTGCACAGGCAACGACTCTAATATTATTTCTCAGTTTATTGCTCGTTTGGATTATGAGTTTGCCACAAAATATTAGGCAAAATTGGGATACTTTCTTGGCTTGGAGGTCACTTACACTTCAATGGTCTTTTCTTTAGTCAATCTGAATATGAGCATGACTTGCTTTCTCGACCTCACATGCTTGATGCCAACTATGTGGCTACATTGTTGGTTGTTGGTATTAGATAATATTATTATTAGAATATATTCTTTTCCTTATTGTAATTATACTTTCCTTAGTTCTTAATTAACATTTATTCTTTTCCTTATTTGTAATTATTCTTTCCTTAGTTCTTAGATAGCATTTATTTTTTCCTTATTTATAATTATTCTTTCCTTAGTTCTTAGATAGAATTTATTCTTTTCCTTATTTGTAATTATACTTTCCTTAGTTCTTTTTGTAACCTATATATATGTTGTACTCTTGATGAATAAATATCATTCACTTCCATTTACATTATAATCCTTATATGGTATCAAGACGCCACAATCTCTAACGAGATCTTGATCCATGACTAATCCGATGGATTCCGCCACCTCCCCGTCCGACTCCAACACTGGCGGCCCCACATGGACGGCTCCTCGTCCGCGATTCAGTCGCGCCCGCTTCCCATTGCAGCAGACCCCTCCGCGGGCACTCGAGCATTGATTCCGATCAACGCTCACCAACAACTCCCGCTTCAACTTACCGGGAGTAACTACGCCTCATGGCGTTCACAAGTCCGTCATCTCCTCTTTGGCTACGAACTATTTGGTTTCTCGGATGGCACGACTCCATGTCCTCCTCCGGGTTCCACACCGGAGAGCTTGGCGGCTCATTCTTACTGGTTGCGACAAGACTCGCTTCTCATCTCTGCCTTATTTGGTTCGGTTTTGCTGGAAATCGTTCAACTCATCTCCAACGCCAAATCCTCGGCAGATGCGTGGGGTATTCTTCAATGTACCTACGCTAATCGCTCTCGCTCAAGAGTCATGCAATTGAACGATGACTTGACCTCCCTGAAATTGGGTTCAAAATCAGTCTCGGAGTTCCTCCACTTGGTGAAATAAAAAATGGACGAACTCGCCATCATCGATGATCCATTGAAAGACGACGATATCACTCTCTACATTCTTAATGGCCTCGGATCTACCTATAGGGATATTGCCGACTCTATTCGCGGCAGGGAAAACTCTATTCAATTTCCAGAACTTCACGACTTGTTGGTGGGTCATGAAACCTATTTGCATCGACTGGAATCCGACGCGGCGACCCTTGTTGCCACCGCTAATATGGCATCCGCGCAGCAGCGCGTGTCCGCGCAGCAGCAGCAGCGCTCGGGTCAGAACCGTGGCCAACAACACGGCCACGGCCGTGGCTTCTCTCAGCATTCCCGTGGACCATCCCGCGGACAGCCTCGACCCTCCAATTCCAACAACAATAGGCCTCCGATCACCTGCCAACTTTGTTGCATTTATGGGCACGGTGCGCGCACGTGCAGAAAATTCCCAAATCCGAGTGTCAACTTTGCCGCTTCGCCATCGGCCTCGACCACATCCAACAACGAGTGGCTCGTTGATTCCGGTGCATCTCACTCGCTGACATCCGATCTCAACAATCTTTCGGTTCATTCCGAATATGAGGGGCCCGATGAGGTTAACACTGCCGATGGCACAGGTTTGCGTATATCCCACACAGGCACTTCTCGTTTTCTCTATGCCGATAAAACGTTCAAACTTGATAATATATTATGTGTGCCTCGCTCGCGGCGAAATCTCTTATCTGTTCATCAATTTACTAAGGCGAATGATGTTTCTATTGAATTTTACTCGTCACATTTTTTTGTTAAGGATCGCAGTTCGGGGGCTAAACTAATGCGTGGTAATTGTGTGGATGGGGTGCATTGTGTTCGTATTCCGTGCAACTTGCGCCCGCCTATGACAGCCTTAGTTGGAGAATGGGTTCGTAAAAAGTGTTGGCATGAGCGCTTTGGTCATCCCTCCTTGAAGATTAGTTCTTTGATCTTACACAAGTACAATTTACCTTTCTTGCCGTCGAATAATATGGACTTTGAGCATTGTAGTTCATGTTTTTTGAACAAGAGTCAACAGTTGGTTTTTAATAGCTCATCCGGATCATGTGTTGCATTATATTTATGGTGATGTTTGGGGTCCGTCTCCTGTGGTATCTATTTCTGGTGCTCGCTATTATCTGATACTTGTTGACCACTTTACGAAATATTGTTGGATTTATATGCTATCTGCGAAATCTGATGTGTGCAGGATTTTTATACAATTCCGTGCTCTTGTTGAAAAGCAATTTGGCATGCCAATTAAAAAAATTTATTCTGATAATGGTGGAGAATTTTTGGCACTTCGAACATATTTATCAATGAATGGCATAAGTTGGTTAACTACGGCACCACATACACCTCAACAAAACGGAACAAGTGAGCGTCGCCATCGCCACATTATCACTATAGGCCGCACCCTTCTCATGCGTGCAAACTTATCTCTTAATTATTGGGATCATGCATTTTCTACGGCCGCTTACTTATACAACAGGCTTCCTACTCCTGTATTGCATAATAAGTCACCTTTTGAGGTGCTTCATGGTCGTGCGTCTAATTATCTTCGGCTTCGGGTGTTTGGTTGCCTCTGTTATCCTTATTTACGTCCGTATTATTCGAGCAAATTAATTCCACCATCTCGGGCCTGCATCTTCATCGGTTATTCCACCTCACAGACGGCTTATAAGTGTCTTGATCCAAGTTCTGGCCGAGTTTTTATTTCTCGACATGTTCGCTTCGTGGAAACTATTTTTCTGGGAACTCTGTCCCTGGCCTCTCCCACCATCAGTCCTACCACTGCCGTGTTATCACTTTCGTTGCCCTCACCGCGGTCTGTCACTGTTCCCACGACGCCTGCCCCGCCTCCGGTTGCTCCACCACCTGCCTCATTGGTGCATTCGGCTCATGCTGAGCCCGAACCTCCATCGGAGCCACCTTCCACGGCTATTGATGTACCATCTCCTATTCCGAATGCCTCTCATCCACTGGCCCACACTCATTCTATGGTCACACGGTCTCGCAATAGTATATTCAAGCCTAAGGTCCTTCATCTCGTCACCAAACATCCGGTAGTTGGTCCCATTGAACCAACTTGTGCGACTTAGGCTATGACCGATCCGAAGTGGCGAGCGGCCATGGCAGAGGAAATCACTGCGCTCACAAAGCATAGCACGTGGTCCTTAGTTGCGCCACCTGCTGATCGTGGAATTATTGGCTCCAAATGGGTGTTTCGCATCAAACGGCATCCTGATGGGACTATTGACAAGTACAAAGCACCCCTTGTGGCGAAAGGCTTTCATCAGCGTCCTGGCATCGACTATAAGGAAACGTTTAGCCCGGTCGTCAAACCGGTAACTATTCGCACCATACTTTCCTTATCTACTATGAATCAGTGGCCTCTTCGTTAGTTGGATGTTAGTAATGCATTTTTACATGGTGATATATCTGAGATTGTTTACATGCGCCAACCATCCGGCTTTGTTGATAAGGCATTTCTCGATCATGTTTGTCTTCTTCATAAGACTATATATGGCCTTAAGCAGGCCCCACGGGCCTGGTATCTCGCCCGCAGTGCTGCACCCATCTCATTTGGTTTTGTTCAAACCAAATCTGATACATCATTGTTCGTGTTCTCTCGTGCCTCTATTCGCCTCTTTGTACTTGTATATATTGTGACTGGCTCTTGTGATTCTACGATAGCTTCTCTTGTGTCACAACTTGCCACCAAGTTTGCGGTTAAGGATATGGGTGCTCTTTCCTATTTCCTGGGCATTGAGGTTATACGATGTCGCGAAGGGTGTTTCTATCTCAGCAAAAGTACATTCACGACTTGCCCTCCCGCCACAAGATGGATGGTGCTAAGCCACTCGCTACACCTATAGCGACCAATCCTCCTATCTCGTCGTCCTCATCCTCAGTTGATGCCACCGAATTTCGACAAGTTATCGGGGGTCTACAGTATCTTGCTATTACACGCCCCGACATTGCATTTTCTGTTAACCGTTTGGCTCAACGTATGACTTCTCCCTCTGACGTGGATTGGACCGCTCTCAAACGTGTCCTTCGCTATCTTAAGGGTACTCTTGCTTTCGGTATTCTTTTTCGAACAAAGAAGTCTCTTGCCCTCACGGCCTTCTCGGATTCGGACTGGGTCGGCGACACTAGAACCGGCACCTCTACTTCGGCCTATATTATTTTCCTCGGTCCCAATCCGATCTCTTGGTCTTCTCGGAAGCAAAAGGCCGTTGCTCATTCTTCCACTGAAGCGGAGTATCGTGCACTCGCTACTGTCTCGGCCGAAGTACGTTGGCTACAATATCTCTTTGGCGAAATTGGTCTCTCGCTTCCTTCGCCGCCATTTATTCGCTGTGACAACATGGGCGCCCTTCGTCTGTCTTTCCATCCGATACAACACTATCGGATGAAGCACATCTCTGTTGATATCCACTTTGTTTGGGACCTTGTTAACAAAGGACTTATTCGAGTCTCTTATGTTAACACTCTCGATCAACTTGCGGACTTTCTCACTAAGCCCCTTGCTCGCTCTCGGTTTTGCCTTCTTCGTTCCAAAATCTCCGTTGCTGATGGAACGTCCATTTTGCGGGGGCGTATTAGATAATATTATTATTAGAATATATTCTTTTCATTATTTGTAATTATACTTTCCTTAGTTCTTAATTAGCATTTATTCTTTTTCTTATTTGTAATTATTCTTTCATTAGTTCTTAGATAGCATTTATTCTTTTCCTTATTTATAATTATTCTTTCCTTAGTTCTTAGATAGAATTTATTCTTTTCCTTATTTGTAATTATACTTTCCTTAGTTCTTTTTGTAACCTATATATATGTTGTACTCTTGATGAATAAATATCATTCACTTCCATTTACATTATAATCCTTATAGTTGGCTCTACCATTGTGAGTGATGGTTTCCCTTTCTCAAATCCGACGTTGTATTGTTCTTTAGTTGATGGTCTTCAATATATAACGATTACTCTTCCAGATTTATCCTATGTTGTTAATACCGTGAGTTGGTTCCTTCAACAACCTACGATCGGGCACTTTCAAACTGCCAAGCACATTGTTTGCTACGTTCAAGGAACTCAAGCTTTTGGCCTAACCTTTGACGCTTTGCTACGTCCCCATCCTCGACCTTGCGTTACTCGTTGTTCTACCTTTGGTTATGTTCTTTTTCTCGACAACAACCACTTATCTTGGAGTGCCAAGAGCAACCCATTGCTGCTTGTTCTAGTTGTGAATTTGAGTATTGCACTCTTTCCAATACAGCTTCGGAGTTGGTTTGGTTTGCCAACCTACTTTTGGAACTCCGCCTTCGTTTGCTGACCATGCCTATCCTTTTTTTTGTGTGATAAAGTGCATTATTCATGGCTCAGAATCCCATTGCTCATAAGAGTGCTAAACACATTGATTTGGATTATCACTTCGTACATGAGTTGATCTCTTCGGGGCGTCTTGTGGTTCGTCATATTCTAACGTCTCTTCAACTTGGTGATGTTTTTACAAAAGGCGCTGCCTAGTCCTTTGTTTGAGCTTTTTCATTCCAAACGACGAACTTGAAGGGGGTATTAAAAATATTTAGCTATATTATTGATGATGCATAATCTGCCCCACCCTCAGAGAGGGTTGGAAAAGTGGGTACCCTACAAAAAATTGTCTACGATCTTACGGGAAAATACATAATAGACACGGCCCACCTCCACCCCAACACAAATGGACGACCCAGACTCTGGAGACGGTTCCCCCGAGTCACGACCCAAAAATACCCACCAAGGGTACTCGGTCTAAACACTCGGAGAAAGGTACCCCCAGACTCGGCGAACATCTATTAATGGGATGTTGTGAGGTTACTAAAGCTTGAACACGTTCCCCCCAAACAACCCGAGACATGTCTAAAAACTGGGACCTACGACAAACGATCTGGAACCTCCCAGCCCAAAAGAAAAGCTCTCCCAGAGCATTCAATACCCCACGAGATACCCGAGGAACCCTCACCAACACTTAGCCAAAATTGAGGAAACAGGAGCACACAACAAATATTAAGGACACGAGTAAAGGCATAGCAAGGTCAAAGACCCCCCATAATCCCATATAAGCAGCTCAAAATTAGAGAATAGCCCCATGGTCTTCTTCACGACGAACAACCTGCAAGGACCGAACTGACCACGACCTCCGACTCAACTCGGAATACGCATAATTTATTCTCAACTCTCCCAGCGTCACAACCACCCTAATAATGAGGAAAGACCATCCCCCATTGGTCCAACTCATTTATTGGGGCAGAAAGCAACAAATACCATTGGTTCAGACCGAACTACATGCATTAGCTCACACTGCCCCCGAAGACCATTGGGACAAAGATCATCGTTACTCGATCAAATGAACCATCAGCCATTGGTCACCCCCAAACAGACAACCCATTGGCGTAGAAGACTCTCCCACCATTGGGCACAACGGTAAGACCGGCCTTCATTGGCTAATGACCCTTGAACTTACACTATAAATAGTCCCCATTTCTGGGCAAATGGAGGGACATGCTCCAATTCAAGCACTAATCCACTCCACATGAAAACAACCATATTCTCCATTGTCATACACCCTACTTGTACCTAGAATTTATCGCATTCTTCTAGCTCTAACTCGTGTACTTTACACGACCCCTTGTACTTTACTCAAAGTCTTTAATAAAAATAGTGTGCCTCATTTCCTCAAACTCGAGATTGGCATTTCGAACACAAATACTTGAGTAACAATATCCCCAAACACCCCAACTATCTGGGCCCGGACTATATTGCCTCACCAAATGGTGTCGTCTGTGGGAACGCCTTAAGTTCTCTGAGAAAAGTTTGAATAAAGTTGCATAGCCAGAAAAAGAGCTAGAAGAGTACCAGTTCGAGCATCCTCGCGATCTTTACGATCCGACACTGAAGTCGAATCCATGGAGAATCACGACAATGAAACAGAGAGGGAGCTGAGTCTCCCGTTCCCTCCTAAGGAGGCCTCGTACCCAGATGGTCATGTGCCTCCCCCCGAAGCCCCAGTACCACTTGCTGCTGGAGCCCTGTACCACCGGTTCAGCAATAGGTACTGCTAGGAATGGGACCTGCCATGGATTATGTGTAGGTACCCCTGGACATATATCACAACCTGTTTTCTCGGTTCAACCGACGCGGTGCCACAGTCTCAGAAAATGATCGAGGTCATGTCAAGGAACGCACCGAGGAGAGAGGAAACCCTCTGCGTCGCTAGTCGGCCCCACCTCTCATGGCCCAATCAAAAGGACTATCGCAAGGCGACACCCAAGCTTCCCCTCCATGACAAAGAAGAAGATAACCCTCACCAGATACTAACGGTTCGGTCAGTGTACCATGAGGAGGTGAACCTGCCAGGCCACCTCGTCCGTAATGGGCAGCATGTAATGCGCCTGACCTTCATGAGCCATATTATCCAGAGCCCGTGGCAAGACGCCAGCACTCATCGACACCCAACGCCGCATTACGAGGCATGATGGAGCAGATGCAAAGAGAGTTAGGAGAACTCGTCGCAATCTCAACCCAGGTGAAGAACCAGGCTATCAGGGATCGCCATTTGCGCCCTCTATCGCCGAAACTCAGATCCCCCTGACCATGAAACCTGCTGGACTTTGGATCTATGTTGGAGAGAGCCCTGATTGCGATCCCTGAGAACACATCCATTACTTAGCATGCATGGACTTATCCTCAGCCTCAGACTACGCTATGTGCTGACTCTTCTGAACAACACTCATCGGAAGAGCCCAGTCTTGGTTCTCCCATCTACCTCTGGGAACCATTCATAGCTTCAACCAGCTAACTCAGATGTTTGTAAGGCAGCCGCCTGTAATAGGGTCTTCCCGAAGACTTGTGGTCACATGTTCAATATCCGACAGAACACGGACGAGCCCCTTCCGGACTACATGCGTCGATTCTCTCAAGCAGTAGGGGAAGTGGTTTGGCTCGACCCAAGAGTGCTCTCCGATATCATTGTTCGAGGGTTGCTTCTGAGGGACTTTGCCAATTACTTAATGAGGAATCGCGCCATCATCTTGGAGGACCTGTTGAAAAAGTCATAATCTTTCATATAAATGGAGGAAACGTGCAAGATCTTAGAAGCTGCTAAGGCTACAAGGGCCCCGACGAGAGGGAAATAAAAACGAGATGACAAAGAAGGGGGCAAGAGGGAAAGGCCTAAGAAATAACTAGACCCGATACCCTTGCCTAGCATGATGCTATCCCCCATGGAAATCATGACCGTCGTGGGAGGAACGCTACTTTAAGTGGCCTCGGGCTGCGAGGGATGCCCAGAGTGACAAACGACTGCCTCCACCTTCAGAGTGAGATAGCCAGGCTCCTGAAACTGGGCTACTTGGAAAAAGAGAGGGCACGAGGAAGAGCCCAAGAAGAAGAAACAGAGATCAGAATCGCCCTAGGACGACGATGACTCATAATTCGCCGCGCAGGAACAACTTCTTCCACCTCCTCGAGCGTATTGTGATAATGCCCCTAGAGGTCGTACTGTGAATATGATCGAGGGTGGAGTACTATCTGTAACCCTCGAGCAAAGACGAAACTACATTTGAAAAGCCCACAACACGGACAACAAGTTGTAAATCTTTGCCACTAATGTAGCTAACTAACCGGTTATCTCATTCGGCCCTGAAGACCTCCTGGGAATTGTGTATCCCCACGAAAATCCCCTCTTGGTCACCGTTACCATACTGGGGACCGAAGTCAGAAGAGTACTTGTAGACACGGGAAGTTCAGTTAATGTTCTCGTCCTACCTACATACCTGGCTCTGGGAATTTCGCAGAGTCAGGTGGAGACGATCGAGGTACCCCTCATGGGGTTCTTTGGGGAACAATGCCAAATAGTGGGAATCATAATTCTACCAATGTCATGAGGAGAAGGGCCACACACCGTACCGAGTTCACAAAGTTTTGGGTAGTGGATGCTCCTTCGTGAACATACAACGCCATATGTGGATGACCCACCCTTCGAACCTTCGAAGTGGTTTAGTCCACTCTCCATCTGAAGGTCAAATTTTCGACCCCATCCGAAATAGGAGTACTCAAAGGGGATCAGACCCTCTTACGAGAATGCCATATGAACGCGTTACCAATCGTGTTTGTCCGACTCGAGCTGCAGCTCCCCAACAAGAGGGCCCGCTCTGAGGAGATCCGAGTCCATCCCGCCGAAGAACTCAGGATGATAGAATTGATGGAAGGCGCTGAGGGCAAAACAGTAAAAATTGGTACCCAGGTCGGGGAAGATATAGAAAAATCCATTATTGCCAGCCTGAGGTCTTTCCACCACCTTTGTGCCTAGAAGGATGGGCCTCCTAGCGAATCAGTCAAGAAATATGTGTTCATGAACTCAATGTGTACCCTACGGCCAAGCCCGTCCAATGGCAAAGAGGAACATGGGACCAGAGCGAAACAAAGTAATCCGAGCCAAAGTCCAACGACTCATAGACCTCCACCAGATCCGCGCGCAGACAGATACCCAAAATGGTTGGCAAATGTGGTCCTAGTTCCAAAAATGAGAGGTCTGTGGGGGCATGTGCATAGACTTCACTGACCTCAATAGTGCCTGCCCAAAGGACTGCTATCCTTTGCCGAGTATCGACCTGCTAGTCGACTCCACCGCAGGCTGCGCCCTCTTGTCCACCATGGATGGGGATCAAGGCTATAATTAGATCCCGATGGAAAAGACTAGCTTCATCACTGACATCGGCACTTTTTGCTATCTAGTCATGCCGTTCGGCCTCAAGAACGACGGCGCCACATATCAAAGGTTAGTCAACCTCATGTTCGAGGGGCTAATCGAGGATACCAAGTGGTGTATGTTGACGACATGATCGTAAAAAGCCAAAGAGAGGAAGATCATGCTCGTGACCTCGCTAGAGCGTTCGAGATCATGGAAAAATTCGGAATGAAGATCAACCCTCAAAACTGCTCCATCCGAATCCGAGGAGGAAAATTCCTATGGTATATTTTTATCCAGAAGGGGATCGAGGTTAATCCATAAAAATCTGAGGCCATACTCGACATGGAGTCACCAAAGACCGTGCGAGACGTCCACAAGCTAACGGGCAAGATGGCCTCACTAAGCAGGTTTATTTCACGCTCTTCTGAGAAAGGCCTTCCCTTCTTTAAAATTCTCAAGAATATAAAGGAGTTTTAGTGGACCGACCAATGCAAAGAAGCCTTCAAGACACTAAAAGTATATTTGGTCCATCCGCCCCTTCTAGTGAAACTCGTCCCCAAGAAAATGCTCTTCCTACACTTAGCCGTGGGAAAAGAGTCAGTTCGCGCAGTTCTGGTCCGAGCTGTAGGAAGGGAACATATGCCCGTGTATTACATTAGCAAAACCCTCCTCGACACTGGAACCCGATACACTCGCATAGAAAAGGTCGAATTAGCCCACGTTTCCGCAGCTCAGAAGCTCAGGGGTTATTTCTTGGCCCATCCGAATTATACCCCGAGGTGTCTGGACGAATGATAAAGTGGGCCATCAAATTAGGGGAATTTGATATTACTTACTCCTCACGACCAGCTATCAAGGCCCAAGTATTAGCCGATTTCATCATTGACATGCATGAAGAACCTGAAGAGGACGAGCTGGAACCCTTGTGGCACCTCTACATTGACGGATCATCCACTAACACCCACGGGGGAGTAGGCATAATCTTTAGGAAAATAGCTACAGACGAGCCAGAGACTGTCCTGGAATTCGCCGTGCACCTAGAGTACCATGTTTCCAACAACGAAGCTGAATATGAAGTCCTCTTACTAGGAATGCGCCTAGCTAACGAGGCAAAATACAATAAATGTTGGTGCATAGCGACCCACAACTCGTGGTTCAGCAGATCCATAGAACATACGAGGCTCGCGAAGAAAACATGAAGAAATGCTTGGAAGCGGTCATGGAAGGAACGACCATGTTCCAAGAGTTCTCAATCAAATAGATCCTAAGATCAGAAAACAAAGATGTCGATGCCCTATCTAAGTTGGCTAGCCAAGCCCAAACCATCAGCAGTCGAAGAATAACTTTCTTTTATTCCCCTAGACCCGAAAGACAGAACCAATACGAAGAAATCCAGATGGTAGCCCCCATCGAGGAGGATTGGATGGCCGAGATCATCGACTTCATCAAGAATCCCAAAACGTTTGCTCACTACCGAGCCAAGCAACAAACCTTGTATTGGCGTACTGCCCGGTACTACATACAAAACGGGGTTCTATTCCGAAGGTCGTGGTCTTATCCAACCTCTCGATCTGTTAACAAACAAGATGCGCGGTTAATCCTGAAATAAATTCACGATGGATATTGTGGCAATCATTCTGGTGGAAGAAGTATGGCTGCTAAAATTATCCGGCAAGGATACTATTGGCCGACCATGGCAGCAGACTGCGAAGACTATGCCCAAAAATGTCGAAAATGTCAGCTACACGCCCCCATGAGGCATCAGCCTGCCGCCCCTTGGGAACCCGACAACGTCCCTTGTCCGTTCGCCCGATGGGGAATTGACATCAAAGGAGCTATGGTCCCCGATAGGAGACAAAAGAAATTCTTGCTAGTAGCAGTCGACTACTTCACCAAGTGGGTCGAAGAGGAACCCTTTTCTAAAATCACCAGCCAAGTTGTTATAAACTTCATCTGGAGGAATATCTTGACTCGATTCGGAGTCCCACAACAGCTGGTGAGCGATAAAGGGTTGCAGTTCCACAACGACCTCGTTGGAAAATGATGCGACAAATGTGGAATCAAACACCGCTTTACAGGGGTCGAATACCCTGAGGGAAACGGTCAAGTAGGGGTAACCAACAAAACACTCCTTACAATGTTAAAGGCCCATCTTGACCAATACCAATCTAAGTGGGTCAAAGAAGTCCCCGGGGTACTGTGGGCCTATCGTACTACCCCACGAGATGAAACGGGTGAAACTCCCTACAACCTCATTTTCGGTACTGAGTTAATAGTTCCTTCAGAAGTGGTGAAACAAAGTCTAAGGGTCCAGGAATACGAGGAAGCTCAGAACAGTGCCCACCTCGCCCTAGCCCTAGACCTTCTGGCAGAAAGGCGGATAAGAGCTGCCACCCACGCGGAATTTTAGAAATCCTGCATGGCCAAATACTACAACACCAGAGTTCGACCCCATTAGTTCCAAGTCAGAGATCTCGTCCTTAAAAGGGAAGAGGCCTCCAAGAATGTCGGAAAGTTGGACCCAAAAATGGGAAGGCCCCTATCAGATCTCTAAGATCCTTGGGCCTACCACCTATTTACTTAAGGATGTGAACAGTCAAGAGCTCAAACGAGCTTGGAATAGCCTTAACCTCCGGAAGTATTACCTTTTAAAGCGCTATGTAGTCGACCCCTTATGGCGACTCAATTTTGTTCACATAGTTAGTATGTTTGTGTTTTGAGTTAGCGGTTATACCTGCGTAAAAGCAAACATACCCTCGGCAATAAAATAACTACGTTCGATAAAAATTTCAGTCTCACGACTCACAACAAAAAGAGCTAAAAGGTAATCTTTCGTTAACAGGTCTAACACGACCAACAAAAAAAACGAGAATTGAGGGGACTTCGCCCATACAAAGCGGCCAACAAAACGCCCACACAAAGCAGCAAAATCACGCTCATAAAGAGCGGTATATAAAAAGAAACAAGGGCAACGCTCGAGTAAAAATACTCCTTTGTGGAGCGCTTGATAGACTTGATCCAGGCTCGACGCTCCTTGGTAGGCAGCTTGGTTGGGTTAGGCATCATCAAAACTCCGGAAGGGGACCTATGAGGATCCGATGAGGCAGCACCGGAGGAGGTAGAGAAAAACTCCAACCTTGGTAGTATCAGTCCTCGTGGAACGCCGGGGAGAGAAACGAAAGAGGAAACTGCCATTCCGTATCCGACCCAGACAAGGTCCCTCGTTTTGGATACCAGTATATGGTTCTGGGGTCGCCCGATAAAGTCAAGGCGAGCACTGGCAGCCCCCACCTGAAGCTCTCTCCTTGCATCCTCGAGTTGACGGGCTAATCGATATCGTTCCTCTCGGAGCAAGTTGACCTCGCCCGCGATCTAGATGGCTTCTCTAGCCCTGTGCTCCAACTTTTCAGCGTTAGCATCGGACTTAGCTACAGCCTCCTTCAGGAAACTATTCAAGTCCCCCATGTCCCGATCCGATAACGCTCTCAACTCGGCCATACGCCCACGAGCCTCCTTTAAAGCCGCCTCCAGTTGGGCAGTCTCTTCACGAGCATGCCTAAGCGAGGCTCTGGGAGCATTATGCTCCTCTAACACAGCTTGTAGGACACTAGGGTTGGCCCTATACGTGCCTAGCGCATCCCCAAGCACAGTAAGCTGCAAAGAAAAAGATTTATCGTGAGACTAACAATTATTATAAGAAAAAACACAAGCAAATCAAAAAGGGAGCGTTATCACGCAAATGCTCTGGCAGAAATGCTCCCACAAAGCGGTATCACCATGGTCCCCTAGGATCTCACGATCCCCAGGGTCCTTGTATCCTTTAATAAAAATCGAAGGCACCGCGGGAGTACAAAGAAACTCTTCCTCCTCCAGGGCTAACTTAAACTTGCTCTACTTCGGGGGAGACTCGGGACGACAGTCCTTTACGGCCGAGAAGGGGTCAATCACCCATTTTCCCTTATCCTTCCTCGAGGAAGATACTCTCACATCTCGATCCCCCTCCCTCTTCTTTGAAGGGCTACCAACAGCGTGCGCCTTATTTGTCAGATTAAATGACGATATTGGCAAAGGCCCAAAATCAAGCTTGGTATCGAACGGAGGCATAAAGTGATAGGAAAATGTTTGGCCATCACCGGGTCCATAGGTTGAGGCGTACCTTGGGAGCTAACCCCCTAGTCAGCCTTCGCCATCACGACATCTGCATCAGCTACAAATGGGCTCCTAGGAGCCTTGGGGCAGTACTTGCTATCTACAGAGCCCGGGGGCTCAGCAAAACTCCGAGGAGGCGGTGCTAACACCACAATCCTCCGACAAAGACAAATTTGAGCCTCCGTCAGATAGCGTTAGCACACCACCTCTGAAGGGTCGACGAGCATGGGACGCCATCTCTGCACCTGCAGAACAACATCATTAAGGGTTAGTATATAAAAAAAGAAGTGGGTATACTCTATATACTCAGATAAGAGGTTTCGAGGAACATTCAAAAAAAATTACAAAAAAGGGACTTATGAAACTCCGAGTGTTGTCGAAGTGTCAACGGGTCGGGACGTTCATCCACCAACCCGTCTTGTAGACCGGCGAGGAGCAGGACAATGGGACTGTTCGACATCGACAACACATCGTAGAGGCCGCCGAAGAGGCCTCTCTCCTATAAATAGGAAACAACCTCTATAGCAACTGATGGGGTCGGGTAAACATAACCCAACCCCCAAAATCGTGGCACACCTTCCCAAAGATCTGACGACTCTCCCAGGGGAGCCATGAAAAAATACCTTCGACGCCAGTCAACGTTACTGGCAGGAATGTTGGTCGCCGCAGTCATAAATACACGCTTGCTATCCCGCACCAAGAGTGAGAAGAAAGGCGAACCAATCGCGGTGGCCCGCAATATGAATGACCCTGCCACAGTCGCAAGAGTACATGGGAGGTTTAAAAGATGGCAGTAGAGGATAAACCCCACCAGTTGGCGGTAAGAGGCTGGAGTCAGTTGGGTCGGGCACAATTGCCAGAACTCTAAGAAATTTCTCACCACCGGATGGAAGAAATAGGGACGTCCGCAAAGCACTTGCTCCGTTTACACCGTCATGTGACCCTCGAGAGGGTCAAAAGCCCTATGCGTCTCCGAGGGGATGATGATATGGAATTTCTCGAGGGGAATGTTATACTCCGCCAGCAAAGAGCCAATCTCCACCATGTTCATCACGGAGGGTGTGGATCCAACCCAAAGTCTACCGATCATGTGCTTCAGGTCTAGATGCTTGGTCTGGAAAACAGCACCCTCTACCGCTTTTCCGTAAAGAGCCCAACTGTCAAAGACACCAAAAACACGATTTGCCGCTGTCACTAGTAGAACGACAACATCACCACCTCGCTCATGTCTCTGTAAGTTAGAACATATAGGAGAAGAACGCGCAACCCTTCTTTGTCGATTCCGACGAGAAGCGGATGCGCTACACCACTGCGGGGGAAGACAAGAGACAAAAGAGTCACGTGAATCCTCGTCGCTTGAGAAAGTAGTGGTGGCCTGAGAAACCATTGTTGTAAAAAATGAAGAAAAGAGAGAAGTGTTTTTACAAAGGAAATAGGAGTTTTGAAGTGATGAAGAAGAAGAATGAATGTGGCTATTTCATCCAAAACGAAGATTTCCACTCAGAAAAAGAAGAAAAACCCGAGGAAGAAATATCTTCCAAAAATATCAAAAATACTTACTAATCTTGGGAAGATTGTTCCCCGCGGAAGACTCCGAAGCCAGTAGGTCATCGAGGCCACACTTTTCACAAAGGGCTGAAACCACGCTAACCTGTGACATCTTGTTCCAGCTAAAGCCTTGATCAAGAAATCCCTCGCCCGTGAACTCCTCCTTGGCCTTTGCATGGTCCAAGTTAGCAGGAACTCGGGGATCTTGATTCCACTCCATCGGAACGTCATCCAAAAAGCCCTGGACGGTATGGCGGACGAAGAAAAACTTCTCCTTCCAGCTCCTATAAGATCCCGGAAGGTCGTGAAGAATCTTCTTCGTCGACTTCTGTATGGTAAAAGTGTAAAAGAGCTTGTCTGACAATGAGCTCGCCAAATCGAAGGCCCTAAAAAATCTATACACCATGCAGAGGTGTCCATAGACCGCGCAGATAAAAGCAAACGCCGCCAGAGTCGACCATCCGTTAGGAGAAAGTTGACTTAGACAAAGCATGCATGCCTTGAAGACCTCCTGATAAAAAGCAGGGAGGGAAGATTTCAACCCCGCCTTGATCTGCACGAAATATGCAGTATAGTAGCCAGGGCAAGGAGAAGTAGACCTCTCGTGACCCCGAGGTACCACAAGCTCTAGACCATCAATGCTCGCCTCATACTTTGAAAATCCAGCCCTAATCTCATCCAAAGATCTCACAGAACATCATACACCACCAGCCGAAACCCTAGGTGGCGCCGCCGTCGTCATCATTTTTTTCGCCCTTTTAGCAGAAGTTTTCGCTGAACTAGAAACAACGCGACGGCGTCTCGACGTCTCTTCAGCAGAAGGCGTCACCCCAGCACCTTCAGCTGCCAGATTAGACGTTGTCTGCCGTCTTATCATACCGGACACCTCCTTACCGGAACTACTCACAGATGTCATCATATTGCCGACAAATGGAGGGAGAAAAGAGAGGGAAAAACAAGAAGCGTCGGGTGAATGAAGACAAATCACTACGAGTCCCCTAAATTTATTGGTGGAGCAGCCCAAGCGACGCCTTCGATGCGTGGCAAACTCAGGGCAATATGGAACATGCAGGACCACATCTTCAGAAAAAGCTCGACAGCACATAGACTCATTTAATGAGTTCTACATGATTTATACAAAATACACTTGGAACTGGGGAGACTCCTCATGATGCATAATTTGCCCCACCCTCGGAGAGGGGCAGAAAAGTGGGTACCCTACAAAAAATTGTCTACGGTCTTACGGGAAAATACGCAATAGCCATGGCCCACCTCCGCCCGGATACAGATAGACGGCCCAGACTCTGGAGACGGTACCCCCGAGTCACGATCCGAAAACACCCACCAAGGGTACTCGGTCTAAACATTTGGAGAAAGGTACCCCCAAACCCGGTCAACATCTCTTAAAGGGATGCGGTGAGGTTACAAAGGCTTGAACACATTCTCCCCAACAACCCGAGACCTGTCTAAAAACTGGGACGCACGACAAACGACCTAGAACTCGCCAGCACAAAAGAATAACTCTCCTCAGAGCATTCAATACCCCCACGAGACGCCCAAGGAACCCTCACCAACACTTAGCCAAAATTGGGGAAACATGAGCACACAACAAATATTAAGGACACGAGTAAAGGCAAGGCAAGGTCAAAGACCCCCAGAATCCCATATAAGCAGCTCATAATTAGAGAACATCCACCGGGTCTTCTTCACGACGAACAACCCGCAAGGACCGACCAAACTGCCCACGACCTACGACTCTACTCGGAATACGCATCATTTATTCTCAACTCTCCCAATGTCACAACCACCCTAATGATGAGGAAAGACCATCCCCCCATTGGTCCAACTCATTTATTGGGGCAGAAAGCAACAAAGACCTTTGGTGCAGACCGAACTACATGCATTGGCTCAGACTACCCCCGAAGACCATTGGGATAGAGATCATCGTTACTCGCTCAGACGAACCATCAGCTATTGGTCACCCCCAGACAGAGAACCCCATTGGCGCAGAAAACTCTCCCAACATTGGGCACCAGTAAAGGCGGCAAGACCAACCCTCATTAGCCAATGACCCTTGAACTTACACTATAAATAGTCATCATTTCTTAGCAAAAGGACATGCTCCAATTCAAGCACTAATCCACTCCACACGAAAACAACCATATTCTCCATTGTCATACATCCCACTTGTACTTATAATTTATCGCATTCTTCTAGCTCTAACTTGTGTATTTTACACGACCCCTTGTACTTTACTCAAAGTTCTTAATAAAAAATATTGTGCCTCATTTTTTCAAACTCGAGATTGGCGTTCCGAACACAAATACTTGAGTAACAATATTCCCAAACACCCCGACTCTCCGAGCAGGACGATATTGCCTCACCAATATGTCTTTTATTTAGTTTAAGACTTTCTTTTTATGTATTATTTATTGAGTATAAATCAAAAAAGTGAAATTTATTTAATATTGTATCATTATCATTAAAAAATCAAAAAGTAAAAGCGCATTCTTTGATAAAGACCATAATGAGGTTTCTTTGTGCATTTTCTACCGCGTCGTTCTGCTATATCTATAACTAATTCACTATTGTTCTCCCAACAACTCTACTTAGCCGACTTGGTGTAGTGTCCTTTGTATTCAAACTTAAAATCCTCTTTTCAGGTAATGGCTAATTCGACCACTTGTTATAATCAGCAGCCAATGGCGCCCCGCCACTTGGTGGCAATACCATACCCCGGCCGCGGCCACATAAACCCGATGCTCAACATCTGCTTAGCAGTGTCGGAAAAGAGCAGCCACATCAACATAACTTTTATTGTAACCGAGGAATGGCTCGGCTTGATCGGCTCCATCAACAAGCCGCCGAACATGAGCTTTGCGACCATACCGAACATTTTGCCTTCGGAGCTGACACGTGGCCACGATTCACCCGGTTGGTGGGCGGCTGTTTGGACGAAAATGGAGGAGCCGGTCGATCGGCTTATGGACGAGCTCCGGCAAGAGCCGGAGTTCGTGATAGGAGACGCGTTCTTACCTTGGGTGGCTGACTTGGCGAGTAAGCGGAATATTCCCTTGGCGTGGGCATGGGCGATGTCAGCGTCGGCGTTCACGGTTCTTTTCCACTTTGATCTTCTTGTAGCCAACGGACACTTCCCAATCGACCTTTCAGGTAATGAAAAATACACAAATTTTATATTGGAACTGAAATAATTAAAAGAAAAAGCTGATATTATTTTCAGTGAATGGTGACGCCATTGTGGATTACATCCCGGGACTCCCTCCAGTTCGAGTTACAGATTTTCCGAAAGGCATAAGAAAACAAGAAGATGCACCTTTCCTACTTAAACTCGTACCGGCCAACCCAAAATATATCATCTTTACTTCACTTTACGAGCTCGAATCCAATGTCTTCCAAGCTCTCAAACAAAAGTCTCTCTTCTCAATTTACAACATCGGTCCTCATGCTTCATATTCCAAAATCAAACACATCGAATCTTATGATCAACAAGATGATGATGATGAGTATTTGAAATGGCTGGACGCCCAGCCCCCAAAATCCGTCTTGTACATTTCCTTAGGCAGTTTTCTATCCGTTTCGGCGGCCCAAATGGACGAGATTGCATTCGGAATTCATGCAAGTGGTGTTCGGTTCTTATGGGCGGCTCGTGGTGAAACAAACCGGTTGAAAGAGATTTGTTGCAATGGACTAGTTGTAGATTGGTGTGATCAATTGCGAGTTCTCTGTCATTCTTCTATAGGAGGTATTCAATTGGTAACATATTGAACAATGTTTCATTTCAAAATTTGAGCTTGTGAAAACATTATACATTTTATACTCTCTTCTTTTATATAATTTTGAATAGGATATTTGTCACATTGCGGCTGGAACTCGACCAAGGAGGCATTGATGGCAGGTGTCCCATCATTGACTTTTCCGATTATAATGGATCAAGTGATGAACGCTAAGGTGGTCGTTGAGGATTGGAAGGTCGGCTGGAGAATGAAGGGGGAGTTTGATGAACAAGAGTTGGCGGGAAGAGATGAGATTGCGGAGATTGTGAAGAGATTCATGGATTTGGAGAGTGACGAGAGGAAAGAGCTCACTAGAAATGCGACAGAGTTGCAGATGATCTGTGACAAAGAATTTGAAGGTGAACATGAGCACTCATTTGGTTTTAATGTTGAAAGTTTTGTTCAACTGATTTTGGGATATTAGGTTCTTAGCAAATAGCAAGTGAGTTTCAGAACTACAGAAGTTCTCTGCCTTTTGGGAATGTACTGTAATTTTCTTTTATTTTGTTTTTCGGTATGAGAAAATAATTATCCAGTAGGTCTATAACTTTATATAGGCTAATGATTATAAGTAATAAAGAGTTTCATGGCTAATATATGGATTTAAATACAAAAATTATCGCATTTGTAGGAGGATATGTAGTTCTAACTTCTAAGAGTAGGGATATGCAATTACTCTTTATATCTTGAAAATCAAAGCCGCACAAAAATAAACTACTCTAAAGTCTAAAGTTTGTCGACAAGTTTCCGACAAATTAAGAGTTTAAGACTCAGTACAGTTTGAAATGAGACTGATCTTTATAAGTTATGTTATTTTAATCCTTATATAATGTACTACAGCTATGATTATTACTTTAATATATAACACGACCCGAAAATTTCAAAAAGGTCACCACTCACTAAGTTAAAGTAGAAGTTAGTATTATGTCGCGATGGATATGTGTCAGCATGGAATTATTTTTCCTTCGAAAAGAAAAAAAAAAACCTAATTGATGATGGATTGTTAACAAAGAGAGATGAACAGACACATACGTTCTGTGTATATTTCTCAATAATAAAGTTCTGTGTATATTTCTCAATAATAAAAATTTGTACATGTTTCCTTCTTATAAGAAAAACTAAGGCATAAAATAGTAACTAATTGATTTTAAAAAAGGTATTCCTATTTTACAAAGTTGACTAATCTTATTTACAGAAATAATATATTCACCACATTACTAAAGATCTCAAAATATATTCCTTAAGATCATTAGCAGATTCTCACAAGATCTTTCTATATTTCAGCACTTCCCCTCAAGTTGGTCCGAAGATGTCTTCCATAGCCAGCTTGCCATTTAAGTAGTCAAATTGTTTCTTGTGTAGCCCCTTCGTAAGTATATCAGCGGCATGTTCTGTGGTTGAGATGTATGGCATACAAATTAGCCCACTATCAATTTTTTCTTTGATGCAATGCTTATCCACTTCGACGTGTTTTGTTCTATCGTGAAGAATTGGAATGTGCGCAATTGCAATCGCTGCCTTGTTATCGCAATATACTTTCATAGGTGCAGAATCTGACATTTGTAAATCTTCCATCAGTTGTTTAATCCACATAACTTCACAAATACCATGAGCAACTGATCTGAATTCAGCTTCAACACTACTCCTCGCCACTACATTTTGTTTCTTGCTTCGCCAAGTGACAAGATTACCTCCAATAAACGTGTAATAACCAGAAGTCGATCTTCGATCTATGGAACTTCCAGCCCAATCGGCGTCAGTGTATGCCTTTATATGTAAATGACCACGCTTCTTGAAAAGGAGCCCTTTTCCTAGCGTTCCCTTTAAATATCTTAAAATTCTATGCACTGCGTCAAAGTGTTCTGAGCCAGGTGAATGCATAAATTGACTCACCATGCTTACTGCAAAAGCTATATCGGGATGTGTATGGGACAAGTAAATTAGTCTCCCAACAAGTCTTTGGTATTGCTCCTTGTTTACTACATCTTCGCCTTTGACAGGTTATAGTTTCAAGTTGGGTTCAATTGGTGTTTCCGCCACTTTGCAGCCAAGTAAACATGTTTCTCCTAACAAGTCAAGAACATATTTACGTTGATTGACGAATATACCTTCCTTAGACCTTGAAAACTCCATTCCAAGGAAATACTTTAATGCGCCCAGGTCCTTGATCTCAAAATCATCAGCTAGATATTTTTTTAGTCTTTGTAATTCAACAATGTCATCACCTGTCATGATTATATCATCAACGTAAACTATTAAGATAACAATTTTTTTCTCTTGAATGTTTATAGAACATGGTATGATCTGCTCGACTTTGACAATACCCATAACTCTTTATACCCTTTCCAAAGCGTTCAAACCATGCTCTAGGAGATTATTTCAGACCGTACAATGATTTCTTCAGTTTGCAGACTTTGTTTTCACCCAATATTTGTTCAAAGCCTGGTGATAAACTCATAAAGACTTCCTCTTCTAAATCTCCGTTCAAGAAAGCATTTTTTACATCTAATTGATGCAATGGCCAACTGAAATTTACAGCTAAGGATAATAACACTCGAATTGTGTTTATTTTTGCAACTAGAGAAAATGTTTCTTGATAATCGAGCCCATAGGTTTGTGTAAAACCTTTTGCAACGAGTCTTGCTTTGTATCTATCTATACTCCCATCAGCCTTACATTTGATGGTAAAAGTCCATTTGCACCCTACTGTCTTTCTATCATCTGGCAAATTCACTAGCTCACAAGTACCACTCTTTTGAAGAGCATTCATTTCTTCTATAATTGCCAACTTTCAATTCTCATCATTTAGAGCTTCCTGAACATTTCTTGGGACAAACAAGTTTGAGATTTTACTAACAAATGCTCTATGGTCGTTAGAGAGTTTTTGGTAAGATGTGTATTTGGAAATATGATGTTTAGTACATGATCAGACTTCTTTTCTCACTGTTATAGGAATATCAAGATCTCCTGATATATTCTTTAAAACTCTATCACGAGGTGAATTTGAAATAGGTGAAATAGGCACAGAAGATGAGAAAGGCATAGAATTACCTGGAGTAGATGAATGACCATCCGTCGGGGACTGATTTAATACTGAGATGATAGGCATGTCTTTACTCTTTTCATGAGTCTTTTTTCTAGTATAAACCTGAAGCTTAGCATTAGGATTAGGTTGGTCCTTTTGTAATGTTTCTCCCCCTATTTGTGAACTCATCATTCTTGGCCAGATTTGGGCTTCCTTACTTCCATTCTCCTGTACATCTTTTCCAATATCTTGTGTTCCAACTATGCTTGAGTTATTAAGGATTACACTAGGCAATGGAACAAATATATCCCAACAATCATTTTCATCTGATTTCTCCGCCTAAAAATTATTTTTGTTAAAATATCGCTGGTTTTCGAAAAAAGAAACATCCATACTAATACGAACTCTTTTTGTTTGGGGGTTATAGCACTTATACCCTTTTCTGTTTGGAGCATATCCAATGAAAATACATTTTTCAGCTCTAGGATCAAGTTTTGATCTAAATTGACTGGGTATGTGGACAAAAGTTGTGCAACCAAAGATTTTTAAGGGTAAATCAGAATTTATTTTAATATTTTGGAACTCTTTTTTGAGACAATATAATGGAGTAGCGTATTTTAAAACTCTTGTAGGCATTCTATTAATCAAGTAGGACGTTGTTAAAACAGCATCTCCCCACATATATTTTGGAACATTTGTAGAAAACATTCAAGCATGAGCTACTTTAAGTAAATGTTTGTTTCTACGCTCAGCAATTCCCTTTTGTTGAGGAGTATCACGACATGTTGAGTGATGTTGAATACCTTTTTCTCGCAAGAAGTTTTCCAAAACTTTATTAAAATATTCCGTTCCATTATCAGAATGAAGGATACTTATTTTTTTATCAAATTGATTTTCAACCATGTTGTAGAAATCTTTAAATAGTTTTTCTACTTCAGATTTCTCACTCATCAAATAAATCCAGCATAGCCTAGTATGATCATCTATAAAAGTCACAAACCATTTCTTTCCAGTCAAACTAGTGATCTTGGAAGGTCCCCACACATCACTGTGTATTAGATTAAGTGGTTTTGAAGTGCGGTAAGTCTTTGTCAAATAAGTACCACGACGACTTTTAGATAATTGACAACTTTCACATTGAAAAGAGGAACAATCTATATTTTTGAATAAAGTTGGAAATAAATGTCTAAGATAAGGAAAGCTAGGATGCCCTAGTCTTAGATGCCAAGTCATTATTTGTTCACGAACAGAAATTGAACTAACGCTACTGAAGCCTTGAGCTTTTTCATTGCTGGATAAATCATCATCCAAGTAGTAAAGACCATTTATCATCCTAGCACTGCCAATCATCTTCCCCGAGTTCAGGTCCTGAAATTTGCCATGAGTATCAAAAAAAGTTACACAGCATTTAGAATCTTTAGTTACCTTAGTTACGGATAAAAGATTGCAGGCAAGTTTAGGGACATGAAGAACATATTTAAGATCTATGTTCTCTGAGACTTTTATAGAACCTTTACCCACAATAGTTGAGAAGCTACCATCAACAATCTTAATTTTTTCATTTCCAGAACAAGGTTTATAAGTTTGAAAAATATTAGAAGAATTGGTCATATGGTCAGACGCTCCCGAGTCCATGATCCAAGGAGCAGAAGGAAAAGAACTAGATAAAGCAAAATGTTTTGTACCTGTTTATGCCAAAGAAACTTTAGGAATACCAGATGATGAAGAATTGGATTGCAGCAGTTTGAGAAGGTGATCCATCTGCTCATTACTGAAGGGGCTCTTCTCAACTTCATTTGCAGATGGGAAAACACGGCTGGATTTCTCATTGGGCCTGCTACCTTTCCAGTTTGTTGGTTTGCCATGGATCTGCCAACAAGTTTCTCGAGTGTAGCGTGGCTTCTTGCAATGGTCACACCATAGCCGAGTTTTATCATCTACCTTTCGTTGATTAGTGATGGCCCTACTAATGTTTGCATCAGAAACCACCATTGCTGAATTTTCAGTAGTTTCTCCAGTACTTCCCTTCCCAAGCATCACATTCCTACGACTCTCTTCTCTTATAACTTCAGAGAATACTTCACCTATTGAAGGAAGAGGTTTCCTTCCAATGATTCTGCCTCGTACTTCATCAAATTCAACATTCAGTCCAGCGAGAAACTTGAAAATATGGTTAGCTTCTACTGTTTTTTTGTGATGGTTGAAGTCATATGCCGATTTCCACTCATAATCATTGAACAGGTCTAGGTCTTGCCATACTCGTTTCAGAGAATTGAAATACTTGGTGACATCTTCCTCTCTCTGCTGGATTTCACCAAGTTTAAGGGTTAGTTCAAAAATTTGGGATTGATTTCCCAAATCAGAATACATCTGGTTGACATTGTCCCAGAGTTCTTTAGCCGTCGAATAGCACATATAGTTGGAGCCGATGTCGTCATCCCATGGAATTGACAAGCCATGTCATGACCATATAATTCTCAGCATCCCATGTTGCATATGTCGGATCCTCTTTTGATGGCTCATCCTTATCTCCAGTCAAGTATCCAATTTTTCCCCGCCTACGTAAATACATCCGAACTGATTGAGACCACCTTATAAAATTATCACCATTTAATCTGATGGTGGTAATCTGGACAAAATGTGACTCATAGTTTGATGATTTTAATTCATTCCTTTTAGAAGGAACGGAAACAGAAGAGTTGGACTCAGAGGTTTCACTAGACATAATGATTGAGATGTAAAAATGAAGGAGAACAATTTGAGAGGGGAAGAAAAAGCACAAAACAATCAATAGCAACAAAAATTGTTGCTGAAAATGGCCAGAAAAGCCTGCTCTGGTACCATGTTAACAAAGAGAGATGAACAGACACATACGCTCTGTGTATATTTCTCAATAATAAAGATCTGTACATGTTTCCTTCTTATAAGAAAAACTAAGGCATAAAATAGTAACTAATTGATTTAAAAAAAGGCATTCCTATTTTACAAAGTTGACCTATCTTATTTACAGAAATTATATATTCACCACATTACTAAAGATCTCAGAATATATTCCTTAAGATCATTAGCAGATTCTCACAAGATCTTTCTATATTTCAGCATGGATAATTGCATATCTTAAAATACAAATATTTTCTCCCACAAGAGGACCGTTCGGGTTATAATTAGTAAAGGATCCTCGGAACAGCCCTACTGACCATGCCAATTAGAAGGCGTCGAATTTGGCCCTTCATGCCTCTCTTGATCCTCTCCTCACAGGCAGCGTCCACGGGGATCACTTTTTCGGTAACGTTCTATGACTTCTCCCGTCACGGGGAACATATCAAAGTAAGCTGCAGATCTATCCTTTCGGGATCTGCCTCCTTCTCGCGGATATCACTCGTTACATCCTCACTTCAGTGGAATCACAACCTCTAACATCATACACATACACACTTCTCCTCATACTACTTCGATAAGATACGCAATCCATGAGTCCCACTCAAGCAGTTCTAGCTATGACTCCTAGGAGTCCTTTTATCGTGAGATCATCAGTCAGCATACGCAAAGTAGGCGAGATCAATAACATCCATGGAGAAGAGCGACCGAGGGACATGCCAACTGAAACCCCTCCCACCCCGCAGGGATCCAATGGCCCCTTGCCCAACGCGGTCTTTTAAGTTGCCTCGGCTGGATCCGCGCCACCAGTTTTCTTTTGGGCAACATTGGAAGATCCCTCGCCAGTATTTCCCTTCAGAACGGCACCAGAAGATCCATCACATGTGGTCAGTTTTGGAAATGGACTGATTGGACCAAAGTTCAGGGAGGTCGCAAACGGGTGCATAAGATAATTGTCAAAGTACTTGTCCATAGTGAGACTCATGGGTTGAGTTTTACTTTGACTCAGAATCGGTTCGCTTTCGGGCTGAGCTTGCAACACCCATGCCAACAACTCATTGTTCACGGTCGAAGACAGTCTACTGGCATCACGTGGAGCGTCCTCAAAACTAGGAGATGGACCAACGATCTGGGACTGGTCGTCGACCTCCATGACATCCTCATTTGAGATATCAGCCAGGCAAACAGAGGCCAAGCGTGTTGCTCAATCTCATCTTCTACACATACCATAAAGAGTTAGACCCCTCCGTACAAACGCATGACCAAAAAAACGAAAAAGGGAAAGATAAGAGAGTGTTCTAATGAAGAAGGGTTGTTGAAAGGTCCCAAGTCTCTATTCTCCTCTGTAAGAGCGCCATCATCAGAGCTAACGGGTTGTTTAGCATAGATGACATATTGTATAAGTCGCTGAATAAATCAGCATGGCCTAGCTCTATCATCTCTTCCGTATGCGCTTCACCCGAGAGAACTACGTAATCAAGTCCCCACCTCGTGGGCACACCCAATTGGGATATTGGCTCTCCCCGAGGAGTTACATAAAAGTATTTTGACTCCAATCACCATTGCGCAAGTTGAAACCTTAAGAAGCCACCAAGAACGGGGGCTTGTTATCCGGGTGGGACAAACTGCAAAAGACATGCCCAGTAGGGGTCAATCAAAAAACAAAGACCCCCGCCACCGCCTCGGGAATGTAGGGATCATTCAGAAGATGGTAGGAGTCACTTGATTCGGACATATCTGCCAGTTGGAAAACGATATCTCAGATTGAAGTTAAAGAAACATCCGAGTCCACAGCGTACTTGCTCCGAGTAAATGGTCGTGTACTCCTCCGGAGGATCGTAGGCACGTTGATCACTAGTCGGAATCAGAACTCAAACGCCAGCCTCACAAATGTTGACCGAATTTAGCACGCGCCAGACACCCTCCATTGTCTCCTGGCCATTGGTGGAACCCACACGACCCTTGCCCACCATACATGAGAGCGCCAAAGCCCCTTGGTTGAACATGGACCCACCACTCGAACAGACGTAAGGGGGTCGGCGAAGAATTGCCACCCAACTTTGATTGGAAGAAGTCAATGTAACCACCGCATCGGAACCATATGCAGCACCGCCGCTCATCAAAGTGATGGGCACGCCCAGTGGCATCAAAGAAAGAATCGCCTGCCTTTGGCGAGTTTGTTGAGAAATAGTTGAATCACCCACGATGGCAGACTGGTGGTTTAATCGCAGTGGAGGAGCACTGCTGGCGCAGGGTGTTTTTGCTAATCTCGAGATTACCTCCCCACTAGACTCTCTTACCCCTTACAGGCAATATAAAAGAGCTTTTGGTTTGATGGAAACCTGCACTAAAGACAGAATGGTTAGAAGTAAACAATTATATAAGTAAGTAACCTATACTTGGGAAGGATACAAGTGTTGCTTTATTGCGACTAGGCTTAATGCGAAGTGAAAGTACCTACATATCTCTTTGAGAAGATAGAATCCAGTCGTACATAGTTCATTATTAATTTGTGCTCGTTGAGAGTTTTAGATGCCGTAATGTTAGCTCGAAAGCTATGTTGCATTGTGTTGGACCTCGGGCTTGATTTGGACTATCCCGGAGGATGTTTGTCTCGTTGTTGAGGCCTGAGTGGTCGTAGTATTAACCCATGTTGGGTATATCATGATCGAAGATCATTTAGGCAGCCTAATGGCGTAGCATTTCATCGAGCCATAGAGGCTCGATATTAGACCTCGAGCGATTTGCACCACGAAGTGGTCAAATACTGGGTCAAAGTTCACGTGCTTAAGTATTTGGGTTGACGTACTTTCGGTTTATGTGAAATAGGTTGACATGGAAAAGATTAACGTAGAATTGGTTGACGAGGAAATGATTAACGTGGAATCGGTTGACATAAAAATGATTGTCATGGAATCAGTTAACGTGTCACAGATTAACGTGGAACCATTGACGTGCCACAGATTAACGTAAAATAGTTGGCGTGCCACGAATTGACATGCTTCTCTCACTATAATTCTAGAGAGAAGGTAGAGCATCCAAGTCCAAGTGAGTTACCCCTCAAGTGTCCAACCCCTCCCCCCCCCCCCCCCCCCCAACTGAAAAACTGAGGGAAAATTTATAGAAATGCGGAAGGATAATGCATGAGAGAGCATGCCCACACATGTTAATGGTTAGTAAGTGAAAGGGGTGCACCATAGGATCGGTGCACCCACACTTCACCGAAGTAGACTTAGAACTGACGTGGCTGGTTGAGAGTGACCGATGTGCCATGTGGCACATTGGTTTTGACCGACGTGTTGGGGCAAGCTAGCATTAACCAACGTGTTGGGGCACGTCGGGGTTTGACCGACATGCTGTAGCACGTTAGCGTTAATCGACGTGCTATGTGGAATGTCGGCTTAACCTGGTTGTGGCTACGTCGGCTTGATTGACGTGGCTAATTTTTGTATGATGTGCTGCGTCTACTTGACCAACGCAGCTCGTGCTCGGAGGTCTCGTCTTTTTGGTTTGTTGCGTGGACTCTATGCCCGGCGTTTTGCCGTAACGAACCATTTTCTCGAGGTCAATGGTCTTGTCCTGAGAGTCGCGTTGATTCGGTATCTTGGTTGTCTAATCGGATAAGGAGAAAACTGCCTTTCGCCCCCTCTACTCTGAGTTATTTCAAAAATGACCACGTATTTTGGAGGTCTCGTAATTATGGCACACCATAAGTCCCCAGTTTGAGATGGACTCGACTTGGTTAAGCGTATTTCAAACTTGAAAAGAGAAGACTAGGAATAATTACCATGTTCATTTGTCAATATTTCACTAAAATTATTATTCTAGCCACTCTGGGTAATTAGCAAAAATTTGAGCCAATTTGTAATTTCGTGAAAATATCCTGAAATAGTTTTAAGCCTAAAATATCAACCCATCAATTGTTAGATGAATTGGACCTCTATTATTTGTACCGTGAGGCTCTTTTTAGTGATATGGGCCTTTACGGGATTTTAGGTCCATTAGGGTAACCCTTAAAGTGGATGAGTCTTCCATCTTGCCTCATGATGAGCTTGGGAAATACTCATCATTATCATGCTTTTACACTTGTTTAATTGATTATTCTTGATAGTTTTGTGGTATTTTTATGTTTGTTTCGTGTTTAGTAGGTTGAAATATGATTTGTCAATCAAAAACCGAAACTTCAAAAATTCACCGACACCTGTGTAGATTGAGTTATGTTTGGTTCTTTATATCACCGGAAAGCCACAGATGTCTAGTTTCCAATGCAACAAGCGGTTTGTGATTCCGACATCTGGAGAGAAAGTTATGACCAAAACAGTGAATTGCGCAAAGCTGAAATGTACATACGCAACTCGCGCACTCGATGATCGTCGGATCCAAATGGCTAATCAATGGTCTATATTCAGTCTTGCAAGTTTCCAAATGGAAGACTCTAGAGTGTCATGACTTTTGTGATTAATAATTCATCAATTATATGACAACTTTGGACCATTGGATCAAAACGAGATGAACGGTCGAGATGTCGTCTTATATTTTTGGTTCAACTATAAATAGACCTCACATTTTCTATATTTCAACACACCAATCTTCTTCATTCTCTCTTCACTTAGTAGTCTTTCTATAGTAGTAGTATTCACTAGTAGTTTGTAATTTTGGAGGAATAATTTGGAGTTTGTATGGGGGAGTCCACCGGAGGCTTTACGGAAGTAAAAATCTGTAATGATCTCTAAACTCTCTTTACTTTTCACTCTTTACTTTATGATGTTATATTTATCTTATAGTCTTGTTCTATATTCCATTATGTGCTAAATTTACCTTGCTGGGTAAGTGACATAGCCTAATTACGATGATCTAACATTTAATTAAAACGTATTGTTACGATGTCAAAATAGTTGGTGTATTTATTTGTGAATATAATGCTTAGAAAATTCTGGCCAACTTTTGGATGAACTAAGGATCGAACTGAAACCGAGAGGAGATTTTCGTGAAATAGCTTTGAAGTAAATACCGTGAATTCCCAATAGAATAGAAATATATCTATCGTTTTCATGTGGTTGATAAAATCACCACCGAACATACATGTGCACATCTTCGTAACTAGAATTATTTTCTAGTTGTAAAGCTGTAGAATTTATATATAACTTGAGAAAAAATACATAAAGCATAAATGATGATAACCAACAACAATTTTGAACGTGAAACTCGTAATAATATGCTTAATTAAAAGTTAGATCAGACTAACGATGGTGAAATCATGATTCCCATCTCTTCTCTCATTGTCTACTCTTATTTATTAAAATACCCTTGATATTCTATTGTCTCAACGCCCTACTTGGTTAAACGTTGTTACTGTAGTTAGTAAATGGTTAATCTTTTTGCTTGAACAATCTGAAATCTGATTTCTCAAATAAAACTACAGTTAATTAATTTTGGTAATTCATTATTTATTCTCCGTGGTATCGACAACCCTATCTATCACTTTATTACTTGTTACGATTTTGTGCACTTGCGAATTTAACAACAACAAGTTTTTGGCGCCGTTGTCGGGAAATAAAATTAATTAATATCAATACCAGTTAACCCTATTGTTAATTTGAGATTATGTCTTATATGTGGTAATGTTTTCCTGTGGTAAAAAAATGTCAAAAAAAAAAAACGTTTGGTTGCTCGCAAGCTTTTTATTTTTTGTGACGGTAAATAATTATTTTTTTTACTGTGGTAATTTTTTATTTTAATTTTTTTAAAAATTTTTACTATTGTTTTTCTTTTCTTTTTCTGTTTACTTTCAAAATTGAGAAAAAATAAAAATCAAAAAGAGTTACAAGGAGTAAGAACTCAACACTTTTACCTTTTGATCCTGAAATTGAAAAAACTTTACAAATATTGCGTAGGATAGAAAAGGGTAAAAGCAAAATGAGTGGACTTATAGAAAATGAATCAAAAGCCTTGCGGGACTACGCTATCCCAACAATCTTAGGTGCTAACACAAGCATCCAAAAGCCGTCAATTGCTGCACATAATTTTGAAATTAAACCAACAATTATTCAGATGATCCAAACATCGGTTCAATTTTGTGAACTCCCGAGTGAAGATCCTAATGCACATATAGCTAATTTCTTAAAAATATGTGATACTTTTAAACACAATGGAGTTTTAGAAGATGTTATCAAATTGAGACTATTCTCATTCTCATTACGGGACAAGGCGAAGAACTGGTTCAATTCACTTCCTTAAGGTAGTATCACTTCCTGGGAAGAATTAGCACAAAACATTCTAGCTAAGTTCTTTCCCCCAGCTAAAACGGCAAAAATGAGGAATGAAATCACTCAGTTTGTGCAACACGACATGGAGAATTTGTACGAAGCAATGGAAAGGTACAAGGAAATGCTTAGGAAGTGTCCTCACCATGGACTTCCCAAATGGTTGCAAGTTCAAATCTACAATAGGTTGAGTGGAAACACTGGAACCTTAGTAGATGCGGCTGCAGAAGTAGCTTTAATGGCGAAAACCACAGAAGATATCTATCAACTATTGGAGGAAATGGCGTCGAACAATTACCAGTGGCCTTCTGAACGACAGAAAAGACCGATTGGTGTGCACGAGATAGATGTTATCACAACATTAACAGCACAAGTCGCTACTCTCACCAAACAACTGGGAACAAAGAGGGTAAATGCCATTCAGTCCACATTAGCAACATGTGATTTTTGTGTAAACTCAGATTCAACTGTCAACTGCCATTTGGTAAGCAATTTTGAAAATTCTTCTCAAAATGAAGAAGCAATTTTTGTGTCAAAATTTAACAGGCCGCAGAATAATCCATATTCCAACACCTATAACCCTGGATGGAGGAACCACCCTAGCCTCTCTTGGAGCAACAACCAGAACCATATCAGGCCTTCTCCTAGATTTCCACTGCACCAAGAAAAGAAACCTTCCCTGGAGGACATTGTCACTCAGTTAGCCACTACCACAAACCAATTAGCCTCAAGAACCGACCAATTCATCAATGAAACCAAGCAACAGTTCCAAAACCAAGGTGCATCCATCAGAAAATTAGAAGTACAAATGGGTCAACTTGCCATCACTCTTAGCTGAAAGAGCACAAGGAGAATTGCCGAGCAACACAGAAACCAACCCTCGAGAACATGTGCAAGCAATTACACTAAAAAGTGGAAAAGTATTACCAGAAACTATTGCCTCACAAGCAGAGAAGTTTCATACACATGAGCAGGGACGGGAGTCTGAGCTAAAAGCACACTTCTGACGACGCACAGCCACTGAATGTGCAAGAAATTCCATTTCCACAAAGATTGAAGAAAACTAAACTGGATAAGCAATTTTCTAAATTTCTTGATATCTTTAAAAAATTGCACATTAACATTCCTTTTGCAGATGCTCTTGAACAGATGCCCAACTATATCAAATTCATGAAAGAAATTTTATCAAATAAGAGAAAGCTGGAAGAACATGAAACTGTATGCCTAACCGAGGAGTGCAGTGCCATTCTACAGAAGAAATTGCCACCAAAGCTCAAAGATCCAGGGAGTTTTACTATCCTTGGGGAACGAACGACCCACATTGATGCAGAAGAAGCCTCGCAATAGGCCACCCTTGTCAGAACTATTCATTGGCGCATAAGAAGATCTACCCTATTGGCTGACTTAGTTGGGGCAATTACTCTCAGCAGAAAACTGGACGCGATTTGTCAACAAACCCCATAAAGTCTTATAATTAGGGACTTGTTAAGACCCCACAACAACTTTGGAGCTTTCTAAATTGAAGCTTTTACCACTAGTCTCACACACTTTTAGCAAAATCTTTAACCAACACTGTAGCACTGAGGCGGTGTTTGCAAGAGCTTCTAAAAGTAACTTATGGGCTTTAAGTCATTGAAAAGCATTTATTTAGCGTTTTCAATTGATGCTTTTACTTCTCCTTCTCTTAAAAAAAAGTCAAAAAATACAGAAGCCTAAAAGCATGTCATGAGGTGCTTACATA
Organism: Linaria vulgaris; assembly: GCA_948329865.1. NCBI lineage: Eukaryota > Viridiplantae > Streptophyta > Magnoliopsida > Lamiales > Plantaginaceae > Linaria > Linaria vulgaris. The sequence goes on along the minus strand of OX415253.1, from coordinate 21,885,536 downwards.
AACTGCTTCTACTTATATATCCCTTAAATTTCTATAATATCCTATTTTAGCCTCAATTAATTAAAAAACAACGCATGATTTTTCTCTTTCCTCATTTACGTGATACCTTCTATAATTTAAAATTGTGGCGTTTTTACTTGTAATAAATTAATAATAAAAACAATTAATGAAAAATAATAGATTTTTTCTTTCATTACTTAACAACAACATGTACGACATATTTTTATTAACATATTCCAAATAAAGTTATACTTTCTAAAAATAAATGCTCACACAAAATAAATTATGTAATATAAGGTAACACCGTATATATTAATTAGATTATTTAACCATCGTTGTGTAAGTGTAAGTGAAACATTAATATTGTGTATACTTTAAATAAGGGTAATTAAATCTTATTGTATTTTAATCAATATTCAAAAGCTGTTTTTTACTAACTATTGCAAACACCACAAAACTATTTGAACTGCTTTAAGTAACTTTTAAAAACACGTTTGCAAACGCTCACTATTTTAAGTCAAACACGACTTTAAGTAACTTTAAGTAAAAATTAGGATTTTTGGCAGTAACCCCCCTATGTTCTTCAAAACAGGCAAGAAACTCCCATGTGAAATGGAAAGCAGCAAAAAGGCCCCCTATGTATTCAAATACATAGCAAATTACCTCCTTCTGTAGGAGAGTGGATTACACTCACGGAGAAGTAAGAGTGGGCGTAAATATTTAATCATAGAATGACTCTTATACCCGTAATTTCTTATTCTTTTAAAGTTAATAGCAAACAACCCCTCATATTATGTTAGTATTCAAATAATATACATGTTGTATGTTAAATAGTTGAACATCCCCTTAAAGAGAGAAACTTCAAATAAACCCCTTATAATTTTAAAATAAACCCCGTAAATTCTTAAATTGCACAAAACCCAATTTTTTTATAAATAACCGAAAAATTAATATTCCAAAAAATTCAAAATTTCACGAAGATCACAAGAACTTTATAAATTACAATCAAATCCCCAAAATTTTAAAAACGAACACACATATTCTTCCCCCCAACCCCCCTCCCCCCCCCCCCCCCCCCCCCCAAAAAAAAAATCTTAAACTTTCGCAAAGATCCTGAAAACTTTATAACTTACATTAAACCCCCAAAAGTCACAAAAGTCGAACAAACACTCTAAAATCTTTAAAAAAAATACAAATCCCCAAAAATAATGAAGTCGCTTAAGAAAACCATTTTTTTATAAATTGCGAAAACCGCCCAAGATTTTCAAAATTTTAACAAAGAGTGCAAAAACAATTAAACCCCTGAAGAACCAAAAAAATAAAAACTATATTAGACCTGTTGTACTTTTTATTTATTTATTATAATGGACATGTACATGATTTTTTACATATATAATACCGTTTTAACAAACTAAATAATGTTAAGTATTAGTTTATGTGCACTGTAGTAGTTTAGATCCCACTTTCCAGTAAGCATTACAGGATGGTGCACTGCTCAAAAACAATTTCCCTTGCATATTCAATTATTCATGTATTCCCATCCTTTCATCATTAAAAAAAGAAAAAAAGAAAAAAAAGGAATCCCCATCCTAATAAATTGAATAGCACATGTCTATTATGCAAATAATAAATAACAACAATTTCTCAGCATGTGTATTTGGGCAGTTTAAGTAATAAGTGTTATGTAATAAGTAATAAGAATAACTAATAACACACCTATAATTATCAAATAAAAACTGAAAATAAGTGTAGATTGAATAGCTTTGACCAATCGACCAGCAGTTTTGAGGCAAAATAGTTCCAAACCCTGCAACTGACTTCATATTTTCCACTAATGGTGAGTCTAAGGATGATTGACCGCCGATCCACCATATGCCCTAAGCTTCGGTTCGATTTCAGCAAGCTACGACTCCTATATGGTAAATTTTGGACTGGTCGATATGCGAAAAGTAAAGGAATGACGAGAAGAACGGAGAAGAAAGATTTTCAGCTCATAAAGGAAGCCGAAGATTAACAATCTTGGCTTGAAAACGGAGAACAGTGGTAAATCCCAATTTCCTCTAATTAGGGGTCTCAATGATTAATGATATATGGGTGGGCAAAAAGACATTTTCATTTAGGGGCAAACTCGTCTTTTAAGCGAAATTCGTATAAAAACAAGTAAGGGGGCAAGTGAGCTACAATCTTTATAACACATGGGGTTTTTTTGCATCTTTTGTTTTTACAGGGAGGGTTTGTTGTCTCTTTTGGGGAATTTCGCAAAGTTGGTCCTTTATAGTAACCAACTTTCAAAATTGGTCCTTTATAGTACCTTGTTTCGTTTTTGGTCCTTTTGCAGTAAAATTACTATTTTGCCCTTAATATTAACATGTGACGTGCACATGACCTCCAATTCAATTTTTCTCCATCAATTTACAATTAAATCTTTTCAGTTGTTATATTTACACCCCTATAGTATAATAGCCATTTTTTCATAATTTTGTAATAATAATATTTAATATCTTAAAACATAAGCCCTAAAAACTCATTATTGTTTCAATTCTTTTTTAGTTGTACAAAATTTGCACATTAACAACACACTAATAATAATAATAATAATAATAATAATAATAATAATAATGAGAATAATTTTACCTCCAAAAACTTAATAAAAGGAAAATCTTGAAATAATTAAAACAATATATTTTCTTCAACTGTGAAATTTTATAGTTTTATTACATATTATTTGTATTAACAGTTGTATCCTAGAACATTTTTATTAATTTTGAAGGTAAAAAATTAACATTAATATAACCTAAAAACTAAAAAAGAATGGCAAATATACTTCACAATTTAAACACATAGTAAATTTTATTATTATATACTTGTAATTTTATATAAAGTGTAATTTTTCAAGTTGTTATTTTTTCCCCCTAAAATGCTAGGTTAAGGTGATGATTGTTTGAACAACTCCCTTTTTTTTCCTTTAAAAACAAAAATAAATGTGATTTATTTAGGAATTACGCTTAATTAAATCAAACTTGCGAATAAAATTTCACAATTTACATAGATAAACATGAATGCTATTTTGAATTGAGGAAAATATTAATATTTATAATTTCAAATTTGTTTGTTTAATATTAATTATAGGGTTTTTAAAAAACTTAGATAAAATTATATAAAGAAAAAACAAATTATTGAAAATTATTAAGTTTCTAATGTACACATTTTGTATAACTAAAAAGAATGACACAATAATAAATGTTTAGGCTTATCTTTTTAATATGTTAAATATGATTATTACATAACTATCAAAAAATAGTTATTATAAAATTATGGGGGTGTAAGTATAATAACTCAAAAATTTGTACCAAAATTAAAGAAAAAATCGAAATTAGAAATCATGTGCAAGTCAAATGCCAAAAAATAAGGGTAACTTCGTAATTTCACAGCAAAAGGGACCAAACATGACACTATAGAGGACCAAAAATGAAATAGTGGTTACTTTAGAGGACCAAAAACGACCCGAGGTACTATAAAGGACTCATTTTGAAACATGGTTACTATAAAGGACTACAAAGTCAAAATTCCCCCTCTTTTGTATAACACAAAGGGGTTTCTTGCTACTAGGACTAAAAATTATAAATAAGTAATTTTCATAAACTCTTGCGAGCAACCGTTGTTCGCAAAAAGCATATTTGTACTTTGTCTTCAAGCTATTTTTCTAGCTCCCCTCCCCAACGGAATTACACCACCTAGAGTCCTCTCATTCTCGTAAATATCAATAAAGCATCGCTCATTTTCTCAGCCTCAGGGATCAATGTTCCAATAAAACTCACTCGTTTAATATCTCGAAATTACCCTCTCCAAAGAAACGGATGGTATTGCATCATCACTAGTGAAAGATCATCCAGTGTCACCCTGGACCACATATCTTGCATTGCAGGCCGATTCAATGATTTGCGTAATAACCCCTCTCACCTATGATTAAATTAATCCACAATAATAATCGTTTAAATAATTATTGGCCGTAGGTTTCGTTAAAAACTACTTACTCCTGCCTGCCACCTCGTGTGGGTTTGAGCGGGAAATTAGATGCTGGTCACAAGAGCTGTGCTCTCGATCCATTTAGATTACGACACGTGGAAAAGGATACTTTTTGGTGAATTTCTTTTTTTCTTCTGAAGCTAGTTAAGCCAAACCAATCCGAAGGTGACACGTTTACAGATCTGTACAAATCACAACCATGGTTAGGTTTTGAATTGTTTTGAAATTTTTGGCCAGCCCGCCAACTATTTTTTCTTTTCTATCAACCCTAGCTCACATGTTTCTCTTTCTACCATTTTATCTTCTCTCTCCAAATTTTTTCATCTTTTTTCCTCTATCTACGATTTCTCCTCTTTCAATAGATGGCGCAGACGGCAGATCTCAAACAGCGGGGAGATGGTTTCAGATCCTTTCTTCCTTCAAGTCGGACGACAGACCTATATTGAGAAAGCAACAAGAGAGTTTTTGCAGATTTTTGAAATAAAAGCCGGCCTCGTTTTTTCTTGTTCGTACAGTTATAGTTTCTTGTACTTACTGTGTGTCATCCATGGCTATCTCCTCCATTTTTTTTTTTCCCTCAACGCTGTTTGTTTAGGTAATAGATATGGTTTTATGATATCTTCTCCTTCCACTACTTAACAGAGTTGTCAACGGCTAAGGATTATTTTGTAATTACTGAATTTATTAATTGAGAACAAGAAACTAAGGTGAATACTTTGATGATGGTTTTTTTTTTCTTAAAAGTTGGTCGAAGTTATAGTGAAATCTGTTGGTGATAGCTAAATTATTAGTTTTTTTGTGTACCTTGATAATTGTGGAATTACTTTTTAGGTTATTTTTATGGAACTGAATATTATTTGGATAATGTGAACGTTAATCGTTCTTGGTTGTTTTGAAGTTAAAAGTGATGATTTTTTTCATGGTAATGGTGGTTGATTAATTTATTTATCTATCGTTGATTATATTGCATGACCAATTTGATTTTTTTTATTAATCTTGTGTAATCATAATTTGTATTGATGATATGTTTTTTTTTGTCATTATTTGAACTGACAAAGATCATGATTATTATTTTTATTTTATTTTAATATTGATACTATCATTATATTTTTACTTAGTTAATATTGATATCATAATTATATTTTTGCTTGTTTAATCATCCTGTCCAACTTCAAGGTTATTAAGTTCATTATTAAAACTAACTCTACTAATCGTGAAAGAAGCAAAATTGTTTTTGCCGAAAGGTCAATATTTCCAAGTGTTCTTTTTAAAAAAATATTTGCCTCTTAACTCTAGATAAGGCAAAAATAATTCACGTTTGTATTAGTTAATGGAACCAAAAAGAAATGTGATCTTTTCTGTTAATTACAATAAGCAATTTTTTTTTAGGCTGCTCCTCTGTTTTCAATTGAACATAGGCAAATATTTTTGCTCTGTTCTCATCAGAGAAATGAGCCAAAAATTGGTTTTCCTTGCTGAGATCAGGGGAAATAACGGAACAAAACCATAAGCACCCGTTTTGCTAATTGTAACAAAACACTAAGCAAAAGAAATTTGTGTTGGGCAAAATACAAATCATTTAAAGGCCAATATAAATATCTTAATAAGTAGTTCAAATCCAAGCAACAAAAGAATTAATCACAAGACTGATTGCTAGTAAAATACTAAATAGCCAACTGGTTGCTCTGCATTGTCACCAACAAAACAATTATCATAAGATCTGGTTCTTAAAGCAAGCAACAACAACCACAACAATAAGAACGATTTGTACTCATAAAAAAATGATTTGTCAAAATAATGATAACCAGTGACTAAATAAAATGATAAGAACAATAAAATGATTTAACCAGTGACTAAATAATAGCTCACAATAATAAACGTAATGTTAAGAAATATTACAATCCAATAATTACCAAAATTATGGATAAACAAAATAATGATAACCAAAATGAATTTACAAATGGGGGTAAACTCGTCATTCTAAAGGACAATTGCAGTCAAGTTCATGAGGTGGTGGTGAGCTTCTCTGTGAATCTTTGATAATAAATTGATGGAAGAAAAGTCCACCACTCAAACCCACAAAACAAAACTGTACCAAGTACCAACAGAAGAAAAGGAAAAAGAAGAGACCCTGCCATTATTGCAAAAACAGATGTACGAGCGGCAAATTTTCATTGATGGTTCGGTTAAGAAATCTGCTTTGTTGCTCCCGCGTACAGAAACCCTAGATCCGCCGACCCCCGTGGAGGAATAAAGAAATGAGCTCTGCTGCTACGTCCACAGTGCGCCGTAGAAAGAAAAAGAGAACGGATGCATAACTGCTTCACGGCCGTCCGTCGTCGACGATGAAACGCCAAAATGAGGAATGGGAAACACGATATGTGCGCAGAGAGAGAGAGAGAGAGAGAGAGCAGAGACAAGTGAATGGAAAGAAAAGAAATGAGCGGTAGATGAATAGGGTTCGAGAGTAAACCCAGTTTGAAATTCAAAAATTTCAAAATCTGACCATGGTTATGGTTTCAGATCCAAAATTTTGACGTGTCCATATGCTGTTGGTTAGCACTAAAATGGTTTCAAAGAAAAAAATAAAAGGGTGAAAAAGTGTCCTTTTCCACGTGTCCTAATCTAAATGGATCGAGAGCACAGCTCTCGGGAGTAGCATCTAATTTGCCGGTTTGAGCACTCTTCCATTTATCAAGCTAGTGCTTTACTAAATTTAATAGTTTATATCTCATTTTTGGAAGAAGGGTTGTTGTACTCACTTGTAGATAAACAACTCTGAATTGTACGCAGTTTTTGGGGGTTACAACGTACAACAACTAAACACTTTTAATAATATATATTACATCATGTATATATAGTATTTGTTGTGGTTCAATTTGATCACCTCATTTCCTTTAATGATAATGTAGTCAACTAATTTTTCAGCACATACTTAATTGTGTTCAAGCAAAGGTTATTAACAAGAAAAGAAAGTCACTAACTACCCATGACTCTCCAACTGTCCAAAAAAGAAGAAAAACAAAAAAAAAAAACTCTCCATCTCCAACAATCTTATCAATCATGCCACACACAAGAAAAAAGGCGCAATTGAGTTAGAAACTATTAATTTTGGCTTCCTCACTTAACCAAAGACAGAAATGGCAGAGAGAACAAATTATAGTGTTAATTTATTTTTTGTAAAAGTTAAATTAGAGCTCATTGATTGAGTAACCAACCCCACCAATAGACAGGAAGGAAAGATAATGAAAAGGAAAAGCGAAGGCAAAATTGAGCATCTTATGTTTACTATCCTCTTATCTTCCAACAACACTTTGCCGTCTCTTTGACTAACTCCGGAATCTCAATTATTATTTATTATTATTATTACTGTATTTTTATCATATCTTTATCGTTTTACTTTCTTTTGACTCTTCTCTTCATTGTTCCCTTTAGCAGAGTTGCCATTACAAATAATAATTAGCCGCTGGCTAATGATGGTCTTTTTCGCAGATCTGCGACTCTGTCGATAATTAGGCCACGGAAGGTATATATATATTCCATGTTGTGGATCGTTTTTTTTATGTAGATTGGATATCGATTTTTTCACCTGAATTAATATATTATATTTTTGTGTACGTTCGTTCTGTTTTCAAGAAATGTGAACACAGGTCCCCATAAAATTAATTAAAGAAGCTACTTCCCCAGGAGAAGAAGAAGAAAGTAAACATCACCAATTCTTCGATGGGAGGCGAGAAGAAAGTAGTGTTACGGAATCTTGGTGATTTTCTACGAATCAAACAACAACAAGAAGAAGAAGATACTAATAATAATACTAATATCACCACTCACTCCGGTGGTGGCGGCGGCGTGACGACTACTTTACACGCAGCAATTATCAACGACATAAGAGACCATGACCCGCCTCCCCTTCGCATCCAGTCGAGCCGGACATTAGCTGACATAATCCGTCAGGAGTCCGTCCACGCCACCACCGCAGAAGAAGGTATTGATTAATAATTATTGTTCATTATTTCATCTCTAAGTAACTTCTTTTAATGGAAAGTCATGAATTCAATCTGATCTGACAGACGACAAGAGTAGTTTGAATTACAAGCCCATACATGCCGGCGGTTCAACCTCCGATAGCATGAACAACGCCACGGCAATGACGACGAACCAAAGCCGGACTGAAACGAGGTCGTTGGCAATGAGGCTGCAAAATGATGATGATGATGATGATGATGAAATGGAAGAACAAGAACAAGAACAAGAACAAGAAGAAAGGCAGACTCCTCCTCCTCCTCCTCCTCAACCTCATGCGAGGATGTCGTTGATGACGTTGTTGGCGGAGACCGACAGGCAAATGGATAATGTAGTGGAAGAGGAGAGCAAAGGAGGAGCAGGAGGAGGAGGGTTTCATTTCAACAGTTGCTGTGTTTGTATGGTGCGGCATAAAGGGGCGGCTTTTATCCCCTGCGGCCACACCTTCTGTCGCATGTGCTCCCGGGAGCTCTGGCTGCAAAGGGGTAATTGTCCACTTTGCAATCATTGCATCCTTCAGATCCTTGATATCTTTTGATCATATATATTTATTTAATCATCATTCGTTCTAGCTCCATCTTTCTTCTCCTAAATTAAATATATTATCATCTCTTCTGTAAGTCGTCGGATTCATTCTTGTTGCTCAATTAATATAATCCTTATTGCTATTAAGATTCTTTCGTGTTCTTTGTTTTCCTTTTCTCTTTTCTTGTGAATTTAGGAATTGTAGTACTCCTACTTTTCTATTGTGGGAGTAAATGCTAGCTGCTAAATTTTAATCCTCCAGCTATCTGCCTGTTTGTGGTCCCAAATATCAAGTTGTGTCAAGTTTTCCATTTTGGCTGATATCCATGAAAATGACCTACACATGTTCACTCGAAAATTGTGTGAAATATTTATAACTAAAAATAAATAAAAAAATATTAATTAATAAATTTCTTTTATTGTAATATTCATTCAAAAGTGTGTTACAAAGACAAATAAACATTTTTATTTATAGAAAAGCTTTGAGAAAGTTTCCAAATCTTTTCCAATGTGAGACGAAGGCATTCGCAAGAATATAAAGATTTTCTCATAAGATTCCCTCTTGAATGTTCATTCCAAAACATGTCTCATTAAAAACTTTCTCTAGATAAAATCACTGCGATAAAAATTGTAGATTAGGAAAAAGAATGCAAGTTTCTAGGAGAAATATGATAGAAGAAACTACCTCATTAAAAACCTTGCTAGAACCTTAGAGATAGAAAAAATATATATATACAGATAGAATGCAGTCCATATCTACTTCCCTTGATCATTACTTTCATTGACATCTTGAAGCACTGCATTCCAATCTTGTGCACTGATTTCTCTAATGTTGTTGTGAGGAGGGATTTTTGTAAATAAATCTGCTAGGTTGTCACTTGAGCGAATTTGATGGACATGAATTTTGCCTTTCCCGTGAAGATCGTGAGTGAAGAAAAATTTGGGCAAAATATGCTTAGTTCTACCACCTTTAGTGAAATCCTCCTTCAATTGTGTTAAGCATGTTGCATTATGTTCATAAAGGGTTGTTGGACTTCTTGCTAGGTAGGCAAACCACACGCTCCAATAATATATTGGGTCATAGATCTTAACAAAACACATTCACGACTAGCTTCATGAACTGCTTATTTCAACATGCTTAGATGATGTAGCAACTAAAGTATGTTTTACGAAACTCCATGAAATAGTTGTACCACCACAGGTGAATATATATCATGTCTTGGATCGAGCTTTGTGTGGATTTAATATATATCATGCATTGCATAACTAGTTAGATCTGATTTGGATGAAGATGAATAATGTAACCCTAAATCGATTGTCCCTTGAAAATATCAAAAAATGTGCTTTATTCCATTCTAATATATCGGGCCTCGTATTATTAGGAAGGTACATAAGTGACCCGACTGCCATAAGGTATGATACTTGTGGACCAAGTAGTTCTTCATCATTTTTATGGGGTCAACATTGATTCTCTTCACATCATGAGATCTCACAATCATGGGTGTACTTCATGGATGTGTTTTATCCAACCGCTTAAGTACTTTGAGGTATAATTAGACTGATGAATAAATAATATTTCATCATTTAAGTGCTCAATTTGACCTAAATAAAACGTTATTTATCCAAGATCTTTCCTTTCAAATTATTTCTTCAAAGAATTTATAATCCTCAATAACTCTTCATGAGTTCTGATAATATTTAAATCATCAATATAAATGGCAATGATAACATTATTGAATCCACATTTTTTGAAATATAGGATCGTTCGTACAACCTTCTTTCAATAAAATAGTACTCAGGTGATTGTCCCACATTGTCCCAGGTTGCTTTAATCCATATAAAGATTTATTTAGTTTAACTGACTAAATCTTTACGATTTAAAGTTTCTGCATCTGGCAACTTACATCCTTCAGGATTTTTTCATATAAATGTCATTTTTTCAAGGACCCGTGTTATTAACTTTCATATAAATGTCATGTACCGCCAAACAAATCATAAACGACAGAGTAATTACATCCATTACTGGAGAATATGTCTCTTCATAATCGCAAATAATTGCTCAAAACACACTAACCCCATTTCCACCACTATTCTATATCATAATCCGTCATTCAAGCATTGCCATCAAAGTTTGAGGAGAAAGGTGATCAATCAGAGAACATAATCATCCGTAGTTGAGCAAAGGAGAATCAAACGAGAGACACGCCGACATGTCACCGAGATCAAGAGTTTAATCTTTTATTTTTCTTCCTTGTGATATTATTGATGAATTATTATTGTGAAACGATGTGCATTATGTATTGCTTGTAATGTAATCAGTACTATGAAATAGTAAACAACTACATAGATTCGCAAGTATACGAGTCAAGTAATAATAAAATGGTAAGTGAAGCTTACAGACCAAGTATCGAATCCTAAGAGAGTATGTATCTTGTATTATCAATCAAAATTGGTGAGAACTTAGTGAAACAATCTTTCGAATATTTAAAAATATAAATAATTAATCAAACTACGACTTAAGCTAAGAAAATAAAGACAAAGACATAATGAGCGGCTCACCACTAGTTGCCTCTTCGCTTTCCAAGAGATAAGAGAATCACCCAAGTAACAGCAAAGCATGTGATGTTATGCCTTGAATCCACACAAGTAGCCCAATCACTGTCACAAGAACATTTCAAGTAAGAGTCAAATTTTGAGGGATAAAAAAGTCCCTTACCTGGGCTACCCTTGATGTTACGGAGCACCTTATGGGCTGCTTTTAAGTGACTAATGGAAGGGTTAGTCATACATTGAGACAGAAAATGCACACAATAACTCAAATCAGGGCGTGTGATGGTTAAATATAAAAACCGACCAACCAGAAGCTTATAAACAGAAGCATCAGGCAAAGGATCAGAACAGTCATGAAGTTGTAATTTAGCATTAGAAATCATTTGGAACTAGGTTTAGATGCAAGATAACGAGAATCAGATATAATATCTAATGCATACTTTCTTTGACAAAGAGAAATGCCCTATTTACTTCTAGAAATTTCAATACCTAATATATATTTAAGATTACCCAAATCCTTAATAGTTAACTAAGAATGCAAATGAGTTTTTAAATGCAAAAAGTTCACTTAAATCATCTGCAAGTATAATATCACCAGCATACACACAAAGCAGTAAATGAATTGACATAATATTTAGTAAATAGAGACCTATCGAAGACAGATTATTTATAACCAAGATTGAGTAAGGAGGATGTGAGTTTGTTGTACCATTCATTATCTATAGGCTTGATTGAGCCCATAGATACTCTTTTTCAACAAACAAGCGTGAGATTTACTATTAGAGCAATAACCAAGGGGTGGGTCATGAATATTTCTTCATCTAGATCCCCATGTAAGAATGCATTATTAACATCTAATTGATGTAAGTACCAGTTTTGAGAAGCAGATAAGGCTAAAAGAACCCTAACAATGGTTAATTTGGCAATAGGGGAGAAAGTGTCAAAGCAATTCAGGCCTTCCCCGTAGGTATACCCTTTAGCTACTAACCTAGCCTTATACCTCGCAATAGAGCCATCACACTTAAGTTTGTTTTTTATAAACATGTCTACACCCTATACAGTTCTTGCCCGGAGGTAAATCAGTGAGAACCAAAGTGTTGGTTTCCTCTAAGGCCTTAAGTTAAGTTTTCATTGCAGCTCGCCATTCTTAGGTTAAACACGCTTGTTTGTAAGTTTTAGGCTCAATAATATGACTAACAGCGGTAGTAAATGCCTTATAGGACTAACTAAGATGATCAGTAGACAAAGAAGACTTTATAGGATATTTAATATGCATGTTTGAGGTACTGACATTGTTCTTGTGCAGAGAGGCAGGTAAATCATAGTCGTATGCATGAAGATAGGTTGGAGGAGCAGTTGATCTACTAGATCTTCTAACATTTTGAGCAGGTAAAGAAGAAATGGAAATCAAAGGAGGAGAAGAAGTATTACTAGGCCCCTTAACAGTTAACGGTGATGAAGGCATCTATGAGAGGAGCAGAAGCAACATCAGCTACAACATCCCCAGGGTCCCCAGCAGCAACATGAACAGTGTAGGAAAATTGATCATCTCCTAGAGGTGATGGAAGAATGTCCTGCAGAGAAACAAAAGGACTGGTGCAAGCACCAGATATGTCTTGCCCTGGGGGATTAGGAGGAGGGCTAGGGGAACAAAAAGGAAAAACAGTTTCATAGAATATAACTTGTCTAGAAGTAAAAAACTTCGTAGATGCTAAATTAAGTAATAAGTAGCATTTAGTAGCAAAACGATATCCAATGAAAGCACATTTGATGGCTCTGGCATCAAATTTATGTCCGTGAGCAGTTAATGTAGAAGCAAAACATAAATAACCAAAACACTTGAGGGAACAATAGTCAGGAGGTTTATTATAGAGTAATTCATAAGGAGGCTTGTGATTTGAAACTTTGGAAAGCAATCTAGTAATGAGGAAAGCAACAGTAGATATAAAATTGCTCAAAAAAATCAAAGGCAAGTTAGACTAAATCTCAAAGCCTTAACTATTTGTAATAAATGCTGATGTTTTCTTTCAACCAGCCCATTTTGTTGAGGGGTCTCAACACAACTCTCTTGATGAATAATGCCAGTGGTTTCAAAAAAAGATTTCATGAATTATTATGTTCCATTGTCAAACCTTAAAACCTTAATTTTACAAGAAAACTGAGTTTCAACAATTTTAGAAAAAGATTTGATCTTTTGTACAAATTCAGATTTATGAGTAAGAGGAAAAACTCAAGTACACCTAGTAAAGTCATCAACTATGGTGAGAGAAAACATAAAACCATCATGGTACAAAATAGAGAAAGCCCCCCAAACATCACAGTGTATTATTTCAAAAGGATGAAAAGTGGCAGACTAACGTTGAGAGAAAGTGAACCTCTTTTGCATAGAAAAATGACAAGTATCAAACACTTTAGAACAACTAAATAGTAGAAATATAAGTAATTTTTGCAAGTTTATCAGGAGAGGGGTGACCCAGTCTGATATGCCACAAATTAGTATCAGTACAAGAAGCAGTAGTAGAATTATAAGCAGAATGTTGTAAAACTTTGGGGATTTTTAGCATAGACTTTAAAATCAACAATGTATAGTCCATGTAGCAGTTTATCAGAACAAATCATCTTCCTCCTGAAGATGTCTTGCATAAAGCACATAAAGGGGAAAAAATGGACTAAAATCTCAGAGTGACCAGTGAGTTTGGAGACAGAGACTAAATTGAACCTAAAGTTATGAACATAGATGATATTTTTAAGAGTCAAAAGAGGAGAAATGTAAATATCACCAATCATAGTACCAACAATACTACTATAATTAGGTAGTTGAATATCAACATTACTATATTTTGGATGAGATGTAAAAATAAGGGACTACAAACCATATGGTCAGAATCTCCAGTATATAGCACCCAACTATCATTAATAGTAGGAAAACAATGTTTAAAAACGTTTGAGGAAAGTGCAAAGTGAGTGGATGTACCAGTTATAGTGGTAACAACAGTGTGAGAAGTTGCTGAGCTTTGGGAAAAGCCAGAAATTGCTCAAATAAAGAGTGAAGTGGAGACTCAGAGGTAGGAGTAGTAGGAGGTGTGGTGGTGTGATCATCAGATGCAGTGGCTGAGTTAGCACCAGGAAGTTGAGGCAAAGATATCCTACCTCTAGGTCCATCCCAACCAGGGGGATAACCAATCACTTGAAAACACTTGTCACTGGTGTAACCAGAGTACCCACAAAAGGAACTTTTGACCTTCTTTTTATCTTTAGAAAATGGGGGTTTTCCATTCTTGCTAGAATTATTAGAAGTAGAAGACAAAGTAGAGTTGTTAGAGTTAAAAACTGGCTTAGAAGAGCGATCTTGAGATGAAAAACTTCTAGTAAACATAGCAAGCGGGTTAGTGGCAATGTTAGACTATAAAGCCCTTTGGTTTTCCTCCTGAAGGAGTAGGAAATTAACTTTGGATAGGGAGGGGAGGAATGACACAAGTAAAATTTGACTGTGGATGGTGGCAAAGGATTCATATAAGCCAATTCAGACACCAAAAGCACAATCATGTTGTTTAAGAGTAACAAGATGCAGGTTGAGATTCCACGTACACAGACCACAAGAACATATATTAATCGGTCTTTGGCAGACATATTCATCCCACATAGAGCGAAACAAGTTATAGTAAGGAGTGATAGAAAGGTTACCCCAAGAAATAGTGTAAAACGAAGTCTGTAGTTGAAAAACACGGCTACCATCAATGCGCTCATACCTAGAGCGGAGCTCGTTCAAAAGATCAAGGGTAGTGGTTTCAAACAATAGACTCTAACGAAGATCCTTGACAACAGAGTTCATAATCCAGGTAAAGACCAGATTATCAGCCCGTGTCCAGCAGATCTGAAGGACCTCGTCAATAGCAGGAATGGGGAGGGATCCATCATGAAGCGACCTTGTTTTTGATGCTGAGAGAAAAACGGATGGCACAGCTTCAAGAGGGATAATTATCGCAGGAAAGTTGATCTCCGACAGTAGAGCTGCCATGAACATCGTGTGCACCCAAATAGTAGACAGAAGTAGGGACTTCACAAGGGTTTCGCAGTGGAACATGCGACTTAGGTCTCTCTGGTTGAGGGATGGTGCCCGTCGGTGAAGAACCAGCGGTGGCGGAGGAATTATGTGGAGATGAAGACATGTTGAAGGCAAAGTAAAGTATATATGGCGGAAAAAATGGGCAGAAATAGGGAAAAATGTGAAATTAGGGTTTCATGAAGAAGGAAGAGGCAAAATCATAGCTTTCGAAGAGATTGTGCAGCGAAAATTAAGGATTGAAGATTCCTAACCGAATGATACCATGAAATCTTAAACAAACTCTTCCATTAAAACAAAAAACCAATTTACAGAGAGAGGTTTGTGGACAAGACGGCCAGGGTTTCTTCTCTCATTGGTGTACAAAAGTGAAAAATAATTAAGAAATTACAAAGGAACCGTCACCTATTTATACTATGGTGACAAAATGAAAAAGGAAATAAAATAGGGACTAAAATGCAAAAGAAAGTCTAACTATTACAAACGCATTTCCAAACACACGCGTATAAGCTTATGCTAATAGTTTATAAACCTGATTTAAATATATATTTTCCTTGTAGTCGTAATAATTGGTTTTTTATTATTATGTTATTGGTTACTACTTCTTGAAATACTTCTCTATTCAATAAGAGTTGGTTTTGTTCAACAAATCAATGGAAAAAACCAGTGAATGTTCAAAGCGCGCTTTATTTTGTGATCAACTGCCCTTAACCCATCTATCATTTGTCTCATTATCTCTTACTATAGGTATTTCAGATCTCTTCTTCTATATCACATGAAAAGAATGAAATATAAAGATATAGCATAAGTTGTGTATGTTATAGTGTTCAATTGAGTACTTTCTAGTTTTAGGTGTCAACAAGAAGCAAATATTTTAGATTTATTTCAACAAAGCCACATTTTTAACTAATAGTATAATCATGTAACTCATGCTAATTCAAATATATTAGTTCTATATTACTTTAAGTGTTTAACAGTTATAAGTTGAAAATTTGTAATAGTAAAAGAAAGCAATAAAGAACACAAAGGCTTTTAACGTGGATCGCTCTAACACGGCCTAATCCACGGGTCTTTCACCCAAGTTTAACTCAAAACTCTTATACTGCGTTAGATTTACAATCATAGGATTTATGTTCTAAGTAAACTAGAATCACTTTATTTAATGTGGCAACACCAAAGCATCTACTCTTATCAGTATACTCTTTTCGATTGTGGAAACTTCAAGATAGCTCTAAGTTCATTTGACTTAGAAGTTTTCGTATAATAAAAATAACTTTGACTCAAATAAATGACTAATGAATATAATTTATTATCACTTAAAGCTTAGTCTTCACAGTTCTTGAGTCTTCTGCTTTTATAGGCATGTAGAATCCTTATGTCCTTGTTGTAACACTGGCAAATCGCTTGATTGTTGCAGCTGATTGATAGGTGCCAAAAATAGCCTTATGATGAATCTTCAATCAAATCTATATATCTTTTCTCTTTAAGTATAACAAGATAGATACAATCACCTATTATTATAAAAAGATTCAAAAGCCAATCAAATAAAAATAAGAAAATTATGTCAAATAACTTCCATTTTGAAAATCATTGACTAATGATTTATGATTTCAAAACAAGATCAACTAAATAATATAGGACCCAAGAAAATCGGCCCTAACAATCTCTCGCTTTGATTTGTTTTATCAAAATAATACACTCAATCTACAAAAATAAAGTTAGACAATAAAACATCATAATATAAAATCAAGTGTCTAAACAAAGCAAAGTGCAGAATGATATTAAAGTTGCAACATTGGTGCAAATATCCTTAAATTAAAATAAATTATGCTAAAAAACCGTAAATAATTCAAAAGTAATTCAGAAGTTTAGCAACTTAAGGGAGCTCCGTCTACGTACCAAGTCTCCCCCTTACTGCAGCATCAGCTCCCCCTTTTTTATATAATGTAATCATTGGTCCAGAAAGTGGCGAATAATCCAATTAACTTTGGAGCCCATCATAACCACATTGCAGAGAAGTTCATCAAGCAGGTAACTCATGCCTTAATAAATGTTTGAAAGGCGAGTCAATTATTGTAACCCTTCCATATTGGTAGCAGCCGACGTGGTTAAGCCCTTGCCTTTCTTCTTGTGAGTTGTGTTTACCTTTTCTTCAAATTTTGGTCATTTTATTGAACCTTTTTGTAATGAGGGCCATGGCCTGAATTAGACCCACATTTTGAGTATTTTGTTAAATTCTTGCCTGAAATGCAACTCTTTTGGCAAAAGTGTCATCTTTTTGCTTCAATTTCATTTCCCCACGCAGTGAGTGATCCAAGTAATTTTCCAAGAGGGGGAGTTTCAATTTCCTTGACTTCTTCGATAGTTGCAACTTTCATTGCAAATCTTCTAGTGAGGAACCTAAGAATTTTAAGGCGAATCTAGAGTCAAGAAAGTATGCGCCAAGTATAGTGGCATCAGTTGCAATTGCATGAGCTTTGAATGAAATTGAGCAATTATTTTTGTTACTTCCATCATCATATGCTCTAATAGATGTGTCAGAAGTTAAATATTAATGACTTTTGCCTTTCCAAATTCACGCTACATGAAACAAAATTAATACCATGAATAAATGTTTGATTAAAGTTATTTTATTGTGGGCTAATTATATTTTCTGCCCTATAATTTTTTCTAAATTTCTAAATTCCCTTTTTGTTCAGGCCGACTAAAAATGCTCCGTAACTTTCGTTTTTTCTACTAAAAAATGTCCAATTTATCTTATTCGGGCAAAATTATTGACGTGGCTATCCAATGAAGAAAACGCCGATCCTAGTCAACAAATTGCTCCGCCACGTCAAGTTTTTGGCCCAAAAAATGTTTTTCACCAAATCCTCATAATTTTAATATTGTACTTGCAACCCATAATACAAATTGCACTTCCAACCCCAAAATATATATAAATTAAAAGGGGAAGAAAAATAATCACTATTCATAAACACTTTTAGGAGTAATCACCAACAAAAAAAACAATTAGGAGAATCTTGAACGTGCATATGCGTTTCTTAAATACTATTTCCACGATAGATTCCATTATGCTTCAATAAATCAATTTCAACAACATGAATTATAATCAAATCAATCCGCTAATTCAAGTCTTTCTTTATAATTTTCTTCATAAAAAATGGCAATTAAAAAGGAGAATCATGAACTAATATAACAAATTGTTACAGTTCATACAAACCCCAAGATTTAAACAAACAAATGGAACCCCTATGTAATTCAACAAGAAAAATGGGTTGCATACAAACGCTTGTTTCATCAGTCGAACAAAAATGGGCTTTCATACAAACCCTTGATTCATCAGTTGAACAAAAATGAGCTTTCATACAAACATCTAATTCGTAATATTACTGAGAGCAGGGCGCTTCTTCGCAGACGCAGTGTGGCGCCACCTTCCTCACATTTTCCTAAGATGATCGTTTTGCGAGAGATGACGTCGTTGACCTCCTCGCACTGGTAGAACTCGCCATTCAGTTGATGTTTGGCTTCCAGTAGGTTTGGTTTGGCCAGAATTCCCTCGAGCTTGTCCTCATCCCAGTAATGATCGTCGAAAGTGGGTGTGGATTTGGGATGGGAGATAGGATCATGGGTTTTGTAATTGGACGACAGAATTGGGCGGTGGAGAGGAGATTGGCGGCGGAGTGGCGCGGGGATTTCAATATCATCGTTTTTTATACAAGAAATGGTGGTGGTGGTGGTGGCGATGAGATGGATGTGAAGTGTGGGAGAAGAAGATGAATTATGGTTTTTCTTTTTTTTTGGGTATTTTTTTGGTTTTTGTTCTTTAAACTCATAGTTAAAAGTATTTATTTTAGTTTTGAGACAAATATATATTCAAAGTAATTTTTTAGATTTGAAGGTGATTAATATTAAGTTTTATCTTAAAACTGAAAGATATAAGTAATTAGGAATAAATTGGTGAAATAATGATTCTTTTTCCTTTATATATATATATTAATGAATTAAACATCTCTTTTTTAGATATAAATAAAAACCTTAAAGAAATAATTTTTTTCTTCCCTCATAATATATATTAAGGGGTTCAACATATTACAAGGGTAGTTTTTGAGTTTGGGGTTGGTCAAGTTGTGTAATAAGAGTGTTGTGTTAAAAATATTTTTTGGGCTGAAACAATTGACGTAGCGGGCGATTTGTTGACTAGGGCCGACATTTTCTTGACTGGACAACCATGTCAGCAATTTATATAAGTAAAAAAGTGATTGGAGTGCCTTATTTCTTATATTTTTGCACAATGCTTATAGCAATTTTACTTGTTTTAGTATTTTTTCATTGTTTTTGTAGTTTGAGTCGAGTGGGAGCAAAATAATGCTTATTTAGTGGATTTCAGCACTTTTTGGTAACATGAGGCAGTAGAGCCATGGCACTACCAGTCACGCTACTAAGGGAACCAGAAAACAGAATGCACAGTGAGCGAGAGTAGGATTGCAGGAGAAAGCTTAAGAAAATAGAAGCAGACGCGATCCATAGGGCGATTTGAGGTGCGATGCGAGAAGAAGGTGGATTGACGTCCAAAAACCCTAAAAAACCCCAAACGGAGCCCAGAGCAAGAAAAACTTTAAATATGAGAAGACCTTCAACAGTTAGGGTACAATTTACAAAATCTTACAAACACTTACAAGAGCATTCCAGGGGTAGGGAAGACCAGAAATTCTACAGTTCGTAGCACTACCATCATAGTTGAAGGAAAAAAGTGAACAAGTGGAGTCAACAATCAGAGTAGAGGAAAGTAGCAAGGAGATCAAGAGTTTAATCTTTTCTTTTCCTTACTGAATTAATTTATGATGAGTTGTTGTGATTTATGTCTTAGGCAGTTAGCTTTAGTTCTTTGATAATCCTTTCAACTGCAATCTCTAGTTAATTAATAGTTAATCTCATTCCAGCATTATAGTTTAGATATTTCGTTGATAAGTAGTAATTTATATTTCTCTGTCTTTATTCATTCAGCGATAAAAGCGAAAATAATCAAACTAGTGTTCAACAATACAATTCCTAAATTACGAATAACTACTCTCAAGGGATTCGATACTTGGTCAGTTCTTACTAACCACTTTATTATTACTTGAGTCGTATACTTGCAATTTTGTGTGTATTAGTCTAATTGAGAATATAAAAGCAACTTATGCAAGCATCAATGTCCTCTTCTATTGCGCATATGCCTCTTTCATACTATATCTACGACCCATTAGGTTAAAGGTCGTCTCAGCTTCGTCCAAACCAAATTTGGAGTTGCACGACCAGATGTATCGTGCTGCTACCTGCATGGCCCGTGCTACTTTTTTTCCTCCACTGCGCCACTCATTGTAATTCCTCGGTGGTGAAAATGAGATGCTTTGTTGCTCGCTCTACCTTATGCCTGATTTCTGCTTGTCGTGCTACTTTTATCTTATGTCGCGTTGCTCACCGTCCGACGGGCGTGACTCGCGCTGCATTCAGTCATATTGTGTAACTCCTACTGCATCTCTATTACAGTGTGCTCTATTCTGTTATTCACAAATCCTTGCAATATTGCTAAATTTTGCATTATCTTGACTCAACCGACTTTAAACCTAAAAATACATGAAACGTATCTGAAATGAACAAACTACATAAGGATCGAGCACTATATCATCAATAATCATAGGTAAATTATAGATGTTCTATACACGTATCAAATATCCCCACACTTATCTTGTTGCTCGTATTCCAGTGACGCAAAACTAACTACTCCTAGTATACAAATTTCTCTTACTCCGGTATGTACAAAGTCTCAATAATCTCAGAATGCAACCTATGATTGAAATATGAAAATGAAAAATAGTCCAATAATTTAAGAATAGCACATCAAACTTAACTTCATCATGCTCATACATTATCTTATTCCAAATAAATGTAATTATTTGACACTAAAACAGAATAAACATAGTTACATAGTTTCACATGCATTCATTTCACTTTTGGTCTTCATTCTTCTACTACTTTCAATTTGTGTAAATTCCTTATATTGAGGATCTTTAGGACTTTCTTGGCTTGTAAACTCTGGCTCTGGCATAGGCTTGTTTTGGGAAATTAAAAGGTATAGTGGGTTCTAAAGATGTTTACTATAAATCCAATTCCACATGTTCTTCTTCCTCCTTTATTGTTTTCTCAACCTTATAAGTTTTCTTTTTTGGCTACTATTGATCTTTTTTTGCGGGTTAATTTTCGCAAGGTTTAATTCCACCATACACTTCATAAGTTTTACAGAGGCTCCCTCACATTTTACATTTTCATGTGAGACTTATTAGTGCACTTTCACTTAAATCATTCCTCACTTAAATAATATGGAATTTTTCTTTATATTTTTTTTCTGCACATTGCTTTTGTGTTTTCACTTTAATCCTTACACTACAAGAAAAAGGGGTCATTCGCGACCGCCCGGGCGGTCGCGAATGACCCTTTTCCGGTCGCGGATGACCGGTCGCGGAAGACCTCGGTCGTGGAGGTCATCCGTGACCGCTGAGCGGTCACGACAGTCATCCGCGACCGCCCAGCTGTCACGGCAGTCATCTGCGACCGCCCATCGGTCACGACAGTCATCCACGACCGCCGAGCGATCACGGATGACCCCGGGGTCAGCCGTGACCGCTCGGCGGTCGCGGCATTTATTCGTGACCGCTCAGCGGTCACGGATAAGATTTAAACCATCCGTGACCGCCGGGCGGTCATGGATAATATTCAAGCCATCCGTGACCGTCCGGCGGTCATGGATGATATTCAACGAAATAAAAAATATATTTCGGCAAAATACCGGAATATATATTTGTTTTTTGCGAATAGAATGTATGGTTGGACGATTTTTTTAAATAAAACATCATTTAAGAGAATGATTTGTGTTATAAGTAAAGAAAAGAAGAAAATAAGAGAGTTGGTGTTTTGTTTTTTGGAGATATAAGGAAAGAGGAGAAGAAAAATTCTTGGTGTTTTGTTTTTTGGAGATATAAGGAAAGAGGAGAAGAAGAATTGTTGGTGTTTATGTTTTGGATTGGGAAATGAGGAAAGGAGGAATAAGTCTCTTTCAAAACTTTTGATTTTCGTTTGTTTAATTAAGGTGCGATGTTTGTTAAATTGATAAAATAGTTACTACTAAGTAAATTAAAAAGAGATTTTATCACAAAATGACACATTACATCTAAAACAACATGGTGTATGCGATGATTAGTTGTAGAACATAAAATAGGTTATTCGTTCATAACTCGCCTAATCACATCTAATTCGCTATTTTAATATATTAATTACTAATGTTGTACTAATTTATTACTTCAATTCACATGTAGTAATGAGACTTATTGTTAAAAATAATAAACACGTCAAGATGAATCCATAAAATCAAATTTTTTTATGAATATTATTCGTGACCGCCGGGCGGTCACGCCCCTCTTTCGGCGGTCACGAAGCATGTCGCGACCGCTGGGCAGTCACGAAAGAGTTCGCGACCGCTGGGCGGTCACGAACCTGTTTCGTGACTGCTGTTCGTGACCGCTCAACGGTCACGAAGGATTCCGCGACCGCCCAGCGGTCGCGGATGCCTCCCAGCCATCCGCGACTGCCCAGCGGTAGCGGAGTCTTCGGCGACCGCTGGGCGGTCGCGGATGATGGCGACCGCCCGGCGGTCACGAGGTGGCGGTCACGGATGACCCCATTTTCTTGTAGTGTTATTCCTCATTTCTTTTCTCTAAATGGATTTACTCAATTTAACTCTAGAAAAGGATAGAGCTTTTACTCATTTTTCAGCTTAAGGTTAGTCAATGTGGCTAATTCACAAAAGGCTCATTAGAAAGTCTTCAACATGGCATTATCTAACAAGTACAAGTTTGTACAAGTTTGGGCTTGACAAGGCTCAAACGTATAATAGAAACAATGGTCTAATTCATTTCCTCAACATAAGAAGAATCTCCAATCATACCCCCATAATAGTCAAACAGTTTCGTCAAGTTTCACAAATAACATACAATTCCATGATTCTATGCTTACTATCACAACTTGGATCACATCGTCACAGATATAACTATTTAGAGCACAAATGAGATAAGCATATACTTTGATAAAATTAAGCAGGTTGTGCTCTAGTCATCACGATGTCTTCTCATATTCACATATTTTGTATATATCATTATAAATTTAAACTCATTGTTGCCTTCGTAATTGAAATCTTGCAGCTTGACACAAAGATATCACATAATTAATATAAGTAGTTCAAACTTACTCAAAAGAAAACATGAAAATCAAAAATAAAGACTCAAAATTGACCCTAATATTGCTTAACTAAAATAAAACATAAAATTTGAATAAATAGACGCAAGATACTAAAATGTACATTAACTACGACTTTGAACTTCTCCCTATACTTAAATTCTACAATATCCTCATTATAAGGGTAGTACGACTCTATAAAATAAATTCAAAATAAAAGAAAGAAATGTCGGGTCTGCACCGCTTGAGCTCCCTAGGTAGAGTCCACGCATGTTCTGCACCAATAGCTTCATCGTCATGATGTAGGTCGCCATTCGCCTCTGCTCCTCGCGTATCGCATATACCTCCTCAATGAGCTCATCATATTCTGGTCTTGGAGCATCATCATGCGGTGTTCTCGGCAGGAAAGATGGACGTCTCCTACGTCGTCGAGGACTCTCCACATGTGCCTTTGGTGGTGCAACTCTTTGATTTACCGCTGGTGTTGCTACTCCTCCCTCGGTGCCTAGGCATTGGTAAATCACCAAGTTGATCGGACTCATACCACGAATCCTTAAATCATCCTCCAAACTCGAAATACCAGCTAACTCACACTCGTGCCCCCAAAATAAAGACCAGCGATGTTATGTTCACCAATACAGTAGTCCATGCTACTCTCGAGAACATTCTCTGGGCTATAAGTTTACCGTCGCACCAACCCATAGAGGAGTCTCGTCTTGCTCTGCGTAATCCAATCAAAGTTTGAGACACGCCAAATGCAGCTGCTCGTTAACGCGTACCAAGCCTTGTGATCATGTGTAAGATCATTGTAGTTTGTCTAATTTTTGTTCTTGTTGTGCCGGAGCAGGTACTCATCCTGTGTAAGATCCAGTTTTGCAGGAAATTAGATGCTGGTCACAAGAGCTGTGCTCTCGAGCCATACAAAATCCGACACGTGGAAAACATTACTTTTGGTGAATTTCTTTTTTTCTTCTGATTTGCTTTATGACCAACCACTCACAAACTGACACCTGTAAACTTCATACCTGATAACCCAACTACGGTTAACACTAATTTAGTCAGAAAAATAAAAGAAAATTTAATTAATTAGGGTTTAACTTTTTTTTACACTAAGAGCCGCATGTTTAATTATTTTCTATTTTCTCAAAATCTCCCTCCCATTATTCAAAAACTACCTTAGATTGCCGCCTGCCACCACTCCCCGCCGACCGCCGACCGCCGCCCTCCTGTGCTGCCGCCGCCGCCGATGTGGTGATGGTACATTTTTTAACTTTTCTTCTTATATAAATGGGATGTACATTATAATAGTGTGGGCCAACTTTCAATTGCTAAACTACAACACATAATCAACACTTTATATGTAGAGTATGTTTATTATAGGTGATACAGATAGTGTTTAATAAATTAAAGTAGAAAAGAAATGATGAATTATTAACTTTATATCTTACTTTTTCCTTCTTCATATATGTTTCAACGTTATGTTCATATATGTTTCAGAGAGTATATAATAAATTAAAGTAAAAAAGAATAGATGAATTCTTAATTTTCTATCTTACTTTTTCTTTCTTTATATATGTTTCATATTCTGTTCTTGTTAAGAAAATCATTAAACTGACCCACTCAATAATTTATTGTAGTTGTTGGTGTATAATGGAAAATCATCCAACATCATCATCTTTCACCCATAACCTTGATGAGGTTCCAGGTATAGTATAATATTACTTGATTTACAAAAATTAATATAAGTAACTTCATATATTCATAATTTTATGGTTTTTGTAGATTTAAATTGCGAAGAAGAAGTAGCATTTGATGGATCTTCTATGGCTGATGAAGAAGCACAAGCAGTAAAAGAGGTAACTTCTAATAATTGGTCAATTGAAGAACTAGAAAGTCGATTAGAACCAGGCCAATTTGTTAAGAATGAGAATGTGTCCTATGCATTATATTGCGAATATTCTTTAGCTAAAGGCTTTAGCATAAGACGGGGCAAAAATGTGAAGTTTGTAGACGGTAGTGGTGAGATACAAGCAAAGTTTTTTGTGTGCTCTTGTGAAGGTAAGAAAGATGAAAAACGATCAAAAAATAGGGTACCTATTTATCAGAAACCATCATCAAGGTGTGATTGTAAGGCGCAACTAAAAATTACAAGAATGAAAGGTGGTCCATGGCAGGTGGCGAAATTTGATAAAGAGCATACACACGACATGTATGATGTGGATCAAACATACTTGTTAAGATCTGGTCGAGATATTACAGATGAGCAACAAATAGTTCTAATTGCAATGATTAAATCTGGAATATCAGTTGCCGATTCGATTCGCTTGTTAGAAAATATGGCACAAGGGCGAGACAAAGTGGGGTTCATACCAAGAGATGCATATGATTTCATTCGAAAAACAAAAATTGATATGAAAGACTCTCTTGGCCTAGTTGAATATTTCAAGAATAAGTCTAACAAAGAGGTTGAGTTTTATTGGAACATGGAAGTTGATGATGATAGTAGGCTCAATTCCATGAGTTTTATTCCAATGTATGTTGTTAGAATACATAAGTTTTTTGGTTTTTATGTTCATGACATGCATATTATAATTTTTACTTATTATTTTGTAGGGAACTTCTGATCATTATTCTCCAAATGGTACATGACACAATTGGTTTGGATAAGAGGAGATCATGAGACTTTGGTTTACTGAAGTCTACTTTTGGACTAGCACATTTTGTTACTCTTCCTTGGTTGACTATGTAAACCATTTAGCTAGCTTAATTTTTGACTAGCATGTTTTGGTTATTGTTGCTTGTTCAACAAATGATATTATAACTCACTATTTAGTAAGTCTGGATGTGAAAACATTTAACTAGTTCTAGTTATTTTTTCACTTTTCTTGTTTTGCCTTTATTATCAGCAATTAATATTTTGTAGAATAAGAAAAGGAAGAAAAAAGAAAAGTTGATAACTTTTTGGCTCATTGTTCTGTTGAGAACAGAGAGCAAAATTGCACCTTTATTTAGTTGAAATTTGTTGGTCTCAACAGAACAGTAGGTGATGACATTTGTTGGTCATTTAAACAATGTTATTTTGTTTCTTTCTATTGAAAAATTCAACATGTAATCAACAGAAGTAAAAAAAATCAACATGTAATATCCATAAATCAATTACAAATTGAAAGCTCATGAGTTGTAACATTTTGGTACAAAAGAAAAATGTCTCTGAACTGAAGCATCTATATTACCAACCATAATACTACAAAAGAAAAAGAGATTCTTGCAAGTACACATGGAAAGAACAATAAAATTAGATGACAGGAAATGAGTGTATTTCTACAAAAGAACAGTTCTGATGCACATGTTGTATCTAAATAGTATACACAGATGCTTCCTCAGTACGCCTTCAAAACCACTAATTGTAAACACTAAGCAACATAAATTTGTGTTCAAATGCTGAGATATGCAAAAACAGAAATGTGCAATATACAGATCATTAGAGAATAAGTTATAGGACAATACAAACTATCTAAAATTATTAAGTAAGAAATATAACAATTCAATAATTACCAAAATTATGGATAGTAAATTAAACTAAACTGAATTTACAAATGGGGGTAAACTCTTCATTCTAAAAGACACTTGCAGTCAAGTTCCTCAGGTGGATGTGAGGTTCGCTGCCAAAGACCCAGTCCATCACTCCATCTTTGATAATTGATGGAAGAAAAATCCACAAAATAATACTGTACCTGTACCAACAGAACTACAGAATAAAACCCATCACTGCAAAACTCATTTAGAAGCGTAATATTTCCATCGATGGTGGTTGAGGCGTTCGTTTAGAAATCTGCTTTGTTGCTCTGCTTTAGACGTACAGAAAACCTAGATCCGCCGTCCACCGTGGAGGAAGAAAGAAATGAGCGCTGCTGCTACAGTGCTACGTCCACAGTGCGCCGTTGAAGAAAGAGAACGGATGGATAACCGCTTCACGGCCGTCCGCCATGGATTTTGGAGGAAGATGAGAAATGAGAAAGACGATATGTGTGTGTGTGTGAGAGAGAGTGGAAAGAGATGAAATGAGCGGCAGATTAGTAGGGTTGGACTTTGGAGAGTTAACCCAATTTGAAATTCAAAAAATTCAAAATCTGATTCTGACCATGGTTGTGGTTTCAGACCCAAATGTTTTACGTGTCAGTATGTGATTGGTTAGTAGTAAAATGTTTTCAAAGAAAAAAAGAAATTCACCAAAAGTAATGTTTTCCACGTGTCGGATTTTGTATGGCTCGAGAGCACAGCTCTTATGACCAGCATCTAATTTCCCCAGTTTTGCCTCACGAAAAAATTACAAAGAGAAGATGAGGATCATTTGGTGCACGTTTACAATTCGACATACATTTTGCAATTCTTCTTCTATCAGCAATTTTATATGTGGTATCCCGTTGTGTAGTTCCCAGACAGTTCACTCACAAAATGGAAGTGAAGCCCATCATCACATTTGTGCATCCACTTAGCAGTGCAAAAGGAGGTAGCATAGATAGACACAAGAAGCTTGATGGGGTCCACTATATATCCACCTGCAAGGCCCTCAACTTCTCCCTCTCCTCTCCATCTTTCCTACGCCTCCTCGAATCCCACCACTCCCTCTCTCTCCTCGCCACCTTTCATCCGATACCACCCTCCACGCCTTCCACCACCAATCTAATCAATGGCTCAGATTCTCCCTCTCCTTCCTCCCCTACACCGCATTCCACCCGATCGCCTCCTCCTCCTCCTCTACCTCTGGGCCACCACTGAAATTCCCCAAAATACCCCTGTTGACCAGTTAAATTCACGTAAAGCCCTTGTGGTCTGTAACCCCTTGACTGGGAAGTTCAAAACCTTGCCTCAGCTGGAACGGGCCTGTTCCCGTCACAGCTCGGTGTTAGTCGGGTCGGGTAATCGTCGTTAGCAAGCTTGGGGTTTTGTGTAATTTTGGGGATGATGATTGGTTGAAATTTGATTCGAATATACTAAGGAAACCTAGGAGCCCGATTTTGGTTTCTGATTTTGTGCTGGCGTTGTTCGACGTGGGGTCGCCGTGGAGGACGCAATGGGCGATGTTTATGGCGAGGACCGGGGAATTGGAGAAAACGGGGTTGAGGTGGGAAACAGTGGAGAGGGATATATATTTTTGATATATTGGATCGCCCGAGGTTGGTGAAGGCAGGGGATGATGGGAAGAATGTATATATGGTTGGTGGATTGCGGAGTGCGTGCTCGACTATATATTTTAATATTGAGGTTGGATTTGGAGAGCTTGGAGTGGGAGGAGGCGGGGAGAATGCCGGCTGAGATGTATAGGTGTTCTTTTAATGGTATTAAGTATAAGGTGTTTGGTGGAGGGAATATGGTGTGTTTCTCAGGGAATAAAATTGGGAAATTGGCATTGTGGGAAGATGTTGGACAGGGCAAGGGCCAAGGAGGAATGGAGGTGGGTGGAAGGTGTTCCGGGGAGTGTAGACGAGCTTTATTGTGGATTCGCGTTCGAGGGGAGGATAGACACCGAGGTATAAGCAAGCATAAATCTATCGATAACTTTGAGATTTTGTTTTCGGTAAATGTGACGGGAATATGTGAATAATGTAGGAACTATTGTTGTACTTGTGTTATGAACTTATTTTGTATCCCATTGTATTGCATGAATTTTGTAAACTCAACTCGTGTGACTGTTTTCTGATTAACTAGCATTGCCTTCTTGTTTGTTACTTTATAGAGCATCTCAAATGTAAACTATTGGCAATTTTTGGCATCTTAGAAAGTATAGTTTGATGTTTTCTGATTTAGCCTATAATTTCTTGAAATTGACTTTGTCAATTCTTATTTCATGCATAAGCATGATGTATTGACTAAACTAAACCGTAGCTAGTTTTCCATGAAGAAGAAAAAAAGATATGATCTCGTTTCCTTTTGTATTATATTGTCAGTGTGATCAAAAGGTGTTGATAGTGTAATATAATATCTGATGTACTGAGCATTGATCTCAGGGTTTCAAAAGCTGGAGCATAATTTCTCTCCTTTTGTGAGTGGCTGGTTCAGATTTTAAGATAATGTTTGTATCGGTATTTTATCGAAAAATGGATGCTAGTGGTACCACCACTGGTGGTACCACTCACATACACATGTATGTATATGTGAGTGGTACCACCAGTGGTGGTACCACTAGCATCGAATTGGTCGTATTTTATCTAAGTGGCATGTTATTACTCTATATAGTACAGCTACTAGTTACTTCAGTCCTCAGACCACTTTCTTCTCATGAACCCGACTACCAAGAATCAATATTTAGGTTTTTCATAAATCTTACAGTGTCATAATATAGGCCTTATCCATAAGTATATGATATATGTATGTTGAAACTAACTCGGACGCCCTGTATAACATGGTTATGCGGGCTTGTAGGCATGGATTTCTTCTCAGTAAGGGTTACAATGTTTCTTATGAAAGAAAGCAGTGATGAAAGGCTATAAAGACTTCAAAAACCTTGCATTAGATACCAAAAACGAACAACGTACCAACCTTCAAGCCAAGACTAGAAATGACGTCCGTAGGTACCATCTTCTAAATTAGTAGTTGGTTCGTGGCTTCAGTAAAAATCTTGAATTGGTGAAGATGATACAGTGTTGTAGGTTGAGTGCTCTCATATTTGAGTTTAGTGGTCTGTTAGAAACTTCAATGATATCAATCTGAATCTACTAGTGAAACAAATGTGCTTGAAAGAACCCTTATAATGTTTTTTTGTGAATGGATGCCATCCTCAAATTGCGGTCTTAGCTCCACGCACTGGATTGGTCGGAATAAAGGCAATTAAGGACACTAGACGGTGTAACTCTGTTTTCATTATCCTAGAACTCAATGTTGATATAAATATATTGGAGACAAGTATTGATGTTGGGTACAGCTGCGCATGAATGTATTGACACTGTTATGTTTTTATTTAATTGATGATGGGGGTATTTGAATTAGAATATGAATAACTTATTTTTCGGAACATTGGAATTATTACTATATTGCGATCAAACAATCGTTTCGTATTTCTAATATAGTAATTTGTTGCGCTTATTATTCACATTAATTTGCATGAATTTTGTAAAGTTTGAAATCCGTGAGCTCCATCCCTTAAATCCAACGTGAATACTCCCCAGCCCTTACAGTTGAGCATGATTTGTTATGAATGAGAGGCCCTCTGGACTGTTAATTACAGAGGTTTTCCAGGGAAAACTATTGTAATTTAGAATGTTTGAATATGATGTTTGATGTGTAGTCAAAGGATTGCTTAAGATGCTTGAAGTATGGTGACTAACCTTTAGCAGACATGTAAGTGGATCGATAGATCTCATACATGTTTCATTGTCAGTTGATGCCAGATCAGGTAGTCGTCGTTGTTAGCAAGCTTGTGATTTCGTGTTGTTTTGGGAGTAATTGATTGAAATTTGAATCGAATTTACTAAGGAAACCTAGGAG
Source organism: Linaria vulgaris (assembly GCA_948329865.1). NCBI lineage: Eukaryota > Viridiplantae > Streptophyta > Magnoliopsida > Lamiales > Plantaginaceae > Linaria > Linaria vulgaris. The sequence goes on along the minus strand of OX415253.1, from coordinate 21,854,596 downwards.
TCCAGTTTGGATTTCTGATTTTTTCTGGCGTTGTTCGCCGTGGGGTCACAGTGAGCGATGTATAGGGCAAGGATTAAGGATTTGGAGAAAACGACCTGAGGTGGAAGAGGGTGGAGAAGAGAGAGTGGGCGATGAATCACCCGAGATTGGTGAGGGCAGGGGATGATGGGAAGAATGTGTATATGGTTGGTGGACGGAAGAACTCGCTTGTGTTGCAGAGCTTGGAGTGGGAGGAGGCGAGGAGAATGCCGGTTGAGGTGTATAGGAGTTTTATGTTTGTTAAGTATAAGGTGTTTGGTGGGGGGAATAGGGTGTGTTTCTCTACAAATAGAATTGGGAAGCTGGCATTGTGGGAAGATATTGGACAGTGTAAGGAGGAATGGAGGTGGGTGGAAGGTGTCCCGGGGAATGGATCAGAAGACAGGCTGTATATATTGTGAATTCGCGTATGAGGGGAGGATCGATATTGAGGTGTAGGTGAGCGGGAATCTATCGGTAACTTTATGGTTTTTCTGAACTCTGATGTGAATATTTGAATCATATGTTTTTTTCTGAATGTAAAACTTATTCTTGTATTATGTGCAATTATTTCTTGTTTTCTGTTCCTGTGAAGATAATCTTGACATTTTATTGCATATAGTCTGTAAATTCATTGTGAATGTTTCTGATTCATAAGGATTGCCTTCGTGATTGTAATCCTAAAAAGCATCTAAAGGGTAGACTCTCGACATCGTGGAATGTATTTTAGGATGTTTTCTGATATATAGTAAAAGGATTTGATGTTATAAATTATTGTAGTGCAGGTTTTAAGATAATGGATCATGCATCTTGTTTCTCTTTTAGTTGCATGTTCTTTTATTCAATCAAGTGACAAGTGCTAGTAACCCCAATCCCGAGGCCACCTTTTTCTCATGAGTCCCTCAATCAAGAGTCGAAATCTTAGTTTTATCATATTGTAAAACCTAACCAAATCTTACAATATCATAATATAAGCCCAATCCATAAGTGTGTGATATATGTATCTGATATTTGAATCTTTGGATCGGGGAAGATGATATTGTCATGTAGTGTCTGATATTTGAATCTTTGGATCGATGGGAAAATGATGTAGTGTCTGATATTTGAATTTGCTAATAAATTTGAAACTTAAATATACCAAACAGAGTCTACTGTTGAAATAAGTGTGTCTAAAGCATTCTTATAGTGCATCGCATGAAAATGTACATTTTCTAACTGCCGTGTTAATTGGCTTTCCGCAAACGGATTAGTGGAGAGCTAGGCGCGGACACCCTTTTTTATTGTCAGTTGTCATAGAACTAAATTTTGAAGTAAATCTTAACTGAGGCAAGGTTTGATTGATGCTAAGGTGTTGCTGAAGCATGCATATGTATTGGTAATGAATATTCTTTCTGAAATGTTATGGGATATTTGAAGTGAGATGAACCACTTTATTTTTTTCTCCCTGTTGGAACCAAACGCTGATAAGAGGCGATATCGGGCCTCATTTTGTGAAAGGAGGCCCAGATTCGCCTCTTAAACCTCCGAAAATGAAAGAGACCTATTTTCGTCTTTAATCTCTGCCTCTTATATGGAGTGTAATGGAGGCATTCTTGTAGTAAAAGCTCGATCAAATCTAGTTAGGAGTAAAGCGCACCTCTACTTTTTTGCATGACTTGATATTAGGTGGGATCTTTAGTATAATTTAATTAAAATGAAAATTTGTATATGTGATGATCAACTATTTCTAATGCTGTGTATATAATTGACCATGGGTTTTGCCTAAGTACTGTAGGTAATTTGCTCGTAAGAACATATTCCCTGCAATAAAATTTTAGTGATTCCAGAAAAAGGCCTTGCCTTAGTACATGTTTTGGTCTTATTTCGTCACGGTAATAGAACATAATAAATAATACAAAATGAGATCAAACAATGCTATCCAATATTATTAACGGACTAGCTTGGTCCGGAACACTAAATACAAGCTTTCTAGATAGAATAATTAAATTACAATGTCAATAATACGTATCGAATTGCTGGTATTCGATGCTGACGTGTCGAATGAGGCTCAGTTCGATACGGTACAGTTATCACTGGATGAAAATTAATCTGGGAGGTATCGAATTCGATACGTGCTGCAGATGTCGAATTCGATGCGTACTTAGATATAGAATGGAGATAGTTATTTTGTACGTGTCGAATCGGGGTTGATTCGATATGCTTCATGTCGAATGAGGCTGGTTCGATGCTGACTATGCTGAGTTGATTCAGATCTCGAAAAGTCCCTCTGAACACAAGATGACGGGCTATTTATAGAACCCGTCCCGTGGAGCCCACATTCCAATATAGAAAGGCGCATCGAATCATCCTTGTTCGATGTGCGCATCGAATCAGGTGTATTCGATGCGCTATTGGGCTGGCCCAATAAGGAAAGAGTATACGGCTGATTCGATGCGCTTATGGGCCGGCCCAATAACATTGTATTGGGCCAATCCATAATTACACTCATCATATAGTCCCCCCAGTTTGGGAGACGATATCAATTTTAGAGATCGTATTCCAAACTTTAAAATGTATTCACACTGGTTAAGGATATTCCTCATCATATTAAATTCAGAGCTGTTCATAGTACTTGGACTTAGAAAAATTAATTTCTAACACATCGAATTGTACACAATTCGATGCGTGAAGTAGTACGCATCGAATTATAGCTATTCGATGCGTTCATTCGATGCGGCAGCGTAGCTGGGCCTGATGGGCCTCCCGTCCCCTATATAAGGGGGACGCTGCGTTGGCACGGTCATTCTTCTGCCAACAGATTTTGCGCTTAAGGTAAGGCGCATCGAATTTGCGTAATTCGATGCGACTCGCATCGAACCATAAGTGATTCGATGCGATCAGCATCGAATTTGGAAACATTCGATCCGCTAAAATTTCTGCTCTTTCTCGTCTTTAGGGTTGCGTTGCGCGTTTTTGATCTACTGTTTATTTTGTGTAGGAAACAAACAATCAAGCGAGAAACTCTTTTACTGAGAAAATAATTAAGGTAAATTTTTTTTATTTTGCTGGGTTATTTAGTTTTTAACACATTCAATGCTGCGTATATATGAATGATATACGAGAGTGTGGAGTGACTTATGCGTCCTTAGTCAGTGTGCATTTTTAAATATATTTCAGTTGATTTTCGTCAAAGATGGTGAGCATTGAAACCCATTCCGGGAGTGATTTGAGTTCAGGCTCTAGCTCCAGTTCGATTAACAAAGAGAATCCTTCAAATGCACCCGCAGCCCCGACCACAGGCGATGCAGATCTCTTTGATTTAATAGATAGAATAACAGTTGATTCCCCCGCGGATAACAATCCTGCTTCAGAGTTGAATCCAACGACTGAGGTCAATAGCGATGAATCTTCGCCCTATAAAGATAATCGTGCTCCGAACGAGGGTGAGGAAGATGTAGATGACATAAATAGGGAATTTGACGATCATATCGAGGTCCCAGGAATGACCTATGATCAATACGTGTCTCGTCTCCAGCATAATCGTAAGGGATTGCGCGAAAAATTTAATATTCCTGACAAGTATAAAATCGTCATTCCTGGCCCAAACGATCGGATGCATACTCCATCACCCGGTCACATTACTGTGTTTGTCGGACAGCTTCTGAACGGTTTGCGTTTTCCAATTCCTTATGAGCTGAGATGGCTTCTGCGGAAGATAAATGTCGTTCCTGCTCAACTTACGCCAAATTCTTACGGGAGCATGATTGGTTTCATCATAGTAATGAAGGCTTTGGGCCAACTACACAGTCCTAATGAATTTTACGCGTTATTCGAGATTGCGAGACGCGAAGAAGGTTTCTACCATGTAAAGGCTCAAACTAATCGAAAGTTTTTGAACGGTGGGGCAACCGGGTACGGAAAGGATTGGAAAAGAAGATATTTCTTCATTAAGGAGAGTTATGAAAACGAGTTCTTGGGATTCCGCCGGGACTGGTTCACTGGTGCAAGGGTAACAATTCCCAGTGGAGTTTCCATAACCCTGTGGAATTGCGAGTTTATTCCCAATTTAGTTAGAGAACATCAATTTGATGTTAAAAAACTCGTTGAAAATCGAGTCCTTTCTTTGGCTGGGTTGTCTCCAGTGAAATACAAGGGAAAAATGACCCTTGGTATATATCTGATCTTTCTGACATTCTTGTTTATGTTCATTATGCATTCTAACGATTTATTTTTGTTGCAGAAAAATACTTCATGAGTCGCCACGCCAGAATGAACCGAGTGTTGGCTGCCGATATAGCGAGCTCTCAGACTGATACCATGCCTGAAATTCCTCCTCCCCGTAAAAGAAAGAGCAAAGGCAAAAAGAAAGTTGTCGGCACTTCTAGTGCTGCTACTTCTGTTCCTCCTGTCGATCCTTTCGAGGAATTATTGGGGAATGATCCTGATGCTACTGAAGGGGGTACTGAAGCATCTCAAAACACAGCAGTTGGACAAGATGAGGAAACTGAACACCTTGTCCAACGCAAAAGGCGAAGGATGCCTCAAAGTGGGTCGCAAACTAAAAGGGTTGCTCATCCGGTAGGAGTAACTGACAGACCAGGTACCTCTAATGCTCCTGCTCATGCATCTGATCCAAATGCAGAGGCCTGGCCTAGCCAAGGCCCTCGTGCGCGGGCTGCCGGGTATGAGCTCTCAGAGGCTGAAGCCATTGAGCATTTGAGGGCATTGCTGCCTTGTCTTGCAGTTCCTCTGCCGATTTCTGACAACGAGAGGAAAAGGGTAGAGCGCAATACGCTGCATCTGTTGTCATCGGTAACCATCTCAAAGTTTGAGTTGTATTTTCTTTGAATTGACTATGTAAGTTCTTTCTCACCGCTCATCTTTTGTTAGGCGGGGGGTTTCGTGGACACAATGGTATCGACCCTTATGGAGTTTAAGGAATCAGTTAGCGGTGCTGACAATTCTGCTCTTCAAGCTGCACTCGATGCCAAGGAGAAAGCTTTGCAAACCGCCAAGGAGGCGCAAGAGAGGGCTGAAAAACTCGAAAAAGATCTGAATCAGCAAATTTCTGAGCTGAAGTTAGAGGTTGGTGCAGCTAAGCAAGAAGCCTTTAACGCCGATGCCAAAGGTTATCAGCGCGGCCTCGAAGAGGTAGATTATACGTTCTTTCTTGCCATTTTCATATTTGCTCTACATATTATCATTTTAATATACAACTCTTATAGGTTTCTCCTCAGCAAAAATTGGATATCGCCGAACAATTCCTCCGAGGTAGTACGTTTCAAGAAATGTGCGCTCGTCGAGACGATCATGTGGCTCGAAATGCTCAGGCTCTGACAGTGCATCAGTTTTATGCTACAACGTACGTTCGTGGTAATTTCGAACCAGGGTGGTTAGATCTGTCTTTAGGCCCAAACCGTGAGAAATTGCCTCCTCGAACATCTGATCCTACAGAACCTGACGATTTTGCCTCATTGTTGAACAAGGAGGATCTTATTTTCAAGGGTCTATCTCCACCGCTCGAGATGCCTGAACCATACTCCTCTTCTGAGGATGAGGAAGAAGACTGAATGTTGCTAAGGCTGTTTTTACTATTTTCCTGTTTATGAACAATTTTATTATTAATTTAATTTGTGTATGGCGCTGCATCGCTCCGATGTGTTTGAAACTATTTAATATCAGTTGCTTAATTTTTAGGATAACAACCGTTGTCTTTTATTTCAATTTCTTATCTCAGACCTTTACTTTATTTTGACAACTTGATGATTTCTTATCGTTCTTTGAAAATTTTATACCATTTAGAAAGGATATTATATTCGTCGTTTTGGACATAATGTTTTGCTTTCCTTATAACTTTTTGCTTTATCATTGTTAATCTTTTGAGAGTTTGTTTATGTTTTCTGAAACATAAATTTGTAACCCTTACCATTTCATATGTAGTGTCTATTCATTACCTTTGGAACATTTTTACTAAGCTTCTTCTTATTTCTCGCCCTCGGCCTCCTTCGGCATTTCACGTCACTTCTGGGCTGAGTTTCATTTCTTATGTCGTCTTAGACTTCTTCCGGTATCTCGTGCCACTTTGGGGCAGAGTTTCCGTTTTCTAGATTTCTTTAAGGATTTTCGGTATCTCGTGTCACTTTGGGACAGAGTCTCCGTCCCTATAACTTCTTCTGGGATTTTCGGTATCTCGTGCCACTTTGGGGCAGAGTTTTCGTTGTTCTGGTTTCTTTTTGGGATTTTCGGTATCTCGTGCCACTTTGGGGCAGAGTTCCCGTTCTCCTGACTTCTTTAGGAATTTTCGGTATCTCGTGCCACTTTGGGGCAGAGTTTCCGTTCTCCTGATTTCTCTAGGAATCTTCGGTATCTCGTGCCACTTTGGGGCAGAGTTTTCGTTCTCCTGATTTCTCAAACCTGCACTGATTATATTATAAAAAGTAAATAAAACTCACGCAAATCAAATAATCGGACATAATCTTCTTTGAATAGTTCAAATTAGCTTATGTAGATAGAACTGAGCTTTGATCATTGCTCATTTGCATGACTTCCAGTGCTGTCCTCCAGATTCATGACTTGGGGTACCTGTTTTAAGTTCATACATTCTTGTCTCTCATGCGTGTTATAGCAGGGAGAACGAATAAAAACTTGTTCAAAATATTCAAAATGCTAAAAAAAACATTGGTAAATTGAAGCAGAATCTTTAATCGATATGCTCCATATGCCTTGGAGGCAGTACCCTTGCCGCTGCTTCTTCTTGTTGTGGCCCAGTCCTGAATGAAGTTACGTAGCATTTCCATCATTCGATATGATCTGCTATGACCTCTCCTGTGCCGCTAGAAGTTGGAAACTTCACCATTTGATGATAAGTTGAAGGTAACGCTCGGAAATTATTGAGTGCAGGTCTCCCTATGATACCATTGTATGCAAAATGCATATCAACGATCACATAATCCTCCATAAGCGTCTTCCTCTGTGGTGCTGTTCCCAATGAAGTTGGTAGCTTGAGCATTCCAAGTGGTATTATTTCTGGACCTCCAAAACCATGAAGAGATGTCCTTACTGGTTCTAACGCCTGATCATTCAAACCCATTTTGACCAGCGTAGAATTAAACAACCCATTTACTGAACTCCCATGATCAACCAAGATCTTAGTGACTCCGTAGTTAGCTATATCCACTGTAATCACCAAGGGGCAATTCAAGTTTGACATCTGTAAAGCTTGTGGACTCAACTTCCTCAAATCCGTTGTAGAAAATGTGATTTCTTCATGCGGTATCTGCTCGATTCTCAGTATACTGGCCATGTCCACGAAATTATCCGATTCAACCATTCTTGTGATCTTCCTTCGACCATTGGTGGAATCCGCACCAACAGGACCTCCTGATATCATATTTATCATCCTTTTCCTGGCGTTCCCATCTTCGATTTGAGGATATTGGAAAAGTTGCGGTTCATCAATCATCCTCTGCTTATCCTTCCTTGGAGATGGAGTTCTCTTCCGGTTGAAATGATTCTCCTGTTCTTGTACCTTTTTAACAAACTTAACGAGTTTGCCATCCTTTACTAGCCGTTCTATTTCATCTTTTAGGTTTATACAATCCTCTGTTTCATGTCCTTTCTGATTATGATATTTGCAGAATTGACTTGAAAACATCGTGGCTTTAGATTACCTCATTGGCTTGGGATCCTTCAGCCATCCTTTCTTCTTTGCTGCCCCAAAGACTGCCATGATGTTGGCATTTAACGGCGTGTACCTTCTCGGTGAACTATCCCTTTTGTAATTTTTGTTCCTGTTGTTGCTGTTATTGCGATTATGATCTTCTCTGCCTCTTTCTCTATCTCTCACAGCCACACTGTTAGGAACTTTGGTCGCCATCATTTTCTCGAAATGAACCACATCTTGGGCTATTTTGTTGATTTCTTCAATGGTGGTGGGTTTTAGTTTCAGTAAGTCTCCACCAAACATGGTGTTGGTAGTTGCTCGAAAGAGTATACTTGCAACCATCTCTCCCGCCGGGCTATCAATCCTTAATAACTCTGTATTGAAACGTTTCATGAAGTCCTTTAGACTTTCATTAACTTCCTGTTTCATTGTGTATAAATGGGAGTGATCCAAAACCAGTCTAGATTGACTAGAAAATTGATCCTCGAACATTTTTCTCAAATGGACGTAACTTTTAATCTGTCCAGGAGGAATTCGATTGAACCAATCTACAGCCACTTCCGATAAAGTCGTTGCAAATATCCTGGCTTGCATATTGTCCTTGAAACCGTAAAGGGACAATTTCCTATCCAATTTGAAAAGGTGATCTCGAGGATCAGATTTCCCATTGTACGTTTCCAGTTCTGGGATTTTATCTCCTTGCCCCAGAATCTCCAACTCTATCTCTTGGCAAAAAGGACTGCGATTTACAAGACTGTCCTCCCTTGCTATTTGAGTCTCAGCTGTTGCTTTCCCCTTTTCCAATCTTGCAACATTTCTGCTCACTATGTTATGCTTGCCATGCAAATCATAACCTCCTGACTGTCTTCTGTCCTCTCTATGTTTTCTTCTTCGCGATCCCTCTCTTCGATTCTCTCCCTCATCCCGTTCCTTTCTGGAATCACGACTCTCTGAAAGTCTTCTGTCTTCTCTTATTGCTCGCTCAACAACACATTCTGCCTCATTTTCCTTTTGTCTCTTCTCATGATGCCTTTTTTATTGTATCTCATCAGATACTAGCTTCTTTCCCCACTCTTCATGAATGGATTTCCCTTTGCTCCTTGTTCCCTCTGAAGTATGTCTACTTCTTCGGTCATCTTGCTGAGACTTTTCCTTTTCTTTTCCCTTCTGCTTTCGGATAGCTGAACCTTGTTCTCTCAAGTTCTCAGAATATTCAATAGGAGATGGTATCATAGCGGGAGGCACTGGAGTGAGTGCTTCAGTCACTACGGCTTTTATCATTGCCATTAATTCATTTTTTAATTTATCTGGGATTGTGGCACTCGTCGTTGAAGCTCCAATTGCATCAGCTTCGTTATTGGGTACCTCCTCAGCTTGAGGTCCTTGATTCTCTTTCCTGGCCAGAGTTGGTACAGCTGGGGGTGCTGTAGACGGTCCAGCAATATCTGGCATGTTCCGTTCAGGTGTATCCGGTCGATCTTCTCCCATATTTCCTCTAGAGCTTTACTCTGGGATCTGGTCATTCTAGTCATACTACCTATCAAGCTAATATAATTTGTGTTCCCACAGACGGCGCCAATGTTTTGGTCTTATTTCGTCACGGTAATAGAACACAATAAATAATACAAAATGAGATCAAACAATGCTATCCAATATTATTAACGGACTAGCTTGGTCCGGAACACTAAATACAAGCTTTCTAGATAGAATAATTAAATTACAATGTCAATAGTACGTATTTTATTGCTGGTATTCGATGCTGACGTGTCGAATGAGGCTCAGTTCGATACGATACAATTATCACTGGATGAAAATTAATCTGGAAGGTATCGAATTCGATACGTGCTGTAGATGTCGAATTCAATGCGTACTTAGATATAGAATGGAGCTAGTTATTTTGTACGTGTCGAATCGGGGTTGATTCGATATGCTTCGTGTCGAATGAGGCTGGTTCGATGCTGACTGTGCTGAGTTGATTCAGATCTCGAAAAGTCCCTCTGAACACAAGGGGACGGGCTATTTATAGAACCCGTCCCGTGGAGCCCACATTCCAATATAGAAAGGCGCATCGAATCATCCTTGTTCGATGTGCGCATCGAATCAGGTGTATTCGATGCGCTATTGGGCTGGCCCAATAAGGAAATAGTATACGGCTGATTCGATGCGCGCATCGAATTCTCCTAATTCGATGCGCTTATGGGCCGGCCCAATAACATTGTATTGGGCCAATCCATAATTACACCCATCAGTACACTTAATTTTCTAAATCAGGTTAATGAAAAATATACTCAAACTTCCCTGTTCACATTTCTACTTACCCTACAATATATATATATATATATATATATGTAAATATGTAACAGAAAAAATGTACTTTAATTTGATTGGAATTAAGTTGGAACCATATTTTGCATTAGTCGGTGACTTCGTCTACTATACTTAACTTTAGTTTCCGTCAATCTAAAAGAATAAATCGTACAATTAACATACACGCACAAAATGAAATAAGAGATGGTAATTAAACTTTTATTACAAAAATAAGTATAAGGGTCTCTGCACTATCAATTATTGTCTAATATATCATAACAATAATATTACATAAGCATTTTATATTACTATAATTAGAATACTATGATTAAGCCAGCCATTAATGTCGTCGTATAAAAAAAATATTAGGTGAATTGCACTGTTCTTTGACAAAGAATTTCGAGCATATTCCGGTAGTATAATTTTCAGTTTCCTGGTCTCCGCGTTTGGACCCACCATTTATATCATCATCCTTTTTTCTCCAACCTCTGTCATATCTTTTTTCAGTATATATTTTTCTACCTTCCAGTTTGTACTTATTCCAAATTCGTCAATAGTTTCACACGCTGGAGCAATTTGCTGCGGCGCTATTCTTTAATATTAATTACAGCACTTATATTTCTTTTCCAAAAATGATCGTCAAACTGTATGATACTTCGATCAAATGAGAAACATGATTGTTGCTTCATGGCATATAAGTTGAGATTATTTAATACAGAAATATCAATGTTTATAGCGATTTTTTCTCAAGCACATACCTCATGTACAAAAGGAACAAATTCGACGTGAGAGTTCGGACTTCGGTGAGACAGACTTCTATATATTATGAGCTAATCATTAGGCATTAGCAAGCTTATTATTGGATTGACGAGCCACGCGCTACTAGACCAAATAGAGTCGCTTCAAAATATTATTTTGTAATGTTATCATACTATTATTATATAGGGATAAAAGCATCAAGCCCCCTGAACTATACACGTTTTTGCGACTTGCCCCCTAAACTAATTTAATAAGCGTTTTGCCCCCTAAACTATGCACGTCTGTGCGATTTGCCCCCTGGCCGGATTTTCGGCTATTTTTGGCCATTCTTGGCCGGAATTTTTCCCCTTACCCGACACATATGTGTTGTACTAGATGTATATTAGTAGTTGATGACAAAAAGTAGGCGAAAAAATGCCTCGAACGGGGCATATTCCGGCTAAAGTAAACTGAAGACGAAATCACATTTTGGCCGGAATATGCCCCGTTCGAGGTGTTTTTTCGCATTCTTTTTGTCATCAACTACTAATATACATCTAGTACAACACATATGTGTCGGGTAAGGGGAAAAATTCCGACCATAGAATGGCCAAAAATAGCCGAAAATCCGGCCAGGGGGCAAATCGCACAGACGTGCATAGTTTAGGGGGGAAAACGCTTATTAAATTAATTTAGGGGGCAAGTCGCAAAAACGTGTATAGTTCAGGGGGCTTGATGCTTTTATCCCTATTATATATTTACGAACGGTAGTAATTTTAGTATTTCATGAGCCGAGTGCGATATTGTTGAGGGAGGGTGAGTCGTTCTTGGACTGGATGGTACGTATTTGCGATTCAGAGTCGAAGGTTGCGGTTTGTGTGGTGTCGATGATTTGTTGGGCTTTGTGGGGAAATCAGAATCGTATTTTATGGTGGGTGAGAAGCCACAAAGTCCAGAAACAGATTGCAGCCTTTGCGCTGAGCTGCGCTAGTGTGTGGACGATGACTTTCTCCCGCTCTTCCTTTAAGGGGCTGGATGTATCAGAAAATTGGGTTGCGCCGCCTTAGGGTGTAATTAAAATAAACTTCGATGGGGCGTTGTTTGAGAATGAGGGAGTTGTGGGGATTGGGGTAATAGCAGGAGACGCATCTGGAGCGGTGGTTGTGTCACATGTGTGGGTGCAATGACGGTTGGATCGAAGCACGACTTAGTCCATCAGGTTTTGAGGCACTTGCGGGGTTATGGGCGGTGCGACTTGCTGGAATGGCGTGGGTAGATGTTATTTTCGAAGGAGATTGTCTCCACGTTATTCATGACCTGATGCATCACACGACATCGGAGGTGAATCTGGAAGCTCTGATCTCGGACATTAGAAGATTGGTTAGAGGGCATAATGGGTTCTTGTTTCGTTGGGTCCACCGTGAGGCGAATGGTGACAAGCACTTCTTAGCGGGGAACGCATTTGCTAATGCGGATGATCATCTTCTATTTGGCGCATAGATTGGTTTTTGTTTTTCTTTATCTGTTCTAGGCTGAGTTGCTGTGGATTTTTTTGTACTGTGTTCACAGTTTTTGCACTGTGGTGCTTCATGCTTGAGTTATATGATGATGCTGATTTAAAAAAAAAAAATGTAGCAAAATGGACCTCTTGATATTCCAATTGAGAATCTTGATTCAATATGATGTTTTTCTAGAATGATTAATTCTCTCTCCGAGTAGTAGAACAAAGAAGCTAGGTGGACGGAGAAATAGATATTTGAAGAGGAAATTCGGACATTTTATTAAAAATACTTTGATGAAAATTAAACTGATGAAACAAACAACGAAGCTGACGCTGATTAGAGACTTACACGTCTTCATAGTTCATACAACAGCAACTTAAACCAAAACGTAAAATAGATAAATAACTAGAACGCTATTGCCGGCCGGAAGTTGGAGTTGGCCGGGTATATTATCTTCTTAATATTTTCATTGATCCAACTTTTATTTTTACATTCTCCTTTCCTGCGCAAGAGTAAAAAACTTAATTAATATTTACGTAACAAAAAGATAATAACGGAACTAAATGAGTTTATACGTCTAGGGAGGCAAGCAAAATAAATGAGTAAACATTTCGAGTATTTAGGAAATAATGCAGAGCATCGGTTGCATGTATACCTGTATGTATCTATATATATGCATGAAGATTAACTTAACATTGCGTGTACGTAACTTATAGCAGATTTTGATAATACATATTGAGCTTACATGGAAACTTGAGAACTGCATGTTCCTTAGTAATGGCGAGGAGGAGGTGGCGAGCTATAGTAATATTTGGACGGCGGCGGTGGTGACTTGTAAACAGGGGTTGGTGGAGGCGGAGATTTGTAATGGTATACTGGGGGTGGAGACTTGTGCACTGGTGGTGGTGGAGACTTGTATACTGGTGGTGGAGGAGACTTGTACACTGGGGTGGGTGGAGGTGGAGATTTGTAGTGATAAACTGGTGGTGGGGGAGATTTGTACACTGGTGTTCGTGGAGGAGGAGACTTGTAGTGGTACACTGGTGGTGGTGGTGACTTATACACTGGTGGTGGGGGTGATTTGTAGTGGTAAACCGGTGGTGGTGGAGACTTGTATACTGGTGGTGGAGGAGACTTGTAGTGGTATACTGGTGGTGGAGGAGATTTATACACAGGGGATGGTGGAGGAGGAGATTTATACACAGGGGATGGTGGAGGAGGTGACTTGTACACGGGTGGTGGTGGTGACTTGTAAACTGGAGGTGGTGGAGACTTGTAGTGGTAAACCGGTGGAGGAGGCGATTTATACACCGGAGTAGGTGGTGGAGGTGACTTGTAGTGGTAAACTGGCGGCGGTGGGGATTTAGATACTGGAGTTGGTGGTGGAGGTGACTTGTAGTGGTAACTTGGGGGTGGTGGAAGATTTGTAACGATAAACCGGAGGTGGAGGAGAGGCATAGACGTATGTGTTTGCATGGCTTATTGAAGGCATGCAAATGGCCACAACTGCCACTAGTAGAGTGGCTATGAGAGAAGCCATAGTGTTTCTATTTGCTTTACTTCCCATGTCTTGGGTTTTAGCTTGTCTTCATTCTTAAGAATAATCATCCCTTTATATAGCTTAGGTTTTACAAATATCAGTGCACAGTTTAATTACGTAATCCTTGCACAATTAAAAAAATACATTTATTACACAGATTGATTGTAATATTATTAACGTATATTTCGAATAGTTTGACTTCAGAGTGGGAATAGATCAGTTGCAGCTGGCATTTATATGATGTCCACTAGCCAAAGGAGACGAAGTAATTTCATCATATGTCGTTAATTTAGCCTTTGTGATCAATAATTTAAGATCAAAGTCTTCCTACTACAAGTCATGACCCTCAACGGCTTTCCACTTTTGTATGTAGCCCCTTGTTGTCGAAGCTCTTGCTCTCCTTCATGTTTGCAACAGCCTTAATCATGCCAAGATAAAGAAGGCGGTGCTTGAATCGGACTCTCTCGAGCTCATTTGTGCTATCATGGACCCGACGACGACTACTCCTTGGACCATCTCCCCTCTTGTTATTGCTATTCGTAAATATTGGAACCTTTGACCCAAATGGAAGTTTAAATTTATTTCCCGTAATTTGAATTATGCCGCCCATAATCTTGCTAAATGGGCTCACTACAAGAAAAATGGGTCATTAGGGACTGCCTGAGCGGTCCCTAATGACCCCCCCTGCGGTCGCTATTGACCAATAGCGACCGTCTAACGGTCGCTATATGGCGGTCGCTATTGACAACGGTCGCTTGCCAATAGCGACCGTTAAACGGTCCCTAATGACCTCAATAGGGACCGTCTGGGCGGTCCCTAATGTAGAACATTAGGGACCGCCCAGACGGTCCCTAATTTTTTACAATAGGGACCGCTTGGGCGGTCCCTAATGAAGCACATTAGGGACCGCCCAGACGGTCCCTAATTTTTTACAATAGGGACCGCTTGGGCGGTCCCTAATGTAGCACATTAGGGACCGCCCAGACGGTCCCTAATTTTTACAATAGGGACCGCTCAGGCGGTCCCTAATTTCTACAATAGGGACCGTCTGGGCGGTCCCTAATGTGCTTCAGAACGTAGCGACCGTTCGACAGTCGCTATATTTTGAAAAAAAAATAGGGACCGTTAGACGGTCCCTAATTTTACAATAGGGACCGTTTAACGGTCCCTACTAATATTCGTAGATTTTCTATGAATATTAGTAGGGACAGTCGAACGGTCCCTAATACCAACAACAGGGACCGTTTGACGGTCCCTAATATCAAAAACAGGGACCGCTTAACGGTCCCTACTAATATTCATAGTATGAATATTAGTAGGGACCGTTAAGCGGTCCCTAATGACCTCTAGAAAAAAAAATACAATTATATTCCGGATTAAATCCGGAATATAATTGTTTTTTTTTTGTAAAATTGTAATTTTAACAAGATCAAAACAATAAAATGATGAATAAAAAGTTAATATAATGACAATTGATATGAAAGAATAAAAGAATGTGAAAATATGAATAAAATAAGTAATAATATAAAATGAATGAAATAAAAAACATGAATGAAATCAAAAGTGAAGAATAGTAAATAAAGATCCAAAATAAGACAAGTATAAGAAAAAAAGATTGTATTGGTCAAAAAAAGAAAATAAAAATCCAAAATAAAGAAAGTAAAATAAAGAAAATGAAGAAAAGATTGTGTTGGTGAAAAGAAGAAAAGTTTTTGTGTTGGTGAAAAGAAGAAAAAAAAGATAGTGTTTTTGTGTTGGTGAAAAGAAGAAAAAAAGATAGTGTTTTTGTGTTGGTGAAAAGAAGAAAAGAAGATAGTATTTTTTGGAGATAATGAAATGGGTGTAAGAGTGGTGAGGTTATATATATGATTCAATTAGTTTTTGTCCGTTGGATGATTTTAGATGATCGACGGTTTGAGATGACGATCCGTGTTAAAGACATGATGGGGTACCTATGACCGTAGATTAGGATTTAATAGACGGTTGAGAATTGCTTTGGTGAAATTCAAATTTCCCCCTCATTTCCGCCAAAAAATTTCGCCAAAAATTTAAAATTTTCGATTTTAGGGACCGTTAAGCGGTCCCTAATGTCAAATTAGTGACCGCTTAACGGTCCCTATTGTCAAATTAGGGACCGCTTAACGGTCCCTACTAATATTCATACTAAAAAATCGATTTTTTTTATTGATTTGTTGTGTTTGTGATTGTAAGCAATCAAACTCATTGTAATATATAAAAATTGAAGTAATAAATGATTGCAAAACCAACCTTATAATAGATTAGTTGTGAAGTAATAGATTAATTGCGATTGATCGAGTTATAAACGTTCAAGATATATTTCACAAATGTACAACTAATTAATTATCATTAGTTAGTTGTAATTGTTATCCGTGTTTATGATTTACTTCACAAACGTTAGCATATATACGATTATGAGGCATAATCATTAGATCAAGTATTCATTAATTATACGTATATAGGTAGATCGAATTAATTTGTCATTATGTCATTCGTCGTACAAAATAGTAGGAGAATCTTCAAAGCGGCCCGTTCTCCTTGTATAATGTTTGGATATACAATGTGTCGTTGTACTTATTGTTATTTTAACTATTCCAATGGTTATTATAAGCTAAACATACAACGCGGCACCTCGAACCATCGAAAAATTCATAATTTTGATGTATGAATATTAGTAGGGACTGCCAAGCGGTCCCTAATTTTACAATAGGGACTGCCAAGCGGTCCCTAATTCAAATTAGGGACCGCTTAACGGTCCCTAATGTCGAATTAGGGACCGTTAAGCGGTCCCTATTGTCAAATTAGGGACCGCTTAACGGTCCCTACTAATATTCATACTTAAAAATCGATTTTTGGCGATCCGTGTTAAAGACATGATGGGTACTTATGACCGTAGATTAGGATTTCATCGACGGTTGAGATTTGATTTGGTGAAAATTCAAATTTTCCCCTCATTTCCGCCAAAAAATTTCGCCAAAAATTTAAAATTTTCGACTTTAGGGACCGTTAAGCGGTCCCTAATGTCAATTTAGTGACCGCTTAACGGTCCCTATTGTCAAATTAGGGACCGCTTAACGGGCCCTACTAATATTCATACTAAAAAATCGATTTTTTTTGATTGATGTTGTTGTGTTTGTGATTGTAAGCAACCAAACTCATTGTAATATATAAATTGAAGTAATAAATGATTGCAAAACCAACCTTATAGTAGATTAGTTGTGAAGTAATAGATTAATTGCGATTGATCGAGTTATAAACGTTCAAGATATATTTCACAAATGTACAACTAATTAATTATCATTAGTTAGTTGTAATTGTTATCCGTGTTTATGATTTACTTCACAAACGTTATCATATATACGATTATGAGGCATAATCATTAGATCAAGTATTCATTAATTATACGTATATAGGTAGATCGAATTAATTTGTCATTATGTCATTCGTCGTACAAAATAGTAGGAGAATCTTCAAAGCCACCCGTTCTCCTTGTATAATGTTTGGATATACAATGTGTCGTTGTACTTATTGTTATTTTAACTATTCCAATGGTTATTATGAACTAAACATACAACGCGGCACCTCGAACCATCGAAAAATTCATAATTTTGATGTATGAATATTAGTAAGGACTGCCAAGCGGTCCCTAATTTTACAATAGGGACCGCTTAACGGTCCCTATTGTCAAATTAGGGACCGCTTAACGGTCCCTACTAATATTCATACTTAAAAATCGATTTTTGGCGATCCGTGTTAAAGACATGATGGGTACTTATGACCGTAGATTAGGATTTCATCGACGATTGAGATTTGATTTGATGAAAATTCAAATTTTCCCTCACTTTCGCCAAAAAATTTCGCCAAAAATTTAAAATTTTCGATTTTAGGGACCGTTAAGCGGTCCCTAATGTCAAATTAGTGACCGCTTAACGGTCCCTATTGTCAAATTATGGACCGCTTAACGGTCCCTACTAATATTCATACTAAAAAATCGATTTTTTTTGATTGATGTTGTTGTGTTTGTGATTGTAAGCAACCAAACTCATTGTAATATATAAATTGAAGTAATAAATGATTGCAAAACCAACCTTATAGTAGATTAGTTGTGAAGTAATAGATTAATTGCGATTGATCGAGTTATAAACGTTCAACATATATTTCACAAATGTACAACTAATTAATTATCATTAGTTAGTTGTAATTGTTATCCGTGTTTATGATTTAATTCACAAACGTTAGCATATATACGATTATGAGGCATAATCATTAGATCAAGTATTCATTAATTATACGTATATAGGTAGATCGAATTAATTTGTCATTATGTCATTCGTCGTACAAAATAGTAGGAGAATCTTCAAAGCGGCCCGTTCTCCTTGTATAATGTTTGGATATACAATGTGTCGTTGTACGAATCTTCAAAGCGGCCCGTTCTCATGCGGCACCTCGAACAACGAGTCACCTCGAACCATCGAAAAATTCATAATTTTGATGTATAAATATTAGTAGGGACTGCCAAGCGGTCCCTAAATTAACAATAGGGACTGCCAAGCGGTCCCTATTGTAGAAATTAGGGACCGTCTTGGCGGTCCCTATTGTAAAAATTAGGGACCGTCTGGGCGGTCCCTATTATTCTATATTAGGGACCGCCCAGACGGTCCTTATTATCAAAAAGTATGGCGACCGTCAAGCGGTCGCTATATTGCGGTCCCTATTGAGGTCATTAGGGACCGCTTAACGGTCGCTATTTTGCGGTCCCTAATGACCTCAATAGCGACCGCTAAGCGGTCGCTGAAGACTAGCGACCGCTTGACGGTCGCTAATTTGCGGTCCCTAATGACCCCTTTTTCTTGTAGTGGCTTCTTTGTGTAATTGGTCTAAACATTTAAACGGTCATGATCTCCCTAGCTGTTGCTTTTGTGATGGGGGATATCCGTTAACCAATTTTTGTAACGTTTTCTCTTATTAATGCAATTTATGTTAGACATCAAAAAAAAAAAAGTCATGACCCTTCTATTAAGGATTTTCAATAATACACAATAGTTATTTATGTCTATATTATTGCACAAAAATACAAGTATATTAAAATATATGTGCTCACCCGATAGATGTTTTTGTTTAGATATTAATACGTAAATTTCCACGAATCAATAGTAAGTATAAAAGGAAATTGAAAAGGTTTGTTTGATAATGTTTTGGAAAGGTGACAATTATACAGACCTTTTTTTGTGTGGGGACTAGGCTGCTTGACTCTTCTAGTCTTCTTGTGATCGTATTTGATCTGCATGGCTATTTTCTCCATGCAACAGAGATTGAAAAGTAAAAATAAGACTGCTCCCTTTTAATTATTTTCTTTCTTACCCGGCCCACTATTTTCACGAACATCACTTTACCGAAATCTTAATATTAAATAATGAAGAAAAAAAACAGTTTCTTATATTTCATTTACTGATGTTTTTGATCCTAATATCTCTGGATTATGATAATTCTGTGTTTCAATTTAGCTTTTATTACTGGATATGGTGAGCGGAAGTGCTTTGTTTTTGTTTTTGTTTTCTATTTATCGTGGGTACTCTGTTTTATATACTGTCCTTTTTCCTCCTTTTTCTTTATTGCCAGTTTGCCTCACACAATTCCTCAAAAGAACTTTCGAACCTTAACTTTAATCTAATTATGTCAACTTTATGTCGCATCCTATATATTTATTAATAGCTTTGTTATGCTTAATTCTACTTTGATGACTATAGTTTTCGTTGGAAAATACTTCTCATAATCTCTTAATTAATTAAATTACATGTTTCAAATTAAGGCGGGTTACAATACTAGCTACATGTTGCAAAAAGATAGTTTTGTAAGGTTTGAATCAAGTTAATGAGATGATTTAGTCCGTTCTTTAATTTCAAAGAATTAATAGACTCACTAGAACCCAGATTTGAACTAACTAAGATTTCAAACAACACATTGGCGTGATTAACACTGTGCAAACATCCTAATAATGTAATCGAACATCACCAACCAAAACATATAGAGAGGCTACATATACTTGTCATTATTCAATATCAAAATATATATTGCCGCACCCCTATTACTAACAACTACATACAATGTGCTAATCAGAGGTTACATTATTATACATAAGTATAATAAACACCGTAATTATCAAATCTTTATACTATTTTGTATATATGTTTGTGTGCATGAGCTCCGAAAAGTCTGGCATCGGAATTTCCCGTTTTTCATACGTAGTGGTGTGAATGTTCTATATATGCCGATTCGACTACTTGATCAGTTAACATTTTCACGTGGCTGCTGCATTTCAACTTTCAACTTAGTTATAATAATAATAATAATAATAATAATAATAATAATAATAATAATAATAATAATAATAATAATAATAATAATAATAATAATAAAACGACAAAAAGAAAAGAAATATAAGGTGATTAATTAGTTGTCTATAGGTTAGGTGGGTTGAAGACCAAATCAAACTTATCATATAAATGATTGAATTGTAAGGACAGAAAAACTGAACACGCACCGACACCCACAAATATATATGTGTACGCATTATATATATATATATATATATATATATATATATATATATATAACTCATGTGTTATTTTTATTAGTAAAAAGCCTCTTCTGTTATTTAAAAATTTGCACACTCGCCCCAATCTCATTTTTTGCTTTGACTTTAAATAAAATAACATCTTTACCCTTTGTAGAAAGCCTAAATTGTTGAACAAATATCATTTTTATTAGATATATCTATCTATACTATTAACTAAGGGAAGAACTCCTACACTCACAAAGTGGTGGTTATGATACCAACTTTTGAGTTTCCTAAAACTAGCAATTTGACACACGCGGAGACCGCGCGTAATATTATTTCTTAATATTGGAAATGCTATATTCTATGTGTTCAAGGCTTAATATAATATCAAAATATGATTTTATTAGGAATATAGATATTTATTGATAACTACTTAAAAAGGACAAGAATAGTTATGTTATAAGTAAAAAGTATTTTTTTTTGCACGAAAGGTAAAATGTTATAAGCCTGAAAGAGTGTCCTACAAGATTACGAGAGGCATACCCCAAGTTAATTTACAGCTTAGACACTGATAGCATTCAAATATAACCAGTACACTACCAGACATAGGAAAGAACAAGGCTCTAGCCTAGGAATATGACCTGTTCTAAGCCTAACCATCTCTACATTCTACCTCCTCCTATAGATACACCTCCTCCATTCCAGCACCAAGACAATGCCTGTGATTGTACTCTCCTAGGTGTGATCCAGTAGCACATGGTTGCCTCTCTTGGTAGCTGCTCCTGTACTGGTTCACACTCTTTCAGTTTGGCCAGTGATAGGGAGTTACCTTAAGAGTTGTACCAAGGCTTTATCTCCTTGTCCTTGATAGAGTTCCTGTTAACACAGACATCCACTTCACAGCAAACAGTTATCTCATACCTTGAACATGATTAAATTTTTATGGAACATAATCTATCAAGTCTCTCCATAGTACTTTTAATAAACCTGTTGCTCTTCTTACCCACCCTATACCCGATTCTAATTGCCAACTCCTGCACCAGGTTCACTGTGATCTGCTCACCTGGGATCACCTTATCCTCAAATACCATAGTGTTCCTCCATTTCCAGCTCCAGTACATCACACTTCCCAGTGCAGCTGTTCTTACTTGATACACCATAGATTTCTTTTTCTGGGATGTGCCAAATTTTCCAATCCATTCTTGAAGCTATTCCTGCACAACACTGACTCCCACTGCCCTCATAACTGGCTCAAGGATTAACTTGACCTTTGGGCAGTGGAAGAACAAATGGTCTAGATTTTCTGATGCCTCTTTGCACAGTACACAAGTACTCTCATTAAGGATTTTAAACTTAACCAACCTCACTCTTGTGGCAAGATTGCCTTTCATAATCAACCAGTTAATGAATTTAACTTTAGGAGCTGAAATATTATTCCATACCTGCTCACTCCAGTTCACCTGAGGGGTTTCTTTGTGATATGCCTTGTAGTTCTCCTCTACCAGCTCCCTTTGGCTCTTCTTCCTCCATTCTTCTAGGTTTCTGTTCCTTTCTTTCATATCATCTCTGATCTTTATTAAAGCTCTCCACCAGGGTGAATCTCATGTCCTTCTATTAACTGTCCAGATAGTACTGCCTTTTAGTTTATAGTCTACTATCCATCTGGTCCAGATTGTTGGTCTGTTCTGGTGCTTATCTATTCTCATCACATGTTCACTCAATAGTGCCTTATTCCAGCTCAATATCTCTTTGATTTGTAGCCCCCCATGCTTATGATCTTGGTAAACTTTCTTCCATGACACCAAGCTCCTCCTTCCTTGTTCCTTACCTGCCCACAGGTAGCATCTGCATAGATTCTCTATTCTATGTGCAACTCCTACTAGTATGTGCAGAACATTACTCTAAAACCTTTGGATAGCCATTAGCAATGCTCTGACTAACTCCAGCCTACCTGCATAGCTTAATTGCTTTGCTTGCCAGCTCTGGATCCTGGCACTCACCTTCTTGATGAAAGGATCATACTCCTGGATCTTTAGTTTCCTAGGACTAAGAGCTATTCCCATGTATCTCACTGGGAATTTTTCTTCTGGGAATTGCCAGATTTCCTTGAGCTCATCTTTCTCCTCTTCCTTAACTCCTGCCAAGAACATTGCACTCTTTCCCTTATTTATCTGCAACCCTGATGTTGCTGAAAATTCATCCATTGTCTGCTTCATTATTTCCAGTGACTCTTTGTCCCCTCTACAAAACAAAATGAGGTCATCAGCAAAACATAGGTGTGTTAGATATGATTTCTTAGTCTTAGGATGGAACTTGAAGTCTCTATCCTGGACATTAAGTTTCATAAGTCTAGACATATACTCCATACAGATCACAAATAGACATGGAGACATAGGATCCCCTTGTCTAAGCCCTTATTTGCCAGGCATATGCCCTTCTAGGCTCCTATTAATACAAAGGAAAAGCTAGGAGTAGATACACAAGTCATGATAAGGTGAACAAAGTTTTTATCCATTCCCAAGCCCCACAGAACTTTCTCTAAAAAGGACCAGTTGATGGTGTCATAGGCTTTCCTAAGGTCTATATTTAGCATACATCTAGGAGTTATTCCCTTCTTGTTATAACCTCTTATGACTTCCTGAGCTAGGAAAACATTCTGATAAAGATCCCTGCCAGTTACAAAAGCATTCTGATAGTGGTTGATAATGTCAGGCAGTAAATTCCTAATCCTATTAACAAGCACCTTCGTAACAATCTTATATATCATGTTGCAGCAAGCAATAGGTCTAAAGTCCCCTATATTAGATGCATTAACTGTTTTAGGAATCAAGCATCTGTTTTAGAATCTTACCTGTCTTCTGGAACTCTAAAATGGCATCATGGATAAATAAAAGTATTTATTTATTGGTGAATAGTAGTAAATTTAAACAGAACACATAAAGTCTAGGTGTAATTTTTTTTAATATAGAGACTGAATTTTAGGTTGAATTACAACAATCATTTAAAAATCTGGAATTTATCGTAGTCCTACCTTCGGGAAAATACAATATGGATTCGCCTATACCAAGAATATAACAAAAAATGAAATTGGCGATGTTCTGTAGCTATATAAATGAAAGTTAATTCACAATTTTTTTTTTCTGATCAACAAATATGATATATATATACCTTGTTGTTGACAATGCAAATGGTAATAAGTGACATATAACAATTAACCACATAAACGTATTAGCAAAGAATACATGCTATCGTGAATCATGATTGATCGATCAAGTATTATATTACTTAAATGTCATTTTTCATGCAAACTCTATGCTTCTTTGAACATTAATTCTTCGTTGTGGAGCGAACGCATTAATAACAGTGGCATTCTTTTAATAGTTTATATAAATTGAAGAAAATTATCAATAGAAATATTATGAACAACTCATCGAAAACTATCAAAGTAGAATAAAAAATTGTAACAGCAAATATTAATGTGACAATAAAATAATATATAACTCCAGATTTTTTTTTTTGAAATCTATGACTCCAGATTTATTGACAGTAAAATAATATAAGATTCCAGATTTATTGACAATAAAATAATATACAGTAAAAACAATGTGACAATTAATAAATTTGTACATTATATCTGAAAATTTGTTTACATTAATTCTAGATTTATTTCTGAGCAGAATGAAGTATCCTTCACGAAAATATATCTACTTTTGATCGAGCAGCACCTTTGACCAATTTAGTGTGGCCAAAATTAGAGGAAGGGATAAAACAGTACACCATATCTGCATCAAAAAGTTGAGCATATACGCAAATTTGTCAAGAAAGATAATGGCACAAAAATATAAAACTATATCACCAAAAATTGAATAATTTTTTTTTAAAGAAAAAAAATTGCGATCCCATAAGTTTCAATTACCAAAGACAAAGTAAACTTGAGATTTTCCAGTACTTTTTCCTGTTTCACAAAATAATAATCAGACTCGAAAATGAAAATCAAACATATTTCCTTGAGAAAGATAAGTAATAGAACCCACGTATAAAAATAATGAAAAAGAACAGGAGAATGGGAAATGGGTGACAGAAATAGCACCTAGCTAATCATTCATCTATTATAGGAAAAATATTTGTAAAATGAAGTGAGAGCCGGCCAAGCGAGAGAAAAAAAGGAAGCCAGTTGAGATTGGCATGAATGATGGACAGTAAATTAAAAATGAATTAACAAAAGATTAGTAGTTAAACTTTTCCTCAAAGGATGTAGAAGTAGATAACTTCTAAATTGCTTTATTGATAAGATCTACATTGTGCATGTAGAATTGTACATTTGTGTAGCTTTGATATTGTAGGATTCTCTTGCTCTGCGATTATTATCCATTCAACAAAACACATTATGAAATGAAAATGTCATAAGCATATGGAATGATGATGGAGTTTGTGAGATTTAGAATATTTAAAAAACAAATATGGATAAACAACAACAAATTTATGAAAATAAGAAATTTTACCAAACATTATTTTTGGCCCAATGAAACATGGTCAAAACCCCCCAAAAAAAAATTCATCAAAATGTTCCACGAAAAATTAACAAATTCTCATTGACCTTAAACTTAAATTTCTGGAAATTCTAAATCACTACAAAAAATGGGTCATTCGCGACTGTCCGGGCGGTCACGAATGACCATTTGGCGGTCGCCGATGACTGACCGCGGACGTCCTCGGTCAGCGGTCACGGAGGACTCCTTCGGCGACATTCAAGCGGTCACGGATGACCCAGGTAGCATCCGTGACCGCCCGGCGGTCACCAATGATGCCAGGATCATCCGTGACCGCCCGGCGGTCACCAATGATGCCAGGATCATCCGTGACTGCTTGGCGGTCAAGGATACTTCCTGGGTCATTCATGACCGCCTAGCGGTCACGGATAATATTCAAACCATCTGTGACTGCCCGACGGTCACGGATAATATTCAAACCATTTGTGATCGCCCGACGGTCACAAATACCACTGAACGAAATAAAAAATATTTATTCCTGTAATTTATCGGAATATATATATTTTTTTGCTAGTAGAATGTATGGTTGGTCGATTTTTTGATATAAAACATCATTTAAGAGAAAAGAACTTTTGGTTGTTATATTGGGTTATAAGAAAAGAAAGAAAGAGAATAAGAGAGTTGATGTTTTGTTTTGGGGATACAAGGAAAGGAAAGAGAAGAAGAAAAAATGTTGGTGTTTTTGTTTGGATTTGGGAAATGAAGAAAGGAGGAGAAAGTGTTAGGTTTTTTTAGATAAGATAATTTGAGTGTAGTGAAAATTAGTGGGTGGAATGGTGGGTATATATAGAATTTGGGTGAAAATTTTGAATTTTCAGAAAATTTGAATTTCCCCCTCGATCCTGTCAAATTCTAAGGTATTTCGCAACCGTCGAGAGGTCAAGAAATATTTGAAATTTCAAAATTTCTAAAATTTTGTGATCGCCCAGCTGTCACGATATCATCCGTGACCGTCTGGCGGTCACGAGGGGTCATTCGTGACCGCCAGGCGGTCGCCCCATATTCTCCGTGACCGCTGGGTGACCGCCCAGCGGTCACGAAACCGCTAGGCGGTCACGAATAACCTTCATTCAACATATTTTAATTTTAATTTGTTTATTTAAGGTGCGTTGTTTGTTAAATTGATAAAATAGTTACGACTAAGTAAATTATAAGGTTTTATCACAAAATCGCATATAACATCTAAAACAACTTGGTATATATGATGATTAGTTGTAGAACATAAAATAGGTTATTCGTTCATAACTCGCCTAACAACATCTTCTACTATCTTGTGGACCAGTGTCAGTCCGACGGCGACGGCTGCTTGACATGTCAAATATATGCTAGAAAACTACGAATAATTATCTAAGTTAGATGATTGAGAGAGATTCCCAAAAATCGTTACTAAGTTATTAAAATTCTCTAAAGATCATTTGTACTAAGTTATTAAGATCCCCTAGAGATTATTTATTCTAAGTTATAAAGATTCTATAAAGGCATTATTTTTAAGTTATAAAGGTACATAAAATTAACTAAACTAACAATTTAACATGCATTTAAATCTACAAAATAACAATAAATAAGCTAAACTAAATAATAATACATTAAATTACCTAAACTAACAATTTAACATGCATTTAACTAACAATTTAACATTTAATAAATATTCTCTAAAGACATTATTTATAAGTTATAAACATCCCCTAATTGCATTAGTTCTAAGTTATAAATACTTCCTAAAGGCATTTTGTTGTTGTAAAAATCTTTCTAAAAGAATTATCTCGAAGTTATAAAGATTACCCTAAATGCATTATCTCTAAGTTATAAATACCACCTACATGCACTACTTCTAAGTTATAAAGACCACCTAAAGAAACTATTTCTAATTTATAAAGATTTCCTAAAGGCTTTATTTCTAAGTTTAACATTAATTAAACTAAACTAATAATATAACAATTATAAATATTACTAAAAAATTAAATATAAAAGATAATTAAAAAACTAGAAAGAGAAATACTTAAAAGAGAGAGAGAGAGAGGGACTTACAAATGTGAGGAATGAGAGAGGAGGAGGGGGGTTCATATAGAAAACCCCCTGCCAGCGGTCGTGGATGCGGCGCTGGCAGACCGCAGACGGAAAGTTCTCCCGCTTGTGGTATCCGCGACCGCCCCTGCCATCCGCGATCGCAGGCGGGAAGTTCTCCCGCTTGTGGTATCCGCGATCGCTGGGCGGTCGCGGATGCGTCCCTACCATCCGCGACCGCCTGGTGATCGCGGATGCACACGGCCCTGCCATCCGCCACTGCCTAGCGGTCGCGGATGCGGGAAGTTCTCTCGCCTGTGGCATCCGCGACCGCCTGGCGGTCGCGGATTCTCCAGTGACCTCCCAACGGTCACCGTTGGTGGCGACCGCCCAGCGGTCGCGGGCTGGCGGTCACGGTTGACCGCCAAATCTTGTAGTGAATTACCGTATAATCTAAAAGATCCTAAAGAGATTTAAAATTAAAAACACCGAAGATACAAACCAATGATGTAAAAGATCTCAGTTCCAACTCCACCTTCGACGTAAACCAAATCTCTTCGTCCTACTTCGTTATGATTAGCAATTTAAAATTGTGCACCAACCAAAAAGAAATTAAGATGCAATTAAACAAACAAACAAAAAAAGGCTACACATACAGTCGTCGAAGTGCATGAATTAGCTAATATATATAGAACCAAATAACTTGAAAAACGGCTTACTCTAAGAAAACAGTTCAGTCTTTCATAATGTATACATGAAAGAT
The DNA here is from genome assembly GCA_948329865.1 of Linaria vulgaris. NCBI lineage: Eukaryota > Viridiplantae > Streptophyta > Magnoliopsida > Lamiales > Plantaginaceae > Linaria > Linaria vulgaris. The sequence continues at coordinate 21,826,955 of OX415253.1, read as the reverse complement.
ATATTTGTTGCCTTTGTAATAATCTATTCCAATCACCTCCCTCGAATTGAACCAAATTATTTTCTTCTTCCTTCAATCTGATTAGCAACTTAATTAAGAATCCTGCAGCAAGTAAAAAGAAGTTAATAAGTAGACCAAAACCAATAATGGAAATAAATTTGTCGAAAAGATGAATCAGAATCAAATAAATTTAAACACGACATACAATAACTAATAACTTTTTTCAATAAAATAATACATGAGAGATTTATCTTTAGTAACTTGTATCCGACAAAAGGTAGTGAATAAACCAAAAATTATTGCGCATATATGTACTCACTTTTGATGGTGAATGAAGAGTACCAGGGCTTATTTCAGAATAAAAATAGAATGTGATTAGATGGAGAATTATAAAAGAAACTGAAAGAGAAAGAGAACGTGGGGGAGTGGTCAGTTATGAAATTGGATAAAATCACGTTTGAACTCAAATATATCGTGTGTACATGGCTTGTTATGATTATTTGACACTTATGCCCTCCATTTTTACATTTGTGAGGAATTATAAAGGGTTATGATACCAACTTTTGAGTTTCCTAAAATAACCCCTTTATAATTCCTCTTGCAGCACCGAAAGATGCTTTTTACATAAACGTCAGTTAAGGAAATCAACGGGTAAGAGCATAGTGGATATCCAATGAACTCGAATCTCTAAGCTATCAAATCATCACTGTTGACAACCTAAATCAATCCAATTAAATTAGTGCAATCAAGACTAGTTGTGACGACCGCGCCCCACGAGCCATGCTCCGATCCGAGTTGGTTCAGTGGTGGCCAGCCACTTTACCCAATCCAGACTAAAGGACAACTCATAGGAAGGGGTCTCACTTATTAAGGATCAAAACCATACACGTTTTATAATTTATTTTTGATATATACAGCGGAAGTCTTGGTATTACAAATAATGTGACTATTTTAATGGTTATGCACTAATGACAAAACACAAATATTCCGAAATGCACACTTGAACAATTATTCACTTGATCCATGCTGCCATGTTGATTTTATCATGAGGAATGGATAGAAGAAACGAGGAATAAGTCTTTAATGACTTAGTGAGATTCATATAAAAGAACTAGTCATACAAGAATTAACTGTGACCTAATGGATACATTTCGAGAGTAATCTTTCCGGTAGAAACAGTTCAACTAGATAATTTGATGTAGTAATGGTACTGGAGTTTTCATAGAATAGTTAATGAACTTGTGCTTAACAATAAACAAATCTAGCCTTATGGCTTCTACTATTCTACCTTATACCTCCCGACGAGGAGCGACCTCGCAAACAATCAAGAGACATACTGGAGTACATGTCGATCCAGCACGCGGGTTACAGCCAACTCCTGACTGCAAGCGGCGCCTAGATAGATGGATATCAAGTGAAATTACTTAAACCGACAGTCCTTACTGCCCGGCAGTAACTCGACTCAATCCCTGGGCCCAACTTCCCAAAGGCGTCCCAATGGGTAGAACAAATAAACAAACAAGCTAGTAAACCAGATAATATCCGTTGCTCCTTGAACTACATGTCCCGAACATAGTTCGTTGCTCTTTGCACAATTCAAGAACCAGCATATGAGATTACAATATTGGAGAATTATCATGATTGTTAACAGATATGATAAATAATAAATGATTGGATATGATTTATAGATGAGTAAGAAAATAATGCTGTGACATGAGATGCCAAATAAGATTATGATGAAATATAGTTTGTTCGAGGTTTGGTAATGGAGTAGTGACTTTTCTGTCCAAGTTCCTCAAGGCTGGATGCCAAACGGGGCTAGAACAAATCAGAAATGAAACCTCACCTTAACTCGTACGGGGAACCTTGATGGGGTTGATTAGTTCGTCAAAACTTTAACAAATGTAAATAATATTAATCAACTGAATTTATAATTCACCACAACAATTATTAGTACTTTTTCTTCAATTCTCATGTTGCTAAAATTGAGAACGTTCTTGTTAAGAATGCTAGTTATAATGTAAATCTTAGTAAATAACACATAAGCTTAATTTATGTCATTACACTAAACATGAAAATCTTAGATGATGAATTTAAAGAAAAACATATTACTTAACTAACTCTAGGAAAACTCATCTTTTTAATCTTTAATCAATTCCAAACTTTTAATAACCATACACCAAATCATACGAAATAACACCTTAAAAGGTATAACTTAGTCATTTATTACTTTATTTTACATAGTTAGTTTAAAAATGCATATACTCGTTTTATAACTTAAATATAAAGATATAAACATGAGAGGTTTATCAAAACATGTGATAAGAGATGATAAATAATCTTATTTGATGGTTAGGTCATGAAGTGGCAAGAATAATCTTGTAAGACTTATGAAAATAATATGTTAAACATGATAAATCTACCATTTAAATGCTATAATAAGATCACAAAAATGTCAATTCATGATTATAAATCATAATAATCTAATTATAACTAATACTATATCATGTTAAATTTATGTGTGTGATAAATACATTGAATTATGATGGCGATTAAACTTATAAATTAAGAAAACAAAGATTGTGCCAAATAAACTGAAAAATCACCGCAATTTTGGTTTTACCTTTGATCGGACATCGAAATGAACTTGTTTTCAAATCATTTTATGCTTTATGGTTTCCTAGCATCATGAGAGATGTGGGAATCCAAGATTTTGTGAAAACACAAAAGTTTGTTATGCTAAATAATTCTTGCAACATAAGAGTTGCTATCGGATTTCCTGGCAGCAGTTACGATTTATGGATTATGCCCTTCTAGATCATATTATTGGAGAAAGATGTCTTCATACAAAAGATAGAAGACACCAAGGAGAGTATTTAGCAGTTGGCTTTGATCAAAAAGGATTTTTCTACAATTAGTTATGATGTTTCTAAAGTGCAGAATCGGCATTTCATGCGCAATAAACGTTTTGGCGTCTTTTTGGGTAGAAACTAGAAAGATAAAAATCTGGAAAAATTATTTTCCGTACGAAAACACAAAAATAAACAACTGTTATTTCTGCTTACTTTTGCAGAATCAGATTATTTTGGGCTGTAAAAAATGGTGAAGAAGGGTGAGTATTTATAGGCGAAAATAGTAGTTTAATAATACTTATTTAGGTCCCACCTTGATTATTTTATATTAATTCACAGAAAATCTGAATTTAATCATGCTCTAAATGATGTCATGGCTTAGCTCATCAAAAAATATGTCATGGCTTACTTCATCAATTGGTTAATTGCATATCAAGTCCCTCAATTATTCATAATTAAAATTCAAATAGGTATAATTAGATTTCTTTGTTACATACATATTTATTCATGTAATTTTTCTAGATAATTCGATCATATTGGTCAAGATTTGATATTGAAATATATGTTTTAAGATTAGAGACCTATAAAAATAATAAAAGACTAAATTTTAAGTTTAGGGACTAAAATGCAAATGTTTCTAAACATTTAGGGTCAAAAATTAAAATTTTCAAAAGTTCAAGGACTAAAGTATAAATTTAATTTCTTCCTAATTTTTGGGGCGTTACAATTCCCCCTCCTTACAGGAATCTGGTCTCCAGATTCTTATCTGAATTATTTTGAAGATAAAGTATTTATAACCGCTATTTCAATTAATTTTATTCTTAAGGACTAACACTTAACACCATAGGAAGTTGTAGACCCCTTTATCGGGAGAAGAAACTTAAACTTTTATGACTATTGTCTAATAATAACCGAGAGCTTATTAGTTTTTTTTTTTTTTTACGTTTCACACATTATAATAACTATATAGGTAAAAGAAGAATACTCAAATAAATGTCTTATTATCCAAGATGCAATATTTCAATTGAACTTACATAATAGTACTAAACTCATACCAAGAGCAAGAAATAGAAAAGGTATTGCGAATCCTAAAAATACAATAGCAAATTCAAATGATGTTTCTTCAGCATTTAGAAGGAAAAAAGAATAAAGATAACAAAAATTACAACAAGAATTATTTGAACTAAATGATCCATTTTTGGTAGAGAGAAGATAGATGAAGATGAGTCTGTGTTTTGTAGTATAAAAATGATGTATTTATAGAAGGAGATATGGCTATTATAGCCGTTTATAACCGTTGGGAGATATATATATATATATATATATATATATATATATATATATATATATATATATATATATATATTAATGGTATGATGATTGGGACAAAAATTAAGATTAGAAATATGTGACTTATTTGTGTAAAATATGTTTGTATTTTTTAAATCTTAAAATAAAGGTTTTAACTAACGATCATAATATAGAGAAATTAGAAAAATCTTTAATATTCTTAAAATTCTGAGTACTAAAATTTTTAATCCAAAATAATTTTCTTTTCTTTTTTTTTAAAATCATGCTAATTAAAAAAAATAACTATCACAAAGAACACGAGTAATTTTAATTGTAACATAACATAGACGTTTTTGTGATTTATTATTACTATTGATATTATCATTATTTTGGAAATTTTGTATTCAAATGAATAAATTTGGATACTTAGACAAAATAAGGTGAAATAATTTTTCCTTATAAGTGCATGCACGTATTTTAACAATTATGCATATATTTAGTTTTTAAATAAAACTTAGACGGTCACAAACACACACACACACACACACACACACATATATATACATATATATTATTCTTAATAGGCACAAATAACAGATGATGGGGTACAACGATATGAATGCGTTTTCTTAGATTGGTAAATGTCATATCATCAAAGATGGATTGTAGGGAAAGTTGCTTATAAAAGATGGATTGTTGGAGACGCTATTTCATTAATTATTATTTTTGAAGATGTTGTATTATTATTGTTTCAAAAGCTTCCTCGGTACGCCTACTATGTTTTCTTATAAATAGCGATTTTATGATGTAGAAGATCACACATTAACACATACCACATTATCAGGAAGAAAACAAAATCTGAGATGGAAAAACCTTCAATTCGAGAAATAAAATCTATTTGTGTCTTTTGTGGGTCTAGTTTTGGAAAAGATCCTGAGTTTCTAGAGGTAGCAAGTAGTCTGGGGAACACATTGGCAAAGAGAAACATAAAGATAGTCTACGGAGGAGGAAGTTTAGGGCTAGTGGAGTGTGTAGAAAAAAGCGCATTTTCTATAGGTGATAAAGTGTTAGGAATCATACCAAACGCCTTAGCGCACATGAATCCCGGTGGTCCAATCATAGGTGAAGAGCTAATTGTACCTAGCATGCACGAAAGAATAACGACTATGTTCTATAATTCTGATGCATTTATAGCATTACCTGGGGGCTTAGGAACACTAGAAGAGATTTCTTGCGTAGCTTAATGGGCTCAATTAAACATGCATCAAAAACCTATAGGGCTCTACAATGTCAATGGTTTCTATAATAGATTGTTGTCTTTTCTAGATCATTGCGTGGAGCAGGAGTTTATGAAGCCATCGACTCGTGAAATTTTCATCTCTGCATATACTGCAAATGAATTAATTGACAATCTTAAAGCATATGTACCAAAAGTAGATCCCATATCGTCACAAATTCAAGGGCAGACAAGTAGTGACAATAGTCGTGGTAAGAAACGTGCTTTAGATGTAGATACGACACTCCAGTTGTAACTCTATTATGTGTTTGATGTAAAAATATATGTTCAATCTATATGAATATTTTAGTGAAAACATCTTTGAGTGATTAATGTTTGTCAATATACATATATATATATATAAATATATATATATATATATATATTTTACCAATGGCTCTGATACCATACTGCGACGACCGCGCCCCACGAGCCATGCTCCGATCCGAGTTGGTTCAGTGGTGGCCAGCCACTTTACCCAATCTAGACTAAAGCGCAACTCATAGGAAGGGGTCTCACTTGTTCAGGATCAAAACCATACACGTTATATATATATATATATATATATATATTGATATATACAACGAAAGTCTTGGTATTACAAATAATGTGGCTATTTTAATGGTTATGCACTAATGACAAAACACGAATATTCCGAAATACACGCTTGAACAATTATTCACTTGGTCCATGCTGCCATGTTGTTTTTATCCTGAGGAATGGACAGAAGAAACGAGGAATAAGTCTTTAATGACTTAGTGAGATTCATATAAAAGAACTAGTCATACAAGAATTAACTGTGACCTAATGCATACATTTCGGGAGTGATCTTACCGGTAGAAACAGTTCAACTAGATAATTTGATGTAGCAATGGTACTGGAGTTTTCATAGAATAGTTAATGAACTTTTGCTTAACAATAAACAAATCCAGCCTTATGGCTTCTACTATTCTACTATATACCTCCCGACGAGGAGCGACCTCGCAAACAATCAAGAGACATGCTGGAGTACATGTTGATCCAGCACGCGGGTTACATCCAACTCCTGACTGCAAGCGGCGCCTAGATAGATGGGTATCAAGCGAAATTACTTAAACCGACAGTCCTTACTGCCCGGCAATAACTCGACTCAATCTCTGGGCCCAGCTTCCCAAAGGCGTCCCAATGGGTAGAACAAATAAACAAACAAGCTAGTAAACCGGATAATATTCGTTGCTCCTTGAGCTACATGTCCCGAACATAGTTCGTTGCTCTTTGCACAATTCAAGAACCAGCAGATGAGATTACAATATTGGAGAATTATCATGATTGTTAACAGATATGATAAATATTAAATGATTAGATATGATTTATAGATGAGTAAGAAAATAATGTTGTGAGATGAGATGCCAAACAAGATTATGATGAAATATAGTTTGTTCAAGGTTTTGTAATGGAGTAGTGACTTTTCTGTCCAAGTTCCTCAGGGCCGGATGCCAAACGGGGCTAGAACAAATCAGAAATGGAATCTCACCTTAACTCGTACGGGGAACCTTGATGGCGTTGATTAGTTCGTCAAACCTTTAACAAATGTAAATAATATTAATCAACTGAATTTATAATTGACCACAACAATTATTAGTACTTTTTCTTCAATTCTCATGTTGGTGAAATTGAGAACGTTCTTGTTAAGAATGCTAGTTATAATGTAAATCTTAGTAAATAACACATAAGCTTAATTTATGTCATTACACTAAACATGAAAATCTTAGATGATGAATTTAAAGAAAAACATATTACTTAACTAACTCTAGAAAATCTCATCTTTTGGGTTTTTCTAAAAAATGGTCCTTTATCGTGGCCTTATTAGAAAAATAGTCCGTTATCGTGCCACTGTCTAGATTTAGTCCTTTATCGTGGTTTTTCATCCAATTTTAGTCCTCCGACCAAAGTTTCTACCGGATTTCGCGAATTTTGAGGATTTTGACCAATTTGGGGCGATTTTGACCAAATTTTTGGGGATTTTGACTAATTTGGGGTGATTTTGACCATATTTTAAGCAAAAAAATTCAAAAACAAAAATAAATTTAACCATAAAAACTATATATTTTAAATTACAATTTTTTTTTGTTTTTTATTTTTTTTGGATTTTAATTATAAAAACTATATATTTTAAATTATAAATTTATTTTTGTTTTTTAAATTTTTTTGGATTTTAATTATAAAAACTATATATTTTAAATTATAAATTTATTTTTGTTTTTTAATTTTTTTTTCTCAAAATCTGGTCAAAATCGCCCCAAATTAGTCAAAAACCCCAAAAATTTGGTCAAAATCACCTCAAATTGGTCAAAATCCCCCAAATTCGTGAAATCCGGTAGGAAATTTGGCCGGAGGACCAAAATTGGACGAAAAACCACGATAAAGGACAAAATCTAAACAGTGGCGCGATAACAGACTATTTTTTGTAATGAGGCCACGACAAAGGACCATTTTTGAAAAAAAACCCTCATCTTTTTAATCTTTAATCAATTCCAAACTTTTAATAACCATACACCAAATCATACGAAATAACACCTTAAAAGGTATAACTTAGTCATTTATTACTTTATTTTACATAGTAAGTTTAAAAATGCATATACTCGTTTTATAACTTAAATATAAAGATATAAACATGAGAGGTTTATCAAAACATGTGATAAGAGATGATAAATAATCTTATTTGATGGCTAGGTCATGAAGTGGCAAGAATAATCTTGTAAGACTTATGAAAATAATATGTTAAACATGATAAATCTACCATTTAAATGCTATAATAAGATCACAAAAATGTCAATTCATGATTATAAATTATAATAATCTAATTATAACTAATACTATATCATGTTAAATTTATGTGTGTGATAAATACATTGAATTATGATGTCGATAAAACTTATAAATTAAGAAAACAAAGACTGTGCCAAATAAACTGAAAAATCACCGCAATTTTGGTTTTACCTTTGATTGGACATCCAAATGAACTTGGTTTTCAAATATTCTTATGCTTTATGATTTTCTAGCATCATGATAGATGTGGGAATCGAAGATTTTGTGAAAACAAAAAAGTTTGCTATGCTAAATAATTCTTCAACATAAGAGTTGCTATCGGATTTCCTGTAGCAGTTTACGATTCATGGATTATGCCCTTCTAGATCATATTATTGGAGAAAGATGTCTTCATACAAAAGATAGAAGACACCAAGGAGAGTATTTAGCCGTTGGCCTTGATCAAAAATGATTTTTCTACAATTAGTTATGATATTTCTAAGGTGCAGAATCGGCATTTCATGCGCAGTAAACGTTTTGGCGTCTTTTTGGGTAGAAAATAGCAAGACAAAAATCTGGAAAAATTATTTTCCGTACGAAAACACAAAAAGGAACAACTTTTATTCCTTCTTACTTTTGCAGAATCGGAATATTTTGGGCTGTAAAAAATGGTGAAGAAGGGTGAGTATTTATAGGCGAAAATAGTAGTTTAATAATACTTATTTAGGTCCCACCTTGATTATTTTATATTAATTCACAAAAAATCTGAATTTAATCATGCTCTAAATGATGTCATGGCTTAGCTCATCAAAAAATATGTTGTGGCTTACTTAATCAATTGGTTAATTGCATATCAAGTCCCTAATTATTCATAATTAAAATTGAAATATGTATAATTAGATTTCTTTGTTACATACATATTTATTCATGTAATTTTTCTAGATAATTCGATCATCTTGGTGAAGATTTGAAATTAAAATATATGTTTTAGGATTAGAGACCTATAAAAATAATAAAAGACTAAATTTTAAGTTTATGGACTAAAATACAAAATTTTCTAAATATTTAGGGTCAAAAATAGAAATTTTCAAAAGTTCAAGGACTAAAGTATAAATTTTTTATTTCCTAATTTTTGGGGCGTTACACTAGTAGTTAGAGGTAGTTAGTTTAGTTTAGGTAAAAATATTCAGACGTGACAATATTAGTGATAAACGTGGCAGTATAATTGAGTGTGTTATTTAATCATACATGCGATAGAGTGTATATTGAGATAAACTAAGAATGCATATATATTACACATCAAGGTTTTGACGCCGTTGCCGGGGAGTAGGCAATTAGACGCATATTTATTCTGATTGTTTTGCTATTACTATCGTGTGTTTAACTTCTATTCATAAGTTTTTTAGGTGGGTGCTTAAAAATGTCGTGGGGATCATTCTTATCGCAAAGAACATAGACATCAGGATACAAAAGATTTGAGCACTATGTGGATGATTCAACGGAAGAGTTTCTCACAGAAGTTCCGGAAGGCATAGAATCTTCTGTAACTATTTAAAAATTTAGGGGAAGGAAGAACGAAAATGATGTCTATCATTTAATGAACTTTGACAAGGCTTGCAAGTTTTATATATCAACACATCTCACGGAGAATTTCTTGAAGCCGAAGACCTTTCATCTAACTCTAGAAAGAGCAGCTAGTGATTGGTATATCGAACTTGAACCATTAAGTGTTGGCACATGGGAGTAGATGACACAGTTGATTCTAGGACATTATTATCCGCCAATTTTGGCAAAGCCACGCCGTAAATAAAATTACGAGCTTTTCCCAAAGACCAGACGAGCAAGTACATGATGCATGGGTGAGATTCAATCTACTTATCAAAAGATGTCCAGATCATGAAGAGACCATAACAAGACTACTTGAATCATTATATGTGGGTTTAGATTACAAAAATAGGAACATGTTGAACTTAATAGCTGGGGGATGCTTTATAAAACCTTCCGACGAAGCAACAAAGGAGATTTTAGCTGATATTACTCTGAACAATGTCTATTGGGGAGATCATCACTTACATGCGGATATAGAGGCTCAACAACCCAATATAAGAAAGCAAAGAGATATGAATGCCACTTCATTTCAGGAAGAGCTGAGGGATAAGAAATTGATAGAATACTCAAGACACCAGCAAGGGTATCTCGAAGAGGCAATGCATGCAGTTACATTAACAAGTGGGCGAGGAACACAATCTCCCCTAATACTCAATCAAACTGAAGAAGAAATGCTGACATCAGCAAATCCTCAACGTGTAGTCTAGGAAATTGAAGATGATAACGAGGAAATACCAACTATAGTCCCATAAAGAGAAAGGGAACGCCCAATGGTGGTACCATATCCACAGAGACTAGGCAAAAGAACAACAGATAGGGCTGACGAAATGTTTATGAATTCATTAAATGGAGCAGCACTTGCAATACCATTCATGGAAGCACTTCGCCACATTCCAAAATTAAATAAATTTCCAAAGGATTGGTCACACATAAGAAACAGATTGAGAACTTGAATTTGGTGACATTAGTAGGAGTACGTGCAGTAACACTAAAACCCATGCAGCCAGAGAAAAAGAGAGACCCATGGAGTTTTTCTATCCTTTGCTTAATTCATGAAAGATATCACACTAATGCGTTGATTGATTTGGGTGCTAGTGTTAATGTTATGCCATTAATTACGTATAAAAAATGGGACTTGGGAGAAGTGCAATCAACTAAGATATTATTGTAGATAGTCTATAGATTGACAAAAAAACCATATGGATTATAGAAGATGTTATAATACAAATGAATAAAGAACATATACCTATCAATTTTGTTATATTAAATACTGGTTATGAGGAGGGACCTATTATATTAGAAAGACCATTTTTGGCAACCAATAATGCTTATATATTGTCCAAACAATAATATAAAGTTGAGGGTTAATAATAGATATATGAATTATGATATTTCTCAAGCACTTAAACAAGCGGAGAAGCAAGAGGACTGCTATATAGTGGATGTGATGGAAGAAGTTATTGAAGAACATCAGGAGGGCATCATTCTCAACAACCATTTGAACATATGTTTGGTAAGATCTTTAGAAGGAGAAAAAGACAACACAATAATTAGAGAAGCAATCATTAACTTAGAAAGTACACAACAATGGTTTAGCAGATTCTATGGGAAAGAGCCACTAGAGAGAGATAATGAGGAACGATTACCATCATTAATCAAGCCACCTAAGTTAGAACTAAAACCCTTATGACCACATGTTAAGTATGTATTTTTGAAGGGTGCGGGAGAATTACCTGTCATAATTAATGCAAACCTAAAACCAAACTATGAGAAAAAGTTAATCAAGATACTAAAGAAGCAAGAGGGGGCAACAAGGTGGACAATGGCCGATATAAAAGGTATAGACGCTACAACATGTACGCATAAAATTCTTATGGAAGATAATTTTAATCCAACTGCCCAACCGCAAAGTCGACAAAATCCAACAATGAAAGAAGTAGTGAAAATGAGGTAATTAAAATGCTTGACTATGATATGATTTATGCCATTTCTGACATTCAGTGAGTAAGTCCAGTACATGTAGTTCCAGAGAAGGGAGGCACAACGGTGATGAAAAATGAGAACAAAGAAATAATTCCTACTAGGCAGGTAATAGGATGGCGCATTTTCATGGATTACCGAGCTTTGAACAAAGCCACGAGGAAGGATCACTATCCCTTACCTTTTATTGATTAGATGCTTGAAAGGTCAGTAGGTCATTCTTATTACTGTTTTCTTGATGGATATTCTGGATATAACCAAATCATGATAGACCCTAATGATCACGAGAAAACATGTTTTACTTGTCTTTTTAGGACATTCGCTTTTAAAAGAATACCTTTTGGGTTGTGTAACGCCCCAATCAGCTTTCAACGTTGTATGACATCTATATTTTCGGACATGATTCAAAATACTATAGAAGTTTTTATGAATGATTTTTCAATAATTGGAGACTCATTTGATCAATGTCTTGATAATTTAGACAAGGTTCTAGGAAGATGTATTGAAAGGAAAATTTGTTTAAATTGGGAAAAATGTCATTTCATGGTACAAGAGGTAATCGTTCTCGGTCATCAAATTTCAAAAGAAGGGATTGAAGTAGATATAGCAAAGGTAAGTGTAATTCAAAATCTACCACCCTTTATGAACGTACGAGGAATTAGAAGCATTTTAGGTCACACAAGTTTTTATAGAAGGTTTATAAAAGATTTAACTAAATTAAGCAAATCGTTGTGTACTCTTCTAAACATGGATAACCCGTTTGATTTTAATAAAGATTGTGTAAAAGCTTTTAATAAGATTAAGGAAAAGTTGAATACAATACCAGTTATGACGACACCAAATTGGTCATTGCCGTTTGAAATTATGTGTGATGCTAGTGATTATGCCGTAGGTGGTGTATTAGGAAAAAACTATGGTAAGATAATGAAGGTCATTCATTATGCTAGTAAGACGTTAACAAATGCGCAAATTAATTATGTTGTAACTGAAAAGGAACTGTTAGCACTAGTATATGCTTTTGAAAAATTTAGATCATATTTGATGGAAAATAAGGTTATTGTTAATACTCATCATTCATGATTGAGGTATTTGTTTACAAAGAAGGATGCAAGACCCTGACTAAATAGATGAATTCTTTTACTGCACGAATTTGATATTGACATTAGGTAAAATGGGGACGGAAAATGTTATAGCGGATCATTTGTCTCGACTGGATTGGGGAAATATGCACCATGAAGAAGGTGAAGATACCAGACAATCCTTTCTTGACAAACAAATCTTTGCCATTCAGGTTATGAAAGCACCTTGGTTCGCAGACATAGCAAACTACAAGGTATGTAAAATCCAACCCCAAATATGCCATACCAGGAGAAAAAGAAGTTCATTCATAATTTGAAATATTATTATTGGGATGACCTGTATGTGTATCGTCATTATTCTGGTGGCATTATTAGAAGATGTATGCCAGAGGAAGAAATACGTGATATTCTAGAAAAATGTCATGGAGCTGAGGTTGGAGGACATTTTACAGGACAAAGAACAACCGCTACGATATGGCATTGTGGTTTTTATTGGGCTATGATTTATAAGGATGCACATCGTTTTGTTGTTCAATGCGATAGGTGTCAGAGAACTGGTAACATATCACGGAGACATGAAATACCTCTTAAGAGTATTCCAAATATTGAATTATTTGATGTTTGGGGTATAGATTTTATGGGACCATTCCGTACTTCACACGGTATGCAATATGTGTTAGTTGCTGTGGAATACGTATCAAAATGGGTTGAGGCCAAAGCTCTTCTAACTAATGATAGTATAGTGATCATTGATTTCTTAAAATCTAGAATCTTTTCAAGGTTTGGCACACTTAGAGCCTTAATAAGCAATGGAGGAAAACATTTCAGGAACAAATACTTAGAAGCCTTATTAAGAAAATATGGTGTAGCGCACAAAATTTCCACAACATATCATCCACAAACTAGTGGGCAGGTAGAGCTACCAAATAGGAAATAAAGTGAATTCTAGATAAAAATAGTAGCACATTCACGCAATGATTGGACAAAGAAGCTAGGCAACGCTTTGTTAGCATATAGAACTGCTTTTAAAACAGCAATAGGAATGTCATTATACTGTATTGTTTTGGTAAAGCTTGTCATCTACCTGTTGAATTAGAACATAGAGCTTTTTGGGGGACAAGAATCTTAAATTTTTATGCTAAGGCTGCTGGTGAAAAAAGAATGTTTCAATTAAATGAATTGGACAAATGGTGCAATGAAGCCTATGAGAACTCTAATATTTATAAAGATAAAACTAAATTATGGCATGATGAAAGAATTCTTCACAAGGTGTTTTTACCTGGACAACAAGTGTTATTATTTAACTAGCGTTTAAGACAATTTCCAGGTAAATTACGTTCACGATGGTCAGGACCTTATACAGTAGTTGAAGTCATACCACATGGAGCAGTGGACGTAAAAACAAAAGACGGACAAATTTTCTTGGTTAATGGTCAAAGATTGAAACATTATTTTGCTGCACACCAGGAAGAGGACGTAGTAAACGTCACTTTGGAATTCGTTCGTTAAGCAGAAAAATGAGTCTGACTGAGGATAGTAAGATAAGCGCTGAATGAGAGGCAACCCATTTTATATATTCTATTTTATACAATTATTATGCATCATTTGAATTATTTACTTTTGTTGGAATTATATTAATTAGTTTAATTAATTAATAAAAAAAATTATGACGTCAGGGAGACGCGCGATCAAGTCGCGTGATCAGGCTGATCGCTCATGCCTCGGACATTATATTTATGTGTGTTGTGTTGAAAATTTTGCCATTTCCCTCATTTTCCCGATTTTCAACTTCAATTTTCTCTCAAATTCTCTCTAAAAGGCCCTTGTATCAACTGCAATCCACGATTCAGGTATTTCACCATCACTCTTATCTCTTTTAATTTTTGCTGTATTATAATTCCTTATTATGATATTGAAAAGAGGTTAGTTTTAGTATTGAGTTACAATTATGAATATTACTTGAATTGTGCCGTTCTTGAATACATGAATATATAGTCGATATTGTTTCTCAAATTGCGTACTTCATTTTAATAGATGGAATATCATTTGATAAGCACATATTATTATCTCCTTGGTATTGGAAAACTTGTATTAAAGCAAGTTTAAGAGGTTATGCTGCCGAACTATCTAAAAATCTTATACTTTATCATTTCAGGATGACGAGGAGCCGAGATTCACATGCTACCCAGGTACCGGTCCGTGGGATACCTCATGTCATTTTGGAGGAGGACTACCCTGAGGAGAGATTTCATTCGGCCAAGGCGGCTAATTTCAACCAGCATATCAAGTGTACGAAGATTCACGAGGAGCGACCGATGTTCCTATTTGGGGAGGAGTTGAGTAGAGTGGGCTTACTCCACTTTGCCATGGTAGACTTGAGCACGGTTTGCGAAAAGTGGATACGTGAAATGTATGATCATTATAACTGAAAGAAGAGGGTGCCACAGGTTAGTGTTCGAGGGCGTATGGTCCCATGCTCACCGAGGTCATTGACAGGTTATTTCACTATGCAGTCCTCCTAGTAGCCACATGCCAAATGGTCACTCAGCCTTCGTGGTGTGAAATGGATAATTTTCTATGTGGAGGGCCTGATTACCGGTGATGCCACACGGACAGTGGGGAGGAGGAGATCTGATATATGGATTTTACAAAGGAGTATGTTCGCGTGCAACCGACCTTGGCCGACTTCGAACTTTGAGTATATCATGACCTACCGCGCCCAACTGCTCTATGGTCTAGTACGCGGGCAGACATACAACCCGGGGGCGGTTTTGAGACATATCATGGACCACATTGTGGATGGGCAGACCACATCTGGTCTTTACTATGGGGGCACGATTACCAAATTGTGCGTGACAGGTGGTGTGCCCAGGTGGAATAGAGACCACTATGGGGTCCAGAAGACGAGCTCAGCCAACATAGACATGTTGACACGGATCAGGGTAGAGAGGCCACCACGAGGCCAGAGTCAGGACTAGAAGACCACGCCAGATGCAACACCATCTGGATCATAGGAAGAGGAGGCAAGGCGTAGTAGGAGACGCAGGTGAGCTCCCTCACGACAACCGTGAGACACACAAGATAATGCCAAGAGCCAGAAGGGTGCGAATTTGTGCACATATATCAGAGAAATGCGTTAGTAGCAGGACATTGTGATATGAGGGGCATCATGACTGTGTTGTTTGATATACAGAGCTTTCTGTGGCTGGGAGGAGGTAGAGCTGATGAAACGAGCACGAGCAGGCGTTGAGTATCGGGAAATTTTATTTTATTTTATTTTTCTTTTATTTATTTTGTGTCGTACCACCCCTACAATGAGGACATTGCAGATTTTATGTGTGTGTGTGGGGGGGGGGGGGTATAGGTCGTAGTTAAGTTGTAGGAATTTGAGTCTTTTTATTCTAAATTTATGTCTTATTTGAGTATTAGGTGTAGTCGAGTCAACCTTTAGTCTTTTATTTTTGATTTTATGTTTTGTTTGGATTCAGTAGTACGTGAAACTAATAACCTAAGTATATATGTGATATCTATGAGAATGCCTATGTTTCATTGCGAGTTTAAATTAGAATAACAACGCCGTGTCTAGATTGATGATGGCATATGCATAATATACGAGTATGTGAGGATAAGGAAACACCATGGAGACTTGAATACATCGTGCTAGATTTTGGCGAAGAAGTGTTTATCTCATGATTGTTTTGATATGAATTATATGAAGATGTGAGTAATTGAGGATACCAGGAAGAAAAGCAGGGAAATATATGTATTCGTGAATCTTGAGGTGTTTTATTGAACCATGGGAGATAGGTAGTTTATAAGTTTTGAGGAAATGAAGCATGCAGTTGTTTGTTAAACTCGTGAGAACCGAGTGTTTTTATACCCAAAACCCCGTACTTATTCAATGATCCTCAAAAATACACTAAAGCCTTTTGTGATAGACCGTTCGTGAAAAATACACCAAGCCCTCTTAAGCTGAAAAATGAAATAAAGCCTTACCCCTTCTAGAGATGAATTGAGTAAATCAATTTTAAGGAAGTAAGGAGGAGTAAGGATGTCGTGTGAAAAATACGAAGTGAGAGCCAAAAAAATGTGTTATAAAAGGCCATATTATATAAATGAGGTATGTCTAAGTATTAGTACACTAATAACCCCCACATGAAAATGTAAAGTGTGGGGAAGCCTCTATAAAACTTATGAAGTATAAGGTGATGTGAACCTTGCACAAATGAAAACGCAAGAGGGAGTATAAAAGACAAAGGTGAAGCCAAAAATTCACAAGGCTGAAAACACCACAAAGGGGAGAAAGAAAAGAAAAGAAAATGGGTTTACGAGAAACATCTATAGAAGCCAACTATAGATCTTTTCTCACATATATCACCCATAAGAAAGTCATGAAGATCCTCGATATAAGGAAACTACATGAGTTGAACATGGTAGGAGAATGGAGACCAATGGTGAAGTGAATGTATATGAAACTGTGTAATAACATTTGTTGTTCTCTATTAAACAAATCTGTGAATAATGACATGATGAATGTCATTGGATAAGTCGAGTTTGATGTATAATAGTTAAAGTGGTGGAGTCTTATCGTCATCGTATGAGGACTATAGGTTGTATTCTAAAATTGAAACTCAAATGGTTGTTTGAATAGTTTGAACTGATTTTTTTTAAGTAAGTTAAAGCAGGCTACTCGATGACGAGAAACAAGTTAAGTGTGGGGGTATTTGATACGTGTGTAAAACATCCATAATTGACAATTGATTATGCATGATATAATGCTTGATCCTTGGTGTTTCATGTATATTTTAATTGCTTTTCACTTTATTTCGGGATTCGAGACAGTTAAGCCAAAACATAACAAATTAAGGGAAAATTATACGGTTTTGGAGAAATCAAAAAAACAAAGGAAATGAAACGCTTGAAAACCCAAGAGTCGCGAGCTAGCAGTGGACACGGAAGCACGGCGCAGAGAATTCAGAGAGTGGCACGATGGGCGGCGTGAAGGATCCATGCGCCATCAGTGGCGCGCGATCATCTTGGTCACGAGTTCCTAAATTTTACTCGGGGCTTTTCCACACGGTCGTTAACCTAATGGGCCTATAAAAAGCAAAAAAAGAGAAAACCATGCGGCTGAAAAAAGACACCTACAATAACCACCAAGAAGAACACAACATAGCAATATACAAGCAAGAAAACATAAGAGAGAAAGAGCATTATTGAGCAACATATTCAACAAGAGGAGAAGAAACTGTCTTTCAAGGGATGAAGAAGGATTATTCTAAGCTGGCGAAATAGAAACAAGATCAAGGAAAAATTGCAACTATTCTAGAGGACCGTTCAACAAGATATTTCTTCTCCATTCTTTATTTATTTTCATCTGTTAATTATGATATAGAATCTGCCTTTTGAAACGATGAGTGGCTAACTACTTTATGCTTAGAGTTAGGAAGTAATTAGATTTGAGACTATGTGAATACTTATGAGTTGATTTCTTTTGATTGATCGTTTTACGTTCATTTATTTATCTTATGCTCAATGCTTTGTTAAGCCTGATCACCATAATACTAGCGTAGCCACATCGCATGTTTTGTGGATAAATAAACCTGTGAGTGTGTGGGCTTACTAACGTCATCCGATGTCCTCTTGCAGCATCGAAAGAAGCTGTTAACATAAACGTCAGTTAAGGAAATCAATGAATTTGTAAGAGCATAGTAACCCGAATCTCTAAGCTATCTAATCATTATTGTTGACAACCCGAATTAATCCAATTACATCAGTGCAATAAAGACTCATAATTAGAGGTAGTTAGTTTAGTTTAGGTAAAAATATTCAAACGTGACAATATTAGTGATAAACGTGGAAAAACAATTGAGTGTGTTATTTAATCATTGTCCTCGTGGGATTCGATACTTGGGCAGTAATCTTTACTTTCTATTTTGTATTACTTAAGCTCGTATACATGCGATAGAGTGTGTATTGAGATAAATTACGAAAGCATATATAATACGCATCAATGACCAAGTATAATTCCTTCTTTGACCACAAAGTCATATTTTTCCAATGTAAACAAAGTTTATTTTCAATGCATGTAGTCAATACTTTGTCTAAATTATCATGATAATGATCGAAAGAATTTCAAAATACAAAAAAATCACCCATGTAAACCTCTATAGTGTTTTCGATCGTGTCTAAAAATATAGATGTCATACATCGTTGAAAGGTAGCTGTGGCATTGAATAAACCAAAGGGAATTCTTTTAAACGCAAATGTCTCAAATGGACTAGTAAATGTTGTTTTCTCATGGTCGTTTGTGTCTATCATAATTTGATTATATCCAGAATATCCATCAAGAAAACAAAAATAAGAATGACTTGCTAACCTTTCTAACATCTGATCAGTAAATGGAGGTGGATAGTGATCTTTCCTTGTTGATTTGTCCACAACTCTATAATCCATGCAAACTCGCCATCCCGTGACTTGCCTTATGGGGATTAAATCGCTGTTCTAGTTTTTCACCATCGCTGTGCCTCATTTCTTGAGAACGACCTGTACTGGACCTACCTATGCACTGTCAAAAATAGCATAACTCATATCATGATCTAGTAATTTAATTACCTTCTTTTTTACTACTTCCTTCATTGTCGTATTCAATCTTTTCAGAGGTTGGGCGGTTGGCTTGTAATTATCTTCCATTAAGATCTTATGCATACATAATGTAGCATCTAATATTTTTATATTTGCTATCGTCCATCTTAGTGCTTCAACTCATTTTTTTAATAACTCAATTAACCTTTTTTATTCATCCGGTTCAAGGTTTGCATTAATTACTGCAGGTAACTCTCCCCCATCTCTTAAAAATTCAATTTATATGTGGCGGTAAGGGTTTGAGTTCTAACTTAGATGGTTTTAGTTATGACAGTAATCTCTATCCTTCCTCTCTTTCTAAAGATTCTATCCTGAAGAATCTTGTAAATCATTATTGTGTTTTTTTCTTCAAATTAATGACTTCATCTCTATATTTTGCACGATCATGTGCTTCTTTTATAGGCTTTTCTAAACATGCAAACAATGGGTCGTCAATGATGATGTCACCAATAGCCTCTTCCATAACATCCACCATGTAGCAATCTTCATGCTCGATCGGGTGTTTAAGTACCCGTTTCATGTCAAAGTCAATGTCTTTATTATTAACTTTTATTGTCATTTTATTTCCAGCACAATTAATTATAGCACTACTAGTAGCCAAAAATGGTGCCCCCAAAATAATTGGTCTTTCCTCATCACCCGTATCAAGAATAACAAAGTCAACATGTATTGTTTCTTTAGTGAATTTTATAAAAAACGTCTTCTATTACTCCGCAAGGTGCTCAAGTTGATCTATCAGCTAGTTGTAACAATATATTAGTAGGTTGCAATCTAGTAAATCCTAACCACTTATAAGTCTTTTATGGCATAACATTTACACTATCTTCTAAGTTAATCAACGCAGAAGTATGAATGAAATCATGAATTAAGTCAGGGATAGAAAAACTCCTTGGATCTCCCTTTTTCTTTAGTGTCGTGTTGTCAATTGTTATTGAGCATACTTTTGATAAGGTCACCAAATTCACCTTCTCAATATTGTTTCCTGGCATCACTTAATCCTTCATAAATTTACCATAACTTGGAACATAATTAAGGGCATCAATTAAGGGTATCTCAAGCGAGGCTCCTTCCAATTACTTCAAGAAAATTTTATCTATCTTGTCCTTTTTTCTTTTGTACAATCTCTGTAGGTATGATATTGTTGTTGGACGCTCTGGTATTTTTGGTTGTACTATTGCCGGTGTTTCTTAAACTTCATCTTCTACTTCTTCAACTACGTGTTGGATATTTGTTGATGATGGATCCTCTTCTTCTTGTTGATCAATTAATGAAAGGGATTGCGTTGCTTGCCCACTCCGTAATGTAACTGCGTGTACTGGCTCATTGACATAACTCGACTGTTGTACTGAATACTCTATGAAATTGTGGATCGTTTGATACGTGTTCATTGTTAACTTCTCAATGTTATTTTAACAACGTTCAGAATAACGGTGCATCGGAAAATAAATAAACGCAGAATTTAAAAAGTGAATATATTGATATTAACTTCTGAGCCGTAGGCCAAATAGCACATGAGTTTATCAAAATATGTTTCTCACAACTCTCAAGCTCCTCACTCTTGAATTTCTCGAACTCAACAAACCAGGCAAGAATTGCTCTCTCAATTCTAAACCTAGAACTAATTGAACAACTCACAAACTTTGCAAAAGCAAGACAACACTCAACAACTCGTGAATTAATCTCTCGGATTTATTAGCTCTTGTCTCGTATTTGTCTTGATGTACTTCACATCTATATATAGGTTCTTGACTTGGACTTCAAGGTGTGTTGTACACAGTTGGTAATTCCTCTAGTTTCCTTGTCAAACTCCTCTTCCTTGTTCTCGTCGTCCTTCTTGAATAATAGTTCCTTTGTTAGTAAACTAAATAAGAAAATACTCGTTCTTCAAATCAGGACTCAACTTTGATGTTTCCTAGTTGCACTCTAACACCTCTTTCCTTATATGTTGAGCGATTAACTTTAATTAAGGAACCTTCTCATTATGGAAACTTTGAGCGATCAACCTATGACAAGTTTGTTTCCTGAATAAAAACCGAAGATAATCACAACTGTGGAACTAGATTAGTTAAGTGAATAAGGCAAAACAATAATTAAGATATTCAAAACAAGATTGTAAAACAAATTCTGCCAGCCAATGTTACTCTAACATTGAACTTCTAATCAGAATACTTGCACTTTCAATCTCCCCTTTTTTGCCTTACTTCACAAAACCCTAGAACCTGTCTCCTTAGATCAAATATTCAGATCAAACTTAATCAACCTTGTGGTACATCTTAAGACAAGTAACTCCCCCTTGACATCAGGAGAGTCCAACACAATGTTATTCTGACAATGATTTTTCCAATGTTGTCATAACATCCCCCTGTCTCAATGTTAACTTAATATTGGCTCCAGTCGAATGTTCTAACATTGAATTTTCCAATGTTACATTAACATTAGGTATCAACTAACACCTGCAGACAGAGTTAGTACTTGACAGAAGTTCATGATTTCATAAGCCAAAGCCCAAAGTACCAATAAGCATAACACTTAATTACAAGCCATTACTGTAACAAGGAACATACTCCTTGATCAGAATAAAGAAAGATAAGAAAATAGAAACAGATTAAGCAAAAATAGTAATAGTTCAGAAAAAGCTAAGAAACAGGAAATTAAAACTTAGAAATTTTAAAATTTGATCTACTCTCCCCTTTTTTGTGTGGAAGGCAGATCCTTTAGATTCTTTGTGAGGCTGTCCATCTCTTGAAGCCTAACTTGCTTATCAGCAATCTCTTTTTGGGTGTTCTTGTACTCTCTGTCCAACCAAATGATGGTCTCCTCCACAAAGGCATCAACAACTATTGAGCAGCTGTCCCCACTAGCTATAGGAACTGAAGAAGCAGCAAACTTGTGAGTCATGTTCTTCTTCTTCTTTCTGCTTGGTCCAGCTGCATCCTCAAGATTCCATGGAAGGTCTTGAATCCTCACCTGTGTGAAATAGCTCCTGCTGATAAGCATTCTGGCCTTGTTCTTGATCCACCCATTGTCTTCAAGGTCTTGAATCCTTATTTCACCAGTATACTAGATATCAGAGAGGGATATGGAATGATTCCCTTTGTTTTTGTAGTGACCTCCTTCATAGACCTCAACACCTTTTCCCCTATATTGACATTCAGACCATTCTTCAACTTAAACACCAGCTTTGCAGACTCCTTAGTCATCACTATTGTGTTGGAAGATGGAAGCCAATTGTAGGTAGAAATTTTGTGTAGTACAGCACTCAAGGAAGTCAGCCTTGTTGTGGAAAAGCTGTCATTCCATTTCCTGGCCAGCCCACCAGTGAGATCAGTGATGATCTCATCCATGCTTGAATCCTCTAATTCTTATGGATCAGGTAGTCCCCATACTTCATTGATAATGGAGGGGCTAATGTCGAAGATACTCTTCCTGACCCAAGCCTTTCCATACTTGGGAGAATTCTGGTGGCACACCCATTGAGAGAGGTTTATATAGAACTCTCTGAAATCTGGGACATATGATGAGTGGTTCATCACTGACCCCATCACACCTCTTGCTTCCAGCAGCTCATAGATTCTGTTTTCTTTAAAATTGTACTCCTCTATTTACCTTTTCTTGTGGATTACCTTGGCTTGATAAGCCTCCCATTGTTCCCCTGCTTCCACAGACACATAGAAGTCAGAATATGGATTCTTGGGATACTCTTCTTTCTCACTCTCATTATCCTCATCAGAATTATCAGCAGGGATACTCTCAGTAGTATCCAACCCGGCGACAGTCTCCTCACCCTGATTATTCTCAGCATCAGAGGTATTCTATATAAGAATTACACCCTCCTCAGCAACAACCTCAACATTCTCCTCATGAACATCCTCAGACTCATCCACAGCAACAACATGGGCCTCATTCTCCCCCTCAATATCAACTTCAGTAGGTAAAGTTTGAGTAGGGTTAGCCATTATTACCTCATTTTTTGTGTTGGTGGGAGTGGAGGTGTTCTCAGCAACTTCTGATGTTGAACCAACATTACCCTTGGCTGATTTCTTTCCTTTGCACCGTTGATAGGTAGTTTTCCTCTTTGTAGAAGCGGCGACAATGGATTCAGTAGATGCATGCCTGGTATTGTACCTCCGTGGTTGCTTAATCTGCCCAGCAGCGTCTGCAAGGGCATCAATTGAAGACTTGCAGGCCATTGTTAGAGTAGTTTTGGAGAGAAAAGAGAGTTTGAGTTCAGAAATTTAATTGCACAATTCTGATTTAGAAAGCGTGAAGAATTAGAAGAGTCTAGGGCAAAATATATAGCAATCGACTATGAAGAGTGGTGATAGTGGTGTTGTAACATGTTACCAAAATAATCGGACTACTTACACACGTTCCAGTGCACAGTACTTACCCGCGTGTCAGTGTTAGATTAACACGTGACCAGAGCAGTTTCCTTAATTGAAAACTTATAAGTCATAACGTTGCAATGATGGACTAGCATTGGTAAGTTAACAGCAGGGCAGGAAGTTGGAGGTGCAAGGCTTTCATCCAAATAACTTGATTTGAGAGCATGAGATATTACTAAATACATATCTGAAACTTCATCAAAGCACATGAGTACACAAGACACAGTTTAAAATCATCAGTATGAGTAAGTGACACTTCTGACAGAAGAAACACACATATAGTAGACATGAATATCCAGGAAAAATTCATTCCCATAACATAAAAGATCACAATCCAATGTGTTTACCTGCAACATAGTCACCCAAAGTGCGTGCCTCAACAAATGAATTAAGGATTACTACTCCCTCTAAGCACAAACTGACACAACAATAAGGTGCAAAATATGAATGAATGCAACAATGTTAGATCAACATTGGGAGATGGTAACCAAGAACAAACAGCTGCACTGACTGAGATCAGGACATATCAATTTTGAATCTTTTACTATTATCATAAACTCTTTTTGAACTAAAGTTGAGAAATATTAAAAAAGGTTAGTTTCATCACTGAGTGCGGGCAGCACTGAACTCCACACACCCCAACAACTAAACAATCAGCTACAGATTAGGCAAGTACAAAAGAATTGAATGAGGACAATACACTTATCATATAGTTCATCACCCCAACTCCTTATGTATACTTGTTGACCAACCTGTTTACAAGAGAAACACTAAGTGATCAGTGCTACTGAATGTGAGGCAGTCAAAACTCCAAACATCTCTGTAGAAAGGATCACCATCATTCATTTCCTTGGCTAAACATAACAGAAACATCCAAATAAACAAAACTGAATATCACTGAAGCTATCAACATCATGAACCCCAGCTTCTCTTCATGTTCTGTCCAACCTAATATGGATAAGTCACAACTGAATAACACAAAAGTGGTCAACTCTGTGTACCACAACTTCTCTAGTTGTTAGGTTAACATTATCAGACCAACAACATAGTTTTTACTTGACAAACCTTTTTCACATGTACTTGTTCACCAGTCAATTTAGTGATTCGCAGAGATTAACCACACAACCCAAAAGATGACAAACAAAGATGTAATATGCAAGAAAGAAAGAGTGCAAACAAGGAAATAAAAGAATTACAGACACACCACAACCAATTACCAGTGCTAGACAGTGGTGTAATGTCAACACTGGTGTTCTGACATTCTTACACAATGCACATGCCAAGAGAATTCCTCAAACTGAAGAACCTCTCAGAATCTAAAGGCTTAGTGAACATATCAGCAAGCTGATTATTTGTCTCAATGTGTTCAATGTCTATTAACTTGTCCTCAACCATGTTTCTCATATAATGATGCCTTATGTCTATGTGCTTAGTTCTAGAATGTTGCACAGGATTCTTAGAGATACCGTTGGCACTAAGATTATCAAAGAACATAAGTAAGGTGTCACTATCCAACCCATAATCCAGCAACATGTGTTTGAGCCACACAAGCTGGGTGACACAACTGCCTCCTGCTATGTACTCAGATTCAGCATTGGATAGAGACCCACAGTTTTGCTTTCTGCTATACCATGAGACCAAATTGTTCCCCAGATAAAAACATTCTCCACTTGTGGACTTCCTATCATCAGCATCACCTGCCCAGTCTGAGTCACTGAAACCCACAAGATTAATTTTAGTGTCAAATGAATACCTGATGCCAAGGGACAAAGTTCCAGATATGTATTTAAAGATTCTCTTCACAACAATCAAGTGGGACTGCTTTGGACATGCCTGGTACCTTGCACATACACAAACAGAGAACATTACATCAGGTCTAGAAGCAGATAAGTAAAGCAAATTGCCTATCATTGATTGGTACAATGTTGGATCAACATTGGTTTCAGTCCCATCTCTGGTGATCTTGACTGAGGCAGGCATGGGGGTCTTACAAGGCTTTGAATCTGCAAGTTCAAACATTTTCACCAAATTCTTTGCGTACTTCTCCTGGTTCAAGAATATGCATGTACTTGTTTGTCTTATTTGGAGACTAAGAAAGAAATTTAATTCCCCTATCATACTCATCTCAAATGTTCATGTCATAGATTCAACAAACTTTTCCAGAATAGATTAGTTAGTAGAACCAAACACTATGTCATCAACATAGATTTGAGCTATACAGATATCGGAATCTTTCTTCAAGACAAACAGTGTTCTGTCTCTGTCACCTCTAACAAAACCAAGACTTAAGAGGAACTCAGTAAGTCTTTCATAACATGCTCTATGAGCATGTTTAAGACCATACAGAGCTTTCTTCAGTTTGTACACAAAATTGGGGAATTTAGGATCAGTGAATCCATTAGGCTGTTCTACATATACATCGTTATCAATCAGCCCATTTAGGAAAGCACCATTCGCATCCATCTGATATAGTTTTATCTTAAGACAACAGGCAATAGCTAGAAACAACCTAATAGATTCTATCCTAGCTAGTGGAGCCAAAGCCTCATTAAAATCTACACCTTCAACTTGAGTGTACCCCTGAGCAATAAGCCTAGCTTTGTTCCTAACAATTACTCCTTCCTCATTACTTTTGTTTTTAAAGATTCATTTAGTTCTTATTACATTTACACTAGGTGGTCTAGGTACCAAGATCCAAACATTGTTTTTAGTAAACTTTAATAGTTCATCCTGCATGGCATTAATCCAAAAGTTATCTGGGAGTGCTTTAGATACATTTTTAGGTTCTATGGCAAAGACAAAACATGAGGCATTATCAACAGTACATGTGAAGTTCATATAGACAGACAGTTTAACCATATCTCTATAATTCAGCCTCTCTTTGTTGCGTGTCCTTACCCGTTCAGTGATCTCACCTATTACTTGATATGTTGGATGGTCTTTCTCAATCCTAGTAGGGGGATCTCTTCTAGGTTCAGTGCCACCTTCGTTTTCTGAGTCAGACTCTTTTGCTGTTGGTCTAACATCCGATCTGGCTAGTGTTAGTCTAACATCCATTTCTGTCTCCAGCTTAGTGGTGCCAGCTTCAAGTTCCAGTGTTGGAATAACATTCTCAGTTTCCAATGTTCGTTCAACATTAGAAACCGAAATGTCACCAGTACCTGTATCAAAAGTGAAATCATCAAACACAACATTCACAGATTCTTGAATAATCTTTAATCTAGGATTATAGACTCTAAAAGAAGTATTGTTGGCAGAGTAACCTATAGAGATGCATTTCTCACTTTTGGATCAAATTTACTCAGATAATCTGTGTCATTTAGCATATAACATCACATCCAACCTCATGAAAATATGCAATATTTGGCTTTACACCCTTCAAGATTTCATAAGATGTCATATTAGTTCCAGGTCTAAGATACACTATGTTACTAATGTGACAAGCAGTATTTACGGCTTTGGCCCAAAGTCTTTTAGCCAAATCTTTAGCATTGAACATAACTCTGGCCATTTCTTGAAGAGTTCTATTTTTTGTTTCAGCAATACCATTCTGCTGAGATGTCTTAGGAGCTGAATATTCATGAAAGATGCCTTTAGCATTACAGTAGCTGTCAAAACTAGCATTCTCAAATTCCTTTCCATGATCAGACCTAATCTTAGACACAGTGGAACCATACAAAGTTTTGATGCTAGCACAAAGAATTTTGAACAGATCAAAAGCTTCAGATTTTTCTCTAAGAAACTTTACACATGCATATCTAGAGAAATCATCTACAACAACGAAGGCATATTTCTTACCACTCAAACTACTTACCTCAATAGGACCCATTAAGTCCATATGTAGTAATTCAAAACACCTACTAGTTCTAAGAGTAGCACTCTGTACCTATAGGGGTGTATGAACATCTCTGGTTTGCTTACCTTTGACGCAATCACCACACACAAGCTTACCTGGACTGGTTAGCTTAGGCAAACCTCTTACAACATCAACTATCTGTAATTTCTCCAAGTTTCTATAGTGCACATGTCCCAGTTTCCTATGCCATACAGAAGCTTCATATATCTTAGCATGGAAACATTCTACTTCTTCATGAGCCAGATAGCAGTTGTCTTTAGATCTAGTACCTGTCATAACAAGGACATTGTCACTATCATAAACATCACAAGACACTTTGTCAAAAGTAACTAGCAGATCATCATCTCAAAGCTGACTAATGCTAATTAAATTTGCTTTTAAGCCATCAACCAACAGAACATCCTTGAGCGGTGGAAATCCTTCAACATTGAGTGTCACATTTCCAATGATTTTCCCTTTGGTGCCTCTTCCAACACTTAGGGGAATCATCTGTTTAAGATTATCTTTGTTGCCTGTCATGTGTCTTGAGTGATTTGGCAATAGATCGTATTATATATATATATATATATATGTGTGTGTGTGTATCGACTACAAGTGAATGGTCTAATAATACAACGAGTCTATCTCAAATAAGGCCTACACTATGTATCTCGTGTAGACTTGGTCCGAAACCTGTTGCTCGAGGCCGGGGCCTCACCAAACTGCGCGCTGATGCTACGTTGGTGATGAGTATCGAACGAATATCAGGAAGGAGTCTCGATGTGATATCGGTGGTGAGTGTCGATGTGATATCGGTGGGGAGTCTCGATGTGATATCGGTGGGGAGGTCATTGTGGAAACCTGAGTGGGGACACAGACTAAACCATATCGAGTACTTATGTCGGGAATAATGTCAAATATTTTATTCGATGTGATGTGGGCAAATCAAGGTGAGGAATTAATGCCTTTCTCGGTGTGGGGGGCGGGATATTTATAGGCGCGACTAGTCTATATCGAATCCTTCATTCGATGTCATATCGGGGTTGATCCCTGATATGCTCGTTCATGGGCCGCGGCCAGAATGTGCCCAAATGCTAGAAACCTCCATATCATGTAGTCCCCCAGTTTGGGGATTATTATCCTAGGGATAAGAATTCGCAAATTTAGTTTTGAATTTCCGGGTTACTTGTACCCCATGTCCCCCCAGTTCGAAGGACGGAGATCGAAAATGTGGGAAGTGCACTTG
The DNA here is from genome assembly GCA_948329865.1 of Linaria vulgaris. NCBI lineage: Eukaryota > Viridiplantae > Streptophyta > Magnoliopsida > Lamiales > Plantaginaceae > Linaria > Linaria vulgaris. The sequence continues at coordinate 21,797,972 of OX415253.1, read as the reverse complement.
GAACTAGTTGTGTGCAGTTCCCCAGTGCAGTTACTGCATTGCATGAGGTCCTCATTTGAACTATAAGTTGTTTAAAAGACGCGATCTTGCCACTACGGATACAAGAATTTAAAGCGTATGATGGTCCTCGTTTTTTTGTAGTGCTAAGTTTGGTTCGAACCCTCTATCGCTCGTAGTTCCATTTCTTTCTGGTACGGTGAACACATGTCGAAAGTCATATCGAATATGAATTTCGATGTAATCCCCGATATGGCGTATTTAATGCTGCGGGCTCCAGTTTTTGTTTGTTTATAAAAGTCGGTCCTGCTGTGTCATCCTTCACTATTTTATTGCCCTCGTGTTGTCACTGTCGTAACTATGTCGAATTTGATGTCGATAACGTTCCCCGATATCTTCTTCGATCTCGATTTGGATCTATATTTCGACATTGCTCCAGCATTTTGCGCGTTTTTGCAATAATTCGCCTTAATTGTTTTTGCCTAAGGATGGTTCGTGGTAAAAAATCTCCAAAGAAAAAACTTGTTGTATCGCCGCAGTATTATGAAGCTGGTCCTGCTAGGCGGAATGCTTTCGTCGTGTCAGACAACAAATCCTCTGATTCTGAAACTTCTGCGAGGGACGCGTCATTAGATGACGGTTTGGTGCGAGTTTTCGGAATATCTGCCAATCTAAGGTTACCCCGAGTCCGTCTTCATGAACGGAACTCTCGGTTCCCTGATAAGCATCTCGTAATGCAGTCAAATATTTATGGTGGCAGTGTCATTGTTGGAGATCGCACTGCCATCGCGGAAGGTATTCAGTTAGAAGAGGACATGATTAACGATATGACCGTGGATCATGCTTCCCATCAACGTATGGCTGCTAACCCTCCACGGGTCAACGTGACTCTGCCGCCATAAGGCGCACCAGCTAATTATTGGCATCCTCGGGCTCGGGTTCGCTTTGAGGCGTCACCAAGGGGGCTTGGGAAAAGTTCTTATTCTGACCCGCATCATTTCGCGGTGTCTCCTGGTGCTGGGAGTGAGGGGCTCGATCCTGATGAAGAAAGTATTGATGAGATTCCTCCTTCGTCGGTCGCTCTGAGCTCGCTTACGTCGGCCCCAAGGCATACTGCGGCATCCCCTGGTAATACTAATACTGAGAAGCCATCTGAAAGTAGATCGCCATTGAGGGAAGATTACTCTTTTCTACGTGATCCCCTTTCGGAACGGTTAATTATGCGAATTGGGAATGATAATCTTCGTGAAGTGGATGCTATCCGTGGCTTGGAATCTATTTATAGAAATTTGATCCTTCTGAGTTGTGCCGAGATCTGGGGGTGGAATTAGCACCGCGCATATGTATGATGCTGCTATATACAATAAGGAGCTTGCCCTGTTGTTTGTTGATTGTTACTAATGTCCATCACTCCTATTCTTTACTAATGAATATTCGTAAAAAAAATTGTTGTTATCACATTATCTTTCGCTGATTAAGAATGAGAAAATTGGGATCAAGATATGAAATTTAGAGTAGAACCATGTCTCAAATTGAAGAAATAAACAACTTTAGACATTTTAACGGTTATCATTGTAGAATTTAGGTATCAAGACATATAAATGTACTAAGGAAGAGTTACACAAAGAACATGAGGTATGGAATAATTACTACAAAAACGCACGTTATTGTTTGAAAAATTATACAAAAACACCTTGTGGTCTGTTTATTGAAAATTTATCAATTTTTGTTGAATGTAAACTGACACGTATTTTGCACAAGAACAGGAAAAAAGCCAAATTATAGGGAAATAGAAAACAACCCTTATTTATTCCATGTAAAAAGAAAAAAAAATATGTCATACCTATATGGTAATTCGCGTAATAAAAAATTCATCGTATAATTAGATTGATATGTGAAAGTAAAATCTATTAGAATATATACCATGCCAAAGTTGTGACTTCCAATGTCAGAAAAGTTTTGGGGTTCTCCATCACCAACATTTTATCCCACTTCGAGATCTGGTCTTTCAGTACAGAACGATAGCCCTAGTCGTAGCGTTACATCGATATCTTGATCAACATCGTGCAAGGCCTTGACTTTATTGCCTTTACTATCCATTATCTTCAATTACAAAGAAATAATTCTGCCCATGAGGCAAGGTAAAAATTAGTATACACATTTAGGGACAAAAATTTGTACCAATTGGTTATATTTGTTCTCTTCCTTATGCTCAACTTTTCAAAAATATTAAAGGATACATTATATTCAGTATTAAACAAAATGACAAACAAATACATGACAACAAACATGTTCTTCTCAAACACAAAAATAATTTTATTATTATTCGACATGAAATATGAATATATTATTTTAATTGTTATGTTAGTTTCTACTGATGAAAACACAAGATCACAAAAAGAGTAAAGAAGCTTTTTACAAAACACATAATCCAACTGGATCTGTACACTTAAAAAAGTCATTATATATGATATACAAAAGCTACAAGATACTCTTTATATTGAAATCTAATTATTTGAAATCAGCTGGGCCGACTAAATATCAAAATTGATAAACATGATTTTTTTATTAAAATGAAGAAAAAGTAAACGCTCTCAAGCCTTGCAATATTCAAGAACTGTATAGTAAACAATTTTCACCAAACTCCTGATAAAGTGAGACCTAGTTTGATTGACTCGAGACCCGTTTATAGAGAGGAAGAAATTCATGAGGTATATATAGCTACAAGTAACGTCGTATAATAATTAACTTTTTGTAAATATTAGTAAGTAAACTATTTTAGCTGTAACTGGTAATTGTCATATATTTGAAAATGAATTATTTGTAAAGCAAAATTTGATTGAGTCTGATATGGGCATTTCTCGCATATTGGGCCTGGCCCAAACCAGGCCCATATTTAACCATATCGGGGATCACTTTCGATGTCATATCGGTAATAATCACCGATATATTATTGTGGTCCCCGGATCCCGAGGTCTATAAATACGCGGCACCCGGATCCCAAAGCAAGCAATTATTATCCCTCAGCTACCACACATCACATGGAAATACGTTACCGATCTCACTCTCGATATCACATTCGATATCGGGACTACCTTGTGTTCCACTGATACGTCATACCACCACATTACCGATCTCACATCGAGGGTAAGCCTCAATATCATATCGAAGACGATCACCGACATACAACCGATCTAGTCACCGATATACTATTGTCATCCAAGCATCGAGGCGTTAGTTCGGGGTGTTCCGGACCAAGTCTACACGAGATACATAGTGTAGGCCTGATTTGAGATAGACTCGTTGTATTATTAGATTATACTCTTGTAACCGACACGCACATAAATATAATACGATCTATTGTCAAATTAGTGGCGCCGTCTGTGCGAACCCCAGTTCACTGACGAGGACGCCAAGATGCAAGGAAGGAGGACCCGATCCGAGTTTAACGGAGTTGCGACTAGAAACACGAGGATTGAGGACCCACCACCCCCTCTACAGCCGACTGACCAAGAACAGAGAATGACCCAACCTGAGATGGAGCTTCCTCAATCACAGAATGAACCGCGACGTAGGCGCGGGCCCGGGAGGCCACCGCGAGCCACAAATTCTGGTCCAACCACTGCCATACTAAATGCGGCGGGACCCGCTACTGAGGGCCCGACCACTAAAATCCCGGCAGCTGATGTCCCGATGATCGAGGTGCCAAACTCGGATTTTCCTAGCTCAGAGGAGACGATGGCTGCAGGTCAGAGCACCGTTCCCCCTGCCGCCATAACCCCGAAAATGCTAGCGCAGATCAACGCTTCTGTAAAAGTAGCACTTGACACTACACTAAAGACTTTGCTTCCACGACTGGCGGAACAAAGGACAAAGGACGTTCTGGCAAGGCCCCATGAATTCAGAGCGGGTGAGAGAAGCGCAAGGCAAGGATGTGATGAACAGGAGGATACGGGATACTCCTTCAGAGAGATATCGCCTGCTGCTTACGACATATCAGAGAGACGGGACCCCAGGACCCTGGATCGAGAGATAGCGAGAAAGATGGAACGCAGTCACGACTGCGCCGAGATTGCGTATTCAAAGAATGAGGATGCGAAAATACTGCGGGTAATATCAAGGAGGATGGAACAGCTAGACCGCGAGAGGGCGGAGTTGATGAGGAAGGTGGCTCAGAGTCATGGGAAGGGTCGCAGCAGGACCCCATTTTCGGATGAGATAGAGGCTGAGGTATTGCAAAGAGGGGACAAGATCCCAGCGATCAAGCCATACGACGGAAGAAGTGATCCTACAGATCATCTCCATCAGGTGGATAACATTTTGAACCTGCACAACTACTCGAGAAACATAAAGGCAAAGATCCTATCCACCACTTTAACGGGCGCTGCACTGGATTGGTTTGCTAGGCTGGAGGCCGAATCCATAACGGACTACGAGCAACTAAGGGAAAAATTTGAGAACCAATTCTCTAGCCAAAAGAGAATGAAGACCAACCTGCTACACCTCGGTGCTGTGCATCAGAGGAATAGGGAGAACCTCCAGGACTATATGAAGAGGTTCAATGATGAATTGTTGAAGGTGGATGAGCCGCATGGCGGGCAGGTCATGATGATGCTGTTCAAGGGTATGACCCATCGCAGGTTCGCCGGGGAGCTAATCAAATTGACTGTGCCCACAATAGCACATATTAACATGCTCGCTAACCAAATGGTTTACGAGGACGAGATGATGGCAACGTGTCAGGGTTCGTTTTCCAGCAGGAACGCAGACAGAGATCGCAACAGGGAAAGGCCCACGTTCCACGAACGTTCCACGAACTGTACAGAGATTACATGCTGCTTGGGGAGGTGCAGACTCATCATGATGCTTTGGTGAAGGAACTGCGCGCGATGATTGCGCGTAGCGAGATTTGTCGTGATCGTGCTAATAGTCGGGCTCGTGATGCTGAGACTCAGAAATGCATTGCACGTGGCGAAGCATGGAAGGCATTAGTCGCTGAAGAAGAGATGAGAAAGGAACTGGCTAGAAGCCAGGTTGAGATCCAACGTTTGCGTGCCAGTAATCCTAGGTTAGAGCGTGAACGCAACGCGTATCGAGAGTCCCTCGAAAACTTGGAAATTCAGAATGCGAAATTAAAAGAAACTTTATCTCGCAACGGGGTAATTGTATCTTCTCCTCATACCAAGACAGGTGCTGGTGGGTCTATAAGGGGTAGTGACTTTAATGTCGAAGTCAGTGCTGCAGCGCAAAGGTCTGCTCCATCGTATGGTGGTACCCCCATCGCTGCTGATATGAATAGGATTCTCGAGCCTTATGGCGGAAGGGTGCCCGTTTGGGCTGTCGCAGGACCGTATGTTAGGGAACGTTATAGGGTTTCCCGTGCGATGCGGTATTCCAGGTTGTCACCTGATCCAGAAAGTAGTAGCTCAAAATGGAATACGTATGCAGAGGTTTTGTCTCCCCGGGGAATGGATGAACTTGCTGATGATATTTGTGCCGAGCCCTGGAAGTTTCTAGAATTTGAAATGAATGTATCCGGGCTTGGGCTGTTTTATTAAGAGTAACGAGTTTCTTTATGATATGTAGTTGCATTGTCGGCTAATGACATTTTTTGATATTGTAGCAGTTATTTCCTCGGGAAAATTTTTGTATGCAAAATGTGCCCCATGCCATTGACTGAGAGCCGCGTTCATGATGTTTAATGAAGGGTGTTTATTTGCAGAAATCTTACCTTGTGCAATTCTTTCTGTGATCATGGATATTCTACCCTTGTCGTATAGTAGTTGTGCTAGCCTGATGAATGGCTGGCGTTATTGGCATGGGATTGCCTTATCTTTGGTAGGTGACTTGTTACCACTCATGGGTCAGAGCCCTCCTGTTATGACAGGGTACATTTTTCTTGTGGGTAAGGGTTCACCCCGTTATCACAGGGAAACCGCTACCGTTAAAATATTTATGGTCGACCCCGTTATCACATGGGATATTTTTCTTGTGGGTAGGGACGCATCCCGTTATCACAGGGAACCCGCTACCGTCGAAATGTTCATGATCGACCCCGTTATCATAGGGGATATTTTTCTTGTGGGTATGGGCGAATCCCGTTATCACAGGGAACCCGCTACCGTTAACATGTTCATGATCGACCCCGTTATCACATGGGATATTTTTCTTGTGGGTAGGGGCGCATCCCGTTATCACAGGGAACCCGCTACCGTTAAAATGTTCATGATTGACCTCGTTATCACAAGGGATATTTTTCTTGTGGGTAGGGGGGCATCCCGTTATCACAGGGAACCTGCTACCGTTAACATGTTCATGATCGACCCTGTTATCACAGGGGATATTTTTCTTGTAGGTAGGGGCGCATCCCGTTATCATAGGGAACCCACTACCGTTAAAATGTTCATGATCGACCCCGTTATCACAGGGGATATTTTTCTTGTGGGTAGGGGCGCATCCCGTTATCACAGGGAACCCGCTACCGTTAAAATGTTCATGATTGACCTCGTTATCACAAGGGATATTTTTCTTGTGGGTAGGGGCGCATCCCGTTATCACAGGGAACCTGCTACCGTTAACATGTTCATGATCGACCCCGTTATCACAGGGGATATTTTTCTTGTAGGTAGGGGCGCATCCCGTTATCATAGGGAATCCACTACCGTTAAAATGTTCATGATCGACCCCGTTATCACAGGGGATATTTTGCTTGTGGGTAGGGGCGCATCCCGTTATCACAGGGAACCCGCTACCGTTAAAATGTTCATGATCGACCCCGTTATCACAGGGGATATTTTTCTTGAGGGTAGGGGCGCATTCCGTTATCACAGGGAACCCGCTACCATTAAAGTGTTTAGGATCGACCCCGTTATCACAGGGGATCTGCTGCCATTCATGGGTAGGAGCCTGCTTTTCCTTCGTTGATGATCCACTACCGCTCATGGGTAGGGGACGTTCTCTTTTTTTTTTAACATGCTAGCTTTAACGATATATTGGTGCTGAACCCTACTCGGTTGCCTACGTATCCCGTGCAGGGAATCAAGCCTCGCGTAGTTCTTTACATTGCTAATAGTGATTGAAATGCTGAATTTTTAAGAATAAAAACACCTAAGGTGTTGCACGTTCCACGGCCTAGGAAGGGGCTCGCCATGCATGTCCTCGAGATAATAATAACCTTTTGTGTTGGCCTGGGTAACCCTGTAGGGTCCATCCCAATTGGCTTGTAGTTTCCCAACATGTTTACTCGCTTTCACACTCTTCAACACCAGGTCACCCACTTGAAAGCTTTGAAGGTGCACTCATTTATCGAAACTTTTGGCCATTGCCGCTTTGAAGGCCACTGTCCGTTGGTAAGCTTGCTCTCTTGTGGAACCAATCATCTCTAAGTCCATTTTTCGTAGTCGTGCGGCGTGCTGCGGGTCATATTTCGCAATTCTGTATGTTGGCATGCCAATCTCAACTGGGACTACTGCCTCGGACCCGTATACTAGAGTGAACGGTGCCTCACCTGTGTATGTTCTGGGTATAGTCCTATATGCCCATAGAATGCCTAGCAGTTCGTCAATCCAACTCCTTCCGGTGGCGTGCAGTCGCCGCTCCAAATATTGTTTAAGAGTCTTGTTGGTGGACTCCACTTGTCCATTTGCATGTGGGTGGATACCGCAGCAAAATACTGGGATATTTTTAATTCTTTGCACCATGTAACCATTGTCTTTCCTCTGAACTGGGCACCATTGTCTGATACCAACACTCGCGGTAATCCAAAGCGACATACGATGTTCTTCCAAACAAAGTCTATCATATTTTTCTTCGTGATGTGCATCAAAGCCTCAGCCTCCACCCATTTCGTAAAGTATTCTACTGCTACTAAAAGAAATTTCTTCTGACCTCTGGCCATTGGTAGGGGACCTACTATATCGATTCCCCACTAATCAAATGAGCAAGTGATCTCTAGGGGCTGCATTATTATAGCTGGCATGTGTACCAGTTTGGCGTAGTACTGGAAATTCTCACAATTGCGGCAGTACAGGGTTGCGTTTTGTCGTATTGTTGGCCAAAAATATCCCTGTCTTAATATTTTCGGGGCTAACGCTCTCCCTCCTGAATGATTTTCGCAACTACCTGCATGTATCTCCCTCAGTATGTATTGGGCATCCATTGGTGATACGCATCTCAGCAACGGGCCTTCAAAAGATCTCTTATAGAGTTCGCCCTGGTAAATGGTAAACCTGTACGCCTTGTGCTTCAGTCGTCTTTGGGCGTTGAGATCGGCCGGGAGGATTTCGTTTGCGAGGTAATTATATATTTCATCCTTTCAGCACTGCGTACTTGCGATAGGAAAGAGGAACTCCACGTCGGCCCATTTTTTGCTGGCTTTTGTTACTCCGACTGCAGACCTAGAGGTGGTCAGCAAGGTCACATGCTTTTCCACAAAAACGTCTGAGGAACTAGCGAATTTCGATAAAGCATCGGCCTTTGCATTTTCCGATTGAGGTATTTGCGTCAGACTGAATGTAGTGAACTCGGCCGCCAATTCCTTCAACTTTGCCAAATATAAAACCATGGTTTCTTGCTTTGCTTCGAAGAATCCCGAGAAATGGTTAGCCACTAACTGTGAGTCCATGAAGACTTCCAGATGATCCGAAGAGAGGGTCTTAGCCATTCTGACTCCTGCCAGGACTGCATCATACTCCGCTTCGTTATTCATTATAGGAAAGTTCAGACTGATAGCAAAATCAAATTCACTACGATCTGGGGACACCATGTGAATTCCTGCTCCGCCACTGTTTGCTGTGGAGGAGCCATCCACATGAAGTAGCCATGCTGCGGGTCTCGAACTGGGACCGGGGTCCTAGCTTATAGGAAATATATGGTGGCATGAATAGTCTAAACTGTTACCTAGTGCCTCCGCCATAAAGTTGGCTAGGACCTGCGCTTTAATGGATGTGCGGGGACGATACTCGATCCCAAATTCGCCCAATTCTATGGCCCATTTTACCAATCTCCTCGAGGTATCCGGATTGGCCATGATTTGGCGGAGTGGTCTGTCTGTCACGACCACTATTGGGTGAGCCTGGAAATAAGGCTTCAACTTACGAGCCGTCATGACAACGGCCAAGGCAAATAGTTTGATTTGCAGAAAATTTATTTCTGCTCCGTGAAGAATGCGGCTGACGTAATGGATTGGAGATTGCTTTCCGTTTGCTTCTTTTACTAATACTGTGCTAATGGCATTGGCGGAGACTGCCAGATATAGATAAAGTGTCTCCCCTGGATCTGGTTTCGCCAAAAGTGGTGGTGCCACCAAATACTTCTTGAACTGTTAGAACGCTCTTTCGCATTCTTCGGTCCACTGGAAGTCCTTGGCCTTCTTCAAGATTTTGAAGAAAGGAAGACTTCATTCTGCCGAGGTCGCAATAAAATGTCCTAGGGCTGTTATACTTCCCAAAAGGCATTGCACATCCCGTACTGAGCGTGGGGAAGCGAGATTCAACACGGCCTCTATCTTGTCTGGGTTGGCTTCGATTCCGCGCTCGTTAACCATATATCCTAGAAATTTTCCCGCTGCCACTCCGAAGGTACACTTCTCGGGGTTGAGCTTCATCCCATAGTTTCTCATAATGCTCCACGTAATCCGGTGCCCTCAGACTTTTGATCAACATATCGTCCACGTATACCTCCATCGACTTTCCTATCAGGCTATAAAACATCTTCGCCACCAATCTCTGGAACGTTGCTCCGGCGTTCCTCAAACCAAAAGGCATTACACGATAACAGTACACGCCCGTGTCCGTAACAAAGGCTGTTTTCGATTGATCCTCCGTCGCCATAAAAATCTGGTGGAAACCGCTCTTGGAATCCATGAAACTGAATAGGGCGCACCCAACTGTTGAATCTACTAGAAGGTCAATCCTTGGCAATTAGAAAGGGTCCCGCGGGAAATGCTTGTTCAAGTCTTTCTAATCCACGGACATTCTCCACTCTGCTGCTTTCTTCAGAACTAGGACGATATTGCTGAGCCACTCCGAATAACGTAATTCATAAATATGTCCTGGTTTGAGCTTTTCCACAACCTCTTTCTCTGCTGCCTCGCTCTTCTCCTTGCTAAAATTCATTTTCTTCTGTCGTATCGGTTTCGCCAGCGGATCGACGTTCATCTTATGCTCTATAATCTTTGGGTCAATCCCAAACAAGTCAGAATCGCTCCAGGCAAATATATCGACATTCCTTTTCAAGCATTCTATCAACTCCTTACGGATATTGGGCGACATTGTAGCTCATATCCTTAACGTACGCTCCGGTTGTCTCGAGTCGATCTCTATCGTGATGAAATCTCCCACTGGCTCCATTCTTGGTTCATTCTGACAAGGGATCACCGCACTTTCTATCTCAGCGCCTTGCCCCTTTTGGTCGATCATCGCCCTCTTGCTACTCCTCGTCATATTGGTGTCTGCCTTGTTCAGTTCCTGCCATTCGATACTTCGCTGCCTTCTCCCTGACATCTCTTCTGATGAGCTCCCGATCTAGAGAACCTTGGTTCCCACAAACGGCTCCACTAATTTGGCGATAGATTGTATTATATATATATATGTGTATCGGCTACAAGTGAATTATCTAATAATACAACGAGTCTATCTCAAATCAGGCCTACACTATGTATCTCGTGTAGACTTGGTCCGGAACATGTTGCTCGAGGTCGGGGCCTCGCCAAACTGCCCGCTGATGCTACGTTGGTGATGAGTATCGAACGAATATCAAGAAAGAGTCTCGATGTGATATCGGTGGTGAGTCTCGATGTGATATCGGTGGTGAGTCTCGATGTGATATCGGTTGTGAGTCTCGATGTGATATCGGTGGGGAGTCTCGATGTGATACCGGTGGGGAGGTCGTTGTGGAAACCTGAGTGGGGACGCAGACTAAACAATATCGAGTACTTATGTCAGGAATAATGTCGAATATTTCTATTCGATGTGATGCGGGTAAATCAAGGTGAGGAATTAATGCCTTTCTCGGTGTGGGTGGGCGAGATATTTATAGGTGCGGCTGGTCTATATCGAATCCTTCATTCGATGTCATATCGGGGTTGATCCCCGATATGCTCGTTCATAGGCCGCGGCCAGAATGGGCCCAAATGCTAGAAACCTCCATATCATTAAGCAACCACTGTCAAAGTATCACTTACCTGAAAGGTTAGAGTAAATAGCAGAGAAAACCACATTGCGCGGAATCTTGATCTTAGAGGACTTCACCTTTGCAATCCAAGTTCTAACTTTTTGTCCAAAACCTAATGTTGAACTAACATCAGGAACAGTTGTTGGTTTAACATTAGCCACACAAGCTGTTTTCTTACCACTTTCTTTCAAATATTTTTTATAGAATGGCTTAATGTGACCTGGTTGAAAACAATATTGACAGATAAACGTATGTTTACTTTCTGCTGTGTTGATAGGACTAGAACTCAATTTTGAATTCACATCAGAAGAGGAAGAATTCACATCAGAAGAGGAAGATTTCTCAACAAAATCTTTCTCAACAAAACCTAGACCATTTTGAAAGTTCCAGAATTCCATTTTGCAATGATCTCACTGTCTTTTATGAGTTTTTCTTTTACCTCTTTCAGCTCAGCTTCTGCTCTGTCAAGATCTCTTTGATGGAGTTTCATCATGTTCTTCAAACACTCAATATCAAATTTCAAGGCTTTATTACTTTTGATGAGCATTATGTTCTCTCTTTCAAGTTTGATGAATGTAGAATGAAGATCATCTATGATTTCCTCATGGGACTGTTCTGCAACCATGCAGTATTCCTATTCCAGATCAACTGAACCATGAAAACAATTAAAGTTAGTATCATCAGAATTAGAGTGAATATCAAAATGAACCTTTAAGTCATTGTTGTCCCAATTTCCAAAGAAGATATCATGTGTTGTTGTTGGTTCCTCAATGTTAAAGTAACATTGTGGGCCATTGCAGTTTTTGGAATCTTCTCCTGACCATTTTATCTGAGTGTAGAGCGCAGGAGTGTTGATTTCTTCTGAGTGTTCATCAGTACTTGATCCAGAGTTGAAATCAGCTTTATCGAAATCATCTACACAAACCCAATGAGAGTTCCCTCTTGCTCGGAGGGTGTTAGCACATTCATGTTTAAAATGACCAAACCCTTTACATTCATAGCACTAAACATCTTTCAATTTCTCAGCATCTTGAGGAGTGCTCTTTGATGCCATGTACTTTATGAATTTAGGGGGTAGCTTCTTATAACAAGGACTAGCATTACCAGATTGCTTTTATTTGCCTTTGTAACCTAATTTGCTAAACTTCTTGGTAATGTTTCCATAGTTAGAAGAGATCAATTCATGCTCATCATCATCACTTCCTACAGTATCTGAGCTAGTTCCAAGTAAGGCTAAAAGCAGGTTGTTTACCGGACTTACATAGAAATTCTAGTTCAAATTATTTTAAAGTGTTTATTAAGGTCTGAAAATCCATATTTGCAAGATATCTAGACTCATTCATAGCAATTCTTTAGATAGTGAATTTAGTAGACAATGATCTCAAGGCTTTGTAAACCATGGTTTTATTAGAAATAACAAATCCTAGGTTTTGACATTGGTTAGCAATATCAAGAAGCTTCTTAAAATAGCTATCAATGCTTTCATCTTCACCCATCACTATTTTTTCAAAATCTTGACGCAACTTCCTATGTTTAGAGTCCCACACAGCCACATCTCCCTCACAATATAGTTCAAGAATATCCCATGGATTTAGCTATAGTGCAAGTTTGAATAAGTTCAAACATATGATTACCTACCCAACTAAAAATAGCATTGAGAGCCTTTTCATTGAAGTTGTAGAGAGCAATCTCATTGGCTATCCATTGTCCTTTGGGCTTCGGTACTAGATCATCATCTCCATCTCTTAGCTGGTGTAGCCTTCCAGAACTGATTCCCATGCTCTCAGGTCAATGGATTTGATGTGGACCCTGAGTCTGATCTTCGAGTATGCATAATTGTTTGGTCCTTCTAACACTGGCAATCTGCTGGTATTGGGGTTGGTGTTGTCTATCTTGTCTTATCAATGCTAAACACCGGTTGAGTTGGTGATTGGCTCTTGATACCAGTTGAAATTATGGATTGGTTGATAAGTGTTCGTTGTTAACTTCTCAATGTTACTTTAACAACGTTCAGAATAATGGTGCAATAGAAAAAATAAATAAACGGAGAATTTAAGAAGTGAATATATTGATATTAACTTCCGAGCCGTAGGCAAAATACCATAAGGGTTTATCAAAATATGTTTCTCACAACTCTCAAGCTCCTCACTCTCGAATTGCTCGAACTCAACAAAGAAGACAAGAATTGCTCTCTCAATTTCTAAGCCTAGAATTAATTGAACCACTCACAGATTTTGCAAAAGCAAGACAACACTCAACAACTCGCGAATTAATCTCTCGGATTTATTCGCTCTTATCTCGTATTTGTCTTGATGTACTTCACACATATATATAGGTTCTTGACTTGGACTTCAAGGTGTGTTGTACACGGTTGGTAATTTCTCTAGTTTCTTTGTCAAACTCCTCTTCCTTATTCTCGTCATCCTTCTTGAATAATAGTTCCTTTGTTAGTAAACTAACTAAGGAAAGACTCCTTCCTCAAATCAGGACTCAACTTGGATGCTTCGTAGTTGCACTCGAACACCTCTTTCCTTATATGTTGAGCGGTTAACTTATGAAAACTTTGAGCGATCAACCTATGACAAGTTTGTTTCTTGAATAATAACCAAAGACAATCACAACTGTGGAATTAGATTAGTTAAGTGAATAAGGCAAAACAATAATTAAGATTTTCAAAACAAGATTGTAAAACAGATTCTGCCAGCCAATGTTACTCTAACATTGAACTTCTACCATTATCAGAATACTTACACTTTCACTCTATTAATAGGCCATCTCTCAAATCATCTTTATGTGAAATAACATTTACATCTCATTGCCTTCTCGCATCGACTTGTGGTAAATCTAATTCCATATGTAGATGGTGATTTCCCCAATATACACTATTCAAAGTGATGTATGATAAGATTTCCTTTGTTGCATCATCTGTGAGTTTCACGAGGCATCCTCCTGCTATTGAGTTTAACATGTGTCTGATGTTGTTGTCTAACCCAACATAGAATAATTCAAGTAGCCTAACCGTGGTTTCACCATGATCTAGACATCTTTTGATAAGTAGATTGAATCTTGCACATGCATCATATGCTGGTTCGTCTGGCTTCCATGAAAAAACTCATGATCTCTCTACGACGTGACACTACTAGAATCGGTGGATAATAATGTCCCATAAATAATTGTGCCATCTATTCCCAAGTTTTAACACTTAGTGGATTAAGTCACATATACCAATCACTAGCTGCTCCGAATAATGTCAAATGAAATGTCTTCAGCTTAAGGCAATTCTCTGTGAGATGTGCTGATATGCCGAACTTGCATGCCTTGTCAAAATTCATTAGATGATAAACTGATCTTCATCATTCCTTCCCCCAAATTTTTAGATAGTGATTGCAAATCTATACCTCCCGGAACATATGCTAGAAACTCATCTGCTGAATCATCCACACAATGTTCAAATATTTTGTATCTTGATACTTCTGCTCTTCGCGTAGAAATGGTCTCCATGACATTTTAAGCATCCACCTAAAAATTTCATAAACTGAAGTCAAATACTTGCTAGAAATTGTATAAAAATCTCAATGAATATGTATCTAATCGCCTAGTCCCCGGCAACGGAGCCAAAAACTATGTTTGTTTCTTTATCTCAATACACACTTATCGCAAGTATACGAGCACATGTAATATAAAATGAAAAGTAAAGTTTAACCCAAGTATCGAATCCCACGAGGACTATAATTAAATTGCTTACTTAGCTGTTTTACTTCTCTCTTTTCTAGGTTGTCACTATTTATATTCTTTTTGATTAAACAACTTTTATTACTCTAAATTATCAAACTATTCTAAACTACTCCAAACTATTCTAACTACTTGATTGAATTGAATTGATTTGGTTTGGTTTGAGATGTAAACAATAATGATTAAATAACTTAGATGTTCGGGTTCATTAGATATCCATTATGATCTTACTAAAGCGTTGACTTCTTTTATTGTTGTTTATATTTGTGGCTTCTTTCGACGCCACAAATGGACATGGTCCGACCTATCTTTTATACACCCTTACGGGTTTACTTATCCCACATAACGTGCTATGTGGCTATGCTAGTTACCTCTCATAACTTCAAATCAGTATTATATTGACCAGGCATAATAAGAGATTAGGAACAAGTTACATCAATACACATGAACAAAATAATCAATAGAAATCAAATCACAAGTCTTCATATAACTTCAAACCTAATTAATTCCTGACTCTAAGCATAAATTACTAGCGACTTATCGTTTCAATGAACATATTCAACATCATAAATAGCCAATGAAATAAATGGAAGAATGGAGAACAAATATCTTGTGGAACGATTCTCTAAGATAGTTGTGTATTCCTGTCGCTCAGTTTACTCCACCAGTTATGAATCACTCTTGCTCTTCCTTGAACGATGACTTATTTTCTTGTTGCTGATTTCTCATCACTTTGTTAATCTATCTTTCACGATGTATTTTGGAGTATTTTTACTCTTTTCGTGTATCTTCTTGCGCGTATTTGCCTCTCCTGTCTCTACCGCATGTCTGCCTCTTATATAGTATATTCTTGACCCATTAGGTCCAAGACCAACTCTTTTGCCCTGTGCAACTTTTTAGAGGTGCGATCGTCCCTGTCGCGTCGCTATGTCGCCCTTCTCCAGTGCGACTCGTGCTCCACTGTGGTTCTCGTCACGCCACTCTATGCCTCTTCTACACGATGCCTTGGTGTCTTTTTCTTGTACTCGTGCCGCTCTTGATTTTTGTACTGTTGTCCACTAGTCGCGGTATTCCTTGGAATGTCTGAGTGACGCGTAGCAGTTTATTGGTCGCGCCACTGCTGTAGCTCTCTTCTTCAGCCTGTATTGCTCAACAATTCTCAATTCAATGTATTTTCCTCTCTTTATTTTGCAATAGTTTGACTCAACTGACTCTAAACCTGAAATTATAACGTAACTTAAATGTACATAAAAGACAACGATTGAGCATTATATCATCAATAATCAAGGGTAGAATATAAATGTTTTACACACTTATCAGGGTGCGTGCATCTTCTGTTTTTGTCTTTCCCTTAATTTTACTATACGGGTGTTCATTGGATGTGCATTAGAGAGGTGAAAGCATTTCGTCCTTAGCGCCTAATATGTTTTTGAGGGAAAAATATGGATGGTGGGTAAGATAGTACTGGTCTCGTCTTTGCAAGTTCCTTCACTCGTCATGAATCTTCGAGGTCCTAGCGGTGGTCGTGCGTCATTATTGACTTTTTCTGGGTTAGGCGTGGAGGTCTATTTTTGGGATATGTGCACTAGCCTTAAATTTAGAGGCATGCGCGTTTCCCCAGTTGGAGGGCACTAACCTTTTTGATTCCATTAGGGTGGTCACAAGTCCCCCTCACATGTAGTTCAGAGATTCTTTGGTCTCCCTTCGTTGTGTTGTGGTAACTTATATATATATATATATATATATATATATATATATATATAGCACGTGGTGGTTTTTTTAGACATAAGGAGGTGCTATCAAACCGTGCCTAAGGCCGTGAGGCCCCTTCATTGAATGTCGTCGCGGGGATCATGGTTCCTTTTGAACTAATTCTTAGATAATGTAGTCCCTTCGAGTGGATAAGCTCTATTGGAGTCGTGAGTTTTCTCTAGCCACGTGGATTTCAATAATTGCTCTACGATCCACCCCATGTCCATCAGATACGAGGGTCGTCAATTTTGTGGACCGTCTCTACAATGAAACATTTTTTTAGCGGGAGTTCCCTTTCTCTTGTTTTGAGTCTCCTGTAAATAGGGGTATTGTATATTATTCCCTTTATAATTTCCTTTTACTTGCTATTCACTGCTCTTTTTTATTGTTTTTAAAGTTCGTTGAATCTCCTCAATTTATCTTTTTTTATAAAAGGTATTATGGATCATTCAAATTCTTGTATTTAAGATCCTTTGCTTGTTGAATTCGGTTCTACTGGAACATCTAGTCTTTTTACTGCATTTTCTCCTTCTACGGTAAGTGTTGGACATGGTATTAGTCGGTCCCCGACAGTAGGTCGAGGGGAAGCTACATTGCTGACTGTCGGCGCAGCTTCATAGGCCCACTACCAAGGAATGGTGCGATAGACGTGCATGCGCGGGTGCCATTATCTGAAGATTATCTGTTTCCCTCAAGATGTCAGCATGAGGAGATGGCAGTCAGGCCTTTATTGAGGGAGACAGATCCAATAGCTGTTATCTTTTCTTCTCCCACTCCTTTAGCCAAAGGTTATCTTAGGTCACCCGTAAAGCCCAAGCGGGGCCTTTCTACTTTGATAGGCCAATCCTTATGGTTGTCTGGCGAGGGTTCTAGCCATGCTTTTCGTTCATCAACTCCACGGATGGCAGGGTTGGGGTATATATCTTCAGTAGGCGTGGTGGATGGCGATTCCTTTTTACGGGAGTGCATGGGAGTCTGAAATACTGCCGCTCGTATTTATTCGGTCTGATTAGAGAGATAGGGAATACGTGTGAGGTATTTCAGTTCCTTATTTAAGATATAACGGTCCATATACTGTTCATTTTCCTCTTTTTTCTTCCTTTCCATATGTATAGATGTTTAACAGTTATCGCTTCTGGTGGAGGCCATGTGGAAACATTATAAAGCAACTTCTTTTGACGTACCAGCCTTATGGAGGCGCTGCTAAAAACTGGAGTTGGCATCATAGGAGGCTCGTTGTTAATTAGGCCAGTGGGAGGCAGAGATAGAAGCCTTACAAGCCACGCTCGTCTGGAGTAATGATAGAAGTAAAGAGATATTGAAGAGCGCTTTAAAGTCGATGCTTGAGCAGTCCTGCCAGGAAGAAAAATGTGAAAGTGCAGGGTTTTCTAGAATCAATGTTAGACGATGCAATGTTAGACGATGTTGGGTCAAAATTGAGGATAACATTGAAAGGCGAGAGTCTGTGCGAAAATTGTGCTTTAGTTGCCAAATTTAAGTTTTGCCTTTATTCACCTATTAATCAAGTTCCACAGTTTTAGTTGTTTATGTTTATGTCCAGTAAGGTATCTTAATCATAAGGAAGAGCTATGGAAGATTCCTTACTTGAAGTTTCCATAATTCAAGCTAAGTTGAATAGTCAACTCACACGCTTTCAAAACAAGGAAACAAATTTGATTCTCTGCAACTTTGATTCTTTCTAGGATTCTGCGAATTGAAGAAGATGTGTTACCTTGTTAGATCGATAATAAAGGAAACACATATTCAAGAAAGATTTTGAGTTCACATAGAAGGCAAAATTCAACAAGGAAACAACAAGACTTACCAAAACTGTGAACAACACATCTTGGCATGCAAGTTTCAAGAAATCTATAAAAGATGTGAAGTTCATCAAGATGAAGACAAGACAACCGTGCTAAACAATCTGAAAGATTAATCATTCTTTGTATTGTCTTCGTCTTGCTTTTGCGAAGTTTTTGTATCAACTATTTACGTCTAGTTCATAGAAGTTAAGTAGTTCTTACTTGTCTGCTTCGTTGAGTCTGATCAACATAGAGCGTGTGTGAATTGTTGTGAGGAACATTTCTTTGTTAAAAACCTTTATGGTTATTTGGCCTAAGGCTCAGAAGTTTTTAATAATATTGAAAACTTCTTAAAAATTATATCTTCTTGTGTTTTACTTCTGCTGCACATTATTATTGCCAAGAAGATCACGATAGAGTTAAGGCAATTCCAGCTTAACTCTCAAAGCTGTTGTGTCAATCCATGATCCAAAATTCTCAAAATGGTCAGAGAGTTTGGTTTTTGATCTCAAACAGACATGTGAGCTACTTCGTACGGCAAAGGCAAAGCGAAATGAATATCCACCGCCTTAGAAGTTACGGGGACAGAAAACTCAGAGAACTCTTTTGACTAGGGGGCTCAACAACTTTTACTAATGGGCTACGAGATTTTCCAAGACGTGGTGTAGTCGATGTCGGGTTTTTCTGCTGACCTAGTGATTTTGCGGTTGGTGATTGATTCCCCTATCGAAGGGCATTAAAATCAACCAAGTTTGCTCGAGCCTAACAATGTTTGTACATCGAGTACTACCTTGTCGATGGCCCATCTGATGGATATGGCACTTGAAGAGCATCGGGCCCACTGTGCGAGAGGGAGGACTCTTGTCCCCTTAAACGATCCTGCCAAAGTTTTTCTTTCTTAGTTCTTTTTTTCTACGCGATGTATGATTGGTGGGTAGGTCTTTTGTAAATACATGACTTGTAAAAAGGAACTTTTGTGGAAAGCATATGGGTAAAAATCGAGGTCAAATTTTATTTTATAACGACCCCTCGACCATATTTTACATATATTTTTGAAATCCAACATATAAAGTAGTTTTGTGTATATGCTTATTCTTACCCGCATTCACAGTGAAACGTGCCCTTTCATAATCCGGTGGAATGTTATTGCAAAGGTATACACTGTTGTGGCGCGTATTGAGTATGCTTACGAGGATCGCTTGAATTATATACCCCTTCTTAAGAGATATCCCAAGATTCCTCTCTTATAACATTTTTAGGAGGCACTCCTCCTTTGACCTTTGTTGGTGGGGGAGGGGAGGGGGGGGACATGGATAGGTTATGTTCTCGTCCATGCAACCTTTTTGATCGCGGAGGCACAATTCCCCCACAATATTCATATAGGCATATTAAAGACAAGTAGAAGATCGACGATGTTTCTAGGCTTATTGACCTTCAAATTGGAGTAAAGCGTATTTTCCTAGTAGATGTTGCTATTGCTAATGAATTTTTGGGCGAATAAGTTGTTTTCGTGAGGCAAGCTTTTCGTAGAAGGGGGATTCTAATTTCTGCTATATCCTGACCAACTTGGTATAAAGGAGGTTTGACGTTGTGCTAAGTATGTTGTCTCCTAATTATCTACTCATGATTCCAAAGGGAGGTGATTTTATAGCATCGAAAAATGAGGGAGAATGCGAAACCCTTCGCTCCCCTAGCCCTAGGCATAAGGATCCAAACCGAGTTTGTGCCATCCTTGGAGATATACCACACTCAAAATTAGTGAGTGAGAGTGGCGAGATATATGATTTTTGCCTAGGGAAATATCATGTTGTTGATTTTAAAGGGAGTTCATGTGGAGGGGACGAACGATTTCTGCAAGGAGTCTTAGATCTTCTTTCTTAGCCATACCTGGTCGTAATAGTGGAGTTTTCTTGGATCAGGGTATACTTTACTTCCTTTATTCCAAAAGGTCGTTTCTCGTGGAGTTGAAGGTGTTCTTACAGACGACGCTAATTGATGATAGTATTTCTCCTGTGTTCTTGGTCGTAAATGAGATTTACATAGGGGTAGAAACACCGCTTATGAACCTATTACGAAAAAAATATAATTGATGGGAAGTGAAAAAGGGTCGTATCTATGGGGAAACTCCGAGGAGTCCTCCCCAATCCCTTGGAGCTTAAGAGGGATCCTTTAATAGATGGAGAGAGGATGCTTGATTTCTTTATCCGTTGAATGGGGGCATGCAAGCTAACAATAAGGGTTGGCCCTATTGATTTCTTGTGCATGTTAGTTCATCGTGGCTTTGGGAGATTCTGGCATGTGTCAAGTCTTAGGAGGCGCATGTCAAATTTTCACGGGAGGGTCCGTACCATGAACTGATCGCTTCAAATAAGATAAGTTCTTCAAGGACCATCTTGTCAGCGTCGTCTTTTTTTCTTACTCATGAGTACTGCTACATGTGAGGGCGTTGTGATAGTTAATATTAGAGAGGATGAACCTTATATTGTCAAAGAAGTTGTTTCTTGGCCTTAATCAAAACCCAACTTCTAACCTTGATTAGATCCAGAAACATGGCTACATGAAAATATTAAGACTTAAGAAGTAATTATGAGACAAGTTTAGGATTTAGGATGAAACAAACATTGCCCCTCATATTACTAAAAGCAATTTTTTCAGAAAGAGAGCGAGATTTCAATATGTAATGCAACACCCCAAAAAGTTGCGACTTTTAGTTTAAATATTAAATATATTAAAATCATACATTTAATAAATATACAAAATAGCAAAAACCAAATTTCAATAAACTAGTAACTAAGAATTATACCTATCAAAATGTACAAACAAGCCCAAATTGTCCAATTGTCGAATCTTGACTTTTAAATAAGTATTAACTACAACGCTCAAATTGCAACAAGCAATGTTATCATATAGGGCAGTGTTCAAACTTTATATAGTAGTATTCTTTTATAGGGGCAAATGCAATAGGACTCTTTTTGTGTCGGGGCAGCCCCACACGCGCATAATATCTTGCTTCTCCTATCGGTCGTGCTCCCTGACTAAGTTCACAAATTGCGAATACTAATTTGTTAAGAATTAAGTGGATGGAAGATATAGCGTCATCATTCACTAGAATCAAAATATGTGCCATATTGGGATCACAATTTGTATATATTAAAAAAAATTATTGGAATTCCCAAAGTAATACTCTCCCGTACGGTAGTATATTTTTCATGCTGATAAACGATGTTTACAATATTGGGTAAACCTTTCATATATTTAATTTCGCTCAGATATGTTTGCAAGCAAGATAATTGTCTTTTCTACATAGCCAGATCGATGGTTAACTAATTGACGGCATGCGGGAATAGTCAAAGCCATGCCCAATCCAAAAGGGATGTTATCCAAACGTATTTCAAGTACTGTAGTAAAACTTGACCTGTTGACCCTTGGCTTTTTCAGCTATACGAAAATATTTTTGAAATATGTTCTATATAATGTTATTTTTTGCCATTCAAGGAAAGGATAAGATATACTTAGTTTGATCTATTTCTTTATTTTCCAGAAATCATAATTTGAAAGAGTCATGCCGTCTGAATGCTACATGAAGAACATAAGCTAGATGATTGAATGAGAAGACTTAGGATGTAGAAGATCCAACTATGAGTGATTCGGCAGATTTGGATTCATATAGATATCCACCCATATGGTACTTCATTGTACGATATATATAAGAGCCATCTGTACTGATATCATCTACATCTAGAAAGTCGTATGCTTTGGAAGAAACTTGTACAGTTTCGGAAAGGGTTTTGATTGATCAAAAAGCGAAATCTACTTCAACCAATATGCCTAGCCAAATCCAAAGTCCAGTTCATGAATTAAGCTCTCAAGTTAGCGTACCGTTACAACCGACTTGTTTCAGGGCAGCAAAGGCTGGACGGGGCCGGCAAACTTGGGCGCAAGAATGTTCCACCATGGGCGCAACAGTCAGCTAACGAGCGAAGGGGACGTGACGCTAGGGACGGGCATGCAACGTGGGTGCAAGGACACAGGGCGTCCAAGTTGATCAATGCGACTAAGGGCCGTTCCGCAGGGCGGGCACGATGGCCGAGAAGTTTGACGAAGGTTCTAGAGCAATCGAGACGCAACGCGAAGGAGTGCGGACACCGACTTACGGGAAGTACCGAGAGGCTTCTAGAAACCGATGATGGCAGTGTGGGGTACCGACTTACTGGAGCTTGCAAGAAGACACGGGAGCTCTCTCGAAGGATCCATAAGGCGATCACGTGCGGGACGGTCGCACTTGTCGGGCAAATTGGGCAGGCCGCGGGTAGGACCAACTTGCGATGTAAATACAAGGTTTTGGGGTCACTTTATAATTACCAATAGTGTACGGACGTGTTGTAATTAGTCCGGATCTAAAATGGTCTAGAGTTAGCCGAAAGGGACTAGAGTCGGCACCGCCTTACTGTGGTTACAGGGAATTCGTCAGTCCTACCAGCAGTAAGGTAGGCCATTCTGCTAACAGCTTATGTGGGGCCCAACATGAGTCTATATATAGGAGAAAACCCTTGTGGCCATTTGCAACCTTGGCAACTTTGGTAACAAACACTTGTAAACGGTTTTGAGCGTTGAATTAAAGAGTTGTAACATTATTTCAAAATACTTGTGCTTTCTTAAACTATTT
The DNA here is from genome assembly GCA_948329865.1 of Linaria vulgaris. Lineage (NCBI taxonomy): Eukaryota > Viridiplantae > Streptophyta > Magnoliopsida > Lamiales > Plantaginaceae > Linaria > Linaria vulgaris. Next base: position 21,774,851 of record OX415253.1, on the reverse strand, counting down.
TCTTCCGTTCCATCCCATTCTTCTGAGTTTCGCAGCCTCATTAGGAAATTTATGCTGACTAATGAGCCGACAAGACCGCGTTCGCTAGGCCGCACGGACGCATTGTCAACTTAAATGGGCGTTTGTTGATAGAAAAAGGGTTAAGTCCATGACATGTGGTATCAGAGCCACGGTCGGGAAAGAAACCGAGGCTCTTGGGATGTTGCTTGAAGCTTGTTGGTTTAGAGGAAGGGATGTTAGGTCATGTCGAGCAGGGGCCGACGACTCAGAGCCAACGGGCGCGCGAGCCTTCGAGTGATCCATCTTCGGGTATGTCGGGGGACGTTTCCCAGGCTTTGGAACAACGCATTGGCCGAATGGAGCTGGCACTTAACTAGGCACAGATTATGTTCGAGATGCTACTTGATCGAGTAGGCGAGCTCAAAATGAACGAGGACTTAATGCAGCGATTAGGCACACTGGAGGAACAAGTTTTGTCCCATATAAATGCAATCACTTATGATTTTCAGCAACTAAAGGATGCCGTCGGGGACTTGGGCACCTTGCGGGGTGAGGTTCAGGCGATGAAGGATGACTTAGCCGTGTTGAAGCCAGTCGTCCGCAATATAGAGCAGCAGAAGGACAAGACGACGCTGGCTAAAGTAGACGTTCCAAGGCCATCACCATATAACGCGGTAAGGAACGTAAGGGACATTGATAATTTTCTTTACAATATTGAGATCTACTTTGCCACCGCTAACGTGCATGATACCGACACTCGTCTACGTACCATCCCACTCTTCTTGACGAACGTTGCAAAGCTATAGTGAAGACGACGGCAATCTGACATGGGGAAGGGACTTTGCCACATTTCGACGTGGGATGACTTTGTTTGGGTGTTGAAGGGTCAATTTTACCCTGAGAACATCGAATATGAGGCACGAGGTGGATTGAGGCGACTCCAACATCTGGGCTCTATTCGGGACTATGTGAAAAAATTTCAAGAGATCGTCTTGGCGATCCTGGATCTTTCAGACAAGGATGACTTGTTCACTTTCTTGGACGTATTGAGGCCTTGTGCTAGGCAAGAGTTGCAACGGTGCAACTTCCAAGACTTGGCATCCGCCATAGCGGTAGCGGAAGGCCTAATCGAAATGATTCAAGTGATGGTGACAACAAGGGCATGGACTAACGGGACGATGAGGGACAACACGGCATGGAGGACCGTGGTCGTTCGGGTCAGAGGGACATATCGACTGAGTCGAGCAAAGCCAGGCCAAGTGGTACTAATGACATGGGACGTCAGGATCACACGGACCGGGGACCGAAGTCGAAGAACCATATCTTGTATGGCAGATCACTTTGTCAACAACTGCCCGCAATGTAGCCGACTATCGGCAATTGAGCAACGCGTTAAGAAACCGGAGGAGGATCGCGGAGAGGTGCGAATAGGAGCACTCAAACTCATTAACACGGTTCAGGGACGTAGCGAGCCGGCGAAAGGATGACATCGGGCGCTCTTGTACGTGGACGCATGCATTGGGCTACACTTAGTCCAAATTCTTATTGATATCGGTGCAACCTATACCTTTATGGACGATAAAGAGGCGCGCAAGCTCGGACTAAGCATCACTAAGACGAGCGGGTTCATCAAGCCGACCAACAAAGGTGAGGAGCCAATAGTAGGCGTGGCAAAGGATGTTCACGTACGCATCGGACCGTGGTAGGGAACGATAAACTTCATGGTTGTACCCTTGAATGACTACTATGCCATCTTAGGACTTGAGTGGTTCGACAAGGTACGTGCTTTGGTTGTACCGTTTACACATCATATACTGGTACTTGGCAACAATCCTTGCACGATACCAGTCCATAGATAGGCGATAAGTGTAGCAACCATCTCTGTCATTACGTTGATCGAGCCAAAGGCGTGCGTCAACCAAGAATCAGGACAGGTCATAAGGCGAAGGAACATAAGGAGGCGCATGGGGCGCAAAGGACGCCACAGTTCCAATAGCGCCGAGGGCGTCGCCGATTTTGATGGGGGAGGATGTCACGACCAGCTTGTTTCAAGGATGCAAAGGCCGTACGAGGCCGACACACTTGTGCCCAAGGATGTTCGACGATGGGCGCAGCAGTCGGCTAACGAGAAAAGGGGACGCGGCATGAGGGACGGGCATGCAATGCAAGCACAATGAGGCATGACACCCAAGCTGATCGATGCGACTAAGGGTCGTGCCGCAGGGCTAGCACGATGGTCCGTCAAGTTTGACGAAGGTTCTAGAACAATCGAGAAGCGACGCGAAGGAGCGCGGACGCCGCCTTACGGGAAGGACCGAGAGGCTTCTTGAAACCGATGATGGCGGTGCAGGGCACCGACTTACGGGAGCTTGCGAGAAGACACGGGAGTTTTCTAGAAGGATCCAGAAGACGATCACGTGCAGGACGGTTGCCCGTGCCAGGAAAATAGGGCAGACCATGGGTAGGACCATCTTGCGATGTAAATACAAAGTTTTGGGGTCACTTTGTAATTACCAATAGTGTAGGTATGTGTTGTAATTAGTCTGGATCTAGAAAGGTCTAGAGTGAGCCGAAACGGACTAGAGTCGGCACCGCCTTAGTGTGGTTACACGGAATTCATCAATCCTACCCGCAGTAAGGTAGCCCATTCAGCTAACAGCTTATGTGGGGTCCAACATGAGTCTATATATAGAAGTGCACCCTTGTGGCCATTTGCAACCTTGGCAACTTTGGCAACAAACATTTGTAAACTTTTTTTAGCGTTGAATTAAAGAGTTGTAACATTATTTCAAAATACTTGTGCTTTCTTAAACTATTTTCTCCTGTTCCATCCCATTCTTCCGAGTTTCGCAACCTCCTTGGGAAATTTTGGCTAACTAGTAAGTCGACAGGACTGCACTTGCTTGGCCGCACAGACGCATCGTCGACGTAAAGGGGCATTTGTCGATAAAAAGGGTTAAGTCTGTGACACGTGGTATCAGAGCCACGGTCGAGAAAGAAACCGAGGCTTTTTGCTTCCGCACGAGTTTAGGAGTTGTTGCTTGAAGCTTGTTGGTTTAGAGAAACGGATGTCGGGTCAAGTCGAGCAGGGGCCGTTGACTCAGAGCCGAAGGGTGCGCGAGCTTTTGAGTGATCCATTTGCTGGGACGTCGGGGGACGTTTCCCAGGATTTGGAACAGCGCGTGGGTCGGATGGAGCTGGCACTTGTCTAGGCACAACACATGTTCGTAACGCTACTTGATCGAGTAGGCAAGCTCAAAATGAATGAGGACTTAACAGATCGATTTGGCACACTGGAGGAACAAGTTTTATCACATATAAATGCAATCACTTATGATTTTTAGCAACTAAAGGACGTCGTCGGGGACTTGGGCACCTTGCGGGGCGAGGTTCAGGCGATGAAGGACAACTTAGCCGTGTTGAAGCGAGTCGTCCGTAACATAGAGCAATAGAAGGACGACTTCGTTCGAGAGTTGAATCGTCAATTTTACCCGGAAAACGTCGAATATGAGGCACGGGGTCGATTGAGGCGACTCCAACATCGGGGCCCAATTCAAGACTATGTTAAAGAATTTCAAGAGATCGTCTTGGAGATCCCGGATCTTTCGGACAAGGATACCTTGTTCACTTTCTTGGACGGGTTGAGGCCTTGTGCTAGCCATAGCAATAGCAAAAGGCCTAATCGAAATGATTAAGGGGATGGCAACAAGAAGGGCATGGACCAACGAGACGAAGAGGGACAACACGGCCAACAAAGGCGAGGACCGATAGTAGGCGTGGCAAAGGATGTTCACGTAAACATGGGACCGTGGAAGGGACCGATAAACTTCACGGTTGTACCTTTAGATGACTACGATGCCATCTTAAGACTTGAGTGGTTCGACAAGGTACGTGCTTTGGTTGTACCGTTTGCACATCATATACTGGTACTTGGCAACATTCCTTGCACGATCCCGGTCCATAGAGTAGCGACAAGGGTAGCAACCATCTCTGCCATTAGGTTGATCGAGCCAGAGGCGTGCATCAATCAAGAATCGGGACAGGTCACTGGCGAAGGAACGGTTGGAGGCGCAAGGGGCGCAAGGGAGTCTGCAGTTCCAACGGCGCCAAGGGCGTTGCCAATTTTGTTGGGGGAGTATGTCATGATCGACTTATTTCAGGGACCCAAAGGCCGGACGGGGCCGACACACTTGTGCCCCAGGATTGTTTGACCAGGGGCACAACAGTCGACTAACGACTGAAGGGGACGCGACATTAGGGACGTGCATGCAATGCAGGCGCTAGGACGCGGGGCGTCCAAGCTGATCGATGCGACTAAGGGCCGTGCCGCAGGGCGAGCACGATGGTCCGAAAAGTTTGACGAAGTTTCTAGAGCAATCGAGACGCGACGTGAAGGAGCGCGGACGCCGCCTTACGGGAAGAACCGAGAGGCTTCTAGAAACCGACGATGGCGGTGCGGGGTGTAACGACAAATTCTTGAATTATGAGAATAAAAGACAAGAAAATGATTACAAATATTTTTTTTGTAAATTTCAAAGTACAATTGTGGTTCAATCTCTATCTAATCCTCTGATTCTTTCCTACAAGAACAATATTGAAATTTGGTTGACTTGAAACTGGTTTTATTTCGATCTCTTCCACGTGTATTTGAGTTGAACGTTGATCCAAAGGCGTTGAGCTTGATCTTGAATTGACGATCTATTTGACTTGATATTTGCGACGAACAATTTGATCTTCGTCTTGAACTTGTTCAATGTCAATATTCTTTGGAGGAATCTTGATCTTCAAAGTACTTGTATACTTGACAAAGGTTGATGCGAGGGCTTGGCAGCTTGATCTCGGATCGAACGGAAATTTGATTTGGAATCTGATTTGAAGATTGATGAAGGATGATATGATCTTCGTCTTCAGTTCTTTGGATTTGTGAGTTTTGATCTTTCCAGTATGGATTTTGATTTTCAAAAACGGTTTTCCGAGGGTCTTGTGACTTGGTCTCAAATCAAACGGATTTTTAGTTTGAATGTTGTTGAAGAATGGTATGAACTTGGTTTTGGATTTGTTGAACTTCTTGGAGTTTGATCTTCCTCGGCAGAGGTGCTATCTTCAAAAACAGTTTTTGGATGGAATTGAGACTTGACGGCGGATTGAAAGGAGTTCTTTACGAAGAACACCTTGAAGATTGTTGAAGAATGCTTTGAATGACGAGCTTGTTGGAGAGGATTTGTTGAACTTCCTTGTCTTGAAGTTTTTTGTTGTGTTTGTTCTTCAAGAGCTCATCTATTTATAGTTGTAGAACCGAGCCTCCTTGCTTGTGATTGGTCGGTTTTTTTTTTTTTTTTTAATATAAGCATGGATTTAATTTAGCTTGTGGTGGACTTCTTCCCCAGACCCTCGCATTGCGGGGATGCTTTCGTGCACTGGGCTGCCCTTTATCAAGAAATCCTTAGAATACATCGTATTTCCACATAGCTTTATTTGATCGGCCAACAATTCTCCATCTTTATATTATAAATCAATTAAATAACCTATTAATAAATAGAATTTAATTTAGTAAAATTCCAAATTAAAAATAGAAATAACTAATTTAATTTATAATAATCAATTTGACACTTGTCAATATTTAATTGGAGTAGACAAAATTAATTTGTCTACAAATGCCCCCTTGCGACTTGTCACGAATAGCATTGTAAAAATGCGTCTTGAAGTGAATATGTCGCAACATATTTATTTCTGGGCCATCAATAAGATTTGATGAAATATATGTACTTCATTTAGAAAAGATCAACATTTGGGGACTTCCATTTCAATTTTCTTTAAGGACCAAAGTGTAATTTGTGTATTAAACTATTTTTTTTCTTATGCAATGCATGTGACAGTTGACTTTTTTTGCTTTGGTCCACTCCCATCACATACATGCACATGCAGCTAGTATGTCATGCCAAACCAAGGAAATTTTTTTATTATATTTTTTTCTTCTTCTTCTTCTTCTTCTTCTTTCTTTCCTATATAGGAACAACCGTGTAGTATTTCTTATACAACAACAAAAGAGAGAAAAAAATCCTTTCTCTCTCCTCTAGCTCCTCCCATGGCCGCCCCTTTCACCGGAGTTTCCATGCGACAGTGATCGAGTTTCAACTCGGAGAATTCATCATCATACTCGTGAGATCAAGAGGAGCGTGTATTGTGGTGGTTTGGAGGTACTTTCTTGTGGTGGTTTGGAGGTACTTTCCGTAGCGTACTTGGAGTGGCTCCGCCACATTTTTCCGACCGCCTTGATTTTTTCGACGACTTTCCGACGTAGCTCCGGTGCGCCTCCGTCGTCCCTCCTCCTCCGGTCAACAAAGGGGTGGTGGCGGTCAACCTATTGCTAGGGTTTATTGGTGGGACAAGAACATTTCCGGCGCTCCACCACCGGAAAGTTCTAGGGTTCCGATTGTCTAGCTTTTCCGAGCACTATTCACGCGGCCACTATTCACCCGAGTACTATTCACGCGACCACTATTCACATATTCCACTACCTTGGACTTTGGGACTTAGTGGAGGTGTAAGACCACTTAGGGGACAAGTGTGCTCTTTTGTTTTGTCCTTGTCTCCTAGGGGACAAGAGTGCTCTTTTGTTTTGTCCTATGTCCCCCACTATGGTTGTGGCCCCTACCTCACATTTGTCATCCAATTTAGATACCTCACCTTGCAAGACAAATGTGGACCCGCGTGCCACATCAGCCGCGTTGACTAAGTTAATGTTGACCCTCGAAAAGTCAACTCCGAAGGCAAATGTTGACCAAATCCCAAAGATGAACTCGGAGCTTGTTTTGTTTGAAAAGCCTAAGCTTGGATCCGGTCATTTCCTGCCTCTCTCGAATAACTTTTCTAGAGTTGCGAAGCCTCCTATACTTGATAAGAAACCTAATGCGGCACCGGATAATCCTAGACCATATCAAGTTCGTGCTCCAATTAGACGCGCTTCTTATGCACAAGCGGTCGTACGTGTTCTTCTTCAAATTTTTTTTTAACTCTTTTGTTTGCTTCTTTATGTTGACAGTTCACACAATGGTGAAATTCGTCCATGCCTATAATTCTAAGGGAATTGAGACTCTAACCATTACCGGAGATGAAAACCAATTGACCCAACGGGACACAGTCTTGGAAATCGGTACCCCTCTTGCCGGAATTTTCACAAGCCGATGGCCCACTTTGATTAACACCATTAAATCTAAAGACTGGACCGAAGAGTTTCCCAAATCCTCCAATCGATCTCTACCGTCATTCGTGCTCTGGTCTTCTCTGCGCCGAGTATCAGACGATGAGCTTCCTTTCGCTACCTTGGGGCAACGTATTGCCAAAGGTGATGCCATATGGGACGATGCCTTTCTTCACTTTCCCGGCAAAATCCATTACTTTCCCAGATATTGGGATTGGACAGAAGATGTCCTTGTTTGGTGCAATCCTACACTTACTTCCACCAACACGTACGAGCCAGTCTATGCATCCCTGTTCACATATAATTGCAACTTGGAGATCGCGAAGTCTTGTGCGAAGCGTGGTCACCGTCTACAAACACCCTTGTCACTTCACTTGGAGAGCTCTCAGTTTCCCTATGGGACTTGGAACACCTTGCCAGTCTGCCTATGCATTCTTATTCACATATAATTGCAATTTTGAGATCCTGAAGGTTTTATGCGCGTGTCGTACTTGACAAAATCCGGATCTCTTGCAGAGAGAGGAAGAGCACAATCAAACCTCAATTAACACAACATCATTTGTGAGCTTGAAAGAGAAGACATTCTTTGGACGACTCGGCATAAAAAAAATTTAAAGGAGACATTCATTTCAGGACTAGTCATCAAAGAAACCTTGAAGGACACATTCATTTCGCAACTTGGCTTCAAATGTTTCCGAACGGATGAGATTTGCTTTCAAGACTTGTCAACAACGACATTCAGCAGGAGTAGACTTGTTTTCAAGACTTGGCATCAAAGACATTCAGCAGGAGTGGACTTTTCAAGGCTTGGCGTCAAAGATATTCGGCAGGAGTCGACTTGGTTTCAAGATTTGGCATCAAAGACATTAAACAAGATCAGACATTGTTGACCCTACATCAAAGGCCGCTTGAACGAGGAGGCAACATTTTCATGACTTGGCCTCAAAGACACCTTGAAGGAGCACATTGTTTTCACGACTCGACATCAAAAGGCATCCGAAAGAAAGATATTTGATTTCAAGACTTGGTTGCGCGCACAGCTTTGTTGGCCCGTCATATCTCAAGGATCTTCATGTAACATCTTCCACGCAACATAACTTGGCAAAAGAATATGACCGAACTCAGAATTATATAACTCCGCAGAATCAAGAATATTTCCATTTGAATCACAACCACCAGCCAATATTGCGATTTTCCCGAGGCTCGCATAACCAAATAAACATTTAGGCGCATTCATACTCATTCTAGTACTCCACGTGTTTGTCAACAAACTGTAATGATAGATAGCGTAAGACACGAGTTCACTACCGAAAAGAAAAAGTTCAGTTTCAACCGCCAAAGATTCCTTATTTCTAAAGACAAAGCATTGATTAGGATTCAAACTCGGTAAAGTCATCCAACGACGGCGCTTGGGGTCAAATGCTTCCCATTCGAGCAGCTGGCAGGAAACATAAATCCAATGCTCAACTACTCCATTCTGTCTCCTCAGCTTGTATAACTCGCCGCTTCATGATGTTTGTTATCGGATTGGTCCGGTTGAATAGAAGGACGAGTCAAAATCCCACCAAGCAGTAAGGCCGTATCTATATGATCATCAGTCAGTTTTGACACTTTCTTAACAAGCACGTCCTTCACCTACTGACGCAGAGATGGACGAATTGAACGTTATGAGATTGAACTTGGAGACTGCACAACTGAAGTTGGGGGATGTGAGGCCTTTTGTTTGAGATATATTTTCCTTGTTGCCTACATATCCAATAAAGGAATCAAGTCAAGACGTAGTTCAAAATACATGAATTTGGATCTAGGGGTGGCATTCACAGTTTATGCTCATACGGGCTTGAAGTAACGTGCAGTTTAGACTCGTGCATCATGGAGCAATTGACTTGAAGAAATTTCGTGCTTGTGTCGAGGAGACGTGAACACTTGAAGGATTTCCAGGCTTTCGACGTGTCTCGAAGACTTGCACATTTGCTTTGAAGACTTGAATGATTTGTAGACCTTTTGGCTCGTGTCTAGGAGACTTGTGAATTTGCTTTGAAGACTTGAATGATTTGTAGACCTTTTGGCTCGTGTCTAAGAGACCTTTATTTACCTCATTTTGAGTTATTCATTTGCATTTGGCATCATGTTTCTTTCCCATGAATATTGTAACATAACGCAGCAAAGCCAACTTAAGCAAATTTCATGACTGAACTTAGAAAAATTCTAAGCTGCCTACGTACCTCAATAAAAAGGATCGAATCATAACGTAGTTCAAAGAAATCAAGATTGATTTAAGGGGGGTGTCGTACACAGTTTATACTCATGCGGGCCAGGAGTATTCATTCTTTAACCACTTTGAACAAAGTGGGGTATTTTAAAATTTAACCACATAAAACACCTTTAGTGGGGTAAGATATCATTTTAATCACATAATTTACCATTGGTGGTTGCCATCCACAGTTTATACTCATGCGGGCCAGGAGTAACATGCAGTTTAAGCTCGTGCGTCATGGAGCAATTGACTTGAAGACTTGAAGACTTGGACACTTGAAGAACCTGCGGAACTTTTTGCTCGTGCCTAGGAGGACTTGAAGACTTGAAGGATTTGTAGACCTTTTGGCTCGTGTCTAGGAGACTTGAAGATTTGAAGGATTTGCTTGAAGACTTCAAGACTTGAAGAACTTGCAGACCTTTTAGCTCGTGTCTAGGAGACTTGAAAACTTGGATATTTGCTTTGAAGACTTGGCTTTGAAGAACTTGCAGACCTTTTGGCTCGTGTCTAGGAGACTTGAAGACTTGAATGTTTACTTTAAGTTCACATATGCAAACAGTTTATACTCGTGTTAAGGAGAATGCTGATAGTTTATACTCTTATCAAGGAGTACATGATTTGACACTAAATTTGAAGATTTTAGATAGTTTAAGCTCGTATCAAGGAGCATATATTTTGGCACTTAATTTGAGGATTTGAGATAGTTTAAGCTCGTATCAAGGAGCATATTGGTTGTAATGAAATTTGATGTCACGCCCTCTTCATCGTCATCGTCGTCGTTTGTATCATCACTTTCAATATCAAGGCCATAAGTTGAGCTTTCTTCTTTAATAGAGTTTACGCTTTTCTCTATGTCATGCGCTCGCGTCGACAATTCTTCAAAGTTTCTTGGTTTGATTCCTTGAAGTATATAAGAGAGACTCCAATTCATCTCTTGAATGCAAATCTCCATGGCTGAAGTTTGTGACAGTTTTTCTTTATAACTTAAGGATAGACTTCTCCACCTATTGATGTACTCAGTCACTGGTTCGTCTTCTTTTTGATGAGAATTTGCAAGTTCACTCATGCTTACAGTCCTTCTTGTACTATAGAAACGATTGAGGAATTCTTGCTCCAACTCGTCCCAACTGTCAATCGAGTTTGCTTCCAAGTCAGTGTACCAATCAAATGCATTTCCCTTCAGCGAGCGAACAAATTGCTTGACAAGATGATCACTGTAAGTTCCGACATTGTTGCAAGTCTCAACAAAATGAGCTACATGTTGCTTTGGGTCTCCAGTCCCATCGAATGTTTGAAACTTTGGAGGTTGATATCTTTTAGGCATTTGCAATTTCTCTATTCTTTGAGTATAAGGCTTCGTGTAAGATTTGGAAGTCTTTTGTTGAGCTTTATGTTCTTTGGCAACTTCTTCAATGAGCTTCTTCAATTCACCGGCAGAGACAAGGCCTTGCGGGGAAACTTGGACTTGTTTGCTGGAAGACTTAGAATCTTCTCCAACTTCAACATCTTGAATGTTTTTCTCAGCAAACTTTGTGTGCATCATGGCGCATTGCTCTTCCTTCCTTGATAAATTTGGCTTGTGGAAAAGAGAAGTGGCTTGGATTCTTTTACTTAGGATTTCATCAAACTCTTGAGCTTCAACTCCTTGAGTAGCATCTTCATGTGACATGCTTTGATCGCCGCTTTCCACGAGCTCTTGCTTTTGGAGAGGAGGTGACACTTCAACTTCGTTGATTGTAGTCTTGATGCATCTTTGAACTCCAATGTTGTTGGTGACTTCTTCGGAATTTTCAACTCCTTCTTTGTGCTCTAGCTTTTGGAGAAGGTGATTCAAGTGGTGTTCACGTTTTTGAGCTTGAGTTGTAAGATTCGCAATGGCTTTTGTCAGCGCTGCAACTTGCTCTTCTCGTGAGGATGCTTTATCATCTTTTTTAGCATCATGTCTTGCCCCTTGTGTGAGTGTATCTTTCACCATCGGCTGCGAAGAACCTCCACTTGTTGCCCCCATTGACTTGTCCATTGTTGAGCAGCACTTACTTCTTGCAACTTCAAATTTGAGATTTGTTGGAAAAGAGATGAGAGGTAGAGATGTCCCACCGGGCGTGCCAAATTTGTAACGACAAATTTTTCAATTCTGAGAATAAAAGACAAGAAAAAGATTACAAATAATTTTTTTGTAAATTTCAAAGTACAATTGTGGTTCAATCTCTATCTAATCCTCTGATTCTTTTCTACAAGAACAATATTGAAATTTGGTTGACTTGAAAGTGGATTTGATTTCGATCTCTTCCACGTGTATTTGAGTTGAACGTTAATCGAAGGGCGTTGAGCTTGATCTTGAATTAACGATCTACTTGACTTGATATTTGCGACGAACAATTTGATCATGGTCTTGAACTTGTTGAATGTCAATATTCTTTGGAGGAATCTTGATCTGCAAAGTACTTGTATACTTGACAAACGTTGATGCGAGGGCTTGGCAGCTTGATCTCGGATCGAACGGAAATTTGATTTGGAATTTGATTTGAAGATTGATGAAGGATGATATGATCTTCGTCTTCAGTTCTTTGGATTTGTGAGTTTTGATCTTTCCAGTATGGATTTTGATCTTCAAAAACGGTTTTCCGAGGGTCTTGTGACTTGGTCTCGAATCAAACGGATTTTTAGTTTGAATGTTGTTGAAGAACGGTATGAACTTGGTTTTGGATTTGTTGAACTTCTTGGAGATTGATCTTCCTCGGCAGAGGTGCTATCTTCAAAAACAGTTTTTGGATGGAATTGAGACTTGACGGCGGATTGAAAGGAGTTCTTTACGAAGAACACCTTGAAGATTGTTGAAGAATGCTTTGAATGACGAGCTTGTTGGAGAGGATTTGTTGAACTTCATTGCTCTCAATTCTTGAAGTTTTTTGTTGTGTTTGTTCTTCAAGAGCTCATCTATTTATAGTTGTAGAACCGAGCCTCCTTGCTTGTGATTGGTCGGTTTATTTTTTTTAATATAAGCATGGATTTAATTTAGCTTGTGGTGGACTTCTTCCCCAGACCCTCGCATTGCGGGGATGCTTTCGTGCACTGGGCTGCCCTTTATCAAGAAATCCTTAGAATACATCGTATTTCCACATGGCTTTATTTGATCGGCCAACAATTCTCCATCTTTATATTATAAATCAATTAATTAACCTATTAATAAATGGAATTTAATTTAGTAAAATTCCAAATTAAAAATAGAAATAACTAATTTAATTTATAATAATCAATTTGACACTTGTCAATATTTAATTGGAGTAGACAAAATTAATTTGTCTACACGGGGCACCAACTTACTGGAGCTTGCGAGAAGACACGAGAGTTCTCTCGAAGGATCCAGAAGGCGATCACGTGCGGGATGTTCGCACGGGCCGGGCAAATTGGGCAGGCCGCGGGTAGGCCACAGGTAGGACCAACTTGCGATGTAAATACAAAGTTTTGGGGTCACTTTGTAATTACCAATGTGTAGGGACGTGTTGTAATTAGTCTGAATCTAGAAAGATCTAGAGTTAGCCGGAAGTGATTATAGTCGGGACCACCTTACTTGTTGGGTGTTAAAGAGATTTAGGAAAGATGTAAAAGTATTTGGGGCTATTAATAAATATTTTATAATTTGTGGAGAGTTGTTGTAATATTACAACATGCCAAATATGTTTTGGTACATATGAAGCTTTCAACGGCTATTTTATCTCTTGCTTTACAATTATATCCACTCTCCCATATTTATAGGAGGTTTAGTATTTTCTAGAATCATTATTTTATTTAAATATCTTTCAATCATTTAAGTTACTAACTAATCTCCTTAATTAGTGGGACATATTAATAATGCTTAATATCTCAACTTCATAATTCTAGATGATGCCCGGCTGATCCAGAACTTTCAGATAATTTACTTCATTGCAAATTAATATTTTAATACCCCCTCTTAATTTGTAATTCGTACTTCATTTCGAAGTTGCATGATTTTCTCTGCGGCCACTGCCTTCGTGAAACTGTCCACGAGTTGTTCCTTAGTGTTTATGAACTCCAACTGAATTTCTTGGTATTACACAAGACTTCTGATGAAATGATGTCGAAGTTCGATATGCTTCGATTTTGCGTGAAATACTGGATTCTTCGTCATTGCAATAGTTAACATGTTGTCGCAATAGATTATAGTTGAAGCTTCTTGCTTTTGCTGTAATTCTTCTTAGCCAAACGACTTCTCGCGCTGCATATGTGGCTGCGATATATTCTGCTTCAGCTGATGAAAGTGATACCGTCTTTTGCTTCTTTGATGTCCACCGTCTTTTGCTTCTTTGAGGTCCACGATATTATTTTTGATCCAAGACAGCATATGTATCCCGACGTACTTTTACGGTCGTCAACTGATCCAGCCGAATCACTGTCAGTATAGTCGATGAGATTATTCTCTTTTTCCTTGATATACTTGATGCCGAACTTCTTCGTACGTTGGAGGTATAGTAAAATCCTTTTTGCTGCTTCATAGTGCAATTTGCTTGGATCATGCATAAACCTTGATATGAGGCTGACTGGATAAACTATATATGGCCTCGTGTTCGTCAGATAAATAATGGAGCCTACTAAACTCCTGTTCATTTTCTGATCAACTTTTTCTGCACCATCATCCATCATCAGCTTTTCATTAACTACAAGTGGTGTGGATATTGGCTTGCAGTTCTGCATCTGGAATTTCTTTAGAATTCCTTCAAGATATTTTTCTTGAGAAATGAATATTTCTCCTTTGGATTGGCGGACTTGAATTCCCAGAAAATATTTTATAAGCCCGAGATCAGTGATTTCAAACTCTTACATCATAACCCTTTTAAATTCATTCATCATTTCTGCACTTGTGCTTGTGTATATCAAATCATCCACGTAAAGACAAACAATGAGAAAATCTTTAGTACCTTGTTTCTTTACGTAGAGTGATGGTTCACTTTGGCTTCTGGTGAATCCAGTCTTCTGGAAATAGCTGTCAATTTTGCTATTCCACGCCCTTGGTGCTTGCTTCAAGCCATATAACGCTTTCTTGAATCGATAGACTTTGTCTTCTTTTCCTTTTCCTTCTTCTAGATCTCCGTTTAAGAAAGTTGATTTCACGTCCATTTGATAAATTGGTAACTCTATTTGAGCAGCTAGAGCTAACACGAGCCTTATAGTCTCCATGTGTGCAACTGGAGCAAATGTTTCATTGAAGTCGACGCCTGGCTGCTGTGAATATCTTTTTGCTACTAGGTGTGCCTTGTGTTTCTGAATTGAGCCATCTTCTTTGTACTTCGTCTTGTACACCCATTTAAGGCCAATAACTCTTTTTCTTTTTCTTTCGGAAAGATCTACAAGCTCCCATGTTTTGTTTTTTTCAATACTCGCCATTTCTTCGTCCATTGATTTTAGCCAGATTTCTTCTTTCGCAGCTTCGTCAAATGTCTCCGGCTCAATGGTAAAGAATGCTACATCACATGATTTATAAATATCTCGTAAGCTACGTACCTTTCTAATAGAACTTTCAGATTCTGGATAGAATTCTCCGGATGGTCCTGAAGCATCTGGACTTGGACCTTGGTCTGGACTCGGTTAAAGCACTAGCAGCCTGCTTCAATTTGTTTGACATCACTCAGGTCCCACGAGATGAGAACGGAAATGCCGATGCATTGTCAAAGTTTACCAGTTCTTCAGAAATTCTAGTTAAGAAACGAGTTACGTTATTAGCCACAGACAAGCCATCGATCGGACTATAAAAATATAACGGCACTACGGCAAGAGTGGAACACATAATGTCCATTGAAGAGGATCCTTCTTGGAATGATGAGATCATGACATATCTACGGGAAGTGATACTACCGAAGGATCCTAGCGCGCGTCGCAAGATGCGATATAAGTCTTATAAGTTTACAATTGATCATGGTGAATTATACAAACGGTCATTCCAATGCCCGTTGCTCCGTTGCCTAACTATGACCTAGGAAGACTACGTGATGAAAGAAATCCATGCTGGATGTTGTGGAAATCATTCTTGGGGAAGGGCACTAGCCCAGCGAATTCTGCGCAGGGGTATTAATGGACAACTTTGCTAAAGGATGCCACAGCTTTCTCGCGGCGATGTGATAGCTGTCAGTACCATGCCCGCCTTATTCATAGGCATGCGCAACCGCTACAGCCCCTCGACGTGGTGTGTCCTTTTGATCATTGGGAAATCGATATCGTGGGGCCGCTTCCTGTGGCCAAAGGTTAGAAAAGATTTCTGGTGGTGGCAGTAGAATATTATACCAAATGGATTGAAGCAGAGGTTATATCATCCATCATCGAAAAGAACATGATAGAATTCATTTGGAAGAATATCATATGCCGTTTCGGAATCCCCACGTATATGGTATGTTATAATGGGACGCAATTCGTTGGCAAGGAGATCAAATCCTGGTTCGCGGAGCTGCGAATATCTCACAATATGACTTCGGTCTATCACCCACAGTCGAATGGACAAGTGGAATCCACCAACAAAACGCTGAAATATTATCTCGAGTGGAGAATGAAGGACACGGGTAAAACCTGGCCAGAGGAGCTTCAGGAAATACTATAGGCCTATAGAACAACTCCAAAAACATCGATAGGGGAAACACCCTTCGTTCTTATTTATGGTACTGAGGCGGTTCTTCCAGCCGAGATAGGAATGCCGACGCGCAGAATTCACGATTACGATCCCGAGCAATCAGCCCGTTTATGCCAAATGGATCTGGACATGATAGGCTCAACGAGAGAGGATGCATACCAACGTATCGTAGAATTTAAAGCAGCAGTGGCCAAAATGAGAAGGGCCTTTCAAAATAATATAAGCCAGTTTGCGAGGCTATTATTACTTGAAAACCATGCAATGAATAAAGCTAAAGCGCCCGTGGAATGTACAACACCTTAGACGCTATTATGCATAGGAGCTAAAGCGTCTGCGGTTGAATGCTAACGAATTGTATGAACTACGAAGGCTTGAATCCCTTGTAAAGTCTGGGAAACGTAGGCACCTCAATAAGAAACTGAGCGCAACCCCTTTCAAATAAAATCAAAATTTATCTCTATCTCTCTATGCTAACGCTGCAGGTGAGATCTTAAATAACCGACACTAGAAACCCAAATGAAGAATCATGGGGGATCAGCAAAAATCTCACTGCGCATGCACTGCAAAAGAGTCATGACGGAGGTACATTCGGTCCCCAAGAGGTCAAACGCCAATCAAAAAGCTCACCCCGCGTGCACTGTAAAAGCGTCATGACGGAGGTACGTTCGGCCCCCAAGAGGTCGAACGTCAATCAAAAGGCTCACCCCACATGCACTACAAAAGTGTCATGACGGAGGTACGTTTGGCCCCCAAAAATTTGAACGCCAATCAAAAAGCTCACCCTGCATGCACTGCAAAAGCGTCATGACGGAGGTACATTTGGCCCCTAAGAGATCGAACGCCAATCAAAAAGCTCACCCCGCATGCACTGCAAAATTGTCATGACGGAGGTACATTCGTCCCCCAATTGGTCGAACGCCAATCAAAAATTTCACCCCGCATGCACAGTGAAAACGTCATGAAGGAGGAACATTCGTCCCCGGAGAGGTCGAACGCCAATCAAAAATTTCACCCCACATACACAGCAAAAGAGTCATGACGGAGGTACGCTCGTCCCCGACAGGTCAAACGTAAATCAAAAATTTAACCCTGCATGCACTGCGAAAGCGTCACACGAGACACACGTTAAACCCAAAGTGGCTGAACTCAGAAAACAGCCAACTAAAAAGCACATTCAATTCACAGGTTCAAATAACAAAATACATTACCAAACATGAAAAATGCAGATAAAGGTATACAAGAGACGATCAAAGAAAAGAATAACTTTAGTCCATGATTCAGTAAATTATACGGTGAAATATAGATCAGAAAACTATGATGTCAAGCCACAAACTCGACTTCCCAAGAAAGTCGTTACAAAAGTGACAAGCAAAAATAAGTAAAACTAAAATGGCTTAATATCATCAAAATGGTATGTCCAATTATCGTTACTCGGTGGACGACTAGTCATTCAATGCTTGATTAGACACCGAAGCATCGGAGGCAGCACTCCCCACATCCTGAGGAGGATACATGCCAATTGGCGGTATCAACGTCGGCCCTAGAATCTTCTATGCGGACAAAACCCTTTTTTCTTTATCTAACACGGCATCTGGCGATTCCTGAGAAGCAACTGTCCTATTGGAGCTCGGAAGAGGTATCGTAGCCCTAACTACTCACGGTGGCATAACTTTTGTGGGAGGTGAACTGACTTCATCATCGCTGTTGCCAAAAGCAGCACAAATGGCATTATTTACCATGCCCAAATCAGCTCAAGAAGGGAAAAAAAATCACATTTGGTCCCTTAGTGTGGCATTGTCCACATTTAGTCCCTTATTGTGACTTTTTGTACAAGTTGGGTCCCACGGTTAGTTTTTTGCCTCCTAAGTTATTTTTATTAGCAAAAAACACCCCATGTGTTATTTTTAAGTAATAAAAGTCCTCATGTGTTATATATTCTCCTAAAATTATATATTCACCTAAAAAAAGCTAACAATGAAAAATCTCCTATGTTACAATGTAAAATTAAAATTTTTAATAATTTTTATCTATTATAAATATTTATATGTAAAAATTTAAAAAGAAAAAAAAGACTAAATTATAATAAATAAAAAACCTTCTCCCTCGCCACCCAGCACCCACCACCACCGCCACCACACAATTTTTTTTCTTCTTTTTTTTTCATTTTTATGTCAAATTTACGATTTCTCACTAAAAATGAAAATTATATATTTCATGTGAAAAATTCAGATTTATGCACCCTTATCTTAAGTAGCTTAAGTTTTTAAATTATTTATTATTCTAATTTATTTGAAGTGCATAACAGAAAAAGAAGAAAAAACGAGAAAAAGAACTAAGAAGTCGAGAAGTCTTCCCCAATCCTCGGTGACAAACCACCTTCTCATGGCCACTTTGAAGCTAAATTACCGACTAAATAATCGGTGTCAGTGAACCTTAATATGGGTTTTTTATGGATAGGTTGGGAGGGGGAAAAAAGAAAAATAAAATTGGGTGGAGGTGGAGGGGGGTGAGTGGCTCGGAGGGGTCGGAGGGAGAAGGTTTTTTCTTTTTAAAATTTTGAATATATTTTATTATAGTTAAGTCTTTTTATTTTTGAAATTTTAACATGAAATAAACAATTTTTTTTTGTAGTAAAGAAATCTTAAATTGGACCAAAAAATGAACCAAAATAGAAGAAAAATATGCATGGTGGGGGATGGGTGGGGAGGGAGAAGGTTCTTTTTTAAAAAAAAAAATTGAACTATTTTAGTATAATTAGGTCTTTTTTTTTTATTTTCTACATGAAATAAATAATTTAGTTTTTTAGTGAAAAATTCAAAAAATGAACCAAAAAAAGGGGTGGTTAAGGTGGTGGTGAGGACTGGGTAGGGAGGGAGAAGGGTTGCTAAAAACAATAACTTCAGGGGCAAAAAACTGACAGTGGGAATAAAATAGTACAAAATGCCACATAAGGGATTAAATGTGGACAGTGCCACATTATGGGACTAAAATCGTAACCATTCCACAATAAGGGACCAAAAGTGATTTTTTCCCCTCGAAAATCCACGGCAACATTTAAATCGATATATGCCTGCCTCAAAGGCGGACTCAGATCTAGTGTGTCAGACTTAGGCACACTGCCTCCTTTAAGGTCGCGCCACAAAGCATAAAACGGGTCGCCAGGTTTGGAGCACCAATTTCCTTTTCATCGTCATCATTGAATTATGGGATCTCCATCCTAGGACCACGGCTAACGTCGAACATATCCTTTCGGAAACCCACCTTCAGATATCCGAGATGATCACCTTGATGAACACCAAGTTCCATATCATATTCCATTATTTATGGCACTGCTATGTAGTTTAAGCCATTTATAAATGCCACTTCCCATGAATGATTTGGTGACTAAGCATTTATATTTCTTCGATTTAAAATAGTTCACTCTGCGACCTAAACCAGCTAAGGCATCCTCGACGCCGGCATTCAATTCCTTGAGGGAGGAATTCTCCCGCTTCAGGGAATCATTCTCTCTCTTCAGAGAGGCGATTTCAGCACGTAACGATGCCGCACTGTCTTCAGCTTTCTTGAGTACCAACCGAGTCTGGTGAGCATCCTGAACAGCTTTAGCACTAACTCTCGCTGAATTCTTGGCACGCGCCAGAGCAGTGTGTCGGCTATAGTCGCTACTATGGATACTAGCATTCAACTTGTCAATAACAACAATATGTTTGTCATGCACTTTCATGAGACCGCTATAATCCCAACACAGCCGGCACACCACTATCGTAAGAGCACAAAAAAATAAATGCCCAGAGTGCGTTGGACCAAGATACTCCAGCCTATCTACAACAACACGCCGGTCCAATTGAGGCCACAAGCCCCTCATTATCTCTGTCGACTGCTCTTCATGTAGTCTATATCCATTCAATGTGATGCTCAACGACTCTGAATTCTCGTCATTTAGGAATTCATAATCGATAAGGCTCCCAGGCGGAACCAACCTAGGATTACCACATGGTCGAGGTCCTCTATGAGAGGAGGGGGATTTCACCAACCTCAACAGCGGCTTCTATTTGGAGGATTTTTCTTTTGGCAGCAACATACCAATTTTCGCGACCGGAATGGGAAGGACCTTCTCCGAAAGACCTTGGTACACGCCTGAATGTTGGATTCTCAGCATTAAACTTAGCCAAATTGGCGGTGATCCTCTCATCCACCGCATCAACTTCCTCCATCAATCTGATTTGAGAACACGTTCCAACCTTAACGCGACCACCAGCAGTTGCTGTCATTACTAACTTTCGCGGAACAAAGTCCCCGTGCCTCTCAGAGTTTCTCACTAATGGTATCCGTGTGCCAGCACTCACACCACCGAGCCTGACAGTAGAACAATCGAGCGATGACGGGATGGAATGGACAACACCCCAATTCTCGGATATGTTCTCGGGAGGCCTAACCGCGGGTTGAGTTCCTGCGGTAGCTCCCGCGGACCCCTCCGCAGAGACATTTTAAGACAACGGGCCCACATTCGATGAACTAGTTTTCTCGGTTCTTTCTTGAGTGTCGTATATGTTTTCGGGAGACACAGCTGGTTTCTTACGACTCTAGGATTTTTTCCTCACCATTAATAGGTTGGAGGCGGGAAGAAATGTAATCTCTTTAAGATAGAGGCAACTTTTTTCAATATCGAATCGCCAAGATTCAATCATATAAGTAGATCGAATTCCAATTATTCGAAGTTGGTAGATCAAATCCGAACAATTCGATACAGGCAGCAAAATGGACAAAAATCCCTCATCGAAAAGAAAAATGAGAATGAGGTGCAAAATGGGCCATTATACAGCCCCACCACTGCCTTTCTCCAGATTCGGTACTGATGTATCGAACGCATCGAACTTGATGTTGTCGATCGAATCCCCCACAGTCGATGCTAGATCTTGATTAGATCGAATTGCTCCAATTCAATTTATGCGCAAATTTGGTTATTTTTAATATAAAATATTATATATTATTATATAGACATAACTATTCAGATTTGGCGATAGATCGTTTTATATATATATATATATATGCAAGTGTCGGTTACAAATGAGTAGTCTGGCAATACAACGAGCCTATCTCAAATCAGACCTACACTACGTGTCTCGTGTAGGCTTGGTCCAGAACACCTCGGACCAACGCTTCGATGCTTGGATGGGAGAGGAATATCGGTAAATAGATCGAAAGGACGTCGGTGATCGCCTTCGATGTGATGTCGGGGATGACCCCGGATGTGAGATCGGTGGTGAGGTGGTATGACGTGTCACAGGCGTGTGTTGTAGTCACGATATCGAATGAGACATCGAAAGTAACATCAGTGATGTATTTCGATATGACGAATGGTAGCTGAGGGATAATAATTGCTTGTTTTGGGATCCGGGCACTGCGTATTTATAGACCTCGGGATCCGGGGACCAAAGTAATATATCGGTGATTATTACCGATATGACATCGAAAGTTATCCCCGATATGCTCCAAAATGGGCCTGGTCTGGGCCTGTCCCAATATGCGGGAAATGCCCATATCATGTAGTCCCCCAATTTGGGGATTCTCATCTTAGAGATAAGGATTCGCAAATCTATTTTAAAATTTCTGGGTTACCTGTACCCTTCGTCCCGCCAGTTCAAATGTCGGAGATCAAACTTGTGGGGAGTGCACTTGTGATGAACGCCGAGTTTGTGGTCCTCGTTTGAATTCTAGTTCCCTTGGTATTTGGGTTCCTTGAAAATTGTGATGGGGTTGTCGGGGCTGTTGTTATATTCTCACGGTTCTTCGTGTAGTAGGGTAAGATGTCGGGTTTTAGCTTCGATCTTATGTCGAAACTCACATTCGATATGATGTCGAAAGTGTATTTCGATGTAGTAAGGCGTCCGTGTATTGGTAGGGTGATGTCCCCTGCACGCCTGTCCGTCTGCATTTACTTCATCATATCGAATATTAGTACCGATGTTTGATCTAAACATAATTTCGATCTAGTATCTCCGATATCTATAAATGGGCCGTCAGGAAGCTGAAAAACCACTTTGGCTTCTAGCGAAATTTCGTTGTCCCTTCGAAAGACACGTCGAATTTGACTTCCGATATAGATTTCGACCTCGCTTTCGATATCTACCTTTGATTTAAATTTTTGATATCGAATTTGATACCCTTTTCGATATCACTTTCGATCTTGCCTTTCATCCTTTTAGAGCATTAATATGTCGTTTGTCGGGGATAATGTTGGCGTAGATTTGCCTGATATGGATTTTGGAGAGGGTGGAGTCGTATTCTCCGAAAATGAGATGTTTGGACCTGAACAACTAACTGGTGAACAGGGAGGTGCCGAATTTTCTGCTCCGCCCGAAGCTGCCAGCCCTGATGTGGATGAATGGGGCTTTAGAGGCCAGCCACCCGATATATACGTCCTCCGAGAAGTACGAGGATATGAAGTCTCTTGTTCCTCATCATGCCGGTTATTATTCTGACAAGTATGACATTCCCAATGGGTATAAGGTCATATTCCCCAGTGCGGATCAGCGAATGCATACTCCACCAAAAGGCTGCATTACTGTCAGTGCCAACCACTTCAAGAACGTGTTGCGGTTCCCGATTGATCCTGCGATTAGTGCTATTATAGCAAATATCGGGGTCTGCTTGGGACAGCTATCCCCCAATTCTCTGGGCTACATTGTAGCTTTCATTTGTGTTATGAGGGCGTTGGGTGCCCCTTGCGGAGCTAACGAGTTCTGAGAGCTTTTTAGCGTCATGGTCAACCGTAAGGGTGGTGATAGAGGGTTCTTCTATGTGCGAGCCCATGCGGGGCTTAGGTTCATGCAATATACTCAAACCAGCTATGGATTTGGAAATAAGTGCGAGTATATGTACATCCAGGAGAGGACGAATGGTGAGTTTGATGCGCTTCCTAGCGTGTGATGTGAAGACACCACATATGAGAGACGAACCGATGTTGGGCGTACTACACACAACCTCGATTTTCTAAGGAAGTTGATCAACCATCCATACGACGGTACCTTGCTTTGTAGTGACGTAGTTTTGCGAGCAAGTGGGATATCTCCCGTGCGGTATAACGGTCGTTCTACGCTCGGTAAGTGTTATATCTTTGTAAATTGATATTCTCCCCTAGACTTATTTCTTGATCCTCTATTTTGTGTGTTTCGCAGCCGAGCTGGTGGAGTATTGTAGTCTTGATGCGATAGCGGAACGCAGACAGCCGGGGGCCAAAATCGTTGCGGGTGACGCCCCTCCACTCGTCAAGAAGAGGGGTCGTGAGGGCGTGCGCAAGAATGCGAAGAAATATGTGCCCTCCTCGAGTGAAAATACTGCCGGGGTGGGTAATACTTCGTAATCTCAACCTGACGTTGGTGGTGGGACGTCCGTGGGACGAAAGAGAAGGAAAGAAGAGGGTAGTTCAAGTGGCGATCACCGTGGTCTCTTTCGCTCAGTAAGTAGTCTTTATGCCATTCACTGTGTATTTGCTTTGGGTTTTCATTTGATTGAGCAATCAAGTCCTTATTGTGGACGTGCAGGTGGCTGGCTTTCTGAAAGGTTTCTTGACGATGGCCATTAAAGGTCAAGCAGACCACGCCGAGTCGCTCCGAGTTACCAATGGTTTGCTCGAGAAACTGGGCGAATACGATCCTGTTGCCGTTGTACAGCTCCAGCATGAGAGAGACGAGGCCATGCATATTTTGAATGCCAGCGAGAATAATGTGGGCGCTCTGTTAGATGACAATAAGAGGTTGATCGGAGAGCTTAATGAGTTTGGACTTATCGCTGGTCAAGAAACATCTCGTCGGGAGGCCCTTAAAGCTGGGGTCACACTTCTAAAGGACCAATTAGCCCAGGCTGAAAGGCACATGCGGTGCATGACACTGAGCAAAAGCCAACTGACCAGTGCGGCCAAACAGTTCCTTCTGAGTCGGTCATATAAGATGATATGTGCTGAGCGGGGCTTGCTGGAACGGGAGGAAGCCAAGGGCTCTGTCATAGGTCAAATCCAATTGGATGGTGGTTTCAAGGATGGTTACGACCCTTCGGCCATAAACCCATTGTAGGGGCCGGACGGGGAATTTCCTGAGGATTCCGATGATGATGACGAAGATCCAGAACCGGAGGCGGAGTACCACGAGATCGTCGAACAGAAGAGTTTAGCGTTAATACACATCAAAGGGGCCCCTCGTTATCCTGGTTGAGATTTTAGGAGTTTGTATTTTTTCTTTCGGCGCAGTTGCCTCCTGTAGTATGATTCCCGGTTTTACCTGTTAATTCAATCGATCTTTTCTGCGTGTCCTGATATATATTTGTTCATACATAATCCATAGTGTGATTGCTCGTGTTACTGTTGGTTCTCCTTGTTATGTCACCTGCCGGTCATACCGGATTATGTCGAGTAATCATGGTTATCGCATGAAGGTGCCTCTGTTTCTGTTTTTTAACGTACAACCGCTGCTGTTGCACTGTTTGTTATCGACCCTGTTACTACAGGGAAGTTTTTCTTGAACCGACCCCGTTATCACCGAGAACATGTTTTCTTGAACCGACCCCGTTATCACAGGGAATGTCTTCTTTGAGTTGGCCCCGTTATCACAGGGAATTTTTTCTTGAACCGACCCCGTTATCACAGGGAATTTTATCTTGAATCGACCCCGTTATCACAGGGAATGTCTTCTTGATTGACCCCGTTATCACAGGGAATTTTTCTTGGTCGACCCCGTTATCACAGGGGATTTCTTCTTGATTTACCCCGTTATCATAGGGGATTTCTTCTTGTATTGGCCCCGTTATCACATGGAATTTCTTCTTGTATTGGCCCCATTATCACAGGGAATTTTCTTGATCGACCCCGTTATCACATGGGATATTTTTGTGGGTAGGGGTGCATCCCGTTATCACAGGGAACCCGCTACCTGTTGAATTTTGTTTGATCGACCCCGTTATCATAGGGGATACTTTTGAGGGTAGGGGTGCATCCCGTTTTCACAGGGAACCCGCTACCTGTTGAATTGTGTTTGATCGACCCCGTTATCACAGGGGATTTTGTACGCGAGCCTTTTCATTGTCTTTCCGACTATGTCTACCCCGTTATCACAGGGAATGTTTTCTTGAATCGACCCCGTTATCACAGGGAATGTCTTCTTGATGGACCCCGTTATCACAATGAATGTTTCTTGGTCGACCCCGTTATCACATGGGATTTCTTCTTGATCGACCCTGTTATCACAAGGGATTTCTTCTTGTATTGGCGCCGTTATCACAGGGAATTTCTTCTTGTATTGGCCCCATTATCACAGGGAATTTTCTTGATCGACCCCGTTATCACAGGGGATATTTTTGTGGGTAGGGGTGCATCCCGTTATCATAGGGAACCCGCTACCTTTGTTAATTGTTTTTGATCGACCCCGTTATCACATGGGATATTTTTTATGGTAGGGGTGCATCCCGTTATCACAGGGAACCCGCTACCTGTTGAATTATTTTTGATCGACCCCGTTATCATAAGGGATATTTTTTAGGGTAGGGGTGCATTCCGTTATCACAGAGAACCCGTTACCTGTTGAATTGTTTTTTATCGACCCCGTTATCACAGGGGATATTTTTTAGGGTAGGGGTGCATCCCGTTATCACAGGGAACCCGCTACCTGTTGAATTGTGTTTGATCGACCCCGTTATCACATGGGATACTTTTGAGGGTAGGGGTGCATCCCGTTATCACAGGGAACCCGCTACCTGTTGAATTGTGTTTGATCAACCCCGTTATCACAGGGGATTTTGTAGGCGAGCCTTTTCATTGTCTTTCTGACTATGTCTCTTGGTGACTCTGTCGTTGTTGAATCTGTAGGTCATTAAGCCCTGCAAAACATCATAGACAAGGAATTTTTTTTGACATAAAAGCTAATACGAGAGCACGAAATGACACGCCAGTGTTATTTGAGGGATGTTCCCTCGAGCTGGGAATATTAGTTTTACACAAGAAATACTGTTTCCGGTGTGCGCTATCATGTCGGTGGTACCTGTTTATACCTGTAAGAGGGCGATGTGTTAAATATATATCTAGGGGAACATTCCCCAATTGTTTGTGCTATTCTCTGCACTTCTATAATGTCCGCTTAGGACACATCCCTGCATGAAATATGAGATTGTGCCAAGCAACAAATAAAAAGGTAATAACGGATAACGGTCAAGGGCTAGGTAACCCAGCCCGCCTACGTATCTCGTTGCATGGGGAATCAGACCGGCGTAGTTCCCCCTATTTTAAGTTACATGACTACCCAAGATGGGGCAATGTTTTCGTCGTTCGAACATAATTTAAAAAGTGCAGAAATTTAAATTATTGTTCTATTTGCTCCTCATGGTGATCATTCCCTAGCTTGTCGATCCTGATTTGGTCCGGCTGCTTCTTCCTCTACTTCTCTAGTTCTTGGCAACGCAACAGAAGTGATGTAACAGAGCCAAGCTTCCTCCTGGTTAGCGACCACTTCTCCGACCCCTCCTTCTGCTGGGAATTTCATCTTCTGATGGAATGTGGATACCACTGCTCTTATCGCATTTAGGGTCGGTCTGCCAATTATAACGTTGTATGCAAATGGTTGGTCCCCGATTGTGTATTGAACATTAATAGTTCGCATGTGCGGTTCTTGTCCGAATGATGTGGGAAGGTTCACTTGCCCTAGGGGAATTGTCTCTGCTCCACCGAATCCTACCAGTGGCATACGGACCTGTTCGACTGCGTGGTGGCCGAGTGCCATTTTCTCCAAAGCATGCGCAAACATAATGTTGGTGGAGCTGCCGTTGTCTATGAGTACCTTGTGTACAACGTAGTTAGCGATATCAAGCTGAACAACCAAGGGGCAGTCGAGCTCGCCTGCCTGGACGGCCTCGGGGCTGAGGTCCAAGAGGTCCCTGCTGGAAAACGTGATAACCTCGTCTGGGAGCTCCTCGATCAACGTTGTAAATCCAACGAATCGGTCCTCGTTTAATCCACGAGTTATCTTCTTCCTCTGATTGGTGGAAACCGCTCCTACGGTCCCACTGCTTATCACATTGATGACCGCCCTCGAAGGAGCACTAGTTATCGCATTGCGTCCTTGTCCACTTTCTATCGCCTTCAGGCCCTCCGTTCTTGGGGATTGGGACTGTTCTCTTGACTCAGCGTACTGCCCGCTCGCCTTAACAAATTCTATCAATGTTCCGTCCTTAATCAGTCTCTGGATCTCATCCTTCAGGTCATAGTAGTCGTTCGTGTCATGGCCTTTTTGGCGGTGATACTCGCAGTAGCGTCTAGATTTCTTGGTGAAATCCGTCTCCTTGATTTTTCGAGGTGCACTTAGCCAATTCCTGCTTTGCGCAACGGCAAAGATAGTCCGAATGTCGCGATTGAGGGGGGTATATCTCTTTGGAGACCTGTCTCTTCCTCCCCTGTTCTTGTTCCATAGCTCTCTACCCCTTTCCCGGCCGGATTCCTGGGGTCTAAACTTAGCTGCCATCATCGCATATTCGTAGATCACAGTATGTGCCAACTCGTTTATCCGATTGATGGTAGGTTCTGCGAGCTTGATCAACTCTTTGGTGAATCCGTTGTGCGTCGTTGCCCTAAACAGGGTCTGCAGCACTTGTCCCCCGTAGGGGTTGTCCACCTTCAGTAACTCCTCATTGAATTTGCTCATGAATTCGCCGAGAGTTTCTTTCTCTTTCTGTTTCAACGCTTCCAGATGGTACATGCGTGTCTTCGTTCGATTCTGACTGGAAAAGTGGTTCTCCAATCTCTCCTTCATCTGGTCGAAGCTTGAAATAGATCCTACTTCGATTCTGTTAAACCAGTCTAATGCTGCTCCAATCAGTGTTGTCGCCATTATTTTTGCTTTAATACCCCCGGAAAAATCTTGTAGGTTCAAGAGACTCTCCACGGCGTGGATGTGATCCCTCGGGTCACTCTTCCCATCATACGGGTTTATGGTTGGAATCTTGTCTCCTCTGTGCAGTACCTCTGCCTCTATCTCATCTGAAAACGGAGTCCTACTGCGACCCTTCCCATGACTCTGAGTCACCTTCCTTGATAACTCCGCCCTATCGCGGTCTAGCTGTTCTATCCTCCTTGAAATTACTCGCAGTATCTCTGCATCCTCATTTTTTGAACCATTGATCTCGGCGCGGTCGCGACCGCATTCCATTCTCCGGACTACTTCTGCCCTCTCACGGTCCAGCCGTTCCATCTTCCTCGCTAGCTCCCGATCTAGGGTCCCGGGGTCCCGTCTCTCCGCCCTGTCATAAGCAGTGGGAGATATCTCTCTGAAGGAATTCCCCGTGTCCTCATGTTTGTCGCATCCTTGCCTTGCCCTTCTCTCATCCGCTCCGGATTCAGTGGGCCTCGCCCGAATGTCCTTTGCCCTTTGCTCCACCAGACGTGGGAGCAAGGTCTCCAATGTGGAATTTAGCGCTGCTCTCACAGTGGCGTTGATCTGAGCTTGCATCTCCGGGGTTATAGCATTGGGATGGACGGTGCTTTGTCCCGCGGGCATTGTCTCCTCCTAGCCGGGAAAATCCGTATTTGGCGCTTCGGTCATTGGAATGTCAGTTGTGTGGTTCTCGATGGGCGGGCCCTCAGTCTCGGGTTCTGCTACATTTGGTGCAACAAGGGTCGGACCTGCATGTGCGGCTCGCGGCGGCGTCCCGGGCCCTCCCCTTCGTTGCACTCGTGGTGGAGGGAGCTCCATCTCGGCTCGAGCCACTGTCTGTTCTCGGTCAGTCGGGTGTTGTGGGGTTTGCGTGTTCTCTATCCTGGCGCTCCTAGTCACCACTCCGCTAAGTTCGGATCGGGTCCTCCTTCCTTGCATCTCGGCGTCCTTGTTCGTGAACTGGTGTTCCCACAGACGGCGCCACTCATTTTGCGATAGATCGTTTTATATATATATATGCAAGTGTCGGTTACAAATGAGTAGTCTGGCAATACAACGAGCCTATCTCAAATCAGACCTACACTATGTGTCTCGTGTAGGCTTGGTCTGGAACAGCTCGGACCAACACTTCGATGCTTGGATGGGAGAGGATATCGGTAAATAGATCGAAAGGACGTCGGTGATCGCCTTCGATGTGATGTCGGGGATGACCCCCGATGTGAGATCGGTGATGAGGTGGTATGACGTGTCACATGCGTGTGTTGTAGTCACGATATCGAATGAGACATCGAAAGTAACATCGGTGATGTATTTCGATATGATGAGTGGTAGCTGAGGGATAATAATTGCTTGTTTTGGGATCCGGGCACCGCGTATTTATAGAACTCGGGATCCGGGGACCATAGTAATATATCGGTGATGATTACCGATATGACATCGAAAGTTATCCCCGATATGCTCCAAAATGGGCCTGGTTTGGGCCTGGCCCAATATGCGGGAAATGCCCATATCATATTCAGTGTAGATGATCAGAAAGCTTTGATACCCAAGCATGATTTTCCCCCTGCCAAATGAGGAATATTTTAATATTAATTGCAATCCGGAAGGCAGATATGAATTAAAATAACTCAAAATCTAGCCGAAGCATCTAGAATCCATCAGATTGGAACCCTCTCTCTGATCGAGACCATCTCCCAATCAGGGGCATGCTTTTCAGCAAAACAAAATTAGGTCTTTGAAACTTGTAACCAGTTCTCTGATCGAGACCGTCTCTCAATCGGGGGCATTATTTTCAACATTAAGGTAGAATTTTATAAGTTTGGCACCCGCTGTCTAATTGACACTGTCTCCCAAACTAGGGGGACTATATGATGGGGATATTTTAGGAATGGCCCAATATAAATATCGGGCCGGCTCACGAAGGAAGACCCACTAAAATTGCACATCGAACACGAGAAATTTGATTTTGAACTAGCATCGAATGGCCTCGATTCGATCTAAGGCCTATAAATACTCCGTCTTTTGGCATTCTCAAGAGAGATTACACACACAACATATTTACGTACATCGAATCAGCCGATTCGATACACTTCAGGGTTCGATCCTCCACTTAATTTGATACACTTTAGGGTTCGATCCTCCACTAGTTTGACTTTGACCAAGATCGAACCACACCCATTCGAGGTTCTCCAACATCGAACTCGGATCATTCGATACACTTTAGGCTCGATTTACAACAGCTTCGAACCATTGGATTTCAACATTCGTAGACTAAATGACACCTATTTGTCTATCTGATTCTTTGTCTAAAATTGGTATCTATAGTAATTCAATACTTGTAATAAACAGTAGGTGTTCCAGGCCAATCTAGTCCACTTATTGTAATAGATTAGCATTATTTTGGCATTGTCAGACCCAATTGTAACAAACTCAGGTGTACTGTAACCCAGACAAAATAAGACCAAAATAGTTTAAGTTTTAGCATTATCAAAGCATGTAACCTAATCAATGTAAATCACTTCACGATTGAAAAAAATACTCTCAACGCATTGATTGGTTGCAATATATTTTGGGATAATTTGACTTTAGAGTTGGAATAGTTTAGTTGCAATTGGCATTTATATAATGGCTACTAGCCAAAGAATGAGAAGAATTGGGATAAAAGCATCAAGTCCCCTAACCTATGGGCTGTTTTGGTCCTTAACTTCATTTTATCAGCACTTTGGTCCCTAAACTATAGGGTATCTGTTCGATTTGGTCCTTTGGTGCATGTCCGGCCATTTTCGGCCGTTTTTTGGTCTGAATATTCTCCTCTGTCCGACTCATATGTGTTGTACTAGATGTATAATGGTAGTTTGTGACAAAAAAAGGCAAAAAAACACCTCGAATGGAGGAATATTATATTCCGGCCACAAAAGATCGGAAATGCACCAAGGGATTTGCCCCTTTGGTGCATTTTCGGCCATTTTGGGCTGGAATATTCCCCTCTACCCGACTCATATGTGTTGTACTAGATGTATAATGATAGTTAGTGTTAAAAAAAAGCAAAAAAACCTCAAAGGGTAGAATATTCTTACCACAAAAGACCGAAACTGCACCAAATGACCAAATCGAACAGACACCGTGTAGTTTAGGGACCAAAGTGCTGATAAAAATAGGTTAAGGACCAAAATGCAAAATATCCCACAGGTTATGGGACTTGATGCTTTTATTCGTAAATTTTAATACCAAGATGACTCTCTTAGTTTTGGCCTTTGCAAAACAATAATTGAAGATCAAAGTCTTCGTGCAATAGATACTATTCAGCACTCTTCTTCTTCTTAAAGGATTTTGCATAATACAAAATAATATTAACTAACTAATATTGTGTAACGAACACGAATTTTTAATTCCCAACTTACGTCAGCACTTGCATACTGAAGGATATGAGTTCACCATCAACAATACAGTGCACCAATGTAATGCAGTCAGTGCACCAATGTAATGCAGGATAGCTGGATAGAAGAGTCTAATAATTTATCTATGTACATTTGTAAATATCTCTCTGATCATATATTGTAAAAAACAAAACTAAAGCTTGGAATAACGTGTGGACATGCCTGTTTCCTAATGTTCATATTTGATCTGGTGGCTATTTTCCATGCAACTGAAAATTAAATTAAATATAAAAGTGTATGCAGTTGTTTTTTTTTTTCCATTTCACACTTTCATTTTTGCAATTTCACTTTAATTCATCAGTATACCTTTGCACTAAAAACGGCATATATAGTGATGTGAAACGGACACGGAAACTTTAGATATATATATTTTTGAGGAGTTAGTTATAGGTAAGATAGTACCTACATAAGTGATACACTACAAGAAAACTGCACAATTGAAACCATTAATTAGGTTCCAATTGCCCCTTTTTTGGTTCCCGTAAAACATATGGGAACCACTTATGGACACCAAAGGCTCTGTCTCCGTTATCCCAGTGGCGATTGCCTTGGGAACGAATTAAGTGGTTCCCATTGCTAATAGGAACGAACGTGTTTGGTTTCCATTACGCCTGGGTACCAAAGCTTCTGTTCCCATGTAGAAAACCAATATTTCGTTTCTATTGCTTTATAGGAACGAATATCTGGTTCCCATTGCTTAGGACTGGGACCCCCAATATGGTCATATGAAACACACTGTTCATAGTAACGGGAACTAACTGAGCCAAAGAATGGGAACGAAATATTCGTTCCTATTGCTGTTTCGAAATTTATAAAAAAAATTGGCGGAAATCCGCCAGTTTTCAATGAAAAATTCGAAAATTTCAAAATTTTCAAAATGTGGGAAATCATGGCGCCTTTTTCAATTAATATGATTCAATATGTATCAGCAGTTATATTAGAATAGACCTTTCATGATATATTAGAATCAATATTAACAATCAGTTAAGAAGAATATATACATTCTAATATACATCGTGAATCAGCAGAATATATACATTCTAATATACATCATGAATCAGCAGTTATAGTCTAATATATTAAGAAGAATATATACATTCTAATATACATCATGAATCAGCAGTTACATTCTAATATACAAAGGCAGTTACCAGTCGTGGTGGACAGCGGAGCAGTCGTGGTGGAGCAGATGGAGACCGCGTCGTGGTGGAGCAGATGGAGACCGCGTCGTGGTGGAGCAGATGGAGACCGCGTCGTGGTGGAGCAGATGGAGTTTGATGGCGTCGTGGTGGAGCAGCGGAGCAGTCGCAGCCGTGCCGTAGTGGATCCGTGGTGGAGCAGCGGTGTTTGATGGGGTGGACCAGATGGAGACCGCGTCGTGGCGTCGTGGTGGAGCAGATGGAGACCGCGTCGTGGCGTCGTGGAGCAGCAGAGCAGCCGTGCCGCGGTGGATCCGTGATGGAGCAGCGATGTTTGATGGGGTGGAGCAGATGGAGACCGCGTCGTGGCGTCGTGGTAGAGCAGATGGAGACCGTGTCGTGGCGTCGTGGAGCAGCAGAGCAGCCGTGCCGCGGTGGATCCGTGGTGGAGCAGCGGTGTTTGATGGGGTGGAGCAGCGGTGTTTGTCGTGGTAGCAATGGCGGAGGTGATGTTGACACAGCAGCGTGGCTTCGTGGAGAAGAAAAGAGAAGGGGCGGCTGGAATGGAGAAGAAGATAGAAGAGAGAAGAGAGAGGGGGCGGCTGGAAGGCTGGAAAAAAAACCTAAATGAAGGATAATATATATATATATATATATATATATATATATATATATATAATTTTTTTTATTAATAAGAGGCGGGCGGGTAGAACGGGTAACCCGCGACCCGCCCGCCCACCAGCAATAGGAACGAAGTTTTAGTTCCCATTGCCAGAAATATTGGTTTTCTTTGCTAATTGGTCCACCAACTTACTAATTTTTATAATTACATTTTCGACCACAAATAAATTTTAAACGTGTTTCGTTAGTCCATTTTTTGATAAAATTTAAATGTGCATGTCTCATTAGTGTTGTGAAAATAGTGGTTAAAAAAAATTAGAATTTGAAGTTGTTTTGCATCTTTTGCATAATTACACTTTCTTCCCCAAAACTTTTTCGAAGGACTTTCGTAACTCCGTTTTTAACAAAATTTAGGAGGACACACTAATTTTCCATAAGATATTGTATGATGAAAAAAAAATTAGGATCGAAGGTGGGTAACAACCTCTATGTAAGAAAATACAATTTAGACATGTAAAGTGTGTTGTGTAGGGTTTAGGGTTTAGGGTTAAGGGTTTAGGGTTTAGGGTTTAGGGTTTAGGATTGAAGAGAGATATAGTATTTGTATTATTATGTTTGTTTAACGTATTTCGTTACTCCGATTTGGCCGATATTTGAAATTACACACATACTTAGCGTTTAGAATGCACCGGTGAAAAAAAAAATGAATTCGAAGATGTTTAATAACTTTTCTATATTTAAAGTTTCTTCCCGAATGTTTATTTATCGTATTTCGTTACTCCGATTTGGCCGAGATTTGAAACGACACACCTACTTAGCGTTTTGAATGCACCGGTTTTAAAAAACTGGAATTCGGAGATGTTTTTTAACTTTTCCATATTTTTATTTTCTTCCCCAAATTTTATTTACCGTGTTTCGTTACTCCGATTTGGACGAGATTTGAAACGACACACCTACTTAGCGTTTTAAATGCACCGGTGAAAAAAAAATAGAATTCGGAGATGTTTTTTAACCTTTCCCTATTTATATTTTTTCCCCAAATTATATTTACCGTATTTCGTTACTCCAATTTGGACGAGATTTGAAACGACACACCTACTTAGCGTTTTGAATGCACTGGTGAAAAAATAATGGAATTCGGAGATGTTTTTTAACTTTTCTATATTTATATTTTCTTCCCCAAATTTTATTTACCGTATTTCGTTACTCCAATTTGGACGAGATTTGAAACGACACACCTATTTAGCGTTTTGAATGCACTGGTGAAAAAAAAATGGAATTCAGAGATGTTCTTTAACTTTTTTATATTTATATTTTCTTCCCTAAACGTTTATTTACCGTATTTTGCCACATTGATATGGACGAGACTTTCCTAGTTAGTGTTTTGAAAGTAATGGTATTTAAAAAAAATAAAAATATTTGGAG
Organism: Linaria vulgaris; assembly: GCA_948329865.1. Taxonomy (NCBI): domain Eukaryota; kingdom Viridiplantae; phylum Streptophyta; class Magnoliopsida; order Lamiales; family Plantaginaceae; genus Linaria; species Linaria vulgaris. The sequence continues at coordinate 21,740,225 of OX415253.1, read as the reverse complement.
TTGATTTGGAATATAAGTGTAATTACATTTCCCCCTTTGAATATATCTAAATAAGAGAAACAAAATCAAAATTCTACAATTGACCAACATTATTATTAAAGAGAACAAAAATAATTAATCTTATCCTAAAGGTGACCCACACAATTTTGAGAAGAGTGTGAGCCACATATTTCTTATGGTATTGCTTCCTTCCACGAATCTGGTCCAATTTGAAGCAATGGAAACCAAAATTATGGTTCCCATTGCTAATGGATCTGACAATTTTGAGAAGAGTGTGAGCCACGTACGGTATTGCTTCCTTTCATGAATCTGGTCCAATTTGAAGCAATGGGAACCAAAAATATGGTTCCCATTGCTAATGGATCTGAAAATTTTGAAAAGAGTGTGAGCCACGTACGGTATTGCTTCCTTCCATGAATCTGGTCCAATTTGAAGCAATGAGAACCAAAAATATGGTTCCCATTGCTAATGGATCTGAAAATTGGCAGTGAGTAAGTTCTTCATATAGGTAGTGTTAACATTCTTCCTCATTTCATTTGTAAATTACTTGAAAGCTCTTCCTTTGTTTTTTTTTCATTTCACTCTTGAATGCTCAATTCGTGAATAGAAACGTCTTTACAAGGTATGTTTAGTTTCTAACTTATTTTGCTATTATTTCACTAATTGTTGTTATTGTTTTGTAGGATTTTATGAAATATATCTTAATATAGTTTATTTATCTTTGTTATTAGATTGAAATATGTTTAACAATGGCGATCGAAGTTGGATGTATGATAGACTCGATGATGATGGTAATTTGACCGAGCATTTTGAGGTTGGTGTTGAGTATTTCCTTAATTATGAATTCTCGCAACGTTATTCGGGAAGAAAAGTTAAATGTCCATGTTCTAAATGTACAAATGCTAGAATTTTTACAAGGGACGTTATTCTTAGACATCTTTACTCGTGGGGATTTGTTTCCCAATATATGTTATGGATTGCACATGGAGAGTCGGGCATATCTTCAAGGCATGAAAATGAAAATGTAGGCGAGTCGTCACAAAATGAAAATGAAAATGTAGGCGAGTCATCACAAAGTAACGACGTTCATCTCAGGGATATGGTAAATGATATGTTTGGTGGCCAATTTGAACACATGGATTCCAATGATGTTGAAAATAATGAGCCAACATGTGCCGAAGCAGATGAATTCTTTGAAATGTTGCGTGCAGCTGAGACACCCATAGGAGAAGGTTTAGAAATGTCTAAATTAGAGTGGGTTTCCGAATTTATGGCAATTAAAACATTGCACAGGATTAGCATCGTTGCTTGTGACAAGCTAATTAAGCAAGAACATAGGTTCTTACCTCAGGCTGCCAGAGAAACTTTGCCTGACAGTTTGTACGAGATGAAGAGATTCATGAAGAGGTTGGGTCTTGGGGTCAAAACTTTTGACGTATGTTTTAATAATTGCTTCCTATTTTATGGGGAATCCGAAAGTAGCACTATTACTACATGCCCCGAATGCGGAGATCCCCGGTATGAGGTAAAACAGAATACGAGTAAAAAGGCGAAGCTCGTTGCTCGCAAGAAGTTGTGGTACTTTCCGTTGACACCACGCCTACAACGATTGTACATGTCTCGCACCACGTCGGAGCATATGACGTGGCATACAAATTGCCGAGGTGATATTGATCAAATGATTCATCCGGCACATGGCGAAGCTTGGAAGCACTTTGACAGGACCTATCTTAGTTTTGTCGTTGAGGCGAGAAACGTGAGGCTAGGACTTTGCACGGATGGATTTTCGCCCTTTGGTAACGCATCACAATATTCATGTTGGCCTGTTCTCGTAACGCCGTACAATCTACCACCCGATCTTTGCATGAGACAAGAATATATATTCCTTAGTTTGCTTATTTCGGGGCCAAAAAGTCCAGGAAAATATCTAGATTTGTTCCTTCGTCCACTGATTGACGAGCTAAAATCATTGTGGGTTGTAGGTGTCCCAACATACGATAGCTTCAGAAAGGAAACCTTTCAACTGCGTGCCTCTTTGCTTTGGACTATTAGTGATTTTCCCGCATATGGCATGTTATCGCAGTGGAGTACACATGGTAAGTTGGCATGTCCTTATTGCATGGAGAAGACGAAATCGTTTCAGTTGAAACATGGTCGAAAAACAACTTTCTTCGATTGTCACCGACGATTTCTACGTCATTACCACCCTTTGAGATTCAATGTCACTGATTTTTACAAGGAAAAAATGGAACATGATCCACCATTTAAGAGAAGAACAGGGCTACAAATGAATGCCCACGTTTGTGATCTTCCACCAGTGGGATTCGGAGAAAGTCGTGGAATAATCGAGGGATTTGGGGTGGAACATAATTGGTGTCGGCAGAGCATATTTTGGGAGCTACCGTATTGGTCTAGTAACTTGATCCGACACAATTTAGACGTAATGCATTGTGAGAAAAACTTTTTTGACAATATTAAGATACTGTAATGGATGATCATGAGAAGACGAAAGATAACTTGAATGCTAGAAAGGATTTGCGGTTGTACACAACCCGAAGTGACCTTTTCCTGGTAACTGGCCGGGATGGTCGAGATTACAAGCGGAAGGCAAAATATTATCTTACTAAAGATCAGAAGAGGGTAATTTGTGAATGGTTGTGTGATTTGAGATTTCCGGACGGTTACTCTTCTAACATATCTCGTTGTGTTCAGATGCAACACCTCCGGGTGACAGGGATCAAGAGTCACGATTGTCACGTGTTCATGCAACGCCTAATTCCAATTGTTTTTCGTGGGTTCTTAGAAGATACAGTGTGGGATCCACTTGTAGAAGTTAGTAACTTCTTTAGATCTTTGTGTGCTACTGTTCTTCGCAAATCTGATATGGAGCGCCTCGAAACAACCATTGTGGAGACTATCTGCAAGCTAGAGCAAATTTTTCCGCCCGCTTTTTTTGACTCTATGGAGCATTTGGCTATACATCTCCCGTGGGAGGCAAAGGTGGGTGGTCCAGTGCAATACCGATGGATGTATCCCTTCGAAAGGTAACAAAAGTAATTTTATATATACATTGTCGTTACACTATTGTTGGAAAATATTGTCTCATTGTTTCTATTTTATGACATCATTTAGGAGAATGTTCGAATTTAAGAATTCTGTCGGCAACAAGGCGCGTGTTGAGGGCTCTATTGCTCAAGCATATCTTACTTCAGAGCTGACAAACTTTACTTCTCATTACTTCAAGCATGATGTTGAAACTAGGGCAAATCGGTTGAACAGGAATGAGACTAGGGCTGATCCAAGTTTGGCTTTTCAAATATCAGTGTTTCAGGCATCCGGAGACACTATTGGTAAACCTAATGACAGACATTTATCAAGAGATGAGTATCGATCGGCAGAGTTGTATATTCTTCTCAATTGTATTGAAGTGGACCCTTACCTACGGTACGATATTAGTTATTGTTGTGTATTAATTACTTTTCAACTAGCGAAAAATTCTACTTAATTGTTGACATATTAAGCACCTCATTATTTTTGTAACAGATTATTTGACGAGCAGATGTGCGTTGGATTGAGTGATTATCAGATTCACCAGAAACGCAATACTAAATTTGTTAGGTGGTTCAAAAAAATAGTGATGTCAAGTCGATTCAGTGGAGATTCGCGTCTACGTTCGTTGGGGCATGGTTTGAATTACATTGCACATTCGTACAATGGTTATAGAATTAACGGTCTTCATTTTCATACGGAGGAGCATGTCGTTGGTAAGAAAAAGATGAATTGCGGTGTGTGTGTCAAAGCTAGTGGGGGGGAACTAGAAGAAATTTTCTATTATGGAATGCTGCAGGAGGTCTTAGAACTAGACTATCCGGGAGAAACAAAGTGCCGAGCAATTCTATTTAAGTGTGTGTGGTATGATATTTCGCCTCAAGGTTTATATGTTCACCCGGTACATCGATTGATAGAGATAGATCCTCGACGTCGCCTTCCATCAGGCGAAGCAGACCCCTACATTCTCGCATTTCAAGCCCAACAGGTATACTACACTATGTACCCATGCCAGTCTACGAGATTGCGAAGAGGTTGGTGGGCAGTTGTCCACACTCGTGCTAGACACATTGTCGACACAAGTTCAATGAAAAATCCGTCAATATCGATTCCTATTCCTCCGATTTTTCAAGAAACCAATGTGCCAACTGTGGAGGTGGTTGTTGACTTCAGTGGCTTCAATATGAGCGAGTTAGCTGATGATGAGTTTGAGGAAGCAAATGAAGACGAGGTAGAACCTGAGTCCAGCAACAGCGATGACGCTGAAGATGAGGAGGAAGGAGAAGAGATTGTCTATGATGATAGCGACCCTGATTACGAATGAGGTGTTTATCAATATGTAATAGACTATTCTATAATTACATAAACCCCCCTTTATTTGTTTATCGTATTTCATTACTTCTTTTGGGACGAGATTTGGAATGACACGCTTAATTTGTGTTTTCGAAGAATTGGTAAAAGAAATAACTTAATTCGGATATTTCTTTAACTTTCTATAATTACATAAACCCCCCTTTTCTTTGTTTATCGTATTTTGTTACTTCGTTTCGCACGAGATTTGGAATGACACGCTTAATTAGTATTTCCAAAGGATCGGTAAAAGAAAAAACTTAATTCGGATATTTCTTTAACTTTTCTATAATTACATTAACCCCCATTTTCTTTGTTTATCGTATTTCGTTACTTCATTTTGCACGAGATTTGTAATGACACACTTAATTTGTGTTTTCAAAGGATTGGTAAAAGAAAAAACTTAATTCGGATATTTCTTTAAGTTTTCTATAATTATATATTCTTCCCGTTTATTTATTTATCGTATTTCGTTAAACATTACGTATTTTAAATAAGTGATTGATTTGTGAAATAAAATATACAAGAGTTTCAATTGTAGTAATTACCCTTTACAAGATAAAAAAACATAAGGTATTTATTAAATATGAGTCCAACTAAAAGAGATTAAATCATAATACTACCAATTAACAATCATTATTTATCCAAACAGTATAAAATAAACCACCACCACAAAGTTGTTCCAAAAGTTATTATTTTTTGGTTTTTTTTTAATCAATGGGAACCACATTTGGGTTTCCATTGCGATGAGGTGTCACTAACGGGCACAACACTCAATGGGAACCAAATACTAGTCCCCTTTAATATGTGCATATAGTGCTTTAATATATAATATGGATAACAGGCAATGGGAACGGAAATGTCGTTCCAATTAGGTAGGAACGGATTTTGGTGCCCATATTTTCGTCTCCTATGCGGATTATTCTTGTAGTAATAGCTCATTTAATTATTTTTGCCTTAGGGGTATTGATATTCTTTGTATATCTTGCACCACTGCTGTAACTTTTCTTAATAATACATGATGTATATAGGCCCTCAGATTCCCTCCTCGTCCTTAACGCCATTGGGCGTCATCATAAAACTAAACATGCTACACCTAACAGGGACTGCGCCACCAAGTTACGCCTTCCGAGGCTAAACCAGAGCTAGCTTCCCTGGGGTAACGCCAAACATGCTACACTTACTAAGGATTGCGCCAAGTTATGCCTTCCAAGGCTAAGCCAGGCCCAGGGGACAGCATGACAGTAAAGGCTCTAAAGAACCTCTCTCCCGTAGAGGAACGCCCCTAGGCTAAGCTGACAAAAGTAAACGAGGATAGCATTGTGTACTAGTTGAGAGACAATTGGTTAGGGCACAATCCACACCCCTTCAGCACTAAAAAGGATTCATAAATGAACGAAGCTGATGTGTATTATATATGTGTTCTTATTGTTTCTCAGTACACACTTTATCGCGAGTATACGTGTTCAAGTAATATAAAATAGAAAGTTAACACCTAAATATTACACTTAAATTCGACTTTGTTGCAAGTGCACAAATCAAATAATAATAAATTAGAAAGTATAGTTACGAACTAAGTATAGTATCCCAAGGGAGTGGTGCATTAATGAATGAATCACTTAAATGCAAAATACTAACGATTGTCATGGTCTTTTCTGTTGTGTTTGCTTGATGTAATGAATGTTTATGAATGATTGTATAATAGAGAAGCTTTGAATGATTTTAAAGCTAAGAATGCTTATGTAGAATGCAATGGAAATCTACCTATAATGCAAAAAAGCAATAATTTGAATGCAAGAAAACAAATAAACAGTCAAAGAACCTAACAAGTAAACTAATGAATGTCGGATAAAGATTGATTAACAAAATTAACTAAATTAAACTAATGACAAAATTTGATGATTGATTGATTCGTTGTGGTTGTAACCAATAAGTGGAAAGATTGTTTAGAGGTCGGGTTTTATAATGATTTAGCCATAATAGTTCATAGACAGACTACATATATCTACTTACAATATTTGATAGGTATTCGATGTTTGCATGTCTGATGGATCCGTGACATATGCATTAACGGATCAACCCTGTTGTCGGTTGTTTTAGAAGAGATAAAAGAATCTGCAATCCAATTAACGCATTCGAATCGTGTTAATAAAACATATATAATCAAGATTGATCTAGTGTGATCTAAAAGTAGCGTATCAGTTGCTTTCGCAAATCCAAAGACACAAATTGCATATATAGAAATTCAATTTAGAAATTCAAGATGATCAAATACACATCAAGTAAAGCAAATAAATATATTCATAAATCTGAGTTACTCCTTTACTCCAAACAACGAGTACGTTAGATTCTCATACTCATGAGTTCAACGATAAATAAAGAAGTAAATACCCTAGACAAAGTAAAGAGATAAAGAAAAGCTTCTCCGATCCGTTGGAACATTGTTGCTTGACTCTCTTGTCGACTCCCTTTTGCTATCATCTTCTTTCCAAACTATTTTCTCTCAAACTATTACTCAACTAAACTAGAACAAGACTTTGATGGTGTTTTTTCTCTGGTGAGAAACTCTCAAGGTTTCTCTGTTAGAAAGTGGTTGTGAGTGATTGGGAATGGTAAAAGTTTGTTAGCTGTGAGAGCTGTAAGAGTTGTACCCTAACTGCTGAACGTGGCCTCCTTTTATGGTTTTTATCTGCTATGGGCTTTGTTTTAGGGTTTTTGACATCGGTCAACTTTTCTGTCCGCATCGCGCCACACGCGCAATCTACCGTAGTGCGCTTTTGATCGCACGACTCGCTGTTTCTCCCTGCAGTCTTCAGATGTCTTCGTCTTCAATCGCGCTATTTTTGGTATTTCGCCTTAGTGTAGTGCCATATCACTTCCGCAGTACCTAAACATCCCAAAATGTATCTTGACTCATTGTCGCCTAAGAACATCCGTTTTGGCCTCTTTTAGCCTCGTTTCGTCTTTGACTCTATCAAATCCTTAAGGAACCAGAAATAATAATAATACAGGTAAATATGCCATCAAAAGTATTCAAAAGCATAAGAAAAAAGATACTTAAATCACGCTAAATAAACGCTCGTCAGTTATCTTTATTCAAGAAATTACACTGTGGTTTACTTATTTCAGCAAAATTTTAATAAACCTTCTGTAAAAACCTGCGTAGCTAAAAAAACTTCTAGTACCACGTACATTCATGGGGGGTTAGTAGATTTTGAATTACACTTACTTTAGCTTTATCTACATCAATTACCTTTTTCAGAAATTCGATGACCAAGAACAATTCCCTTTTGTACCATAAAATGAAAATTTTCCCAATTTAAACAAAGTTTCTTTCAATACACCTTTTTAAAACTTTATCTAAATTATCTAGACATTGATCAAATGAATCTCCAAACACAGAAAAATCATTAATGAAAACTTCTATGGTGTTTTCCATCATGTCAGAAAATATAGAAGTCATGCAACGTTGAAATGTAGTTGGGGCGTTGCCTAATCCAAAGGGCATCCTTATAAATTCAAATGTCCAAAAGGACAAGTAAATGTTGTTTTCTCATGATCATTACGATCTATCATGATTTGGTTATACCCAGAATATCCATCAAGAAAACAATAGTAAGAATGACCTGCTATCCTTTCTAGCATCTGATCAATAAATGGTAAAGGGTAGTGATCTTTCCTCGTTGCTTTGTTCAACGCTCGATAATCCATGCAGACTCGCCCCACTGTGACTTGCCTTGTAGAAATTAACTCATTGTTCTCATTTTTCACCATCACTACATCTCCATTCTTTGGAACGACCTGAACTAGACTTACCTATTCACTATCAGGAATGGCATAAATCATATCATAATCAAGTAATTTAATTACCTTCTTTTTTACTACTTCATTCATTGCTGGATTCAGTCTTCTCTGGGGTTGGGCAGTCGGTTTATATTTGTCTTCCATCAAAATCTTGTGCATACATACGGTAGCATATATTCCTTTTATATCAGCCATCGTCCACCCTATTGCTCCCGCTCATTTTTTCAACACCTTAAATAGCCTTCTCTCTATCTGGTCCTAGGTTGGCGTTGATTATTACGGGTAACTCTCCCTTTACTCTTAAAAATACATACTTAACATGCAGTGGTAAAGGTTTTAATTCTAGCTTTGGGGTTTTATTAGTGACACTAATCTCTCTTCTTTTCCCCTCTCCAAAGGCTTTTTCCTATCGAACCTGGTGAATCGTTTGGGTGTTTTCTCCAGATTATTGACCTCCTCCCTATCTTTTGTCTTATCTTGGTCACCTTCCATGGATTTTAACAAACATGCATTCAATGGGCCGTCAATAATGATGTTATCCTGATGTTTTCAATGTCTTCTTCCACCACATCTACCACATAGCAATCCTCATGTTCAATTGGATATTTAAGTGCCTGATTCATATAAAAGTAAATATATTTGTTATTAACCTTCATTGTTAATTTTTTTCACAATTAATAATAGCATTACTAGTAGCTAAGAATTGTCTTCCGAATATAATTGGGCCTTCCTCATCACTTGTGTCAAGAATAACAAAATCTACAGATATTGTTCATTTAATGAATTTAATAAGAACATCTTCTATTATTCCATAAGGTTTTTGCATTGATCTATCAGCTAGTTGCAAAAATATATCAGTTGGTTGTAATCCAGTCACTCCTAATATCTTGTAAGTTTTTAAAGGCATAACATTTACGCTAGCTAGCTCTCAGATCAAGTAATGCAGAAGTATGATACACATCTTAAATTAAGCAAGGGATATAAAACTCCATGGGTCTCCCTTTTTCTCTGGTTTCATCGAGTTGCTTGATATTGAACAAATTTCTGCTAAAGTCACTAAATTCACATTCTCGATCCCTTTTTTCTTTGTCCCCAATGCCTTCATGAATTTATTGTATTTTGGTACATAATTAATGGCATCGATCATGGGTATCTTAATTGATGTTCCTTTATCTCTTGTCTGTTGTTCTCTTACTCAGCCTCTATGTATATAGTCTTACTATTGGCCGCTATTGTACTCTTGGTTGTACAATTGCTGGTGTTTGGTCAATCTCATCTCCTATTTCCTCATTCACTTGTTGAGAGTTTTCTGATTCTGGATTTTACTCTTCATATTGTTGTTCAGTATATGGAGGGGATTGTGTTTAACGCCCACTCCGTAATGTAACTGCATGCACTGGCTGTTTTATCGGGTATTCTATCAATTGTTTGTCTCTCAGCTCATCTTTGTGAGAAATAAGATTCACATCTCCTCGGTTTATTATGCTGTCTTGTTGTGGCTCTAGCTCTGGATGTAGATGATGATCTCCCCAATAGACACTATTCAAAGTAATGCCCAGTAGAATTTCTCTTGTTGCTTCATCTGTGAGTTTCATGAAATATCCCCCTACTACTGAGATCAACATGTTTCTGTTGTTGTCATCTAACCTAACATTGAATGATTAAGATAGCCTAGTTTTGGTTTCTCCTTGATTTGAACATTTTTTGATAAGTAGATTAAATCTTGCCAATGCATCGTATACTGGTTCACCTGGCTTTTTCGAAAAACTCATAATTTCTCTGCGATGTGCTACTGCTAAAATAGGCAGATAACAGTGTCCCATAAATAATTGTGTCATTTGTTCCCACGTTTTGATACTTAATGGACCAAGCCCCATATACCAATCATTAGTTGCTCTGACTAATGTTAAAGGGAATGTCTTTAGCTTCAAGCCATTCTCTATAAGATGTGCCGATATATAAAACTTGCGCGGCTTGTCAGGATTCATTAGATGATAGACTGCATCTTTATCTTTTCTTCCTCCAAGTTTGTAAATAGTGACATAAGATTCTATGCTTCTCATAACTTGCGTGAGGAACACCTCTGCTGAGTCATCCACACAATGCCCAAATCTTTTATACCTAGATACTTCTGGTCGTCACTGTACAAATAATCGCCACTACATCTTCAAACAACCACCTAAAAAATTTATAAAGAAAAATTAAGCACTTGCTAGAATTAGTAAAACAATCAACTTAAATATGCGGCTAATTGCCAAGTCCCCAACAATGGTGCAAAAACTTGATGTGTTCTTATTGTATCTCAATACAAAATCTATCGCAAGCATACGAGCTTAAGTAATATAAAATGGAAAGTAAAGTCTACTGCCAAAGTATCGAATCCCACAAGGACTGTGATTAAACCACACACTTCAATTGTTTTGCTTTGATTCAACTAATTACTTCTTAAACTAATGTAACTACTCTAACTACTTTAAAGTACTTCTAACTACTTGACTAAATTCAATTGATTTGATTTGATTTCACAGGAGCTGTAAACAATAATAACGAAATAGCTTAGACGTTCGGGTTCATTGGATATCCACTATGGTCTTACTAATGCGTTGACTTCCATGATTGATGTTTATATTCTTCAAAACCGTGTAATTTCACCTTATATTGCAATGTTTTGACTCAACTGAGTCATAACCTGAAATAACGTGAAAGGTAACTAAAAATATACACAAAATACGAAGGATTGAGCATTATCTCATTAATAAACAATAGTTAAATATAGATGTTTTACACTCGTATCAGAAGTCCAACTTATAATTGGGGGTAATAATAGATCATGTATCATTCTTTGGGATGATGACCTCTCTCTTCGTTATTAGGAAATTCTAATTTCATATTAGAAGCGTGAATCCCAAACTCCGTGAACCTTGCTAGGATTTCATTTTTAACCTTCAGAAAGCTCATGACATTCTCCACCAGGATTATGTGCTTAGAGTTTGTAGAAGCTATTCGCGATTTCTTGGAAAAAGTGCCAAATGAACTCGTTTGAGTACGACGTCTCCTCATTATCGTTAGAGCATTGTTTGCAGACGATGCCAAAATCGTAGAGATTGGCTCCACGTTTAACGCCAATGGGGCATTCACCACTGCCCGCCGCCGCAGAGTATGACTTCACCTCACCAGGCACGGAGATAGACGTCATTAAAGTAGAAATATGAAAGAATGAATAACTTTTTTTTAGGAACAGAAGACGACCCAAATGGTAGGAATATAATGAAACAGAAGAGAGAATAACCAAATGGGGAGTCTAAGGGGCCTTTTATGCGAGAAAGCTTGCCTAAAAAATGTGTGGGGACATGGAAACAAGTGTATCTCACTAACACTCGACTCGAAGAAGACCGACAGAGAATTTATAGTTCCTAGTGTTTTCTACGAAGCGCACTAAAAACTGGGGGTGACTCTTGATGACGTATATTAGCCCTCCTAAAGGCCCTCGGGCGCCACTGTAAAAATAAACATGCTACACCTATGAAGTACTGTGCCAAGTTATGCCTTCTGAGGCTACGCTAGGCCATGCTTCCCCTAGGCAACACCAATAGGCTACACCTACAAAGGATTGTGCCTAGTTACCCTTTCCAAGGAGCTCTTAATCTATCCTTCCTAAAATGAGCTATAAGTCTATCCTCCGTCAAATGAGCTATTATTCTATCTTCCTGCGAGGTCCCAAACTTTAAAGTCTTGTTTAGGTCCCCTAATAGGATTTGCAAATTTCCAATTCGATCCTTAACGCTACCTCAGAGAGGCTCACTAAAATGGAACCATAATAAAGCCAAATACAAACTTATTTATTACATTGGAAGCTTTCAAGATTTATAGAGTTTATTATTACAACCCACACGAAACTCAAACCACCGAATATGTAATAAAACACACAATTATTGGGGATTTATTTTTATTGTCACACACTTTTGATTTATTTAAAATTCCACACGTCCACAGTAGTGCCTGGCAGGAGATGTAAGTCTCCACACGTCCACAGTAGTGCCTGCTCTAAGGAATGTACAGAGAAAATGGCAGGAGATGTAAGTCTTTGGTGACTTAGTGAGATTTTTAGTAACAATAATAGATGTGACAAATATGTGAAATATGATATGGTATGAAAAGAAAACATTAGAACTGAGAGGTAAAGAATAGCAAACGAACAATAAGATAATGAACTCGTGCATTTCATATAATAGATTCAACCTTGTTTCATCCAATATACTACCATTTACCTCCGAACGAGGAGTGACCTCGAAAATAGATTAAGAGACATGCTCGAGTACATGTCAACCTAGCACGCGGTTACAGCCAACTCCTGACTGCAAGCAGTGCCTAGATAAATGGGTATTGAGCGAATTTACTTAAACCGACAACCCTTGCTGCTCAGCAGTAAACCGTCTCAATCCTTGGGCCCAACTTCCCGAAGGCGTCTCAATGGATATAATAGATAAACAATAAGCTAGTAATCCGAACAGTGTCCATTGCTTCTGAGCTACATGTCTCGAATATAGTTCGTTGCTCATTGCACAGTTCAAGAACCAAAGTGGGGATTATCATATTGGGGAAATTATTGTAATTGCGAAAAATGATTAAAAATCCATGGTCCAAAAATATTTCAACAATAAGCAAAAGCCAAAAGGATTAGGTTAAAAAATGAGGTAATATAAGAAAAAGATTTGTTGAAAGAATAAGTTGTTCTCCATTTTGAACCAAGAATCACAAGTACTCAGTCCAAGTTCCTCAGGCCGGGTGCCAAACAGGGCTTAAAAGTATCATAAATCTCACCTACGACAGTAACTTCGTGTTCGGGAAATGCTGCGTTGTCTCCTAAATAAATTTAAATGTGTTGATAAGTTTAAACCAAATAATTAACTTTTATACTTTGTTATTTTTTTCTCGTATGTCTTTCTTATCTTTGATTACACCTAAGTCAAGAAATAGAAATAGGACAAAAAATCAGATTTTAATTTAGTTCTCGTTATTTCACCGTAGGATTATTAGTTTCTTGTTAAAATCTATGTATGAACTATTTAGGCAAACTTATTTTTACGGTTACCTATTAGTTACAACACAAATAACTTTTATTTTAACATGAGACTCATATCTAATAATTTACTACCTATTAACAATACAAATTGTTAAATATATAAGGAACCACAAACATATAAATTTAAGATGAACTTTAATTATTAACATGGAAACAAGGTTATATAATCAGGTTATAAATGTGATCATAACACAATTTCACACCTTGATTTGGAATTAAGTAGAAATTAAGTATGAATATATTTCCTACAACATGTAATTAAAAGAAAATTCATAATTAATACTTATACTTGACTAAAACTTATAATAAATGGGGTTTAATATATCCTCGTGACTTTATTAACTATTACATATGATCAGTTTTTAATATTAGTATCATTATGCATAGATTAATTTTGAAGAATCAAAAGAGATATGCTATTTAGGGTTGAAAATTGCAGCAAGCTTAAATTTAATTTTAATCGACCTTTCTAATCAATTGCAATTCTAAATATTTTTGAGGGCTTTCGTACTAAACACACTTAGGAAGATGTGTTTTTTCTATATTTTTCAAGTTCAGGGGTAAAACTATAATTTTTGGGTAAAATTGGAAATTGAGCTTTTTCTCACAATTTTTGAGTGTATGTACTTCTGAACAAATTTTATATGAGTAGAGGACAAAAGGTAGGAGAACTTTGGTGAAGAAATCATATGCAAACTCATAGGGGATTTTGGTATGGATTTTTTACAAAGAAATGGCTTGAATTTATAGGCAAACTTACATGATTGAACTATTTAGATACTACTTAGATTATTATATTCAAGTAATTTACTGTACTTTTTCCAGAATTTTCAGTCAACTTTGATGTAACAATATTTTATTCAAATATATCTTATTATAAATTATATGAAATTATTATTATGAAGACTTTTTCCTCTTTTCTTTTAATATTTCGGCGTATTATGGTCCTTCATGTCTCAACCATTACTTCTTGGGGCCCTAGTGAAGAAAAAAAAAATTAATTTCAATAATTTTTTGTTTTTATTATTTTATCTAAATTTAAATCAAATGATTAAATCAATATTTTCAAACATTTGGGGCTAAATAATATTTTTTTAAAGATGAAAGGCTAAAAGGCAATTAACCAAATAATACTTTTTTTTAAGAAGTATCAATATGATACTTATATTCTTTTATATATATATATATAAACTCGGAAAATTTAGGGAAGTTACACTTCCCCTCGAGGAGCTATTGTTCTATCCTCCCTCTGAGGAATCACTATTCTTCTCTCCAATGAGTTATCAATCTCCGCGAAGAAACCACAAAATATCTATTATATAGAGAACCACTACTAACACTGAAAACCAACTACCACAAGTCACGACCACTCTAGAGCATAGATCATTACTAAAGGAAAACTGGGGAAAGGTAAATCACTGGAACATGGAGCATGAAACATGGAACGCGTAGCAATAAATGCTTAAATAACAACCACCCCACATTTATAAACCACGCAGAGCGGTTGCCACACTTGTAACCCGACTACAAGGGGACAACAAGCATTCAAGCACTAAAGAGCAAGAAGTTTAGCTACAATCATATAGCTCCCTTTTGTTCCTTATTCACTAAAATTCCCCTACATGTGATTTCGTTATTCCTCCAATTATAAAATAGTGATTCTCTCTTTAACAAGTTGGGATTAGTGTTCTAAATAAAATTCACGTGATCCTTATCGCTCAAATACCCTTCCCTGGTTGCGGCGGTCGATATGGCGTCATCAATACAAATTTGGTTTTTCAATATTTATTTTCGAGTAGCGTTCTAGCATATTCTTATACTAGTTAATTTTATTAATGAAGTAAAAAGTGACAAATATTCTTCTTATAATTTCTTGATCGTAATTTCTCTAATTGCAAGATAGTTTCGACACTTATTTTTTAATTTGGATACAACGTCAAACTTTTAATTCGCCTTCGATGACTGATTTTCGGTTGAAATTAATAGTTCTTAGTTCATATATCAACTTAAGATTATATGAAGTGGAACAAGTTGGCAAAGGTAAGAGGTTTGTTGGTGAAAATAATTAAAAAAGAGGCAAGTCGCGAAAGGTCCCATATATTGGAAGAATTGATATTTATATCCCTTAGATATATTAACTATGAACAAAAAGGGTCGATCACCTAGTTAATGTTAAGAACATCAATCATGACATGAGGATGTGAATAGAAGTGAGTGCACCGCACACATAAATTAGAGTATGTTTAAAGAGTTTTTATATCTTAACAAGGACAATTAATTATGTTTATACTAATTTGATCTTATGTCCAACCATTTTTTTGATCTAAATATTTCCCTTTCATAGGTACCTATTTGCTGACATATCAATTAGTAGGTGTCAATACATTGTCTAGCCACGACACGTTTCAAATGGTGCACATTGTGCGTGTCATGAAGTCTGCATGGTGTGTCTTCACATGAGTGGTCCTTATCTTGCCCACTTGATGAAAT
The DNA here is from genome assembly GCA_948329865.1 of Linaria vulgaris. Lineage (NCBI taxonomy): Eukaryota > Viridiplantae > Streptophyta > Magnoliopsida > Lamiales > Plantaginaceae > Linaria > Linaria vulgaris. The sequence continues at coordinate 21,724,450 of OX415253.1, read as the reverse complement.
CAGGTGAGGTGCGCTATGTTATTTTCGAAAGAGTTGCCAATTGATACATTTTTTATCGGGTCATATCAATTTTGGAGTCTGTTTTGTGAAAGAGCGGGTGCCAAATTGAATGTTGAATGTGTGATGTTAAATGTACATATTTTGATGCATTTGTGTATGTTTAGTATATGTGTTTCAAAATATGCCCCTCCATTTGGGAGCAGTAATCCGTAGGATTAGGTGCCAAATAAATTTTTTTACCTTTGGGAATCTGCAAATGTCAAATTCTTAATCCGATCTATGTCGTGCCTTATATCAAAATATCGTAAAAATATGTGAATATCGAATTTAGTAAGTCGACATTCTTTAATTTTTGCATTGAACAAATTCAAAATCTACATATCTTGTATCGAATTACTGGTTCGACAAATTTTTTGAAGTATTGAAATGTGAGTTCTATATAGGTTAATTTTGGTGCTTGCAAATAAATGTTGACACCAGTTCCAAGGATGCGTGGTGGGCTATATATAGGTCCCACGCCCACTTGTCATTTGAAATTATCTGGTGAAACTCCATCTGATGTGCTTTTACATCGAATATTTAGAGTGTCAAATTGTAAGGATTTTTGAACTTGGTTCTTCGAGGGAACGATATTTTTTGATCTCTAGAGAATTCGATATAGATAACTTTCGATAGTGAGTATTTTCGATATTGAATTCTATATACCGTTTGATGAGCGTCTATTTAACATGATTTACGCATTTGTTTTCCTAAATTTTTGAATATTTCTCATTGCATATTTATTTGTTTTAGTATTGTTTCATTTTTTCATAGGATTTTATCTAGTTAAAGTGAAATGAGGCTAAAAGAGGCCAAAATTAATGTTTTTCGGATACAAAGAGTCAAACCCTATTTTGGGATACTCAGGCGCTACGACACTATATCAATGTGAAATACCAAATATCGCGTGATTGAATGAAGACATCAGAAGATTTCAGAGAGAAATCACGAGGAGGCACGATTAGAGGCGTGAAGAAAGATGATTGCGCGTCCCAAGTGTGATTGGCGCATGATCGAGACGCAGTCGCGATGGAAGTTGGGCTGACGTCAGAAAACCTAAAACGAGTCCTAGAGAGAAGAAAAACTATAAATAGGAGGCCACGTGCAGCAACTAGAGTACAACTTTCAAAAAGCTTTCACAACAACATTCAACCCCTTTTAGATATTGAAACCCTTAGAGTTTGTCTTAAAGAGAAAACACCATCAATATACCGTTCCATTTTAGTTGAGTCATTGTTGGAGAGAAAATAGTTTGTGAAGAAGAAGATATTACAAGGGAGTGAAGAAGAAAGTCAAGAAACAACGTTCCTCCGGATCCGATAAGCTTTTTTTTATCACTTTATTTTGTATGTGTTACTTAACTCTGTCTTGATTGTTGACTAATTACTATTAGGAGCTAACCTACTCGTTGTTTAAAGTAGGAGTGTAACTCTGATTTATGAATATATTTATTTTCTTTACTTGATGTGTGTTTGATGATCTCGAATGTCTAGATTGAATAGTTACTTATGTTGTATAACTAATCTTACTCTCTTTGGGATAAAACAAAAGCACCCGTGCCAGGTCGCCCGGAGTGTAGAATGCTAAGGATAGTTATATATATATATATATATATATATGTGTGTGTGTGTGTGTGTGTGTGTATATATATATGTATATATATATATGTATATATATATATATGTATATGTGTGTGTGTGTGCGCGCGATTTGAGACTTTGGGTTTGCAAAAGCAACTTATGTGCGTCCTTTAGATCACACTAGATCAATCTTGATTATGTACATATTGTTAACACGATTCAGATGTGTTAATTGGATTGCAGATTTGATATCTCATTTAAAACAACTGAAAATTAAGCTAATCCGTTACCACGGTAGGTTATTAGCGACTCATAGATGTACTGTTGGGAAAACTTCAACCATAGGTCACGGATCCATTAGACATGCAAATATCAAGTTAACATCAAACACTGTAAGTAAATATACGTAGTTTTTCTTCGAACTACTATAGTTAACTCATTGTGAAATCCGACCTCTAAACAATATGTCTAATTATTGTTTACAACCACAACCAATCAATCAATCTTTAAATTCTATCTTTAGTTAGCTTAATTAGTTAACTTCTCTCTACTTGCATTCATTAGTTCAATCGTTTAATTTTTTACTTGGCCAAATTTTATTGCATTCTAAACCACAATCTTGATTTACTATTTTCTTGCATCATAATTAGATTTCCAGTGTAGTCTAGATTAACCATTCATAGTATTAAAAGCATTCAAAACATCGTTAGTACATAAAGCATTCATTACATTCACAACATTCATAAGCATTGATCACATCCTACAAATACAAGAGAAAAGATAGTGACAACCGTTAGTGTCTTGCATTTAAGTGATTCGTACATTAATCAACCACTCCTTTGTGATAAGATAGTGAGAAGCCTATGCTACGAATGAGGCACTTCGAGAATCTGCATCTCGGTCCCCTCGAAGTAGGGTAAATTATAGTTTTCTTAACGACGATAAATTAGAATCCCTAAGTATTAAGTATTATAGTTTTCTTAATTGGCGAATGAGATAATCAGTGGTTTGTGGCCTCAGCTTGATCAGGACGCGGTAACTGAGATACTTGGTCAAAAGAATTTGGTGCAATATGGGCGGTTGTTTGCGGCAGTGACCGGAATTCTCCTGTTCTATATATGTCACAATTATAGTACCTTGAGAGAAGTGCAAAGTAAGCACAACCATATTGTTGATAAAATGCATGAAAATTACACCACTTTAGACCTTTCACAATACCGCAATGGGACGCGCTTGGAAAATCAAAGACAAGAAAGATAAGGCGCTTTACGATGCCTTTGTTGTTGCGGTGGAATTGAGAAACCGATGGACATGTTGCGTGCAGAAGTGGAGGCATTTCAGAAGGAAATAAATGATCTAGCCCGAGAGAGGGATTCTTATAAGGCTTCAAACTCTGCGCAGAAGTTGGAAATCAGTCGTGCTAAGGCTAAGATTCAGTACTTGGAATCAAAGGAATACAAGACTACGGTCATAAGATTTTTTTTTGGCAAGTCTAGTGTATGTGTAGATTGAATTGCACCATGTTGTAGAGGATATTAAGTTTAGAATGATTCTCGGGGTTGATTAGATTTGGCATCTGGGTTTCTTGAAAGACATATTTGAGGACGACATACTTGACTTGAGCTTAGAGCCCAATATACAGGCTCTTACAGATTCTGATGATGATATGGATGCTCTTGTCATGCCAAAAGGAGGGAGATCCTTTTTTTTCTAGATTTTGTAGGAGAGGGGGGTGCGAGTGGTCGGTATACCTCCTAACGCATGGGTGCGGCATATGATGAGAATAAAGGTGTAGATATTGATGAGTTAGTAAAGGATTCTATTTTTAGTGGATTTGGTGAGAATGATAAGGAGACTGTGTTGAGTCCAACGGCTTGGAAGGGAGAAAGACAAAGCCCCCCCACCCGTAATGAGGCAAACGTGGGTTTGAATGAAGTCACCGTTGAGCATTCCTCAGATATACATGGGGTCACATGGATTGTGGTTGCAATTGTTTTGTCCACAGCCTCGTTAGGAATGTCGATTGGGTCTCTTAACATGACAATGAATGTGGTTGAGAAGACTTTTGTCACGGTCGAGTTGATCGACTCTAAGACAATCGATACTTCCATTGTGGATATTGTTGCTCCCATCGTGGTTCTATGAGAGGAGCAGGGCCATGTTAGTAACAAATTGATCTGGAGGAGGATGTATTTGTGTTGGGAAACTTGAAGGATTTCGAGGGTGGTGGGCGCACTATAACCAAGCGTAAGATCGAGACGAACATCGCTTAATTCTCTAGATCACTTGGTATTGTGCTAGGAATGAAAGAGATTTGTGCAATTCGCCTTATTAGATGTATGCATGATTTCATTTTGTAAGATTTCCATATTTTATAAGATTTCTATGGTGTCAAATGATTGTCGGCTTAGTCGCCGCGTAATAAAAAGAGTTTTTGCTTAAGTTCTGAACTCCACATGGAGTTTACTTGATTTTGGAGACTTGTTTCATGTATATTATTAGTTTTCTTCTTTTGGTGAAGCCCGACCTAGATTAAGATTCAATCGCCTAAATTGTTGATATATATGTCTGCATCCACCCCCTTAATTTTAGAGGTGTATCTATGTTGGTTTTAGTTTTCAATCCTTCAGTTTGAAGGATATGTTCACGTTTCCTTTTGGTCGCTCCTTGGACGGGGAGATAAGGACTCTTATGAGGTGATAAGGTTGACTGGCATCGGCAAAAACGTGGACACAGATCATCAAACGTGAATATGTTCTCTTGTTAAAGGGATTTTGTTAAACCACGAATGCTTTTATTTCATGATTCTATTGCATGGCATTTGTATGCGTTAAAGTTCCTTTATTAAACTGTTTTCAAAAGAAAGTTAATAAAAGAAAATGCAACACTCGCACACAAACATGAACATTCACTGAGATTTTTGTCTCATAAATTATTTTTCCTTTCTTCATACTTTAGGTCCTAATCCATGTGAACCAACTGAAGAGACAGTCGAGGGAGATTAAGGAGTCTGCCACTAGGTATATGTATGTATAGTCGAGCTAGTAGTCACCTTTTGAGGGTTCTAGGAACCTCGTGTATTTTACTGTTTGTTTCCCTAAACGTTGTTTCAGGTTGTGTTATTCTCAGACTAGTGTGTCTGTATATTAAATATCAATGAGATGGCTGTAAATGTTTAGTGTTATAAGAATGTCTTGTTATTTTGAGTAGTTTCGTGTTATTATGAGTAATATGAACCTTATTTTATGTTGGTGCATTACAGTTGGTATCAGAGCCTGGATTGACAATTTGGGCTCTGCCAGGACAGGATCCTTGGACAAGTATAGATTCAGACGGACCAGGGTTAAGCTTCTACGTGACTTATAGGTATGCTGAATACCAAGGGTTGATGGATTATCATCGGGGGGGCCACCGTTGCATAATCCATTGCGAACCGAAGTGTTGAGTATAGATCCTTGTTAGAAGTCTTGTTGGTGAGATAGAGACTGAATAGGAATGTAGTTCTTCGACTTTGGTCCGCCCTCCTAGGGACTGTCTCTTGCTGGTTCTAACCTTCAACTCTTAATCATTCGTTATCAGGTAATTGTATTTTAGCTTCTTATGCATTTGACCACTCACTATTTTGGAGTAATCTTTTGGATGCACCTATATTAAACTTTTAAATGTACTCGTTATGTTGAATTAGGAGTATGAGTACGTGCTTTAGTATAATAATAATTAGGATAACTTGATAAATACTATATATTTCTTGCCCCTGACTATTGTAGATTTAGTATGGAGACACGTAGGCGACGTGGGAGACCTGCTAATACCTCTAGGGTTCAATCAGAAGAAGAACCACTCGCCACCTCTCGTCAACGCACTTGTAATGAAACCACAGAACAACCAACACCTCCACCACTCCACGTTCCGCAATGATCGCATGCGACTGGAAGTGAATCAATTAATCAATTTGTGGCGGCCATGCATCAGTTTGCTCAAACACTACAAAATCAAGGAAGGGGTGGAGAGACCCCAACTGCAGATCAGACACTATAGCAATTTTTACGTTTCCAACCAAAATGCTTTGTTGGTGAGCCCGACGACCAAAAAGCTGAACTGTGGCTTGAGGGAATTCGTAACATTTATAGCGTACTAGATTACACTAACGATCAAAAAGTCAAGCTAGCGACATTTCTCTTCGATGGGGCTGCACGTCATTGGTGGACTTCCGTGGAGATGAGATGGAGACAGCTCAAAATTGCTAACACGTTGGAGAACTTTTCCGTGGAATTCAACAACAAGTATATCCCAAGAACGATTCGAGAACGTAGAGAAGACGAATTTAATGCGTTACAACAGGGAAATCGCTCAGTTGCTTAATATGATGCAGAGTTCACTCGACTCATCAAATATGTGCCACATATACAAACTGATGAGGAAAGGCGTGCTATAAAGTTTATAAGAGGTCTGCGTTCGAGTATCCAAAGGGCCCTTCTACCGATGGACATCTCAAATTATACTACTGCAGTGGAGAAAGCCTTGAGGATGGAAATGGGACTAGCAGAGTTAGAAGTTGCTTATAGGCCCGATAAGAAAGCTCGTCCAACTCCGAGTAATATGCAAGGTCAAAAAAATACAAATCAAGTGATGAAGCCTTTGCAACGGAATAAGCTCAACTCACAGAGCTCAACCAACCAAGTGAATGCGTCATGGAATAGCGGGCGACAAAATGGTCAGAATTGTAGATTTTGTGGTAAGAGTGGGCACGAAGAGATCCAATGCTGGAAGAAACTAGGTCGATGCATGGCTTGTGGTAGTGACAAACACCTTATTCGTGAATGCCCAAAGAAAGGACGCTAACTAGGAAGTCAATCGTCAGAGGGCAGTAACCAGAAGGGAATAGGCATCGAAGGCAACAAACCAAAGGTTCAAGCAAGGGTATATGCACTCGAGGGTGAAGAAATACCATACTCTGCCGCAGTTATTGAAGGTACAATTTTTATATTTCATAAGAATGGAAAGGCTTTATTTGACCCAGGAGCAACCCGTTCATTCATTTCAATGCGGTTAGTTGATTCATTAAATTTGTCTTGTGAGACACTACCTTATACTTTGGAAGTTAGTAGTCCTCTTTGCAGTAGTGTGTTGTCTGGCCAATATTGTAAGGACTGTGACATCAATATATGTGATAGGAAGTTCAACGTTGACCTCATTTTGTTACCTTTTGAGGGTTATGACATCATCTTAGGAATGGATTGGTTAGCAAAACATCATGCGAGTGTCGATTGCCATGCTAAGGTGATCTCTTTTTGTGAACCTGGACAGCCAACGATAGAGTTTCTTGGTGATCGTAAGCAAAAAGGAATTACTTTCATCTCATCCATCAAAGCAAGAAAAGCTTTAGTGAATGGTGCGGTAGGTTATTTGGCGTTCTTGATAAATAAACCAAAGGAACATATTAAGATTGAAGAACTCCCTGTAGTGGGAGAGTTCCTTGATGTGTTCCCTGAAGAGTTGACTATATTACCTCTTGATCGGGAAGTAGAGTTTAAGATTGAAATGCTACCAGGGACAAGTCCAGTCTCTAAGACGCCATATCAGATGGGTCCAGCCGAATTAAAGGAGTTAAAGACTCAGTTACAAGAATTATTGGACCACGGATACATTAGGCCAAGTTCATCACCTTGGGGAGCACTAGTACTTTTTGTAAAGAAGAAGAACGGGAGTCTTAGATTATGTATAGATTATCGAGGACTTAATAATGTCACCATCAAAAATAAGTATCCTCTACCTAGGATAGAGTAACTTTTTGATCAGTTACAAGGGTCTCGAGTATACTCAAAGTTGGACCCTCGACAAGGATATTACCAGTTGAAGGTCAGAGAAGAGGATGTGCCAAAGACGGCAATTAATTCTTGATACATGCATTTTGAGTTTGTGGTCATGCCTTTTGGGCTAACCAATGCACCGGCTGCTTTTATGGATCTTATTCATCGAGTGTTTCGTCCATATCTTGACCGATTTGTGGTGGTATTTATAGATGATATCCTAATCTACTCAAATTCAAAGGAGGAGCACGAGGAGCACTTGCGTATTGTTTTGTAGACACTCAGAGAAATAAAACTTTATGCAAAATTTAGTAAGTGTGAGTTTTGGCTAAAAGAAGTTGCCTTTTTGTGACATGTGATATCAGAAGAAGGTAATATGGTTGACCCCTCAAAGATTGAGGCGGTGCTAAGTTGGAAGAGGCCTGAAACAGTGACAGAAGTTAGAAGTTTCTTGGGCTTAACTGGATATTATCGAAGATTTGTTCGAGATTTTTCTAAGATAGCAGGACCTTTATCTTCTCTAACTCAAAAGAAAACAATGTTTACCTGGACTGAATGATGTGAAGCTAGTTTCCAATAGCTCAAGAAGAGACTAACGTCAGCACCTATACTTGCACTTCCTGAAGGGTCTGAGAACTTTATTGTCTATACTGACGCATCGAAGGAAGACTTAGGTTGTGTTTTGATGCAGAGGGAAAATGTGATAGCCTACGCTTCAAGAAAATTAAAGCCATAGGAGCAGAATTATCCTACTCACGACTTAGAACTAGTAGCAATAGTATTTGCTTTGGCTAAGTGAAGGTACTACCTTTATGGTTTTTACAGACCACAAAAGCTTAAAGTACCTATTCTCCAGAAAGATCTTAATATGAGACAACGTCGTTGGATGGAATTCTTAGAGGACTACAACTGCTCTATTCAATATCATCCAAGCAAGGGTAATGTGGTAGCGGATGCCTTAAGTCGTAAGATACATGTAGCGAACTTGTTGACTGAAAATTTCAATGGTACTTGTAGTACTACGTACGATGGTACAACAAATTCTACACCGGCTACTACAATAATCCTTTTTGCCAACATCACCCTCCAACCCGACATATTTCAAAGAATTAAAGAAGCACGAATGGTCGATAATAGTTTTAAGGAAGTTGTCCCAAAATTGGCAAACTCTCCGGATGTCAAGTACTCCATTGATCAAGATGGAGCATTGAGGTATAGAAATAGAATATGTGTACCTAATGTGGGAGAGATTAGACGAGACATTCTGGAATAAGCTCACAAATCCTAATATACGGTCCACCCAGGTGGTAATAAGATGTATCAAGATCTTAAGAGACATTATTGGTGAACTAACATGAAGAAAGATGTAGCTGAATTTGTGCAAAGGTGCCTTACGTGTCAACAAGTTAAAGCAGAACATCAACGACCCGCTGGACTACTCCAACCACTTGAAGTACCCAGATGGAAGTGGGAAATGATAACTATGGATTTCGTCTCCTGGTTACCAAAGGCCAGGGGAGGGGAGGTTACGATATATTTGGGTGATAGTTGACAGATTAACAAAATCGGCCCATTTCTTACAAGTCAAGACAACTTACACTGTAGAAACGTTGGCTCAAATTTACCAAGATCCGATTGTGCGACTACACAGAGTACCCATCAACATAGTTTCTGATCAAGATCCTAAATTTGTTTCAAGATTATGGAGGCAGATACAAGAAAGTATGGGGACAAAGTTAAGTTTTAGCACGACAGCTCACCCACAGACCGACGGGCAATCAGAACGCACTATACAAGTGTTGGAAGATATGTTGAGAGCGTGTGTGCTAGGTTACGGGGATAACTGGACTAAACATCTTCCACTGATTGAATTTGCTTACAAAAATAGCTATCAAACAACTATCTAGATGGCACCTTATGAAGCCTTGTATGGAAGAAATTGTCGATCACCACTGCATTGGGATCTGGACGAACACCGTACCGTAGCCATTTCTGGAAATGCAGAAGCCATTAGACCAGAGTTCATACAAGATACTATTGAGAAGATCCACCTAATTAGGCAAAGGATGCGAGCTGCTCAGAGCAAACAAAAGAGATATGCAGATAATAGAAGAAAAGATTTAGAATTTCAGGTAGGAGATCAAGTGTTTCTTAAGCTTAATCCAAGGAAGGGGTTTGCAAGAGTAGGAAAATGGGGTAAATTGGGTCCTCGATTTGTAGGACCTTTCAACATACTGGAAAGAATCGGAGTAGTAGCTTACAGGCTTGACCTTCCGTAAAACCTTGGGAGACTACATAATGTTTTTCACGTATTCCAACTGAAAAAGTACCATCCAGACCCTTCACACGTTATTCGATATGACGATCTTCCTCTACAAGAGGACGTGTCTTATGTGGAGCGGCCAGTACAAATCTTGGATCAAAAGATAAAACAGTTTCGCACAAGATGAATTCCATTAGTGAAGGTGTTAAAGAGGAACCACAGCATAGAGAAAGCAACTTGGAGGAACCACAGCATAGAGAAAGCAACGTGAAGACGAGATTCAGAGACATCATGCAGACTTATTCACTAATTGAGGTTAGAATTTGGGGACCAAATTCTTTTAAGGAAGGTAGAATGTAATAGCGCGAATATTTTCGTGTTATCATACGCATTTTATTTTACTGTGGTTTATTTAGATTCTCAAATTATATTGAGGAAAAACAAATAAAGTTTAGTAGTTATGCGATAAATAATTAATCAAATGACTCCTAATTTAAATTATACATAGAATAAAGATTGAGTCTAAAGTTATTAGGATAATTAGCTAAACCCATCCCACCAAATAAGCCCAATACGTATTAGATATGTATATGTATATATATGTGTAATATATGTATGTACGTGTCATACATTTCCGAAGGGTTTAGGTTCCTTTCCCAAAGTGCTTTTTAGCTTCATCTCTTCTTCCTTTCTGTAAACGTCTAACACCAGGTAAGAAAACTCATAGCTTTCATTTTCTTAATTACTTATTATTTAAGGTGTCGTATAGAGTCTAAATAATGAATTCCATAATATTAATTAAGTGTCATAATCTGTTGTGAATGTCCAGTGGAGCAAACGTAGCCTTGGTGGAGCAGTAAGATCTTTTGATACCTAATATTATATATTAGGTGACATTTCTTACATTAGAAGTTGATAGATGATTAAATGAGTGTAGAATTTGTGAAACTTTATGTCAATGAAACTCAAATGTTCACATGAATAAATTAGATTATCTTAAGGAATATACACCTGCTGCTAGCAAGATTTAGAACCATAATTAGTAGAGTAGTAATATGTTATACCTTAATTAACGTATGGATTGAATTGAATAGTAAACAGTGTAACTTTGAAGCTATAGTCTATTACAAGTTTAGATGTATTTATGTATATATTATGCAGATTACACTTATTATATGCATGCGTGTATATATGCGGGTCTAAAATACCACTACAAAAATCTAGGGTCATCCGTGACCACCGGCTCGCGACCGTCGGGCGGTCACGAGCATCCGTGACTGCTGGGCGGTCGCGGACGCTACGGTGACCGTCGAGCGGTCGCGGTAAACAACGTCGTGACCGCCCAACGGTCACGGATGGTTCCGTGACCGCTCAGCGGTCATGGCCAACAATTCCGTGACCGCCCAGCTGTCACGGGAAACAACCCCGTGACCGCGCAGGATGCCATAGGCGGGAAACTTCCTGCCTATGGCTGCCCTAGTGGCATCCGCGACCGCCCGACCGTCACGAAGTAGGTTCGTGACCGTCCGGCGGTCACGAAAGTGGGGTCATTCATGACCGCCTGGTGGTCACGAATAATATTAATAAAAAAAATTGGTTTTATGGATCCATCTTGATGTGTTTATGATATTTAACAATAAGTCTCATTACTACATGTGAATTGAAGTAATAAATTAGTACAACATTAGTAATTAACATATTAAAATAGCGAATTAGATATGATTAAGCGAGTTATGAACGAATAACCTATTTTATGTTGTACAACTAATCATCATATACACCAAGTTATTTTAGATGTAATGTGTGATTTTTTGATAAAATCCCTTTTAATTTACTTAGTAGTAACTATTTTATAAATTTAACAAACATCGCACCTTAATTAAACAAACGAAAATCAAAACTTTCGAATGAGACTTATTCGTGACCGCTAAGCGGCCACGAATAACGGTCTTTCCTGACGGATGGGCAGTCACGAAGTAGGTTCAGGACCCCCTGGCGGTCGCAGAATCTTTCGTGACCGCCCGGCGGTCACGAAAGAGGGGTCATTTGTGACCGCCCAGCGGTCACGAATACTAATTAAAAAAAATTTAATTTTATGGATCCATCTTGATGTGTTTATGATTTTTAACAATAAGTCTCATTACTACATGTGAATTGAAGTAATAAATTAGTACAACATTAGTAATTAACATATTAAAATAGCGAATTAGATGTGATTAGGCGAGTTATGAACGAATAACCTATTTTTTGTTCTACAACTAATCATCATATACACCAAGTTGTTTTAGATGTAATGTGTGATTTTGTGATAAAATCCCTTTTAATTTACTTAGTAGTAACTATTTTATAAATTTAACAATCATCACACCTTAATTAAATAAACAAAAATCAAAACTTTCGAATGAGACTTATTCGTGACCGCTTAATAAGGGTCTTTCCTGACGGCTGGGCAGTCACGAAGTAGGTTCGGGACCGCCTGGCGGTCACAGAATCTTTCGTGACCGCCCGGCGGTCACGAAAGAGGGGTCATTTGTGACCGCCCAGCGGTCACGAATAATAATTAAAAAAAACAAATTGATTTTATGGATCCATCTTGATGTGTTTATGATTTTTAACAATAAGTCTCATTACTACATGTGAATTGAAGTAATAAATTAGTACAACATTAGTAATTTACATATTAAAATAGCGAATTAGATGTGATTAGGCGAGTTATGAACGAATAACCTATTTTTTGTTCTACAACTAATCATCATATACACCAAGTTGTTTTAGATGTAATGTGTGATTTTGTGATAAAATCCCTTTTAATTTACTTAGTAGTAACTATTTTATAAATTTAACAAACATCGCACCTTAATTAAACAAACGAAAATCAAAACTTTCGAATGAGACTTATTCGTGACCGCTAGGCAGTCACGAATAAGGGTCTTTCCTGACGGATGGGCGGTCACGAAGTAGGCTCGTGACCGCCTGGCGGTCGCATAATCTTTTGTGACCGCTCGGCTGTCACGAAAGAGGGGTCATTCGTGATTGCCCGGCGGTCACGAATAATATTCATAAAAAAAATTACTTTTATGGATCCATCTTGATGTGTTTATGATTTTTAACAATAAGACTCATTACTACGTGTGAATTGAAGTAATAAATTAGTACAACATTAGTAATTAACATATTAAAATAGCGAATTAGATTTGATTAGGCGAGTTATGAACGAATATACTATTTTATGTTCTACAACTAATCATCATATACACCAAGTTGTTTTAGATGTAATCTGTGATTTTGTGATAAAATCCCTTTTAATTTACTTAGTAGTAACTATTTTATAAATTTAACAAACATCGCACCTTAATTAAAATAACCAAAATCAAAACTTTCGAATGGGACTTATTCGTGACCGCTAGGCGGTCACGAATAAGGGTCTTTCCTGACGGCTGGGCGGTCACGAAGTAGGTTCGTGACCGCCTGACCGCCCGCCGGTCACGAAAAATATTCATAAAAAAAATTGATTTTATGGGTCCATCTCTATGTGTTTATGATTTTTAACAATAAGTCTCATTACTACATGTGAATTGAAGTAATAAATTAGTACAACATTAGTAATTAACATATTAAAATAGCGAATTAGATGGGATTAGGCGAGTTATGAACGAATAAGCTATTTTATGTTCTATAACTAATCATCATATACACCAAGTTGTTTTAGATGTAATGTTGTGATAAAATCCCTTTTAATTTACTTAGTAGTAACTATTTTATAAATTTAACAAACATCGCACCTTAATTAAACAAACGGAAATCAAAACTTTCGAATAAGGGTTTTTCCTGACGGCTGGGCGGTCACGAAGTAGGTTCGTGACCGCGTGGCGGTCGTGGCGAAAGAGGGGTCATTCGTGACCGCCCGGCGGTCACGAATAATATTCCTAAAAAAAATTGATTTTATGGATCCATCTCTATGTGTTTATGATTTTTAACAATAAGTCTTATTACTACATGTGAATTGAAGTAATAAATTAGTACAACATTAGTAATTAACATATTAAAATAGCGAATTAGATGTGATTAGGCGTGTTATGAACGAATAACCTATTTCATGTTCTACAACTAATCATCATATACACCACGTTGTTTTAGATGTTGTGTGTGATTTTGGGATAAAATCCCTTTTAATTTACTTTGTAGTAACTATTTTATCAATTTAACAAACATCGCACCTTAATTAAACAAACGAAAATCAAAAATTTCGAATGAGACTTATTAGTGACCGCTAGGTGGTCACAAATAAGGGTCTTTCGTGACCGCTGGGCGGTCACGAAGAATATGGGGCGACCGCGAGACGGTCACGAAAGACCCTTCGTGACCGCCGAGCGGTCGCGAAAGACCTTGGAATTGGGGGGAAATTCAAATTTTTTGAAAATTCAAAATTTTTACCCAAATTATATATATACCCATCATTCCACCCACTAATTTTCACTACACTCAAATTATCTTCTCTAAAAAAGCCCAACACTTTCTCTTCTTTTCCTCATTTCCCAATCCAAAACAAAAACACCAACAATTTTTCTTCTCTTTTTTCCTTATATCTCCAAAAAACAAAACACCAACTCTCTTATTTTCTTCCTTTCTTTACATATAACCCAAATCATTCTCTTAAATGATGTTTTATATAAAAAAATCGCCCAATCATACATTCTATTCGCAAAAAACAAATATATATTCCGGTATTTTGCCGGAATATATTTTTTTATTTCGTTTAATATCATCCGTGACCGCCGGGCGGTCACGGATGGCTTGAATATTATCCGTGACCATCGGGCGGTCACGGATGGTTTAAATATTATCGGCGGGTCATCCGTGATCGCCAGGGTCATCCGTGACTGCTGAGCGGTCACGGTGTTGGCCGTGACCGCCCAGGGGGTCACGGATGACTGTTGTGACCGCTCGGCGGTCGCGAATGGGTCATCCGTGACCACCGCTAAGCGGTCACAGAAGACCCACGACCGGGGTCTTCCGCGACCGGTCATCCGCGACCGGCGGTCGGTCGCAGATTGTCATCCGCGACCGCCAGAGGGTCATTCGCGACCGCCCGGGCGGTCGCGAATGACCCATTTTTCTTGTAGTAGGGGTCCTACTGCTGACCCTCCAGCAGCCCCGTTGGAATATATTAGTCGGGCGGTCGCGAATGACCAATTTTTCTTGTAGTAGGGTCCTACTGCTGACCCTCCAGCAGCCCCGTTGGAATATATTAGTCTTTTGTGTTGGACCAACCTAATTTGCTCTATCAAATTGGTTATAAAACGACAAAGACACAAAAAAATAATGTAATTAGTTATCTAGGTTAGGTGAATTGACAATCAAATCAAACGTTCCATTTGATGGGACTACAGAGACATCGGAACCGAAAATAAGTGCTATACAACAGGAATGCTTTAATTTATTAGGGTGAACAAGTCGTACACAGTTCTTACATATTGTACTAATTATGTATGGTTGTCATGACGTGACGAAATGTAAACTCATTATTGTCAACTTTACACAGGAACATATATATTAGTCTTCAATATTATAGTGTATATATCACGTCCTTTAATACCAGTACTTGTTAATTTTTATAATTGAACAAGATCCCTAGACTTTGAGAATGATTCTTTCTTATAAAATACAGAAAATGAAGAAGAAAAATTAGTAATTCACATTCCAGATTAACCGGGATGAATTATTTAGCTACTATTTCTCGTAACTTCGTATTAATTTTACGGATTTTCAGAGTAACTTAAATTGTTAATTTGGCGGTGTTTAGGATAACTAAGATTCTCGTTCATTCACTATCAAATTCATTTTGAGGAGTTAAGCGTTAATGTACTGCCAAGATGTGAATGGAACCAAAGTTAATCTCACTACCGAAAATTTAAGCTGAGATCAATTATTATTTAGGCAGAATTATTAAAATGTCATATAACTCTTGCTCTGTTTACTTAATGCCATAAAACTCTCTTAGCCGTTTTTTTTTTTTTTTTTTTGCCATGTAACTTGTCAAAAATCGATCAGAAATGCCCGATCTCATTTTTTCTCCCCCGTGGTTGCCATCTCAGCAAAACGTGTCACATATAGCAAAAACGCTTGACCACACGTGGCAAAGTCGTTGTACTCGTGGCATAAAACAAAAAAAAATTGATTTATCTTCAAAACCCATTTATTTACCAAAAAAAAAAAAACAAAATTACCACGATTTAATAACGTTATTCTTTTCAGACATTTTAACTTATAAACGTCAAAAATCGAAAATCCATTCCACTCACCCGTGCGAAAAACAAACCCCCAAATCAAGCTCCGGCGAAGAACCCTAATCGATCAAAACATCATGGGATTTCAAAGTTCACGCATTAATCTCAACAATGGTGATTTAAGCTTTCTTTACTAATTTTTTTAGGTTATTAATGGTACTTCGAGAGGGATTTGTCACCACATGCTGCAATATATCGTGTTTAATTGTCCCCACTTAGTTTAGAATTGTTTATACGGGATTAGGGTTTAGTACTATTAATGGTCCCCCACTATGAATAGGTGTTGTACTTTTTTTTTAATCATGTTCGTGCTTATAATTTAACTTATGCAATTGTTAATTAGTTTTTTTTTTCCTTTTGGACAGTTCGAGAGAAAATGTCCATTACACTTACATTGTTTCAGGGTGGAGTGTGCACACTACTTCCCTATGATGATTACAAACGAGGGTATTGGTGTAAATATGACTATGTGGATGTAGACCTAATTTTCATAGATATGCTAGATAATATCTATGCAATATTTGAACTTGTGGTCCCTAAGAAGTATTATCTATGGGTTAGGGGTAGGTTTAAATCGATAGTAGTTGATGAGGAGTTGAAGAATACAGCTGAGGAGTCTCTCATAAGTAGCCAATTAGCATTTTACACACATAATCACAATGATGATTAGATTACGAATGAAGTGAATGTGTGTTGGGCTCATGTGGGAAATATTAGCAGAGCAGTACTGGAGGGCTGTGAGTTAGCTGGTGGAGATGGCACTACTACTAATTGTGCAGGAGAGGGTTCTGCTGTTGAGAAAATTCATAGTTTGGGACAGGATAATGTTGAAGCTACACAGGTGGGTGAAAACTCTGAAGTTGACAATAATCAGAGGTTCGGAGAGGAAAATATTGAAGGGACACATGTGAGGGGAAATTTTGGAGTCGAAAACATTGAGAGGTTGGGCGTGCTTAATATTAGTGGGGATGTTCAGGAGTATGAGCTGTCAAGCTTTTCAAGTGATAATGATAATTTGGATTTTGAGCAATATGAAGATATAACTTCTGATGCAGAATTTGGGACTAGAACAGTTGATCCTCAGATTTTGATCGAGACTGAAGAACTTGATGTTGTCACAAATGAGAAGATGGTTAGATGGGACTCTATAGATGAGGATGGAGAAGAGGGTATGTGAAATAGGCCCATTATTTTTAATGAGAATGAAATATTTAATCCTTGTTTTGACTTGGGAATGCTTTTCAGAGACAAACAACAAATAAAGTTTGCAATCCAATCACATGCAATTGCCACAAGGTAGTGTCTATGGATAAAAAAAAGTGACCCTTTTAGGATACATGCTAGGTGCACAAATATGGGTTGTTCATAGAAGTTAAGTGCTTTGAAGTTGAAGGGTGAATTACATTTCAAATCAGAGATTATCAACCAATTCACATTTGTAGTGATACATATCATGTGAAAAACCTAAATTCAACTTGGTTGGTTGAAAGATACTTGCATGTTTTCAAAATCGATCCTAGCAGGAAGACATGGGGTTTTATGTTGGACTGCATTGCTGAGCTGGGGGTGGACGTATCACTTAACGAGACCTATAAAGCAAAAATATTGGCATTGGAGAACTTAGAGGGCAAACTTGCCTATCAGTACAGTATGTTCTGGGACTATGTTGATCATCTTAAGAAATCTAACCCAGGATCAACTGTGATAATAGGCCTAGATGAAACAAGAAGTCATAGGTTAACATGCATGTATGTGTGTTTGAAATCATTGAAGGATAGTTTTAAAAATGGGTATAGGCCTTTCATTGGTCTGGATGGTGCCCATCTTACTAGTCCTAACAGGGAAATACTACTATTTTAGTGAGTGCGGATGCAGATAATAGTATATACCCAAATGCTTATGTTTTTGTGTCTGTTGAGATTTGTTTGAACTGAGTATGGTTCCTTGGCATTCTAAGAGAAGACCTGGGATTAGTATCACACCACCATCTGACACTAATGTCAGATAAGCAGAAAGGTCTAGATTTAATAAGTTATGATTGGTCGACTTCTCATACGTTATGTATTACAGGCAATTGGTGAATGCTTTGAAGTCGTTGTGCATAAATAATAATTCACATTTATTTACCCAATCCGATTGAATAAAGACAAATTGTACGTTTTCAATCTAATCTAAATATATGATTGCAAATAATTTTGCATTTCCACATTACTGATGGATTGCACGTTGAATTATTGGATATTGATTTTGGCATGCTATTACTAAGTGAGGAATGAACCTAGACGTATAAATGGTGATAAATACATCAGCATCCGGGATAATATGTTTGAAGTCATAGTCCCAATGATTGAGAGGGCATGTTGACATGGACTAATAAAACTTGAAGCTACCTCAAGGAAATAAAGAAGATCTGGTAATTATCCATTGATTGAGACTTAATTATATATGCAAGGGGGTTGCAATCTCGTAATTAGCCATTATCATTTATGTTCGGGTTCCAACTTCATCGAAAAGCGAAATGATCTTAGAACTCTCATGTTCATGTCGGTAACTTCTTTTGTTACAAATATCTGACACGTAACAGTTCGTTTAATACGTATGTGGTGTTAACGTTCGAACCCACTATCTCTTTATTTTTATGAGCTACATATTATATTAAGTTATCATCTTATTTAAAAGTTGAATGGGTTAGTATTATTTGTAAATTTATAAATTGTCCAACAATTAATAAACTCAACCAGTTATCTTAACCTTCCTAGAATTCATGATTCTTGTATAAATTTGACGTGGCTATAAATCTACGACAATATCGTTCAAAAAGCTGTAACATAAAAAAAACACTCCATAATTGTAGACAAGAAAAATATTCTATAAAAAAATATGATCATTAGGTTTACAACTATATAGAACCCACACGTTGCCTTGTCAAAATGGGTAGAGCCCAACTGCACCCGTTGAGCCCAGCACTAGGTCCCAAAACCTATCTACTTCCTGCAGGCTTGAATTTATAAATCTGGTCGCCGAGTAGCAGATTTGAATGGTTTGGAAAAATTAATTAGGATAAAAGTATCAAGCAGAATTATACACGTTTTTGTGAATTGCCTCTTAAATAAAATTAATAAGCATTTTTCCCCTTAAACTATCCACGTCTGTTCGATTTATTCCCTGGCCGTGTTCTCGACTAGTTTTGGACGGAATATTCCCCGTTCGAGGTGTTTTTTTGCTTATTTTTTTGTCATAAACTATCAAAATACATCTAGTACAACACATATGAGTCGTGTAGGGGGAATATTCCTGCCAAGAATGGCCAAAAATACAATGAAGGGGAAATCGCATTTTAGTCGAAATATGTCCCGTTCGAGATATTTTTTCGCCTACTTTTTGTAATCAACTACCAAAATACATTTAGTACAACACATATGAGTCGGGGAAGGGAAAATATTCCTGCCAAGAATGACCAAAAATAACCAAAAATCCGGCCAGGAAAAAGTCAAAAAACGCTTATTAATTTTGTTTAAGGGAAAAGTGCAAAAACCTATATAGTTCAAGGGGCTTGATGCTTTTATCCCTATTAATTAATTAGTGAGTAGTGAGTTATACCTGCTCACCGCGTGAAAAGCATATATTCCATTTTTTTTCTATGATTGTTTGGCATAGAGTTGACTGAGGAGAACCATTTACCGATAATAATTAACAGAGACTACTAAGATTTGATCGAGGTGATTTAATTAGAAAAATATTTGTAAAATTCCTTGCAATCTTAGTAAACCTCTTTAAGTTTCAATCACCGAATCGAAGTCATTCAGAATTTTATGTTTGTTGTGACATGTGCGGTGTACAATTGGGCAGGTAACAATATGGTGAGCTCGGTTGCATTTTAATAATTATTTATACAGAGAGTGTATATGTTCCAGTAGATACCTTAATAATTATATATACCGATTCAACGCGCCCCGGGTGTCATTACTACCTGTGTCCAAGGAACCGAAGGCACAAATCCCATTTTGTGTGGTCTGATCAACTGGATACCTTTCCCACACCAAGGAGCCATGGATACCAACACACCCCCCGTGCCCGCAGCCAACATTAGAGCCATACATGTCTCGCAGAACCCTTACCTTCAGTGAGTCAACCCACAACCAACATGATCAACAATCCAGTCAATATGTTAACCATAGTGGCCCAATATCAACGACTTCTAACGCTGATTGTGTCAAATGGGAAAATGTGACTAGGAAGTATTATGAGATGATGTAGTGGGAAATAAGGCAATTGCATGGATTGCTGTGTTGTGTTGTTTTCTAGGATGGGTGATGTTTTTCATTATGTTGTTGCTTGTTGTCTTTTGTATGTCCATTATTGGGAAAAAAATGTAGTTTAGCCAGTTTGGGGACTGCTAGATGATGATCAAGTAGTTTTTCTCTTTGTTTTATGTTGTTTGGTTGGTTTGTAAGTCTACTGCTGTTGTGTTGAATTTTGTTTCCCAGGCTGTGGTAAATGTAATAAAATTGCGAAGTTCTAGTTTTACCAAGTTTATTATCTTTGTTGATTATTCTAATATATGTCATAAACTATGTTTATATTACCCCTACCATCTCTCTCAATTGTTAGTTTAATCATCCTATATATCCTACTCCAATCCTTTGTCTGTTGTAGGATGGTGTGCACTCGAGCTAAGCGTCATGCATATACGTTCCCATGATGACTTCTTCGACCGATGGGGAGAGATCCTTATCCTCGCCATCCTCAAAGACCAAGGTAAAGGCACTGGATGTGCTGCAGGTCTTCCTGTCAAGGTTCCTCCAGACTGATGTGTCCACTGACCCACTTCGCAAAAAGATTGCTCTTCTGAGGCACAAGTTCCTCATGTTTGTGGAGTTCACCATGATTCCTGGTGTTGGCTACATGTATCGTGATAACAAGATCTGGATAGGGCTAAATTACAGGAGGCACCTCCACAAGGTAAATGACAACTACAAATTATTCAATAAAATTTGAGTAGTTCTACTAATCTATAAATCCATGATGATATCTGAATTATTTTGAAATTTTATTTTTCTTCAAGAGACTTTTGTGGAGAGGTACTTCAGGCTGGAGGAGGAGGAGCGCTGGAACTTGTATGTTGATGTCTTCCAGACTCTCCACATTGCCAGATTTCTTGAGGAGCATATTGGAACAACCAGCAATCCCCTGGAAATTGATGATGACTTTGATAATGATGAGAAGCCAGATCTAATTGGATCTGTTGGTGGTTTCAGTGCACTTATGGGTGGAGGTTCAGTGACTTATAATAGTGGTTCGGCATACATGTCCTGAGAACGATCTATCTTTTTTTATGTGATTATAATGGGGTAATTTAGAACAATGTGATCTATGTTCTGTTTTTTGGCCACATGATTCTACATGGTATTGATCATGGGTTAGGTTGGGTGGATAGTATAATTATCTATTTCTATTTTCTGTTTTGGCTTTGCTACATGATCCTCCATGGTATTGATCATGCAGCAATTTTGAAGGCATGATTATACGGTAATATTAGTATTTTGAAGGCATGATTATTTGAAGTCTTTATTTTTATGGTTACACTTTTGTGTGTTTATTTTGATTCTGCTGATAATTTGGCAGTAGTGCATTTGGATGGTTTCCCATTTGTGTGTTATTTTTGATTCCCCGAATGATTCCTTTTGAAAGTAGTGTTGTCCAATTGTTTGCATTTGCTTTCAGTCACATGTGACCAACTTTGCATCTGCACACATTACATCATCATATTTTCCAAAGTTTTTTTGTTTTGCCATGCAAAGATTCCTCATCCTATTATAAATTGTACTCCAGACTTGACACCCAGTCTATTCAAGGATAAAAACATAACAGAGCTTTCTTTTGAATACTTGAAAAAAATTGCATTTTAAATGGGTAAGGCTAACTACACTCAAGCTAGTTACTTCTACTCGCGCCGTTGGCTAGAAGAATATGATGAGGTGCTAATACTCAACTTGCAACAATCTGCGAAGTCTGTCTTCGGCTGCGTCCCCATTTCCAACATAAAGTTCATGGACACCGTACTCGTTAACGGACGTGATCGCATCAATCACTTGTTTGAAAATATTTTAACCTCGATGAAATCATGGATCGTTTCATGATGTAGGAGGAGCGGTTTCATTATTTCTCAATGATACTTAGTCACGGGAACGTGGTATGGGACAAGTCCAAGAACACAATCTCATGTGATCCGTCAACGTGGGACAACTTTGTTGCGGTACCTTGTTTACTAAATCATATTCATATTATTTGAAATATTGTATGATATGACTATGGTTAAGTACTTATTTTTTATTTATTAACCTACGATGTTGAGTGGAACAAGCTCGCCGAAACGTACAAAGAGAATGGAAAGTTTGCATGGGAAAAGTTGCAATCTATTTTTGGTAAGGTTACGGAGGTCGCAATGGTGGTGGATGACAAATCGGTTCGAAGCAACAGAGACATTGTCCGTGCAATACATTCGTTCCTCCTTTATCCTTCGAAAAATTGCACGCATTTTGTTTTGGATACTTTTCTGATTGTTGAGTCTGAAGATATACCAATAAAAAACTTAATAGAATTCAAAATTTTACCTTTCTTTGTAGGCAAGCCTAAACAAGCGCATAAAGAAGGGGTGAAGATAAGAAAAAAACATAAGTGATCAAAATATCCATGGAAATAGGGCGACGCAACGCCAAAACAAAAAAATCAACTTGTTCATAAAAATAGAACTTTAAACCGAGACACCTTGGCCTCGGCATCGTCTCCATCCTCAGAAGAAGGATAGGCAACATGCAGGGGAGGAGGAGGCGAAATCCCAAGAGTGAGCAATCCCTCTTGGTCTAGCAAGGTGGCGAACTCATCTGTAGGGGCAGGCTCGCTGTTAGTAGTCTGGGCAAAGGCTGGCGATCATGACCCAGTGATAAACCCAATCACTTTGGGTCGAATCAACCACGCAAATAGCATGTGCTATGAATCTACGGCAACATCAGCACTTGAGCCTTTCTGGCGTCCTGAATAAGTCATCAAACAGTAAACAAACATAATATTTACCGAAGGCGACGGAGATCTGTTCCGCCTGGTTAGCGAAATCCCCGAAAACACTCTTCCACCATTGCTATTACTATTACCATTGCCATTATTATTACTACTATTATTATAAGCAGAAAAAGATGTAGGGCGGGTGAACCCTAGATCATCATCATCCTCATCGTCGTCATAGTCATCCTTAGGACTCCTAATCGCCATGACCTGCGCGACGCGCTGCGCCGCCGCCTTGGCAGCGACGTTCTGAGTCCGCTTGATAGACGACATCTCTCTCTCTCGGTCATCCAGTTGGACATTGGACGTGCCTGGGGAGGGGTCGGGCGGACGCGAGTTCGGTTGATACTGCTATCATTGCCTTCACCCTAGAGGGGGCGGATGATGATGTAGGGATAGATGGGGTTCTTTTGCCTCCCCTCTCCGCTCCCCCTGCTATTCCCGCGGCTGGTCCTACTGCTGACCCTCCAGCAGCCCCGTTTGAGGATAACTTTAAACCTTTTGACTTTATCTTAGATGTTTAAGATAACAGGCTACATGGCTTCTTCTAGTCGCTACTTGGATGGTGAGAGGGAATATTCTCCTAGTCTTTTAGAGGGCGATGACACATGTCCTTTCGTGCCTTTTTGCCATTGGCTGGGATCGCCGCATAATCCGGGTGGTCCTTCCTTTCGTGGTAGGTCCCCTAATCCACTATATAGTCCTCCAACTATGAACACTTCTTTTCACCATATCAAACAAACTTTGCCTTTTGAAGGAATATTTTTGCACAACATTCATTGAAAGGGAACTCTTGTCCTTTTGCTTTTTTTGTTATCTTTATCACTTTAGTCACCTTTGCACTAATTGGCTACAGAACAGTCTTACCTTATTAACAAAGTGGGTGTGTATGATGACTCCCCCTCGTTCCTCTCATTCACAAGGCAACCTCTTTCCCCTTCGAAGATCCCCATCTGTGCACACAGTGCGTCATAGCCTTAATGAAGTTTTTTCGCCACGTTCTAAGAGGACTGGGGGTGGTTTGTCCACAATATTCAGGGGTTATTCCCCTACTCTGCCTTCAGCGCAGTTCCACGCGGACACTTTGCTAGCGAACAACATCAGGGAGGTATTTATGGGTAGGGAGTCGTATCTCCTTGTGGACCGCTTTTCTGTGTTCAACATTATCATTGTGAACCATTGTGGTCTAGTAGGCGGGGGTCGGGTAGGGTCTGCCATGAGCACGGAGTCTTTAAACACCGTGGCTACTTTGTTTATGGAGTATAACCAGAACCTTTATGGATACGATATCGTGTTGCCCCGTGCTTATCAGAGGGCTTACGATCCTCCCGCGCGGTACATGACAGTGTATTCACATAAAATCCGTTGTGGCCTTCGTTTGTTTTTGCACCCATTCTTGCGGTCCCTTTTTCGATACTGCTAGATTTGCCCTAGCCAACTCACTCCTAATTCTTACCGTTATTTTTTAGGGTACATCATTTGTAGTGGACTTTTAGACTCGCCTCTTACACCCTATCAGGTGGGGTGGTTTTGTAAGACACTCGTTTGTTTTCAGGGAGTTATGACATTTGCGGTTTGTTGGAGCTATCGGACGCCTTAACCATGGAGGGTTTGCAAAAGGGGGTGACAGCGCTGGAGTTTCCTCCCCGTCCGCTGCATACTAACTTCTTCTTTTGTATACTCCCTTTCTCTTTCATGTTTTCTCTCTCTCTCTCTCTCTCTCTCTCTCTCTCTCTCTCTCTCTCTCTCTCTTTTTGCTCGCCCTGATTAATCTATCGTGGCTTGTCTCTCTCTTGTCCTTCCTCACACGGTCTGAGATGGAATTTTTCACAGTGAAGACATTCGTATGAGTGGCCTTGAGTTGCACTTCCGAGGGCGGCCCAAGTAGCAGGGATGGAGGGGGATCTTCATTTTCGGGGTTTGAATTGGTCCCTGGACATTCAACCTTGGACCACTTTCCCTTACGATGGGTTGGGGATCCATCTTTCCAATGTGTTCCTCCGACAGAGGTAGGGAGTTCCTCTCGTTGGGTTCCGGGAGTATGGGAATCTGTGGTCGCTTTGAGTCTGGTCCTCTCGCTGGGCGAGGATTCTTTGCCCCTTAGAGGAGGCGACATTCTTGATGCAGCTCTCTCTCCTGATTTCAAAGGGAATGCGATGAATGTGGTTGAAGAACATCCACCGCCCTCCCCCGACACGGGGACCCGAGCCGCAGGAAGTGAGCATGGGGGAGTGTCGGCGGGGGTGGAGCTATTCCCTGGGATTGCTCATGATGTGACTTTTTGCAAAACTTTCTTGAGTGGTTTGATGAATAGGTTGGACTGTACCGTGTTGAATAACCTTCCATTGTCTTCCTAGCAAGACCTAGCTTGCAAGGATCTTTGTGAGGTACGATTCTTCTCTTCTGCTTTTCTTAGAGTAACATTCTCCATGGTATATGACTTGCTCTTCTTTTCCTTCCTCTTTACAGCTATTCATGGTTACCAACGTTGTGGGTTCCCGAAGGGACCAAGCCTCGTCCAAGACGGAACTGATATACCGTCATAGGGACAATTTGGAGAGGGATCTCCTTCTCGCTAGGAAAAAGATATAGGAGCTTGAGACTGACTGTAAGGTGGTACAAGACATTCACGATGGAGCGCTGAAGGATTTGGCAAAAAAATCGTGAGATTTGGAATGATGTCTTGTGCAGGAGAGGGCACGGGTGGTTTGCTTGGAGAGGAGAGTGGAAGACCTTCACGATCAACTTCGTATTTTGGAAGAAAGGCTTTCTATGGTTTCCTCGGAGAAGGACGTGGTGCATCAGAAGATAGTTGAGGTGACCAGGAGGCACGAGGTAGCTCTAGTGTTAGCCCGTACTCAAGCGGTTATGGACATATCTAACTCCCTTCCCCCTCGGCAATTGCTCCAAGAAGAGTTTCGGGACATGGTACACATCGGGTATAAACAATGTCAAGAGGTTGTGCGGTCTTTGACCGAGTTTCCTGCGACCGCTGTTATCCCCTAACTGGATATCGTGTCGACGATCCCGAATACTTCTTTGGCCCTTTCTTTGGAGGCCGTACCCGCCTCCGAGGATTTGGTTTTGCCGTCCGTGGATATCGCCGATTCGATGTACCTGACTCAAGAGCAGCAACGTTGGTTAATCCGAGATGGGAAGCGTCCAGCGGAGGACCTTTGAATATTCCCCCCCCCCCCCCCTCTTTTGTGTGTATCAGCTTATGTAAAAATGGTTTAACTAGTTTCCTGCGATATCTTTTTGTTTGTAGATAGATGATATCGTGGGGTAAGGTTGCCCATAGTCCGCTTGAGACTATGATTTTGTAATAACAACGCTATTTCCCTTTTGATTATATAAGAATCATCTACTCTAAACATTGTTTTATTTGTGTACAAAGAGGCGTGTGTTCGTTTGCATCAAGCATAGTATTTTATTAAGTTTATGCGTTCCAAGTGTTATGGAACACTTATCCCTCGTGGTTTTCTAGTTGATAGGTAGCACCCCCGATGATCTTAGCGATCTTGAAGGGTCCCTCCCATTTGGATTGAAGCTTTCCTATGTTTTTAGAGGCTTCTACCCTTTTTAACACCAAATCCCCCCTCTAGGAAGGTTTTGGTTCGCACCTTAGTGTTGTAGTGCCAGGCCATGCGCGCCTTATACTGTTACATCTGAATGGCCACAACGGCCCTATTTTCTTCTAAGAGATCTAAAGCTAAGGCAAGATTGGAGTTGTTGCCTACTTCTTCATATTTTCGAACTCGCCAACTTTCCACCACGGCCTTGGGGCTATGACCGCCTCGCTGCCGTGTGTTAGGCTATACGGGGTTTCTCCAGAGGCGGTCCTTTGAGTAGTTTTATACGCCCATGGGATTCCCGGGACTTCTTCCACCCATTTAGCCTTATGCCAGACCAAACTGGCTTTCAAGTTTTCAGCAAGGTTTGATTAGTACTTTCCACTTGACCGTTGACCTAAGGGTATTCTACGGATGTGAAGCGGTGCTTTATCTCCCTGTGGTCGCAACATTTCTCTATGTCTTGTCTTGTGAATTGGAGCCCGTTATCGCTAACTAGGCATCGGGGGATACCAAAATGGCATATTATGTATCTCCATAAGAAGTTAAGAACTGCCCCGGAGGTAATCCTAGCTAGGGCTCTGCTTCCACCCACTTAGTGAAGTAGTCAACTGCCACCAACAGGAAATTTTTCTACACCGCGTTGGGAATGAGGGTCCCACAATATCTATTCACTATTTCGCAAAGGGGCAAGGGTTCGGACCGAATACCCACGGTGTTGTGGGTTGATGGATTCAGCGGGCATAGACCTGGCATGACCTGCTTCTCTTAGCGTGTTCTTGGCAATCTCGGACCATCGTAGGCCAGTAGTAGCCCTGGAGAATGATGCGCCATGCCTTGCCTTCTCCCCCGTATGGCTACTGCAGGTTCCCTTGTTGATCTCTCTGATGACTTGCTCTGCCTCAGCCCGGTTGAGGAACCTGGTGTGAGGGTGGGAGTAAGACCGATGGAATAAGACGCCCTCATAGAGGATGTACCGGGCCGCTCTTCGAGCCATCAGTTGTTGCCCAGTTTTGTTCGCGGCATATTCCTCCAGATGTTTTAAGTAGGTCAAGATTGGGGCTTCCATTCATCTTCCGTTGAGTTTACTGTAGTATTTACCTCCTCGGCTTCTGATTTTTTCGATTCTTTCGCTTGGAGGAGGGTGATGCGGCGGGTGTGTATCGTGGTAGTTTAGGAAGCTATCTTAGACAAGGCGTCCGCTTGTTGGTTATCGGAGCGGGAGATTTGTATAATCTCACAGCTTACAAACCAAGCGCACCTCTGATGGACAGTCTACAGATAACCGCGCATTCTTTCCTCTTTAGCCTCGAATGCTCCGCTAACTTGTTGCACAGTCAACTGGGAGTCGCTGTGAATTACTATTTTTCTAATTCCCCCTTCCTAGGTCAGTCTCATCTCTATTAATAAGGCTTCGTACTCCACTTCATTGTTAGATAGGGGATAGTCGAGCCTGACAGCGAAGTATAGTGTTTCGTCCTTCACTTCGGTGTTGGATAGGACTACTCCTGCCATGTCATGTGTTGTTGTGGTGGACCTGTCTACATACACATGCCACATAGGTGGATTTTGAATAGCCTCTATGCCCGCCATCTCCATGACGAAGTCAGCCAGTACTTAGGCTTTGATAGAGGGTCTGGAGGCATAAGAGATATCATACTCGGTGAGTTCAATGGTCCATTTTATCAATTGGCCCGATGTCTCGAGCTTATTGAGGATGGTTCGCAAAGGGTGCTTCGTCAACACCGTGATAAGATGGGAGAGGAAATAGGGGCGCAACTTGCGCGCCGTGATAACTAGCGCAAGTACTAGTTTCTCGGTTTGGGTATAGCTACCTTCTGCTCCTTGCAGCGTTTTGCTAATGTAGTATACGGGGCGATGCTCCCTATTGTGTTCTTTGACTAGTACGGCACTCACAGCTTACTCTCCGACCGCTATGTATACAAATAACTCGTCTTGAGGCACCGATTTTACCAACAACGGGGGACAAATCCTTAATAATCCTCAGGACCTTGAAGAAGGGTAGTCCTTTGTTGGCTGATTTGGAGACGAACCTACTCAAACAGGCCATCCTCCCCGTTAGCTTTTGAATGTCTTTGACAGTCCTAGAAGTGGGCATGTATGTCCATGATGGCCTTGGCCTTCTTGGGATTAATTTCTATCCCTTTCTCTATCAACATAAATACTAAGAATTTCCCTCATTTGATACCAAATGAGTACTTCTGAGGGTTGATCTTTATCCCGAACTGATCCATAATTGATAACGCTTTACGGAGGTCCGGATGGTCTTCCGCCCGGGGGCTGTTAATGATCATATCATCGACATACTTCCATCGATTTCCCGATTAAGCTCGCAAACATTAGGTTTACCAGGCATTTGTACGTGGCCCCTGAGTTCTTCAAACTAAGCGGCATCACCAGATAGCTGAAAGTACCCACATCGGTGATGAAGCTGGTTTTATCTTGGTCTATGGAGGCCATCGTGATTTGGTTATACCTCTGGTCTCCGTCCATTATGGATAATAAGGCACATCCTATTGTGGAATCGACAAATTGAAATATGTTGGGAAGGGGATAGCAATCCTTTGACCGGGCATCATTTAGATTGGTGAAGTCGATGCACATTCGCCATCCCCCCCCAGTTTTGGGGACGATGATCACGTTGGCCAACCATTCCGGGTATCGGACTTCTCGAATCTACCGCAAGTTAAGCAGCCGCTGTATTTCTGACCGGATGATTTTGTTTTTATCTCTGGTCCCATGTTTTATTTCTTCTGTTGGACCGGTTTTGCCTTAATGTGTAAGAAATGTTGACAAACCCGATCGCTTATCCTTACTGGGGATCTCCCTTCCCAGGCGAAGAGGTGGTTAAACTATTTGAGCATTGATACTACTCCGCCCTCTATCTCTGGGTTCATCTCGGTTCCCACTTTAACAGTCTTTTTGGGGTCTCCCTCTACTATCTCAATCATCTTTAGTTCCTCGACCGGTTGCACTTTTAATTCTACCTCCAGTTTTCACTTTTTAATAGGTGTAGTAGCGTCCTCATCATTTTTCGAAGGGATAGCGTTCATGCTGCATTCCCTGGCCTTGACCTGGCTGCCCTGGACTTCCCCTATGCCCGATGGCGTGGGAAATTTACCTTTAGGTGAAGCGTGGAAGGTATAGCCTCGAACGTTCATATGGACAACCACCCGCATATGGCGTTATAGGTCTGAGAGGATGCTTCCACTACCCAGAACTTGGTATTCTCGGTCCGCCTCATGGCGCCTTCGCCCTAGGACATGGGCAAGGTTATCGTTCCCAACGTGCGACAGGAATCATCTGAGAAGCGTACCAGGGGGACTTCGGCTGATTCCAAATGCTTCTTCTTTAATCCCATCGCTAGGTAGGTGGGTTGGAAAAGGACGTATACCGAACTGCCAGTGTCGATCAAGATGCGTTGGACCTCAATACCGAATATGGTGGCTTCTATGACCAACGGGTCTTCGTGGGGATACATTATGCCCTTTAGGTCATCTGGCCCAAAGGTGATGATGTGTAACTTAGCTCCCTATATTGAACAGATGGGGGGCCCATGTTCTACACATCATGCTTCTTAGGTATATTGAACAGATGGGGGGCCCATGTCCATACGCTTTGTGGTACTTATAAAATTTGCCTGTGTCTTTTTTTTCGTAGGGCTTTTTGACGAGCCATGGCCACTGTAAATCCATACTACCTCTCATTACGTCGAGCACCTCTGCTAGAGTGATCGTTAGAGGGGGTAGTGGCGCAGGCTGGAGATGCCGCTTTACCACACTTCCGTTGTCCCTTCGCCTAGGGGAGGGGATATTTTTCCTTCCTTCGTTTTGTCGTGGGACCTCTTCTTGTGCTCCTGGTCATTATTCTCCGCCCTGATCTTAGAACTTTTGGCTACTTACATGATAATATAGGTCTCTACCTTATGCATGAGTTCATTCATGTCCTTGACCTGGATACCATAAGATATATGAAGAAATCCCCCGTTCTAAGTCTCTACATTAGAATATCTGCTATGATCGAGGGATTGGCATTCAGAACATCTAGGGCTTCATCCGAGAAGCGCTTCATGTAGTCCCTTAGGAATTCATCTTTCTTTTGTTTGACTGTAAAGAGGTGACTAGCGGATTTAGGGTATCTCCTGTTACAGGCAAATTGTCGTACAATTAAGCACGCCAATTGATCAAAATGGGAAATCGTACCCAGAAGTAACTGGGAGAACCAGGCATGGGCCCTACCCGCAAGGGTGGTTCGAAACACTCGACAGAGGACAAAGTCTGGCACTGATGCCAGATCCATAGTGGATATGTATTGATGGATGTGGTCTTGCGGGTCTCTTCCGTCCTTGTCCCCTGTGTACAAGGGAAGGTTATCGTCGGGCTGAATCCCGGAGAGAACCAAGGCTTGAGCAATTTCCGGGATGCAAGGAGAACCGTGGTACATAAGTTCTTCCCATGGAGTTATATTTTTCTTTATATCCCTCATTTCTCTACGCAGACTATTAACCATATCCCATAGGGAATCGTCTATCCCAGCGGGGGTGGGAGGCAGTTGGCGGTCCCGAGGGTAAGAAAATCCCAGCATTTTCATAGTCTCGTGGCCCTCTCCCGCTATTATCCTCAAAGTGGGTCCGAGGTCCGAGGCTCTGCGACGGGGTGTCATAACGTCGGTGACCCTGCTGGAAGTTGGGCCTCGGGCGAGATTCATATTCCTCTGAGTTGTATCGTTCCCTATAGGATCGTGTAGGGGGGTCCTCGTGGGGGTGTGCCACTTCTGGACGGTTCCTCCGGGTGGCCCCCTCTACGAAGCGTTCGAATACGGATCCGGGGATATTTATGAAATCCCCCTTTTCTGTCAAGGGAGAAGACTGGGTCTCCGATGGTTCTTCAAGCATATCTTCTAGGTGATCCCGGGGACTGCTGTTGGTGAGGGAATTATCCATGGTTATTGTAAGAAGATTTCTTCAAACGTACTCAAAAGCAAGATTCTATGGCGTTCCCACATACGGCGCCATTTTGTTAACAATTATTTATTTTTAAGGAATTTAGGAGTGAATTTTAACGTCTTGCGTGAGTTTGAAGAAAATCTAATCACCCTTTTCCCTTCCCAATGAGTTCACCCTTTATTCAAACTTTTTGCCCCTTTTTATAGGGGTCAAGTCTTGTACAAGTGGAGTATCCCCCTTTGGACAGATGTCCGATGTATGTAAATAGGGGTTGGATGTTAGTTTCTAATTTAGACAATTGTCTCCGAGGGAGCTGACATAGCTCCCTGAAGTTGCCGCCTTCAGATTCTAGACGCCATGTGTCTCCAGTGTGCTGAGTTGATTTGTTCTTTGGTCTTACCAGTGCAGGGGGATAATGACATGACGTTTGTCGTCTCCCTGATGTCTTTCTTTCGATAGGTAATCTTCAAGAGAGAGGGTTCTTTGGAGAGTTTTCCGAGAGGTCCCGATGTGCCTTTTACAGGGTATCCGGCCCTGAGGCAGTGAGTCCCGGGGATAGTATCTTTGATACGATAAGTGCTAGAGCACCGTGTCCCTGGAAGGTATTCGTGAAGGTATTTAAAACTTCCAATACCTCGCGCGGGAACTGTACTCTGTGATTTTTAATTAGGCACTGTTTTTCCGGTATCGGGGAGAGCATCTAAGTCTACCGATGTCGGGGTAGGTATTCGTGATGCTTCGAGGGTATCGTGAAGGGAAAGTGGGGTTCTGAAAAAAGCCTAGTGTTAACATTTTTTTATTTTCTCAGTATTATTATACTTTGCATTGGCATCTTTTTTTTTCATTTTTTTCTCTTTTTTTTTTAAACGAATTTCTAGTTTATTTTGCCATTGAACTTTGGATTCTTGCATCTAATTAATCGTTAGGATAATATTAACTCCAAAATGTCTATAGGAATATTTACAAGTAACTTATCACCGACACGACGAGATTAATAAGCCCATTATCCAAATCTGACATGATCATACGAAACAAACAAGGGATGCTATCGTGTTTGACGTGCAAATTATAACAACAGAGTAATTAATTTACCATGAATTATCAATCCATGTCGGCTATCAAACTAATCATACAAATTGGCTACAAAATTTAGTTTTTATTTACATCGAGGTGGCTAATTTGACTTACGGTAGTATCCAGTAGCTAGTGACGTGGAGTCAAAAGTTGTTCGGTGGGCATTTAAAGCTTGATTATATTATCAATGTTAGAAACGACTTGTTGCGAAATGAATTGCATAAGTAGCTCTCTTACTCGAACTAAAAATGCTCGAACGCGGTTCCCGCGTAATTTACAATTAATTTTAATTTATACATTAAAATAATAAATTAAAAAATAAATATTATTTATATAGAATAGAGAATTTGGTGGGGTGATTTAGCTGGCAAGAAACAAACTGAGCTTGCTATATTAGGATTTTTTGCAGGTGACTCTTGTAAAGATGGTGAATGAAGATACTTCTAATATTCAGTGGAGATAACACGCATGATGATGAAAATAACATTATACCAATTTGCACCTTTTTGATAATTAAGAATCCAACCCAAGGAACACTTTTCTACCCTCTTGTTAGGGTTTTCCGCCGCCACATTAGCGGCAGCTCCACCAGCTTTAGTCTGGTCTTCCTGTTTATCCTCTAGTCACTTTCTACCAGATTTCTGTTATCTTCAAGATCTCAAATCCTCTTTCTTAATCCTTGTCCCACAAACTCTTTCTAACTTTTTCTATAAGCTCTAATCCTCCGTGGCCTACATCACTCATCTTTTCATTCTTTTATTTTATTTTAAGTTCTTTATTATCTACCTCTTTTCCTTGTTAGTATGGGGTCCGATCTACTCAAAGTGGTGAGTCAGAATCATTTTGGTGCATTTGGTGTCTTTTTCTTGCAGGGATTTGTCAATGTAGAGTTTGTCTTGGACGGCGAGTCAACATCTGAGCTATGAAAGCAATTGCATGGAACTGCCATGGCATGGGGAAACCGGAGGCAGTAGCGGCGCTAAAATCGCTACTTAACGATTTTTCGCCGGATTTTTTGTTCCTCAGTGAAGTAAAAACAAAAAAAAGTAAGTCTATTATTCGTATTCTCAACCGGGCAAATCTCTCCAACCACCACATCATTCCTCATGTGGGCATAGCAGGTGGTCTTATTTTGGCTTGGGTATCCTCCCTATCTATTTCTGTTATTTATTCGTCTTTTTGGAATATTACTATATCAGTTAACCTTGGGTCTGATAAATTTTGGTATCTCTCGGGTATCTATTGCCCTCCTATTAATTGTCTGAAGCCAGATTTCTGGGAACAAATGAATAATCTTGTAGTTAAATGTGAGGGACCTTGGATTGTTTTAGGGGATTTTAATGATATTCTTGTCCAATCTGAAAAACAGGGAGGTAATATTTTCTCCCCCCCTACTAACAATCCTTTTAGTGCTAGACTCCTTGCCCTTGGTCTTTCAGATTTAGGTGCCAAAGGAGCTGCTTTTACTTGGAACAACAACAGGTTGGGAGAAGCTAACATCAGGAAACGTCTTGACCGAGGTGTGGCGAATTCAGAATGGAACTTGTTGTTCCCTAATGCCTCAATTACCAATTTACCTGCCATCGAATCTGATCACTCCCCCCTCCTTATGTGTACTGATGCTTACTCATTGGCAGGTAAAAAACCTTTTCGTTTTGAGTATATGTGGATCTCCCACCCTAACTGTGTTAAGATTGTGGAAAAAGCCTGGTGTGTGCAAACTTTTGGTTCTTGCCAATATCAACTTGCTTCTAAACTTTCTAATACTAAAAGGGAACTTAAAATTTGGAATCTTGAGGAGTTTGGGCATTGCCAAACAAAAGTTAATGTGCTTAAGTCTCAAATTGGTTTGATTCAGAACCTAGACCAATCAATAAAAAACCAAATTGAGAATAAGAAACTTAAGGCTGAACTTGGTGCTACTCTTCTGAATATTGAAACACTTTGGAAACAAAAAGCAAAAGTGAAATGGCTTTGTGATGGAGATGCAAATACTAGATTCTTCCACCTTACTGCTATCTATCAAGCTAGAAATAATAGAATTCACTTTTTGAAAAAAGAAGATGGTAATTTTATCTTTGATTGGAAAGGCATTGGTCAAAGCTTTTTGGACTACTATGATAAATTGTTTTGCTCTAACTTTGTGGATGCAGAACCCCTCCCCTTTCCATCTAATCTGGAAAACTTGTTTCCTAGTGTTATTAATGATCATGATAACCTTAAGATGTGCAGTATTCCATCTCCTAAGGAAATTAAGAGGGTCATGTTTGATATGGAGGCTTTTAAAAGCCCAGGTCCAGATGGATTCTCTCCTGGATTTTTCAAGAATTTATGGGCCACAACAGGTAAAGATGTCATCAAATCAGTTACTGAGTTCTTCAAATCAGGGAAAATCTTGAAATCAGGTAATCACTGCTTTATCTCTCGCATTCCTAAATGTGACAGTGCATGCAAAGTTGAGAATTACAGACCTATAAGTCTGTGCAATGTGACATATAAAGTTATATCTAAATTACTTGCAAATAGGCTTAAAGTTTGTCTAGATAAGTGTATTAGTCCTAACCAATCAGCTTTTATCCCTGGTAGAGACATGAGTGATAATGCTATTATTTCCCAGGAAGTGATGAACTATATTGCTAAAAAGAAAGGTAAAAAAAGTGTCATGGCCCTTAAACTTGATCTCACTAAAGCTTATGATAGAGTTGAATGGAAATTGCTTTTTCTTATCCTTAGAAACCTAGGTTTTTGCTCTAAATTCATTGACTGGATTTCTGAGTGTGTGACTTCATGCAGCTTCTCTTTCATCAGCAATGGTGCTTCTTATGGGTATTTGAAACCAACTAGAGGACTTAGGCAAGGAGATCCAATCTCCCCCTATCTATTTTTGTTCTATGCTGAACTGTTATCAAGAATGCTCTATAAAGCTGAAGCTGAATCATTGTTTAGAGGGATAAAAATTTCTAGACATACTCCTGCTATCTCTCACATCTTTTTTGCAGATGACCTTACACTTTTCTGTAGAGCTACTGATGAAGATGCAATCAATGTGGAAACTTGCCTTGAAAAGTTCCACACCTGGTCATCTCAAAAAGTCAATAGAGCAAAGTCTTATATCCATTTTAGCTCAAATGTTGAGCCACAGGTCTCCCAAAATATCCTCTCTCTCATCAATTTGAAAAAATGTGATCATAAAGGTAAACACTTGGGGCAGTACTTCTGTAAGCCTAAATCCAAAAGATTGGCTCTTAATGATCTGGTGTCTAAGATAGCTGGGAAATTTTCTAACTGGAAAGAATCCAACCTACCCCAAGCTAGTAAGGCTATCTTCATTAAATCTGTAGCTCAAGCTCTTCCTGTCAATATTATGCAAACTTGTCTACTGCCTAAAAACATTTGTGAAAAAATTGATCAACTATGTATGAGGTTTTGGTGGGGTGTTAATAGGAATGATAATGTGTTTGCTTTAAAGTCTTGGGTTTTAGGAAAATGGAAGACTTTAACATTGCTTTACTGTCTAAGAAAGCTTGGAATATTGTTGTGGCAAAGCATAAAAACTGGGTGAAATTCCTTTCTCTCAAGTACTTAACAAATTTTAATTTTACTGATGATAACATTGCTGCCCCAAGTAACTCCTCTTGGTTCTGGAGAGATGTGCTAAAGTGTAAAGATATCCTTGCTAAGGGAGCTTGTTGTAGGGTGTCTTCCACTTCATCAGTTTCAATTTGGAATTCTCCATGGATTCCTAGTATTGAAGGATTCAGACCAACACCACAGTTGTCAGCCAATAATTCAACCCCCACGCCCCTAGTGGTGGGGGATCTTGTGTTGCCCTCTGGAGATAATTGGAACTCAGACCTCCTTGGTAAAATTTTTGATGTACCAACTGCTCAGGCAATCCTCAAAATTGAGTTCTGTGAATCTCCTCTAGATGGCTCCTTTTTCTGGACTTACTCTTCGACAGGAGTCCTCTCTTCCAAAGCCGCCTACCACTTGATTGTTGATTCTCAATCACCAACTGCTGATGATAACATGTGGAAACTAATCTGGTCTTCAAAACTTCACAATAGATTGAAACTATTCTTGTGGAGAGCTGCACACAACATTATCCCCACTTCATGTAGAGTTAATTTGAGGTTTAAAGTCCATGACCTAACTTGTAAATTTTGTTTGCAGGGTGGGGAATCCATTGATCATATGTTCCTGGAATGTCCCCTCATCAGATCACTTTGCTTTGCATCTAAATGGTCATTTAGAATTGACAAATTCTCTCACTGCAACTTTATACAATTGATCAGAATATTGCTGGACAAAAAATCCAACTTATTCAACTCAAATGCTAACAGGGAGGACTTTGTTATATTTTATACTTGTTGTATTGATCTTATCTGGAAGAAGAGAAATGAAGTTTTATTTTCTAATGCCACTGTTGATAACTTCCAGATACTTAAAGATCTCAACTTCAAAGCTGGAGACCATATTGAAGCACAACAGATTAGAATCCAAAGCAGAAAAGAGCAGAATTGTTCCAACCATTGGAGGCCCCCCCACATGAACTACACTAAAGTCAATGTCGATGCATCATTCAAACAAGGAAAAACTACAGTAGCAGGCATTATCAGAAACTCAAATGGGTCGATCTTGTTTGCTTTTGCCCATGGGAAACTCAGTCATGATGTCCTGGCAGCAGAAACATTTGCCATTAAGCAAGCGTGCCTCTGGTGCATTAGACTGAAACTATCAAAGGTGATCATTGAGTCTGACAGCCTAAATGCAGTTAACTTCATTAACAACAACGATGCTACTCCAGACTGGACAGCTTTCAGCCTGATCAAAGACATCAGAAAGCTATGGAGTGACCACCCCTTTTGGAAATTTCATTTTGTGCATAGAAATTGTAATGCTGCCGTTGATAGCTTAGCCCACTGGGCTATTGAAGCTAATCATTTTGGTCCCATTCCCCCAGAGGTCTTACCATCTTCCGTATTTAGAGATGAAGGCTTCCCTCTTTTGAACTATGTAACTACGGCTTGTGTTTAACAGCCTATTATTTTTACCTATCAAAAAAAAAAAAAGCTTGCTATATTAGGTTATTCACTCTCATTATATTCTTGTACACAGTATAAGAGCCATACAGTTTCAACGTCGTTGTTCAGTTCTTTTTCCGCTGCCGCATATCTGACCCCAGCTTCAAGCCCTTTTGGCTCTAGATCATTGTCTCGGACCCATCCAAGTGAAATTTGATCCAAAAAAGTCAGCATCGCTATAATTCGACGCACCCCAGAAGGTTGTGTCTAATATATGTGACGCTGGCATGGCATCACAAAATTTCGACGCAGCCTACATGGCTGCGTTGCAATGATGCCACGCGGACAATTATGGGTCGAAATAATTCGACCTATAAGCTATGTGGGGTCGAATTATTTTGACCCAGAACAGGAGTGAGAATAACCCGCTGACCTCCCTTTACAGTCACAAAACTCCTCAAACAAAAACCGTACGCTGTCGTACACCGCCGTGGAGTGAGAATAACCAGCCCGTACGCCGCCGTGGATCGCCGCTTCTTCAAACAAAAATCGGTAATCAAATCCTCTCTTCACAAGGAACAATATGATATCCTTCAATTCGTTTTTCATCCCCCAATTTTCGTAGCCCTAATTTTGATTTTTTTTTCGATTTTGATTTGTAGTAAGTTACTGATTTAATCAGATTCCATGTTAATCATATAATGTCAGTTAGCAAACTCGTAGTGTTTTGAGACTGCCTAATGCCAGAAGAAAAGATAATATATGTATTATTGTTCTCTGTGATCTGTTAAATTTAGGTAAAGCAGCAGCAGATTACAATTGCATATTATAATTCCATACGGTTTGTTTAAGCATTTCTCGTGCAAATCATGTGAATTTTGCGTATATGGCATGCTAATGTGTTACGAAAATTGGGGACATAAAGGAGAATATGAATTAGTTTGAGAATATGAATTTGTGCTTTGGTGTGTTGAGTGGGACTTCATTGAAATAATGTTTATCAGATTCCATGTTAGTTAGAGGAATCTGATGCGTTTCACAGTATGTATATGATCACGTTTGTAGTGAGTGAAAAGATGATTAGATTTTGTTTTATGGAATGTGAGGTTCATACAAAGTAAAGTTTTACTTTAGGAAATAAAATGAATTGGAATGGTAAGAGTGTGTTGTCTGGATTCTAATTACTTGCTAAAGATTTTGATTGGCAATTCAATGTTTTTTTGAGTCAAAAGAGAGTCTTAGACTCTAAATAAATATCTACTAGTCAATGCAACTGGATATTCTTGTTATTAGCCAGACTTTGTTTCTTCACTTAACACATGTTTTTTTCTTGGCTAATAGCCTTTTCTTTATTGTTGTTAATGATGATATTGTTTCTTTTGTGATATTAAGTTTTGTTATTGTTGTTTACCGATTACATAATTTTAATTATGTTGTTTTATGTTGTATTTAAGTTATTATTTGGCTATGTTTAGAAAAGATGTGCATTAATCAAGATTTTACTTTTCCTTTTAATTGATGTCGTTTATTGAAATTTATTAGATGGCAAGTAGAGACGGTGGAGGATCTTCTAGGGCCGATAGGAGAAAGGACAAGGCACCAGCTACCACGAACGATGACGATGACGGTGTTATGTTTGATATGCCGGATGATGATGAACCGCTTGATAGTTACCAGGACGCTTGGGCGTTTTTAGGTGGGGTACCAGATATACCAGAGGACTATCCTATTCAGTCGAGTCAACCCATGGCTCGTCACATCTATAGAGTAGATCCCATGCGGCGCCATCGTCGTCTGGAGCGGGAGCAGCATCGACCTCTCATGGATCGACACCAGATGTGGCAGGGCCATCGGCCCCCCCGCCCCTTGATGATCCTTTGGCAGCATATGATTCTGATTGAGATGTAGATAGAATGTCGTGGGGTTAAAGTATTGGGGCACGTGTTCCACATAATGAGGATGAACGATTGTGGATTAGATTCAATCCGGACACGGGATCGTTGATTGATGGGCCCAATATTGATGCATCTAGTTCAGCCACTGTGAAGCAAAAGTTAAAGGGACCTTAGTTTAGGTTCAGGTATTAGCCGGAACTCGAATACGGGGATTGTTGGAAAACCTTTAAGGTAATCTCTTAAATAAAATTTAGTATCAAAGTAGGTTTCGTTTAAATATCTTGTATTCATTTCTTTTCTTTTTTTACCTAACCTTTGCCTTTTTTTTAACGTGCAGAAAAAATATCAGTGGGATCCGGACCATGAAAGGAGAATTAGATCCATTTGGGAACAGCTAGGCAACAAACGCTTTTGCTCGTCGTTGAAGAATTTGAAGGCAGTGTTTTTAGAGATTGCCGACAAGCCTGAGGCAGAAAAGAAACGTCGTAAGATATGGATTCCAGATGAATGGCACAAAGAATTTCTTGAGTATTGGAATGGTCCAGAGCATCAGAAGAGGGTAAGAAGTGCGACGGAGAATAAGAAGAAGTGTAAAAGAGTTACTTGGCATGCAGGGAGGAAGAGTGCCGAGCAGTTGGCTTTGGAATATGTGAGATTTCATTTAATAACTATATCTTTTGTTCTTTTAATTTCTTAGTCTTAAATTTATAATTAGATTGTTTGATTAACTTTTTAATGGTGTTGTCTCGTAGTGCAAAAAGAACAATAAACGGATGAAAGATTTGACTCTACCGTTTATATTTGGCCTTGGTCGATATAAGTTGGATAAAGATGGCAAGAAAATATGGGTGAACGAAGAGACGGAAGCAGCATATGTAAGTAATATAGTCTTAAAAAGTATATAATTTTTCGATTTTCTTCTTTTAAATAATATTGTGTTATTATGTAACCTTTGAATTTGTTTCTCTATCAGAAGAAATTCTTACACGAGTTACGAGTTCATTGTGAGCCGAACATTTCCAAATGGCCGAGATGGGACATCGAGACATGGCTAAGGGTTTGTGAGAAGAAGAAAAATCGGGTTAGGATGTTCTCATCTACACAGGACCTGTCTACAACGATGAATGTTAAGACCCACAAGCACTATAGGGGAGGTGCATCGAGTAGTGCATCGAGTAGTGCCTCGAGTAGTGCCATGTCAGCTCGTGAGAGGGCAATCCAGGTCGAGATAGCAGCTATTCGGAGGGCATAGGAGGAATCAGAGCGAGCCGTGCGTGAGGCAGAGCAGCGTCACATTGAGGCAGTGAGACAACATCAGGAAGCGGAGAGACTCAACAACCAAAGGACGCAGTTCTTTATGAACTCATTTCAAAGTTGGGCGCATGATAACAACATGCGGCCACTGTCTTTTTCTTCCTGGGCTCCGCCACCTGTGGTGGCATCGCCTCTGTAGTCGCAGCATTCGCCAAACCTGCATTCACACCCCCAACCTGCATTCCAGGGGACGCAGTATCCTCCGGTTCAATCACAGCAGCAGTGGAACCCGCCCCAGCAGTGGTCCCAGTTTCCACAGCAGTGGACCCAGCCCCCACCTCAGTTTACACATTCCCCGCCTCAGTTCTCGCAGCCCGCTCTTCAGGTCACTCAGCCTCCTGCTCATGCGACGCACCCTCCTCCACAG
Source organism: Linaria vulgaris (assembly GCA_948329865.1). Lineage (NCBI taxonomy): Eukaryota > Viridiplantae > Streptophyta > Magnoliopsida > Lamiales > Plantaginaceae > Linaria > Linaria vulgaris. The sequence continues at coordinate 21,683,197 of OX415253.1, read as the reverse complement.
GTTACACAGCACACTCCTCCGGTCAGTACACAGTTTATGTCGTCGCATAGATCGTATCTGTTGGCCTCTCCACATCCGCCTGCGTATACCACCTCGCCATCTACTCCTGGATACCGACCAGATATGTTGGATGTGCTCGGGGTGCAGTCTGCCACTATGCAGACCGGGGAGGTACTTTTAAATTTGGACTGATGCACTATTTTTATTTGTAGTGATTAGAATTTATGTTTATTTTGGACTGATGAAGGTAGTGTTTAGTTTGTATTGATGAAGGCACAGTTTGTTTTGGCGTTTGTTTTGGACTAATCAGAACTTCTGCTTAATTTTGAGTATGTTTAGTTTGGACTGATGAAAGTAGAGGTTGTTTTGTACTGATCAGAACTTCTGCTTAATTTTGAGTTATGTTTATAAGTCTAATTTGGAGTGTTGAGAACTTATGTTTGTTTTGGATTGATGAAAGCAGGGGTTCTATTGGATTGATCATAACTTCTGCTTAATTTGAGTTATGTTTATAAGTTTAATTTGGAGTGTTGAGAACTTATGTTTGTTTTGGATTGATGAAAGCAGGGGTTCTATTGGACTTAACTTCTGCTTAATTTTGAGTTATGTTTATAAGTTTAATTTGGAGTGTTGAGAACTTAAATTTGTTTTGGATTGATGAAAGCAGGGGTTCTATTGGACTGATCATAACTTGTGCTTAATTTTGAGTTATGTTTATAAGTTTAATTTGTACCCGTTGAGAACTTATGTTTAGTTTGGATTGATTAAAGTAGGGTTGTATTCGACTTGTCAGAACTTCTGCTTAACAAATTAAATATCACCATAAATGTCAATTGTTACAGACAAAACACATCATGAAACAACAAACATAATATTTCATAAACTAATAATAATCTGGATCACTGTCGTCGTCGCCCACATCCTGCTCGTCTTCGTCTTCTCCTTCGTCTGCTTCTTCATTCTCATTATCATCACTACTCACTGCAACAGGCTCATTCTCAGTTGCCACCTCAACAAACTCACCCTCCACGGCTAACTGTGCCAAACTAATAGGAGTTCGGTCAATGGCCAAGGCCGAAAGAGGAACTTATCTTCTAGGTATACATTTTCTGGAACTCCTGGAGTGGTACTCTTTTTTTGCATTGAACTCCTGTCAACGATATATCTAGCACGCGTGTGAAAGACAGCCCACCATCCCCTTCTTCGTCTATTCTTTTGGCAAGGATACAGAGTGTAATACACTTGTTGTGCTTGGCTAGCAAGAATAAATGGTTCCGCTTCACCCGAAGGAAGAATTCGGGTCAAAACAACTCCGAATACACCTTTTATTTCACTAAGACACTTAATAGGTGTGTTCTTTCAAATCTCGTCGGAATTGGAGAAATGAAAGATTTTGGATAAACATTATAACCTTCAACACACTTAAACAATGGTTTTAAAAAAAAAAAATAAAAAACACACTTAAACAATAACACTTTACCCTAAACCCTAAACCCTAAAGAACTAACTCTTATGAACAAAATCATTGTTTTCATGCGTACAAGTTGCGAAACACCTACAACACTCGTTTTTTTTACCATACCGTATGTGATTAGAAATAAGTGTGTTAGTCCAATTTTTCGTAAAAACGGAATATCGAAACATGCTTAAAAAAGTTTTGGAAACTTCACGTAATTATGTAAAATAGGCAAAGATGCAAAAACAACAACAAAAAACATACAAATTCCTTTTTTGTTTTCACAAATTTATCATCAAAACATTGAGTATGTGTGTTCTTTCGAATTTCGTGAAAAGATTAGTGACGAAAGACATTAAAAAGTTTTTGGGGTAAAAAATGTAATTACAAAATATAGTGCTTAGGGGCAATTTTTTAAATACTAATATAAGACAATTTTTGGTCGAAAGTTTCGGAACCAGAGAAATTTGAGTCAAAAGCTTGGGACCCAAAAAAATTTTGGGTCGAATGATTGGGACCCAAAAAGGATTTGAATCGAAAATTTGGGACATACATTTTTTTGCATCAAATTTTTCGGACCCAGAAGTATATCTGAATTAAAATTTTGGCACCCATAAAGTAAGTTAGGTATAAGAGTTCTCCTATAAATACCCCATCTTCTCACCATTCATTCCACAACTCATCTTACTCTCTCTTCACTCTATACTACACTCCCATCTATTTTTTCATTTTAGAGAAGTTCATTTTTAGTTTTGTAATTTCTGAAATTTTATTTATTGTATTAGAATAAATATATTCTGTTATTAACGAAATGTAAATTGGTTTTTTTTTATTTTTTGTATTTTGTGCAAGATTTTCTAATTGTCATGCTTATAATATTAATATTTTAATTAAATATGTATAATCACTCAAAATTATTAATACTTATAGTTGAAATCATATACTAAAACATAAGTTTGTATAAATAATAATTTTCTAGTTAAATTGAATAATTATATAGCCAAAATCTAGATCTAAATTCAAATATGGCGGATTCCCGCCCCATTTTTTTAAAAAATCTCAAATAACGTTGGATCGAATTATTTCAATGCAAAACTTGATATGAATCAAATTAATTCGATCAAGAATATTGTTGGAAGTAAAACATGCTATGCATAATACTATGGAGTGAAATATTTCGATCCAACAATTCAACCAATGAGCAGCCACCACACGTTCAATTTCTGATTTTTGTGCAGAAAGCAATATGGATCGAAATTTTCGGACTCACAGGCTTTTGGATTGAAATTTGTGGACCCACAACCATTATGGATCGAAATTATGCAATTCATGATATTTATGGATCGGAATATTCGGACTCACTGCTTAGGTTGAATAGTTTCGACTCAGGTTATCTTGGGTCACATTTTTTCGATCCAATTGCACTTGGATCAAAAAATTTCGATTCATATTGTCTTGCGTCGAGACTATTAGGATCGAAAATTATAATCCAAATATTTCGATCCAATTGACCAAAAGGATCGAAATTTGGACCTTTTGGGTTGAATTTTTCAGTTCTTTTTGAGTTGTTTTCTTGTAGTGTGATCCAAAGTACAAATATAAAGTTCATGTAGCTACCGCAAGTTTGTGTTGACATATACTTCTGTGTTTATGTCATCATAAACTTCCGTACTCATTCATATAGATCAAATTATTAATTCTTTTGTACTCCAAAGCTTGAAATATCATAATACAATTAACATCTAATTAAGTTAAGAGCAAGAGATATTTCAATGGTCATCAACGTTTCATGCGTGTCCACTTAAGGTTCCCGCGCATGCCGCCGCGTGATCATCCATGGTTTGTCACCTCGTTACCTATATTTCTTCTCATGTTTAATGGTTTTTCCTTTTTATTGAATATGCATAGAGCTTCTGATTTCCGAATAAGTGCGTGTTTACATAAGGTGTATGTGTAATATTTCTTTTGAAATTGACATGTGGAAGGGGTTGGGGCTTCGTGGCTGATGTATTACATGCAAGCCTATCCACTCTTAGTCATGCTTTCCAAATAATTAGGTTATAAATTCATAATGTAATGATATATAAATAAATCTGATTTGCGTTCATATTATGGCACCAATCTACCCACTTGACTTATGATATATTGTTTGATGAAATGTAAATTAAGAAGCCGTTTGGTTCTATAGATAAAGTGAGACATCTCAACTTATATCATTTTATCTCTCGTTTAGTTTTATAAATTGATTTTTCGGGCAGATGTGAGATATGTCCGAATTTTTTGATTTTATCTCAGAAATTGAGATAAATAATCTCATCTCTACCCCTAAGATAAATAATCTTGATTTTGTCTTATTTTTACTTTTCATTGAAATTTTTCTTTAAATTCTCTATAAATTTATAAATTGCTTCACTTCTCCATTACATAATAGGAATAATATTTATTAAAGCTTAAAATTAAAAATTTGAACAAAAAATTGATATGTTATATTTATAAGATTCTCGTGGATAACAACTGTATAGTTTATTGGTCAATATAAAATAATATAAAAAAATCTTTTGATAGTTTATTTTCAGATTTTTAGTATTTATACATTAAATTTTTATTTGCAGCATGCAACAAAAATTTCAATTTTATCGCTCTTACTTTTTTCTTCTTCTTTAAAGGTGATTAAAATATGATAAAAATAAGTTAAAACTTTACTAAATTATTTTATTTGTCTTTATAATTATAAAAATTCTTATTATCATAAAATCAAAATAGAAAAGGATAAGATTCTAACTTCTTTTTCCTCTTTTACTCAACCCTATCGTCCCCATTTTAAAAATACGTTTATTGTCATAACTTATTTTTATATAATTTTTTTGGTAATATATAATAGTGAGAAAAAAATATACAATGTATCATTGTGTTGAAAACAACAATATCTTTTGACTTTTTTAAAAAAGAATTATAGAAAAAAAATGGTTAGTTGAACGCTAATGACCTCAATCAAACAAAAGGTTATTGAGGTAACCATTTATGTTGACACTTAATTTTCAACCAAACAAGTGGCACATATTAGATATCACAAAAATTTTGAGTTTTTATTATATTTCTAATCTATATAATGTTTTTGAGATAAAATTCATCTCAAAAACCAAACGGCTTCTAAGTAGATTAATAAACAATACTTGGTCAAATATATAATATCATGATGAATTACGTATTAACTTAATTATGACATTCCATAATTATCCTTATTGCAATCGATTTAAGTTTACATAACTCAAATTTGAGAAAGCGCCCTATTGTTTTTTACAAAATAAAAAGTAATTATAAATTTTAAATTTTAAAATATATACTTTTAAAAGTTTGGGTGTTACAATCACCCGTCCTAGAAAGGATTTGGTCCCCAAATTCTATTTAATTATATATAATGGATGACATAATATATTGAAAACACGAGAATGGTTAAACAAATTAGATGGAAAGAACTCCTCCGGCTTCATTGACTAGAGGTCTAGAGTAGTTTGAAGAGAAATCCATGTCAACATAGAAAACGAAGGAGTCCTTGTATGAAATGAAAACATGAATATCGCTAATGATCACGACGAATTGTAAATGTTCGGGATTTTGATTGATCATTTGAAAAGAAGAAGAAGTATCATTTGAGATTGGAATTTATGCATCGAGTTTCAATTGTGAAAAAAATAAAAATGAGTAAGGTAATGTGGTTCAACGTCAAACACTAGCGAGGCTTAATAAATGGACACGAGGTAAGAAATTGCGGTATATTAGAACAAAGAACTAACATGAACCACCTTAACGGTGCATGCATAAAACATACGAAAGAAGGTCAAGGATACTCAAGTAAAATTGATTGAAGATATGAAGCTACTTTTATGCCATAGATTGAGTAAGAATGAAGAAATACTCTAAGGAGCTCATAAGTTACTAAAGAAGAAATGGCGCAAATGGATTTTTTGAAGGTTACTAAACGATTGATCAAGCTGAAGCTTTATCACAAATCTAGAAGAGTGAAGAAAAAAATTATCATAAGGCGAAGAGTTTCAGCTCAAGAAATAGTTCGAGTTGAATGGAGGTGTGGATTGAGGATGATATAGAAATGAAGCAAGATATAATTTATAGGATATGCTGGAAACAAGACAACGTCAAAAAACTTTATTTTTAAAGTGAAGGATGAAAAATAAGTACTTTAAGGCGCTCATCAATCATTGAAAGATACCAGGGTAAAACAGAGAGTTCAGAAGTTCAGATGAAAAACCATTTAGGCGGTGAAACATAATCACAAATAGTTGAGGAAGTTATCAATTAAGAGTAGCTTGGCCGGTCCGGTTGAGATACAGAACGGGTCAAACCCGGTAAGAACCGGGAATCGGTGACCCGGTTTGGTAATGGTTGAACGGGTTTGTATATAACTAAAAATTTTCATGGTAGTGGAGTTGAACCCTAGACCTCTAAGTAAATATTAGATGCTTTAACCAATTGATCTAGAACATAATTGGTAGTATTCACACTTATTAATATATAGATTAAAGAGCTAAAATATACTTTTTTCATATAAAACAAATATATTATGCTATTATTTTTATAACTTAGTAGTATTATAATATAAAGCATCTTTGTTATGTTATTTTCTTCTATATAGTAGATGTTCTTAGACTGGTATTATTTTTTTCCAAACACATTAATAATTAGATTTCATGAAGTATTCTGCATATTTGCTTAAACTTTAACCAATACATGCATAGTTTAATCTTTTAATTATTATACGTTAATCAAATACTCTAATTTAATTTTCTTTGTTTTTAATAACAAATTAACTAAATGAATTAAAATATGAGTTTTATGATTAGAAACATATCAATTAAGAGTGAAGAAACAAATTTATAATTTCTCGTTTCCTAAAATTGATACTAACAAAATTATGTAGCAAGATATATTTTATATATATTTATAATTTTTATAATATATTATGTTGTACCGGTCGAACCAGTGGTTCGACCGGTTCGACCACTAAAACCAGTAACCAGTGAGGTTACTGTCCGGTCCGGTTCTGAAAATACTGGAAATAAGGCTCGAAGATAGAAAGATCGAAGCATCCTTACTAATAATTAGAATTAAGAGAATAAAATAATTATGAACTTTGAAAGGTACTTTTAAATAAAAGAACTGTGGCGAACTAAGATAAGTGAGTGATATCGAGGAAATTTAGAATACACGATGTTCGACAAAATTTGAAAATTTGCAATTGACTAGACAATGTGAAGGTTTTCGAAGTGATTATTCCAAGTTTGAATATAGAATATAAAATTTGGAATAGGTCAAGGTTTGAAGCTGGTATTCATGGAAGGAATGGGTTACCTGAGTCATTTTAAGGATGTTTAAAATCCATTTTCTGAATGTACTAGTCGAGCAAAAAATGCAAGGTAACATGCGAACAAAGTGATCATTAGCTAGAAAAATGGAGTTGAACAAGAGTAGTGAAGGATCTCGAATGGTACTTTTGTTTTCATAATATAATTTCTAGCTGAAAGGATATGAATGAAAAAGAGAGTGTATTATTCAAGGAAAAACAAGAATGTAGGGTATTCAAACAAAACGAACAACTTGAAAAAGAGAATACAATACAAAGATGTTCAACAAAAAAAAATTATAAAGCTTAGGAATTAAAAGTTGAAATGGGCAATCATGAACCAAGATGACTGTTTCATTTCAAGAATGATTTTAATTTGAGTAAACGAGGTATAAGGTGAAAAAATAATGTAAGCATGAGAATATGAAACTAAACATGGTTTATCCCACAACATTAAAAGGACTTAGAACTAGTAGAGAAACGAACTGAAGTAACTTGAAAAGAAATAACGAATAGTTTTTCCTTATGGAACCGCATATCAAGATATACAACAAAGAGCAAGGTTATAGTTTATACTGGAATGTACGAAGAATAAAATTGCATATGGATTAGAAAATCGTATACTAAAGAATATTTTAGATGGATACTTCTAAACTATAAGGTCTAGAGAAGAGACTTTGAAGGGAAAAAAGAATCAAAACGAAAGACTTCAAGTTAAAAACCAATTGGATAAGTGTGCAAGTGCCGAGATTCAAGTTACACAAAAATATGCTATGAAAAGTCAAAGAGTGGTAACTAATGGATTAGTCGCATAAAGGATAAACAAAGCAGAATATTTAAGTAAACTTGGTAATTCATAGACTACGTCTACAAAGAATTACAAGCTTTAGAACGGTATAAGGTATAGGGAGGTAATAGCTGCGCTAAACAAAGATTACGAGTGGGCATGAATTGAAAAATAATTGCAATAAAATGCGAAGGTAGATGATTGTAGAAAAATAGTATATACGAATTAGTAGTGAATGGATATGAAAACAATTTTCACTTTTGCCATAGATAAGATTTGATGGTACAGAAGGGTTAAGAAACATATGGGATCATGAGAAACACGTTTGTAAAGCAAATAATTGAAGTAAAAGAATGCTTAGATATTTCTGAAAGCAGAAATATATCAAGAAGTCAAATAGACCGACTCAATTGTTGCACAAAGTAACTTAGCGATGGGATTTGCGAAAACGGGGTATGAGTGAAGAATATATTCAAGAGTTAAAGAATGTGTTGCTCTAGAAATAAGCAAGCTTGATGGAACGGATAGGATTCATAAGAGGAAAAGTATATTTACGAGTCTCGAGTGAGTAAAAGCAACGATGGCGTACTAATAATTATAATGAATGGAGCTTCCTTGAACACAATAGAAAATAAAGTTTATAGGATAAAATTGTTTATAGTATGTTTCTAATAATGAAGCACTTATGTGCGTGAATTTAAGTCAGCTTAGAGAATGAGAGCTAATATGTCAGCTACATATTGAATAGTCAAAAGATTTTGATAGATGCTTTTGGTGATTTCTATGGAAGTTTGATCTGCAATGAAAACTTCAGTTTATTGGATTTATGGTTCTTGTTACCCTTGTATATTATGCTTCAAGATTTCCCTGGGTAAAGTGAAGGGGTGCACACAACTATAACTATGTATCCATTTCTGTTCTTCGTGAAATGTATATATATATATATGTGTGTGTGTGTGTGTGTGTGTGTGTGTGTGTGTGTATTTCCTGATGTCTTCAAAATAATCTTTTAACTTACATAGTAATTCATCACTATGACCTTAGTCTGCACAAAGTAGTCTCTAACTTGTTAAGGATCGCATCCTAGTAAATCAAAGTTTCTCAATTGATTATTGACTACTATCTTCGATTACTAATAAACCTTAGTCGGTGCCAAACACAATACCAAACTGCATTGAACAAGGCACTGGTTGCGCACCCAGGACATGCTCACTACAGATTAGTATTGGCTTAGCAATAGCCCAATTCAAGCTTAATACAAGATCTTAAGCTTCTCCAGATCCCCATCCACAGGTCATTATTGAGCACAATATTGAAAAATGACAGATGACATGATGGGTAGCTAATCCGACATGTATCCTTATAAGTCAATACTGGCTTTCATAACAACCACCACATTCCTAACCTACCGTAGGGCAAGCCGCCTTCGTAGTGCAAATTAATTAGGATCAAGAATCTTATTCCCGCTCTGATACCACTTGTAACGCCCCTTACCTTGCACCATGCTCGGCTCGAAGCGCCACCGCTACAAAATTCATTAGAGAACACCTTGCTTCTCTTTTGACAACTGCAACTAACCCAAAATAATCAGAAAGCAGAAGCTAGTATCCAAAGAGATCCATTTCAATACCTTCAATTGTTAATCAGCTCCTAATGATATTCGACTAGGCTTGTCCCAGCTCTAAGATTTTCCTTTGTCAATCTTGAATGAAAATATGAAAGTATTTTTATGAGATTTAATGCATGGAGATTTTTAGTGAAATATAATTTTGTGAAAACATTATTGTTAACCCCTCCACCGATGAGCATCGAGAAAGGAACAAGGAAAGTTCCATAGCACACCAAAGTCATGAACAAACCATCGGACTCTACTACTGGGGGACTTAAATGACCCGAAAGGGAGATCCCGATGACAGGGGTTCAACTCACAGAGCACCATACCCACGTGGCACTACGAGTCTTGGATGACTCTACGATGCCCAAATATATGATCTACGAATCTCTTGCTAGTTCCTACCTGATGGAAAAATCCTCCACGTTGGTAAACCCAATTTCGATGCTTCAGAGATTCTCGAGATCTCCAATCCGCTCACAACAAGAGAAACAACCATCCTACACCATACAAGCTAAGTCAGAAAAAGAGATTCACCAGCTGTTCACATACAGCTGGAAAAGGCTATATGTCGCAACGATAGAAGGAGTGTCATCACTCAGAATCGACTGGTGTCCCTTCGTAGAGCATGCAACATGACACATGTACTCTCTTATAGTCCTATAAGTACTTCTTCAATCAGATGGAGAAGGACAAGTGAGAAAAAAAGATCAAAAAACAGCATATAATTAAAGAATATTTTGCACTCAAATAAACCACAAATTAAAAATCTTTCTGTTTCCAAGTTAGAGTCGTTCAGGCATGGCTTTTCGATACTTCTTATCTAATAACATAAATCCAGTGTTAACAAAATGGTGCCGTCTGTAGGAACGCCACAAAACTTCCTTCGAGTCACGTCCCAAGAAATTTGGAGTCAAGAAGAAAGATTCGTTCGATAAACATTAAGTGCAATGGAAGAATCCGTTGATTTGGAACACCTAAGCACGAAAATCAATGAAGAGATGTCCCCCGACCTGTGCCAAATGTCGACTTCATCAACATTCCAAGACCAGTATTCGAAGATTTAATGGAAGTTGCCTTAAGAAAGACACATAAGGTCGATGAAAGACCGCGAGAACCACATCCAATACAACCCTACGGGGGAGATATCATGTAGAGGAACAAGAGTCTCGTATGACTGAAACTCCCTTACAAATGTAACCTCATCAGGTGCACGCTTTCCCACCCGAAGACATTAGATATCATGGTGTAATGACAAATTCTTGAATTCTGAAATTAAAAGACAAGAAAAGATTACAAAGTAAATTTGAATTAATTTAAAGTATAATTGTGGTTCAATCTCTATTTAATCCTCTGATTCTTTTCTCAAACAAATGATTTTGAAATTTGGTTGACTTGAGTGGGTTTGAGTTTGATCTCTTCCTCGTGTATTTGAGTTGAATGTTAATCCAAGGGCGTTGAGCTTGATCTTGAATTGACAATCTACTTGAATTGATATTTGCGACGAACAATTTGATCTTCGTCTTGAACTTGTTGAATGACAATCTTCTTTGGAGGAATCTTGATCTTCAAAGTATTTGGATATTTGACAAATGTTGATTCTAGGGCTTTACGGCTTGATCTGGGATCGAACGAAAACTTGATTTAAATTTTATTTGAAGGTTGATGAATATTGGTATGATCTTCGTCTTCAGTTCTTTGGATTTTTTGGGTTTTGATCTTCTTGAATGGGCTTCAATCTTCAAAAATGGTTTTTCGAGGGTCTTAGGACTTGATCTTGGATTAAACGGAATTTTGACTTGAAGACGAATGAAGAACGGTATGAACTTGGTTTTGGATTTGTTGAACTTCTTGGAGTTTGATCGTCCTTGGCAAAAGTGCAATCTTCAAAAATGGTTTTTGGATGGAATTGAGACTTGACGGCGGATTGAAACGAGATCTTTACGAAGAACACCTTAAAGATTGCTGAAGAATGCTTTGAATGCCGTGAAGAATGCTTGAAGATGGATGAATTTGGTGGAGTGAAAAACTTAGAGCTTTTCCCTCTTCAACTTGTGAATATTTTGTGTGTCCTTTTTCTTTATGAGAGTGCATCTATTTATAGTTGTAAAAACCTAGAGCTCCTTGCTTGTGATTGGTCGATTTTATTTTCAAGATAAGCATGGATTTAATTTGGCTTGCTTATCAAGAAACACATCATACTTCCACATGGCTTACGTCATTCGTTGAAATACTCCATCTTTCCCACATGGCTTTGTTTGATTGGGCAAAAAATATGAATTAGAAAATCAATTAATAAATCTATTGTCTATAGGAATTTAATTTAGTAAAATCCCAAATTTAAAATAGAAATAATAAATTTAATTTCTAATAATTATCTTGACACTTGTCACTATTCAATTGGAGCAGACAAATCTTATTTGTCTACAAATGCCCCCTTGTGACTTGTCACGAATAGCATTATAAAAATGCGTCTTGAAGTGAATACGTCGCAACATTTCCTTTTTTGTGGCATCAATGAGATTGATAGAAGATTGTGTGCCTTTACTCTAATAACCAAAGCTTTGGTGGGCCTCCATTGCAATTTCTTTAGGGACCATAATGAAATTTTGGCACCAAAATCACTTTGTGCATCATACGGCTTCCTCTTTTTTCTTTTGTTTTTTTTTCCTTTAACTTTGTGCATCTAGATTGTTCCCTTAGTCATCTTCCTCCGAACAAACACCTTCGCACGGAATTCTGCATATTAGAGTCTATTTTCAACTTGATTTCTTCTTTAACTAAAACAGTGGAAGAAGAGCTCTAATCCAACACCAATTAAAACACTTAGAGTTTCAATAGGATTTAATCTTCCTGGTGACAAATCTATATAAGAGACCAACACCACTCTTTTAATCATCCTGGATTTATTTCTTCATCTCAAATTTGTTAAATCCAGCAAACGAATCGCAAGACATTAGGCAAAAGAATTCTCCGGCTTTATCGACCGCAACTTGCAAGCACTTTCAGGATTTGTTTTTCAATCGACATATTCAGTATGTCCGAACCATTGATTTAAAGTTTTGATTTGTTTTCCTTTTGTACAGTGGACACTTGCGACATCAATTTCAAGTCGTGGCTTTTGGCAATTGGAAATCATGTGAAGTTGCGGCCAACATTGATGAACTCCGGTCAATGGACTGACGAAGTTGTGGCAAATATTGACGAACTCTGATCAATTGAAAGAATGACATAACGAGTATTAGTGGTCCTCCAACCGTTCTTCACCATTGTTCGTGCTGCGTTATTCTCGTCATTGAGTATCAAACGACAATTCTTCCTTTGATCATTGGAGCGACACATTTCCAATAGAAGATGCTACGGAAAGAAGACATCATCCGTTGGTGCAATAGACAAGGACCCCAACAAAGATACATAGCAACCCTTACGTTCATATTCACGCAAATTGCAACTTGGAGATTGTGAAAGCTTAAAGGGCGTAGAATTCCTTGACAAAATCCGGATCTCTTGCAAGCAAAGGAAGAGCACACTCCAACCTTAATCAACACAACCTCATTGGTGAGCTTGATGAAGGAGACATTCTTGTCACAACTCGACATCAAAGAAACCTTGAGGGATGAGACATTCATTCGACGACTATACATCAAAGAAGCTTTAAAGGAGACATTCTTTTCACGACTTGGCATCAAAGAAACCTTGAAGGAGACATCGTCTTCAAGACTTGGCTTTAAAAGGCATCCGAAAAGGAAGAGAGTTGCTTTCAAGACTTGGCATCAAAGACATTCATCGGGATTGGACTTGTCTTCAAGGCTTGTCGTCAAAGACATTCAGCAAGAGTTGACTTGTTTTCAAGACTTGGCATCAAAAGGCATCCGAAAGGAAGATATTTGCTTTGAAAACTAGGTTGTGCACTCATACTCATACGTTCTTCTTGTTGCACTCCACCCCGAATTTTCAAAGAACCTAGCCGATATAGGAGTAGTCAAACGATGTACTTGTCAAACTCTGTTCCATCTTCTTGAAGAACGTCTCTAGTTAAACATGCAAGGCATATCCTTTTCATAGTTGGAATGACAGTTTGGAAGTATCGACTTTGATCAAACAACACAGAAGTGTCTCGTCAATAATCAAGTGAGCTGGGAGGAGGATTGCAGCTATCCTCTGGGAGCAAAGTCATTGAAGATTGGAATCAAGGCACACATTAAAGCATCATATTGAAGTTTGCAGTATCAACTCAAGAAGCGCTCAAAAGCTTGGAGCATGATTTCGAGGTCAACATTTAAAGCATTGGTGTTCTTTATTTCCTACTTGACGGAAGCTTTACTCGTTTTTATTGGAACATCACATCTCAAGGAGCTTCATGTAACATCTTCGACTCAAGATAGCTTGGTGAGAGGATATGACTGAACTCAGAATTTCTGAGCTGCCTACGTATCCAACAAAGGAATCAAGTCACAACGTAGTTTAAAGTACGCCAAATTTGATTTAGAGATGGTGCAATTTATACTCATGCAAGCCAGGAGTAATGTGCAGTTTAGACTCGTGCGTCATGGAGTAATTGACTTGAAGACTTGAATACTTGGACACTTGAAGAACATGCAGACCTTTTTGCTCGTGCCTAGGAGGACTTGAAGACTTGAAGGATTCGCAGACTCTAGACGTGTCTAGAAGACTTAACGCATTTGATTTGAAGACTTGAAGGACTTGTAGACATTTTGGCTCGTGTCTAGGAGACTTGAACATTTGCTTTGAGGACTTGAAGGATTTATAGACCTTTTGGCTCGTGTCTAGAAGACTTGTGCATTTGTTTTGAAGACTTGAAGGACTTTCTTTGAGTTTGGATATGCAAACAGTTTATACTCGTGTTAAGGAGGATTTTGATAGTTTATACTCTTATCAAGGTGTATATATTTTGGCACATAATTTGAGGATTTTAGATAGTTTAAGCTCGTATCAAGGAGTATATATTTTGGCACTTAATTTAAGGATTTGAGATAGTTTAAGCTCGTATCAAGAGCATATATTTTGGCACTTAATTTGAGGATTTCAGATAGTTTAAGCTCGTATCAAGGAGCATATATTTTGACACTTAATTTGAGGATTTGAGATAGTTTAAGCTCGTATCAGGAGCATGCTTCATAATTGAATTGAATATTTCAGATAGTTTAAGCTCGTATCAAGGAGCATGCTTGATAATTGAATTGACTATTTCAGATAGTTTAAGCTTGTATCAAGAAGCATATAGGTTGGATCAAAACTTGACGGCGCGCCCTCTTCATTGTCATCGTCGTCGTCTGTATCATCACTTTCAATGTCAAGGCCATGAGTTGAGATTTCTTCTTTAATAGAGTTTACACTTTTCTCTATGTCATGCGCTCGCGTCGCCAATTCTTCAAAGTTTCTTAGTTTGATTCCTTGAAGTATGTAAGAGAGACTCCAATTAATCCCTTGAATGCAAATCTCCATGGCTGAAGTTTCAGACAGTTTCTCTTTGCAACTTAAGGATAGACTTCTCCACCTATTGATGTACTTAATCACTGGTCCGTCTTCTTGTTGATGAGAATTTACACGTTCAATCATGCTTATAGTACGCTGAGTGCTATAAAAGCGATTGAAGAATTCGGTTTGTAGATCGTGCCAATTGTCAATATAGTTTAGCTCAAGATCAGTGTACCAATCAAATGTAAAGTCTTCTAAGGTTCGAACAAACTGCTTGACTAGAAGATCTCCATCAGTGCCGAGACTATTGCATGTCTCAATAAATTGAGCAACATGTTGCCTTGGGTCTTCAGTCCCATCCAATGTTTGAAACATTGGAGGTTGATATCTTTTCTGCATTTGCAATTGCTCAATTCTTTGAGTGTAAGGCTTCGTGTAAGATTTGGAAGTCTTGTGTTGAGCTTTATGATCATTTACAACTTCTTCAATGAGCTTCTTCAACTGATCGACAGAGACAAAGCCTTGTGGGGAAACTTGGATTTGTTTGCTTGAAGACTTAGAATCTTCTCCAACTTCAACATCTTGAATGTTTTTCTTGGCAAACTTTGTGTGCATCATGGCGCATTGCTCTTCTTTCCTTGATAAATTTGGCTTGTGGAAAAGAGAAGTGGCTTGGATTCTTTCACTTAAGACTTCATCAAACTCTTGAGCTTCAACTCCTTGAGTAGCATTTTAATGTGCCATGCTTTGATCGCCGCTTTCCACGAGCTCTTGATTTTGGAGATGAGGTGACACATCAACTTGGTTGATTGTAGTCTTAATGCATCCTTGAACTCCAATGTTGTTGGTGACTTCTTCAGAATTTTCAACTCCTTCTTTGTGCTCTAGGTTTTGGAGAAGGCGATTCAAGTGGTCTTCACATTTTTTAGCTTGAGTTGTGAGATTTGCAATGGCTTTTGGCAGCACTGCAACTTGCTCTTCTAGTGAGGATGCTTGACCATCTTCTTTAGCATCATGTATTGCCCCCGGTGTGAGTGTATCTTTCATCATCGGTTGCATATAACCTCCGCTTGTTGCCCCCATTGACTTATCCATTGTTGAGCAACACTGACTTCTTGTGATTTCAAATTTGAGAGTTACTGAAAAAGAGATGAGAGGTAGAGATGGTCCCACTGGGTGTGCCAAATTTGTAATGACATATTCTTGAATTCTTAAATTAAAACACAAGAAAAGATTACAAAGTAAATTTGAATTAATTTAAAGTACAATGGTTCAATCTCTATTTATTCCTCTGATTATTTTCACAAACAAATGATTTTGAAATTTGGTTGACTTGAGTGGATTTGATTTTGATCTCTTCCACGTGTATTTGAGTTGAACGTTAATCCAAGGGCGTTGAGCTTGATCTTGAATTGACAATCTACTTGACTTAATATTTGCGACGAACAATTTAATCTTCGTCTTGAACTTGTTGAATACCAATCTTCTTTGGAGGAATCTAGATCTTCAAAGTACTTGGATATTTGACAGATGTTGATTCCAGGGCTTTACGGCTTGATCTCGGATCGAACAGAAAACATGATTTGGAATTTGATTTGAAGGTTGATGAAGATTGCTATGATCTTCGTCTTCAGTTCTTTGGACTTTTTGGGTTTTGATCTTCTTGAGTGGGCTTCAATCTTCAAAAATGGTTTTTTGAGGGTCTTAGGACTTGATCTCGGATTAAACGGATTTTTGACTTGAAGACGAATGAAGAACGGTATGAACTTGGTTTTGGATTTGTTGAACTTCTTGGAGTTTGATCTTCCTCGGCAGAAGTGCAATCTTCAAAAACGGTTTTTGGGTGGAATTGAGACTTGATCGCGGATCGAAAGGAGTTCTTTACGAAGAACACCTTGAAGATTTCGGAAGAATGCTTTGAATGTCGCGAAGAATGCTTGAAGATGGATGAATTTGGTGGAGCTAAAAACTTAGAGCTTTTCCCTCTTCAACTTGTGAATATTTTGTGTGTCCTTTTTCTTTATGAGAGGTCATCTATTTATAGTTGTAAAAACCTAGAGCTTCTTGGTTGTGATTGGTCGGTTTTATTTTCAAGATAAGCATGGACTTAATTTGGTTTGCTTATCAAGAAACACATCATATTTTCACATGGATTAACATCATTGGTTGAAATACTCGATCTTTTCCACATGGCTTTGTTTGATTGGTCAACAAAATATGAATTAGAAAATCAATTGATAAATCTATTTTCTATTGGAATTTAATTTAGTAAAATCCCAAATTTGAAACATAAATAATTAATTTAATTTCTAATAATTATCTTGACACTTGTCAATATTCAATTGGAGGAGATAAATTTTGTTTGTCTACACATGGTAGGACACATAATCCAATTGTAGGTCGGATGGAAGGAATGCCCCAAAGGCACATCCAAAATCTGTTCAATCATCACTCGGGTGAGCCAACCCTGTGGGATATTATCAATAATTTAAGGCGAGAGATGAAAGATATGAAGAGAACCATTACCCCTGGGGAGGAACCTGTGTATCACGGATCCCCTTTTATCCCTGAGATCGTGCAAGCAATAGTTCCATTTAATATGAGACCGGCTAATTTACCCTCCAATATGAGACCGGCCAATAGGAGAAAAAGATGGAAAGGACCCTCTGGATCACATCAATCAATACATAGCTACGATGGATCTGGCATCCGCTCCAGACTACGCCCTCTACAGAGTATTACGCACTACACTGACAGACACGCACAGTCGTGGTTCACACAGATACCTCCATGCACCATCTCTAGCTTCGCACAGCTAGCTTGTCTATTTGTTAGACAGTTTCGTGCAATCGGCGATAGCCGAAGTTGGCATGCCATCTTTTTACCATAAAGCAACAAAATGATGAATCCTTCACGGATTTCATGAAGTGATTCTCAGATGAAGCTCTTGATGTCCCAAACATGGAGCCGTCTATGATAGCGGATATCCTGGTCCAAAGCTTTAGATTGTGAAATTTCTTTTGATATTTGATTGGAAATAGGGTAAGTGATATGAACGAGCTCATGGAAAAAGTCGAGACATATATCCATATGGAAGAAGCTGAAAATTCCAAGATAAAAGCAAAAAATGCCAACATCGGTAACAAGTGGAAAGAGAAAGAAGACAAGATGCCCAGGATTGTGAAAAGGGATAATCCCGGGATCGTGAAAAGGCACCTCCAGCCGGTCCTGTTACTCGCCTTAACCATCACCCCAACAGAGGTACTAAACGTGATGAAGGGTCATAAGGACTTTGCTTGGCCCTTACCTGTCCGACAACCTTACTAGAAAAAAGACACAGGAAAGTTTTGCAAGTATCGAGTTGCAAAGTGTTCCCAATCATTGAAGATTATGCAGTCTTAAAGCTCTTTCAATTCTCACTTATTGGATAGGCGAAGAGGTGGCTAAATGAGCTACCACATAGCAACATCACGACATGGAATCACTTGGCACAACTTTTCTTAGGACAACTCTGCTCACTTGTATGGCTTTCAAAGATGAGAAACGAGATAGTCAATTTCTATCACAACACAACTTCCAAGATGAGTCATTACTTCAACAATTCTACTACGGGTTAATTTTTTGAGTGTAGACGCACACTCAATGTTAGTTTGAGAGGGCGTTTCATGCTAAGAACTGATGAGGATGCATTTGCACTATTGGATTCAATCTCTACAAACATATCTAAGTAGAGTATAGAACGAGCATCATTTAGGCAAACTATGGGGGTCCATGAGGTAGATACAACCACTCAATTGGCTGGACAAGTGGAGTCTATTAACACCAAACTGAAGCATATGAATTCTAATACACCTCGCATTGTGTGTACCAAATGTGAGGAAATCATCCAAACACCGATGGCAAAAGAATAAATGCATTGATGCATGAAGAAATCAATTGTGTAGGTAACTATTAGAGGCAAAACAATCCTTACTCGAATACCTACAATCTGAGATGGAGAAATCACGCAATTGTTTTCTTGGGGCGATCAACAAAATCATTAGCAAGGAAAATCATTGGGATCTCAACCAGCCACTAAGAAGTCTAATCTTGAAGAAACTGTGTTTAATTACATGGCGAAGACTGATGCAAGGATGGGAAATTTTGAATTATTGAAGAACATTTGAGAAACAAGTTGGCCAAATTGAAAATCAGCTAAGTATTCGACCGACCAGAGCTCTGCCAAGTAATACATAAATAAATCCAAGAGAACAAGTGAATGTGATCTCAATCGAGGAAGATATCTTGGGAAATATAATATCCATTGATTTCATTTCCTTCAAGAATTTATTCTGTGGACTAATTTGCTAACATATTTAATGAATTATCAGGGTCGATGACATTAGAGGAAGCGGTTAAACAAGTGTGGGAGTATGTGAAATACTTGAACGAGAAGGCCTTGATCAAGAAAAGCATAAAAGAGTTAAAGATTCAAAAAGTTTGTGCAATCTAAGCAATTGACAAATTGCCAAAACTCCTAAAGGATCCGGGGAGTTTTACTATACCTTGCACTGTGAATAATGTATTACTTGAGCATTACTTATGTGATTTAGGTGCTAGTATAAATTTATTGTTTTATTCCATATATGAAACATTGAACTTACCTAGCTTGAGAGCAACTGCTTTGACCATACAGTTAGTTGATATGAGTGTTAGTTACCCTATAGGGGTCATTGAAGATGTTTTGGTGAAAATTGATGAGTTTAATTTTCCTACTAATTTTGTGGTAATTGACATGAGTGAAAAGTATATGTTCCACTGATTTTAGGAAGTCTAGTTTTAGCAACTGTTAATACTTTGACTGATGTAGGAGGAGGAACTGTAACTTTAAAAGTTAACAATGAAAAAGTGAGTTTCAAATTGAATACTTGCATCTATCCTACTGATCTACCAATCAAGACAATGAATGTGAAGTAAATTGTGTTTTTGCTCGTCCATCTAAGCATGGTGGAGCGATTGTCACGTCTTATAATTAGTAGCATCAGGCAAAGTGATGTAAAGACTAAGCGTTGTTTGGGAGGCAACCTAAAGTTTTACTATTTTTGAGTCAATTTTTTAAGTCACGATTCTTGATTGCATTATAGAAGGACAAAATTGAGCATAACAATTGGAAGAAAAAGAACAATTTAAATGATGAAAAGACCAAGGACCCTAAGTCCACAAGGAAAACAAAGGCGAAAAAGTAGCAGAGTAGCAACCCAGATTTTCAAAATTCAGGCGCGTGTCGCTCGACTGAGGGGCACGAGTCACGCTGCACTTTGCCAATATGGCGTGATGCACATAGGAACACAGTGAGTCGCGTGAGTCTCTAGACAATCGACGTGAGCAGTTCTGCTAGGGGCGCGCGACTGCCATGTCACGCAGGTCCTGGAAAACGCATACAGTTATGGACAATTCGGGAATAAGTTTCCTTATCTTATTTCTTTCCTTTTTCATTTAAATTTTGGGATCTGCTTTATTTCAAGTTACCTAGTCATGATTAATGTGTAGTTGAATGTGTCCATAACTCCTAATTTACATGTATAATGGACTCCTAGTCCATTTAAACCTATATGTACTATTATACTATTATGGGTAATTAGTAGGTTATGTTTCATTCTTTATAGACATAAGAGACTAAAACCACTAGCTTCTCCCTTCTTCCTAAATTTCTTTTTACTTTTTCTAGTTCACCATGTCTATGCAAATAGGTCCAAGCAAAAAATACCTTAGAGATGAATCTTATTCCAAAGATGAAGCCACACCATCACCACCAGATGCCACACGCGGCAACAAGGAGAAAAAAACCGACTCACCATCCCGAAAGGAAGAATTGAAGAAAAAAATCCTTTGTCTTAGAAAAAGGTCTTGATATTTTTCCAATAAAGTTGACAAGTTAGAATGGTCAAAATTGGCGCGAGTTATTAGGTGGGTGAATGAAATAATGGTCATAGAATTATATATGATGAGTAATTATTTATAGCAATTTGTGTACCTAATTTCACGTGCAGATCGGGAAGTAGGTCACGCGGCCTACACATCATCATTTATCATCACGCCAAACACCCAGAGACGCGTGTTAAAATGGACAAACATGCGCGACTCGCGCAGCCATGCACACGATGATGGGAACTTTTGTGTAGCATACAAAGAATAAAAAATCAACAAATTAATTGTTACACCTAAATTTCTCTTCTCGCAAGTCCCATAATCAAATAATAAGATGATAAGTATAGTTATTAACCAAGTATCGTATCCCAAGGGATTGGTGGATGAATGCGTTAATCATTTAAATCCAACACACTAATAGTTGTTACGTTTGCTATCTTTTGTGTTTGCAGGATGAATGCTAAATAAATGCAGAATGCTTTTGATGCAGAAAACTTATGGATGCAGATTTTATGAAGATAGTTTTAAATGCATAAGATCACTAAACTATGCTATGAAAAATGATGACTTAAACTAACTAAAGATGAATGCAAAGAGAATTTATTGCTAAACTAATGATGAATACTAGAGAAGAAATTTAACTAATGCAAGAAAGTAAGTAAATAGAATTGAAGATGATTGGTTGGTTGAATACTTAGGTTGTAAGACAATAGAATAAAAGATTGTTTAGAGGTTAGGTTTTACCACTGATTTAACCATAATAGTTCATAGACAAACTACCTATGTTTATATGAGATGTTTGATGATAGTTTGAAGTTCATATGTCTAATGGATCCGCAACTTATAGCTGGACCTATCCCAACTTTAGAATCTATGAGTCTCTAATAACCCAACGCGTTAGCGGATTCAACCCAATTGTCAGTTGTTTTAGCAGAGATATCAAATCTACAATCCAATTAACTCATCTGAATTGTGTTACCATAAACGTACATAATCAAGAGTGACCTAGTGTGATCTAGGGTTGCACTTCAGTTGTGTTAGCGTACCAAAGTCACAAATCACACACACACACACACACACATATATATATATATATATATATAAAAATACTTAATATCTACACTCTGGTGGTCCCATCGTAGTGCTTCTGTTCATCCAACGAGAGCAAAACTTGTTACACATCATAAAGAACTATCCAATCTATACATACTAATTCATCAAACACACATAAAACAAAGCAAATAAACATATTCATAAATCAGAGTTACTCCCCTACTCTAAACAACGAGTAGGTTAGCTCCTCATAGTCACGAGTTCAACAATCAATAAAGAATTGAATAACATAAACAAAGTAAGAGATAGAGGAAAGCTTCTCAGATTCGGTGGAACGTTGATGCTTTGGTTATCTTCTTGACTCCTACATTCTCCACGAACTATTAACTCTTGAACAATGATAAAAACTAAACTAGAACAAAACTTTAATGGTGTTTCTCTCTACATACATGTGTGAACAGTTGTGAGAATTGGTCCCTCTAAGTGTTGGTCGTTTTATCCTATTTATAGGAAAGTCATGTTGTCCTACTTTCGTGAATAGTCGCAACTTAAAATTTGGTTTAAGATAGTGTTTCCCTAGAGACGCACAACCAAGCATGTCGTGCCGCTGTGTTCTGTTGCCGCACCACTCACTGTTTGTTATCTAC
Organism: Linaria vulgaris; assembly: GCA_948329865.1. Lineage (NCBI taxonomy): Eukaryota > Viridiplantae > Streptophyta > Magnoliopsida > Lamiales > Plantaginaceae > Linaria > Linaria vulgaris. Next base: position 21,660,937 of record OX415253.1, on the reverse strand, counting down.
TACGTTCTGATGCCTCCCGTTGTCGAGCTGCTACTCATGTTGCACTGTTCCATCCTCGGCTTGGGCTAGCCTTTGGGCTTCTTTGCATGATGCGATTAGGATTTGCCTTATTTGCATAGCGTCATGGCCCTTGAACTTATGTCGTGACTCTATGTTTCCAATAACATCTATTTTTGGCTCTTTTAGCTTTGTTTTCTATTAACTTGATAAAATCCTAAGATAACATAACACAACACTATAACCAATAAATATGCACCAAGAATTCTACAAAATCATAAGTAAATGAGTACTCAAATCACGCTAAATAAATTCTTATCACGCGACATGCCGCGCGACCTTGCATGACATGAATGATTGGGGCTGAATTGTTCTAAAACCCTAGAGGTTGCAACTTACAGACCAAAAGTACAAGGAACAACACTTAAGAGCAAAAAAATAAGTTCTTAGTTTATTTCTGCATCGAATTCTGCCATGCATTGCGATCTTTGTTTAGGGGGAAAGGTGATCAGAAGGAGCACATAATCAATTGAAGGAAGGTAATAAATAGTCAAAAGGGGAAGACACGCCAAAATCCCACCGGTATCAATAGTTTAATCTTTTTTTTCTTCATTGCATAACTTTATGATGAATTATTGTTATGAGAATTTGATCAAGAGTAAGTAAACCTCTCAGTGTATGGGAGAGGTCACCTTGAACCTATGTTTTGATTAATTTTATTCAGACTTTGTCTTGTTGGATCTTATTTGTTGCTTATGCTACTCGGTATATTTGACACACTCATTTCTTTGACTCAGTGTAGTGATGTTGAATTACACTTATGAGATTATTAGCGCAACATTGGTATAGTAGATCAAGCAAATAAATCTCGAGACCTTTGGCACTAGCGTCTACCGAGGAATCTAGGTCATACTCTTCCACTCTAATCATCTTATAACCCTGTATGGATCCTTGACACGGTGAACATTTGGAGAGGGGAAAGTGTTTAACAACCTTACATCATTAAGGGTTAGAAGGTTCATTAAGTGACACAAAAGTGCGCTTAATTTATCACGTCTAGTTGAGAATAAAATAAGAATCAATAGAAGGAGGCTTTACGTAGGGATCATTTGTATTTTGTCTGTGAAGTACCCACATTCGAGATTAACGATACGACTCCTAGATATATTTTTCTTAATATGTTTTACAACCAAACCAATTAATCAATCAATTCAATTCTGTCTTCGTCTTTATTTTCTTAGCTTTAATCGTAGTTTAATTGAATCTTTATATTCTTAAATATTCAAAGCATTGTTTCACTAAGTTCTCAACGATTTTGATTTCTAATACAAGATACATACTCTCTAATGATTCGATACTTGGTATGTATACTTTACTTATCATTTTCTTATTACTTGACTCGTATATACTTGCGAACGTGTGTAGTTGTTTACAATTGCATAGTACTTACTACAAACAGGAAATACAAAACAGTCATCAAGTTTTTGGTGCCGTTGCTGGGGAGTAATGGTATATTTTAGCAATCTTTTGTTTTATTGTTGATTTTTAAGAAACACTTACTACTTTGTTCATATTTTAGTTAACCATAGTGCATTACACGTAAAGACAACATGACACCACTGCGGTACGAGCCAAAAATAGAGAGAACTTACAGACGTAAGTTAAGAGAAAAATTCAACATGTCAAACGCTAAAGGAATTTCTACAACACACACCCCCAATGCAAACGCCAACACTAGCTGAGATGAACGATCAAAACATTAGGGGAGGTTATTATCTTTGATCAATCAGGCAAGAAGTGTTACCAAAACTTGAAGGAACATGATAGTGCATTGTAGCTGATGAAGATCATGATCCTCACAATTCATCAGTATTCTCCATGATTGGCCAAAATCAATTCAAATGAGGATTCACTAAAGACCCTATCACCTATCTCAAAAAATTTATTGGAACATGCAAGGTGTTTCAAATCAAGACCGGCTCAACAATCTTAAAGTTATTTCCATTCTCACTTATTGGTGAAGCAAAAAGATGGCTTGACGAGTTACCAAATAACCGTATCACAACATGGAAGCAATTGGCACAACTTTTCTTAAGGCAATTCTGCCCAGCAAGAACGACAAAAATGAGAAGTGAGATAGTCAATTTACGGCAGATGAAGGGTGAATCACTATCTGACGCATGAGTAAGATTCAAAGGCATGATGAAGAAGTGTACACAATATAGCTTTTAAAAAGTGTATTACTCCAATAATTCTACTTTAGACTAAATACAGGATGTAAAAATATGCTCGACATTAGTTATAGAGGGGGATTCATGACGAGAATAGATGATGATGCATTCGCATTGTTGGAAACAATTGCATCAAATATATATAAGTGTAATATAGAACGAGCACCAGCAAAGAGAACAATGCAGGTCCATGAGGTTGATGCCATTACTCAATTATATGCACAAGTGGAGTCCATCAACACCAAACTGAAGCATATTAATTCAAACAAGTCACTTATTGTATGCGTCAACTGTGGGGGGAAATATTTGAACATTGAATGTCAAGGAGTTAACTCAATTCTGCATGAAGAATTAATTACGTTGGTAATTATTCAAGGAACAACAATCTTTACTCGTATTCTTACAATTCGGGATGGAGAAACCACCCAAATTTTTCATGGGGCGGGCAACAGAAGGAGGAGTTCAAAAACCATCGAGATTTCAATCTAATTATAAGAAGTCCAACCTTGAAGAAATTGTATGTAATTATATGGTGATGACTGATGCAAGAATGAGACAAATTGAAGCAAGGTGTCAAAACACATATGCTCTATTGATACGTGTTTGGCGAATTTGTATGTTTAGATTGAATAGTTCTTTATTTTGTGTGACTAGTCTTACTCTCGTTGGATGAACGTAAGCACAATCATCTCAAATTATTTTTTATTTACTTTCTTGCGTTAGTTAGATTAGTTCTTTACCATTCAACTCAATTCTCATAAAATTCTTTCTCATTGACATTGTTTTCATTACATTATAGTTTAGTCATTCATAGCATTCTAGTTTAGTGATCTTTTGCATTCAAATTTGTTTTCATCAAATCTTCATTTATATGTTTTCTGCATTCATTAAGCATTCGTATTGCTAACACAGAGAGATAGCAACTGTGACGATCATCAGTGTTTTGCATTTAAGTGACTTAAGTATACATCCACTATTCACTTGGGATACGATACTTGGTTCGTAACTATACTTACCATTTTCTTATTACTTAATTTGTGCACTTGCGACAAGGGAATTTAGGTGTAATAATTGATTTGTTGACTTGTTATTCTTTTACGCAACACAAAAGTTCTCATCAATGGTGAATTGGAGATGGCAGATCTATAGGTTTCTGGTATGATAACTGGCTCGAATCAAAGAGATTATGTGATGACGAGCTAACTATCCATCCAACCGAAGCTAAACTATGCTTATGTGACGTTATTGATGAGGTGGGCGAAAGGAAAATAAATGAGCTGAGGTTGCAAAAATAAAGGACGAATTGCAAAACCGAATTATTGAGCTTAACAAGAACGAAGATGCCATTCTCTAGAATGAAACTGCGAATGGAAAGCTCACATGCCAATAGGCTTATAAAGCCTTCTTCAAGCGATGTACAAACGAGGTGATGAAGCAAAAGAGGTGTTGTTGTGGCTCATATCACAAAATCCAACATTTCTACTACCATATAAATTACATCTTTCATCCTATATAATATCACTACAAGAATATAAAAAATAACGCTATTATTGCACTTCCTATACTACAACAACACTTTTTACACCATACTACATTATCTAATCAAAATATATACCTCATTCTTATCACCCTTACACACTAACTCATATATATATATATATATATATATATATATATATATATATATATATATATACTTTACATTAACAAGAGAACTACATTTTTAAAGATTATATTTTCATAAACCATACTTATAATCCTTCGAACCATGTACGACTTGCTTCCCAGATCGAGGCATACGCAAGCAGCTCGTAATCCATTTGAGTTCAATCGTAAATCTCTAAGAATTCACCAGTTTTCTCGGGTCGAGATCGCCGTCTCGAACAAAACCAATCAGTACCCGAGCCAAACTAGCAAGTAAAAGAAATTGCATCAACAATGGCGTATGGTTTAAAAAAATATTAATATAGGAAGAGAGATTTATTTTGGGATACCTTTCCCTAAATTGTTAGTTCTTTGAATTTTGACATGGTCTAGGGCCTGCTATTTTTCTCCCTTTTACAAAAACAAAAAAAAAACTGAAAGAAATAAGAAAGTGATTGGAGATGGATATCTTTAATTAGAAAACTAAAGACTACCCGTCTATATAACTCTGAGCAACTTTTGCTTTATGATATTTTAACCATTTTATAGCGTTTGATTAGTAAGTGAAAATTGCACAGATACATTTGTTTTGTTTAAAAATATCCATTGTCTAGAAGTTGACCGTAACTGCTTTTAGTTTGTAATATTTATTTTAAAATATAAAGTATATTATTTTGTAGTCTTTTGCTAGATTTTAAATTATTTTTTTTCTCGCGAAACACATGCAATATATGTATTAAACATGATTTAACACGTTTAACTTAAATTATAAAAGACAGCTTGCAACACCATCATAGTTTGAAAAATGCCTAATGTTTATGAAAGTAGTAAGCAATTTAGAAAGTTATTTGTGGCGAGAAAAATCAAGCTAAGTGAAAAAGATTGAGGTCCATATGTCTCTACTAAAAAGACCTTGTTAAGTGAAGAGGGGATTTCTCTTTGTCAAGTATAACCCAAGACCATTTCCAAACGATGTGAGATATTTTCTTAACGCAAAGGAAGAATCTAATGTTTGCCATGAAGTAATATATATCTTGTTTTCTCAAGTAGGCCAAAATTGAAGCCCATCCGATATGGTAAGTTGCAACCCGGCCCAGAAGAAAAGTGTCCTCGGCCCGGATCTCTCTCCCACAAAGAGTCGAGCTTTTCAGATCATATTTTCATAAACCGTACTTATAATCCTTCGAACCATGTACGACTTGCTTCCCAGATCGAGGCATATGTAAGCAGCTCGGAATCCATCTGAGTTCAATCGTAAATCTCTAAGAATTCACCAGTTTCCTCGGGTCGAGATCGCCGTCCCGAACAAAACCAATCAGTACCCGAGCCAAACTAACAGGTAGAAGAAATTGCATTAACAATGGCGTATGGTTTAAGAAAATATTAATATAGGAAGAGATATTTATTTTGGGATAGGCCTTTCCCTAAATTGTTAGTTCTTTGAATTTTGACGTGGTCTAGGACCTGCTGTTTTTCTCCCTTTTACAAAAACAAAAAAAAAAACAAAAAAAAAAACTGAAAGAAATAAGAAAGTGATTGGAGATGGATATGTTTAATTAGAAAACTAAAGACTATCCGTCTATATAACTCTGAGAAACTTTTGATTTATGATATTTTAACCATTTTATAGTGTTTGATTAGTAAGTGAAAATCGCACAAATACATTTTTTTGTTTAAAAATACCCATTGTCTAGAAGTGAATCGTAACTGCTTTTAGCTTGTAATGTTTATTTTAAAATATAAAGTATATTATTTTGTTTCTTTTGCTTGATTTTAAATTATATTTTTTCTCGCGAAACACACTCAATATATGTATTAAACATGATTTAACACGTTTAACTTAAATTATAAAGAGAGCTTGCAACACCATCATAGTTTGAAAAATGCAGTTTATGAAAGTAGTAAGCAATTTAGAAAGTTATTTGTGGCGAGAAAAATCAAGCTAAGTGAAAAAGATTGAGGTCCATATGTCTCTACTAAAAAGACCTTGTTAAGTGAAGAGGGGATTTCTCTTTGTCAAGTATAACCCAAGACCATTTCCAAACGATGTGAGATATTTTCTTAACGCAAAGGAAGAATCTAATGTTTGCCATGAAGTAATATATATCTTGTTTTCTCAAGTAGGCCAAAATTGAAGCCCATCCGATATGGTAAGTTGCAACCCGGCCCAGAAGAAAAGTGACCTCGGCCCGGATCTCTCTCCCACAAAGAGTCGAGCTTTTCAGATCATATTTTCATAAACCGTACTTATAATCCTTCGAACCATGTACGACTTGCTTCCCAGATCGAGGCATATGTAAGCAGCTCGGAATCCATCTGAGTTCAATCGTAAATCTCTAAGAATTCGCCAGTTTCCTCGGGTCGAGATCGCCGTCCCGAAGAAAACCAATCAGTACCCGAGCCAAACTAGCAGGTAGAAGAAATTGCATCAACAATGGCGTATGGTTTAAGAAAATATTAATATAAGAAGAGAGATTTATTTTGGGATATCTTTCCCTAAATTGTTAGTTCTTTGAATTTTGACGTGGTCTAGGACCTGCTGTTTTTCTCCCTTTTACAAAAACAAAAAAAAAAACTGAAAGAAATAAGAAAGTGATTGGAGATGGATATCTTTAATTAGAAAACTAAAGACTACCCGTATATATAACTCTGAGAAACTTTTGCTTTATGATATTTTAACCATTTTATATTGTTTGATTAGTAAGTGAAAATCGCACAAATACATTTTTTTTGTTTAATAATATCCATTGTCTAGAAGTTGACCGTAACTACTTTTAGCATGTAATGTTTATTTTAAAATATAAAGTATATTATTTTGTTGTCTTTTGCTAGATTTTAAATTATTTTTTTTCTCGCGAAACACACTCTATATATGTATTAAACATGATTTAACACGTTTAACTTAAATTATAAAGAGAGCTTGCAACACCATCATAGTTTGAAAAATGCTTAAAGTTTATGAAAGTAGTAAGCAATTTAGAAAGTTATTTGTGGCGAGAAAAATCAAGCTAAGTGAAAAAGATTGAGGTTCATATGTCTCTACTAAAAAGACCTTGTTAAGTGAAGAGGGGATTTCTCTTTGTCAAGTATAACCCAAGACCATTTCCAAACGATGTGAGATATTTTCTTAACGCAAAGGAAGAATCTAATGTTTGCCATGAAGTAATATATATCTTGTTTCCTCAAGTAGGCCGAAATTGAAGCCCATCCGATATGGTAAGTTGCAACCCGGCCCAGAAGAAAAGTGACCTCGGCCCGGATCTTTCTCACACAAACAGTCGAGCTTTGATCATAGAAGAACGACTCAAACGCTCCGGTGAAATGAAATCACCTCATCTTCTTCTTCTTTTATTGTTTTCCGTCTTCTTCTCTCAATCATTAATAGCAGCAGCAGAAGAAGAGTTCAAAGAGGCATTGTTATTGCGGCCACTGCCCGATCGGAAGGTTTTGGCTCATTTCCACTTCCACACCACTGGCCATGGCCCCCACCATCATCTCTTCCCCAAATCTATTTATCAACTGGTTCGTATATATATATTGTAAAAACACTCTTTATTATTATTATTATTACTTCAAATTCGCTTTATTTATGTATGTATGTCTGTATGTCCACTTATGAATTTGAGGTTTTGTTGGCAAAATGAAGCAAACAAAGAGTTTAGTGTTTCTGAAGTGTGTGTATGATTATGAATGAGTATGTGTTTTCATTCAGGTCCATAAATTCCGAATTCGAGAGATGGAGTTGTCTTTCACGCAAGGTCGCTGGAATTACGAGCGCTGGGGAGGATATGATCCCATATCAAATACCAATGCTAAGCCTCCTGGAGTTGAACTATGGGCTGATTTTGATGTTCCCCCTCACCTCGTCGATCATTCCTGGAAAAACCTCACTCATGCCCTCTCTGGTCTCTTTTGTGCTTCCATCAATTTCCTCGACCATTCTACTTCTTACTCCGCCCCTCAATGGACGTCGTCTTCAGGAAACTTACGTTATGGCACATTGCCCCGTGAGGCCGTCTGCACCGAAAATCTCACTCCTTGGTTGAAGCTGCTTCCCTGCAGAGACAAAGCTGGCCTCTCTTCTCTCATGGACCGACCTTCAATTTACAGGGGCTATTACCATTCTCAAAGGTTGCATTTGAAATCTCACGACTTTGATACTTCTTCTGTGTTGTTGAGTAATGGACTAGTAGTGCTTCAACAAAGCCTCACAGTTGTTCTCCAGCCAAACACTTTGGGGAAAGGAACCACATTTTCTGGTAAAATCTCACAACCAAGTTGGTCTCTGAGATCATTATTTGGCAGGAAACTTGCTGGAAAGTGTTCTCTCTCTAGTTCCACTAACGTGTATCTCCAGTTCGAGAAGGGCCTGGTATCTCAACTGCAAGAGTTAAGCGACGTATCAGGAAATGATATTCCTATTCACGAGGGCTTTTGGAACAACCATCTCTTCAAATTGTCACTTATCCCCCAAAGGATTATAAAAGAAGTGAAGAACTTGAAGAAAGAGGGCTCTATGCTCTATGAATTTTCAATTCACGATTATGAAAATTCTGTTTCTTTTGATTTGGGACTAAGGTGGAAGTTGCCTGTAGTCTGGTCTTGTCAGCAGGCACCCTTGCATGCAAGCAGATTTTTATTGGGAAGTGGGAACGAGAGGGGTGCTATAGCCATCTCATTTGAATCTACTGGGAGCAACAATCTAAAAGTTGCCGAAAGTAATGAGGAAGAATGCTGGTTGAGGGTTGGCATTTTTCAAGTCGTGCCTTGGTACGTCAAGGTCTATTATCATACACTGGGAGTGTTTATAGATGGTGAGTGTCAGACAACAATGGATAACATAGAGCAGATACGTGTTTCACCTTCCGAAGATAAGGTCTCTACCGGAGTGATGGAAATGGTCCTGAGACTACCATGTAGTGTTAAAACAGCTGCATTGACTTTAGAGTTTGATAAGGTATATCTCCATCTACGATGATTTGTAAATAAAACCTACACCTTTTGGCTGCTATATATGAACAGTGACTTAGTATGTGGATAAAAAAGCAACAATCGTACCTTAATATTGGTGACTTCTCCTGTGTTTTCATAATTTCTAAATGCTGATAAATGCATAAGTTACAGAAATTGGATTGCCTTTGTGATTTTCGCTGTTTTGTGTTTGTTTGGTCTTGTATCATTACCTGGGAGCTGAACTCTGATTATGAAGAGAAATAGATGTGGCGAACTGATTGTGCGATTAAAAAAAGTGTGAGAAATTGTTCACTATAAATTTGGGGTCATTGGCTTGCTAGGGATTCATGAATAATTCGCAATTTCCATACTGAATAAGTGTTACGTCAAGGGATTATTCCCAGTTCCTAATTTAGTGACAACCGAAGAAGAATCTATTCTTCAGCGCCCACCCTACGTGTTGTCAGCTTCAAGAGCTGGATGGAGCGCACTTTTCTTCCTGAAACACCCCAAAGTAGGTTGTAGGTGACTGAGATTCTTTGTTATCAAGATAAGCATAGTATTTGTATGTATTGTGTAGACTTATATTACTTTGTTTATATAACTGAGCTCTATGAGTGTGGCTCTATTGGTATCTATCTGATGGATACTTAGAAGTTTATCAGTTTTTAAGCCCGTATGCTTCTTATCTGCTTCATGCTTTCTGCAGGGTTTTCTACATATTGATGAATATCCTCCAGATGCTAACCAGGGTTTTGACATCCCATCAGCGATAATAAGCTTCACTGACTTCCTAGCAAACATAAGTTTTGATGATGATTTTTCGAAAGAAGTACCCGTACTGTCCAATTTACAGGTACCGAAACTAGTGAATTTGACGCCTGTAGTTTGTCTTTTTGGTATTTGCTGTTTACGAACCATTTACATTTCTTTGCAGGGAAGAATCCCAGTGTTATCATACACTGAAGTACTTCTTGTTCCCTTGACAACTCCTGATTTTAGCATGCCGTACAACGTGATAACGATTACATGCACTGTATTTGCTTTATATTTTGGATCTCTGCTTAATGCACTGAGAAAGCGTGTTGGTGAGGAAGAAAGGCTTCTAAAAGGAGAAGGTGAAACTTTTGAAATTCTGTTATAGATAGCATCATCATATTTGTAATTGCATATGTTCCACCAAAAAAAAAAAAAATATCATATCGCAACCAGAAAAGAGAGGAAAGAAAAAGGAAGAGTTTCTTAGTTCCATCACTTGGGTGATCAATTGAATATTGATTTGCCACTATCAATTAATGGGTGACATAGCCTGTCTGCAATGGACGTTGCAATGTGATTGTTGTATCATTCTTTATCTGATGACCTAGAGAGCTCTTTGCTACTGGATTGGCCTTCTGAATTCATGATATTCGTAAGCTACTGGACACTGTGATCTCGGTAGGGCCAGGTTCTAAACCAAACTGAGTTGTCTGGTAAATTAGCAATATTGGGTGATTAACATTCAAATAATACATTGTTATAAGTAGATAAACAATCACTAGCATATCCATGTGTAGCAAGATGAAATTTGCAAAGAATATGTTTGTGTGTTTCTGTGGATATGATTGAAGGGAGTACTCCTGCAAAACTGACGGAGAATAATATTAGACAGGTACCTTGAAAAGTGTCGTAGAATTTTCAAGATCTTTAAGTTATATCGTTCACCCTTACATAGCTCCTACAATTTATTGAGACTTATGGTATTACACGATATCCCAGCTAACTACAGAAGTTTCTTCAGTGTTTTACCCTTAGTCTAGCCATTTGACTGTCAGCAGTTTCTACTCAATTTCTCCTTTTCTTGGTTTGTGATTGTTGTCCTGTTCTTGCTTGTCTTTATTGTTCCATTGTGCACTTCAGTCGTTTGATCTCTGGATGGACAAGTGTTTTATCTGTGAGTGTATTTAAGCCTCAGATGGTCAAGAATTATTTAGTTGTCTCCACCTCTAATCATGAAATATGCTTCAACTACAACTTGTAGTTATGCTGATTGACCTTTTACGTATTGTATGCTTGTTTTGGTTTTTAAGAGCTATATATCATGAATATATGTAGAGGAGTGTAGTAGAAAATCATAAGATTTGTTGCTTCGTTCATAATTTGTTTTCATCATATAATTTTGAATTAAATCCTGATAATTTCAGAAATTTCATATACTTGATCAATCATCTATTGCCTTTCAAAAACTTACTACATTGCCTTTGATGTCTGATAATAATTGTCCTTGCAGCTGCAAATAGAGCAGGCCTGTTGACAACTTTGCTATCAAAGTTGTCTGCTAAGTTGCGGGGAAAGCCATGGGAACCACCAAAATCATCACCTTCTCCAAAATCCCCCGCTATAAATCGCAAGCTAATTCTAAAAGTTGCTTTAGTAGCTGGCATTGCTGTTGCTTGGCAGTACTATTCTCAATGACAAAAGGGACCAACGCTGTACGATACTAAAATATAAAATTGGCCGGAACGAATAGGGATTAGATTGTATGATCTAAAACATTTTGTAATTTTCCAGATGTAGTCGGTATTGTATCATTGATTGACACTCTATTAAATTCAGCTTCCACTGATTTTTTTTTTTAGATGAAACTTCAGCTTTTCCACTGATTCAAGAGCTGAGAGTTGTTTTTGTTTTTTTTACAGTAAATCAGTGGTGACAAACTTGATATTTCAAAGTTCATATTTGTTTGTTGTATGTGATTGGGCATTGAACATTATTCTCTATTGGATTTCCAACTCACTTAAAGCAATTTACAGATGTTAGAGTCCATAACCCCCATTTTGTGGGTATGGATGTGGGTCCCACACACCCCAAAAGTGTTGTGGGCCCACATTCATACCCACAAAATGGGGGTTATGGACTCTAACCTTAATGTTAGGTAAGAGGTTCCCGCAAACGACTACTTATTCTAATATGCAATATAGTAGGAAAGCATTGATGGCTTCATCTATCATTGAAATCACACAATTATCTTTATCAAATAACAAGTGTTTGTGCACATCTCTGTTGTGAAAGGCGCGCCCGGGGCTTGCCCGGGGCTCACCCAGGGCAAATTTGGCCTAAAAATGCCCCTGGGCTCTGTGTTGGGGCGCCACCTTTGTGAGGCGCACGCCCCAAACCTTGGGGCGTGCGCCTGAGGCCCAAAAGGCTCTTGGGCGAGCGCCCCGGATGATTGTAAATGCCCCACAAATTTGGTTATATTTTGCTCATTTTTCTTAATTACCCAGCCTAGAAGTGAATAAAAAACATAAAATTGGCCAATTCTAAATACTCTAGTCCCAAAGAGAAGTAAAGAAAGGATAAAAAAATGGTTTGAAATTGTGATTTGTGAAAGAATCTAGTAAATCATATGAGTTTTTTTTTACTTTTCTTTTTCAGTGTTTTTTCTTCCATTGTTTTTTGGTTTTTTTCCATCGTATCAAAGTATGATATGAATATAATCACCTCTTTTGCTTAATTTCTGAAGATCTTTTGAACTACAATATTTCTTCTCGTACGGTCTTTCATGAAAGCACTTATAAATGCTCTTTGTGACTTGTAGAATTTCCTTAATATTTTTGGATTTTGCATATGAACAATTTGGTTTTAAGTTTTAGCTCATATATATTTTGAATATTCTCAACACCATAAGTATGTTTTTGATTTTATTCCATATTTCTTTATATTATTATATACTCGTATTATAATATTATGCTTAAAGTAAATTAAAATGCCAACATTTATTGGGCTTACTCCCCACGCCTCGAGGCTTACGCCTCGCCTCTAGCTATGAAAAACGCCTCGCTTACGCCCAACGCCTTTAACAACACTGGTGCACATTACCCCCTGTAATTTTAAAATAGGCGAATTACCACACTGTAATCGTAAAATTGGTGCACACCGTCTCCCTGTCGAAGTTTTCATATATTTGTACCTATACTTTGTCAAATTTTATTATTCAAGTATCTATTTTTTGTATATTTAGAAAGTTAGTGAAATATTATATCACCTTTTTGTAATTTAAAGTAAAAAGCAATTAAAAAAAATAGATTTGTAAGAGGCAATGATAAGAAGAAATTAATCCTAATCCCACTATTTGGCAAGTTAGTTACACATCTTTCTATGAGAAGGTATATTGCACTATTTCAAAATTACAGAGATATAATATATCTATTTATTTTTTACAATGGTAATGCGCCTCTTTTGGACACTACAAGAGGTGTAGTGCCAAAAACCCAAATTAAAATGATAATTTTACGGAGAAAAAGAAGTCAGGATGAATAGGAAAAAAATCACGTTTGGTACCTTAATTTGGCCTATGTTTTCTTTTGGTAGCTTAATTTGTCACACCAACTTTTTGTTATCATATGTTTGCAAACTTAATCACGATTGGTACCCACCAAGCGGCGTCCCCAATTTAGCCACCGTAATGTCTATGTGGCTCATCGTTGACCAGTCCAAACTCAGTTTTGACCAAATTAAGCCCACGTGGACAAGCTGACTGGATAAAAAAAAAATCATATAACTAATGTAAATTATAAACGTATTTATATATATAAATAATATATATAAGTAAAACAAATCATGTAACTAGTTGAAAAAATAATAAACATATGTATATATATAAATAATAATAAATATATATAAGTAATAATAATAAACATTTTAATATAAAAATAAAATTAAAACAAAAAAAGAAATTTAATCATCATCTTCATCACCACCACCGCTGCCCCCCTCCCCCGCCGCCGTCACGAACACCACCACAAATCATCAGACACCACCACAAATCGCTGCACATCACCACCACTCTAATCAAAAATCGCCGCACATCGACTGAAGAGGATGTGAAACAACACTTCGTCCCCTCCGACGAGCACGAATCTATTACCCTAAGTCCCTAACGCACAAATCCGACGTTGAATCGGGTTCTGTTGACGAGATTTTGACCTATTTGGCAGAGGACATGGCGGCGCGTAGCGGAAAGGTGAAGGGGGGTCCGTCGGTAGGGACGCCGAAGATGGAGGTGAGGAAGTTCGGGAAGATGCTCGACCACCGGGAAGTTGCAGGTGATGCTCGACCACCGTGTTGTTTCAGATCCTCTGTGGGGGGGGGGGGGGATTGACGGGGTTTTTGGGGTTGGAGAAGAAGAAGATACTTTTTTTTTATTTTTACAAATTAATTAATTGAAATCTTTTATTATTTTGTTAATTTCAGTTATTTCAATGTTTTAATTAATTTATATATTTATAGTCAACTTTTAGTTTCTTATGACATTTTTTGATTTTTTTTCTTGATTTTATATCCAGTCAGCATGCCCAAATGGACTTTAATTGGTTAAAATTGAGGATTTACGGGTTACCGGCGAGCTACGTAGACATTAGAGGTGGTAATTTGGGGACGCCGCCGCGGAAGTACCGATTTTGATTAAGTTGACAAACATAGAGTACCAAAAAGTCGGCGTAACAAGTTAATGTATCAAAAAGAAACATATGACAAATTAAAGTACCAAACATGATTTTTTTCGGAATGAATACAAAAAAAGGGTATTATCGAATCATCAAATATGAACCGGATCCGGGTATTTATTCTAAAAATCTAAGCCTCATTTTCCTCTCACAAATAAAAACTAAAAAGGAGAATTATAATTATTAATTAAATTAGATGTGTGTGACTCAGTTCCGTTGGAAATTATACAGCATCATACACAACACAATAGTCTGATTTCTCCATATCTATCTACGAGTTTATTTTTCAATTAATTCCCTGTGAGATTGGGGATTTAGGGTTAGGGTTTAATTTTTTGTTGCGATGTATGCTGATAGAGAGGAGGCTCAGGTAAGTAGGTCAGTTAAAGAGCGCCTTAACGGCAGCACTTCAGCCGCAGATTCCGGTGGTCGCCGAAGGCCTATTTCCGGCAAGAGGTGGTTGCTTCTTAACTTCTTCTTCTTCTCCTTAAATCATTAATATTACTAAACTAGATACATACATACATATGTAATATTTCTCCATTACGAGGTTGTTAATTATCATACAATGGATTCAAAATTAGTGTTCTGCTTAACTTCACCGACCTTTAGTATATTTGTGCTACTGCTTCGAGTTGAAGTCGAGATTCATAATAGAGTTGTTATGCCTCTTGTTTGTGTGCATCAATTACTTTTTTTTTTCTGGTCGTACCGGGCATTTAACTCTATGCATTTGAATGTGCATAATCATGTGTGCAATTTTAAAGGCATTTTCTAAAAAAAATAAAAAATCGAAGATGTTTCTGGAAGATCGCAGCATCTTTGTTATTGCTTTTTTCTGGAGAAAATGAAGCCCCTCCTTTTTACTCATGCAGACAAAGAGAAGATGATGACAAATGGGAACATGATCTTTACGAGGGCAGTGGGCCTCGACTCTCAAGTATGCACTTTTGCCTTTTGTAGTTAAAAGTGTTCCTCTTTTTTGCAAGTCAACGTCAATCCTCTACTTACTAGTCTGAGGTGGCTGTGGAAAATCTATTTATTGCCTATGTAGATCGCAGAGTTGGTTCAACAGATCTTCGTCTGAAGCTTCAACGTAAGAGCGAGCAAGCTCAAGGTGTCAGGGGATCTTCTTCCGGAGGTACAAGAGATCTGCGCGAGAAGCTTTCTGGTGCATTGTATTCCCGTCCTGTTGAGACGAGGAGTCTGCCATTGAGGTCCAAGCCCGCACCTGAAGTCAGTAAACCTCCTATAAAGAGTGTCATAGCCGAAGCACCTGTCCAACAAGTAAAGAAGATTGCTAGCTCAGTATCCAAGAAAAACAATCAGCACAAAGTAAGGAAAAAAGAAACTTGTTCTCTAAATAGATTTTTGCCCCCTTCCCACCTAATTCGGACATATTGATGCAGGTCGAGTCGGTGGATGACTTCCTTCGCTCCCTGGGTCTCGAGAAATATTCTATTACATTTCAAGCTGAAGAAGTATGTCGAATCTGTATAAATGGTTTAAGTGTTTGTTCAAAAATGCACATCTTGGAATGTACATATATAATACTGTATTTTGTCTGGTTTGTCAGGTCGACATGACAGCTCTAGTACACATGAGCGACGAGGATCTTAAAGCTCTGGGAATACCAATGGTAAGTATTGTCTGTTAGCTCTACACTATATATTTAAGTTTTTCTTATCATTCATGTCATTTGGCCCAATTTTCAATTCTAAAGTTTCGTATCTTCTTTGTTTATGTGTTCCTCCCGCACTAATTTAGACTTCCTAGTTGAAGAGGTCATTGTGGAAAGGAGTGAGAGAGGGATATGCAGTCCCGTTGAGCTTGTTCTCTTGTTCCTTGGTCAAAAATGCATATGACTGACATACAGTGCACCATTCTCTAGTTTCTTGCAGACATCATTGCTGAATTCTTGCTTGGTTCTACAACTAGCCCAAGCACTGATATCTGGCGCCTCTCTGTTCCTTCTAAAAGTTTCTATTTAATTGCCATTTATTCAGTCGTATCGCTCTCTTTTACTTCATATATTGGAAAGTCATATCCACTGGCCAAGCATTTTATCATGCCAACCTTGAATTTATGACCTGAATCCAGTTGGACATAGCTTGTTGTTAAGTTCAAATGCTCCCACATAGAGAAATGCTAATGTTACTAGTTAAATCGGATATAGAGTTGGATGTTGCTTTTTGTAACACTGGACCCTCCTCTAATGACTTTCCTTTTGGAGAAATAAGTTCTCTCTTAGGTATCCCCTTGATCCAGACACTATATCACCTACATGATTCCTCCATTAGATGATTACCATTTCTGTTACTTTTTCCTCTTCACTGAAAAAGGTACCTCCTAAGCTAAAGTAGGCTGTGGCCGTCTGGTATATGATTCACCAAAGAAAAATTAAGGATTGTTGACTACCGCATATCTATAGATTGTGAAATCAACGAGTTAACATAATTGTTAACTACACAATACACATACAAAGTTGCCTCCAGGTTTAGGCATAAAGGGCACAAGGTGTGTTTCTTTGAAGCTAATCATTTGACGTGTAAGAAACAAACTTAAGCCGGTAAAAGATATATCAAGAAAGACAATATGATACAACTTCAGATGAATTCTACTTCGTAAAGTGTCACCAGAATAGTAGCTTCCTTACCAGTGGTGTCTTCAGGAATTGAATCAATTTGTGCTTGGCTAAATGCTAAAATATTGTGACATCGAATTCAACGTTAAAGCTAAATATGAAACAAACACTCAAACTCTTAATTAAATAAAGTACCAAATCTCAATTAATAAATTTCTCATTCTGATGATGATAACATTGCTACATTCTCGGAGTATAGGCGTACATATTATGTGATAATAGCAACACCTTTACCGGTGCGCCAAGGCTCCCCTTCATACATATATATACTAGTCCTGGGAGCGGTCTCTTGTCAAAATTTGACGGGGAAGGCTTGCCCCTTAAACACCCTTGTGGTGGACCCTTCCCCGGACCCTCGCACTTGTGGGGATGCTTTCATTCACCGGACTGTCCTTTTATATATAATATATATATTATTGAAGGTATACTTTATTTTTCTGCGGGAAATAGTTTAGGTCTCTTTTATGTATTATAGTCGGTTTTGTTATCATAACATAGAAAAGAGATATCATTCTTTAGCTCTGAGAGAAAGAAGAAAGGCAAATGGAGTATTTTATGCCATATAACTGGGTAAAGAGTTTGGGAGGGTACAGCCCCCCTACCGAAGCCTTCACTTATGTACAACTCTGTCAGTAACTTGTCGTAAGTGACAAGCCATGATTGCATTAAACTTGTGAAAGGGCATGGCACGATAGAGAAGAAAATAAAGACCAAGATGTAAATGGAAGAAGGCTGCTACCATAGCGATTAGCAGTCGTGGAGCATTAGAAATTGATAAAGTGCCTTGCTAGTAAAAATATGAAAAACCGTATGCTGTTTTAGGTAAAAGCACATCTATAAGTTATAGCAATCTCGTTTCATCAATTTCTCTCATTAATATTTTTCTTCAGGAGAGTATAGATTTCAGTTGCTGTGTCTCGTCTGTGCTCAAGTCTAATGTAGCTTTATTTCTCTTATGAACTGTTTAGGCAATCTCAGTGGTTCTCCATTCTTTCAGGGTCCAAGAAAGAAGATACTTCTGGCACTGGAGTCAAAAGTCTGATTCCAGGTAGGATGGGTCATTTGATTTCCTAATCATATATCACGTCAGTTGTTGACCATCCTCGGACCA
The DNA here is from genome assembly GCA_948329865.1 of Linaria vulgaris. Lineage (NCBI taxonomy): Eukaryota > Viridiplantae > Streptophyta > Magnoliopsida > Lamiales > Plantaginaceae > Linaria > Linaria vulgaris. The sequence goes on along the minus strand of OX415253.1, from coordinate 21,642,874 downwards.
ACAAACTTACTTTTGCTATGGCAAAGTTCCCGTATAGCTTCTCTGATGAAGTCTTCTCTTATCGAAAATGCCGTGAACTACTATCTTTGTATTTGAAGCTTAGTTGATTGTTAACTTTAGAACTTAAGGATGACAACGTGATTTATCTTTGCCAAGGTTAATACTTGCACTTTATATCTATGTTTCGACTTGAGCTTGTGAGCATCTCTGATGTGTGTGTACTTGAAATGTCCTGCATGATTGTTTACACTTATTAGCTAGATTCCAATGATTTCCTTACTTGTGCTTTAAAGCTTCCAAGTTTTGGTCTCTGATTGTTACAGATGAGTTCCTCATTTATGATTTTGAGTTTCTGTTGAATTTCAAAATGTGTAGCTTCCTTGAACGCGATGCCTGCTATAAATTTCTATTTGTGAATAGTATAATGCTTTATTTCAATGCTCTTAGCAATAAACATTTCAACTACCCACGACCGTTACTGAGTTTTGAACTATGTTGTATTTTGTGATCGTGTTTGTGAAGAGGCAATTTTTTTCTCGCTACACTTATTTATATACAGTTCCTGTTATTGAAAATCAATATTGGCTCAAACTGGCCGCGGTTTTCTACATTTCTGAAAGAGTTCAAAAGGACAAAATTATTTTGACTCATCATTGGTAAAAAGTTAAAAAATATTTTCAGTCATCGTTACTATTTCTATAATTTGAAAATAAAAGCAACTTCACTTTTTGTAAAATACACCCCGTTGCACTTGACATTACAGTTTTGTTTTAATTTATTGATTTTGAGTAAGTTACAAATTCCCTTTTTTAATGTATTTGGTTTTGATTATTAAGTGAAATAAGGGGTGATTATTAGGTGAAATAAGGGGTCTAATACGACTTAATAAACTGCTTGGTTCAGGCGATTAAACTATTGGGCTTGATGAAAAAGTGGCCGGGCCCACAAATGTAGTAGCTAATAAGTAATAACTAAGATTACAATCGTTACCCCTTTCTCCCCTCCCATTATATAATCTCACATGTTAGTAAACTGCTGTTATGAACGCAAGGTGATAATGATTCTTTTGTGAGAAGAATTAGAAATTCCAGAATTTGTAAGGCAAAGATGAGAGAAAAGAAAATATAAAAACTGATTTTGATTTTTCATAAACTTCTCAAATGATCCATCAGTTACATTTATACACACAAAGGAAATTAAATAACTCCCAAATACAATAACTGCTACTACTACGGATAAGATATACACTTAGTAGCAGTTGGACACTAATAACACAATATAATATTATATATACTAATCTGGACCACACTAATATTAGCAATAATCATTAAATCTAATAGGTGAAATTATAGCACGCTTGGGCCGAGTACTTGGGCCCATAACAATACTCCCCTGCTGAAATGGGGCCTTGTCCACAAGGCTATTTGGAGCTTCCAATACAGCAGAGCCGTTAGATTCGAGGGCATCAGACTTAGTGTGATCTCCACCATTAATTTCAGCTGATAAGAGTGGCAACTTTGAATCATCAATCCATTCATTTTCTTCAGCCGCTGCTCCCACATAAGAAACTAGGGTTTGTGCGATTTGCACGCCGTCTCTCCAAATCACCCTCTTCTCATTCGTAATATCAGCCTTCAACACCAATAACCCATCATTATCAATAAGGGGTAACACCGCTGGTGTTGCTCCGGGGTCACCATGGCATCTTCGAAGCAAAGAAACATGAAATACGGTATGAATGCGACTCGAAGATGGTAAATCCAGCTTATAGGCGACATTTCTGATTCGACGGAGTACCGGAAAAGGTCCAAAATAACGTTTGGCCAGCTTGTGACAGCCATGCGCCTTCAAAGAGCGTTGACGGTACGTTCGTAACTTTACATATACAAACTCTCCAACCTCGAATGTACAATCGGCTTTATGTTTATCACCCTGTGTTTTCATGACTTGTTGAGCTTTTTGCATATTAGACTGCAACTGTGTAAGAATTTCAGATCTGTGAGAAAGGGTTGCGTCAATACTTGCATTAATACATGAGCCTTGAATATATACGGGAATCAGATGTGATTTTCTGCCATATAAGCCTTCATAAGGAGTCATTTTAATAGTTGAGTGAACCGTGGTGTTATACCAGATCTGTGCCATAGGTAAAAACCGTAGCCATGTCTTAGGATAATCGGAAACAAAACACCTTAAGTAGCACTCCAGGGACCTGTTCACTACCTCAGTTTGTCCATCCGACTCCGGATGATAGGCGCTGCTATAACAAAGTTTAGTTCCCAACTGGGGAAACAAATCTTTCCAAAAATGGCTTAGAAAAAGAGGATCACGATCTGAGACGATAGACTTAGGTAATCCGTGAAGACTGTATAACTCATTTATAAACATTGAAGCTAAATAAGAAGCTGTGAATTTAGCAGGCAATGCTATAAAATGAGAGAACTTAGTAAGTCGATCGACAACCACCCAAATAGTACTCTTACCCATTGTTGGAGGAAGATGAGTGATGAAATCCATAGATATATCTTCCCAAACTTGTTGTGGCACAGGCAGCGGATTTAACAATCCTTGTTTCTTTCCAGTTGCATATTTTATTTGTTGACATACTGTACACTTTCTGACCATTTCCTTGACATCTTCTTTCATGCGAGGCCAAAATAAATCGGCAGAGATGCGGGCTAAAGTTGCCTTTGTACCCGAATGGCCACCAGCAGGACTAAAGTGAAACTCCTGTAATATTGAGCTACACAACTCCTGGAAATCAGGTATAAAGATTATGTCCTTGTAAAAAAATAAGCCATCTTTGAAACTGTAATTTGAATCATCATGCACTTTAACTTTGAATTGCAGTCCAGCAGGAGATGAAGCAAAAGCTCGAACTAAATTCAGCCAGGGAACTGTTGGAACAGAGTATGCACAAAATTCAGAAATATCCACATGAGACAAAGCATCAGCCACCCGATTATCACGCCCAGGTTTGTAAACCACTTCATAATCATAGCCAAGTAGCTTAGTAATCCATTTAACCTGATCCGGTGTGTGAATCTGTTGGGTTAAGATATGCTTTAAACTCTTATGATCTGTGAATATTGTAAATTTTCGACCCAACAAGTAATGTCTGAATTTCTTGACGGCCTCACTAACAGCATACAACTCTTGATTGTAGGCTGAAACGGCTTGCATGCGACCAGTCAACTTTCGGCTAAAGAAAGCAATGGGGTGATCAACCTGTGACAAGACTGCCCCAATAGCAACAGCAGAAGCGTCTGTTGTGAGCTCAAACGGCAATGTGAAATCTGGCAATACTAGAACTGGGAGTGTAGTCATAGCATGCTTTAAATTTTTGTATGCCTGTTGCGCATTTGTACTCCATGTAAAAGACTCGAACTTCAATAAGTCTGTAAGGGGAGCGGCAATAGTCGCATAATGGCGAACAAAACGCGATAATAACCCGTGAGGCCCAAAAAGCCCCGGAGGCCTGTGAAAGATTGAGGCGTTGGCCAATTTACAATAGCTTTCACCTTATCTTTGTCAACGCTAACCCCTTTAGCAGAAATGACGTGGCCTAAATAGTTCACCACTGGCACACCAAACACACGCTTAGACATTTTCGCATAAAATTGATGATCATGTAATGACTAAAACTTGACGTAGATGTTTTAGGTGATCACGTCGATTAGTGCTGTAAATAAGAATATCGTCGAAGAAAACCAGCACAAAGCGTCGTATGTATGGTCTAAATAGATCATTCATAACTGACTGAAATGTAGATGGCGCGTTAGATAAACCAAACGGCATAACCAGAAATTCGTAGTGGCCATCATTAGTGCGAAAAGCAGTTTTATGAACATCCTCTTGAGAAACCCTAATCTGATGATACCCCGCCCTCAAATCAAGCTTAGAATAAATTGTAGCTCCATGCAACTCATCCAGTAATTCATCAACTGTAGGTATAGGAAATCGATCCTTCACTGTTATTGCATTCAAGGCTCTATAATCAGCACAAAATCTCCACGTGCCATCCTTTTTCCAAACCAACAAAACTGGGGAAGAAAAAGGACTAGTACTGGGCTGTATTTTACCTTCAGCTAACATTTCTTCAATTAATTCTGCCATGATATTTTTCTGGAAATGAAGATATCGATATGGCTTTGACGTTAACAGACCGCGAGTTAGGTAATAGGTGAATGTGATGATCTTGCTGTCTTTGGGGTGGTAACTGTGTAGGCTACTCAAATACTACTGGAAATTCTGTTAGGATAGCTTGAATTTCTGGATCGGTGGGGTTGTCTGTTGGTATGGTTAGTGGCGAGTGTATAGGATAAAAGGTAAGTGTATGTAGGCTAGAAATTGCATCAGTTTGAAACAATCGACTGAATTGATTGAATGTAGCTTCTGTTAATCGTGATTCTCCTGTCAAAACAATGTCCTTCCCTTCGTATGTGAAGGAAAATCTAGGTATGCGAAAATCAGCGAGTACAGGGCCGAACGTTTGAAGCCATTCAACTCCTAGGACCACATCAACGCCTTTAATTGGTAAGACCAACAAATCAATTGAAAAAACTGTGTTTTTCAATAAAAGTGAAACTTCCACACATTGTCCCTCACAATGGAGGAATTCTCCATTACCTATCATAACTGGTATTGTAGGTACTAATAGAATTGGTAATTTTATTTCAACAACTTCCGCCTTTGTTTCTACCAAATTTGCTTCGTATTTCTGAACATAATCAGAATTATTTGAGTCATCGACTTGAGTCGATGATTGTGATGGTTTACGAGGCATGAAATCAGCAATGAAAGCACCAAAATGTTATGAACACAAGGTGATAATGATTCTTTTGTGAGAAGAACTAGAAACTCCAGGATTTGTAAGGCAAAGATGAGAGAAAAAAAAAATATAAAAACTGATTTTGATTTTTCATAAACTTCTCAAATGATCCATCAGTTACATTTATACACACAAAGGAAATTGAATAACTCCCAAATACAATAACTGCTACTACTACGGATAAGATATACACTTAGTAGCAGTTGGACACTAATAACACAATATATATTATATATACTAATCTGGACCACACTAATATTAGCAATAATCATTAAATCTAATAGGTGGAATTATAGCACGCTTGGGCCGAGTACTTGGTCCCATAACAACTGTTTGCATCAAAATGACTTGTTTGTCTCCTCTTTTTAATTATCATCATAATTATATATTATAAGTATATTCATTAATGTAAATTATATTATATACTATAATTATATATTTTAATTACATATATAATAATTATACGTTAAAACTTTTAATCATATATTATAAATTATAGGGATGTACATTGTACTTATATACGAAGATACATTATACTTTTAAACATTATAACTATACAAATTACAAAATTATATGTACATTATATATACATTACAATTATATACTACGATATATACATTATAGTAAAATACGGAGATGCATTATAATTGTACACATTTACATTATAATTGTATATTTAAATTTTATACGTATTATTATTATAGGCATGTACATTGTAATTATATAGGGTTGTATACTATAATTATATACACAATAAATTATAGGCATGCACATTATAATTATACACTATAATTATAAACATAACAAATTATAGGCGTGTATGTTATAATTATGTCATCATATGTACATTATAATTATATATTACTATATATATACATTGTAATTATATATGAAGATACATTTTAATATATATTATACTTTATAAATATATATTTAAATTATATATATATATTATAATTATATGTTATAATAATATATATTACAAATGATGGTCATGCACATTGTAATTATATACGGAGATACATTATAATTATAAACGTTACAAAATTTAGACACCTACCTTATAAATATATACATTATAAATTATCTACATACCGAATTATAGGCATGTACGTTATAACTATATACATTACAAATTCTAGGCACATCCATTATAATTATATAGATTACAAATAATAGGCATGTACATTATAATACATACATTGTACTTTATAATTATATACATTATACATTATAGTAATATACAATAAATTGCATACATTATAAAACTTTCGGGAAAATGAGGAGACACGCCCGTCCATTATGCGCCTCAATATGAGGGACATTTTAGTCAAACTGCTAAACTTAGTATTAGCAATAAGTGAATATATCGAACCAAATGGAATATTATGTCTAGATACAAAGTAGTACCAATCTAAATATTTTAAACATAACCAGTAATTAAAAAGCAGTTATTACGTAACATGACTTTTAAGGGGACTTATAATAACAAGTGACATTAAAGTGATATAATACAATATCGAAACCAAACGGCCCCTAAGTGCAGTACAAGAATGTAGCAATATTGCTTTGTATATGGGTGAATTTGCTTCTTACGCAATATTTAGGAAGCAGTAACTAGAATTGCTTCCTAGAATCGGTAGAATCGTTTGCACAAGCAATAACTAGCACGTAGGAAGCCAATTTGCGATTCCTAAGAGTAAAGGTGGTATGCAAAAAAATTGTTTTCCACCAAATGGGGCAACCTCAGTGCCACATAAGCATGGGTAGTGGATTTTCGCTACATAGATTTTGGTGCCACATCAGCCTAGGCTATTTAAAGAAAAGTTTATAGAATTAGAAGAAATTCTCTTCTTGGACAAAATGATCAAAGAATACTGAGAGACAAATATACAAAAAAAATCCTTTAGGAATCCACAAAGAAACGACCCAATTGATCAAGACACACAATGAAGATCGTATCCATATGACTTTACACTTATCGACAAATATAAAGAAATCCATTTTGTTTTATTTTGCTTGAATAATGCTTAACTCAAGAATCACTTTTTTTTTCTTGAATTATGCTTAACTCAAGAATCACAATTATCAATGTGCTTTTTTGAATAGAGTACCGAAAATCTTAAAACTTTATAAAGTTTTTTTTTTAGATGAAATTGAGGAAATTGTGCGGTTTAACGAGGAATCCATATACTTGAAATTGCATGTGAGATTCGTTTGAGACTGCACCCAGAGACTCTCCAAATTGTCGTCCCGATGAGCGCTCTATGTAGAGGGTTGGATTGTAATAGTATGACTTTGATGATATTTCTTTTTCTGATGCCCCCACAACTGATGACGATGATTACTTTTGTAATGCGTTATTAATGTGTTCATTTAATGTGATGTTCTCTTGGATTCCAAACGCCCGAGGGATTAATGACATTGGTGAGGCTAATATTGATAAGAATGTGGTTGAGGTAGCTAAAGTTGAGACAACATCAACTATTATTACTGATATGCGAAGGCTCACTTTATCTGATGGCGATCTCTTGGCTATCACCTGACGTAATTGTTGTTGCCCTTGGTACTTGTTGTATTCATGAGAACTTTGATGAGCTTTAGGCGTTTGGTGGCATCTTAATCATTCCCTGTACATTCTAGTACATTGTTATTTATCGTCAATGTGTTTAGTTGCGGCGCATTTGACAAGTTGTAGATAAGTTGTTCTTGATCCTTGTGTGTTTTGAGCTGTGGATCTCCATATAGCAATTTCCCTTAATCTTATAGGCTCTTAGGACCAAAACTATCGGTCTAATTATTATTAATTAAACTGCTTATTATTTAGATAATTAAATATTTTAATTATATGATTATTGATTATGTTTTGAATATTTCAGTAATATTTTGAATATAAAATCTTCCTTATAGTTAGAACAACCATCGTGATATGTGAAATAAGGAAAGATGGTTGGTGCGATTCCGAAAGTGAATCTTATAGTGTTCTTATAGAAACAGATACTATTGCGTCAGGTTATTTATGGAAACAAGATTCAGCTTTGTATGATCCAATCTATTCCAAGTGTATCTGGACTAAATTATACATATGCATACGTTGGAATATTGTTTACATATTTAGCAGAATAAAATTGGATGAAGGTTTGCAAGTTGTCTTGAAGATCCGAAGATTTCGTGCAACAGCTGTACTTCCATGTGGAGATTCTGCACTCTATAAAAGCAGAAGATTTGAAGACATCTGAAGACAAGTGTTGAAGTTTAGATTTAAGATTTGTATTTTATTTGCTTGAGAGTCAAAAACAGTTTATTATATTATTGTACAAAATATCAAGGTGAGGGAACTTCGTGTGAACTTGATCATTTCCAGATTCTAGTAGAGTTCTTTAGTAAAGCGTCGCGCCAAGTGTTAGGAAAGTAATTAGGGGGAGTTTAGATTATAGTACACGTAATAGCCAGAGCGAATCAAAGTCATGTACTAAATAAAAGAGACTAGAGTTCTTAGAACTGACGAAAGCCTAGTAGACAAGGTCTGTTGTGACCGAACCAATATAAATCCCTATGTTATTGTCTTACTTTTACATAATCATAACAAGTAATAACCATTACTAATTGAAAATGAGTAATAAGTAAACAACTAAGGTCTTACAAGTGGTATCAGAGCTGGTCACTAACGTTTATTTTAGTGAGATTCTGGTTTGAAAAGATCTTATTCTCAAGGATGGAAGATATAAAGGAAGGTTTGTCAACAAACAAACCACCGATGCTGACGAGCACCAACTATTCATACTGGAAGAATCGTCTCCAAAACTTCATCAAACAACATGACCAAAAAGCTTGGAAATCATTCTAAGAGGTTGGTCACTCCGTACATATGAAGATGGTAAGAAAACAAAAACAACTCAATTGACAAATGAAGAATATCTTCTTACTGAACAAAATTCCAATGCCCTTAACACTATCCTAAGTGTTATTGATATGAATCAATGTAATATCATTTCCAATTGTGTACTAGCTAAAGAAGCATGGGATATAATACGTATTGCTCATGAAGGTACCTCTAGCGTTTGCAAGTCTAAGTTAACTGCTAACCACTCAATTTGAGAACATGAAGATGCGAGAAATAGAAAACATTGCTCAATATAATGCAAAACTTAGACGCATTGCAACAGAAGCTGCTCTAATAGGTGAAGAATATAGTGGTTCATAAGACTCCCAGATCTCTTCCACCAAAGTTTGCAATCAAAGTTGAGACCATTGAAGAAGCCTAGGACACTGACAATATGCCTCTTGAAATCCTTATGAGATCTCTTGCAACATATGAAATGAAACTGAAACATGAGGGAGATATGTTGGCCAAAAGCATTGCTCTGAAGTCCACAACAGCTCCAACCCCACAGAATGAACAAGGAACAGATTTCATGAAGTCCATGGCCCTTTTAACAAAAAACTTCAAGAAGATGAACAAGTGAAATTTCATACTTAAATTTTCGTCCCCTAATTAATCTAACTCTATTTTTACCAAAAACACTTCCGCTTCTAATGATCTTGAAGTTAAAAGAAAAAGAAAAAGGTATTCAATGCAGGGAATGCCATGGGTTCGGGCATATTAGAACAGACTGTGCAAACTTATTGGAGAAAATAGAAATCGTGTTCTAGTCACAACTGGAGCGGCAATGATTCGGATGAGACAGATGAAGAAGAAGAAACAATGCCTCGTTTTGCCTTCACTGCCAGAATTTCTTACATATCATCTTCTACTGAAGAAACATAGAATGGTTTTAGTGCTACGAACATCCTTACTGAGTCTGAAGAAGAATCAGAAGCTGATGATACATCACAAAACATAGACTACGACGAGATAAATACAACTCTTGTAAAATGTGATGATATCGTAAGAAGAAATGTCGATCTAGAGGCGCAACTCGGGTCTCTTGCAGACAAGTCCCATGATAAAGTTCTACATTTACTTAAACTAGGAATAGAGACCGATACTCTCAAGAGAGCAAATAACTCAATCGTCTCAGACCTAATTCAAGCACGATCTGCCAAAAAGAAAGCTCAACACAAGATGGTCAATGCACTGAATGATCTAAGAAGGATTGAGATATACATCAATCGACTCAGTGATGAAGCAGTCAAACTAAATGATATCCTAGAAGCACAACGAAGATCTATGGATCATCACAACAGCTTCCTCGATACAAGAATCTCAGATTACAAGATAAGGTACGTCAGCCTTCAGAAATAAGAAGAGGAAACATATCCTATCCATTGAACTCAGTAACACAAGAAAAGAGGAGACAATTACTAACTGAGGTACACACAGAAATTCCGTGAATAATTATAGTGTCACTAACATTTTAAAATTTGTACCAGTATGTCATTACTGCGGGATCAAAGGATATATTCGACCAGAATATTTCCAACTTTGAGAAAATATAAAGAAAGACACCGGCTTCAAATCCACTGCTCCAACAACAACAATGTCAATCACACATGCTCCAAAACACAAACCTACACAAATCTGGGTTCAACGGTTAAATGTCAATTGTTTTGTTAACAGTCGTTCCTCTTGATTTTATTCTACTATTACCTGGTTCTTTGACAATGCTTGCTCCCATCACATGACAGGAAGAAAATAACTCCTATGAAAATTCATAGAAAGTGCAGAAGGAAATGTGGTGTTTGGAGATGGAAATGAAGGAAAAATTGTTGGAAGAGGGACTTTAAATGTGGATGGATCCCCTCATCTAAAGGACCTCAAGTATGTGGAAGGATTATGTACTAACCTTATTAGTGTAAGTAAATTGTGCTAACATGAGTTGTTCGTAAGCTTTAGTAATGATGAATGCAAACTTATCGATGAACAAGACATGCATCCTTTATGGGGTAAAGATTGATAATTGTTATACACTGTCCATGCATGAAAAAAAAATTCCTACATAAGGATCGAGTAAATCATCATTTCCACAGACGTCACAACAGGTGACCAAAACTAGACATGACGTAGAAATATCAACAAAATCAGGGTATGAACATTTGTCTCAACTCTCTCTAGAGGATCGATTATTACAAATTAGCAATAACAAATCTCTTGTACATGCTAATTCTGTCTCTCAGTCTACATGCGAAATGTAATTCAATTTCTCAAACATAAATAGAATAATGAAACACCTTACCTCTGACCCAAAGATAAAAGAGAACACTGCATATCCTCATAAGTGTATTGACATAGGAGAACTTCTCAATTGTTTTGCCATCATGAACGAATCACATCTCATTCGCTTTAACTTAGGATCATTTGTTCTTGGCCTGCTGATTAACTGTTTGAACTTGCATCACTATATAGATCTTAGTTACTAAACCGAGTCTACTAATATTAGATGTTACACACCTTAGAATGAAATAAAGTCTCAGTTCCCTGGAAAAATCACGTACTCACTTTCTCAGCTTATGAAGCAACAAGTGTCGTAGCAGGCAAACATTTGCCCAATTCTGATGAGTCAAGCCTGTTGGTAAAAACCCTCGATCCTACTCATATTACTTTAACCCTATGTGACACTCACACTGCCGTTTGTCCTATACAATTTTATCATGTCAAACGTATTGAAATTTGGTATCTCTTCACTATTAATCTTGTGAAGTTACTGGCACCTCAGTTATAACATGTGGGTATTAGTCATCGACCAATTGACTTAATTATTAAAACGATACATGTTGTTTGCCTGTTGCCTGAAGATACTTAGAAAGACTTTTGACATATGCCACCTCTGAATCTCAACATTAGTTGTCGTTACAATGGATGAACATACATAAAGTCTATTTTCTAGATGTTTAATCTATTATGTTATGTAGTTTATGAGACATGTAATGTTTGTGTTAAAAACACTCTTTTTATATTTGTTCCAAATAAAGTGAAATAAACCCTCTTGTATGGAAAAAAACTACATAACCTAAAAGGTTGAGAGTGAAAGCATTCAATCTTTATCTCACGCGTCACTACTTTGAAAAGAGCTACCTCAACCAAAAATGTGTTAGTGTGAAAGCTACCTAAAAGAGTTGCAATATGTGCATGTAGTCACCCTATATATGGTTATCTATGGTTTTGCAAGTCATGACAAACCTTTTACATGATAAGGATTTTCTCATCATATGATCTAATTTTATTTATGCAAACTCACTGAGCTAGGGCTATGTGTTGAGATAATTAGGTTCATGTTTCAATGGATTGATATGTATTTAAGGCATAGCTTACTGCCGTGTCAAACATAATATAAAAAGTCAGTTGACCAATAATGACCACATATTTTTGTCTTGGAAATTGCTCAAACTCGGCGTTTAATTGTGACTGAATACTTTATTTGCTTATTTTTGATTCGCTAATTTTGGGCGGGATTTTTAATTTTGGCAGGAGAAGTTACTTTCCACTATCTCAACCACGATCAATTCAATTTTGGGCATTCTCAATATGGGGAATCTGAGTCTGACTCCTCTGCTCAAAAACCACCACCTCCTCCACTGCGTTGAGTCACCACGTGCGCATGATCGAATTGCAAGGTCTCATTATCTGGAAAGAAGAAGAAGCGTGTCGCTACTCCCCATATCGCATATGGGATTGTTGAGATTGCGGGTCATTCCCCTCTATCTCAAGAAAAGAAACGCACGAAAATCGGTCCATCTTCCTCTATCCCTCCTAGTTCTGTTCCTCCTCTTGTCAAGAAGGGTAGTGATGCGACGAGCATATATGCTCCACCTTCTGCGGTTAAACTTGCCCCATCCCCAATCAATCTCAAACGTATCTTTTCTCATAAGTTTGTATCCATGGAGGCCATACAGAAGTATGCTAACATAACTAGTCAAAATAGGCCCCTTGTTGCTGAGCGTCCACTGGTTCCCAGGGAGTATGGGATCACATATTTCTTGACCTTCTCTGGGATCGGGGCTTCTATGACACCACCACAAAGTTCATTCATTTTGTCTCTAAGGTCATCTATGAGTTCTATGCGAATTTGTCGCAACAGTTGTCGGTTAACAATTCCCCTCAGCATTACAAGGTCTATCTGCACGAACACATCTATGATTTTTCCCTGAGCTGCTAAACATACACATGAAGACCCACAATACCCCCAATAAGGGTAAGTGGGAGTTGGGCCTGAAGGATGACATGGACGATGTTGCAACAACTCTCCTGGACCTGGACTCAACTTGGCCTCTTGATGGCGTGCTCCCCACTAGCAACCTGACCGTGAAATACAATCTCCTATTCAAAATCCTGTCTTCCCACTGGTTAACTGCCTCTATCTCTTCTTGGTCAATGACGTGGTTACATCTATTATGTACCAGATTAGAAAAAGATTCCCATCAACATGGGGAAACTTGTCTTCGATCGGATATGTCTGAAGTCCTTTTCGCGTACAATAAAACCCTCTCTTGGCTATCATTTCCTCATCTATTGTGTTCTGTCAGAACATATGTTTCCTAATGACGATGGAGTGACAAATCAAGTGCCCAAAGGTTTGAGGGTCTCATCAATAGTGACACAACACGCACAAGAGCCCACGCCTGCCAAGTCCAAAGCTGGTAGCCCAACCACTTCTGCCGTTGGACTTGATGGGATCCACTTGGAGCTGGCGCGACCCTTAGTAAACCAGGAGAAAATGCAAACCTCTATGGAGGTCATGTCCATGACTATGGCCATTATTGATACACGCATCTCTGCCATGGAATCCTCACTTCAACGCACTGAGGATCGCCTTCCTGCCCCTTGATTCTGTTGTGACAATAAGGGGGAGAGAATGCAAGAGTTAGGGGGAGTAGAGTGAGAGGGAGTGCTATTGGGGGAATGCTGCGGGGGGGGAGTTATGGTGCTGCCATTTTGTTTAAGTCTTTGAATTTTTATGAACTGCGAACAATTATTAAATTTCTGCATTTCAATTTTGTTTCAATATTTTTATTTGGTTTTGTAATGTTGCATTGCTGATGCAACTTAAACTCGTTATGTTTTGGTTATTGCAGCACTTTATGTTTGTTAAGAATCTCTTGAACTAACTTTGTCTTGCATGAAATATTATTGTTGTCCAAAAAAATCAAAGGGGGAGAATGTTAGGACCAAAATTATCGGTCTAACTATTATTAATTAAATTTCTTATTATTTAAACAATTAAGTGTTTTAATTACATGATTATTGATTATATTTTGAATATTTTCGTAAGTATTTTGAATATATAATCTTTCTTAATAGTTAGAACAAATATCATGATAAGTGAAATAAGGAAAGATGGTTAGTGAGATTCTAAAAGTGAATCTTATAGTTTCCATATAGAAATAGATATCGTCGTGTCTGATTATTTATGGAAACAAGCTTCAGTTTTATATTTGTCTTTGTATGATCTGATTTTATTCCAAGTGTATCTAGACTGAATTATATATATGCATATGTTGGAATATTTTGTTTACATATTTAGCAGAATAAAATCGGATGAACTAAGGAAGGTTTGCAAGCTGTTTCGAAGAATCGAAGATCTGGTGCAACAACTGTCCTTTCGTGTGGAGATTCTTCACTCTATAAAAGCAAAATACTCTAAGAAAATTAACGAGAAGTTTTAAAGTTTAGATTTAAGATTTGTATTTTATTTATTTAAGAATCAAAAATAGTTTATTACATTCTTGTACGAAATATGAAGACGGAGGAACTTTGTGTGAAGCTTGATCATTTCCAAATTCTAGTAGAGTTCTTTAGTACGGCATTTAGTCAGGTGTTAGGAAAGTAATTAGAGGGAGTTTAGATTACTAGTACATGTAATAGCCTGAGTGAGTCAAGTCCTATACTAAACGAAATAGACTAGAGTTGTTAAAATTGGCGAAAGCCGAGTGGATAATGTATGTTGTGACCGAACCACTATAAATCCATGTGTTATTGTCTTACTTTTACCTGTCATAACAAGTAGTAATCATTACGAATAGAAAACAAGTAATAAGTAAATAAATAATTTTTTACATAGGCGTATTAGTTTTAGAATTGTGTGCCTTAAGTATCGTTTACTTCGGGTATTAGGTAGAAGTGGAACTTGTTCATACTAAGTGGTTTACTTGTTGCAAGTTTGATACTCACTTTGCAATGCTAGAATGTGATGTGGATATTACAATGTAACAATAATACTACTACACGTTTGCAAGTACACAGTCAAGTAATAATAAACTGGTAAGTATAGTTAAAAAACCAAGTACCGTATCCCACGAGAGTAGTTATCTATTTAAGCAATTCAATGTTGAAATCTAGCGAGACTAGTACTTTTGGCAATGAAATAGAAAGAACAATGTAAATTAATTTTAAGAATGATAAGAAAAAAAGGCAAAGACACTTACCGCTTTGGCTATTTCATTGATTGACTGGGTTGGAATGCATGTTAAGGAAAACTTATCGAGAAAGTCCGTTAATTTTGAATACATATATTTTAAAGACAAATTACCAATGCACCTATGTAATGCTTCTTCCTATCGAATATTGTTTTGTTCTCAAATTGACGTGATAAATTAAGCGCACTTTCATATCATCTAAAGAACTCTCTAACTCTGTAATGATGTTAGACCATTAGATGCCCTCCCCTCTCCAGAAGTTCACAATGTCAAGGATCAATACGGAGTTTTAGGAAAGAATTAGAGCTGGAAATTTAAACTCTTCAATGTCCTCTGTAATTGTTTACGTATTACTTATTTTCTGTCCGTAATGGATATTACTTGTTATGACAGGTAAAAGTAAAACAATAACACAGGGACATATAGTGGTTCGGTCACAACAAGCCTACTCCACTCGGCTTTCGTCTGTTCTAACAACTCTAGTCTCTTTCGTTTAGTACATGACTTTGACTCACTCAGTCTATTACATGTACTAGTAATCTAGACTCCCTCTAATTACTTTTCTAACACCTGATGTGATGCCTTACTAAAGAACTCTACTAGAATTTGGGAATGATCAAGTTCACATGAAGTTCATTCGCCTTAATATTTTGTACAAGAATAATAAAAATGCTTTTGTCTCTCAAACAAATAAAATACAAATCTTAAATCTAAGCCTCATAACTTCTCTTTAATTGTCTTTGAGACTTCTGCTTTTGTAGAGTGCAGAATCTCCATACGAAAGGACAGTTGTTGCACCAAATCTTCGATTCTTTAAGACAACTTGCAGACCTTCCTTAGTTCAACTGATTTTATTCTGCTACATATGTAACCATAATATTCCAATGTATGCACATATATATATATATATATATAATTTAGTCTAGATACAATTGGAATAGAATCAGATCATACAAAGACAAATATAAAGCTGAATCTTGTTTACATAAATAGCCTAACGTGACATTATCTATTTCTATAAGAAAACTATAAGATTCACTTTCAGAATCTTACCAATCATCTTTCCTTATTTCACTTATCACGATAGTTGTTCTAACTTTAAGGAAAGATTCCATATTCAAAATACTTACAAAAATATTCAAAACATAATCATTAATGCTATAGTTAAACACACTTATCTATCCAAATAATAACTATTTAATTAATAATAGTTTAGATCGATAATTTTGGTCCTAACATTCTCCCTCCTTTGATTTTGTTTTGACAACAACAGTTCCTACAAGATAGAGTCAGTTCACGAGATTCATAATAAACATAAAGTGTTGCCATAACATAACATAATGAGTTTAAGTTGCATCAGCAGTGCAACATTACAAAACAAAATGAAATATTCAAATAGAAATAATATGCAAAAAAAAATTATAGTTCAGAAAAATTTAAAAACTTAAGCTAAAAACGTCAACAACGCCAACTCCCTCTAACTTTGTGATTCCCCCTTGCTATCATAACAGAATTGAGGGACCATTTTTTCAAACCTGCCGACATGAACAAGCAAACGAGAGAACTCTTTATGTAGTTCCATGAGGAGATCCGCATAATTAGGCATGTGATCAGGTGTAAGAGTTGATGAAGATGAAGTAGACTCCGATGTAGCTAATCGAACAACCTCCGGGGGTGCTTCGAGGCCAGGGGATGTGAACATGGATTCTAGTCCGTCTGTGGGGACATGTTGTGCGCAGAGCACTCGATAGATGAAGGAAGAAAACCCGGGGAGAGACTGATATTTGAAGAGAAGGTAGTAAAATAGATACGTTCGAATGCCAATTGACTAATATTGACCGACTGTCGCATCCCAATGTGAAACAGGGCAGATGCAACAATGGGATTAACAGCAGAGTGATGTAAACTAAGAAGCCAGTGCGAGATCAGGATGTGAAAAAAAGTTTATTTCGGGGGTGAGTAGAGCGTAGGGAGTTGATGTTCCAACATGTACAGTCGGCCAAGTGGTCAGAGTGGTTCTGAGGGCCAGAGCTACAACATCCATGTCTGTTTCTTCCTGAATTCTGGAGGTACGGCCTATTACAATAGATGGGAAATTCATGAGGAAGTTGAGAAGGGTGGGGTTAAAGTCATAGACATGGCCGCGCACAAGAACCTTGTGATGGTGCAGAGTCCCCGGGATAGCTAACTGTTTAGTCAGATTAACATAGAATTCATAGATAATATAAGGAACAAAAGCTCGAGCTCGCATAGTGGATGGTAGTAAGTTTTGTTCTTCAAGAAATTCAATGATACCAATTTTACCATAGGAACCGATAATGAGTGTCCGTTCTGGGACAAAGTGTCGTGACAGAAGAAGATCAAACTTGGTATTCACAAGAGATGTAAAGAACCGAGAGTTGAAACGCTGACTTACAATGAAAGGCAGAGGTGTCGGTTTATCCTATGCAACAAGGCCCTTTTTGGGATAATAACGAAAGGCTGCAATCTTTTTGACCACAACACGATGATGGCGACAGTGAGGTGGCATATGTCGTGGAGGGAGAACTGGCAGATGATATGGCTGGGAGTCCAGTTTGGTTAGTTCTAGAGAGATATCTCCAGAAATTGGTCCCCCAATGAAAAGAACATCATCATCAGGGTCGGATCCATAGTCGGTGAGAAGATGAACAACTTTTCTTGAAGATAACATTTCAAAACATAATAGTAGTATAGGGAAAAGAGAGAGACGAGTAAGATAAGAAGTAAATGGCAGAGTATTAATAGATAAGAATCAGAGAGAGATGGAAACAGAAAGTACTAAACAAGGCAACGTTGTCCATGAACCTAAAAGAATTGCTATATGCCATCAATTTTATCCGATCCACCTTCCAATCATAAGGAGGTAAGGTATGGTATCGTGAAATAGGGATATATGGCAAGAAAAGAATCCACACATTGGAGATAGAAACCCATTCAACTTTCTATAAATAATCAGGCATAATCCGCATAGACATGTTGAGATAGGAGAAACCTTAATGTGATAGTCAATAGATAATGCAATCGCAACATACGCACATAGCAGAGAAAATAGTCACAAATAATATGTCTTCAGAGTAATGAATTACAGAGATGTAAAGAATCATTCATTCTGAGTGTACAAGTTGTAGCTCTAGTGGGTGAGGCTCTAATGTCGTGACGTGTGAGATAAAAATTGACAGCTTTCACAGTCACACCTTCTAGGTTAGGTAGCATTTTCCAGAATAAAGCATATATTTTTGTCTTTTTTTTGTTTTGTTTTTTAGGAGACACGTGAAGTACATCAATGCGAGAACATTTCAGAATAAACTGTATTTCTCAAACTAATTACATAAGTGAGCATGCGACTCGAAATATAAACATTATAAATGATTGGCTTCTAAGTGCGATTGTACCAGGTTGCGACTCATATGTGACATATGCCCAAGGATTTTATAAGTGCCTCAAACCATGCTGCATCTAATGCCTTAGTAAATATGTCAGCAAGTTGATATTTTGTACTCACATGTTGCAACTCAACTATCTTACCTTCCACCAGATCACGAATAAAATGATACCTTATCTCAATATGTTTGGTTTGTGAGTGTTCGACAAGATTTTTGGCAATGTTAATGGCACTTGTGTTATCACAGTATAGAGTTAACATATTCTAAATAATACCATAATTAGTTACCATTTTCTTCATCCACATGAGTTGTGTACAACAGCTTCCAGTAGCAATGAATTCGGCCTCAGCGATGGACAATGTGACAAAGTGTTGAATCTCGCTATAACGGTGACGTAGCAAGCGGAAGACATAAGGGAAGATGAAATAACACAACAAATCAAAGGCTCGTTAATTCCGCAGAATACCGAGAAATTGACAAAAACTGAGAAAACTCTCAAGTTAGGTTTTTTTATTCAATCAACAACTTACTACAGTGACTCAAAGACAACTAAGTCATAAATGGAAAACCCTAACTAAGAAAAGTGCCAAAATTACAAAAGACCCTTAAAATAACTAAATAAAGCATAAAAATCTCACTGGAACTAATAAGCTGCAAATTTGACCCTCTAAACCTTTGAATTTGCCTAAAATCACGTGGGCGTAAAGACTTTGGTCTTTATGTTTTGCTAAGAAGGTCGTTTCCACTTGAAAAAATGGTATTCTTTGTCAAAAATGGGCTCCGTTAACTTTATGGTCAAACCTGAACTCCCTTGAACATCGGGTTTGTTATTTTCGATCAAGAGATCCCATATTTATGATCTGCATCATTCTCCCCTGGTTGAAAACGATTCGTCCTCGAATCTGAATCATGCCTAGTACCTATAAATTTATCACCACGACATAAAATAAAATCTGAAACTTCAGAAAAAGCAAAACCCTGAAGATGAACATCTTCAATTGTGATAGCAACTATATGTTTCTTCTCCTCGTCGACCATTGTCCTAAACCCTTTTTTTCCTTTTCAACACCCTCAAGCATATCAACTTTTGTATCAACCTCATACTTTTCCGACATGTTCGTCTCTTTCATTGGATTCTCTACCGTGATCTTCTCGTCCACACCCTCCATGAAAGCTTTTAATCTAAAAATCTCGAACTCATCCACAATATCATCACCATCATTATCATAAACAACATCATATGAAAATTCACAATCCTCTTCATAATTACCATGTAAATTTAGAATATCACAATGAAACTCTAATTTTCAATGTTTTTCCTCTAGATCATCTTGTCTCCAGTGAATAGACGGATTCAATGGCTATTCTAGAGGTACAAATGATTTCTCCTTGAAATCCGCAAACAATGGGGCTTCAGGTGTCGGTGCGAGTTCAGGCTGTCGAGCAACCATCACCGATATTTGTTGCATCAACAAGTTAATTTGTCGACGTAACATTTTGTATTCATCACATCTATCTTCTTCTACCGAAACATGATGGACTTCAGAGTTTCTCCTTGCCGCCATGGTAAAGGAACGAACATGTCTCTGATGCCAACTGATGTAGCGAGCGGAAGACATAAGGGAAGATGAAATAACACAAGAAATCTAAAGCTCGTTGATTCTGCAAAATACCTAGAAATTGACAAAAACTAAGAAAACCCTCAAGTTAGGTATTTTTTTTATTCATTCAACAACTTAATACAATGACTCAAAGACAACTAACTTATAAAATGAAAACGCTAACTAAGAAAAATGCCAAAATTACAAAAGACTCTTAAAATAACTAAATAAAACATAAAAATCTCGTTGGAAACAATAAGCTGCAAATTTGACCCTCTAAACCTTCGACTTTGCCTAAAATCACGTGGGCGTAAAGACTAAAGTCTTGGAAAAGTGTTATCTTTTGTCAAAAACGAGCTCCATTGACTTTCTGGTCAAACCTCGACTCCCTTGAACATTGGGTTTGTTATTTTCGATCAGGAGATACCCATATTTATGATTTGCATCAACCAAAAGACAAGATTAGTGCCAAAGTAGAAGCATCCACATGTCGTTCTTTTTCGATCATCAACACAACCAGCCTAGTCAGCATCACTGTACCCTGCGAGATGAGAGTTAGTATCAGAATTGTAGTGTAACCCAAAATCAGCAGTACCCTTGAAATCCGCAAACAATGGGGCTTCAGGTGTCGGTGCGAGTTCAGGCTGTCGAGCAACCATCACCGATATTTGTTGCATCAACAAGTTAATTTGTCGACATAACATTTTGTATTCATCACATCTATCTTCTTCTATCGAAACATGATGGACTTCAGAGTTTCTCCTTGTCGCCATTGTAAAGGAACAGACATGTCTCTGATGCCAACTGATGTTGCGAGCGGAAGACATAAGGGAAGATGAAATAACACAAGAAATCTAAAGCTCGTTGATTCTGCAAAGTACCTAGAAATTGACAAAAACTAAGAAAACCCTCAAGTTAGGTATTTTTTTTATTCATTCAACAACTTAATACAATGACTCAAAGACAACTAACTTATAAAATGAAAACGCTAACTAAGAAAAATGCCAAAATTACAAAAGACTCTTAAAATAACTAAATAAAACATAAAAATCTCGTTGGAAACAATAAGCTGCAAATTTGACCCTCTAAACCTTCGACTTTGCCTAAAATCACGTGGGCGTAAAGACTAAAGTCTTGGAAAAGTGTTATCTTTTGTCAAAAACGAGCTCCATTGACTTTCTGGTCAAACCTCGACTCCCTTGAACATCGGGTTTGTTATTTTCGATCAGGAGATACCCATATTTATGATTTGCATCAACCAAAAGACAAGATTAGTGCCAAAGTAGAAGCATCCACATGTCGTTCTTTTTCGATCATCAACACAACCAGCCTAGTCAGCATCACTGTACCCTGCGAGATGAGAGTTAGTATCAGAATTGTAGTGTAACCCAAAATCAGCAGTACCCTTGAAATCCGCAAACAATGGGACTTCAGGTGTCGGTGCGAGTTCAGGCTGTCGAGCAACCATCACCGATATTTGTTGCATCAACAAGTTAATTTGTCGACATAACATTTTGTATTCATCACATCTATCTTCTTCTATCGAAACATGATGGACTTCAGAGTTTCTCCTTGCCGCCATTGTAAAGGAACGGACCTGTCTCTGATGCCAACTGATGTTGCGAGCGGAAGACATAAGGGAAGATGAAATAACACAAGAAATCTAAAGCTCGTTGATTCTGCAAAATACCTAGAAATTGACAAAAACTAAGAAAACCCTCAAGTTAGGTACTTTTTTTATTCATTCAACAACTTAATACAATGACTCAAAGACAACTAACTTATAAAATGAAAACGCTAACTAAGAAAAATGCCAAAATTACAAAAGACTCTTAAAATAACCAAATAAAACATAAAAAACTCGTTGGAAACAATAAGCTGCAAATTTGACCCTCTAAACCTTCGACTTTGCCTAAAATCACGTGGGCGTAAAGACTAAAATCTTGGAAAAGTGTTATCTTTTGTCAAAAACGAGCTCCATTGACTTTCTGGTCAAACCTCGACTCCCTTGAACATCGGGTTTGTTATTTTCGATCAGGAGATACCCATATTTATGATTTGCATCAACCAAAAGACAAGATTAGTGCCAAAGTAGAAGCATCCACATGTCGTTCTTTTTCGATCATCAACACAACCAGCCTAGTCAGCATCACTGTACCCTGCGAGATGAGAGTTAGTATCAGAATTGTAGTGTAACCTAAAATCAGCAGTACCCTTGAAATCCGCAAACAATGGGGCTTCAGGTGTCGGTGCGAGTTCAGGCTGTCGAGCAACCATCACCGATATTTGTTGGATCAACAAGTTAATTTGTCGACATAACATTTTGTATTCATCACATCTATCTTCTTCTATCGAAACATGATGGACTTCAGAGTTTCTCCTTGTCGCCATTGTAAAGGAACGAACATGTCTCTGATGCCAACTGATGTTGCGAGCGGAAGACATAAGGGAAGATGAAATAACACAAGAAATCTAAAGCTCGTTGATTCTGCAAAATACCTAGAAATTGACAAAAACTAAGAAAACCCTCAAGTTAGGTATTTTTTTTATTCATTCAACAACTTAATACAATGACTCAAAGACAACTAACTTATAAAATGAAAACGCTAACTAAGAAAAATGCCAAAATTACAAAAGACTCTTAAAATAACTAAATAAAACATAAAAATCTCGTTGGAAACAATAAGCTGCAAATTTGACCCTCTAAACCTTCGACTTTGCCTAAAATCACGTGGGCGTAAAGACTAAAGTCTTGGAAAAGTGTTATCTTTTGTCAAAAACGAGCCCCATTGGCTTTCTGGTCAAACCTCGACTCCCTTGAACATCGGGTTTGTTATTTTCGATCAGGAGATACCCATATTTATGATTTGCATCAACCAAAAGACAATATTAGTGCCAAAGTAGAAGCATCCACATGTCGTTCTTTTTCGATCATCAGCACAACCAGCCTAGTCAGCATCACTGTACCCTGCGAGATGAGAGTTAGTATCAGAATTGTAGTGTAACCCAAAATCAGCAGTACCCTTGAAATCTGCAAACAATGGGGCTTCAGGTGTCGGTGCGAGTTCAGGCTGTCGAGCAACCATCACCGATATTTGTTGCATCAGCAAGTTAATTTGTCGACGTAACATTTTGTATTCATCACATGTATCTTCTTCTATCGAAACATGATGGACTTCAGAGTTTCTCCTTGCCGCCATGGTAAAGGAACGAACATGTCTCTGATGCCAACTGATGTAGCGAGCGAAAGACATAAGGGAAGATGAAATAACACAAGAAATCTAAGGCTCGTTGATTCTGCAAAATACCTTGAAATTGACAAAAACTAAGAAAACCCTCAAGTTAGGTATTTTTTTTATTCATTCAACAACTTAATACAATGACTCAAAGACAACTAACTTATAAAATGAAAACGCTAACTAAGAAAAATGCCAAAATTACAAAAGACTCTTAAAATAACTAAATAAAACATAAAAATCTCGTTGGAAACAATAAGCTGCAAATTTGACCCTCTAAACCTTCGACTTTGCCTAAAATCACGTGGGCGTAAAGACTAAAATCTTGGAAAAGTGTTATCTTTTGTCAAAAACGAGCTCCATTGACTTTCTGGTCAAACCTCGACTCCCTTGAACATCGGGTTTGTTATTTTCGATCAGGAGATACCCATATTTATGATTTGCATCAACCAAAAGACAAGATTAGTGCCAAAGTAGAAGCATCCACATGTCGTTCTTTTTCGATCATCAGCACAACCAGCCTAGTCAGCATCACTGTACCCTGCGAGATGAGAGTTAGTATCAGAATTGTAGTGTAACCCAAAATCAGCAGTTCCAAAAATGTAACAGATGATGCCCTTGACTACTTTGAGGTGCGCTTCATTCGGCTTGGCCTGATATCTCACACAAACAGCAACACCGAAACATATATCGGGTCTACTTGATGTTAGGTATAGTAAACTTCCGATCATGCACCGGTCTAGGATGGGATCAACATCTTTAGTGGTCTCATCTGTTGTGAGACATTCATTTATACCCGTATGAGTGCGCATAGATTTTGCTCCATCAAGACCAAATCGTGTGATAAGGTTTTTTTTCATATTTGGTTTGTGAAATGAAGATACCATCCGATACTTGTTTGACATGTAAGCCTAGAAAATAAGTGAGTTCCCCAACCATACTCATCTCGAATTCTGTTTCCATAACAGAAATAAATTGTCTTAACTGGACATCGGAGGTGGAACTAAAAATGATGTCGTCGGCATATATTTGAGCAATAATAAGAGTTTTGTTTAAGCGTTTGATGAAGAGAGTTATATCAACACTACCTTGGGTATATCCTTTATTTAGATGGTGTTGTGTTAAACATTCATACCATGCTTGAGGTGCTTGCTTGAGTCCAGAAAAGGCTTTTTTAAGTCTGAGTATGTGATTCGGTTGATGTGGATCTACGAGCCCTTTAGGTTGTTCAACGTAGATTTCTTCGGTTCATACTACATTACCCAGTTCATCGGTTTTACACTTATGGATCCACTTAGTGCCTATTATGTTGATATTCGAGGGTCGGGGTACAAGTTCCCAGACTTGATTTCTTTCAAATTGATTTAATTCTTCTTTCATAATATTTACCCGTGCTTCTTCAAAAATTGCTTCTTTGATGTTCTTAGGTTTGATTTTAGAAGTATAACACACATTATTTATCATTTTATTGTACCTTTTTCCTGACTTGGTTCGGGTTTGAATACCGTCATTAACGTCTCCAATCATTGCAGTGAGTGGGTGATTCTTCTTTATTCTGGAGGAAGGTTCCCTTGAGCTGTATCATGGATGTCTTGGGAGTGGAATTCCTCGGCTGCGTTAGGATGGTTTGTCTCATCAATAGAGGCAGCCTCTATTTCTTCACTTACTGTCACATCTGTTTGTTTTTGTGGCGAATCGTTCTCATGATTCAC
Organism: Linaria vulgaris; assembly: GCA_948329865.1. Lineage (NCBI taxonomy): Eukaryota > Viridiplantae > Streptophyta > Magnoliopsida > Lamiales > Plantaginaceae > Linaria > Linaria vulgaris. Next base: position 21,617,737 of record OX415253.1, on the reverse strand, counting down.
AGTATTGCGAGAATCAATTAAGTTAAAGATCTCTATCTCATTTGAGGCGGCTGCAAAATCTCTGGAATCATCAAATTCAATGTTAGAGGATTCTACAATAGTTTTAGTTCTCATGTTATGATAGGCTTGACTATTACGAGAGTATCCAATAAAAATTCCTATGTCACATTTTGACTTAAACTTACCTCTAGGTTCTTTATCATTGAAGACATAACAGGTGCACCCAAAAATGTGAAAATATCGTGCACTAGGTTTCTTACCTTTCCAGACTGCATAGGATGTTTTGTGTGTACCTAGTCTGAAGTAGGAACGATTGATTACGTAGCATGCAATTTTGACAGTCTCAGCCCAGAAGCGAATGGCTATCCTTTTTGAGTTTAGCATGACTTTGGCCATTTCAAGGATGGTCATGTTCTTCCTTTCAGGCACGCCATTTTGTTGTAGTGTTATTTGAGCTGAAAATTCATGAAAGATACTTCTCTCATTGCAAAAGAAGTTAAACATAGCATTTTTGAATTCCTTTCCATGATTGCTTCTAATTCTTTTAACATTTTGCTCTTTATCTGTTACAACAGTATTGCACAGGATTTTGAAGGAATTAAAGGCCTCACTCTTTTCCCTTAGGAATTGGACCAAAGTAAATCTAGAGAAATCATCAACACACACAAAGATGTATCTTTTTCCATTGATGCTTTCTTTCTGCATTGGTCCTATGAGGTCCATATGAAGAAGTTCCAGGATGCGGGTTGAGGGTATATGTTATAACAGGACATGGCTACTCTTCTTTGGTTTTCCCTGCATACAAGCTTCACATTTCCTTCACAACAAGTCCCAACAAGAGGCATTCCTCGAATGGCCTTAGTTTTAGAGAGTTTGAACAACGTTTTGTAGTTTACGTGTCCCATCCGTTGGTGCCATAACCCGGTCTCTGTAGTGGTGCTGAAATGACATAAGAGAATTTTTGCTAGTTCGTCATGTTTGGTTAATACAATTGTCGGCATTTCTTAACCCATGTAGTACACACTTGTCTTCTTCGTTGATCACTTTATATTTATCTTTAGTGAATAGTACAAATAGGTCCTGATCGCACAATTGACTTATGTTGATCAAATTTGCATGTAGTCCCTCCACATAGAAGACATCTTTTAGACGAAGGAATCCTTTCACATTAAGAGTTCCTCTTCCAATAATTTTTCCTTTGCTTTCATCCCCAAATACTACGTCTCCTATAATTTTGTCAACAAATTTGTTGTGGATGTCTTTGTTCCCAGTCATATGACGAGAGCAACCGTTGTCAAACAACCAAGAGTTGTTAAGATTATACGAAAACGATTGATTATTGATGGAATAATTAACATTTGACCGTTGAACCCATATTCTCACATTAATATTACCAGTACCTGTATCAAGTATGAAATCATCAAACACAACATTCACTGATTCCTGAATTGTCTTCAATCTAGGATTGTAGACTCTAAAGGAAGTACTATTGGCATAATATCCTACAAAGATGCATTTTTCACTTTTTGGATCAAATTTATTAAGATAATCCCTGTCATTTAGCAGATAACAGTCACATCCAAATTCATGAAAATGCGCAATATTTGGTTTCACACCCTTCAAGAGTTCATATGGAGTCATGTTAGTTCCAGGTCTGAGGTACACCCGGTTACTAATATGACAAGCAGTGTTTAAGGCTTCAGCCCAGAGTCTCTTGGATATATTTTTGGCATTCAGCATGACTCTGGCCATCTCTTGAAGTGTCCTGTTCTTCCTTTCAGCAATCTCATTCTGCTGAGGTGTCTTAGGTGTTGAGTATTCATGGAAAATTCCTTTAACATTGCAATAGTTATCAAAACTAGCATTCTCAAATTCTTTACCATGGTCAGACCTAATTTTAGTCACAGAAGAGCCATATAAGTTTTTAATACTAGCACAAAGAATTTTGAACTGATCAAAAGCTTCTGACTTTTCTTTAAGAAACTTTACCCAAGTATATCTAGAGAAGTCATCTACAATAACAAAGGCAAATTTCTTACCATTCAGACTACTCACCTCAATGGGACCCATCAAGTCCATATGTAACAGTTCAAAGCACCTACTAGATCTAGGATTAGCATTCTGTACCTGTAGGGGGGCATGAACTGCTCTAGTTTGTTTACCCTTGAGACAATCACCACAGACAAGCTTACCTGGGCAAGATAGCTTAGGTAAGCCTCTTACAGCATCAACTTTTTGCAATTTCTCAAGGTTCCTGTAGTGAACATGTCCAAGTTTCCTATGCCATATAGATGCTTCATCTATTTTAGCATGGAAACACTCTGCTTCCTCTTGAGCTAGGTAGCAGTTGTCCTTGGACCGAGTACCTGTCATAACAAGTACATCATCACTATGATAAACATCACAAGATGAACTGTCAAATGTAACCAGCAAGTCATCATCACATAGTTGACTGATGCTGATTAAGTTTGCCTGTAGCCCATCAACCAACAACACATCCTTCAGGGGTGGAAATCCATCAACATTCAGTGTCCCCTTTCCAATGATTTTCCCTTTTGTACCACCACCATAGGTCACAGTGCCAGTACTCAAGGAAACCATATTCACAAGATTGTCAATGTTGCCTGTCATGTGTCTTGAGCATCCACTGTCGAAGTACCACTTACCTGAAAGGTTAGAATACACAGCAGAGAAAACAACATTGCAAACAACTTTAATCTTAGGGGTCTTAACTTTTTCTACCCAAGTTCTACCTTTCTGTCCTGAACCTAATGTTGGTCTAACATCAGAAACTGCTGTTGTTCTAACATTGGGTTCAGTAACTGTTTTCTTACCACATTCTCTTATAAATTTTCTACAGAATGGTTTCACTCGTATCAGAAGCTTGGGGTCATTTTTATTTTAGGGGAGAACATTCTGTTGCGACAGGTGTCTGAGTGGATCTTTGTTTAGATGCAATATTTCAAGATGTCTGATTGTGTTGACTTCGAAAGTAGTAAGGTAGTATATGTCCCTTTATTCCACAATGATGACATATTGTTACATAAATTTGATCATTAGTAAAGAAGGTTTGACTCGCAGAGTTTTGTTTTATACCAGAGTATCTCAATGAGACCGGAGGGTATTGCTTCTCTATAGGTTTGCCGAATTCTTCATTTGAATATATGTAATGGTATTCGTTTCCTCTTCTTTCTTCATGGTGACTTCTGACTTCTTCTCGAAGTGGTTTGGACCATGTCTTTCTCTATTCTTTCTATTGCAACTTACTGAAGAAACCTACTCCAGTTCGACTAGTGGTAAATCTTTGTACATCTAAAACTTCATTAAGTTTGTTGGTTCCCGAGCTTAGAAGTTTTGCATTATTTTTAACCGAGATCATTTAATGCATCTGCAAGTTTCTACTATGCTTCTTTGGAATAAATCCTAGCTTTTTTCAATTCTAAGGATAGATAATCATTGTTTCTTTGAGTGACTTAATTTCATGGATCAGTGTTGAGGTGTCAGAACATTCTTGAGATGAGGAGAGAAGCCTAGTTTTTCTTCGATATCTATGTTTCTTCTTAAGATAGATTCACATTTTGCCAGAATAGTATATATCTTGTCACAGTTTACATAGGGTGTAGAATCACCTGACTCGTTTGTCATTACTTGAGTATTTGTTGTACCAGGATGAGTTGATATGTATGAAATTCTGGCATTTAGCGCCATGTCTGGTGGTGTCTCTTCTTCTACTTTTGTCTCATCTAGGTCATCATCACTCCATGTTGTGACAAGAGCACGATTTTTATTTTTTTCAAGTAAATTTACGCAATCTGTTCTAATATAACCAAAACCAAAGCATTCACTGCATTAAATACCCTTTTCCTTTCTTTTGACTTCATGATCATTAGCAGCAGAAGGATTTCTATTAAAAATCAGAGTTAGATGAACTAGGCGATGAGAACTTACTTCGAAAGTTGAAATTGTTCATCTTCTTGAATTATTTTGATAGGAAAGCCATGGATTTTATGAGATCCGTTTCTTGCTCATTCTGGGAAACTAGAGTCATAGTAGATTTCAATGCAACACTTTTAGCCACGTTATCTCCATCCTATTTTAGTTTCATTTCATATGTTGCAAGAGATCCCATGAGGAATTCTAGTGCCATATTGTCGGTATCCTTGGCTTCATCAATGGTCTCAACCTTGATTGCAAACTTTGGTGGAAGAGATCTGAGAGTCTTGTGAACCAGTCTTGCTTCACTGTATTCTTCACCTAGTAGACCGGCTTCTATCGCAATGCGTCTAAGTTTTATATTGTATTGGGCTATGGTTTATGTTTCCTGCATCTGCATGTTCTCAAATTGAGTGGTAAACAATTGTAACTTAGAGCTGCGAACACTAGAGGTATCTTCTTGAGCACTTCGTATTACATCCCATGGCTCTTTAGCTGATACACAATTGGAAATGATATTATATTGATTCATATCAACACCACTTAGCATAGTGTTGAGTGATGTAGAATTTTGTTCAACGAGAAGATCTTCTTCATTTGTCCAATTGAGTTCATTTTTTTCTTACCGTCTTCATCTGTAGAGGGTGACCAGCCTCTTAAAATTCTTTTCCATGCTTTCTGATCCTGTTTTTTTTTTTTTGATGACTTTTTAGAGACAATTCTTCCAGTATGAGTAGTTGGTGCTCGTCAACATCGGTGGTTTGTTTGCTAACAAGACTTATTGATATCTCATATCCCTGAGAATAAAATCTTTTCAAACCAGAATCTCACTAAAATAAACGTTAGTGACAAGATCTTGATGCTACTTGTAAAACATTAATTGTTTATTTATTACTTGTTTTCTATTTGTAATGGATATTACTTGTTATGACAGGTAAAAGTAAAAAAATAAACACATGGATTTATAGTGGTTCGGTCATAAACTCGCCTTTCGCCTGTTCTAACAATTCTAGTCTCTTTCGTTTAGTATAAGACTTTGACTCACTCAGGCTATTAGATGTACTAGTAATCGAGACTCCATCTATTTAATTCCCTAACACATGACACGACGCCTTACTAAAGAACTCTACTAAAATCTGGAAATGATCAACTTCACACAAAGTTCATTCGCCTTGATTTATCATACAAGAATAATAAAAATGCTTTTGTCTCTCAAACAAATAAAATACAAATCTTAAATCTAAACTTCAAAACTTCTCTTTAATTGTCGTAGAGTCTTCTGCTTTTATAGAGTGCAGAATCTCCACACGGAAGGACAACTGTTGCACCAGATCTTCGATTCTTCAAAACAGCTTGCAAAGCTTTCTTAGTTCATCCGATTTTATTCTGCTAAACATGTAAACATAATGTTCCAATGTATCATATATATAACTTAGTCTAGATACACTTGGAATAAAATCGGATCATAGAAAGACAAATATAAAGATTAATCTTGTTTCCATAAATAACATGACGCAACAGTATCCATTTCTATAAGGAAACTATAAGATTCACTTTCAGAATCTCATCAACCATTTTTCCTTTTTTCATTTATCACGATAGTTGTTCTAACTATAAGGAAAGATTCCATATTCAAGATACTTATGTAAATATTCAAAAGATAATAAATAATCATATAATTAAACACGCTTAATTATCTAAATAATAAGCAGTTTAATTAATAATAGTTTAGACCGATAATTTTGGTCATAACATCTTCATTGACTCCACCAAACATAAAAAATGACAAAATTAAAAACAAAGGACTCCATTGATATCATTTTATGTCTCTGGTGTGCTTGAGGGTGTCGTGTTGAATGCTTCTCCATTCTTCTCGTCCAACTTTTGCATGAAATCATTCCAATGTGCTTCTTCATCTTTGCGGACCCCATCAACTTCTGCTTTAAGAAACACTTTGACTTTCTTCATGTGTTCTGCCAAAGCTTCTTGCACCATCACGTCAACTGCCCTTGGTTTCTTTGGCCCATCCTCTCCACGTACTCTTCTTGCATAACCATCAAGATGTTTTTGTGAAATCATATATTTCCCTTCTTTCTTCTTGTCAGGCAGTCGTGAGGGAACTTTTGCTTTCTTGCATAACTTTGTAATAAGTCCTCCGTGTGAAATACCTCTAGTTGTCTTAGAACTCAAAAAGTGGTTGATGGATGAAATAATCTCTTCTCCCACATTCATAAAGAATCTGAAATTGTGGATCGGGTTGATACGTTGTTGATGTTAACTTAACACTGAAGTTCTAACAGCAGTTTGTTTTCGCTGTTAGTTCGACGATGTTACTTTAACAGCAGACCAGAGTAACAGTTTGCAGCGGAATAAACAAACACGAATTTAAGAAGTGAATATAGGATTATATTAACTTCCGAGCCGTAGGCAAAATACCACAAGGGTTTAACAAAGGCGTTCTCACAACTCTCAAGCTCCTCACTCTCGAATTGTTCAAACTAAGCAAAGCACACAAGAGTTGCTTCGACTATCTCTAAAAGCTCCTCACTCTTAGATCTATTCTAACAACTTAAAAACTTTGCTAAAGCAAGACAACACTCAACAACTGTAAATTAATCTCTCGGATTGATTAGCTCTTGTCTCGTTGTTTGTCTTGATGTACTTCACACCTATATATAGGTTCTTGATCTTCGACTTCAAGGTGTGTTGTACACGGTTGGTAATTCTCTTTGTTTCCTTCTCGAACTCCTCTTCCTTGTTCTCGCAGTCCTTCTTGAATAAAAGTTCCTTCGCCAGTGATCTAGCTAAGGAAAGACTCCTTCTTCAATTCAGGACTTTCCCTTGGAAGCTTTCCTAGTCGCACTAGACTTCTTCTTTCCTTTTATAAGCCGTTTGCTTTAATTAAGGAAACTTCTCATCTTGGAAACTTTGAGCGTCCAACCTAATGCAAGTTTGTTTCCTGAATAATAATCAAAGACAACTACAACTGTGGAACTCAGTTAGTTAAGTGAATAAGGCAAAACAATAATAATAATAATAACTAGATTGTAAAACAGTTTCTGGACGTGCAATGTTACTCTAACATTGAAAATCTCAATGTTATCCTAACATCCAGAAAACTTGCACTTTCAATCTCCCCCTTTTTGCCTTAATCACAAAACCTAAGAAACAGTTCTTATCAGATCAAATTATTCAGAAAAACTTCATTATATCATAACAATGAAAAACTAAGTACTCTCCCCCTGAATATCAGAAGGAACTAATCCAATGTTATTCTAACACTGATACTCTCGATGTTATAACATCCAGCTTTATCAATGTTGGTTTAACATCAGAAAGTTAACACCTGCAAAACAGAGTTAGTACCATTAATCACAGTTCAATAATAGCATAAGCAGAAACACTAAGTACCCAAAATTAAAAAGTACTTAATTACAGTCCATACTAGCAGCAAGGAACAGACTCCTTGATCAGAATAAAAAGAAAACAATTGTTCAAAAGGCATTAGAAACAGAAACTAAAAAACTTGCAGGAAATTTTGAAATTTGATCTACTCTCCCCCTTTTTGTGAGGAAGGCAGATCCTTCAAGTGTTTCCTCAAGCTGTCCAGTTCCTGCAGTCTGACTTGCTTGTCAGCTATTTCCCTCTGGGTGTCCTTGTACTCCCTATCCAGCCAGACCAAGGTTTCCTCAACAAAAGCATCTGCAATCACTGAGCAGCTGTCACCACTGCTCACTGGGACTGAAGAAGCAGCAAACTTGTGTGTCTTCTTCTTCTTCTTCCTGCTGGGACCAGCTTCTCCTTGAGGGTTCCAAGGCAAATCCTGGATCCTCACATTAGTGAAGTAGCTCCTGGTGATTGACATTACAACCTTGTTGCTGATCCATCCTTCAGTCTTCTTGGTTTTGAAGCCTTGCTTCACCAATAGGCATGAGATCAGAGAGGGATAGGGAAGGATTCCTTTGGGCTTTGTAGTGACTTCCTTCATGTGTCTCAGCACTTTTTCACCAATGTTTACACTCAGTCCATTCTTCAGCTTGTACACCAACTTTGCTGACTCTTTTGTCATCACAGTAGTGTTGGAAGAAGGAAGCCAATTGTAAGTGCTGATCTTGTGAAGGATGGCACTAAGAGAAGTCAGCCTGGTTGTGGGAAAGCTCTCTCTCCATTGCCTAGTGAGACCACCTGTAAGATCAGTGATGATCTCCTCCATAGTAGGATCCTCAGACTCTTCAGGATCAGGAAGCCCCCAAGCCTCATTGATCATGGCAGGAGTGATGTCATAGATCTTCTTCCTAACCCAAGCCTTCCCATACTTAGGAGAATCCAGGTTGATCACCCACTCAGAGAGATTCATGTAGAACTCTCTCACTACATCAGGAACATATGCAGACAGATTCTGCACAGAGCCCAAGACTCCTCTAGCCTCAAGCAACTCAAACACCCTGTTTTCTTTGAAAATACCCTCCTCAATAGCCCTTTCCTTGTGGATTACCCTGGCTTGGTATGCCTCCCATTGCTCCTCAGCATCAGGAGACACATAGAAGTCAGAGTAAGCTTCATGTGGATACTCTTTCATGATCAGATCAATAAACTGATCATCATCTGATGTTAGAGTAACATCAGCTTCCTCTGGCTCATCAGCCACAAGCTCTTCTTCCTCAACTTCCTGTTCCTCTTCCTCCTCAACCTCTTCTTCTTCTTTTTCTTCTTCTGACTCATCCTCAGAAGACTCAGCCATCACCTCCTTACCCTTCTTCTTCCTGGCAGCATTTGCAAGAGCAGCCAAGGAAAGGTTTTCATCCTCATCCTCTTCTTCTCCTTCAACCTCAGCTGGTTGATCACTCACAACAGCTTGGTTACCTTCAGTAGTAACCCCATTATTTACACCAAGATTGCCATCAGCAGCAATCTCCTCAGACAAATCCTCATCATGCTCACCAGTAGCATGTCCACTCTCCTCATCAGCAGCAAGCTCATCATCATTAGCCTCATTAGGCTCAACAGAACTAGCCACAGTTGGCTCCACCACTTCCTCAACCACATTAGCCTCAGCTGGCTCAATCACAGCACTACCCAACCCAATCACAGGGGCCTCATTCTCCCCCTCAATACCAACATCAACATCAGCAGGTATACTCGGAGTAGGGTTAGCCATTGTTACCTCGATTTCAGGATTGGTGGGAGCAGGGGCTTGCTCGACAGCATCTGATGTTGAACCAACATCTTTCTTTGAAATCTTTTTGCCCTTGCGCCGTTGAGTGGTAGCTTTCCTCTTTGGAGAGGCGGCGACTGTGGTTTCAGCGGCGGTGCGTCTGGTGCTGCGTCGTGGCGCTCGCTCGATTTGCGCAGCTGCTTCTGCAAGAGCATCAATATTGGACTTGCGTGCCATTGTTAGAGTAACTTTGAGATAAAAGATTGAAGATTTTGAAAAGTTAGAGAGTAATTTGCTTTGCACAGTTGTTAGCGTTAGAATGAAGAAGAAATTAGGGCAAATTACATATATGATTCAGATGAAGAGCATGGAATAGTGGTGTTGTAACATGTTACCATAATAATCTGACCACTATCACACGTCCCCTACATGTTGTTCTTACCACGTGTCAGTGTTAGGTTAACACGTAACCAGAGCATTCTTCGTTCCTGAAAACTTATAAGTTACAATGTTACAATGTTGGACTAACATTGGCAAGTTAACATCAGGGAGGGAAGTTGGAGGTGCAGGGCTTCATCCAAAGTAGCATCATCTTGTGAGAGCGTGAGATATTCCTGTACTAATCTGAAGCTTCAACCACGTACACAGGTACAATGACAAAGCTTAAGATCATCAGTATAAGCAAGTGACAAATCAAACAGGGAAAAACACAGAGGATATACTTATCCAGGGCCTGGTTGGTAACAGTATTGACAGATAAAAGTAGGTTTACTTCTCACAGTGTTGATGGTACCTAAACTCTTAGAATCAGATTCTTTAACAAAGCTAGAAGATAGATAGGCAGAATTTACAATAGAAGAGGAAGGTTTCTCAACAAATCCCAGACCACATGAACCTGAATTTCCCATGCTTAGTACCTCATCAAGTTTGGAAGTACCTGCATTCCATTTAGCTATGATCTGTGTGTCTTTCTTGAGTTTATCCTTTACCTCTTTCAACTCAGCTTCAGCTTTGTCAAGATCTCTTTCATAGAGTTTCAACATGTTTTTCAGACACTCGATGTCATGAGTCAGTGCTTTGTTCTTCTTTATGAGTTTCACATTCTCTCTCTCAAGCCTGAGGAATGTTGTGTGCAGATCATCAAGAATCTCCTCCTGGGATAATTCTTCTTCTTGGGAGTACTCTTCTTCTAGATCAACTGTACCATGAAAACAGTCAAAGTTAGTATCATCACAATCAGAGAGTTCATCAAAGATAACCTGGGAATCATTGCTGTTCCAGTCTCCAAAAAAGATTTCCTGCTTTGCTGTTGGTTCACCAATGTTAGAGTAACATTGTGATCCTAGGCAATTTGTGGAGTCTTCATTGGTCCAGGTGATCCTTGTGCATAGCGCAACAGTTTTGATTTCCTCTGAGTGTTCTTCGGTACTTGTTCCAGATTCAAAATCATCTTCATTGAAGTCATCTACACAAACCCAATGAGAATTCCCTCTTGTTCTGAGGGTGTTAGCACATTCATGTTTATAGTGACCATACCCCTTACATTCATAGCACTGAACATCCTTTAATTTTTCTACATCTTGAGGTGTGCTCTTAGATGCCATGTACTTAACAAATTTAGGGGGCAATTTCTTGTAACCGGGGCCATCATTACCAGTTAGTTTTTCTTTCTGTTTACCTTTGAAACCTAATTTACTAAACTTTTTGGTAATATTGCCATAGTTAGAAGAGATCAACTCATATTCATCCTCATCACTACCTGCAGAATCTGAACTAGTTCCAAGAAGGGCTAAAGCTAATTGCTTGCTAGACTTTCCTAGGAATTCTAATTCAAATTCTTTCACAGTGTTCATCAAGGTCTGGAAACTCATGTTGGCAAGATCTTTAGACTCATTCATAGCAATTCTTTTGACTGTAAACTTAGAAGATAGTGTTCTAAAGGCTTTATACACCATGGTCTGATTAGGAATCACAAAACCTAAGTTCTGACATTGATTAGATATATCAAGAAGTTTCTCAAAATAACTATCAATAGTTTCCTCTTCTCCCATCTCAATCTTCTCAAAGTCTCTCAAAAGTTTCCTATACTTAGAATCCCTCACAGCCACATCACCCTCACAATGTAACTCAAGTGTTTCCCATGCAGCTTTAGCAGTATCACAAGTTTGAACAAGTTTAAACATATGATTACCTATCCAGCTAAAAATAGCATTGAGAGCCTTCTCATTGTAGTTGTAGAGAGCAATTTCAGCGGCTGTCCATTGTCCCCTTGGCTTTGGCACCAGGTCAGCATCTCCATCTCTTGGCAGATAAGGGATGGTATAGCCTTCTAGTACAGCTTCCCAAGCTTTGAGGTCGATGGATTTGATGTGGACTCTGAGTCTGATCTTCCAGTAGGCATAGTTGTTGGGACCTTCCAATACTGGCAACCTGCTGGTATTGGGGTTGGAGCTGTCCATCTTGGCGTATCAACGCCAAACACCGGTGAAGTTGGTGCTTGGCTCTGATACCAATTGAAATTGTGGATCGGGTTGATACGTTGTTGATGTTAACTTAACACTGAAGTTCTAACAGCAGTTTGTGTTCGCTGTTAGTTCGACGATGTTACTTTAACAGCAGACCAGAGTAACAGTTTGCAGCGGAATAAACAAACACGAATTTAAGAAGTGAATATAGGATTATATTAACTTCCGAGCCGTAGGCAAAATACCACAAGGGTTTAACAAAGGCGTTCTCACAACTCTCAAGCTCCTCACTCTCGAATTGTTCAAACTAAGCAAAGCACACAAGAGTTGCTTCGACTATCTCTAAAAGCTCCTCACTCTTAGATCTATTCTAACAACTTAAAAACTTTGCTAAAGCAAGACAACACTCAACAACTGTAAATTAATCTCTCGGATTGATTAGCTCTTGTCTCGTTGTTTGTCTTGATGTACTTCACACCTATATATAGGTTCTTGATCTTCGACTTCAAGGTGTGTTGTACACGGTTGGTAATTCTCTTTGTTTCCTTCTCGAACTCCTCTTCCTTGTTCTCGCAGTCCTTCTTGAATAAAAGTTCCTTCGCCAGTGATCTAGCTAAGGAAAGACTCCTTCTTCAATTCAGGACTTTCCCTTGGAAGCTTTCCTAGTCGCACTAGACTTCTTCTTTCCTTTTATAAGCCGTTTGCTTTAATTAAGGAAACTTCTCATCTTGGAAACTTTGAGCGTCCAACCTAATGCAAGTTTGTTTCCTGAATAATAATCAAAGACAACTACAACTGTGGAACTCAGTTAGTTAAGTGAATAAGGCAAAACAATAATAATAATAATAACTAGATTGTAAAACAGTTTCTGGACGTGCAATGTTACTCTAACATTGAAAATCTCAATGTTATCCTAACATCCAGAAAACTTGCACTTTCAGAATCCCTTGTGAATCCATGGAAGTAGCTTTTCTTTACTCCATGGCACACTCATCAAATGACCTGTGGGCAATATGCGTGAGATTATGAAGTTGTACCAGGCTCTGCATTCTGGTAGCAATGTCGAGTATAATTTATGTTTCCTTTCTTAACAACGTATGAAAACTTGTCTTTTGGTATGTCGCATTATGCATGACCTCAGCAGTGGGAACTCTGTATTGGACTTGGTGCTCGCCTTCTTGTATTATGTCCTAGTTGACATGATAAAATTCATTAATTACATTTTTGTAATTGTCACTTTCTTTTCCATCACTATCACGTGGTCTTTCAAGAAAACTTGCATTTCTGTAAAACTCTATCACCATTGTCTTGTTCACCGCTCCTATTGGTTCCACGAGCTTTGTCCATCCAGGTTATGCAACTTTGTCTCAAAAAAGATCAAAACCCTTCGATATGATAAAAGACTTCTTCTTTAACTTCTCTTCTCTAGATGGTGAATTACTTTTCTTCTTCTTATTTCTTGAAGTGGCGTTTGGTGGAGATGGTGTGGCTTCATCATCAGAATATTGGACATCTCTAGGCCGTTTGGTGCTTGTACTTTTCTGCAAAGTCATGATGAATTTGAACATGTAAAAAGAAATTGTGGAAGAAGATTAACTAGCACAAATATTATGGAGAGAGAAAACTATGATCTTTTAACTCTTGTGTTGTTGAATGATAACACATAACCTATTACTTACCCATATTTATAGTATAGTAATACATGTAGATTGAAATGGATAAGGATTCTATTATATAGGTAATTTATGAGTTATGGAATCATTCAACCACATATTCATCAAGATTAGGTAACTTCAAATCCTAGAATTTAAATGAAAATGGAAGAAATAAATTAAGGAAAGTTATTCCTGGATCATTCCATGCAATTACACGTTTTTTAGAGCTGTGTGACCTGACAAGTCGTGAGCCTCGGGCACGGATCTATCGTTGTTTTAGTGGATGGCGCAACTCACTTTGTAGATTTCGAGTTGCACGGTTGGGCCGAGAGCCTTGTGACTCGCGCCTCCCCAAAAACCAAGAACTTGGCAGCTTCTCTTTTTCGGCATCCTAGCCTTTGTTTTCCCGTATGGATTTCTGATCCTCATTCCTCACATCATCCAAATAGCTCATTGTCTTCCATCTTTCATGCTTAAATCGTCCTTCCTACAAAATGATCAAAATTATAAAAATAAAATTAAATGAAAAAAATTTATCTTAAACAACACTTAGTATTTACGGCGTTTAACCCAACGCTACTAATTCTAAAGTGTAGCCATCACTCCACCATGGTTATATGGATGCGCAAAATTCAGTTCACATGCCTTATCCACTTCACATGCATAATTCTTGATTGGTGGATCAGTCGGATACATTAGCTTGTTTACTTTAAAACTAACTTTTTCATGGTTAACTTTCAAAGTTACGGTTCCTCCTACTACATCAATCAAAGAATTAGTAGTTGTTAAAAATGGCTTTCCTAAAATCGGTGAAAATTATACTTTTCACTCATGTCAATGACCAAAAAATCAGTCGAAAAAGTAATGTCACCAAATTTACCAAAACATCAACAATGACCCCTTTACGGGTAACCCCCACTCCCATCAACTAACTGTATAGTCAAATCAATTGCTCCCAAGCTAGATAATTTCATTTGTCATAGATAGAGTAAGGCATAAGATTTATACTAGCACCTAAATCACATTAAGAACGGTCAAGTAAAACATTATTCACAATGCAAGGTACAGTAAAGCATCCTATATCCTTTAGCTTTGTGGGAAAATCATCAGTTGCTTGAATTGCACAAGCTTCTTGGATCTCTGACTCTTCTATGGGTGGATAATACTCCTTTATTAGTGGTTCAAATATGTTGCCCAAAATATCCCCCTCGGTTGAGATCACATTCACTTGTTCTCTTGGATTTGTCTCTATGTTGCTTGGCAATGTCCTGGTCAGTCGAATACTTGCTCATTAGCTATTTAGGCTAGTTGTTTCTCAATGTTCTTCAATGACGCATCTGGGTTTTGGACACCTTGCTTCTATTTGTCTCATTATTGCATCAATTCTTACTATGTAATTAAACATGGTTTCATCAAGATTGAACTTCATGTCATTGGATTAAGATCCCGACGGTTTTTGACCTCTTCTTATTGTTGACTTTGTTGACCACCCCAAAAAAATTTGGGTGATTTCTCCATCCCAGGTTGTAAGTATTTGTGTAAGGGTTGTTTTGCCTTGAATAGTTACCCGCATAGTTGATTTCTTCATGCATCAATGAGTTTACTCATTTGCACTCGATGTCCTGATGATTTCCTCCACAATTGGTACACACAATGAGAGGTGTATTAGAACTCATATGCTTCAGTTTGGCGTTAATGGACTCAACTTGTGCAGACAATTGAGTAATTGCATCCTCATGGACCCCCATGGTTTTTCTAATTGGTGTTTGTTCTATATTCCACTTGGATATGTTGGATGTGATTGATTCCAACAGTGCGAATGCATCCTCATCAGTCTTTATCATAAAAACCCCTTCTGAAACTAACATCAAGTGTGTGCCTCACCCCGAAGTTAATCTGTAGGAGAATTGTTGAAGTAATATCGCATCTTGAAAGTTGTGTTGTGGACACTTCTTCGTCATGCCTTTGAATCGTTTACATGCGTCGACTAGTGAGTCTCCCTCCATATGCAAAAATTGACTATCCTGCTTCTCATGTATGTAGTTCTTGCTGGCACAGGCTGCTCTGCCTCCTGTTCATATCGCGTAGTTCACATGGGTGGTGGCACAGGTTACGCTACCTTCAATCATGGCCGTGCGGTTTGCGCGGCTCCAGATATTGGTTGTTGCACATCAGATGTAATAATAAAGTAACAAGAACAGAGAAATACGCACACTCAAAAAATGATAATAAACGAAAGTACATTAGACATAATTTCTTTAACTAGTTCGTCTTATTTTTATCTCTCTTTTGTAGCTGCACTCATACAAACGTAAAAAAATACATATAAATAGTTGTTAGGTCATCAAAATCAAGATGCGCCAAAACAGGGCCAAACCAGACCCGTGAGACCTGTCGTGTAGAGCGGTACCCAAGTTGCTCCCTAGACGACCCAAGCTGCATGACCCGCCTTCTGTCTACACATTATGCTCTGATGTTAAAGACTACGATCTTCAATTTCAGTACTATGTCTTCACAGTTCAGGCTCCACAATCCTAGCAATCTCTCACTTGGAGACTGAACCTACTAGACTGCTCCCACGAACTAAGACCTCTATCGCATTCATCAATGCCATCATAAAAAACCATCATTATAGTAATCCACCAACTTTGGAATCGCTAATCCTTGAAATGCTTCAAATCTCAAGACCCGTTAAAGCCACGCAAAAGCTTCAACTTATTTAAGGTCGCAACCTTAGTCAACATATTAGCAGGATTTTCAGTACCCTGAATCTTCACAAGCTGCAAGATCTTCATATCAAAGAGATACCATATGTAGTGAAACTTTAACTAAATATGCTTCATTCTCAAACGAGACGCTGAATTATTAGCCAAAAAAATAGCACTTTGACTATCTCTATAGAAAATGCTATTCGTTGTCGTTTACCCAATTTACTCAAGATAACCTTGCAACCATGCCAACTCATTGGTGGCCTCTGTTACCGCTACGTACTCAGCTTCTGTAGTGGATACCGCCACAATCGTTTGCAACTTGGAACCCTAAGAGGTCCCCTTACCATCCAAAGTAAATACTTACTCTATAGTACTCTTTCTCCCATCAAGATCACATGCCAAATCAGCATCAATATAGTCACATAGGTTTGTGCTCGTGCCTCCTAAACACAATCCCATGTTTGTAGTACCTCTCAAGTACTACATAATCCACTTCACTACTTCCCAATTGCTGATGTATCTGCTTACAACTCCCACTGCATGTGCAATGTTTGTTATAGTACACACCATTGCATACATAAGAATTCCCACTGCCGACGCATACAGAGTCTTCAACATTTTAGCATGCTCCCACTCACTGCTAGGAGACTCCTTCTTATATAGTCTAAATTGACTACCCAATGGATTACTTATAGGCTTTGCATCATCCATGTTGAATCTCTTAAGAACCTTCTCAGTGTATTTAGCCTGCGAAAGATACAACTTCCCCGCCACCATTTCTCGTGAAATCCGCATGCCCAAGATCTGCTTTGCTTCGTCAAGATCTTTCATAAAGCCATTTGGAGAATTGTTTCTTCAACTTGTTCACCTCTTGAAAAAAAGAACCAACTATCAACATATCATCAGCGTACAATAGCAATATAATGAAAGAATTTCTGAACCTTTTGAGATAAAAGCAATGATCCGCATTCCGCCTACTAAATTCAATATCATGTTTGAAACCATCAAATCTCAGTTACCATTGTCGTGGAGCTTGTTTAAGGCCGAACAAGCTCTTCTCCAATTTGTAAAGAAGCTCAGTGTTACCTTCAACCAAGTATCCCTCTGTTTTCTTCATGTAGATGTCCTCTTCAAGATCACCATGACAAAAATCTGTCTTGACATCCATTTTTTCTAGCAATAAATTCTCCACTGCAACTATACTCAAAACCATTCTAATAGTCGTCAGCTTCACCACTGAAGAAAATATATATGTGTAATCAACGTCGTCCTTTTGTTGAAAACCATTCACGACCAGTCTTGTTTTGTAAAGCCTGCTTCCATTAGCTTCTTCTTTTGTTCTGTACACCCATTTTTTTATGCAAGGCATTCTTTCCATTAGGAATGTCCACGAGTTCCCATGTGTTATTCTCTTATAAGGAATTCGTCTCATCCTCCATGGAAAGCTCCCACTTGCTCGAATCAACACTCTGAATTGCTATTATACAACTCTTTGGTTCGCCATTATCAATCAACATAAGATAGTGTATGGTGGAGCCATATCTGTCCGGAGTCCGACGCTGTCTACTTGACCTCCACAAAATAGACCCTAGTGTACGAGATTCTTGATCAACATCTCCATGCTCGTTCGAAACCTCTCCTTCATTCAGGTTGGACATTTCCAATTCCACAACATACGGTTTGTCATCCCAAACATCATCACTGCAAGTAATTGGTGCACCCAGTTTATCTTTATACAACACATTCTCATTAAATATGACATCTCGACTACGAATTATGTTTTGATTTTGATCCTCCCAAAACCTATAACTATAATCATCACCACAATATCCAATAAACGGCACTTCATAGATTTAGCTTCCAACTTACTTTTAACAGCAACATCAATATGAACATACAACACGCAACCAAATATTTGCAAATATGACAAATTTACCTCTTTACAACTCCAAGCTTCCTCTGGAATCCCATACTCCAAACGGACAGTTGGACCTCGGTTTATCAAGAAAGCTGCAATGTTAACTGCATCAACCCAAAACATCTACGGTAATCCACTCTTCAATCTCATGCATTTGGCCCTCTCATTCAGTGTTCTATTCGTATGCCCTGTAACCCTATTTTGTGGAGGGTTCACGTTGATGATCTTCTCCATGCGAATGTCGTTCTCTACACAATATTGTTTGAACTTCGTGAGTTCATACTCGCCACCATTATCAGACCTCAAACAGTTCACACTCAGACTAGTCTTGATTTCAACTCGTGCTTTCCACTTCTTGAAGACATCAAAGGCTTATGATTTCTACTTTAAGAAACACACGTATGACCTTCTCGTAATGTCATCGATGAAAGTCATGTAATATAATGTCCACTAAGAGATATGATTGGCGCTAGTCCCCATAAGTCACTATGTACCAGCTCTAATTTATGCTTCTTCAAAGTTCTACTACTTTTTTTCGTAAACTAACTCTTCTATTTCCCGAACACACAGTCTTCACATATACACATGTCAATTGTCTTCAAGTCAGGTAGCTTACCCTTAGAACACATAATCTTTATCCCTATCGAGGATCACTTTTTGCACCACACGACTACAATGCTATCCTTCTCCGTTGTAGTCATGTAAAATGTGCCTTCTTTCAAACCCCGAGCCAATACCATAGCTCCCCTAGTTATCTTCCACGCACCTGAAAATGAAGGATATATGATACCCATCATCATCTAACTGCCCAACATAAATAAGATTTTTCTTCATGCGAGGAACATGCCTTACACCCCGCAAAGTCCATATGCCTCCTTTTGTTAATTTGCCTCGAACATCTCTTATTCCCGCGATTTTCAAATGCTTTTTATTAGCAAACAAACTTTTTGAAGATATCCAGCATCATAATTTGCCATTATATCGATATTTTAGCAAGAATGAAACGACGCTCTAAAACTCAATACAACTCCAATGGACCGTATACACTCAATATTAATGCTTCATCAATATCCTTCACAACTGCGTTTGCTGAGCTGTCATCCTTCTTCAGTGCTCGACAACTATCTTTGTAATGAACATTCTTTCCACAATTTCAACACTCAATGGAACTCTTGTCCTTCTTCGACTTCCTCAACTTCGATCTACTTAGGTTCGAATTCGAGCCATTGTGTTTTGATCTACTTCTAGCCTTCGTACTCAAAACTGATCAGAAGAATTCCCCAACAAACTACATGACTACAATCAGGTCTTTCGCTTCGTCAAACTTCAGCCTCGCCTTCTCGATGGATGCAATGACGGTCGTGTCCGTCCTGCTCAAACTCTCACGCAAAGAGGACAACAAAATCAAGGCTTTTACTTTTTTGCCACAATTAATTATGACCGAGTTCAACCTTAATATAATCAAATTGAACTCCTTAAGATGATCCGACACCATCGTGTTTTTTTGTCATTTTCAGATAGAATAAACGATGCATCTGATGGACTTTGTTGGTTGCTAATGGTTTCTCGTACATGTGTGCAATAGCCTTTAGCATCCCCTTCGTGGTTGTCTCCTTTGTGGTATGGAACTCTATGTTCTTCTCCAGAGTCAACTGTGCCACGCTCATTGCTTTCCTATCAAGGACTTTCTAGTCTCCGTCTGACATCTACATCGGTTTATCCTTCAATGGTTTCCACATATCTTTACCATACAATAAGTCTTCGACCTGCATCCTCTAGACTCATAACCCGACCCATCAAACTTTGCGCTTTTAGTTTTACCTATGTCCATCATAAAATTTTCCCATTGTACCATCCCTTAGATCTTGATGCTCTGGTGCCACTTGTTGTGCATCGGATGTAATAATGAAACAACAAAAATAGAGAGAGATACGCACAATTGAAAAGTGATAACAAACAATGATATCACACAAGACAAAGTTTGTGATATATATATAATTGTTGTTGATTAATGAAATGATCACCAAATTATTTCATACAAATTCTACCAATGATTAGTGACTGTCACATACAGAAGGGTTTTTTTTCAAAATTGGTCCGTTATTGTGGCGTCATTACAAAAATAGTTCTTTGTTGAGTCATAGCCTACTTTTGGTCATTTATCGCGTTTTTTGGTCCAATTTTGGTCTTATTTTGACCAATTTGGGAATTTTGACCAATTTTGACCAATTTACGGCAATTCTGACCAATTTTGATCCTCTTTTTTTTTCTTTTTTACATTTGCACCCCAAAATAAATTGCAGTTTGCACCCAAAACATATATATATATATATATATATACACACAATTTTTTTAATATCTTTAACAACTTATAAAAGTTATAAAATTATAAAAAATAAAAACAAATACACTTTAAAAAAACGAATTCATCATTCATCATATATATATATATACAATTGTTTTATATCTTTAACCATTTACAAAAGTTATAAAAATTATAACAAAAAAAATTAATTCATAATCTAAATATATATATATAATTTTTTTATTATCTTAAATAATTTATTAAATTTATAAAAATTACAAAAAACAAATTTAAAATTCTGTTCATCACCTTCATATATATATACATATAAACACACAGTTTTTTTTTTTATCTTTTTAACAATTTAAAAAAATACATATTCATCATAAAAATATACATAAAAAAATTAATTCATCATCTAAATATATATATACATAATTTTAATTTTTTATCTTTAACAATTTATTAAATATATAAAAATTACAAAAAAATAAAAAAAGAATTTTAAAAAATTAGTTCATCAGCTTCATATATATATATATATATATATATATATATATATATACACACACACGCACAATTGTTTTTTTATCTTTAACAATTTATTAAATTTTATCACTATCAGTTTTTTTTTTTTATTAAACTTTATAAATTGTAAAAGAAAAAAAAATTTGTGTATATATATATATATATACATGAAGGTGATGAACTAAAACTTTTTAATTTTTTTTTTGTAATTTTTATAAATTTAATAAATTATTTAAGATAATAAAAAAATTATATATATATTTAGATGATGAATTAATTTTTTTGTTATAATTTTTATAACTTTTCTAAATGGTTAAAGATATAAAAAAAATTGTGTATATATATATATATGATGAATGATGAGTTCGTTTTTTTAAAATGTATTTTTTTTATTTTTTATAATTTTTATAACTTTTATAAATTGTTAAAGATATTAAAAATAATTGTGTATATATATATATATATATATATATATATGTTTTGGGTGCAAAGTGCAATTTATTTTGGGGTGCAAACATAAAAACGAAAAAAATAGGGTCAAAATTGGTCAAAATTGCCTTAAATTGGTCAAAATTGGTCAAAATATGACCAAAATTGGTCCAAAAAACGCGATAAATGACCAAAATTAGGCTATGCCTCAATAAAGGACTATTTTTGTAATGAGGCCACAATAACGGACAAATTTTGAAAAAAACTCCATATAGAACATGAAAATAAAGTCAACAATCAATTAGAAAATGTATTATCATAAACAGCCGAAGATTGCTCTGTAATTAAAGATTTTTGTTCAATATATATATGTTTTGGTCTTATTTCGTCACAGTAATAGAACACAATAAAGAGTACAAAATGAGATCAAACAATGATATCCAATATTATTAACGGACTAGCTTGGTCCGGAACACTTAATACAAGCTTTCTAGATAGAATAACTAAATTACAATGCTAATAAAACGTATCGAATTTCAAGTATTCGATGCTGACGTGTCGAACGAGGGTCTGTTCGATGCGGAATAGCTATCACTGGGCGAAAATCAATCTGGAAGGTATCGAATTCGATACGTGATATAGATGTTGAATTCGATGCGTACCTATGTATCGAATAGAGATAAGGTATTTTGTGCGTGTCGAATTAGAGTTGATTCGATACGACTCGTGTCGAATGGAGGTATGTTCGATGCTGACTGTATTGAGTTGGTTCGGTTCTCGAAAATCTGCACATAATACAAGGAGACGGGCTATTTATAGAACCCTCCCATGGAGCCCACATTCCAATATAGAAAGGCGCATCGAATCATCATTGTTCGATGCGCACATCGAATCAGGTGTATTCGATGCGCTAATGGGTTGGCCCAACAAAGAAGGATTATACTGTTGATTCGATGCGCGCATCGAAT
Source organism: Linaria vulgaris (assembly GCA_948329865.1). Lineage (NCBI taxonomy): Eukaryota > Viridiplantae > Streptophyta > Magnoliopsida > Lamiales > Plantaginaceae > Linaria > Linaria vulgaris. The sequence goes on along the minus strand of OX415253.1, from coordinate 21,595,670 downwards.
GCTCTGTATTCGATGCGCTTATGGGCCGGCCCAATAACGTTATATTGGGCCAATCCTAAATCACACCTATCATATAGTCCCCCCCAGTTTGGGATACGATATCAATTTAGAGATCGTATTCCAAACTTTTAGAAATATATTTGTACTGATTTGGGATATTCTTATTCATAGTAAAATCGGAGCGGTTCATAGTACTTGTATTAGAAAGATAATTTTTAACGAATCGAATTGTACACCATTCGATGCGTGAAATAGTACGCATCGAATTATAGCTGTTCGATGCGGTTATTCGATGCAGCACCGTAAATGGGCCTGATGGGCCTCGTGTCCCCTATATAAGGGGGGCTCTGTAATGACGAGCTCATTCTTCTGCCAACAGATTTTTCTCTTCAGGTGGGGCGCATCGAATTTGCGTCATTCGATGCGAGTCGTATCGAACGGTCAAGGATTCGATGCGATCAGCATCGAATTGAGAAAATTCGATGCGTTAAGATTTTTGTTTCTCCTCTTTTCAAGCGTTCCGTTGCGTATTTCTAATTTGCTTGTTATTTTTTGTAGGATACAAACAACCAAGCAAGAACTTTTCTTACCGAAAATTTAATTAAGGTAAAATTTTTGGTTTTTATTTTGCTGGGTTATCTACTTTTTAACATGTTCAATGTTACGTATATTTGAGTGACATATGAGAGTGTGGAGTGACGTATGCGTCCTTAGTCAGTCTCCATTTTTAATTTATTTCAGTTTATTATCATCAAAGATGGTGAGCGGTGGATCCACTCGTGGGAGTGAGTCGAGTACTGGTTCTAGCTCCAGTTCCATTAATAAAGAGAACCCTCCGGTTGCACCCACGGTCCCGAATACAGGCGACGTAGATTTATTCGATTTAATAGATATAACAACAGTTGATTCACCCGCGGGTGACGCCCCAGCGACAAACACTGAACCAACAATGGCCGAAGAAGACAGTGATGACTCGTATACGTCATCTTATAAAGATAATCGTGCTCCAAGCGAGGGTGAAGAAGATGTAGATTATATCAATAGGGAATTTGACGATCATGTCGAGGTCCCCGGAATGACATATGATCAATATATCTCTCGTCTTCAACATAGTCGTAAGGGACTTCGTAAGAAGTTTGATATACCTGATAAGTACAAGATCGTCCTCCCGGGCCCAAATGATCGGATGCATACCCCGCCACCCGGTCATATGACTGTGTTTGTTGGACAGCTCTTAAACGGTTTGCGTTTCCCGATTCCTTACGAGCTAAGATGGCTTTTACGGAAAATAAACGTCGTACCTGCACAACTTATGCCAAACTCTTACGGGAATCTGATTGGTTTTATCATAGTTATGAAGGCTTTGCGCCAACCACAAAGTCCCAATGAGTTTTACGCGTTATTCGAGATTGCGAGGCGCGAAGAAGGATTCTACCACATCAAAGCTCAAACGAATCAGAAGTTCTTGAACGGTGGGTCGACCGGGTATGGAAAGGATTGGAAAAGAAGATACTTCTACATAAAGAGAGCCTTGACGGCGAGTTCGATCAATTTCGCCATGAATGGTACACCGGGGCAAGGGTAATGATTCCCAGCGGAGTTAACATAACCCTATGGGATTGCGACTTTATCCCCAATTTAGTTAGAGAACATCAATTTGATGTCAAAAGACTTGTTGAAAGTCGAGTTCTTTCACTAGCTGGATTGTCTCCGGTGAAATATGAGGGGAAAATGACCCTTGGTATAACTGCGCAACTCTTTTATTGTTTTGAGTTATGGTTATTATGTATTTTAATTATTTATTCTTCTTGCAGCCAAGTATTTCATGAGTCGTCACGCCAGAATGAATCGGGTAGTTGCTGCTGATTTAGCTAGCTCCCAAACTGACACCGTGCCCGTAATTCCTCCCCCTAGAAAGAGAAAAAACAAGGGCAAAAAGAAAGTTGTTGGTCCGTCTATTACCACTACCGCTGATCCACCAGTTGATCCTTTCGAGGAATTACTGGAGAATAAATCTGAGGGAGTTCAAGGCGATGCTGAAATGTCTGAAGACAGGGCAACTGGAACCGGCGAGGATGTCGAAAATCTCGTCCAACGTAAGAGACGAAGGATGCCTCAAAATCAGTCGCAAATCGAAGGGGTTGCTCCTTCGATTGGCCAGACAAGCAGGCTGAGTGCCTCCAATCCTCATGCCGGTGCAGCTGGGCCAAATAACATGGTCGGGCCTAGCCAAGGCCCTCGCGCTCGAGCCGCTGGGTATCAGCTCACGGAGGCCGAAGCCATCGAGCATTTAAGGGCATTGTTGCCTGGTCTGTCCGTCCCTCTTCCGATCTCTGCTGAAGAAAGGAAAAGGATGGAGCGAAATACGCTGCATCTGCTGTCAGTGGTAACGATCTCCTTACTTGACTTATATTTCCTTGGAATTGACTTTACAAATTTTGGTCTAACCGCTCGTTTATTGTCAGGCGGGAGGTTTCGTGGATGTTATGGTCTCGTCCTTAATGAATTTTAAGGAAACTGCTAGTGTTGCTGATAACTCTGCTCTTCAAGCTGCTCTCGATGCCAAGGAACAAGCTTTGCAAACAGCCAAGGAGGCGCGAGAGGAGGCTGAAAAACTCAAAGAAGATCCGAATCAGCAAATTACTGAGCTGAAGTTAGAGGTTGGTGCAGCCAAAGAAGAAGCCCACAATGCTGACTTGAATGGTTACATTCGAGGTCTTAAAGAGGTAAAATATATTATTTTTATAACCTTGCACCCATTCTCTTATTATTATTTTTATTAATATCTTTTCCCTTTTTGAAGGTTTCTCCCCAGCAAGCATTGGAAATTGCCGAAAAGTTTCTCCAAGGCAACACGTTTCAAGAAATGTGCACTCGTCGAGATGATCGCGTGGCTAGAAATGCTCAAGCTCTGACGGTGCATCAGTTCTATGCTACAACGTATGTTCGTGGAAATTTCAAACCAGAATGGTTAGACCTGTCCCTAGGGCCAAATCTGGAAAAACGGCCACCTCGTCAAACTTCTGAACCTACAGAACCTGATGAGTTTGCCTCACTGCTGGAGAAAGAGGATCTCATTCTCGGAGGATTATCACCGCCGCTAGACATGCCTGAACCATATCCCTCATCTGAGGACGAGGAAGATGACTAAATGCTGCTAAGGCTGTTTTCTATTTTCCTGTTTATGAACAATTTTTATTTTTAATTCAATTTGTGCATGGCGCTGCGTCGCTCTATCAGCTCAAACATTTTGTGCCTAGTACCATCACATTTTCAACTGTTTGTCTTAAGTTGTTCAATTATTTATTGTACTCATATACGTTGCCTTTTATTTCAATTTCTCACTTATATTCTTTACTTTATTTTGGCAACCTGCTGGTTCATTGTTGTTCAATGAAAATTGTTTATCAATATTATTCGTAGTATTTAACCCCTATCTCGGTGATCTTAGCCATTCTGGACAGAATTGTTTGTTTCAAATTCGTTGTTCGTGACCTTCTGAGTGTCTTGCAGTATAGAGTGTCCCTCCCTTCCTTTTGTTTTAGGGGTTTACGGTACCTCATGCCACTTTGGGGCAGAGTTTCCATCCTTCTTGTCTTGAGCTTCTATCGGTATCTCGTGCCACTTTGGGGCAGAGTCTCCATTCTTGTAATTTCTTTAGGGATTTTTGGTATCTCGTGCCACTTTGGGGCAGAGTTTTCGTTCTTCTGATTCCTTTAGGGATTTTCGGTATCTCGTGTCACTTTGGGACAGAGTTTCCATCCTTCTGATGCCTTTAGGAATTTTTGGTATCTCGTGTCACTTTGGGACAGAGTTTTCGTCCCTTTGTCGCCTTTCGCTTCTTTCGGTATCGCGTGCCACTTTGGGGCAGAGTTTTCGTTCTTCTATTTTGCTTTAAAGAAATTCGTTGTCCTGCATTCATTCGTATTACGCAGATTATATAGAATTCATGTAATTTCATTAACTAAACATAGATTTCTTGAATAAACCCCAGTCAGATTATGTGAATAGACCAGAGCTTGGGACATTGCTCATTCACCTGACTTCCAGCACTGTCCTCCATATTCATGTTTTGGGGTGCCTGTTTTAAGTTCATACATATTTGTCCCTCATGCATGTTATAGCAGAGAGAACGAATAAAACTTGTTCAAAATATTCAAAATGCTAAAAACATTGGTAAACTGAAACAGAATCTTTAATCGATATGCTCCATATGCCTCGGAGACAACACCCTTGCCGCTGTTTCTTTTTGTTGTGGCCCAGTCCTGAGTGAATTTACGTAGCATTTCCATCCTTCGATATGGTCTGCTATGACCTCTCCTGTGCCGCTAGAAGTTGGAAATTTCACCATTTGATGATAAGTTGATGGTAACGCTCGGAAATCATTGAGTGCAGGTCTTCCTATGATACCGTTGTATGCAAAATGCATGTCAACAATCACGTAATCTTCCATAAGCGTCTTCCTCTGTGGTGCTGTTCCCAATGATGTTGGTAGCTTGAGCATTCCAAGCGGTATTATTTCTGGACCTCCAAAACCATGAAGAGATGTCCTCACTGGTTCTAGCGTCTGATTATTCAAGCCCATCTTGATCAACGTAGAATTAAACAGCACATTTACTGAACTCCCATGGTCAACTAACATCTTAGTGACTCCATAGTTAGCTATATCCACTGTTATCACCAAAGGGCAATTCAAATTGGACATCTGTATAGCTTGTGGACTCAGCTTTCTCAAATATGTTGTAGAAAAAGTGATTTCTGCGTGCGGCATCTGCTCGATTCTCAGTATACTGGCCATGTCAACAAAATTATCTGATTCAACCATTCTTGTGATCTTCCTTCGGCCATTGGTAGAATCTGCACCCCTTGGACCTCCTGATATCATATTTATCATCCCTTTCCTGGCATTCCCATCTTCGATTTGAGGGTATTGGAAAAGTTGCGGTTCATCAATCACCCTCTGCTTATCCTTCCTGGGAGATGGAGTTCTCTTCCGGTTGAAATGGTTCTCCTGTTCTTGTACCTTTTTAACAAACTCCACGAGTTTGCCATCCTTTATTAGTCGTTCAATTTCATCCTTCAAATTTATACAATCCTCAGTTTCATGGCCTTTCTGATTATGATATTTGCATAATTGATTTGAGAACAATGTTGCTTTGGATTCCCTCATTGGTTTGGGATCCTTCAACCATCCTTTCCTCTTAGCTGCCCAAAAGACTGCCATAATGTTAGCATTCAACGGCTTGTACCTTCTAGGTGAACTATCCCTTCTGTAATTTTTGTTCCTGTTGTTGCTATTATTGCGATTATGATCTTCTCTGCCTCTCTCTCTATCTTTCACAGCCACACTAATCGGAACTTTGGTCGCCATCATCTCTTCGAAATGAACCACCTCTTGCGCTATTTTGTTGATTTCTTCAACTGTGGTGGGTTTTCGTTTCAGTAAGTCCCCACCAAACATGGTGTTGGTAGTTGCTCGAAAGAGTATACTCGCAATCATCTCTCCCGTCGGGCTATCAATCCTTAATAGCTCTGTATTGAAACGTTTCATGAAGTCCTTTAGACTCTCATTAACTTCTTGTTTCATCGTGTATAGATGGGAGTGATCCAAAACCAGTCTAGACTGACTAGAGAATTGATCCTCGAACCTTTTTCTCAACTGGGCGTAACTTTTGATCTGTCCAGGAGGAATTCGATTAAACCAATCAACATCCACTCCTGATAGAGTCGTTGCAAATATCTTGGCTTGCATATTGTCCTTGAAACCGTAAAGGGACAATTTCCTATCTAATTGGAACAGGTGATCTCGGGGGTCAGATTTTCCATCGTACGTTTTTAGTTCCGGGATCTTATCCCCTTGCCCCAGAATCTCCGACTCTATGTCTTGGCAAAAAGGACTATGGTTTACAGAATTGTCCTCCCTTGCTGTTTGAGTCTCGGCTGTTGCTTTCCCTTTTTCCAATCTTCCAACATTTCTGCTCACTATGTTATGCTTGCCACGCAAATCATGACCTCCTGACTGTCTTCGGTCATCTCTATATTTTCTTCTTCGCGATTCCTCTCTTTGATTTTCTTCCTCATCCCGTTCCTTTCTGGAATCACAGCTCTCTGAATGTCTTCTGTCTTCTCTTCTTGTTCGCTCAGCAACGCATCCAGCCTCTTTTTCCTTTTGTCTCTTCTCATGATGCCTTTTTGATTGTATCTCAACAGATACTAGCTTCTTTCCCTGTTCTTCGTGAACGGATCTCCCTCTACTCTTTGTTCCCTCCGTAGTATGTCTACTCCTTTGGTCGTCTTGCTGAAATTTTTCCTTTTCTTTTCCCTTTTGCTTTCGGATAACTGAACCTTGTTCTCTCAGGCTCTCAGGATATTCAACAGGAGATGGTATCATAGCGGGAGGTGTTGGAGTGAGTACTTCAGTCACTACGACTTTTATCATTGCCAATAATTCATTCTTCAATTTATCTGGAATTGCGGCACTCGTTGTTGAACCTCCAGTTACATCAGCTTCATTATTGGGTATCTCTTCAGCTTGAGTTCCTTGGTTCTCTTTCCTGGCTGGAGTCGCCACTGCTGTGGGTACGGTTGACGGTCCCGCAATATCTTGCATGGTTCGTTCTGGTGTATCCTGTCGTTCTTCTCTTATATTTCCTTCTAGAACTTTACTCTGGGATCTAGTCATTCTAGTCATACTGCCTATCAAGCTAATATAATTTGTGTTCCCACAGACGGCGCCAATGTTTTGGTCTTATTTCGTCACAGTAATAGAACACAATAAAGAGTACAAAATGAGATCAAACAATGTTATCCAATATTATTAACGGACTAGCTTGGTCCGGAACACTTAATACAAGCTTTCTAGATAGAATAACTAAATTACAATGCTAATAAAACGTATCGAATTTCAAGTATTCGATGCTGACGTGTCGAACGAGGGTCTGTTCGATGCGAAATAGTTATCACTGGGCGGAAATCAATCTGGAAGGTATCGAATTCGATACGTGATATAGATGTCGAATTCGATGCGTACCTATGTATCGAATAGAGATAAGGTATTTTGTGCGTGTCGAATTAGAGTTGATTCGATACGACTCGTGTCGAATGGAGGTATGTTCGATGCTGACTGTATTGAGTTGGTTCGATTCTCGAAAATCTGCACAGAATACAATGGGACGGGCTATTTATAGAACCCGTCCCGTGGAGCCCACATTCCAATATAGAAAGGCGCATCGAATCATCATTGTTCGATGCGCGCATCGAATCAGGTGTATTCGATGCGCTAATGGGCTTGGCCAACAAAGAAGGATTATACTGTTGATTCGATGCGCGCATCGAATGCTCTGTATTCGATGCGCTTATGGGCCGGCCCGATAACGTTATATTGGGCCAATCCTAAATCACACCTATCATATTACAGATCTTACACTGATTTGCATCAAATCTTCTCATCAAGTCAAGAGGAGAGAAATATATTTCCTTTAATTATTTTTAAGTAGAATATGATGTGCATTTTTTTTTAAATAAAAAAATTATAACCTCATTGGCGCCAAGCGTGAGGGAATGCTAGAGGAAAATGATATATACAGAGCAAAATCCTTCAATACAGAATAATATTTTATTATTGACTAGTATGCCCCTTTAAAATTTAGGAGTCAACTCACATTCCTTTTAGAACACACACCCATTGATTTGCAGAAGTATTGCAAATCTAATCAATTTGTTACTCTTTCCAATTTATGACGTGAAAAGATTGCCTTTATATCTAGATATAATTCTTAACTCTGCTAATAAGGATTATATCTATGATACACTCAGTGCAGTGTACAATGACTCACATGGGGTGTGGGCCCCACAACTTTGTGAGAGATAGTGCACTACAATGTGAACGTAGCATAGATAAAATCGCTAATAAGTTACTTAATAAAATTTAATTAACTATTTGAACAAATTGATATTTAGATTTTTTTACAATACTCATAAAAAACGTAACATTATAGTCTCAATTATATTATATCGCTCATGGTATGAGCTAGATTATAAACATTTTTTTTTAGTTTAGTTCTGTAAATGCTACTTCATGAATATGTATGAAATAATTTATAAATGAAAACAGTATAAGAAGCTACTTCATATATATATATATATATATATATATATATATATATATATATATGTTTTCATAAGAAGCTACTTCATATATATATATATATGTATATATATATATATATATATATATATATAGATTGTGAGAAACAAATGACCCCTTCATAGTCTAAAGAAAATAAACACAATTTCCTTTTTTGAAGTAAAATAAACATATTAGCATATTTATTTTTTCAAAAAAATCAAGCTACCTTGATAAACATATAAAAATTATCTATTTTTTTAGAAAAATCCAACCATATTGATATTTCTTTAATAAAAAAACCATGTCCGTTGCTTTTTGGAAAAACAGATTATGGTTACTTTTCTAGAAAATAGAATAATTTAATATGTTAATCAAGGTAACAGGAGTTTTTTAAGAAATAGACATGCTCATATGTTTATTTTACTTCAAAATAAAATACTATGTTTATTTTCTTTAGACTATGATGGGATCATTTTTTCTCATAAGCTATAGACGTGTTTTTATTTATAAATTATTTCATATGTGTGTGTGTATGTAATATATATATATATATATATATATATATGTATATATATATATTCAGAAGCTAAGTATCATCTAGAAGTTATAAAAGTATTGTTCATAAATTACATACGTGTTTTTATTTTTAAAATTATTTCATACACATTCATGAAGTATGATTTACAGAACTAGAAAAAAAAATTGTTTATAATCTAACTCATAGCATGAGCGATATAATTTAATTGAGACTATAACATTACATTTTTGTGAGTATTTTAAAAAAAAAATACATATTAATTGGTTCAATATTTAATTAGATTCTATTAAGTAACTTAATTATATTAATTAAGAATATTCATTCATAAACTGGAGAGAGAAATAGATTGATTAGATTTGCAAAAATTCTCCAAAATAAAGGTGTGTGTTACAAAAGGAATGTGAATTGACTTCTAAACTTAAAGTGGAGTAATAGTTAATAATAAAATATTGCTCTGTTTGAGTGATTTTGCTCTGTATATATATCATCTCCTAATGTTAAACGTTTGGTAATTTGTCCTCCAACCAGTATAAAAGACACCATTGACGCAGTCAACCCCACATGGATGGATATCTATATGAATTGAAATTGGACGGTCCCTTAAATTCATAAGGTTCTTATATAATTTATAAAGCTTCATAGGTGTCTTTGAAAATTATAAGGTTTTGTGAGGTTCTAATACAATGTATGGGTCCCAAAATAAAAATAAATATTTTTGTAAGGACAAAATGAAAAAACAATGATGGATGAATGATTAAATAGGCCACCTCGGTAGGTTTTGCAGAACGCTTAAATTCTTGGCGTCTTTCTATAAATTTATAAAATTATGTGGAAATTCTGTGTAGTTTATAAAATACCTAGGGTCTTTGTGTACTTTTTAAACGTTCTTGGGGTCTTTAAGAAATTTATGTGGCATAGGATAAAAAAAGTAGAGATTGGACATTTATGGGGGCCTTGAAAAATTACAAACTTTTGAAATCTTGAGTGATTTATAAGTTAAATTAAAAAGTAAACCTTTAAAATTTGTGGGGTCTTTATGCAATGTTTAAAGTTTTTGGTGTCTCTGTGCAATTGATGAAGTTGTGTGGGAGTCTTTTGCAGTTTGTGCAGGATCATAATAAAAGTACCTTTCATAAAATTGTGCGTCTTTATGCACTTTCTGAGGTTTTGGGTGTCTCCGTGCGATTAATGAAGTTGTGAAGGGGAGCATAATAAAAGTATACATTTTACAAAAAGTGATATAGAGAATGGACATTTACCGTCTCTCAACCACTACCTCCACCGCCTCCGCTAAATACCCCAAACGCAACCAAACTCTTCCGACGACTTCGATTACGAGTATGATGAAGACGATTCCAATAGCTCTTTTTAAAATTAATTAAAAAGAAATATAAAAATCATTTTTAAAAAATATGTTAGATAATTATCTTTTTAAAAGTATATATGTATATATATACCTAAATATTAAAGTTTATGAGGTTAAAAAATAAATTTTAATAATTTAAATAATGTATTAATACTTAATAAAGTTAATTTATATATTAGAAATAAAACATATATTTTAATAATTATTTGGAGATTTATTATCATCTTTTATTCCATATTTAAAAACTTTTTATATTTGTTTTTGGGCTGAGTTGGCATGCCTGCTATGTGTCCAAATAGAATAAAAAAACTAATATTTTTGGACAAAATCAAATGAAATCAGTCAAATGGTGCCATATCAACATTTTTTGGTCGAAATTGGGAATACGGCGACAAAATGACAAAATTGGTGGAAAAATAGAAATCAAGAACTAAATTAACATGTTGACAAGTTAATGGACTAAATTAATTAGGAGGCCAAGTTAATGGACCAACAAATTTTTATGACGTGATGCTAGAGTAGTTAGAGAAAGGAAGGAAACAAACTCAAACCAGATAAATTATAAAAGTTAAAGGGGTAGAAATAAACGGGGAGAATTGGGTTCGGTTCTTATATAGTAGTATATATAAGGGAGAATTACACAAAGTACCCCTTAACTATAGGTAAATTACACAAAGTACCCCTCCTCTTTGGGAAATTACACAAACTACCTTTATGATCGATTTTTCGTAATTTTTTTATTTCAAATTATTGAATGTAAATTCATGCTCTTCAATTATTTTACACAAAAAACAAAAAATAAGTCAAAGTTATTGCATTAAACCTCGTTTATCTTGTTTAAAACGACAAAAAATATTGATAACAAATAATTTCTTCTAAGAAAAAATAAATTATATGCGAATTTTAGTCACTGCTATGATTTGAATTTGAAAGGTTGTCTTAATTATTTTAATTTTTTTGACCATAAGGGTAGTTTGTGTAATTTCCCAAAGAGGAGGGGTACTTTATGTAATTTACCCATAGTTGAGAGATACTTTGTGTAATTCTCCCTATATATAATCGTCTACCAAAATATATATATATATATATATATATATATATAATCCATTAAAAAATGCAAATATATTATTAAAGCTTGTTGTAAAAGTTAAAGGGGTAGAAATAAACGGGGAAAATTGGGGTTGGGTTCTTATATAGTAGTACTAGCAAACGTGTGCACGCGGAGACCACGTGCAACGTATTCTTTATATAAAAAATTATAATATATAATACATTTTTAACATAATTGATTTTATACAATGAACAAAAGTAAAAGTTTACATGTATAAATATAGTGTAAATGTTTTCTTAGTGTTAAAATAGTTTAATGGCAACGATTCTTCTTGCAAATATTCATGCGTTATCAGCTTAACTATTTTATTTTTTCATATGGGTATGGCATATACATTAGCACACTTCATTTCTAATTTAAGAATGTAAATATAGTCTCGATGTTTCCTTGGTGTTAAAATAGTGTGACAATGACAATGATTCTTTTAGTAGATACGTAATATATCGTGGTGGAGAGCTTTACTCATTTATCCTATTGTAAAAAATTTAGATATGACTTTTATGCTTAATGGATTTGCTTTCAATTATTTGAGTAAATCGTTAAACATGCTTGTAGAAAAAGAATAGTTGTTTGGATTTATGTACGTATGAGCATTGACCAAATTACAAATACTTTATTTTTTAGTCTATATAACTTTAATAAAATTACAGAAATTATCTAGGCACAACAGTATCTACACTCAATTGAAATGGCTAGTGATTAAATAAATAAAGGTATAAGTATAGATATGACTAAATATTGCAATAGGTCAAATAATGAAACAAACTCATGATAAGATCAAATCTTAAAATCAAAATGAATGTGAAGCGTTATTTAATGATCAAACTAAAAAGATAAGACTAAGAAGATCTAAATATCTAAATATATATGAAAACTACGTAAGAAATCGTGCAATCAAAACAATTCTACTCAATATATATTCATTAAATCAAAAAATCCTATGTCTCAACTCTCAACTTGTTTAGTTTCTGTAGAATTTTGATTGATGCGTGTCAAAAACTCATGTGCACATGTAATAAGAAATAGTTACAAAAAGAAAAAAGAAAAAAACGAATAAAGGAAAACAATTCCATGAGACCATTACCATCACATCCCCTCTTTTTTCGTACAAAAAACGAAATCTCTTGCACCTGATCACCAAAAAAGTAGGCCGTGAAATATACAAAAAAAAAAAAAAAACGTATAAAACCATTAGAGAAACAAACCATGACTTGATGCATTCTATAGCTCCATTATTCTTAGTAATTTATAAGACATATAAATAAACAATGCTATAAACAATAAATATATGAGGATTAATTACCTTTTTTATTTGCATGCATGAACACCGACAAATTCACATTTAGCTTACCCGTGAGTGACTAAAAAAGGAAAAAAGAAAAGTAATTAAAACCCAATAGAAAGATGCAACAAAGGTTAAATTAATGTACAATTAATACCATGGAGATAAATGAGAAAATGTTACGAACTTCAGTTCAATAAACTTATGAGTTATGAGGACTAATTAATACCTTTTTATTTGCATTGGAACCGACAAATTCACATTTTTTTGTACATGAAATTTGTAGCAAAATTAGAAATTAAATAAAGATACAGACAGTTAAATATTTACGTAGGATAATGATAATTTAAAAAACATATGTGCCATAAATTAATTTAACTGCGTACATGCAAGTTAGAAATATTTACCTCGAACTCTTTTCCACAAATTCATTGTATCAAATCATTTGTCTTCCTTAAAAGCTATACCTCAAGCTCCTATTCACCAAAAATTATTGATTAAATATCTAAACAAATTTGATCCATAAAAAAGAAATCGGCGGTATAGTTGGCAAAATATCCTGTAGGCCTTATCTATCTAGCCTGATAAGAAATAAACAAAATATAATTCGTAGAAGTAATAATAAAACAACGATCTTAGTCTTACTACTTAAGATGTGATTTTGTAAATCTCTGTATATATTCTTTATTCTCCAAATATAACCTGCAAAGATAGAAGCAAAATTCAAAATTCAAATTATTGGAAACGAAAAGATTAATCACAATATATAAAACATACGAATACTAATAACAAAAACCTAACATCAGTTTTGACTTTTGAATAATCAAGTTCAGATGAACTGAATTGGGAGTATTCCATTGTTCATTCCAATATAGTTAAAATCACTTGTAGAATATAGAGTGGCATAGAAAATGAATTTATTGGTAGCAGTACGAAGAAGCGGCCTCTTTACATGTAAATGCAGGAGATTAAAACTCGAAGTATGCAAATTTTTTTAAAAACAAACACATAAAAAACTAAAAAATGTAAAATATGAAACTTTAAGAAGCAATAAAATCAATGCAAAACGTTTTAAAGAATACCTTATATTCTGTAAATGGACTGTGCAGAAAACATTTTGGGGGGTCCTTTTTGGGGAGGAAAGAAAACACTGAATGATCACCATGGAGTTTTTATTTTTTCCAGTTGATATAAAACGTGAGTTCATAATTTTGGTGGTTATCCAATATTCAAATTTCAAATTTATCTTATCAGTTTTATTTTTATTATAAATTTTCCGAGAGGTTTGGAGGAAGTGGAGGAAGTGGGGAATCTTTTTAGGAGGAAAAGAGAAAATCTGTGTAGTTTTTCCGATAAAAATTATATTTTAGAAATCTTGTAAGTTGATTAGATAAAATAAAAATAAGGAGATGTTTCATTATTATTTTTCTCCTAATTGAAGCTTATCTTTTTTTTTTTCCCCTACCGGAAGTTAAAAAATTTAAGGAAGTGGCCGGGAAGTTTTGGATGAGTAGTGGGTAGTTGCTCACAATTCTAATTTATTTAAAAAGTTCAAAAAATGTTTTTAAAATAATTTTTTTGGTCCGATGGTGTCACAAAATGTTTTGGCTTATATTAATAGATATATATATAATCCATTAAAAATTGCAAATATATTATTAAAAGCTTGTTGTAAGAATGAGTTTCGCTCTAGCGCTCAATAATAATATTCCAAAGCTTTCTCCATTACACCATAAAGATCAAGTAGCGAGATTTAGGTATGATACAATAATAACTGTGGAGCCCTAGGCTGCTCATCAGGTGAACTTTTCAAAAGTGCTTATGTAAACCCTGGAAGAATCAATTTATTGGTAATCTTTGATCAAATTCCTTTAGTAGTACCCTGGGGGTATTTAATCTAGATCACTAGATCGGAGATAAATTGTATAGATACTGCGTTTCGGAAGGAACGTTTTAAGTTGACGTTTTAACTAACTGTCAACATAAATTCGCACGTCAATGGTTCATGTCTAACAGTCCAGAGCCAAAAGTTCTTCAAATAAAAGTTTAACATAAAATAAAATTTCTCATCCCATATTCATATGGTCAGTCCAAAAACCAATGTCACAATCCATTCTTAAAGAAACAACTGAATTTGAAAATCTTCAAAATTCTACAACACTTACAAAATCATCAATGCATTGATATGCCTTTGATCGATCTATCTTCAACTTTTGGTGCCAATTCTTTTTTACTTGGTGAAGATTTTCTCTCAACTCCGATAGCCAAGAGCTTGGTTTTGAAGATTCTGGTTATCTTCCAATAGACGATCGTATTCCAGAAGCAGGTCCGCAGCTTGTTTCTGGAGAGAAGCCACATGAGCTTCTGCAGTCTCGACCTGCTTGTCCTTTTCTGTCGATTCCAGCTTCAACTTCTTCAAATTCTCTGTCAAACTAGTTACTTCTTTCTGTAGCTTTCTAACTTCAGCAGCAGCTTTTTCTTCCTTTTCTTTAAGCTGTAACTTTTCTTTCTCGAGCTTCTCAACTTCTTCTTTCGAAACTCCTGTGTTGCTTCTTAGTTTGATCAGCTTTCGAATGTAATGGTGCATTCGGTCGATCAGGAATCCCAGAAAAAGAGAAAACCCTACAAGATCAAGTAGAAATCCGCAAACAATAAAGTGAGCAGAAAAGGATTTGCTATAATTTAAACTACGTCTTGCAGTAGCAAACCATAGTTATCATGTGTAACTTTTCCTGGACTGCTTAACTTTGAGCGATTTTAAAAATGTACTCTCAAGCTAAAAAGCCTATATGATCAAGAGCAGGATGAGACATTGTGTGATTAAACCACATACAATAGTTAAAGAATCAATAGTTCAGTTCTAAGATTTGGAGTATTCCAGCATTATATCTGGAAATCTATCGAGTCATAACCCAATTTATTCCCAAATAAGTGAAACCAATATAAAGATGGATTTCATTTCACCCAAATTTCAGAACAGACAGATGAGTCATCTCTTAACTATTTTTACCCTGAGAGGAGGTGACAGCGAAGAAAAGAAAAAAATAATGAAATATATAAACAAAAGGATTGAGAAAATAATTGAACCCCAATCTGCGGTCCTCAACCCTTCCTGGGACTTCAAGAAGAGAGGACACCGGTAATAACCGGAAACTTTTCACATATGATTTATTTGAGGGGAAGCCTAAAAAAAAGAGAGAGAATTCACTTGAGTCCACATACAGTATGTAAGCTATTCACGTTATTGGAAACATATTCTTCTTTCTGATTCCCGCCTTTATCAAAACCCCAGGTTTTATATCTCTTTCACAATGTATTGCATGACTTGAGCAGTAGCATGAATAGCACTGAATTACTGGCTGACTTCCGTTTTAACTTCAACTCATAAGGAAAAACAAAGCATCATTGTGACACAAAAATCTGATCCTCCATTGCTAATCAGCTGTCATTCAAGTCAATCCAAAAATTCTAAATAAGCCCCAGGTAACTGTAAGTGCGTGAGAACACATCTACACAGCAGAACAATGCACAAGTACACTCAAATTCTGAAACAGAATCAACTAATTTAACAGCATACTAGAGGGGAATAGCAAATTACGTAGACAACACAGTGCTGCGACCAGATAATGAATGAGCACACCGAAAATTGTATTACCAGAACCTAAATGAAACACTGTATCCTCCTTTAAACAATAAAGCATAAGGAATGATCAATAAGGCAATCACAATGAACAAATATGAACTAGTTGTGCGGTAAATCAACTGAAAATAACAAACTACACCGACAAAACCACGACATACAGTAGCGATTAGATCCTAGTACAAAACTAGTCAGGGATTAGCAGAGTATGACTTACATCAAACAAGACCAAAATTCCTAAGAAGAAATCTAATTGCACATAACAAGAATCAAAAATTTGAATAAGAAAATAACTTTTTTTAATCGTAAAGCGATACGAACACATACATACCCATGAGAGTGGCCTCCAGCAGATTAGTCCTCCAAAGCACCTGATCCATTGGTGTCATAGTACCATGCTTAGCACCCTTGTTCTGAATCTTGAGTATGCTAAATAAGTTTGATAATAGAATGACAAATATAGTCCCAGCAATGGTTAAAACTGTAGCCCTTCTCATCTTCACTTGATCCAAACCCTTCATTACCAGTTCCCTCAGTGGACCAATCTTCACCATTAGAAGGAATGCAACTAAACCCTCCGTACACACAACCATAAAGAACAAAGGAATCATCTTTTCAACAAAAAGATTACACCTTTCACCTCAACCTGATGAACAAATTTAGCTATTTCCAAATGGGCTCATACAATCATGAAAATAAACAAGAAAAAAACACCAAGTATTATCTATATTCTAGAAGGAAGAAAAAAAAAACCCTTTTTCCTCTATACATATAAAACTTCAAATCAGAATCAAATACAACATCAAAAAGTTAAGATCTTTAGAATCCAATTGCAGTAGCTTTAGAAAAAGGAAGAGTCTTTAATCCTCTTTATCCTCTTAAACTAATAACCCACACTTATTTTCTTTTGGAAGAAAGCTAAAACTAAAACCCATTTACTCTTGCAGCAGAAGGCGAGGGGTTAAGGGTAACAGCTAGATCTGTAAAAATGGGTTAATACAGGGTAAAAAGGAGAAAAACTTGGATTCACGCACAAAGCGTGAGAGAGAAAGAGGTTATTTTTGGTTGGACCTCTTTTTTTTTAGTACAAGAATTATTAGAAGTGAACTTGTTTTGAGGCAGAATTCGTATTTTCAGACACGAGTCAATTGTACCGGTGATTGGTCAAGGTATGTATGGGGCCCGTGATGCACCGATACCGATATCAAAACGGCTACGAAGTACCCAATATATATCAATACTGATATCAGTTCTGACATATTCGATATGTCACGTGGTGTATCCTTTAATTTTGAAATTTAAAAAATCTCAATACATATTCGATACATTTTTTTGCATATCAAAACTATTATGGGTCTTTTTTATAAACTTTTAATATTAGATGGTTAAATATTTAAATATAAATTCTACCAAAAATAAAATGAAAATCCGTTAATCAAGGGCACGATTCAGGTCTCATTATCTTTATAATTATTTTTTTCTTTTTTTATTTATAATCACCACCACCATGTGTCATCTTCACCCACCATTATGCGTCACCACAATTATATTTTTTTATTATTATTCATAATCACCACTACCACCATGCACCATTTTCAAGCTTTTGTTGTTGTTTAACTTATTAGTCATAAATAATTCACGTTTATATGTCTTTTTCATATTTGATGCATGACTTTTCTTAATGTTAAACATTTTTTGTGTATTTTTAATTTTTGTTGTTTAATTTTTAAATTTTATTGCTTGTTAAAAATAAAAAATACATATAATAATATTAAAAATTATTTATATATAGACGTATCTTTGTTGTACCGGTATCGGCTGTTTTAAAAAAAATATTATTTTGGCGTATCCGTATTGTACTGTGTCCGTACCGCCGTAGCCGAACCCGTGCAACGTAGATGGGGCCTTTCAAAGGAACCGAGTAATAATTACTAAATTTCAAGGAAGTTTTTACTTTTTATGCAAAACAAATTTGAAATACGAAAGATTAAAATTAAAATTTGAAAACTTTCCACGAGCATTATACACAACACAAAATATTAACGATAGTGGGATTTTCTTTTCACAGCCAGTACATTTTTTACTTCATAAGTATTTATTCGATACTCAAATATAACTATCTCGTTCCTTCCAAATATATTTATTTATTTATTTTATTATAAATAATACATACATGTGGCCTTTGTGGAAATTGTTGTACCTATACTCAGGCTTACTATTTAGCATAGTAATAATAATTATTATTAACACTATTGAAATAGTGTATTATGTTGGAAAAACCTCTATATAAAGAGCACCCTTCCATGTAAAATGATACCAATTCACAAGTGCTATTATTTAATATTTACATTTCTTTTCCTAAGCTTTTAATATATTGTTATAAACCCCCAACAGTTTTAGTTATTCTATAACACGTTATCAGCACGATAGTGCTCGATCCGGAAGAATTTAGTTCATTCGTTAAAGAAAACGTTCAACGTTAAAAGGTACAAAAGTTTATATTTATTTGTTCATCTATCTCCATTATTATGGACAAGGCGAATTACCGCCTATCTATAATTTTATGATTAGATGAAAATCCTCTTTATATTTTACTGTCATCTAACTCTAACACTAAAGCTAATTTTAACTTTCGTTGATACTTGAGTTAACCACAAGCTAGAAACGACTACTAACAATTTATTATTATGGAAGGTTTTACCTCCTATTACTGTTAACAATTTATTATTATGAAAGGTTTTACCTCCTATTACTGCTGACAATTTATTATTATGGAAGGTTTTACCTCCTATTATATTGCTTATTTTATTCCATAAGTCCATGAAAGTTTTTACATGGTAATGTGGTGGAAATTATTTACGCACTTAATTCATTGCAATTATTTTACTTGTTTACATTATTCCTTAAGCCCATGAAAGTTTTTACATAGTAATGTGGCGGAAAATATATATGTATTTACTTATCATAATATTATTCCATATGCCTGTTAAAATATCATTAATGCGGCGGAAATTATTTTACATGTTATTACAATTAATTTTTGTTGCTAAATTATTAAAGACATTACCGTTTATAAAATATGCTAAAATAAAAAAAATGATTATTTTTCTAACGGCTATAAACGGCTACTTACGGATATTTTTCCTCTATAAATACATAAATTTCATAACACAAACTCCACACAAATCTTTACCTTATTTCTCTCATCTTGCAAAATGATCTCTACGACAACAGCAATCTTGATCCCCATTTACCTTTCAATTTTTATTTTTATGCTAGTAGATGAAGACACTCATATGTTTGTCCCTATGATATTCCTCCCTTTTATCATAATAATGTTTGATTTCAAGATTTGGCTAGAGATGAGATAACTACATTGTATTATTGTAATAATTATGCTTCTATGATTATGTGTTAAATAAATTGTCTCGATCCTAATTATATTTTCCGTGGTTATGTATTTAGCTAGCAAAATGTCTAACCTCACGAGTACAGTTAGTTGTATACTCAATATCACTGCAAGAATTATGGACAATGGAAATCTGATACGAAATTCTACCTCAGATCAAATCGTATAGTTGAAACTCTTCCTGCAATAAATACAAATACGGATCCAGAAAACTGTGAGGCTGTGATCTACATGAGAAAACATCTAGATGAAACCTTAAAGAGAGAATATCTCGATGTTACCGATCCTCATGAATTATGGACAAACATACAGGAAAGATATGGCCATCAAAAGGAAACCATGTTGCCAAAAGCCACCGATGATTGGAACAATTTAAGGTTCCAAGATTTTGAAATTGTAAGCGCATACAACTCCGCACTTATGGAGATTCGTTCAGATTTAATTTATTGTGGAAGAAAGCTTATTGATAGAGAAATGATAGATAAAACACTTTCTACTTTCCATGTGTCCATGATAAATGTTCAACAGCAATATCGATTGCTGAATATTTCAAAATATCACGACTTTCAACAAAAGTTGTTAATGGCAGAAAGTTACAATAACTTATTGATGAAAAATCATCAATCTCGTCCTCCTGGAGCACATGCATTACCTGAGGCAAATGTCATTAACTTTTCAAACTCCTATGGACGAGGTAGCAATGAGAATGCCAATCAAGGTCGTGGTCGTGGTCGTGGTCATTGTCAAGGTAGAGGTGGTCATAGAGGAGGATATGGCTATAGAGCTGGACACGGTAAAAAAGGTGGTCGTGGTCGTGGTCGACGGGGTTTTCACAACCCCTCACATACCAACACTGTCTTTAAGAATAACCACCAGTACAAAGAAAAACATAATAAAAACAACAACAACAACAACAACCAAGCATGTAATCCCAATTAAATTGGGGTAGGCTATATGAACCATGAATGAATCACGTCGAGTCGTGAACATAAATCTTCTACCTCCATAGGTTTCGGTTGGCGAGCATGTCTTCATTTAGATCTTTTAGCTTCATGTCGTTCCGTATGACCTCCATCCACGTCTTTTTCGGTCTCCCACGAGCTCTAGCCGTCTGTCCTAAGTTGAGATCTTCAACTCGTCATACCGGTGCATCTATGGGTCTGCGTTTAACATGCCCAAACCATCTTAAACGATTTTCTCGCATTTTCTCATCAATGGCCGCCACACCCATTTATGCCGAATATCTTCATTGCGCACTTTATCTCTCCTAGTGTTACCGCACATCCACCGAAGCATGCGCATCTCTGTAACGTTCATTTTCTGTGCATGATTTTGCTTAATAGCCCAGCACTCGGAGCCATAAAGCAAAGCAGGTCTAATAGCCGTACGATAGAACTTTCCTTTAAGCTTTAAAGGAAAGTTACGATCGCACAGGATCCCTGTCGCACTCTTCCACTTTGTCCATCCAGCTTGGATGCGGTGGTTGACGTCTCCGTCTAACTCTCCATCCATCTGCAGTATGGAGCCTAAATACCGAAAATGCGCACTTCTCGGTATCTCTTGGCCATCCAACTGAACCGTGCCATCGTTGTTTCTTCGTTGTTTGCTAAACTTGCATTCGAGGTACTCTGTTTTTGTTCGACTTAGTCGAAATCCTGGTGCTTCTCCATCGTTCTAATTTAGCGTTAACTCCCATTCTCGTCTCATCGATGAGGACAATATCGTCTGCAAACAACATACACCATGGGACTCGATCTTGGATGGTTCTGGTGATTTCATCAATTACAATGGCAAACAAAAATGGGCTCAAAGCTGACCCCTGATGTAAGCCAATTGTAATTGGAAAGGCGTCTGTTAAACCGCCACAAGTTCGGACACTTGTCACCACATTCTCATACATATCTTTTATGATGTTGATATATTTAATGGGTACCCCCTTCTTCACCAAGGTCCACCATAATACATCTCGAGGTACTTTGTCATATGCCTTTTCTAAGTCGATAAAGACAATATGCAAATCTCTACTCTTTTCTCGAAAGCGCTCAATGAGCTGACGAATCAAATGGATGGCCTCTATGGTCGACCTTCCGGGCATAAATCCAAATTGGTTCTCAGATATGGGAACAATTTGTCTCAATCGGTGTTCGATCACCCTCTCCCATAACTTCATGGTATGAGACATAAGCTTTATCCCACGATAGTTAGAACAGTTTTGGACATCGCCCTTGTTCTTATATAGAGGTATTAGCGTACTCTTCCTCCACTCTTCTGGTATTTTATTTGTTTGCCATATTTTGTTAAAGAGGTCCGTCAACCAGGTCACCCCTATCTCTCCCATGCTTCTCCAAGCCTCGATAGGGATACCATCTGGGCCAACGGCTTTTCGAGTCTTCATCCTCTTCAAAGTATCTTTGACTTCTGACCTTCTAATACGGCGCATAAAATTGCGGTTCAGATCCTGAGGGGACTGCGAGATGTCACCCACTGCTTGGGTGGGGCCTCCATTGAACAGGCCCTCGAAGTACTCCCTCCACCGTGCTTTGACCTGATCCTCACGCACTAAGACAGACTGACCTTCATCTTTGATGCATTTCACTGCACCTAGGTCTCTAGTCTTCCTCTCTCTAATGCGAGCAATTTTGTATAAATCCTTCTCGGCCTCCTTGCTATCCCTCTTCTCATAAATTTCCTTGTACACAGCCTCTCGCGCTAGTCCAACAGCTTTCTTTGCTTCTTTCCTGGCTAGCTTATACTTTTCAAAGCTTGCTCCATCATGGTTCTTCTTCAAATCCCTGTAGCAATCCTGTTTGGCCTTGATTGCCGCCTTTACTTCTTCATTCCACCATGACGTGTCTTTACCTGTCAGGCTACTACCTCGGGATTCCCCTAAGAGGTCTTTAGCTACCTTCTTGATACAACAAGTCATTTTGGTCCAAGTTGCATCTGCATCGTCCTCAGTCTTCCAGTCTACCTCTTGAACCACTCGTTCCACGAAGGCCTTTTGGGTAGACTCCTTAAGCCGCCACCACTTAATTCTAGGTTCCAACCGGCGCCTACTCCTCTTCACTCCTTTCCGCAGTCTAATATCCAACACCAAAAGCCTATGTTGCGTAACCACACTTTCCCCGGGGATGACCTTGCAATCTATGCAACGACTTCTATCTGCCCTCCTAGCTAAGAAGAAATCTATTTGGCTCTTATTTGACCCACTCCTATAAGTGACCAAATGAGACTCTCTCTTCTTAAACCAAGTATTTGCTACAAGCAAATCATAGGAGAGGGCAAAGTCTAAGATAGCGTTTCCCGGCTCATTGCGATCCCCAAAGCTATACCCGCCGTGGATGTCCTCGAACCCATCACGGCTAGATCCTACATGACCATTAAAGTCACCTCCAATGAAGAGTTTCTCGCTACTAGGGATCCTTTGTACCATCTCGTCCAAATCTTCCCAAAACTTACGTTTCACAGCTTCGTCTAGTCCTATCTGTGGTGCATAGGCACTAATGACATTTAAGATATCCTCACCTATGACCAACTTGACCAGTAAGATCCTGTCGCCCTTCCTTCTGACCTCCACCACGTCTTCGAGCCAAAAGCTTATCTATGATGATCCCAACACCATTTCGGTTCTTCTCTATCCCGGTATACCAAAGCTTACAACCCCAAGGGTCTACTACTTTGGCCTTTTCACCAACCCACTTGGTCTCTTGCACGCACAAGATGTTGATCCTCCTCCTAGACATTGCCTCAGCTAGCTCGGCCAATCTTCCTGTGAGTGACCCCACATTCCACGATGCAAGGCGAACTCGTCGTTCCTGGACTAACTTCTTTACCCTCACCCGTCCTGGAAGGTGAGGGAACCCTTGCTCATTTGACACCACACCCGGGCGTCGATGTGGCGTGTCACTTCCGGGCGACGACCTAGCAACCCTTGCCCATTTATCACTACACCCGGGGTCCGATGTAGCGCGTCGCTGAGTAGGGAACGCCCCCAACGAAATTCATTGTATGGTTCATATCATAGGATGTGACGGGGTTTTTACGTTGGTTGTCACAAGCCTACCACAACCCTCCTCCTTTATGCTGGCTTAGGACAGGCAGTGAAAGCTCACTGGCGGAGTTATTGTTATAAATGTGGAATGAAAGGGCATTGGGTCAACACATGTCGTACACCAGAACATCTATGTAAGATGTACCAAGAAAGTTTGAAGGGTAAAGAAAAGGAAGTTAACCTAGTCGAACAAAATCGAAATGGCGATTCCACCTTTATGGAGGCGGCAGACTTTACTGATGACTATGATGTTCGTTTGGCTTAATATGTGTTATGTGATCTTCTGGCTGAATATGCTTATTGTGATTTATGTATTAAGTTGTATTATCTACTTCCTGCATTTTTTTGTGCTTTTAATAAAATAATCTCTTTTCAAATATATACCCTGTTTATTGCAATATTTGTTTTAATATTGTTTATTTGAACTGAAGCGTGATATGGAGCATACTGGTGATTTCTGCCTACTTGATTGTTGTACAACTCATACAATTCTCACAAGTAAGAAATATTTTACATATTTAGAACCTCAAAATTTCAAGTCGGTACAATAGGAGGTCCTATTAAATTGATTGAAGGATCTGGTACAACTACTTTTACTTTACCAAATGGAACAAAAGTTTATCATCGATGATGCCTTATTTGCCCCAAAATCCAGAAGAAATTATTGAGTTCTAAAGATATATATCGTCATGGATATGATACTGAGTCAATGATTGTGAATAAGGCTAAATATGTTTTCATTACTAAGAATATACCAGGAAAGAAACATTTTCTTGAAAAACTACCATATATCTCATCACAGTTGCATTATACATATATTAATGAAATCGAATCAAATATGGTAGTCAATGAAAATCCAGAATTATTGACTCTATGGCATGATCGACTAGGTCATCCTGGTTCAACAATGATGCGAAGGGTAATTGAAACTACACATGGACATTCATTAAAAGGATCCAAACTCAATCTGAGCAACAATAGTCCACGTGAAGCATGTTCTCTTGGAAAGCTAATTATAAAGCATTCACCAGTTAAAATTAAGACATAATTACCCAGATTTCTTGAAAGAATTCAAGGCGATATATGTGGACCTATTCATCCATCACGTGGACCATTTCAATATTTTATGATATTAATTGATGCCTCAAGTCGATGGTCACATGTATGTCTATTGTCTACTCGCAATATGGCATTTGCGAGATTTTTGGCTCAAATAAGTAAATTAAGAGCTCAATTTCCTGACTATACGATCAAGAAAGTCAGACTTAACAATGCTGGTGAATTCACATCTCAAGCTTTCAATGATTATTGTATGTCAACTGGAATTACGGTTGAACATAGTTTTGAACATGTACATACTCAAAATGGTTTAGCTGAATTATTAATTAAACGTCTTCAATTAATTGCTAGACCATTGTTGATGAAAACTAAATTGCCAAGTTGTCTATGGGGTCATGCGATTTTACATGCTGCATCACTAATTCGCATTAGACCAAGCTCGTATCATGAATACTCCCCTTTACAACTTGCTTTTGATCATGAACCTAATATTTCCCATATAAATATTTTTGGTTGTGCGGTTTATGTTCCAATTGCACCACCAAAGCGAACAAAAATGGGACCACAAAGAAGGTTGGGAATATATGTTGGATTTGACTCACCATCAATAATCAGATATCTTGAGCCTCAAACAGGTGATGTCTTTACGGCACGCTTTGCCGATTGCCATTTTAATGAGGCAAATTCTCCAACCTTAGGGGGAGAAAAGAAGCAGTTGGAAAAGGATATATCATGGTATAATCCATCTTTGACAAGCTTTGATATGCTAACAAAACAATGTGATTTGGAAGTAAAGAAAATTTTGCATTTACAAGCTATTGCAAATCAATTACCCGATGCATTTACTGACATAGGCAGGGTAACAAAATCACATATACCAGCTGCAAATGCTCCTGTTCATATTGTAATTCCAAAAGAAACATCAAATGATGATATCTTTGATATATCTAAGAAACGTGGGCTTCCTGCTGGCTCAAAGGACAAAAATCCTCGAAAAAAAAAGGAGCATCAAAACCTAATGATCCTATTATTAAGGAATCTATGCCCGCTGAGTCGCAAAATGTGACATATGAGATACCTCAAGAAGTTATCCAATCAGATCATATAAATAAAGAGAACGTTGAAATCTCTATAAATTATATCAATACAGGGATGGTATTGGATCGAAATGAGATGGAAAATATGGATGAAATGTTTTCATATGTAGTCGCTTATAAAATTGTGAATGAAAATGATGATCTTGAACCCAAATCTGTAATTGAATGCCAAAATAGGAATGATTGGGATAACTGGAATGATGCTATGCAAGCTGAATTAGATTCGCTTAATAAGCAAAAGGTATTTGGACCAATTGTTCTCACACCGAAAAGTGTGAAACCCATAGGGTTCAAATGGGTCTTCGTTCGCAAACGAAATAAGAAAAATGAAATTGTAAGGTACAAAGCTCGCCTTGTCACACAAACTTTTCTCAAAGACCTGGAATCGATTATGAAAAAACGTATACTCATGTAATGGATACGATTACATTTCGATTCTAGATCAGTCTAGCGGTCTATGAAAATATAAACATGCATCTCATGGATGTTGTCACTGCTTATCTCTATGAGATCATTTGATAATTATATTTACATGAAGGTCCCTGATGGACTTAAATTACCCGCAACATCAAGTTCCAAACCTAGAGAAATGTACTCAATTAAATTGCAAAGATCATTATATAGGTTAAAGCAATCAGGTCGCATGTGGTACAATCGTTTGAGTGAATATTTATTAAAAGAAGGATATATAAATAATTCTTTTGTGTCCATGCATTTTTTTTATAAAGAAAACATCATCTGTTTTGCAATATTGCGGTTTATGTAGATGATTTAAATATCATTGGCACTGACAAAGAAATTTATTCAACAATGAATTATTTAAAGGATTAATTTGAAATGAAAGATCTTGGAAAGACTAAATATTGTCTTGGTTTGCAAATTGAGCATGTTAAAAATGGAATACTTGTGCATCAATCTAACTATACTAAAAAGATATTGAAACGTTTTAACATGGATAAAGCAACACATTTGAACCATCCTATGATTGCAAGATCATTAACTATATATAAAGATCTATTTCGTCCTTGTGAAGAAAATGAAGAAATTCTTGGTTCTGAAGTTCCATATTAAGTGCCATTGGAGCTTTAATGTATCTAGCTAATTATACTAGATCTGATATATCATTTACTGTGAATTTATTAGCCAGATTTAGCTCATCACCCACAAAAAGGCACTGGAAAGGAATTAAACATTTATTCCGTTATCTTCAAGGAACTGTGGATCTTGGTCTATTTTATCCTAACAATGCGGTACAAAAATTGATTGGTTATGCAGATGTAGGTTTTCTATCAGACCCACATAAATCCAGATCTCAAACTGGATATGTATTCACGTATGGAGGCACTGCTATTTCATGGCGTTCTCAGAAACAAACACTTGTTGCAACATCATCGAATCATGCTGAGATTATTGCACTCCATGAAGCAAGCAGGGAATGTGTATGGCTGCAATCAATGACACATCATATAAGAAGTACATCTGGCTTACCTATTAGAGAGGGTCCTACAACATTATACGAAGACAATTCTGCATGTATTACACAGATGAAAGAAGGCTATATCAAGAGTGATCGAACCAAACACATACCCCCAAGATATTTTTCCTACACTCAGGAACTCGAGAAGAACAAAGAAATTGATATCCAATATGTTCAATCATGTGACAATATGGCAGATCTTTTTACAAAGGCACTCCCTACTGTAACTTTTAAGAAATATGTTCAAAGTATTGGGATGCGTCACCTACGAGACTTATGAAGAATTGGAGATGCCAACTTGAGGGGGAGTTCACACGCCTGCACTCTTTTTCCCTTATTAAAGTTTTTATCCCACTGGGTTTTTCCTTATAAGGTTTTTAACGAGGCAGCATAAGACGTGTGCAGAAGACGGATCATATACGTTACAAAATTTTCAAACGGCCAAGGGAGAGTGTTATAAATAATACATACATGTGGCCTTTGTAGAAATTGTGGTACCTATACTTAGGATTACTATTTAGCATAGTAATAATAATTATTATAAACACTATTGAAATAGTGTATTATGTTGGAAAAACCTCTATATAAAGAGCACTCTTCCATGTAAAATGATACCAATTCACATGTGTTATTACTTAATATTTGCATTTCTTTTCCCAAGTCTTATAATATATTGTTATAAACCCCAACAGTTTTAGTTATTCTATAACATATTTATGTTTTTGCAAATGAGTCAATATATTAAGAACTGAAATCCGAAAATAAACTTATTACAACTCGAATAAAATAATTCTGTAAGAGGCGGACAAGTATCAAGAAAATTAGGGGGAGGGCATTATAGGTTACAATTCACCCATTTGGAAAGGTTATGTCCATCCTTGTTGCCCCAATCCGCGGGATTTTAGAAAATTCATCTAGGGAATTTCTCCCAAATTGCTCGAAGTGCCTCTCTATATCAACTACAGGCAGTCCAGAAGGAGGAGAAAAATGAGCCTGACAATAAATTGATTGCGTCCAAGGAATCAGAGTCAAATAGCACTTTATGAAAAGTTAACCTTTCATCAAATTTAAGGTAATTGCTGAAATCTCAGCAATTGTAGCATCAAAGCATGGGAAGTTCACTTTGTAAGCACTAACATTACCTCCACAACGGTTTCGTGCAGTAAAAGGTGGTGTGGTGTTTCAATCTATGAACGCGGAATTAGATGAGATTTTAACCCAGTGGCGAGATGGAGGATACCAAGAACAGAAAAGGGAAGCACTCATATTCAGGACTCTCTTGAGAGTTTGAGATCTGGGACAATTCCCAACCAAACGGTCGATTTTCCTAGCAAGGGACTGCGCATCTTGGATGGTGGAGGAATCATTTCGTGATTTCTAGATGAGAGAGTAGGCATAGATAAATAAAGTAACAAACTTTGGTGGAGAGGATGATGAGGCTAAAAAACTAGCACTCAGATTGAAGATGAAATCCAACGCTCAACGCCTTCTTATCTAACTTAACCAATTCTTCATCTTTTATTTTTATCGGTTTATGTTTTAGAGGACTCGGCAAATCGCGGTCGTAAGAGTAATCCTCGATCCGCATTCTCCCAAACCCATAATCCGGACCCATAATCCAGACCCATCGAACTTCTCGATCAGAAATTTACCATCGTTCATCATGAATACTCTTACTCGACCTGGAGCTCTTGATACCACTTGTTGCGCAGTAGAAAATACACGAACAACATATAATTGCAACAAACACACGAGGGAATAAATTCACACCACACGAAAAGTGCTAAAACAAAGAAAGAACACAAGATACAATTTGTTTACCGAGTTCGACTATGTTTGCCTTTAGGGAAGATCCAAGTTAGGACCTTCACTATAATGATGATCAATTACAAAATTAGATACAACAATTTTCTATCACGGATCAAGAACAATCCCTCCTAATGTTCTCTCAAATCTCACAAGTGCATTCTCCCTTATGTTCTCTCTCTCTCTCTCTCTCTCTCTCTCTCTCTCTCTCTCTCTCTCTCTCTCTCTCTCTCTCTCTCTCTATCTATCTATCTATCTATCTATATATATATATATATATATATATATATATATATCAGTCGCACTCTATAAAAATCTTCAAATTACATATTTATAGCTGTCAGAGAATCAGAATCGAGATGGACCGAAACTACCAGGCAAAATTTGCGTGCAATAGCGCCTAATACGCGCGATCAACGTGCATAGCACCTCGATAGTGCTTGACAGGCGTGATCAGCGCACCATAGCGCCTCGATATCGCATGACACACGCAAACAGTGTCGCATCGCAGCTCCTGTAGCGCCACTCTATAAAAGAGCGGCGTAAGTAGCGCCACCCATGCGCGATCAGACTCTATAGCGCCTGACAGACGCGATCACTACCATAGCTTCTCACCCTTGGGTTCATGTCTTGATCTGCTCTTCATTGTCAGGCTCCATGGTCCTAATAGTTTCGAGGGAGAAAAAGAAGAAAAAGGCTAGGCGGCTACCTCATTTGAAGATATCCGAGGGGGTTCTTCGTGCAGCAGTGGCTAGTCCGTCACAGACTTCTAAGAGGCTCTATGTAGGGGCCCACCTCTAGTCCTTCAGGTATGTAACAAATTTTATTTTTTTATGGAGACTCAATTTCTTACCTTTTCAGTAAAGCGTGTTCGTCCTGAGGTGCGAGTGGCCACTTAGTGCCCTTTGAACGTAGATATGGAGGTTAGTGATTAGGTGCCTACTGGTGAGGGGCAGCCTGAGGAGCCTGTTGGGGATCTCTATCCCACAGAACGTGCAATGTGGTGGCGTTAGCTACCTCCCATAACTTCTAATCATTAATATATTGGTCAGATATATAAAAACACTCAGATCAAGATAGAGAATAAACACATAAGTGAAAAGGTCTTAATCAAAATATAAGAAGTCGCATAGGTTTATGAATCCAACTATGCCATAACTCAAAACATATGAAATTAGAAACTCATGATTATGAGTTCCAAATTACAAATAGAAAAGAACATCATAAGGAAATAGTATAAGAAAGATAAACTCTCAATCGATATCGCCTTGCTACTTTCTACTAGCTCTCTGACTTGAGTCCTTGCTCACAATCTCAAATCTCTTGATTGTTGTAGTATCCTTGTGTTTTCTCTTGTGAATAGTTGTGAACTCGTGGTTGTGAATGGATGAATTGTGTGCTAAATTTCGTAACCCTAATGTCCTTATATAGGAAAAATAGTAGTTTGACCAAAATTAGGGTTTATATACTATTCTAGGCCTTATCGTGCGATTTGGGTCTGATTGTGTACCTCGATTACACCTGGGATGCGCTACTCACTATTTTGTGCCAGACACATGCGCAATTTGGTCAGATCACGCTCCAATCGCGCAAATTGCGCCTAAGTCGCGCGATCTTCCTTTTTTGTTGTGCGCGACGTCACGATTTTGGCAATAAATTCCTCTCTGGATGTCAATGTCAGAGTTAAGATCCTTTTGTTGCGTTGGAATGCTGACTTTTGTAGCTTTCCAATGGTATGTAGAAAATCCTCTGATTTTTCTTGTAACTTTGTCTCCTTGTATTTGAATTAATGGCTTTCTTTGGATTCTCATCATTGTAACGTTGTGTCTTGAAGCCATGTTTCCAAAACATCCAATTTAGGCTCTTTTTGCATTGTTTTGCATTATCTCACCAAAATTCTATAAAAACACGAATTCATACTAAAACCAATTAATATGCACCAATACTTATAGAGAAGCATAAGGAAATGAATACTCAAATTACGTTAAATAAACGTTCATCAAATACCCACACACTTGGATCGTTGCTCGTTCTCGAGTAACTAAAAACTAAAACTGGCTCAATTTGAATTAGAACTCAAATCATCAACATGTCAACACTCATGCATATGAATATATTCTCAGAATGTGACCTATGATCAAAATACGAGATGAGCATTGTACATCAAGTTTAATAAGGTCATTGTCATGCAAAGTTTTATCGTGCAAAGTGGTGTGTTCATGTATGCATAAGTATAGAATACAAGACTTCCATAAAGAATTCATAAACTCTTAGAGTTTCACATATTACTTCACCCTTGTTTTCTACTTTCTCACTATTCTCCATACATGTGAACTTTTCATGTTGGGCATATTTAGGACTTTTAATGTTAGGCTCGGGTATGGGTTTTAATGGAAAAAAGGCATTTATGAGTTCTAGAGATGCACGTATTAAACCACTCATTTGTTTTCTTTTTCCTCCCTTGTTTGTACATTTTTCATTGGCCATGCATTTTAGGCTATTTTGCATCTTTTCCTTGCGTTTTCATTGCGCAAGTATCAATCCACCCTATACTTCATTGGTGTAAAGATGCTCCCCCACACTTACATTTTCATGTGAGAGTTATTATATGCTCTCGACTATATTCATCCTCATTTAGATTTTTCAGCCTTATTCATTCTATTTTAGGCTTGAACACTTTTGTTTTCCACATCCCATCCTTTTGCTCATTTTTTTTTTCTTTCATATGATTTAATCAATGCACCTCTAGAAAAAGGGTGCAGTAGTATATCATCTGGCTCAACGGGTAGGTAGATGTGGGTAAATAAACAAAAGACTTACATAGAAAATGCTTCAGTGGGGTCCTGAGGATTATTTTACTTGTAAAGGCTTTGGGCTTGAAAGACTCAAAGGTGATAGAAAAGATGGCCTATTTCATTTTTTTAACAATTCAAATTCACACTTCTTTCAAATAACAATATCCTAATTTCTATGTAATTCCCCATTTGCTCATAAATTCAATACAATTATCGCAATATTTTTTACCTATGCCCACGTGAGTGGTGTATATAAAATAAAATATGCTTTTGACAATATTACTCAAGATGTACTCAATTCAAGCACATGTACTCTTTGCATCTCAAATTCAAACCATATATGCATATATCATCGTTGATCCTTACTTATTCATATTTTCATGCTTCAAACTTGAATATAATGACTCGATCCTAAAAACATAACTTGTGTCGGATAAATATATAGCATGGATAACAAAAGACAAAGCTTTCTCACCGCCACCACAGAATCAGACGATGTCCTCATCATCAAAGCATATAGAATAAAGAATAGAAGATAGTACTCCCCTGGTCAAGCTACAAGCTCATGAGACGCCCATTGGACTGTGGGTGTCGGTGCTTTCTTCATTTGTTATCTCCTTTCAATGTGTTTCAACTCCATCAAAGATGGTGTTGGTATTCTAGAGGTTTTCCTTGATCTCTTCCAATATGTTCACTAGTTCCGCATTGATGTCCCATTTGTTGATGCTAGTGATACTATGCATGCTCCCCTTCTCGTGGCTAGATCAATGGTGTAGTACCTCACGGACTCCATGTTCTTCTACAAAGAACAAAATATAAAAAACAATCACAAGAAAATAATTGAATTGAGAAGTTAGAAAAGAAAAAGTCTTATGAATTCTAAGAGACGTGGGAATTATATATATGATTATGGATAAAGAAATAAGATTTCTTGATAAATTTTGGTAATTTTTCATAAATTGCATAACTCTTCATATTAATTGTAACTAGATCAAGAATAATTCATGTATATCAATGGAATTTAATCATAAAAGAAGTATAAGCATAGTATGAAAGGTAAGGGACAGAGGTTGCTCAACCATTTTTTGTAGATTCTGATTGTTGCATGTCTTCTCTTTCCATACAAACTGAGAAACGTGTACTGCAAGAAAAGTTTCAGGCGCGATGTGGCCATTGTGCGTCCAATCGCGCGTGAGAGGGGTGATGTAAACTTTGACGCTGTATTGGACGCGGTGTCTTCTGAAATTCTGGTGCCCCAAAATCAAATTGTGGTCTTGATCGCGCATGTGAGGCGCGATGTGAGCAGTGGTAGCGCGTGAGGTCGTGCCTATTTCTGAAAAATGCTGCTTTATGTGCACTGATTCATGTTGTCTTTACTTTTGCCCAACGTCGTCTTGGTTTTGTCATGTTCATCTCTCCACTTATATATTCTTTCACTTTTTTCATTTTTCCTATCTCAATTGTTAGCTGAACACACATTGGAAAACAAATATGTTATACATAACTCAAAAGTTGGACTAAATTGCAAGACTCAATAAATAAAAACTTTTTATTGTGGGTTACCTCCCACACAACGCTTAGTTTTACGTCGGGTAGCTCGACGCTATTGATGAATTCATGGAGGTTCGAATATTCTAATGAGACTACAATCTTCAAAATATGACAGTGTATCAGCTTTAGACAGTTTTCTCGCCTTCTTCCAATGGAGACTCTTTTCCATAAATCTTTTCTCCAACCTCATGTCTTCTTCCATCACTTCTTGCAAATGTACTCTCTTTCTTTTGGCATTCCTATGCAGTGGCTCACGAGTTCGTGTTGCAAACCATTCTTCTTCAAGTTTCCATCTTCATCTGCCACCATAGGTTGCATACAAACTCATTCTCTTTTTTCTTTCCTATGTTGTGGTTCACAAGTTCCATGTAACAACCTTTTTGATATGGCATTGTTATATGGTGCTTTCTTTCTCCTTGCCTTTCGATGAAGTGGCTCACTCTTTCCAACCCTTTGCCTTTTAGATAATAGTTTTATGATTTCGGCAAAAACGGTTGTTTTATTTTTCTTCACCCTCGTGTGAGATGGTTCACCACTCCCAGTTCCCAATTCTACATATCTTAAATATACAACATCAACATATTGGAAAATAACAATATTGTACCTCATATGATTCTTCATTGTGGACTCTTCAAGTGTAGGAGCATAATCAAGAAGCCATTCAGTGTTGGGATCCACGACCATATCGTTCTTCATCGGCTTCTCCTTCACTGCACTCATATCTTCAATTGGTAGGAGTGGTTCAGATTTTGCATTGTCCTCTACGCCAAATTCCAAGTTGAACTCGGTCTTCTCATCATTAGCCTTAAGTGTTGGGTCACTCAATTGTATCTCCATAACCTCTTCTTGTGCATGAATAATGGGCATTGTCTCAAGTTCAATCTTTACTTATATAATGATGGCGTGTGGTTGTGTCTCTGGATTCTCCACGACGTCGATTTGAGGTGCTTCATAATTATCTTCTTCTATTGCAACTTCTTTGCTCACCTCACTTTCATTATTGACTTGATAAAGCACTTGTGTGTATTTCTCTGTGTTGGTCGGTACTTCACATTGTGATTTTGAAGTGATACATGGAGTTGGTACCATCACGAACTCGGCCATATTGAGAACAAGGTTCAATTTTTGCACAATACGCCTCAAAGCTAGCACAATATTCCAAGCATTTGTCGAATGGGCCAGAGAATGCAAAATCACCGTGGTAGCATGTCCAATAGGATAAGGCATCTTCACCGTCAGCCTTCTCTCCTTTAGACATATCTGCGTCCATAGTACCTACAATATACTCAAAGACTTAAAAACATCTCCCAAAATTGAACAAAATAAAAGAAACTGATAGCGACTAATTGCGTATTCCCCGACAACGGCGCCAAAAACTTGATGCGTATTTTCACATGCTATTAATAATCATTTACACACATTCGCAAGTATACGAATCGAGTAATATAAAATGAAAAGTAAGATTACGTCCCAAGTATCAAGTCCCACGAGGACTGTATGATTCAATCTCGCTTCTTCTATTTTGTTCTCAGGTTGCCACATAATAAGATTTGTAAATTGAAGGTTAATTATCTAAATTAATTAAAGTAAACTAGATTAAACTTAACTAAACTAAACTAAATGAATGTATTGGATTGGATGATTGGTTAATTTATACTAATACTAAATCTAATTACTACTTAAATCTATTCAGATGGTGGAATAATGTTTAGAGCATCAGGTTTCATTGGATCTCCCCTATGTTTATTCTCATGCTTTAAATTAATAGTTTTGATCTACGCGTTAATGGCTTCTTTCGATGCCACATATAGACATGGGATGACGTTAGTGGGCCCACACACTCACATGTTCAACTATCTGAGAGAACGTGCTATATGGCGGCATAAGCTACCTCTCATAACTTCTAATCATTAATATATTGGCCAGATACATTAAAGCATTGAGATCCAGATAGAGAATAAACACATAAACGAAAAGGTCTTAGTCAAAACATAAGAAATCGCAGGTTCATGAATCCAACTACACCATAACTCTAAACATACGAAATCAGCTACTCATGATTGGAAGTTCCAAATCACAGATAGAAAAGAACATTATAAGGAAATAGTAAAAGAAAGATAAACTCCCAATCGATATCGTCTTGCTACTTTCTACTCGCTCTTTGACTTGGATCCTTGCTCACGATCTCAAATCTCCTGATTGTTGTTGAGTCCTTGTGCTTTCTTTTGTGAATAGTTGTGAACAGGTGGTTGTGAATGGATGATTGTGTATGGAGGAACTGTGTGCTGAATTTTATAGCCCTAATGTCCTTATATAGGAAAAATAGTGGTTGGGCCGAAATTAGGGTTTATCTACAATTCTGGGCTATATTGCGCAATTTGGGTCTGATCGCGATGCGATCACGTTTGGGTCGCGCTACTCTCTGTTTTATGTCTAAAGCATGCACAATTTGGTCAACAAAAACTTGATGCGTATTTTCACGTGTATTAATAATCAATTACGCACATTCCCAAGTACACGAGTCAAGTAATATAAAGTGGAAAGTAAATTCCATCCCAAGTATCTAATCCCACGAGGATTGTATAAGCCAATCTCGCTTCTTCTAATTTGGTCTCAATTTGTCATGTAATAAGATTTGTAAATTGAAGGTTGATTTATCTAAATTAATTAAAGCAAACTTAGATTAAACTAAACTAATTGACTTATTGAATTGGATAACTGGTTGATTTATACTAACTAAATCTAATTACTACTTAAATCTACTTAGATGGTGGATGAATGTTTAGAGCATCAGGTTTCATTGGATCTACCCTATGTTTATTCCCATGCTTTAAATTAATAGTTTTGATCTACGTGTTAATGGCTTATTTCGATGCCATAGGTGGACATGGGATGACGTTAGTGGGCCCACACACTCACAAGTTAGACTATCCCACATAACGTGCTATGTGGCAGCATTAGCTACCTCCCGTAACTTCTAATCATAAATATATTGGCTAGATACATAAAAGCATTAAGATCAAGATAGAGAATAAATACATAAACGAAAAGGTCTTAATCAAAACATAAGAAATTGCATAGGTTTCTGAATCCAACTATCCCATAACATAAATATACGCAATTAGTTACCCATGATTACAAGTTCCAAATCACAAACAGAAAATAAAATTATAAGAAAATAGTAAAAGAAAGATAAACTCTCAATCGATATTGCCTTGCTACTTTCTACTCGCTGTCTAACTTGAATCCTTGCTCACGATCTCAAATTTCCTGATTGTTGTTGTGTCCTTATGTTTTCTCTTATGAATAGTTGTGAATGGATAGATTGTGTATGGATAGATTGTGTATGGATAAACTATGTGCTGAATTTCGTAACCCTAATGTTCTTATATAGGAAAAATAGTAGTTGGCCCAAATAAGGGTTTTTGTACGATTCTG
The DNA here is from genome assembly GCA_948329865.1 of Linaria vulgaris. NCBI lineage: Eukaryota > Viridiplantae > Streptophyta > Magnoliopsida > Lamiales > Plantaginaceae > Linaria > Linaria vulgaris. The sequence continues at coordinate 21,558,922 of OX415253.1, read as the reverse complement.
AGCCTTATTCCGCGATTTGGGTCTGATCGCGCGATCACGTTGTGGTCGTGCTTAGGAAACGCAACTCCATATTTTATGAAACATGCACGATTTGATCACCAAAAACTTGATGCGTATTTTCACGTGCTATTAATAATCAATTACGTACATTCGCAAGTATACGAGTCAAGTAATATAAAATGGAAAGTAAATTGCGTCCCAAGTATCGAATCCCACAAGGACTGTATTGAATCAATCTCGCTTCTTCAATTTTATTCTCAAGTTTTTCACGTAATAAGATTTGTAAATTGAAGGTTGAATAACCTAAATTAGTTAAAGCAAACTAGACTAAACTAAACTAATTGACTTAATGGCATCGGATGACTGGTTAATTTTTACTAATACTAAATCCAATTACTACTTAAATCTACTCAGATAATGGATTAATGTTTACAGTGTCTGATATCATTAGATCTCCCATATATTCATTCTAATGCTTTTAATTAATAGTTTTGACCTACGTGTTAAAGGCTTCTTTGGATGCAACAGGTGGACACGGGATGACGTTAGCGGACCCTTACAGTCACATGTTCAACTATCCACAAAACGTATTATGTGGCAGCGCTAGCTACCTCCCATAACTTCTAATCAGTCTTATATTGTCCAGATACATAAAAGAATTGAGGTCAAGATACAGAATAAACACATAAACGAAAAGGTCTAAATCAAAATATAAGAAATCACACAGGTTTATGAATCCAACTACGTTATAATTCTAAACATATGAAATTAACTGCTCATGATTACAAGTTCTAAATCACAAATAGAAAAGAACATCATAAGAAAATAGTAAAAGAAAGATAAACTCCAAACCGATGTCGTTTTGGTACTTTCTACTCGCTCTATGACTTGAATCCTTGCTTACGATCTCAAATCTTCTCATTGGTGTTGTGTCCTTATGTTTTCTCTTGTAAATAGTTGTCAACTGGTAGTTGGGAATTGATGAATTGTGTATGGATGAATTGTGTGCTGAATTCCGTAGCCCTAATGTTTTTATAGAGAAACAATTGTAGTTCCGCCAAAATTAGGGTTTTATATACGATTATGGGCCTTATCGCGCGATTTGAGTCTCATCGCGCGCCTCGATCGCACCTGAGACGCACTATCATGTTGAGATCGCGCTCGGGATGTGTTGTTCTCTATTTTGTGCCTAAAACATGCGCGATTTGGTCAGATCGCACGCCAATCGCGCATATCGCGCCTGAGCCGCGCTATCTGCGTCTTTTGTTTTGTGCGCAACTTCACAGTTTTGGCGATAAATTCCTCATTGGATATCAAAATTAAGATTCATTTGTTGCATTGGAACCTTGACTTTCGTAAATTTCCAATGGTATGTAGAAAAGCCTATTATTCTTATTGTAACTATGTCTCATTGCATTTTAATTAATAGCTTATTTTGGATTCTCTTCATTGTAGCGTTGTGTCTTAAAGCCATGTTCCCAAAAACATCTCAAATTTAGGCATTTTTTGCATTGTTTTGCATTATCTCACCAAAATCCTATAAAAACACGATTCTATACTAAAACCAATTAACATGCATCAATACTTATACAAAAGCATAAGAAAATGAGTACTCAAATAACATTAAATAAACGCTCATCAGAGGTACCATGCGGCCCATCGTTGTTTGAAGGAGAACGAGGGTTATTTGAAGGAGGCGTTGTCTTATAGCGTTGATCGAAATGGTGTCAAGGCTCTACCGCTATTGCGACTCTTCGAGAAGAGCTACCCGAGGTACGAGCTTCGTCGGCGGCCAAGCTTTGGTCAGGTTGTGAGGCTTACGAGCGCCTTCAGGGAGTCGTTCTCCAACTTTATTCAAAAAGAGCCAATTATGAGCGAAAGCTTTTGGTAGTCGAAGACGGTCAGGTTGCCTTCCGAGAACAAGTGAGGAAGCTAGAGGCAGAGATAGTTGACCTTAGGGCGGCTACGTCGGATGCTCTTTCCTCTTAGAAAGCTAAGGACACTGAGTTGCTTCATCTTTGTAGTGATTATGAAAAATGGAGTAGAGCCACAAAGTCCTCATCCAGAACCCTCAGTAGGCTATCGATGATGTCATTGTTAATACCCTGGATTCCTACAAAGGTTCTAAGGCGCACCACTACTTCTTTGTTGATGAATTTGCCCTCTACTTGAGAGAAGGTTTTGACCGCAACATCCATCGATGGATTAAATTTGGCTTTATGGGGGATGGATATACGATAGACTTATTGGATATCCTTCATCCCAACTTTGATGATGAAGATGGGGTTTCAGATGGAGTATCGGATTCAACTTTTGACAAGTAATTTAGTATGTCCCTCCTTGTATTGTCCCCCGGTTGTAATCTCCCTTTTATTCTTCAATAATATTGAGAATTTATGTTGTTATTGCCTCTTTAAGATTCTTATTTGTTGTTACTTTGGACCTGGTGGCCAACTATTTTTGTAAGTTGGTCTTTCAGGCTAACTGGTTTGTAAGTTGGTCTTTTTTGCCAACTACTTTGTACGTTGGTCTTTTACGCCAACTGGTTTAAAGTTGGTCTTTTTACGGCAATTTGCTTTTGCAAGCTGGTATTTTTCCCAATGTACTATAATTGGGGGATCGGTTTGCACGCATTTGGCAGGTTCTCTTTCTTATATTCGCCGATTGCTTTCGCTAGTTGGTGTTTTTCCTAGTATACCATGAACTGGGGGTCGAATTGCAAGCTTTTGGGAGATTATCTTACTGTTTTGCCAACAACTATGTGTAAGCTTGGATTTTTTCCCAATGTACAATGATTGGGGATTCGACTTGCATGCTTTTTCCAGGAATTTGCTCAGTGCTTATAGAACCTTGTGGGACCTTGTTGCTATCCTTCTTATTTTCAAAGGGAATTTTTTCCCCCTAAGCCCATTCCTCTCTGCCTTTATGCCTCCTCGAAAGAAGCTTAAAAACCACAGCGCTAATGCGCATTCTTTTTCTTGCGATAGTTAACATTAACAGCAAGCTGGGATATTAGCAGACCAAGACTTTCTAGTAGAGAAGAAGAAAGGATGTAACGTAACCCTGGTAATTCCAAAAGATCCCAATCTTAACGATAGATCTAGGGTTTCTGGCTTTTTTGTGTTTGTCCTTGGTGCTACGACCCACACCTTCTTCGTCGGTGAGCACCTTTATCCTACATTCTTTGGCTCTTGCTTGGCTTCCCTTTACATCTCTGATTCTTTTTTCCATTGCAAACTTTACTTTTAGGTGTATAAGGGATATGATGGCATCGAAGCTCCGTATGGTCGATCGTCCACAAATGATGTTATACGGCCATGCCGGGGTACACCAATGATGCAGAAGTTGATGGCTTCAGTACGCCGGAGTGGGGCTTTTCCCCATGACATGGTTAGACTTATGGTGCCTTTTGTGGTACGAGGCTCTTTGGAGGATCCTACGAGGGGGAATGTTGTTGGTTTGGCTTGTGAGGCATCTATCCTCATCGCAAAAAAGGTGTACATGAACATTATGTCTACCCCGTTTCCTGTGTTGATGAGTATCCTCTGCACTTCGGCTCCATAAATTGTGGCTTGGATGACGAGAGGGTCCTCATGTGTATATATGATCCCTTTGAGGTCCTCGGGGCCAAAATATATGGTGGTGGTTGTTTATTCCCGTACTGAGTATACTTTAGAGCTTCATTCTCTGCTGCAAGCCTCTCTTAAGTACCTCTTTTTCTTGCCTTTAGATGTCATCGGGAGCCTTCCACCTTCTATCGTCAGAATCATGCATGCACCCGATAAGGGCATTGTTGGTGTAGATATCTTCCTTGTCGTCATCGTATTCTTCTTTGTCATCTTCTTCTTCGACCGAGGGCATTGGCTTCCCTCTCCTTCTCTTCTTTGCCAGTGAGTATTTTTCTTTCCCGCGGCCCTCATTAGGCGATCTCTCTCGTCTACGTATTCTTGTTGGAATCATTGCCCTGACTATCTTTTGATTTCTCCCTTGAGGTGGTGGGAGTTGTTCATCCCGTGTCCCCATGCTCGGTGGAACTCGTAGTATTTTCTTGTACTTCGTCCGGCTTCCTCGTCCTCGAGCCTTAGTGAGCATGGCCAACGTAGGTCTCGCTCGTCCTTAAAGATTTGTAAGATGTGGGTGGGAGTGGTTTTTAGAGGGGTATATTTTGTCCCTTATCGGGGTTGATAATTTCTATCGCCCCTCCAAATCCTTTTTTTGTCTTGGTCTCTCCTTCATAAGGTCTGGTGGTCTTTGTTGCCGTGGTAGGTGTTTTCGCTTTCACTAGGTGGTTGATCCGTACGGCCTCTGCTTCCTTCTGAAGAAGGTATTTATCTGCTCTTTGTATAAGATCTTCCAGATCTATGTCAGGTTTTCCTACGATGGACCTCATGAAGAGTCTTATTTTTAAGTAGTGGGTCGTGATGTCCGTGAGCATCGTAAGCATTGGTGCGTCAAGGAATTCGTTTGCAAACTGCCTCATGTAGCTTCTCAAGGTTTGTCCTTCCTCTTGGAACATGGTGAAGAGATGTGTGGTTGTCTTATAGTGTGTTTTGTTGCACCCAAACTGCACGGTGAATGTCTGGCTAAGTTGCACAAAGTTGTAGAAGGATTTCGCTGGCAGTTGCACAAACCATGATTGCACCCTTCCGCAGAGGGTAGTCTAAAAGACGCGGCATAGCATGACATATGAAGCACCTAATAAGTCCATTGTCGATAGGTAGGACTACACATAGTCTATTGGATCTTTCTTGTTATTTCTCCACGCGGCTATTTCTATTGTGAATAGGCTTCTTCTAGAAGAATCCTCTTCTTTAGTCCCTTGTGATCTTTTTGGCTCTCTGAGTTGTTGTTGCAACTCCTCCATCATCCGACGGATGTGTTGGCCGGATTTCTTTTTCTGGCATGCTCCTTGTGAAGCATTGAGTGTTCTTTCATTTTTGCATGGGTTTCATGGCAGTCCTATGGGTTCTGTATCCATCTACGAGGATGTCCCTTGGTCTTTCGCGACCTTTTGGGATTTCTTGGGATACACCCCTGTCGTTATTCTCAGTGGGGTGTCCTTCCTCTCTGCCATTTGAGCGGGAGGTTATGTTCAAACACATCCCTTGGATGGTTGTGAACCCATCTGAGAGTCGATACTCATCCTTCTCCTAGAAGAGGGGTGGCTTCAGGAGCGATGAGATGAGGTTGATCTCCCATCAGGCTGGCTTTGGTCAATTTGTTCGAAGGCCCTTCTAGCCTCTTCTTCGATGGCTTATTTCATAATATTGTTGAGGGTCATTTAGTTGATCTGTACGAATGATCTCGTAGGGACTTATGGAACTCTATTTGGAGTTGGGCCCGAGATTGGCGACCGGGCTCTTCTGGTAGTAAACCCTGTTATGTGCATTGATGTCATATTCTTTCTTTCACTCTTTCTTTCTCAAGAATCATACTTAGGGAATTTTTCTGATGGCGTTCCCCCATACATTGCTAAAACTATAACACAAAATTATTCGGGTTGGTAATTCCTTAATTATTGAAAAGATGTGGTACAGAACGCAGTTCTCGTGATTTGTAGAGAGAAAGTGTGTGAAAATAAAGGTTTATACGAATGGAGGTTTTCAGATTACGAAGTCCCTTTCTAGTAAATATGTGAGAATGTCTGAATAATAAAATGGGAATATATTACTTTTAGGTGAATATAGATTACAAGTATGTAGTATGAACTTGAGTTGGTTACAATGAGGACATTTATATTCTATTTATAGGATCCGCGTAGAGATGAAGAGACAACAACTTGTCCTTCCTTAAATCATAGGATGGGCATTGGTTATTGTTGCATCGTGGTAGGTGGATCCGCTGACAGTATATTAATTCAGACCGACCGTGAGTTAAGGGGTTTTGTGATATTAAAGTGTGACACTTCTTTATGATACACGTGACTTTATCCAAGTGGGTCATTTAAGGGATCTGACAAGGTAGTGGTACTCCTTTGACTGGTATATGTGATTTTCTGACCTTTCCTTTAATCCTACGATCTACAAAGTTCTGGCAGATACCCTTTAACAGGATCTTTTGACGAGGCCCCCCTCTATCGGGGTATTTTGGTCCTTTTTACGTCTGTTGTATTTATGCATTATTAGATAAGTATAGTTACAAACCAAGAATCGTATCCCAATAGATTGGTGGATGGCTTATCAAAACCACTTAAATGTAAAGCACCAATGGTTGTCACCATTGCTATCTTTGTATTGCAGGATGAATGTTGTATGAATGCAGGAAGCTCTGAATGCATGTTTTGGAGAACAATTTTGTATGCAAGAAACTATTAAACTATAATGCAGTAAAAATAATGTGAATGCAAAAGGAATGGTTTCCATGCAAGAAATAGTTTGAATGCAATGGGAACTTGAACAAAAACATATTGAATGTATGGAGAAATGAAATTAACTAAACTAATGCAAGACAGAAAGTAAAAAATACATAATTTAATATTATTGATGGTTGGTTGCTTTAGTTGTAAACATGTGATTAAATGATGTTTGGAGGTTGGGTTTCACTACTGATTTATATATAATAGTTCATAGACAAAATACATATGCTTCTCTGAGATGCTTGGTTATGTGCTTCAATTATGTGTGTCTAATGGATCTCTGACCTATAGATGGAGCTATTAGGCTCTAATGACCTACCGCGTTAGCACACTCAGTCCAGTTGTCAAGTGCTTTAGAAGATGTATTAATTCTGCAATCCAATTAACCCATCCACTTTGTGTTAATAAAACGCACATAATTAAGATTGATTTAGTGTTATCTAGGGGTTGCGCATCAGTTGTGTTAGCGTACCAAAGTCATAAATCACTTGTATAGATAATTAGCTTAAATCTACACTCTGAGAGTCCCAATGTAGTGCTTCCGTTGATCCAACGAGATAAATCAAAACTGCTTCCCAACTCTAAACACAGAATAGTTTAACTACTCATAGTCTTGAGTTCAATAAAAAAAATAAAGAATTGAATAACTTGAACAAAAGTAAAGGAGATAGGGAAAGCTTTTGAGATCCGGTGGAATGTTGACGTCTTGCTGTCTTCTTCTCAATTCCTTGCTATCTTTCGAGGTAAGAGCAAAATTTGCAAAAGTCTACCAAATGGTCAAAATGTGTAAATGAGGTACTTCTCCCCTATTTATAGGATTACACATGGGATACCTTGAAATAATGTTTTGAGCTATCACAGAGTATCTTAGCTCGAATTTGAGATATCAGAAGTTCTCATCATGGTATACTCAAGGACTTTAAATAGATTTAGAACCTGATCTTTGCAAGAATGGCTCCCAAATGAGGGACATACGTTACTTCACATAGATTCACGCATATTAAATAGATATAACACCCAATCTTTGTAAGAATGGATCCCAAATGATGGGCATACGTCACTCAGATTCAGGGACATTAAATAAATTTGGCACCTGATCTTTACATGAACGACTCCCAAATGAGAGGCATACGTCACCAAGCAGAAAACCAGAAAATCCCACTACTTTTACACATATTTCGAACCCGATCTTTAAGAACGAATCAAAAAATATGGGGACTATATGATATGGGCTTACATGACCAACTCGAACAAATGGAGCTTAGGTTGGAGCGGCCCATCGAGGCCCATCAAAGAATACATCAAAACACAGTTTCGAGGTAATATATAGCTCAATACCTCGAAACATACTTTCGAGCTATCCGCATTATGGGACTATAAATACCTCAGGCCCGATTATCAATGTATGCTACGTGATTCGACCTATCGGGTCTCTCAAGTTATAATACCTCTTGAGCTACCACTTTAGTGTGTTAAAGTTTTGACCTAGCAAGGATTCGAGGTACCTGAATTCTCGAGGTTCCAAAGATTCGACCTATTTCGAGATTTGAGCTACCCTAAATTTTGATATATCATAAAGTTTAACCTATTGTTGTGATATGACCATTCATCTTGTGTGTTCGGTAAAGCTGGTCTAAGATCCCGAAAAAGTTCTAGATTAGCATAGTTTTGTGCTTCATTGTACTCGTTCATTATCGTACGTGTGAAACAGAGAGATTTATATGAAATTAATAACATATATGTTCATATTGACGCCAGGTTCATATTGACGTCATTAGAATATGTGAAAAGAAAAAAAGTATAATTAGGCGGTGTTTGCAAACTCTTCTTAAAAAGCACAGTCTCATAATTTAAGCAAAAGTTGTTAACATTTGCCTAAGTCATCAGTTTGTGGTGTTTGAAAAAAAACTATTTAAAAACCATATGATAATTAAGAACGTATGGGACAATTATATAAGAAGATATGATAATTATGAGCTGAAAAAGAACGTATGGGACAATTATTTGAAGTAATTTGATTTGGTAGAACCTCTGAATCTACGATAGTTAACAATAACAATTAAAAGGCTCGTTTGGTTCCATTTTTACTGAACACCCATGTATTAAAATACCTCATTTAATACACAATATAAGGACTTAAATTGTGCATGATTGTGTTCTTTAAGCCCCTCAAACCAGGCCAATTTATTAATACAACTATGTGTTTACTTTAATACTTTCAAACTCCAAATTTAATCTTCATCCAACTATTTACGTAAATTGATTAAACTACCCTTTAAAATGGAGTATGACAAAAGAACATAATTTTCTTGATAATATTATTTTTAAAAAAAATATAACATGAAAACAAGTCACCTCAAAGAAAATCATACACAACAACATAATCAAAACCAACAAATGATTCGTAGCTTAATGTTACAACAAGATATTTTCACACATCAAATCACAAGCAATTCATTTAAACAATGTACAACCATTTTTACAACGGTACATGGTTTACAATGTTCATTATATAATGATACTCGTACGACAATATTTACAATAAATAATACAAGACAACGTAGTCACTTTTACTTCTTCTTCTTACCGTTGCGGGGCTTCCCAGAGGATGAAGCCTCATTGCTTTTGTTCGGTGTCGTTGGACAAGTTTCATCAATGTAGTTTGATAAGCTTGGATTGCTTGAAGTGGGCCAAAGGCAACGAGGTATCATTTCAGGTTGTTTTGTCGCCTCTATATTGCGATACAACGGTGATTCGAGATCAATGGCTGAATTGGGACCAAATCATTCGTTCTAAATTTCCATGTCCCCCCACAACGCATTGAAATGGTGCAGCCCTCATTGCTCTATGTGGTTTGGAGATGATCGTCCGTCCGAATAAGCGACTCTAGAAAGAATAACATAGGGGGAATCTTTGTACTATCACTTGGGTCGGACGAAATACTAATTATTTCAGTTGTTGGTGGAGATGGTTGTGGTATGATTGGGATTATTGGTCTGGGATTACCAAACAACATACACATATCATTCCAACACGGCTCCCCTTCAAGTATATATGCTTTCGAGGGGGAATATGTCTACATGGGTAATTGTATTTGTTTGGTGCAAAAGAAAATTCTTACATGGCGTAGAAGTTGTTAATTAAATAAATAATATTGTCCAAGTTAAATAAATAATATGGTCCAAGAGTGTAATTTGTATTGGCGTATGGAAATTACATCTACAAGGAAGGGTCTTTGTCATATTTCGGGCAAAAAGAGGGGCAAAATTTGCCTGTAAAAAGGTTATTAACTCCAAGTTAAAGAAAAGGAATATGGAGGTGGTTTTAATAAAAGGGAGTTTAATGCAACACCTAGCTAGAATCTTGGCTTAATAAATTTTTTTATGGAAAGAGGAATATTATTAACGACGTATAAATGCCAAACGTCAAATTACGTCTCAAAGAAAAAGACGACCTTAACTATCAAAACAAGACTCAAAACTAATGCGCCGCAAAAGTAAGATCATGAGGCTCGCAAAAATCTCCTACCGTCGTACGGGCTAAATTCCGTGCAACATGATTAGCCTCGCGTCCCACCTAACGAATAGAAAAACCATCCCGTGGCTCAAACAAGCGAAGAAAATCCGCGATAACATTGAAGTAGCTTGAATTCTCTTGAGTCTGATGGAGTATATCATGAATGATGTTAAGACAATCGCCTTCATAAATTACATGCCTCCAATGTATTCCAACCGCCAATTTAATCGCCCACAAAGCCGCTGATGTCTCGATGTAAATGGGATAAAGTGTCGCCAAAAATCTCTTTTGCACACGCGCGATAACAGCCACACTATGATCTCGGACCACTACACCAATCCCAACAGCCCTCTCCTCATTGAACCACACCCCATCAAAATTGATCTTCAAACATCCCTCGTGCGACGCTTCCCATTTACTGCTACCCGTTTGTGAAACATGCTCTGAACACCTCTCCACATCTTGCCAAGACGCCGTGAATGACACACCAAAATCCACAATTTCTACCGAGTTGTGATACCGCTCACCAACCAATTTCAGGTTTCTATTCATCCAAAGCAACTAGCATAATGTTACCACGGTGCAGCCCTTCTCCTTTCCCTCCTCTTGCATGATATGAAGAAACCACTCCAATAATCCCTCATTCCCATTTCGTGTTGAACGCGTAGAAAAATTTGCCAAAGCCCACACTGATGTGCGACATGACAATCAAAAAACACATGTTGAGGGTCTCCTCCTCCTCCTCACACGTCACATACAATTTACTATCACATACCATGCGTCGCTCAAGGTTCACGTGAGTTGGCAAAATATTTAAACATACGCGCCACCAAAAGAGTTTTATCTTATTCGCACACTCCATTCACCAAAGCTTTTTCCAACCCTCCGTCGCAGTAGAACTATCCACATCCCAATCACCACGGGCTGCCAAACCCTGCAACCTAATCATATGGTAGGCACTACGAACCATGAACCACTCGTGTTTTTCATAATGCCACACTTTTCGATCCACGTGTTCCAAGTTTCCTAATGGTATGGAAAGAATAATGTTTGCGCCACTCCCAAAAGACATGTCGTACCAACATCACATCCCACCACCCCGTATTCCCATCAATGAAATCCCTCACCCGCTCCAACCCCGGATATTGTGATCGTGGTGTAATTGGCCAAAAAGTAATAGAACATGGAAACCACGGATCATCCCAAGGTGAGATCAATTCCCCGTTTCCCACACTCTATCGCACTCCCCTCTTAATAACCACAATATTTTCCCAAATACATTGCCACGAGAAAAATTAATTATTCCCAAGACGCGCCTCTAAAAAAGAAGAATTCAAAAAATACTTAGCTTTGTGGAGGCGACTCACTAAGCTATCCTAATGATGAAAAATACACCACGGTTGCTTAACAAGTAACGCCATATTAAAAGCTTTAAGATCCCCAAACCCAAGGCCACCGCCTTCTTTATTCCCACACAATTTATCCCAAGCAACCCAATGGATTTTATTTCGTGTGCCACTTCCCCACCAATAGTTGCTAATAATGGAACCAATTCTCCGAATCAAAGAGTCTGAAATACAGAAGCAACTCATCACAAAAGTAGATATTGACTGCATCACAACTTTAATTAAAACTTCTTTTCTGGCCCCTGACAGTGTTTTGCCCTTTTACCCCTGCGCGCCCTTCCACACCCTTCTCAAATAAAATCAAATAACTCCCTTTTTGATTTCCCAACATATGATGGAAGTCCAATATATTTCTCGTGCAGCTCCGCCATTGCCACCCCCAGAACCGCGCATAATTATTGCTCCTGCACCTTGCTTGTATTTTTGCTAAGCTCAACCACGAACTTATCGAGATTAATTTATTGACCAGATGCCACCTCAAATCGAGTAAGAAGCGCCCGAACCCCAAGTGTCGCTTCCTTTGTCGCCTCACAAAATAGCAATGTGTCATCGGCAAACAAAAGGTGTGAAGTCCGTGGGGGCAGCCCTACTGATCGCTAATCCCTTCAAAGTCCCACGGTCCTCTGCCTTCGTGATCATAGCTGAAAAAGCCTCATAAACGAATAGGAATAGGTAGGGGATAATAGACCCCCTACCTAATACCCCTTTCATGGTGAAAAGTCAATGACTCTCTACCATTAATAAGCGTAGAATAAGACACAGTACGGACGTCCATCATGATTAATCATACACAACTCAAATTAAAGCCTAACCTAAGCATTACCTTTTTTAAGAAGGACCATTCGACCCGATCGCATGCTTTGCTCATATCCAGCTTTAGCGTCAAAAAATAGGAGTTCTCTGACCTCTTATTTTTAAGAAAGTGGTTCAATGCGAACGCCACTAATATGTTGTCGATAATAAGGCACTCAGGAACGAAAGAGGATTGAGTAAGAACGATCACCTCATTAAGAAACGGTTTTAACCTATTAGCAATAACTTTAGATGCAGTCTTGAAACTCACGTTACTAAGACTAATAGGACGAAGTTGTTGCATCAATTCAAGGTTAGTGCACTTGGGAATCAAAACAATATGTGTATAATTAAGCACATGGTCAAGAATACAATCACTTAAAAAAGCAAGGACAAACACAATAACATCAACACCCACAATGGACCAAAACTTTTGATAAAAATAAAACAGAGAAGCCATCAGGCCCAGGAGATTTATAAGGATACATGTCTTTTAATGCCTTACGGACCTCATCCACGCTAAATTGTTGAAGTAAGCTTTCATTCACAGTCGGGCTAACGCGAGTGTCAACATCTCGTAAAATCTTCTTTAATGCATTGCCCGAAGGCTGCGTGGAGCCAAAAATCAACGTGAAATAATCAGCCGCAATCGCATCCACCTCCTCTGGCTTCGATCTAATAACCCCCAGTGCATCCCTTAATGCAACAATCTCATTTTTTTTCGTTCACTCGCACAACTGTGGAAATATGTTGTGTTTCGAACTCTTTCCCTCAACCACTGAACCTTAGCCCATTGTTTCAAATGTGTTTCCTCTGACGTATAAAACTCCTCCAATTTAAGCTTCATTATTTTTTCCTCTACATTTCCTTAGTAATCTGGCCGCTCCTATGAACAAGGATTCTATTGTTCAATTTTTTAATTTTTTGGTTCTACTCAACGCCGCCCATACTGTCCCAGCAAATTAGCCCCAATTGACAATTACCCAACTTTGCCCCAACCTCCGTGCCATCGTAGTCTGCCCGTAACTATCGAGTCAAACCCTCACATTCGGCTTTCCTCTCCCATGCAGCCTCAAACCAAAACCTTCGTAGACGTCGCCTTTCATTACTCAGATTGGTGCCAGTCTCAATAAGCAACGGAAGATGGTCCGAATTCTTGACTGGGCAATGTGTTACCCTAGCCAAATGGAACGTACCTCGCCATGCAGTGTATACGCAAGCTCACCGTAGTGGGTTGGGGTGTGCGATTGCACCATGTAAACCACGGTCCTTGAAACCCAAGATCGGTCAACCCAGTGTCCACCAACGCCTCACTAAAATTACGCGTAAGCCAATTCGAACGTAATTGCCCCCTTGTTTGTCGCCCTAAGTCAGAATCTCATTAAAGTCAATTGCGCATAACCATAGTCTAGCTGAATCCCCACGAAGTTGACGAAGAAAATTCCACGTTGTCTTTCTCAGAGCTCCATCAGGTCCACTATAAAACCCTATAAATTGCCAATACAAATCTCCACCTACTCCTGATACCACAACGTCAATGTGGTTAACTGACATGCTAACTAAATAAACATCCACTGATTTTTCCCAAAACAATGTGAAATCTTCTGACCGTCCCCTAACCTCCATGCAAACACCAAAGTAGTCCAGTTGTCGCTTAATTACCTTTATTTTCCCAGTGCGACACTTTGTTTCAAACACAAAAATAAGAGGGGGGTGAAATTTTGAGACCATCTGTCTCAACTCACGAATTGTCCAAGGGTTCCCTAAACCTTGACAGTTCCAGCATAAGATACTCATTTGTCCGGGGAAGACTGCTGATCTGCAGTCTTCGCCAAATGTGTCTCGTCATCAATCATCTCAACTTCCATCTATCCCCAGAATTTCTTTAGGATCTTCCCCTTCTCATCGCGTGCTTCAACTCTGTTCGTTTAATACCAGTGATCGAACCCCATATAGTGTAATATGTTGCACTAATTCGAGCTTTGCAATTCGCATGCACCTCGGCTTCTTATTTCGAGTTACCCACTCAGATGAGACCGTCCTCTCCGAACCGCTATCCGCATTAGACTCAATATTGACCATCTTCTCTCTAGTCACATGTTGTATCAAAGGATTCAGACTCCTGGGAAAAATGTGGAAAGGCTGGAAAGTGACCAGTTCCTTTCCAATACCCCAGGGATCCTTTCTCTGTGAGTATCTGGTCGGTCTTTGTGACGCTGCTTTGTGGCATTATCGTTCTCGGAATGTCCACATGAAGGCATGGCTTGAGGTTGATGCCACGGCTGATATGTATTGCGTGTAGTACATGAATGAGAGTCGTCACGTTGAGTTGAACCCCGATCAGAAAACTGATGTTGAAACCGATTTGCACCCTGATTAGAAGGTTCTCCCAGCCAAGCCCCATACGGGAGATTATTATCATCAAAATCTGGAGGTATGTTATATCGCTCATCGCAATCAACCATGATATGGCCTAAGACTCCACACAAATAACAAAAGTTCGGGAGACGTTCATATTTGAATTTCACAGTAAACTTCTGCCCCCCCCCCCCCCCCCCCCCCCAATCCCCGAACTATCATGAACTGTGCCAGAGGCTTAGTGACATCAATCTTAACCCTAATGCGCATAGTAACATCCATGAGTCACACAACTCGACGTCTTCAAACAACCCCAGTTTATGCCCAATGGAACTCGCAATCTCATATGTGTGTCACGCAAACGGAAGATTGTAGACCCATACGTAAAAACTACACAAATTCAGGTTGATCGTGACGGATCCTCATATGGACCAATATCTCTAAGAATAAGAATTTGTTTATCGAATGACCACGGACAGCGTTCGAGTGCCTTGTTCATATCAATGATATGGAAAAACTAAAAAAACATACGTTCCTCATTGATGCGGGAAATTTCAAGGCCCTTATTTGCTTTGAATAAATCCTTAATGAGCGTGCAAAAGGCGGTGAAGTTGAAGTTCCTTCCCGCCATTAATCGACCGACGAGGACCAGTTCTGAGGATTTGTTCACGTTCTGCTAAGTTGCGCTGCGCATTGTGATCCCCTCCTCAACATCCGTAACAACCAAACTCTTGCGCAACTGAATATCTATATCTTTCATGATTCCACACGATGTCACAATAGAAGAGGTATTACGAAAGTAACGATCCTGGTAGCCAAACAGTGAATGATTCCTTCCCAAGCAGCAATATGTAGCGAACAAAGCAAATAAAACAACGAAAATCAGTATCCCTACCAGCGAACCCTAGTAACGTGAGAAACAAGGAACGAATGAAGAAAAGAAGGAAAAAAAAAAAAAGAAACGATGAAACCCTAATTCCCCAAACATGTGAGAAGTAAGAGAGCAGAGAATTCGGTCGGGGAATAGATGCTAGTTGACGCCAAGCCAGTATGAGCAGCAACCACGAGCTCGATGAAGGCCTTCCTGAAAAAAGTAGCAACTCCTATGACAAGAGACCAAAACCATCAAGAGAGACCTTATGCATGCCAAACTCATGATACTCCTACGAAATCGTTTTTGTTTTGTTAGTAGACTAGGTGCTTCGTGGGGTGTTATAAATTTTTTTGGCTTAATAACTTAGAGACCTTAAATTTATTAAATTGTATAATCCAACATTCTACTATCGGGATTTATTAAAATAAATCACTCTAAACTCTCCAACCGAGGCCATGGTATTTTTATCAACAACTTGGCAGTAATGATGAACGTGGGATGTTCGACAGCCAGGTTAGACTTTTCCAGACCAGTATAAAATTTCTCAAGACGAGTAAAGACTTGGTTCGGACATGAGAAGAAGTCAAACTACTAGTGGCAGCGTTGGTCAATGGTTGTTAGATAAACCGCTCTCATCATTCTTTCATTCATTTTCACCATAATATAAATATATTTCATTTGCTTCTCTTTTCTTCTCTTCTCAAACGCTACCCCAATTCAAGAACTCTTTTTCTTTGGGGACCTTCAGATCGATCAATATAATTATTTTGTTCACTAATTTTGATATCAAAATACTATTTCTTCTTCTTTTTTCTTGATCCTGCTATTTCTGGGTTTTTGACTGAAGGAACATGGCTGTAAGTTCAATTAATAATAGTCGTTTTCTTGTTCATTTTTCATTTAACTTTGTTTTTGGTGTAAGAACTGCTAAAGAAGTTTCTTTTTCATATTTTATTGTGCTGCATGCTTCATGTTTGGGTGGGTGAGTAGCTTCAACTTAATTTTCAGTTGTGTATCTTTTAGTTTGCGTAATTAGCAAAAGGTCATCATTATTTTCAACTGGGATTCGATTTCGTTTTTTTTTTTTTTGGCAAGCATTTGAAACTTATAATCGGTTGTCCAGAATATGTTCTTTGAAGTAGTAGCTGCGTTCAGGAGACCAAACGAAATATTGAGAGAGTCAGTCTTAATTAATTACTCAGAATGGGACAGTTATTCTATATGATGTAAAATCTGACTCGGATGTTAATCATATAATGTTTTTTGTGCTAGAGTATTACCTTAGCTTTTAGAAGTGCCATTTCTCAGTAATATACTAATATATATATATATAGATGTTATTACAAGCCAGAGTTCCACGCAGATTACAAGATAAAACACACACACGTTTTATCTTGTAATCTGCGTGGAACTCTCGCTTGTAATAACATCTAAACTCGCACATCTTGTTATCTTGATAACTACAGCCTTATCATTAGGTACTTGGATCTCCAAGTTTTGGACCACACTCTGACTAATTAGTTGATACTGAATTTAGCCTTTGTTTAATTATTCTAAAACTTGTAAGGTGTCAAGAAGAGTGCACAATCAAATGAAGATGGTAATGTTGGAGAAGTTCAGTTTCCTTGTATGTGCCAGTGAAGACAAATACTTCAACTTATACAATATGTAATCTATGTGAATTCCTAAAATCTTGAGTTCTTTAAAGTTGTTAAGATCACAAACCTTCGTTTCTTGAACTGCTCATCCGTCCCGCTTACCTTTTGCCTGTTGCAAGATCTTTTAGTCCCTTGTATAGTTGTATCTGCCTATGCTTTGACACAAAGCAAGACACCAATTGCAATAGTATTGATCTGCATTTCAAGGTACTCCTTTGACATTATATCTATCTTTTGTCCTAAATGCAGCGTCCAAGTGTGCCAAAATTCGGGAACTGGGAAAGCCAGGACAACATGCCTTTCACCGTTTGCTTTGACAACGCAAGAAAAGCTAAAGGAGTAGGCGGCAAGATGATAAATCCAAACGACCCCCAAGAAAACCCAGACTTGTTCCGTGATCCTTCACTTCTTGCCCCTGCTCCAGCTCCCACTCCTACACCTCCATCAAAGTCTAGAAACCGATCACAAGAACAGACTGGACGAAGAGCCGTCAGGCCAACCCCAGACCACAGCAAGGGAGAGGATGACTTTAAGCAGTTCAATAACTCTCCAGCTAGAAATGAATCAAATTATGCTGCTGGCCGAGGACAGAGGGGAGGTCGATCTACTAGGACAAGTATTGGATCCGAGCAAAGCGTTGATCGTTCTCCACTTCATCATCAGGCAAAAGTTACAGGTGGAGGCAGTGGATCTTCTGCTTATAAAGGGAGGAACCATGATGCTAGTCGTGGATTAAATGGACGATCCCGACTCAGGGCAGCTAGTCGAGACGGAAGTGTAAGATTTCATTAAATTACTACATGGTTTTAACATATGGGCCTTTATGTTTTCAAGAGATTTTTGTCATGGAGCCTCATATGATAACTGCCTTTTGCAACTTTCATCTCGCTATGGATATATATATGCGTGATCAAATATGCCACATATGCGAGTGTACATCACTCACAGAAAACCATTATTAAATTTGTGTCAAAAAAAAATTTGTACGAAAATTCAGGGCTCAATCATAGGTTGGGAGACTCAGCTAGTAATTTGGTCACGTTAAGATAATTTGGCTATTAAATTACGATTAGCTGTGCTTTAGTTTACTTTAATCTTTTTTTCGTATGATCGCATTGTGAATTTAGTCTTAACTCAATTCAATTGAAATGACAGCCTGATAAAGGTGCTACAGTTCCACCATTTGGCGAATGGAACGAAAATGATCCTCAGTCAGCTGAGAACTTCACTGGTATATTTAACAAAGTAAAGGAGGAGAGAAATGCGAATGGAAATGGAAATCTGTCGGGAACACCAAACCGTGCGGCTCACGGCCAAAGGCCTCAAAACTCCAATGAAACTGTTGGTTTACAAAATCTTGGGGTAAATTTCCTAAATACTATGTGTTGTTTTTAATTGACAATTTCATAATTCTCCTCTCTATATATGTTCTTTGTCTAATTAAGTTTTCTTTTCTTATTTTTCGAATGCAGAAGCAGCAATGCTGCTTTATTCTTTGATGGTAAAAGATTAAGAAGATTTCTCGTTTCCTTTTGAGTGGGAGAGTTGATATTAATTGAAAAAGTGTAAATAGCTTTGGGGGGCTATTCTGATTCAGAGATTGTGAATTTATTTCATTAACCAGTGTGTCCGTGTGTGTGTCTCTTGTGGAAACAAGCATGTTGTCATCGGAACTGTTCCTTTTCATCGTTTTTTGGTCATGTTATTTGCAGCTTTTAACTTGTATTTTGGATGAAATTGAGAGAGATTCAGAATGCTAGATTTTTTTTGGAGAAAACAAATTACAAATGGTAGATTCATTAGTGGGTCAAAAGCACTTGTATCCCAAAAATGTCACTTTTTGACTCTTAGCACTTCTAAATTGAAATGACACCATATTGCACCCTTAAAATAAAATTTTAACACTTTGCACTTTTTAGGTGTTTTTGTATTTTTTACAAAGGCAAAAAATATATTTTTCATATTTAAATTCTTTTTTGGAAAAAAAATTCTGGAAATGTAAAAAGACAAATTGTGTTAAAAAATGAGATCAAAACAAAAGTGGAATCAAAATTCCACCACTACCACCTACATTGCACCGCCACCACCTAGCACTCCGCCGCGTGCCACCATCAACTACATCGACCGCCACCGCCACAGAAGATGCGCACCACCACGTTTGAATTGCACCGTCACGCACCATCACAAATGCCATTGCCGCCGAGCGCAACCGCCAAGAATTTTAAGACTAATAAAGAACTCAAAATCAAGCGAAACAACGTTGTAATGATGTTGTTGAAAAATTGTGTCGAGTCTGTGTTAACTTTCATGGCAGCTTCAATGACCAGTGTCGTCGTGACGACGACGAATCCTTTTTACACCATGAAATCGTGAATCAGTTGAAAGCTTTGAAATCAAAGTTGATCGTCACGCAATCGCAGTACGTTGATAAGCTTTGAGATCTGGAGCTTGGAGAGGGTTTTGAAGTAGTTACGATCCATAGGTGTTCTTCATCGTTCTCTCCCTCTTCATTATCACACTTACACACACATAGTTGCACATGGAAAGAGTAGCAGAGAATGGGCAGAGGCAAAAAATAAGGTGAAACGACATTGTTATCGTCACCACCACCACCCAAAAGAAAACTAAACCGCCACCACCAACAGTCGACACCACCAATGACGACGACGTTAAATTCCTCGAAGATCTGGTTCATACGGGCGTAGCTTAATTTGACAATAGATCGTGTATTACTAACGAAGTGTGGATTACAATAACAATATGACCAATCTATTAGAAACTATGTCACCTATCACTAATGCTAGTTCTTGGTAGACTTTAATCCGGAACACCAGAAGCTCGAGATGAGAAGTCTGATGGTATATCGAAGGCGATGTTGAAAGTAAAGATATGTCGAATCCTAATGGATATCGAATATCTATGTCAGGGATTGCTGTATATCGGGAATGATGGGATCTCGAGGTTGATTGTATGTCGAGAACGGGGTGTATCTGGGATAACGGTATGTCGAAGGTGATATATCGAATGTTGCTGCTGGATATCGAATATGGATATTCGATATCGGTGGTTTGGTTAAGGTATTAATTTTCAATCTATCTCGGTATGCGGGGCGGGGATATTTGTAGATCTTCGTCTTGTACCATATCGAATCTGTTATTCGATATAGTGCCACATATCGGGTGCCAATCCCCGATATACACGTGTTAGGTCGGCTATCTGTTGGGTTGGGCTCATATAGATGGGTGGGCTGGCCCAATGCGGAAATTACCAATATCATGTACTCCCCCAGTTTAGGAGTTATCACGTAGATGATAATTCGTAAACTCGATTTGTGGGCTCTTGTATCTGTTTAGGGGTACCCTCAACTCCCCCAAGTTTTCGAGTTGCACGAATGACGAATTGGAATAGCAAAACTAGAACTCGAATACTCCCCCATTTTCCTGGACAATTTGGTGAAGATGGAAGTCAAAATAATTCTGATATCTGGTGGATATCGAATGTGGGTTTCGATATGTCACCGATGTTGAAGCCATATATGGCTCGCGGGACCCAGTTGTATTTATTATATAAGCTGGTCCCCCACTTTTTGTCAGGTTGCTATTATTTTACTGGTTTGCTTTTGTCATTTTGAGGTCGGATATCGAATATCCATATTGAACTAGTCAGGTATGTAGGGTAAGACTTTCAATATGTCTCATTCGATATGTAAGATTGATATGAGAATTCGATATGAGAATTTAATATACGTTTTCAATATCGATACTCGATATTCAATAACATTGTGCCAAATATTCTCTGTAATTTTCAGATGAGTCATGGTGCGGTCTAAGAATCCTCTCCGTTGAAAGGAAGTTGCTTCGCCGCGATAGTATGTGCCTGGCGTTCGTGGCGGAAGTGCGCCTGGACAGAATCCCCCAATTGCTAATACAACCACGGAGGGGAATATGCCCCTCACTAATCAGCAGGTTGAAGCGTTTAATGATGGACTTATGCGGGTACATGGTATTGCAGCCAATGTCAGGATTCCTTGCGTTCGTTTATACAAATGAAATTCTCGGTTTCCCGCCCATTTCTTGGTTGCTAGACCGGGGAACGATGGCGGTAGTATAGTCGTTGGTATAAGTTTAGAAATTCAAGAAAGGTTGGATTCCAATGAGGCGAGGCAATGTGCCGTCATATTAGATGTCAAATCACATAGGAGTCTTACACCCAATCCTCCCAAGGTCGTCGTTGCGCCACTGCCCCCTGGTGCTCCCTCCAACTATTGGCATCTAAACGTTAAGGCTCGGTTCGATAAGGATGCTAGTGGTAGGGAGACCGGTGCAAGCCCTAGTGGGACAATGCTTGGTGGTGATAATGTTGTCGAAATTAGTGTAGACGACGTGGAAATTACTGACATCCCTCTTGATAGTACGTAGTCGGCGATGCCGACGCCTCTTGGGATCAAGAAGATATGGACCTGGAACTCGGGGAAGTAGATCGGTCTACTGTTGGGGTAGCAGCTCTAGAAGTACACATGCCAGCCAGAGATGGGGTGCCTTCGGAGGGTCCTCCTTTGAGTCGTGACCGTCGTAACATGGTTTCTCCTAATCGTGATGATGCCGCCATCCGGGGGAATAGAAAGAACTATGACTTCTTGCGTGACCCGAATTCAGATTGTTTAACCATGAGGATAAGTGGTTATATCTTACGGGAGAAGATGCACTTGCGAGTCTGAATCGTATGTACCTCGATATTGATCATGAGGCGTTAATACTGGATCTGGGAGCGTCCGTTGTGCGGCATATATGTGTGATGCTTAGCTATATGGTAAAGTTTCTGACATTTGGATTTATATGGTGTTTGCTTGGTGGTACAAGTATGTTGACCTTTTCATTTCTTTGATGTGACAGTTCGGTAATTTATTCCATTCTCTCTGCCAAGATCGTCTGTTGCTAGTACAGGTACAATCGGGGCATGACGCAAGAGTTGGCGAGATACGGAAGCTAGTTGCGCAGAGCAATAATTCTGGTGATAAGGCTAATGCACGTGCATTTGAAGCGCACGCGAGGAAAGCGCAGGAAGTGGGTTGGAAAGCTCAGGTTGAGAGGAAGAAACTTGCCAAGGAGATTGAAGAAGCAAAGTCTGAAGCTGAGCAGTTGTGACGTTGAAATGAGATTTTGGAACGAGAGCAAAACTCAAATCGAGATACACTGATATCGCTCGAGACGCATAATGCTAGGCTTGCCAGTCGTATAAAAAATCTTGAGTCGGATTCATAAGCAGACTATTGCTCGTGAATTTCTGAGGTCCTCCACTTTCAATCAAATTGGGCTCTCAAGGGGGAGAAGGATTTTAAGCTCGGAATGGATACAACGGTGGATCAAATAGGGACCATGGGTTTCTTAGGGGAAGGTATTGATGTTAGCCTGCTCGATCCAAACCTCGGACCAAACACGGAGGAGCCGGAAGATTCGACAAACGATTGCCATATGCCCCCAAGGGCCTGAAGATCCGTTCCAACCCCTCTTGGAAGAGAGAGGTTTATATATGATTGGTTTTACGCCCACCCTAGTAGGGGGAGGAATTAAGAGATTCCCCTCTTGATGTCATGGAAGAAGTTATGGACTTCGATGGTGTGTCGGAAAGGTTAGATGACGTATTTGATGGTGTTGCTGATTCTGATGATGCTGGCGACTTGGCTGGTGGAGATGGCGTAGAGGTTGGGCCCAAGTTGCCACTCGTTTGGGACGCTGTCGGTGGATATCCTTGGCTACAATATAGGCTATCTGATTGTCTTAGGACGAAGGAGGATCCCGAGAATAGCGATCCTAAATGGTACAAATATCCGGATGCACCGTCGCCTTAGGGAGTGGTTGAGCTCACTGAAGATATAGACGAGGAACCATGGAAGTTCCTAGTGGATGCCTCCGAATCTGATCTCTCCTCTCTCCTTGTTCTTGGGAGGGATGAAATTCATCATGATCTTTTTGATAATTATCAAGAAGACATCTTTTGAGGTTTTTCATGTATTTCGTGTTTGGTAAATGTAGGAGATGTTTTAATCGAAGCGTTGTCACTTATGTAGTAATCTCAACATCTTAGTAGAGTGTTTATGTTACCCTATCTTCATTTTAGGATAGGTATCAATATTTATCAAAGTAGTCTTTCGTCTCGACACGTTAAATATTTTATCATATCATAACGATTTGTTGAAAGAATTGTTGACCTAGGTACTTATAAGTGACCGATTTGTGCCGAGGTCAAGGCCTTTTGTTGTGGTCTTGGTGAATTTACCATGCGGGTATATCGATAGTCGCCTTTTCAAGCGATATGTTCTGAGGGTGATACCTCTTTGTTGTTGTATCAGCATATTTACCGCGAGTGTATATGGACAGTCGCCTTTTCAAAGCGATATGTCCTGAGGGGAGGACCTCTTTGATGTTGTGTCAGCATATTAACCACGAGGGTATATGGACAACCGCCTTTTCAAGCAATATTCCCTGAGGGCGATACCTCTTTGTTGTTGTATCAACATATGTAGTAGTTTGTCGCCCAAGTATGTTGATCCAGCGGTGTGGTTGGTCGTGTCTTGTTCTTGCATTAAAAGGATAGTAGATGTATTATATATCAGTGCTGGGACAGAAAAGTGGTTGCCTATGTATCCCAAACTGGGAATCAAGCTTTGTATAGTTCTGATTACAAGATGTGATAGTCTAACAATAGAAACGTCTCAAGCTTTGCACATTCCACGAACGAGGTAAAGGGTCGTCGTGCATATCCTCTAAATAATAATAGCCTTTTGAACTTGCTCGAACAACCGGATAAGGGCCCTCCCAATTTTCTTGGAGTTTTCCCACATGCTTACTAGCCTTCACGCTCTTTAAGACTAGTTCTCCAACCTAGAAGTTGCGCAGATGGACCCGTTTGTCAAAAGTCCTAGCTATAGTTGTCTTAAAGGCCACCGTACACTGATAAGCATGGTCCCTGGTAGATCTAATCATATCGAGGTCCATTTGACGCAAACGCGCTGACTATTCTGAATCATATTCAGTAATCCGATAGGTGTGCATACCTATCTCCACCGGCACCACTGCCTCAGACCCGTATACCAAAGTGTAGGGTGTTTTCCCTGTAAAGGTTCACAGAGTATTGCGGTAGGCCCAAAGAATCCCTTGAAGTTCCTTTATCCAGCATTTGCCCGTGGCATGAAGTCAGCGCTCTAAATACTCCTTCAATGTTTTGTTCGTGGACTCGACTTGTCCATTAGCCCGTGGATGCGCCACAGCAAAGTGTTGTTTAATCTCCAACTCTTTGCACTATGCTACCATCTCCTTACCCCGGAATTGGGTACCATTATCTGAGATAAGCGTTGTCGGAAGCCCGAAGTGACAAATAATATTCTTCCATATGAATTCGATCATATTATCCTCGGTTATGTGGGCCAATGCCTCTACTTCTACCCATCTCGTGAAATACTCGACAACGACCAAAATGAACTTTTTCTAACCTCTAGCAACAGGTAGAGGACCTACTATGTTAATCCCCCACTGGTCGAATGGACATGTGATCTCGAGAGGCTGCATTAGCACAGCTGGTCTATGAATAAGCTTAGCATGGTACTGACAGTTCTCGAAGCTACGATAGAATTGTGTGGCGTCCTACTGTATCGTCCGCCTGAAATACCCTTGTCTCAAATTCTTTTGCACCAGCGTGCGTTCTCCTGAATGGTTTCCACAACTACCAGCATGAATCTCCCTTATGATGTACTGCACATCAACGGGGGATATGCATCTTTAAAGTGTCCCTTCAAAGGATCACTTATAAAGCTCTCCTTGGTAGATGGTGAATCTATGTGCTATGTGCTTGAGGCGTCACCGTGCATTGACATCTTTGGGCAGCTTCCCATCTTAGAGGTACTGGAAGATTTTGTCCTTCCAACATGGAGCGTCCTCTATCAGAAGGATAAATTCCACATCAGCCCAAACCTTGTTGGATTTGGTGAAACATATTGCCGACCTACTAGTGGCCAATAAAGTAATGCGTTTCTCCACGAGATTATCGGATGAAATTGCGAATTTTGATAATGCGTCTACCTTTGTGTTTTCCGATCTGGAAATTTGAGTTAAGTTAAACGTGGCGAGTTCTGAAGCCAAAGCCTTCAGTTTCGCTAGGAATAACACCATTGTTTCCTGCTTCACCTAGAAGAATCCTGAAAAGTGGTTCACCACCAATTGCAAATCCATAAACACCTCCAACTGGCCAGAACTTAATGTCTTCGCCAGCCTTACTCCCACAAGCACTGCCACGTACTCGGCTTCGTTATTCATAATAGGGAAGTTTAAACTTATGGCGAAGTCAAAATCTCGGCGGTCTGGCAAAACAAGGTGAATCCCTGCACCCCTTCCATTAGCCGTTGATGAACCATCCACGTGCAGTACTGAATGTCATGTACTCAGCCCCGGGTCTTTAATTATAGTAAAAATATGGTTGTGGGAGTGATCCACACTGTTTCCCAAAGTTTCCGCCATAAAATCTGCTAGGACTTGCGCCTTAATGGCGGTCTGGGGGTTGTATTCCAACCCTAATTCACTCAACTATATTGCCCACTTTACTAGGCGACCAGAGGTCTCTGGGCTCGCCATTATCTGTCGAAGTGGTTTATCTGTTACCACGATCACCGAATGCGACTGAAATGGGGCTTCAATTCATGGGTTGTCATCACTATCGCTAAGGCCAATAGTTCGATCTGTAAATAGTTTCTTTCCGCACCATGGAGCATACGACTGACATAATGGATAGGTAATTATTTACCGTTAAAGTCCTTGACCAAGATTGTGCTGATGGCGTTAGTGGAGACCGTCAGATACAGGTAAAGCATCTCTCATGGGTCAGGCTTAGCTGATAGTGGCGGAGTCATCAAATACTTCTTAAGTTGCTGGAATGCCCTCTCACAATCGTCTATCCACTAGAAATATGTCACCTTCTTCAAAACTTTAAAGAAAGGCAAGCTCCTATCGGCTGAAGTGGCGATAAACCGTCCCAACACCGTGATGCATCTGACCAAACATTGTACATCTCTTACCAACCGCGGTGAGGGTAAATTTATCACTGCCTCGATCTTGTCGGGGTGAGCTTTAATCCATCTGTCATTAAACATATAACCTAAGAATTTGCCCGCTGGGACACTAAACATACACTTTTTGGGGTTGAGATTCATTCCAAAATGCTTCATAATCCCGAAAGATTCCTCCAAATGTTTCATGTGATCCTCGACTTTTAGACTCTTAATCAACATATCATCCACATAAACCTACATGGATTTCCCGATCAGGTTATAGAACATCTTGACTAGAACCCTTTGGAAGGTAGTCCCTGAGTTCCTTAACCTAAAAGGCATTACCCGGTAACAGTAACCTAAAAGGTAGTCCCTGAGTTCTATGTCGGGAATTGTTGTATATCGGGAATGATGGGATCTCGAGGATGAATGTATGTCGAGAACGTGGTGTGTCGGGGACAACGGTATGTCAAAGGTGGTATATCGAAAGTTCATGTTGGATATCAAATATGGGTATTCGATATCAGTGGGTTGGTGAAGATATTAATTATCAATATGTCTCAGTATGTGGCGCGGGAATATTTATAGATCTTCGTCTTGTACCATATCCAATCTGATATTTGATATAGTGCCACATATCGGGTGCCAACCCCCGATATACACGTACTAGACCGGTTATCTGTTGGGTCGGGCCCATATAGTTAAGTGGGCTGGCCCAATGCAGGAATTACCGTTATCATAGCTAAATCCAAATGGCTTCACAGATATCAATCTAAGGTTTAATTTCACTTTGAAATACTTAATTTCATTATGTATAGTTAATTTTGATTCAGTCATACACTGACATACAAGACACTGGATTTAATCAAAACAGACCACAACTGTATCGATTAAATTGTCCAATGGAACTACCGAGTAAGCTCGATTCTATTTGTTCGATCAGTTGTGTATTGTTTGTTGAGATGAGATTATGAAGTAAAAATTGTAGGACTCAGAGTGTTGATTATTGACTTATTATTCTAGAGAGAATAAATTCTTCCAAGCTAAACGCCAATACCAAGTTGTTGATGGTGTCCGCTAGATTGATGTTTATCTCATTTTTTTAACACAATACTTGTTTTTACATTTTTAAAAAATTGTCCTTTTTCATTAGATATGGAAAAATATTCTTTTGCCACTGTAAAAAAAAAAATCTACACACGCTAAGGAATGCAAAATGTCAAAATTTTTATTTTAAGAGTGCAATGTGGGGTCATTTCAATTTAGATATGCAAAGTGTCAAAAATACGACATTTTAGGGGTGCCAAGTGCTTTTGACCTATTCATTAGTCTACTGCATATATTTATTTGGTACAAAAGTCACAAATATAACATACTAACTTAAGTATTTTTGTCTTATTTGTCTGGGTTACAATACACCGAGAATACAACACAAATGGTCCTAAAACAAACCAAAATATGATAGCCTAATACAAGGATTGGACCAGCTTTGTCCGGATTACCTAATACACGTTAAGAAGCTCTAAATGACAAAATAACCCTAGATGGCCAAATTAGGGAACAATCGAACGGGTGACAGTTCGACGCTGAAATGAATCTCGAATTGTTGAACAATCAAACCGGGGACGGTTTGATGCTGATAACTCTCAAACGAGACTGAACAAATACTTAACAATCGAACTTACTAGTAAGACTATCGAAACTAATAACAATCAAAAAGTCGAACAACGGGGTTCGATTGATGTGGATTGGTGAATAGTAATTAATGCGTGAAGTGAATATCCACTTAAGAGACACCAGGGGATCATACTGAAAGAATCGATCAATTTATCAGTCGTTTCAGAACTTACCTTGTAGAAACTCTAGCATCAATCTGAAGTCCCGTCCCCCACATTACGGTATATATAGACCTCGTCTGCAAACTGGCAATATCAATCGAACAGGGATGTTCGATTGTCCCAAAAATAGTCGAACTGGCTCGGTTCGACTCTCTTATTTATGGGCTTTTATTGGGGTAGGCCGACCCAGTTCATTTATGGGCCACCTAAAATACCCCCACCATATAGTCCCCCAAATTTGGGAGCCAATCTTGATTTAAGAACAACTGAAATATGCCTTTCAAAATATGCTCTCCATTTGGGAGCCGTGATCTGTAAATCGATTGGAGCAACTGAAATTACCGGTAAGATCCCTCAGTTTGGCCAAGTACAATTTCATCGTCTCCTCCCTCGTTTCATACTTCCCATTAAAATGGTTAACCACTAATAGTGCATCCATGTATACCTCCAAATGCTACACGTTGAGGGTTAGAGCTAGGTGTACTCTTGCTAGCACCGCTTCATACTTAGCCTCCTTGTTCATTATCAGGAGAGAATAGGTGCACCCCCACCCCTACTTCATAGTTCATGGCTGACCATCCGTATGAAACAACCACGTGGCAGCTGCACGACTCGTGCTCGGTTGGTCAGAGATTGCCCTGATGAAGTATGTCGAGCCTACTACGTTATTTCCCAATGTTCAGCCATAAAATCTGCCAATGCTTGAGCTTTGATTGATGTACGGGGACAAAACTCGAGACCAAATTCACTAAGTTCTACCGCCCATATAACCAACCGACCGGAAGTTTTGGGTCTCTCCAATACATCTTCAAAGGCTTGTCCGTTACGACCGTGATCGGGTGTGACTGAAAATATGGTCTTAGTTTCCTTGTTGTTGCCACTTTGGCAAGGGCGAAAAGTTCTATCTCCAAATAGTTCTTCTTTGCGCCCTGCAATACTCGAATCACGTAATATATCAGGAGTTGTTGGACGCATTTATCTTTCACTAGCATTGTATTGATGACGTGTGAAGACACCACCAAGTAAGTATAACATATCACCCTCATCCGGCTTGACCAGGAGTGGAGGACTCACTAAGTATCTCTTCATATGTTGGAAAGCTGCTTCACATTCTGCAGTCCAGATAAAATCTTTACTCTTCCTCATAACTTTGAAGAGAGGTAAGTTCTTCTCTACCGCGGTTGATATAAATCTTCCAAGGGCTATCGATCGGCCCACCAAGGATTGTACATCTTTCACCGTCTTTGGGGAGGGCAGTTCCATCACTGCCTTGATTTTATCGAGGTTCGCTTCTATGCCTCTTTCCTTTACCACATACCCAAGAAATTCTTCCATTGTAACTCCGAACGTTCACTTCTTTGGATTCGACTTCATTCCATAAGTTCTCATGATAGCAATGCCTCGTCTAAATGCTGAACATGCTCCTCGGCCATTAAGCTCTTGACCAATATGTCATCTATGTATACCTCCATGGACTTACCAATTTAGTGGTAGAACATCTTTGTAACGAACCTTTGAAATGTTGCACCGGCATTTTTGAAGCCAAATGACATCACTCTGTAGCAGTAAACTCTCGTATCTATTACGAACGTGGTCTTGCTCTGGTCATTTACGGCCATAAAGACCTGATGGAAACCGCTCTTGGCGTCCACCATACTCAATAGTGCACAACCTGCCATCGAGTTCACTAGCAAATCAATCCTGGACAAAGGGAAAGGATCGCGAGGTTAGTGTTTATTCAGATCTGTGTAGTCCACGCACATCCTCCATGTCGCCTCCTTCTTGAGCACTAGCACCACATTTCTTAACCATTTCGAAAATATTATCTCATAGATATGTCGTGCTGCAAGCAGTTCATGAACCTCCTTTTCAGCTGCTTCGTTCTTTTCCTTACTAAAATTTCGTTTCTTCTGTCTGACTGACTTGGCCTCAGGGTTAACATTTAGTCGGTGCAGAATGATCCTTGGGTCTATCCCATGCAGGTCTAAATCTGCCCAGGCAAATATATCAGCATTGTGCCTCAGGCAATTCACCAATGCGGTTTCTACTTCTCGACTCATTGCCCTTCCAATTCTAATTGTTCTGCTAGTGTCCTCCCTAAACAATTGCATTGGCTTGAATTCTCCGACCGATTCCATTTTTGACTTCTCCAATTATTTCATTGACTAGAGTTCACGCTTTTCTTTGCCCTGCCTATGAGATTCATGTCCTCTTTCTTATGCCAACTTATCGAGCTTGGTCTTCTTTTCTCCTCGCACTTCTTCCACCATTGCGCCGTTCCCTCTTTTCGGCATCTTACCTAAACAGAGTCTTACGTATAAACATGGTGTTCCCACATACGGCGCCAATATTTTTGGTCTTATTTCATCTCGGTTATAATACACCGAGAATACAATACAAATGGGCCTGAAACAAACCAAAATATGATGGCCTAATACAAGGATTGGACCATCTTTGTTCGGAACACCTAATACACGTTAATAAGCTCTAAATGATGAAAATAACCCTAGATGGCCGAATCAGGGAACAGTAGAACGGGTGACGATTCGACACTGAAATGAATCTCGAATTGTTAACAATCGAACTAGGGGCGGTTCGATGTTGATAACTCTTAAACGGGACTGAGCAGATACTTAACAATCGAACTTACTCGTAAGACTGTTGAATCGGATAATAGTTGAGTAGTCGAACAGCGGGGTTCGATTGATGTGGGTTGGTGAACAATAATTAATGCGTGGTGTGATATTGGGGAACGCCGTATATATAGACTGATGAGACGTGAGAACCGTTAGATGTCATATTAGATACTATAGTGGCTGATATTTCTATGTGTAACCTTTGATACTAACGAGAAACTAATTTTACTCATGATCGCTAAACTATACTGCCATAAGCGAATACGATCAGGCTATGCTGGAAAACACGAATAACAATAAACATCTTTGTCTTTTCGTGTTAAGACATTGCACAAGGAACAATTTGTGATGAATCTGAAGTTGGAAACGATTTCTTAGTTCAGTCGTAATGTACAAAAATTTGGAGCCAAGCTGTTGGAAAATTATTAGACCAAGTAACGATTGTAATAAAATAATTTTCTTATTGTATGTATCTAAAATAATTAATGATAGTATTTCCCATGTGTGCTTGGTCATATAAAGTGAAATTGTAAATTACATAGGGGTAGAAACACCACTCCCCAGACCTATTAGGAAGAAAAAGGATTTGACCGGGGAGGGGGGAGGGGATCTTTTTATAGGTAGAGATTTGTTGTTCATCCTTTTACTTCATCAAATGTGAGTTTGCCAGGTGATTGTGGGGTGGGCCCTGTTATTTTCTTAGTGCATGTTCGTCCTTCATGGTTGTAGGGGGTTCTGACGCGTTGTAAGTGCCTAAGGGGTGCATGTCGAATTTTTTACAGGAGATGTCGTATTCTGAGTTGATTTCTTCATATAGGATAAGTTCTTCGAGGCATGTCTTTTCGCCGTCGTCTCTCTTTCTTACTCGTGAGTAATGCTATATATGAGGGAACGGTGGTAGTGGATGTTCAAAGGGATAACCTTATATTATCAGGAGTCCCTCAATTCTCCTTGTATTTTGGGAATATGACGGGAATTTAGAATGTCGCGACACTTCATTTTCGGCGGTTCGATGGGACGCATTGATTAGAGTCGGTTACATCTCTTCGAAATTAGGTGACTTTTTGGGTTCACTCTATTTCTTCACGTGCCTCTTCCTGAACCGTCGGTTTTGGGCGGGAATTAAATGGCGAAAGCTTGCCGCCTATATCTATAAAGGGGCCTTAACCTTAAATTTTCACATCTCACAAATCTTTAGTGACAAATCTCCTTGATTCTACTACTTTCTTCCCTACTTCTTTGAGCAATTTTTCTTTTTCCTTGTTATTTTTTGCAATTTTTCTCCCCTTCTTTCAAGAGAAACATGTCTTCTTCCGTTCTTGCTGTTGTCGTACCTCCTTCTGAGGAGAGGCATCTTGCATTGGTGAATGCAGAAGAGGCACTGGTTCCCATGTCTGTTTTACCAGAATTTGCAGAGGGGTCCTCTAGGAGAGGGAAGCGTTGTGGGTCATCTAGGAAGAGGAAGGTGATGGAGACCGAACCCAGGCATGTGTCGGTAAAGGATATTCCCTCGACAACTACGGATAATGATGATGCATATTCTTACCCACTCCCGGGTATAGGCAAAACAGGTACCCCCCCCCCCCCCCCCCCCCCGAAACAAAATGACCGAGGACCAGAAAAATGGTACCCCGGGTCACGACTAACAAACGGCCGATCGAGGGTATATAGTCTGGACAAAAGACTCGGGTACACCTTACTCATCCCCCCCCCCCCCCGGGGTTTAAACGACCCACCAATAAGCTAACCCCACTATCCGAATTCCACGAGTCTCACAAGTAAGAGGCGCTCGGACGTCAGCATCCAACACTTAGCTAAATCACTTTGAGAAAGGAAAGTAGTACAAAGCAACAAAGGAAAGAGTGGATACAAAGAAGGTCATACAGGGAAATATCTATCATCAGCGACCCGGAAGATCTCTCATCGGCAACCCGGAGAATCTATCATCAACAACTTGGAAGATCTCTCATCAGCAACCCGAAAGATTTATCACCAGCAACTTGGAGACGACCCAACTTGAAAGAGATGCCAACTACTAACATTAAAGGCAGCTCCCAACTACCCGCTATTAAGAAGGATGACGTTGCCACATTGGTCCAAGGCTACGATTGGAACAGCAGGCAGCAACCCCCATCGGTCCTCTCAAATCCAGAACGACGATTGCAGCAGAATTAGCCTATCCCTATTGGCTCATAAAGCCCCTCAAGATGATTGGAGCAGATATACCCTTCAAAATTTGCAAGTTTATTGGTGAAATTCTAAAGTTTACGAGTAGTTCAATGTATGGGACTTTTGAGTGTTTTGTGTAATTTCTAAAGTTTAACATTCATTGGGCGTCATTGAGATTCTTTTAAATTTTGTTTAATTTTTGAAAAAATAAAGTGAATTCGTGAATATTTTGGTTTATGTGAGGTTATAAAAGTCTTGTGACGATTTATGGAAAAGTTGAAGTTTTTGGAATCTTTATCCAAGTCTGGAAACTATTGGGGTTGTTGTGCAATTTTAAAACTATTTTGAGGACCCTATCTTGATTCATAATTTGAAAGTATGGTTCTGAAGTTTTCTAAGGTGTTTACGTAATTTTTAAAACTTTTGTAATTTCTTGTACTGTTAATATGACTAACAAATAATTAGAATTAAGTTTAAAAGCAATTATGTTTTACTTTTTTTCTTAATTTGCAGTTTTTTTCAATTGTAGGGTAGTTTTTTTTCGTAATTTAATTTGTTATCTTAAAAAATATAATGTTCCAAATTTACACAACTTTGAGCATCGCTAAGTAGCAACACATAATAATTTAATTAAACTTGATTTTCATTTTTTATTCTAATTTTTTATGTTAATAGTCTCTTTTTTTTACGTCATTTGAGATAGTTTAAACTTTAAACTGAATAGTGTGTTTATATAACAAATTTATTTTAGAAAAACACTCACTAGCAGTAAAAATATAGAAATTTTAGGTTTACATCCTAAACTTTGTGGGTTTAAATATAGGGTAAATCTAGGGTACAGTTCATGTTCTTATGCTCAAGGTCTACATAAAGCCATGGCTTTACTATATTGAGAGCATAGGATCTAGGAAAACAAAAAATTATCTAACCATAGTGGTGTGTCATAATTGTGCAACCAGTCAACCACACATGGATCAATGAAAGAAACGACATGTAGTTTAAGTAAGGCATTCGAGCTTTTTGAGGGCAAAAGAGTAATTTTACAATGAACTTCCTCATCGAAAATATTCACATCGACCATGAGAGGTCCACATCAGACATTTAACACCAAACAAATCACCAAATTGACATTTTACAATGGGATTTGTGCCAAAAGCTACCGACTTATATGGGCTTTGGCAATCTTAGCCCACGAAGGCTCAAATCTACCTCTATAAATACCCTACTCAGACACCATTATTGAGGACAATTTTTGAACACCTCGTCTCTCCCTCACCTCAGGTCAAACGTCAACATTGATATGCACATTAGACCATTCTTATTAAATCTTGTCTGATCTCAAAAAGTCGACCTCAACTCGTTAATAGGGGTAAATTACAAAATACCCTTGTGCTGGCCCAAAATCACTCACATAAAATTTCCAACCTCAAGGTATAGTTTTGACGTGAATTAGTTTTGTTAATCAGAAACCTTTCTTTAGGTCAAGTTTTTACTTGATTCCCTTGTAATGGATACGTAGGCAGCTTGGTTCGGCACTAAGTTTCGTCATCAAACCCAAAAAGCTCCTCGCGGTTCTATATGTTCTCATTTCTTATAAGAACTAGACAAGGTTCATGAGAGCCCAAAAATGCCAACTTTTGATGGAAATATAGATCCTTCGGCACATCCTCAACTCCTCGATGGTATGTTCAACTTGGGTATTTTTAATAAAAACATTCAAGTTCATTTGTTTGCCATCACGTTGGTTGATGTAACATAGAGTGCTTCGCTCAAGTCCCACCTCGATCTATCTACACTTATGAACATCTCAGGCTGATCTTTAGATCACAATATCCCTCTCTTAAAAGAACTAGGATGCCTTAAAATTATCTTTACCCTATGTACAAGGAAATTGATGAAAGTACAAGAGATTATATCAATATGAAAATGCTAAAAGTGAAGATGCCATAACATAAAATACGGCAACAATCTTGTTCAACACGGTTAGAAACATGATTTTGGCAAATGGATTGCTAAGAAAGAAACCACAGTTGATTGATCAAATCAACACCATTGTTCAATGTGAGATGAACAACCTTGATTGCATTAGCCATAACTTGATCTTGATGAGCGAAAATAGTTTGTGGCACTTTTTCATTGTTTTTAAGAAAGCTTCAAATACCAAACCAAATGATGCAATGATTTCATCAAGAGGAAATGCACAACCAAGCAGTACATTTTACTAATGATGGTTATTTTCACAAATGAGCACAAATCATATCGTACTTATTAGTACAAATTGTGGTGTAAAAATCACATCTCCAAAACAGTCACCATTCGATTTTGATATACCATCCTTTCAAAAAAAAAACGGTTAGGCGGACGATTTTCATTGTCCAAATATATTGCATAGAAAGATATCGAGTCCTGAGCTTGCTTATGCTTAAATTAATTGATAAACATTTGAGCTTGCGTTGTTCAATCAAATTCATCTTCGATACTACACCTAATTATGATAATCTCTTGTTGTAAATGCAGTATTTGTACCCCCACCCACTTGTGTGGCTATATGAGTACATGATTTTGTAGGTCTAATTTTGACGCCTACGACCACCAAGGTTGTTATTATTCTCACCCGACCAAATAATTTTCCAAACACCACCTTCTACCTTAAATGTCATTCATGTGTTACATCATGTCCTATTATCTAGGTGTTGCCCTTTTATCATTTCATAATCTCTTGCATCAAGTTGAAATCCATGCATACTGTAAATTTAATAATTGGGAGACTTTACGATCAAATTTTGATTTATTATATTTTAGTAAAATTAAAATCTCATGCATATTTTTTTGATGTATAAAGATTAAAGAATCAGTAGAAAATAATAGATTTTTTTTCTTCAAATAAGGCACTATAACCAATTTTAACTTTGGGGCCAAAAAAATCATTTTATCTTAAAATAAGGCAATGCAAATATTTCAAGTTGGGGCAAATAATTTATTGTTTCTTTTGCGAAGCATATTTTTTTAAGTTATTCCAAAAATGTAAAGAAGAGATATATTAAAAATAAAGAAAGGACAAACATGACGAAACTTAAAGTCATTACCTTTATCTTTTTCCTAATGAATATTTTGGAAATCTGAAAATCTTGTTTATCTTGATATATGAGCACCATGATCTAAATATTTTTAGTGTCGTGCTCAAATTCGATTGTAAAATTTGTTGTTGAAGTCCTTATATCAATGGTGATGGGCAAAGATCTGGACAATCTTCAGCGTTAATTATTCAAAAAGTAGGATGCAAGTTCAAATAATGAGACATAACTTGCTCAATTTTCTCAAGATCGTGGTTAATAAATTTGTGCTCAACAGTTTATGAAACAATCTTTAGGAAAAAAGAAGACGAAGAAAAACTAATCATAGTTAAGTTTGAATGTATATATTGATGTGGGCTTTTCTATTTCATTTGTAGACATTGAAGTGGTTTGTTGCACCACATAAAATTGAGAACATGATGCAATAGTTAAATTTAATATTTTTTTTATGTAAAAGGGCCCAAGGCTTACGGCGCATTTGGATGAGATTTGGATGGGGTTTACAGGCCTTATTAATAAAATAGTAGCACTTAATCTCACATTTGGATGCCCAATCTGGATGGGTAAGAGCCCGTTTGTTGTGGCCCAGCCTTGTACATTTTCCCTACTATTTATCTCACCTTTCCCCCTCAGATAATTTAAGCCCACAGCTACCTACCAAATTTATCTATTAATCCATATATTAAATAATATGTATGTTGGCCTCCTATCCCATCCAAATGTGCCGTTAGAGTTCAACTATGTTATTAGTGCCACTTACTTTCGTGGAGGAAAGCTCCCCTACAACAGTTCGAAAGAATTATGTAGTACTTCACTAATTCTAGTCGGCCCTAGATTACCAACAAATGAGTTGTCAGCATTTAATTTAAAATAGTCAAGTGGGAGGAGAGAGGGTCCATGTAGCCGAACTATGCAATGCTTAGTTTTGTTAGTAGGTATAGGGCAGATAGTAATGTAGTCAATATCGGTTATACAAGTGAGAAGGCAACAATATTCTATAGATCTATGCTTAAACATGCAATTAGTTTGGTGGGCTGGGTTTTTTGGAGCTTCCTTGGTGGCATGAATTAGCCATGATGTATTTGAAAAGAGAACTTTGGCTTTACGCGATGGTGGACAACTTGAGGTGATCTGTTATTTTATGGTAGTAATGCTAACGATGTACTCTCCACGATGGTCGTTGGTGGTGACGCTCCCATTAATATATGAACATGCGCAACATATTTATATGCCCAATTAATCTATAAGTTAAGCATAAAATGATTTTCAACCCAATATTACGGCATGTCGACGATTGTTAATGAGTGCGTATGTGTTGTGGTAGAGGTGCATAGGTACCGTTTCGACTCGAATGTGAGCACAATGCGCCCATGTAATTGTATACATGTATTTTTCAAGCTTTATAAGCAGCTAAAAAGTATGGCTTATTTTGAACAACGCCCAAAGTCACAAAATTCAGTCGTTAGGGCACACAACTGTATCTGAGTGCCAGCTTTCTGGTTGTGAGATTAGAAGACGAAAATTATGTTAACACTGTTTAGTAGACACGTAGTGGTTGTGTAGACCCTGCCAGTCGGAAGTGAAGTCACGTGTAATGGTTGTTGTGACTTCCATACGTGTTACAGGGTCGTGGCAACGTGTAAGAGACTACTATGTAACCCCATGGTCTAAACAATAAGTGTTTTATGCTAATGAATTTGTGGTTGAGCTAGTTCCAATATGGTGAAGTGAATGTGTGGTGCACCGCCTGTCCCAAAAGTTTAACTAATGTCTATTCTTACGTCTCATCCACATATTCTAATCGTCTTTGAAAGAAGAAAAAATGTGAGATGAGAGTATCATAGATGCATAATTTATGTTGGTTAATAAATATAATTGTATTAAATTGAATATTGATAAATCTTTTTGTTGCATTTTATACATTTATGTTTTGATTCTTTTTATTTAGCTTACATTTACTCTTAGGCACTTGTATTTGCGTTATTTTTCTTGTATTTATCACATAAATTACACAAACAATCCTATATTATATACACCAATAAAAATATTATTTGTTGATATCAATTATATATAAACTTGAAATAAGTTTTAATAAAAAAGATTTGTTATGAGTGATAAGTATCGATTGTTAATTATATTCATTTAGTTGTGATATTAGAAAAAACTAGAAAAGCAATTAAAAAATCCAGATAGATCGAGAGAGAGAGAGAGAGAGAGAGCTAAAATCTTGACCGCGAGAATTTGGCGGGCGTTTGAAAATTTGGAAAAGTGTCCCCGAAATCTCAAATCTGAAATTGGATTTGGAGTAAAACGTCAACTACACAGTTCAAAAATTTCACCCCGCCCCCGCCTTCGCTCTACTTTGAAGAGTGAAGACCCTAATTCCTCTCTTTTTTCTCTCTCAGCCAGGTGAATCTTTTTTTTTTCTTTTCAATCTTCTCTTGTTAAGATTCAATTTTGCTTAATCATCTGTTTATTGGATTGGATCTGGGTGAAATTGAATTGAATTGAATTATGGTGAGAGAGCAAAGTATTGAGTCTTTTTACGCACGATTAAGGGAATCAGCATTGGCCTCAGCTTCAAACGTCCCTTTGCTGATTTTCCCCTCCACTTCAGATGTAGATTCACTTTGTGCTTTGAAAATTATTACCCACGTTCTCGAATCCGATTCCATCAGGTATGCTTGTTACCCTGTCTCCAGCTTCAACCAGATTCACAAGTACGCCGCCGCCCCTAACAACAACAACAACGAGGAGGAAGAGCCTATTACCATTCTATTGATTAATTGGGGCTGCCATAGGGATCTTAACAAGGATTTGCTGCTTTCATTTGCACGTGTTTTTGTTGTAGACAGTCATAGGCCCATTCATTTGCATAATCTCAGTGACCAGAATCATCGCATCGTCGTCCTTTACACCAAGGACGACGAGCAGCATGCTGATTTGGCCTATGACTTTGATGTTTCAGCTCTTGCCAACGCCACTGATTATTTGATTAACGATGAGGTTGAAGACGACTCAGATAGTGACGAGGACACCGATGATAGTGATGAGGAAGAAGAGGTAGGGGGCGTCGGAAGAAGGAAGAGGAGACGAGTTGATGATGAAGAAGAAGAAGAAAATCAGACTGGTGGAGACCCTGTTAAGCTTTTCAGAAAATTAAAGAAAGAGTATTACTATATGGGTACTTTCCATGGGAAGCCATCTGGGTGCTTGATGTATGAGTTGTCACATTCACTCAGGAAAAACAAAAATGAGTTGCTCTGGTTGGCTTGTGTGGCTTTAACCGACCAATTCGTGCACGAGAGGTTAACCGATGAGAGATACCAGGCTGGTGTTATGGAGCTTGAACACCATATTAACAGCTCCGGGAATCTTGATGCTGTAACTTCAGTTACGCTCAAGGATGGTACAAAAGTCATGGTGCCCGACTCTTCTAGAATCTCTTATGAGGATGAGCCCAGACTCATGTTGTTGCAAGAGTGGAACTTGTTTGATTCCATGCTATGCTCATCCTATATCGCAACTAAACTCAAAACTTGGAGCGACAATGGTTTGAAAAAGATGCAGCTTCTTTTAGCTCGAATGGGGTTTGCCAGGGAGGAGTGCAAACAGAAGTTCCAATATATGAGCATAGAAATCAAACGCAGAATGAAGGATATGTTTGAACAGTATCTACCAGAGTTTGGGCTTACAGATTTCTATTATAGAGGTTTCTTGCTATTGCACGGTTATAGCTCTAAAATCTCTGCTGCAGATGTTGTTTACGGGGTTACTGCTCTCTTAGAGTCATTTGTAGAATCAGATGGCTCCTCTGGTTCAAAGCAGTTTGGTGTAGCCTATGATGCCCTGTCGTTTAACAAGCTGGAGAAACTAGAAATAGGAATGCGGCAAGCTATTAAGGTGCAAAGGGCTGTTCTTAGGCAAGGTAGCACGGCGATAACAAAGAAAGGATCAATTAGAAGTGGTAGTAAGTTTAGGTGGGTGAAGCTTGAAGACTCAGCAGATACTAAACTCTTGTGTCACCCTCAGGCTTTAACTAAATTTGGATACTTTTTGATGGATGCTCTACGTGAGAAGGGAGCAAGAATGAAACCTTTGGTATGTGTTTGCTATACTCATGAACATAAGCAAGTCTTGATTGTTGGTGTTTGTGGGAAGCCGCGTCTCGGTGCAGTTCAAGGAAACGCTTTTGGAATTGCTTTCAGAAGTGCTGCTGAAGAGACTGGAGCTGAGTACTTTCACGAGCTTTTTGAATCATCATGGATAGTTTTAGATGCTATTGCCGTAAATTCATTTATGATCAGGTTGACACAGAAACTGCTGTGATGAGGTACTTTTGTCAATTTGTGTTTTCTCCTTATTCTCCTACAATTGTAATTCTGTTAATGATGGCCGTCTGTTATTTACCTAGAATGCTTTGTTTAAATAGCTTTAACTGTTGTAACAATGGATGAAGATAAACATGGTTTGACCACTTCTGTAATACAGCTCTTCTGTTCTTTTGATATTTAAGTTCCTCAAGGTTCCTTCTGCAAGAACTAGTTTAATGTTCTTTTTCTCTCTATTCTTCTTTAACCAAGATTTAGATTTTGTTTGCGTGGAAAAGTTCACTTGATGTGGTACCCATGCTTTTGTATATTCTTATTTCACCACCAATTGGTTGTACTTACCCACTTTGAGAAGATGCTCTTATGCTGAAGGCCTTTAGAAGTTAGAGCCTATATGAATCTTCTACGTTCTTTGATGCAATGACTTCAATATTAGAAGAATGTTTTTCCTGGTCTTGTCACCTGTCAATGCTTGAAAAAGAAAATGATGCCAAAATTTCACCCGTAATTTACAATATCCTGTTTAGATACTTACTGGGTGGATTAGTCGAAACTTTGCTACTCTCAGTCGATGCTCATAAGTCATACCATAGTTGTCTAGATACAGGACTGATGGTTTTACAGTTTCCATACATTTCTTGCACGAGGTTGTCAAAATCCTCATCTGAACCCTCCACGTTTCTGTTGATAAGAACATGGACCTCACAGCACAACTATGAAACTATGAAATTCTGAATGCATTTTTATCATGTCTGTTTTTGCTTGTTGGTGGTACTCAATAGTTACTAAAATATGACCTGCAGATGCTTCATATTTCACCAGGATGCAATTCCAGTTCACTGGTCGTGTTGAAATTTTGAACTTTTAGACTAAAACAGTGATGCAGACAACATAAAAAGAGTGATTGAGTTCCTTCTTGACTCTATGTTTATAGTAAATAAGTTCATAACTTTTATGACAATATTTAATAAGTTTTTTATGTAGTAGAAGAATTTACATAGTATAGTAATTTGTAACGTTGCACTTGCAATTATGAAGTTTAAAGAGTGATTTAGAGAAGTTCACCCTTTTAAGTTCATAGGGTGTTGTGGTTGTATTTTAATCCTCTTACCCACTTCTACATCTGTAGAACTATTAATGCAAGTAGTGGCCCTCGAAAAATGAAAAATTATTTTATGCAACAATTGCATTGTTGACGTGGTATAATTGACGATCAAAATTTAAAACGAATTTAGATTTTCAATTTAGTGATACCACGTCAATAATACAACGGTTGTGTATTATTAGTGGTACCACGTCGTATGAAATCAGAATGTTATATTTAGTCACTAATAAGAGTAATAACTAATAATTCCAACATCTTTTCTTACCTAAATTACCAATCACGGTCTACGGGTAATTATTTGAAAGAAATGTTTATTCCATGTAATGGAATTACTGATTGGCGTATGATTATGAACCTTTGAAAATGTATTTAGCTACTTGAATTATCTCTCTAGTTTTTCTTGGAATAATTGAAAAAACTACCCTTGTGTTAGCTAATTAGTGAATAACATCTTATGTTATTTTTATTAGCAAATACCATTGGGTAAAGTTTAAAAATTAGTAAAACAAACCCTGATAATTTATTTAAGTTGACATATTAATAACTAATATTTTTTTATGAATTAAAATCTGACGTGGAGCATACATTTAATCAATGGAATATTACAAGCTTTATAATAGACTTTGAATTCCTTTTCAAATTATTTAAAAGTAGTGTTAAAAATTAATTGGCACTGTACTTTTATTACTATACATCTATAAAGTAATTATTTTTGTAATAAAAAATTTATATAATTTCGAAAATTATTATTTATTTACGCATCAAATAAGTACATAAAAATCAAATTTTGTGTTAAAGTTTGATGCACTAACAATTGAGTGCACGAAGCAATAATGTTATCTTTATTAAAGAACAATATAGCCTAATATGTTTTAATTTGCATCCTTAATTTACATAATTAGTACAAATAAATGTACACGCGTCTTGTTTAATGGATGTTAATGGTTAAATTAGAGTTCAAAATAACATAACAAATCTCTTTTTCCAAATTAGGCGATTTATGGGCGATGCCATGAGCGACTCCATGCAAACCCTAATTCCCCCGCCATCATCACTTCAACCACAATCGAAAATCATGCGACCTAGTGCAACGAAATTTGTCCCACCAGATCTTGCCTTCGGGATCAATCGTAATCAAAAGCGTCATCGACAAGATGAGACTCTTTCGTTTAATTTTGGAATGTCAATGCCGAGAGTACAAATGCCGAAACCAAAACAGTCCGCGCCACTCTCGTACGCGGGGCTGTTCAAGCAACCGAACACTCACATTAGGGTTGAAACAGAAGATACATCGGAGGAGGATCACCTCATTACCACACAACTCGAGAATGGTAATCTGCCATTCAAGAATGTTGAATTTACACCAGAATTGGATCTCCGCATTGAGGAACAATGGAAGGATGTGATAATTGTCTAAATACTTGGAAAGCCATTGTACTACCCAGTGCTAGTAACCAAACTTGATACGATGTGGAATCTGCGAAAATGAGTTTGAATTATTGGATCTGGGATATAGTTGTTTCCTCTTAACGGGAGTGAACCAAGAGAAAAGGGAGAAGATCCTCATGGAATGACCACGGTAGTTGGCGGGGAGCTTTCTCTCAATCCGAAAATGGGATCCAGAGTAAAATCGGATACGGACAAGATGGACAATGTTATTACGTGGGGTGAGAATACGCAACCTTCCAGTTGCTTACTTTCGACCAGTCGTTATCAAAGCTTTGGCGAAATCATAGGGGATCCGATAAAAAATGATGGCAACGCATATAATGCAAAGCGAGGAACTTTGCACGCATATGCGTACAAGTAGGGACAAACATACCTTTGGAACTTGGAGTTTGTGTCAAAGGGAAAGCTTATCAGGTGGCATACGAAAATCTACTGTCACTTTGTCGCATATGTGGTAGGGTGGGGCATATTACTAAGGACTGTGATTCGAGGCGAGAGAAACAATAACATAATACTAGCGACAAGGGCAAAGAAGTGATGATGGAGATCTCACAAGAAGATGGTAATGTGAGGGAGAATATGAGCCGTAAAGACCGGACGACATGGCTGATGAAGATGTGGTGTAAAAAGGAATACATGGACTGGGTCGAAGTTCAATATAGGAAAAACAAGACCACATCGGGTCGAGGAACATACTCAAAAGGCCAATCGAGTAAGGTAATGGAAAGGAAAAAATGAGTAAAGGAAGGGGAGATTAGGAACACACAAGTGCATAATACAATTGTTAGGGACACGATCACGGAGTCTAACCCTAACGACAATCAAGGAAAACGCGTGTTACCTAAATCTATTACTAAAATTGAAAATAAATGGGCACCAACTACCAAGAATTCTATTGCTAATAGGACTCCAAAAAAGACCTATTAGGAGATCGTCGCAAGAAGAACACAATCAGTCAATAACAAAAGCCTGTTCACTATACTTGTTGAAGAAGACCTTAACAAAGGCGAGGATATGAACATTCCAGCACTACCCCGAGATACACGAAATCAATATGAGAGACGTAAAAATAGTGTTTCTGCACGGGGGGATGGTAGTAGCATGGGTGGAGGAGCCCAGATTCACAACAATGATCCACTATTTCAGAGGACTCTCATAGATATTACGAATGTTCTGAGAGGAACAGATGGTGCACGTATTAAAAATACCAGTGGCGGTTTGGGAGGTCGAGACAAAGGTCTTTCGAAAAGCGAGAGCGAATCGACCAATAACTTGGTGGCACAAAATAGTGGTGAGTAAGTAAGAGTTTTGGAGACGTATAATGTTCATGTTGGAGACGCTGAAGCAACTTGCAGCGATATCATTGGGATGTTCTTTTGACAACCCAATACGCCGGAATCATCTGAATAATTTTTCTATGAAGATCATCTCGTGGAATTGCCAAGGTGCGGGGAATGATAATTTCAGGAGAAATTTTTGGGAATTGGTGTGTACTCATGCACCTATTGTTGTGTTTGTGTTAGAAACTAGAATTAGCGCAATCTAGGCGCAATAGATTATCCCTCCCTTGGGATACATGAACCATGTCATGGCCCCAATGCCGGGAATGAATGGTGGATTATGGATGTTGTGGAATGAAGCAGAGGTAGTAGTCAAAATAAAATCATTTGGCGATCAGGTTATCCACTCCCTTATTAGGCCGTGGGCAGCTGAGGTTTGGAGGTTAACTGGAATATATGCTCAACCTCGCAAAATGGATATTATCAGAGCGTTTGACAACCTAGTGAAACATGCAGAAGAGGAGGACACCCCGTGGCTTGTTACGGGCAATTTTAGTGAAGTAGGACGTGCTAATGAAAGATGGGGAGGTCACGGATGAAGTTCTTTCAGAACTATATGGATAGGTGCATACTTATCGACTTAGGGTTCCATATACCAGATTTTACGTGGACAAATAAGCAAGATGACGACGCCAACATAAAGGGACAAATTGATAGTGCTTGCAAATCAAATATGGATTGATCTTATCCCCGAGAATGTTGTTATCCACCTATCAAGAACTCACTCCGATCAGCACCCCATTATAACGCATTGTCAATGCTTACATGCGAATGGAGGAATGATGCCTTTTTGCTTTGAAGTAGTGTGGCTCAGAAATCCCTAATGTAAGGAGTTACTACGATCCATTGGGATCGAATACCATGTAGGCTCGAGGCGATGGAAGAGGTCCCCCAGATCCTTACACCATGGAACAAAGCACGGTTTGGGAAAATATTTAATAGGAAAAAGAGCTACTTGCAAGACTTGAAGG
Organism: Linaria vulgaris; assembly: GCA_948329865.1. Taxonomy (NCBI): domain Eukaryota; kingdom Viridiplantae; phylum Streptophyta; class Magnoliopsida; order Lamiales; family Plantaginaceae; genus Linaria; species Linaria vulgaris. Next base: position 21,514,013 of record OX415253.1, on the reverse strand, counting down.
AATTCAACAAACAAATTTTCGAGGCCAGAATTCGTACCTTAATGAACTGGAGAAAGAGTTGATCAGTGAATACAATGAGGTCCTTTTGCAAGAAGAAATTTTTTGGCTTCAAAAATCGAGGATTAAATGGACTCGAGAAGGGGAAAGTAATAATTTTTTTCATAGATCCACAATTGCGAGGTGTTGTAATAAATAGTGATGAGTGGGAGGATAATGTCCAGCGACTACAAAAAAACTCTCGGGTTCGATATATCAACAAGTCCTGACTGATGATGATCGAAACAACTTTAGCCGAGAGATTTTGATGGATGAATTGAAAGAAGTAATATGGTATTTTCGCCATTTGAAAGACGGTTTACATGCGCTCTTTTACGATAAGGCGACCCATTATCCCCGTACTTGTTGTGCTATGTGTTGAAAGAATTTCGTATTTGATTCAGTAGCGCGTCGATAAGAAAAATTTGAAAACGGTGACCCAATGTCGTGGAGGACCACAACAGACGACCTTATTTTAATGGGTAAGGCTACGAAAGGCACGACATGGGAAATCAAAAGGGTTTTGGAGTGTTTTTGCGAAGCCTTAGGATTAAAAGTCAACCCCTCAAAGTCCAAAATCTTTTTCCCAAAGAGAAATGGAACGAGTCTTAAGAGAAAGATATGTGATCTACTCGGTTTTGCGCAAACAACAAATCTTGGTAAATATTTGGGCGTAAATCTCTCGCATGGGTGTATGTATAAGGAGAAATTCTCTTAACTGGTCGATAGAGTTTTAGAGAGGTTTGGAGGATGGAAAAAGTAGTTTTTGTCACTCACGGGTCGGGCAACGTTGATACAATCTGTATCTCTGGCAATGCCTCTTTATCACATGAAATGGGCATGGTTGCCTGAAAGTATTTGTGATAAGCTCGACAAGTTCAATCGTGATTTCATGTGGTCGACCAACATAGAGGAAAAAAAGCTCCACTTCGTTGGATGGGACAAGGTTACGAAGCCTAAGAAAGGTTGCGATTTGGGGATAAGAAATAGGACTTGCAATGAGGCGATGTTGGCATAACTAGCATGGAAAATATTACAAAATCATAACATGGTGTCGCGAAGTGTGGTTATGGAAAAATACTTGAAACGGGAGTCGATTTTAGATCATCAACTGAAAAGCTATGCAAGCGCGACGTGAAAAGGAATAATGAGGTGTATGGTCTTGATGAAGCCTTTTCTTAGGTGAAAAATTGGCAACGGGAGAGTTACGTCTTTTTGGTTTGACAATTGGTTGGGGGAGTCTAGGTTGTATGATAGCATGGGCGAAATTGCATTCGAGGATCGAGATCTTTGGGATAGCGATGTCATTGATGATATGGGGTGTTGGACCTTTGACAATATACAAATTGTGATTCCCGCAGATGTTCAAAGGATGTTGGACGCTAGAATAGCTCACGGACGATGAAGATTTGATTCGCTGAAATGAAACAAGCGATGGAGTGTTTTCTTGTAATTCAGCTTACAAAGTGTTCCAACGTTATTATGGAGAGATCGACAGTGGTACTACGAAATGGGAGTGGATCTAGAGATCGAAACTTAATAACAAATTGAAGCACTTCATTTGGCTTGCGGTGCAAAATAGGCTCGCAACGAATCAATTAAGAAAGACTTGCTGGATTGTGAATTTCGCGATCTTCCCAACATGTGATGATAATGAAGAGTTGGTGATGCATATGCTGAAGCATTGTGACATGGCACAGATGATTTGGAAACGACTTTTAGGTGTGGAGGAGCAACGAAACTTTGACAACTTTCTGCTAATTGTTGGATCCGAATAAACATACACAACAAGAAGAAGTTCAAATGCTTGATTATAGACGACCTACAATGGGAATTTATATTGGCAACATCGGTTTGGTGTATCGAAAAAGCCCAAAATCACTTGGTATTCTGAGGAGAAAAAAATCAGTGGAGGTTTGCTTTCTTATGATCAAGAGGCTAAGTTCTGAACTCAGCTGGGCTTGGAAAAGCAAAGGTAGTTCGAGGAAATCAACCAATTGGAAAAAACCGAAGGAGGGTTGGTCAAGAATGAATATAGATGCGAGCTGCAAAATGAACCCCAACAATGGCGCGACTAGGGGAGTTCTACGATCAGAATCTGAGGCTTGGATTTGGGGGTTTAAAATGAAGCTCGAGGCGCCGATGATTGGCGAAGTTGAACTACCCACGTTGAAAAGAGGACTCCAAATAGCATGGGAGAGGAGAGTGAGTAATATAGAAATGCAGACGAATTCATAGATTGTTTTTGACCTGTTTCCGGACTTAGGTAGCCAAATAATGGGCATAATACTTTTGTTCAAGATTGCCGCGAGCTGATGCATCGTGCCTGGAATGCGTAGCTTAAATGGACTGCTAGAGAGACGAACAAAGTCGCAAACTTTGTTACTAACTAGAGATTGAAGAAGGAGTCAATAAATATTTTGGGATACGTCACCGAATCGGATCCTTAGTTTGCTATAAGCTGATGTAGCATAGCTATTTTATTATATTAGTTTGTTCCTTTTACTACAAAAAAAAAAAAACTTAGAGTTCCAAATCAGAGTAGTCATATAAAAATTTAACATAAAAAGTTTGAGTAAGTTTCATTGTTTTCGTATGTATTTTCTCTGAATAGCTTCTTACTGGACATTTTAAAAGTTTGAAGTCGAAGGTTAAATGAACTAGTTCTAACCATCTGCATCACATATATGAGCAAAAGCCAAGCCACATCCCTGAAGGATCAAGAATCTAATTTTTATGGACTGATATTTTTAGATATTAATGTACTGACGAGAAATAAATGGATTATTGATAGTTGTCATTTATTTGGCATTATAAAAGCTTAGTTTAAATAACATCTAGTCCTTATAATATTTATTTCATTTGATGTAATTGTTTTTTATAAAGTAGAAGTTATTTTTTTTTCTTTTTTTCTTTTTATGGATTAAAGATGTATATTATATATAATCAAGACATAGTATCCAAAATAGAATAACTCCCATCACAAAAAATAGATATAAGAAGTTCGGCAAAAAAATAATGTCACTTGTACAAATTTTACAAGCCTTAGCGGCTAAGGTGCAGGCCACAAAGTTGTTCGCACTAGAACTTCTATTTAGGCCAACAAGCTGATTTTTTTTTATCTCTTCAAGAATAGTTGCAGAACTCCAATGAGAGCAAGCAGGGGGGTTAATAACTTGGTTAATAACATCAAGATTATCAGATTCAAAGTCGACTTGGGAGGTTCAAATTTTGTTCGCGAATTTCACCCCATTGAGAATGACCTTATCTTTCACCGTGGTAGCGTCAATGTAGCTGAATGTTTGTGAATATGCCAAAATGACAGATTCCTTGCGGTTTTTTCAAACCGGCGCAATGGATGCACTCAAAGAATTGAAAAATGCATCAAAAAATTGACCGTGGTCCACCTTTTTTAATGGCTTGCATATGGCAGCAAGTATTGCTTTATTTATAATACTAATAGATAATAGATAATTTTTTTTTGATAAAACAAATGCATTGATAAAAGTAGCAAAAAAAAAGGTGCCCAACCCTTACAAAGTCCTCAATCACACCACACCGAAACAAATATTAAACTACAAAAAATACCCTGTCAAATTCTGATAAAGATCCAAAAAGGAGAAAGGAAACGAACGTATAGAAGCCTTTAAGCACATGCAAATTCTTATTTTATGAGATTGATCACTCTAGTAGCATCTTCAGTAGTTCCTTTGTTTAATTGTTTCTTAAAATATATATGGTCCAAGTTAGAACAAACCATAAACAATTCCAAACTTTGTTCCTCGTTCCTCGTTCCTCATTCCTCTACTCAACAAGTTCTTCGTTTGTACCAACTTAATATGTGGTGTATTGTGGACCACCGATTGAATTCCCAACCATTTAAAAATATGGTTCCAAATTGGAAGGAAAAACTGCATTCACAAAAAATATGTGTGATATCTTCGTCTCCTTTCCCGCAAAGAACACATGCAAGAGATTAAGATTCCTAATAATACCTCTTCGGGCGAGGTTCACTTTAGTAGGAATTGTGTCTCGCATCAACCTCCACGCAAACAATTTAATTTGTGAGACATGAGGGGACCACAAGTTTTTTCACAAACCTGTCGTATCGTCTTGGATAAAACCTAGCATGATCTTGTATGCTGACTTAACTGAGAACTTCCCGTAGAATCCACTTTCCATTTCCAAGAGTCTTTTGTGTTTTCCACCAGATTTATTACGTTAAGCTCTTGTTTTAGATCTTCAAAGGTTTGGAGCTCCCATTCAAATAAGTTCCGCCTCCATTGAAGTTAATATTGGAGGACCATTCCCCCCATCACTTGCTACGAAACTTGGGAAAAGTTAGGCGTTGACAGAAGTAATTGCTGAAACTACACATGTTATTTTGCTAGTTGTCAAATAACCCTATATTGTTTTATATGCTATTATATAAAGAATCCCATTGTGACACCAATCTTTTGATTTTCAACTTTAGCCTTTGAGTTTTAACTACATTGTAAAAATGTATTATTAAGTCCTCAAAGTTGCCTTATAAATTAAGTTAAACTAAATTAATTACACTACTAATTATAATTAATGATTTACTTTTCCTGTAATCTGATTTTCTTCCATTTTTCTACTGCAAATTTATGGCACATGCTTTCATTGAGTCAAACTCTTTTCTTCTTTGATTAAAAAAAAAAACTTCAACGTTGATTCATCGCCCCCCATTTAGTTGTCACCGTCCACATGTGTCTGTTAGAAAAATACTTACTGTCCCCAAAGTTTTTCGTTGGGTTAACCACGTCATTTCGGGGTTGGTGCTGCGAGTATTCCAAAAAGGTGTTCCCAAAGTATTTCGTTGTGTTAGCCATGTCGTTTTGGGTTGTTACTACGGTTCTTCCGAGAAGGTCCACCCAAAGTTTTTTACTGTCGTTTCAGGTTGGTGCTGCTGTTATTTCGAGAAGGTTCGTCGACGACCGGCAAGTTTCTCTTTCTTCATGTATGAATTGTCTTTTGGTTATGTTCGTTTTTTTTGATTCTGAAACACTGAATTCACCGGCATGAGAATTTTGTTATTACATCACATTTTGCATTGCATTCAATATCTTTTGCATTCCTTTGATTATTAGATGCGGGGTTTTGCATAATTTAAATTATTAAATTTTTTTAACTAAACACAGTAACAATTTAGATTATTAGATGCCTATTACAATATTGCATGAGATTACAATGAAAGGCATCGTCTCCATATATAACAACTTGCGCGTCTTTTGATTGTCTGTACTGCAATGCAAGGTTGTGTGACCCCAAAACTTTTGTTTTGCAATGGGAAAAAGATTGTTCTAATTGAAATTCCTGGTCCTAGAGATTTGTACTTATTGTTCATTGAAGATTTCCCCGAAGGAGGGCATTTCAGAAAAAATCTTTGTGGTTATAACTATTGTTTATTGCTGTTTTAAGTTCTTTCATGGATTGCGAAACATCTTAGAAAACAACTTTTCAATCTAAACGAATATTCTTTAACCCACATAGAAGGGCATTAAAAAAAAATTATGCTCGCGGGTAGCACGTTCTCCGTTTGCTAGTAATTAGAAAATAAACACTCTGCTGGTTTGTTAATTAATTGTTAATAACAATAACACGAGGGAGGTTTTGGAAAATTTGAAACTAGGTAAGCACCAACGTCATTATTACGGCGAAGAGTGTCTTTCTTTCTCTCTTTTTGAATTTCAATTATAGGTTTCTATAAATTCAAAATTCACCCTATATCGTATCGTATACATACACATATTCATATCTCCTGGCCTGGACTACAAAATTTGAAGAAATTAGGTTTGATTCTCCTTCTCTTTCACAATTGAAGATTCTTCTGTTGTGTCTGTTATTATTGATTCAAAATTTTCGATTATTTTGGGAGTGTGGTTTTCGATTATTAGGGTTTTATACAGTAGGTGTTTTCCCCCTTTTTTGTTTGTTTGTTTTCCTCTGATTGATATTATTAGGGTTTTAACCAAGCCGATTATTTGAGTTTTAGTTTTTACAAATTACACTAAATTCCGACTGTAATTGATGTTAGTTCTTACAATTTGAATCACCACTTCTATATCATTACTACGTGTGGTGATCTTCCCTTCCCAGTGTGTTTCTTGATGAATTCCAATTTTGATTTTTTTTTTTTTTTTGTTTTTTTGTATGATAATGGACACAGTGTGCAGTTGGTATTGTTGTGGGTCAATTTGACGTTAAATTACTCACCACATATAGGGGATTTTAACAGGTAAGACCCACTGGTTAGTACAGAAGATCAGGGTGGTCAGATCTCCACGCACTGTTTCTTTTATGCTCGCGGTATGTTTAGATTACCTGCAATTAACTGGAATTGGATTTTGAAATGATCATTGTGGCCAAATTGGCTAATTTGTCTGGCCACACTGTTCTGGAACTCTTCCTTATGAATCCGTTTTTCTCTAGAAACTACTGGAATTTTCTTTAGAGATAGTCGATATTTGCGTCTGTTTTACTTTTGGTGCTTTGAAACTTGGATAGTTATAACTGAAGGCATTGGTGGTGATGGCACCACTAGGTCCTATGAGTTGTTATTTATGGTGTAATTTCCAAATATTGTTCCGTCGTAGGGTTGTCTCTTGCTTCAGATGATTAACGAATAGTACATTGGGTAGATATGTGTTTGACTGTGATCCCCACATATTTCTTACTAGACTCTTTAATACAGGTGGGTTTACATTTTTAGAGAGTTTCACATCCTTTCAACAAAAACAAATGGCGAAACTTTGATCCATCTTATGGATTCTTTTTCCTCTTCTTTGATTTACATTTTATGAATAGTTTTATCAACTGACTCCGTTTGTTTGATTGATTTCTAGGAGTTGGGAAGTCATTGTCCTGTTCATCATGAGTAGTCATGAGCGAGTTAGGAGGTCCACAAGGGTTAGATGTCGAAAGCCAGTTTTAGATGTTGATCTGAATGCCCTGCCTCCATGTGAAACACGAGGTGACGAGGGACCCTCAAATCATCCAAGGTCTCTGAATGGGCAATCGAGTCAACATCCTGATGCCACATTGCCTGCGCCAATTGATCTGGACGCAATTGATGATGATGTCATCATATCTTCACCCAGGGCATTTGCAGAAGTATATCATACTAATTTCTCTAATCCCCCTTCCCCTACATTGGGATATTTAAACATTTTCTTTTGTATAATTAGTATGTTCGTGTGTTAACTTGCACAATATCTTAACCTACAGGCTAAAAATAATTCTAGAAGGAATCAAGGACGTGCTATCGTGGTTGATATAGAATCTGGTATTCTGAATTCTGCTTGCTCCTTTATTTCTTAATGATGTTAAGTTTTTTCTACCTTGGGACCCAACAGAAGCTACCTCCTTCAGGAAAGATTGTTTCTCAATATAATTTTTCATGCATAATGTTTATCTTGGCAGTCTCCTTCTCATGTTTCTGGGCACAATGGGTCATAACTATATGTTCTGTTCTTCTCCTTTTTGATGTTACATACTGAAAAAACTTCATATTGACTTCCTTTATTACGTTCCAGAGGAAAGACCAGCTCGCAACAAGCGGAGAAGGGTTCCTGCAGACCGAATGATTATAAACTGTGATCGTTACATAAACCTAGAAGGCAGTAGCAAGTCTATGGTAATTTTTTTGTATGGTACATGTGCTATCTGCTGGTTTATTTTGTTTAAAATGGTTTGTGTTTGACCTATCTGTTTCAGCTGATTTGTTGTCTTTTTGGTTGTTGTCCTTTTTAGTTGTAGTAAACAGGAGAATGCACCACTTGCTTTGTATTTAATGATAAGAATATGCAGCATGCTTTGACTTGTTAACCTTTGTTTTTTTTCTTTTTTTTTCCAGTTATGTGGTTGATCTTGATTTCCATCTTTGAACAATTTAAGTGACGTTATACATTGGTGCACGCCAGTGAGTCCATGGTTATTTGTTGTATCTGTGTTTCAATGTCTGGCCGTGATTTATATTCAAAGTTATGATTCATATCTCTTAATATATTTCAATGAGCCTGTATTTTGTCACAGATGGTAGTTTGCTTGTAAGTTGGCCTGTAAATGAGATGACGCACACAGAGCTTATGAAATGATTTAGTGTAATGCGTGTTTAAGTGGATTGGATGTTTACGTGAAACTTTTGTTTTGAGTCAATTGGTCAACTGTGATATGTGATTTTTTTCCTTGTGGCTCCATTGGATTTGGCTTATTCACTTGTGATGCCTAGCATTGTTGTGTCATCTGCTATGTATTTTATGGATCTTATTACCTTTATCTTGTTCACTCTCGATGAAATAGTTTTTTAGTAATGATATATTTTCCTGAGTTTCTGTTTTAAGTTTGATTGATGTGGCTGTCTAGTTTTTGCTCTTGAGATATCCGGTGGGGTTAAATAAGCATTTAAGGTTGGCTGGTATGATGGTTTATTAATTTCAGAAAAACAGTGGACAAGCTGCTCCTGCACCTCCCGCACCTCCCAAAGAGCCTACATTTAGCTGCCCAATCTGCATGGGCCAGTTAGTCGAGGAAATGTCAACTAAATGTGGCCACATTTTCTGCAAGGCATGCATCAAAGCTGCTCTAGCTGTTCAGAACAAATGTCCTACTTGTAGGAAGAAAACCACCACCAAAGACATTATTAGGGTGTACCTTCCCTCCACAGGGAGTTCTTGAGGTCATTTTCTCTCTCTCTCTCTCTCTCTCTCTCTCTCTCTCTGTGTGTGTGTGTTGTGTGTGTGTGTGTTGTGTGAGCAACCACGCGGGCTAGTTATCTTCGCTTACTCATCCTTGCTTTACTTAAGCTTGCATATGAGCTTGCCATATATATTCATTATCCATTCATATTCGCTAATGACCTTATGTACCAAAATAAGACTTTGGCCTAATTTATATCTTTTTTCTTGTAATCTTCTTCACTCTTTTGCCTAATCGCTTGTAGCAGGGTTCATCGTTACATTTCATGCTCGAGATGGGTGACCTTTTGTTGTGAAGCTAAGCATGTTAGTCACAAGATAGTCCATTGGGAGATCGATGTCTGTGGTGAAGCAGTGGGTGTTGTGTTGCTTCTACTGGAAGTGTATCATTACTAGTTTACTCCTCTGACTTCATAGGTTTTGTACATTGTTTTTTATCGCCCTGAACAAGGACATGCACTTATTGTTATCTTACTTTCAGAGGATTGAAGTATTATTAAAATTTATACACCCCAGTATGTACTTTAGTTTTCCCTCCCAATTTGGTGACCTCATATTCTGATATTTCAGCTTTATTCAAGTCTTATCAGTTACCACCTCAAGCCTCTCTCTTATTTTGATAATTAGGGGTTTTAACTCTTTTGGCATATATAATGGACACATAACACAATTCTAATAACGGGGTAGAAAACATTTTTCTATGTTGATTGTTGATCGAAATTGATGGGTTTGACTATAGGTGGATTTGAATATTGCATCCCAAACACATATGGCAACATATCATAAACGTTCAAACAAACTGTAATATTCTAGGTTCACTTACAGTGGCCGAATGTGCTTCTAGCATGACTCTTTTCGTGATCTATGTGGAATGAGACATGAGATTGGCATTCGACCTCTTTGGGGCCGAATGTGCTTCCGGCATGACGCTTTTGCGGAATGAGACATGAGATTGGTTGAAATGGCAGGTATGGAGATTACTCAACCCCCCCCCCCCCCCCCCCCCCCCTGTATGGCACGTATTCGTGGATGGATTCGCCACTCACGGGGGAGCAGGAATTGTCCTAAGATTGCTCGTAATTGCAGAAATATTCCACACTGTTTGGATTGTTGCATGAACTACATTGGAAGTTAAAAGAATATGAAAGATGGTCATAGGGATTTTAAATAATTATTAAAATATTACACAAATACCCCAGTTTCCTACATGAATTTGAAAACCAAGGAGTCTCTGGGACCATTTTTGTCATTAGACCAGATATGATGGTGTAGATATGATTGTCTACTCCTAAGGAATTATAACGGGATTGCTTTTAGATCTTATGCCTAATAATCGATCACGAGTAGCTCACACCTAACTATTTTTACTTGCATATTAAAAATTTGGGTTGGCAAAATCAGCAGTGCCCTTGTTAAACTTTGTTTTACAATTATCTTTGCCACAACCGCAAATTGTAGTTCAATTGAAAAAGGCGAGGCTAAGAAGCAAGGAGTACAATGACAATTCAGAGAAAATCATCTATATACTATGATATAAAGAAATCATGTTGACTCCAAATTTTTGATTTCTTTATTCACCCCTCGACACACTATTTTTTTTATTAGTTGTAATATAGCTACAATTTTTTAAACATTCTTATTAAAGGCAAAAATCATTACTCAATTTTCTCAAAATATATATATATACATATATATATATATATATATATAGATTTTCTATCTATATTTAACCTATAATCTTAACAATAAACCAATTATATTATACTTAAAATTAATCGTTAATCACGCAGGGACAGCGTGTCAACATTTCTAGGTTACTTCAAAATTAACACTGTTCCATCCCATAATCCATGTCAACAAGAGATCAGTACCTAGATACGATTAGGAGTTTAGAACACGAAACCAATAACTGATATTACATATTCAATGGACATAAAAAGTTGAGTCCAATGTTCATGAGTTCCCAAGATAAGGAAACTTACAAGACATCAATGCAAGACGAATTACAGAGATGAGGCGGGCGGTAAAACGTGTTGGTAAGATTATCATTTCTTTCTCCAAACAGTGCGACCCCTATTTATTTCAGAACCATCCTTTGAAAATCTCAGTAAATGCAGAAACTCAAGGTAGTCATTTTCGCCTTTGTCAACAGCGGGAGATCCATTACAAGTTCCATTTGCCACTAAAACTGTATCATCCATGACTGACTCAGGACTAGTAAATGAATCGATAACATCTTCATGTTGACATTCTCGCTTAAAATCTAAAGTAATAGAATGCAGCTCATGGCTATCGATGGTCTCTTGGGGCATACTCTGCCATCGACATATCAGCAAAAACAGCAACAATATCAAATAACAAAAAACAAACTGCATAGCATGTGTAAAGATCCAGCAAGGAAATTAAAATGGTAAAAACAAAAAAATACGACCTTCAAAATAAAATAAAAAGACTAATACAAAAACAATTGAATATGAGAGAAGTGTGCTACATTTTGAGTAACATGGAGTAATCTGCAATTGTTTCTAAAAAGTGTTGATTTGACATATGACAAATGGTTAGCTGACGATATTACCTCTTCTTTGTAAATTATACAAATAGGTGGCGGAGGTAAGATATAAATGAAAGAGATAACTATATTTACACCATTCGAAGTTTCGTCCAGTTATAGAAACACCATTACTCTTTGAATAATTAGATGATGAAATTTGAAAGAAAAAAGAAGTTACAAGTAATCTCAGTTGAGAATCAATCACAGACGCCCCTAAACTTTGTTTGTAGATAATAAACCCATATATTAACATGTTTTTGATGCCTCAAGGGCGTCTTGTAATTATTCAAATAGTAGAAGACGTTTATGAAACCTAAATGGAAACAGATGTAATTATCTATGAATGAGAAAGTGTTGGTTTGTTAGGCCGCATATGATTATACATATAACAGACTATAGAGATACTAAACAGCCAGTTATGACAAGACTGAGTTTTAATGCAATATTTACAGCTACATATTCTTCTTTTGTTTAAGGCAGTCGAAGATTGAGAAGTGAAAAACGACAAACCTCCATAACCCACGCGATGTAGGTGACATTATTTACATGCATATTCATGTCCAGATCAGCTCGTCTAGGCTGCAGCCGCAAGTGAAAGATGCTTAGTATGTAAAACAAAGAATCACATGCATTGATTAAACCAAGTGATCTTACCACAAGGCCAAGTTTGCAACATTGAGATGGCTCATCTAGTTTTGGTATCTTTCTCGAGCTAGCATTGTTTTCTTCAGGAAATACAGCTCTGTCATACACAATAAATCGGTGGCTCAGGTACTGAACACAAGTAAGTATAAGTAGATGCAAAATGCAAGACCTCTTTGGGTTGTGCACCAACTATACTGTTACTTGGTCATGCGTATCTAATAAGGTGAATTCAAAAGGATAACGTTCTTGAAAGAGTGACGTATTCAGAACTCAGAAACTGGAATCATCATTAGGAGCTTACAACCCCTTCTAAGAAATTAGCAATTTTAGTTGCAAACCTTTCCTGTGATATGGCATTAGAGACTTTTACTCTAGCGCAAAGAAAAAAGTAGACATTAGTGTTTTCTCATGGAAAATAACATCTGTGTATGTGAGAGTTTGATGAAGATTACCCTATTAGTGACTCTTCCGAACATCATTATTGAATCGCGGAGTGGTATAGCAGAATAGTAGAGAAAGAAATGTACCTTTTTGTGCAATATTTTTGATATTCATCATGGACATCATCAGTCATTTTCTGAAGCCGCCTGGTATCTTGGTTCATCATCACCCATGTACTGTTGTAAAATGTTATTAGTGGTGAATGCGAGCAAAAGAATAACTTGTTAGCTACAATACATTTCTAGTTAAGTGAATTTAAACACAAATGCAAAAGGTTCAATCAGTTTCTTATCCAAATTCGCTGAGCAGAGAGTTTATTGCGAAAAATAATCTAACCAACATTTCTCCATCACAACACACATTCCCGGTTTCGTGCATTAGGGCTCTGATCAGGTCTTGAAGCACAAGAAGATAGTCGGAACAAGTAATACACAAGAACGAGGAAAGATAGTAGTATCCAACAGCTTCAACAGTTATCTTTGGCCGCTCAATGTGATGAGAGATGTAGTAGAGATAATCATTCCCATTCCATTATTTTTGTCGCTTTTTCTCATGCATTTTATATATATGAATGTTTTTGTGTGCTAATTTATAAGATTTAGGCTGACGGACCTTGTACACCTTCCAATAACTTCACCGGTAGCAAAATCTTTGAGAAGCCAATCGCGTCGGGCAGTAAACTTACTTCCGGTTTGTGCCCATGTCTCTAACTCAATAACATCACTCCTATTATTCCAAGATGATTAAAACCGAGACAAGATTATATATTGTTGTATCAATATATAGCAGATATAGATGAGCTAGTTAGGAATTGCGGATACCATGCTGGATATTTATAGATTTCAATGTGCATACGAGTAGTGACCCATATAAGACGAAGCTTTCTCATGGAAGGAGTAGTCGATAATCCATCGGTTGACAATCCAGCACTTTGACCATGGTTGGCACTGACCTCCTGATTTACATTATTTTGACAAGATCAGCATATATATATATATAACATTACACGATTGAACAATTGATGATTTAATATCAATTCAGTTGAACGAAGAGAAATTTAAGCAGAGCCTTGAAAAGCAACTATTTATTATTGACATATGGTGTATATTATATTCAAAAAAGAAACAGACCTGTAAGAAATTGGCAATAGTCTCAACGGTAGCAGTTTTGTTGCCCCCAACCTCGTAGCACCTCACTAGGAACTTCTCTTTGTAAGACAAGCGGTCCTCCGATAACCCGCCCAGCCGGAGCCGGTTAGCAAGGCTCGGCTCCGGCTCGACCGACGACGACAACTTAATATTATTATTAATAATACTAAGACTAATACTACTAGTAGTACTATGTTGTTGTGATGACTTCCTCCTCGAACAGAGAGAGGAGAGCGCGTGGCGGTTCATGCCCACCACGGTGGGGGAGCTGCATGCTGAAATCGCCCCTACTCCGACCACCAACATAACTAACTGCTACTTTGTTCAGCTTTTCTTCTTTCTTTCAAATTTACTAAACGGTTCTGGTGTTACACAATTTACATTAATAGACAAGATATTTCACGAGAATTTTACAATTTTTGCATCCTAGCTAGTCCGGCTTATTGGTGGTGTAATTTTTATATTTAATGACCATTTTTTTTTTCTTTCTTACTTATATTCCCTCTGTTTAGTATGTCTCCGAAAAGTTTATGAGTAAATAGTGCATAGTAAAATATATCAATAAGTATATTTCAAATTGTACCATTTTTTTTTTTGCGTAAACTCAAAAACCACATACATTTGTTTATAAAGATGTCCCTGTTTTGCAAGAGATCAACTCTAGTTTGGAGTTTAATCGGCGAGCTTTGATGCACGATGCTCTAAACAATCGTATTGTACGGATATGTCTCAAATATACCTCGTATATGGCATATCCTAATTAAAAATTAAATAAAAAGCCACCGATATGTATCGGAAATGCCGTGCAGCTGTATTTGATATTATTTCGTCAAATAATAGAACGTACGTAGTTGTACAATCAAAATTGATACTACTGTTAATTTAGTTTTATTAATATTGTTATGCTTTAATAATATTGTTGAATATGTTTGATACATTGGTACTTTTAGTGTCTAGTTTGGTATTTTGAGTTTATGTGAAAATGTGGATCTTTTATATATGTTTGCATTTTTTGTGTTTCAAGTTGAATATGGTTTGAAATAATAGGTGACTATGCAAGTGAACTAAAAATATTATTAACTTTTTTACTCAGATATAGCCTAAATATATATATATATATACATAAATTATTAATATATTAATTATTTTATATTCATAATTATTTGTAGCTTATTTTAATGCATTAATTATTTGTAGCTTATTTTAGACATCTCATATCTTATAAGTTTGAAAAAAATGTATATTTCTGCATCTGTATCATGTCAGAGAAGTATTCTCGTATCTATATCCGTATAACATAGTCGCTAACTATACCTTAAGTATGGGAAAGTATGCTACTTTTCTTAAGTCGCATAAGATATTTGTGTATTTTATTTTCGTAAATAACTAATTAGCCAATTTAACACAAATGGCTGATTTGCCAAAACTTCTTAGTAAAAGTCAAGATTCTTCATTTTCTTTTAAGAATTAAAACCGAAGTTTATGTAAACTATACTAGAAGACGAAACAAAATAGTATCTTCATATCGGTGCCGGTTTTACTTTCCGGAGATAGGTGAGAATTATTTGTTGCATGTACTTGCGTTGCAATAATTTAATGCATAGATTATGTAGGAGCTACAAATATTAGCTAGTCTACTACTAATGGTATCGTTGCATAAACGGTGGAGTCCCATAAAGTAATTAGTTTGCTCAAATTAGCTAGCGGACTCTATATAGAACGGTTTATGTAGAATCTACAAATCTAATATTTTTCTATGGTAAAAAATAGTCATATTTATGCATTAAAACTTTTGTTTTGGAATAGGTTTGGTACGTTAAATATTAGAAATATTTTAAGATTTTTTTTGCATGTTTCAAATATATAGTAAAAATTGTAATTGTAATAAATGTGTAAAACAATATATAACGCGTTCCAAGAGAATAAAAAATAATGTTTCGATACCTTTTGACAAAACGTTCAAAAACTACAATCCATAATCATATTCATAATACCCAGATATGGTTTTAAGTTTATTTAAGTTCAAGTTTAAGGAGTTGTAGTATGAATTGGTATTGGTATTGCAATAAGTAGCGGTAGCTGCAGGAGTAAAGTCACAGGGGTCAGCTCCTTAAAGACAACGAGCTACTTGTATGAGGTTGGTATGGAGTCTTTATTATTCGTACCAATATCAGTTCTTTCTTTTTCTCGTTATTTTATCAGGACGGAGTGGTCATTTAATTATTTTGACTACTGTAGGGTGACAATTAATTTCGGCTAGACTCTTGGAATTGGGTGGTATAGGATATAATTTCTCTGTCAACAAGTGCAAGTTGTTACCGTAAAAAAATTGTGAGCCGGGTCTCCATATCCTAGAGTGTTGGCGGGTGCTCTGCCCTAATCACACAATCGAGCATAACCGTAGTCCGTAGGAACTCACACAATGCAATATTAGTAATGTGTAAAGAATGAGATTAGGTGTAAGCCATTTCTTAGAGCCCACAATTTTGCGATATTGTTGGTACTATATATGATGTTTAGATGCTGAAAGCTGCAATGAAGGTCATTGTTGAATCTCCCATGATATCGCCTATGCTTGCATGACCCGAGTTACCCAAATCTCCCATGATATCGTGTATGCTTGCATGACCCGAGTTACCCAAAAAAGAGCTAAAAAAAAAAAAAACCACATGAATGCCGTGACAGCTAAAAAATTCTAGGTAAAACAAAATCAAAACAAAAAATCTAACTATATATGGTGTATAGTGGGAGTATTTTAGGTGGCCTAGAAATAATCTGGGCCGGTCTGCCCCATTAAAGGCCCAAGAATAAGAGGGTCGAACGTGGGCCGTTCGATTGATATGACCCGTACTCTATGATACCCCGGATCCTGACACAAAATCCATTCATTCATTAGTTCTGCTCACCTTCCCGATAACTGTCGAACAACAC
This sequence comes from Linaria vulgaris, assembly GCA_948329865.1. NCBI lineage: Eukaryota > Viridiplantae > Streptophyta > Magnoliopsida > Lamiales > Plantaginaceae > Linaria > Linaria vulgaris. The sequence goes on along the minus strand of OX415253.1, from coordinate 21,497,544 downwards.
CAGTTTGACTGTTATCTGTCTAACAGCCCCAGTTCGACTGTTATCTGTCTAACAACCCCAGTTCAACTGTTAACTGTCTAATTGCACCAGTTCGACTGTTATCTGTCTAACATCACCACTTCGACTGTTATCTGTCTAACTACACCAATTCGACTGTTAACTGTCTAACAACTCCTAGTTTCGATACTTAGAGATAAATGAACCACGTTTGGCTTGATTCCCTCAATGGGATACGTAGGCAGCTTGACTTGTTCCCAAGTTCAGTCCGAAATCATTAACACCCAATCCCTCGTGCCGTAATGCTTGGAGTGCAGGCGTGTAAAGGACAAAGCTGATTCTAACACAACTATGAATCAATCTGTTGTGGAGTGTCTTATCAATCTGCCAAGTCATTATACGAAAACACCCCAAAACAGTGGCGCCGTCTGTGAGAACATGCTACATGTACTCAAAAACAAGCTCGCAATCTCAAAGTCAATCCTAGCTATATAGATATCAGTGAAACATCTACGGAATCGACAACGTGGAACTTGGTGCCAAGCAAACAAAAAGTGGTGCTGAAGACAGTAGTCAAGTCCAAACTACGACCAAGGAAAACTACAACATCGGAAGAAAGACAAGGGAGTCTCCAATCCCAACCCTATACATCAATCAATAAATAATATTTTGTTTTAATGCTAATAAATTTCTAAGCAACCCTATGCCTTATCTTTTTTCAGGCAACTACTGAGCGGAGCTTCCTCTGCGGGGATAAACAACTACACTCCGTATAGTGTCCTGATTTATCTTACTCGTAGATGGTATCGAAGAATCTTACCCGTAAGGGGTATCGAAGAATCTTACCCGTAAGTGGTATCTAAAAATCTTACCCATATGTGGTATCAAAGAATCTTATCCGTATGTGGTATGAAAGAATCTTACCCGTAGGTGGTATCAAATAATCTTACTCAATGCAATTCGAGAGAATCGCACCTTCTCTGCTCAGCATCGATAGTTGGGTAGTTTGAGAGTTAAGCATCTCGATACTTCAATGATTTGAGACTTTAGCAATCAGGCAGACAAATATTTTGAGAGAATATCATTTACTACTACTCCACTTACCTGCATAAGCATAGACTCCTAAATCCAATACTTAACTCGTCATTTGACAGCATGTACGACATTCCATAAATTCTCAATTACAAGTCCAGATTTGAGGCTCTTGGTTATTCTAGTCCTTTTTGGCTATTCTCCGGCGTATTAAGGTGTTCCAGGCAAATCTAGTCAATTCTTATAATAGCTTGGCATAGCATGGTGTTGTTTAGGTCTGGTTATGTTCTTGGTGTATGATGAAAGCACATCTTAAAACGACATAATAGACATCTACCGATCGCGACACAATGCAAAACTAATATCTCATTCAGCAAAGTTTGACATGGACATTTGACCCAACGAGGACAAATGATAACCTAATATCTCATTCAACAAAATTTGAGATGGACATTTGACCCAACGAGGACAGATGCAAACCTAATATCTCATTCAACAAAATTCGAGATGGACATTTGGCCCAACGAGGATAAATGCAAACCTAATATCTCATTCAAGAAAATTTGAGATGGACATTTGACCCAACGAGGACAAATACAAACCTAATATCTCATTCAGCAAAATTTGAGATGGTCATTTGACCTAACGAGGACAAATGCAAACCTAATATCTAATTCAGCAAAATTTGAGATGGACATTCGACTCGACGAGGTTAGATGCAAACCTAAAATCTCCAAATATAGACATCGACCATACGTGGTCCAATGCAAATCCAAAATATCAGAGATGGACATCGACCCGACGAGGTTAGATGCAAACCTAAAATCTAAAAATACGAACATCGACCATACGTGGTCAGATGCAAACCCAAAATATCAGAGATGGACATCCACCCGACGAGGTTAGATACAAACCTAAAATCTCAGAATACGGACATCGACCATACGTGGTTAGATGCAAACCCAAAATATCACAGATGGACATCAACTCGACGAGGTTAGATGCAAATCTAAAATCTAAAAATATGAACATTGGCCCGATTTGGTTGGATGAAAATCTGAAATATCAGAGATGGACATCTAATTGATGTGCTTAGATGCAAACCTAAAAAGCCGCTCAACAGTTATACCCCCTCACTCCTCACAAGTGAGGTAGAGAAACTTTATTGTCGAACCAAGGTAAGTTTGACAGTTATGATCGAACCAAGGTGAGTTTGATAGTTATTTTAGTCAAACCCATACATCACCTGAAATCTGCATGAGTCAGGGTCCCGAATCAAGAAGCGGATCGAGGCTTCGATCATCCAACAGAGAGATATGATCGAAACCGTGAAGCCGCGCACTGCAGTTCGACAGTAACCCTCGAATTCCACAGTTCGACAGTTATGATCAAACCAAGGTGAGTTTGACAGTTATTTCGGTCAAAATTAGACATTCTCTGAAAGCTACACGAGTCATGGTCCCGAATTAAAAAGCAGATCGAGGTTGTAGTCATCCAACATAGAAATATGACCGAAACCGTGAAGTCGCGCACTGCAGTTCGATAGTAACCCTCGAACTTCCCAGTTCGACAGTTATGATCGAACCAAGGTGAGTTCGACAATTATTTCAGTCAAACTCAGACATACCCTGAAAGTTACATGAGGTAGTTCCATAATCAAGAAGTGGATCGACCTTTCGACCAACCAATAAGGAGATATGATCGAAACCGTGAAGTCGCACAATAAACAATTAATTGAACCACACAACCCAACCATACTAATGTAGTAGCTAGGACACACCCGTCAAAAATATCAAAAACCAATACACAAACAACTCGACCCCTCTATATCTTAGACTTCTGAGGACACAAGTACCAAATCACCTTCATGAGTTCACTTTCACGATGAAACTCAGCACCGGTGAGCTACAACACCAAGAATTCAAATTCCACTATAGCAAATTTCCTACAAAGACATGCGGCATAGCAGGCTGTGCATGCGCGAAAAGAAATCCAACTCACAAGTAATAAAATCAACTTATCTAAACAATTCAGTTATCAGTAATTACATCATCAAGAAGATCTGGATCGATAATGAAAACTCGGTAACGATCATCTCCCAAGATGCATAAGAGAGAAAATAGAGTTGAGTAATACTCATGTGAAAAGAGTAGTAATCTAACTACTCGGCTCCAGTGGCTCAACAGTCACAATCATATATGCGGTATTTTCCAAGATTAAGGATTCACAAGTAGGAGTACATTATGCTTAATACCTTGTTATCGACAAATTGTTTGCATACAACATCATTACTGGTCATCCAGGCCTGAATACTTTCAAAATAGTGGTGTTTACGTACCACCAAAAGCTTAAATTCCCCACCAAAAGCGGTGCGGGTGAAGTCCTACGATGGCAAAGAGGACACAATGACCCTCTATTATTTAAATTCTATCTCTGAGGGGATTTACAAAGTTCTCTCTTTTGATGAGATTCATTGAAGGGTCACTACAGGTACGACAAGAAAGGATCACCACATTACGAGACCGCTACGCGCATGATATGATCATCTTTTGTTCAGATTACTCCATGAAAACATCTATTGATTAAAAAAACTGGTACTAGTATGCGAAAACTCAACTCACAGTAAGAGTTTCGGGGCCCCAAAGAGATGGTCACTTAGTCAAAACAAGACAAGTGCAAACCGATAATCTCGAGAACACAAAAGGGACACACACTTTGCTAAAAATATGACGAGTGTAAACCAAAAGATCCCATAATGATGAAAGGGCCGGTCACTTCAAAGACATGGAAAGTGCAAACCTCAAGTCCAAATCAATGAATGGGATGAAATTCGATAGTCAGATGATAACTCTCGAATCGCGTATAATGCGGCAGTGTACAACAACGTCGAACACCCCTAATTTAACTGTTATTTTAAGACATTAACCTACGATGCATGATATATCCATCGAATACATACAATGCGATACATATCATAACAGTCGAACCCTGATAGATTCGACTGTTCCATTTCCACAAAATTTCACGACTCCCAAATGGGAGGCATATTTTGAAACCAGATAAAAATTATTTCGCAACCGATCCTCCGGATTACGGCTCCCAAATGGGGGGCATTCTTTGAAGTCACCCAAGATTTTTTAGAATTTGGCACCCGCTCTTGAATCAAGAACGACTCCCAAATTAGTGGGACTATATGGTGGGGGTATTTTTGGTGGCCCATAAATAAACTAGGCCGACCTGCCCCATTAAAGGCCCAAGAATAAGAGGGTTGAACTTAGGCCGTTCGATTATTTTTAGGACAATCGAACGTGGACCATTTGATTGATATGGCCCGTACTCTCTAAATACCCGTGATCATGACACAAAATTCATTAATTCATTAGTTCTACTCACCTTCTCGATAACTGTCGAACAACACTAGTTCGACTGTTAACTGTCTAACAACACCAGTTCGACTTTTATCTGTCTAACAACACCAGTTCAACGGGAAAAAATCGAAATTGGTCCTTTATTGTGTCATAGTTACAGTTTTCGTCCTTTATTGTGTCATATTTTTATTTTGGTCCTTTATTGTGTATTTCACTACGATTTTGGTCCTTCGGATGGAATCTCAGCCGAAAATGTCATGTAGGAGCACGTGCAGCCCTAAATTCATTTTTTTTTGAATTTTCCACAAGCAAATTCGCATGTTGGAACAACAATTCTAATTTTTTTATTTTAAATTCTGACCCGTCCGATCCGGATAACCCGGTCAAATCGGGTTGGCCGGGTCAGAATTTTAAATAAATAAAAATTTAAAAAAATTGAAACCAGCGTTTCCACATATGAATTTGCACGTGAGAATTAAAAAATATTGTATTTTGGTTGGCAAGTGCTCCCACGTGATATTTTCGACTCAGATTTCTTCCTAAGGACCAACATCGTAATGAAATACATAATAAATGACCAAAATAAAACAAGGACACAATAAAGGACGAAAATTATAACTAGGACACAATAAAGGACTAGTTTCGATTTTTTTCCCCAGTTCGACTGTTATCTGTCTAACAGCACCAGTTCGACTATTAACTGTCTAACAACACCAGTTCGACTGTTAGCTGTCTAACAACACCAGTTCGACTATTATCTTTCTAACAACCCCAATTTGACTATTATTTGTCTAACAACCCCAATTCGAATGTTATCTATCTAACAACACCAGTTCAACTGTTATCTGTCTAACAGTCCCACTTCGACTGTTAACTGTCTAACAGCAGCAGTTCGACTGTTATCTGTCTAACATCCCCAGTTCGACGGTTAACTGTCTAACATCACCAGTTCGACTGTTAACAGTCTAACAACTCCTAGATTCGATATTTAGAGATAAATGAACTACGTTTGGCTTGATTCCCTCAATGGGATACGTAGGCAACTTGTCTTGTTCCCAAGTTCAGTCCGAAATCATTAACACCCAATCCCTCGTGCCGTGATGCTTGGAGTGAATGCGTGTAAATGACAAAGCTGATTCTAACACAACTATGAATCAGTTTGTTGTGGAGTGTCTTATCAACCTGCCAAGTCAGCAGAGGAAAACACCCCAAAATAGTGTAGAAAAGATAATCTAATGTATTGAAAAGAAATAGAAGGTAACTAACATAACACCCTAGATGGCTCAAATCACTCCCAACAACCAAGTCTCCTATGTCTTGATTGTTAGCATATTAACAAGTTAACATATTATTTGTATTAAGGGTTATTTAGTCTTTTTAGTCCTTTTAGTTGTCTTGTATATAAATTCTTTCTCTTGTAAACCCTAACCACTTTTTGATATTTATTCTTTTGTATTTTTCTTCTTTGTCTTGTAATGCTATGACTTATTTTCATGAATGTTAACATGGCACCAGAGTTAAATCTCTGAGCCGACTGATAGGCAAACACAACACTATGCCATTTGAACTCATCGTAGTGAGTTCGCTGATTATTGTTTTTTGGATTTTTGGCTACTGATTCTTGTAATCCGCTGGACTCTTTAACCTAATTGGTGTGTTGATTCAATTTGCTGCCCCAATTCTATTTTTGGGTTTGCTTTGCTTTCTTTAGTGTTGGGTTTTCTGATTTCTACTATCATGATGGGTATAGGAGTTACATTATGAAAAAAATCTAAAGGGGAAGAAGATGTAGAAATATGTTTTTGGTGTTTTGTTTGCTCCCAAAGCATATGATGTTAATTTTGCTGAGTAATTGGATGTGTAGGATTGTAATAATTCTAAAACCATTACTTGGATTAACAATTCTGTTGAGTTAACTAAGTTTGATACTGCAAAGGAAGTTTGGGACCATTTGGAAAGTTTGTGTGAGGTCCAAATTTGTTGTTCAATATCAATTAGAAGGAGAAATTTGTGCTCTTTGTACATGGCGATCGAAGTATTCAAGAGTTTTAGTATGAGATCGTAAACTTTTGGGATCAGTTGGCTATGACAGAATCCGCTGAATTGAAAACATTCAGTTTGTATATTGAAAGGGGGGAACAACAACGTCTGGTTCAATTATTGTACAATCTCCGCCCTGAGTATGAAGGTATCCATGGATCAACTTTCCACGGTACTCATTTTCCAACAGTTAATTCAGTTGTGCATGAGTTATTGAGTGAAGACACTCGTATCAAAACTCAAACTGATAAGTTTACCCCTTACAGGTAAATGTTCGTTATATTTCGACAGACGGTACACATTTTTCAGATCCTACTTTGTATAGGTCTATCGTTGGCAGTTTGGTATACTTGACCATGTTGTTATTCAATTTGTTGCTGCACCGACTTCTATTCATTGAGCTGTTGTTACTTTCATCCTTTGTTATCATCGTGGTACTAGTTATCGGGGTTTATTGTTTCCTTTGAGTTCTTCTTTAAAATGAATTTTTTATCTCTAAGAAGGAAGAGCTGGAGATAGTTCATTATTCAAACGTGCCCGCATAGGGTCTTAGGAGATATCACACTTAGCTTAGAAGCTGTATGCGTTTATCTAGTATTTTAGGCTCGGTTGGACGACCCCGAAGGGTGTACGTCTCGTAGAAGAGGTCCCGACGGTTGTTGAATCAACCCTGGAGGGTGTTAGCTTCATTTAGAGATTATTTGGTCGACCTAACGACGCTTATATTCATGAGTCAAGCTTGGAGGCTCGGTATTCGAACGTCGAGTGATTTGCACTACGGAGTGGTCAAATCATGAGTCAAGCTCATATCGCTGACTTGGGAGTCAAATTCATCTTGTAATTAGTCTAATTGTCAACATATCGATGTCTATGGAAAAGTAGAGGTAAATGGTTGAAGTACATTGTTTTGACGTACTTTTGTTTGGCGTGCTCTTGTTTGACATGCTCTTGTTTGACGTGCCTTTATTTGACGTACATATTTGATGTGCCACAAATTAACGTGCCACAGGTTGACATGCCGTAATAGGCAAATTGTCAACCTTAGGAGGTTTGACCTACCAACTAATGAATTGACGTGGATGTTTGACATGCTTTTCCAGAGAGAGAAAGCACACGCCCTTGAGCTCCCAAAAATCTAACCCCCCAAAATGGAGAAATGAGGGGGTCTTTATAGACGAGGAGAAAGCACTCGGGTGTGGAGACCACTTAAAGAAGGGCCTAAATGGGGTATTGATCGACCAAGTCAAACATTGATCGACGTGCCACGTCGATCAAATGACCAACGTGGTGGTCAAACTTTTGATGTGCCGTGTCAAGTTCCCTGACGCGACACGTCGATTTTTGAACCGACATGCCTCCAAACGGGGGCGTGTAGCCGTTTGATGTGCCACATCGGACGATGTTTGACGTGGCACATTGATCTTTTGATTGACGTGCCATGGACGTCAATCTTTGAACCGACGTGCCATGGCACGACGAGTATAGATCTGACGTACCACGTCGAATTCTTATCCAACATGGCACGTTGATTATTCTTTTTAGGGTCGTGTCGGGCCATCTGACATAACTTTACGTCTCTTTGAGGATCGAGTCGATTGGACATCGTCTCGACATATTTTTGGGCTTTACGGATCAAGTGAGAATTTCCTTTTGTCCTCTTTATTCGGTGTATTGCCAAATGTAACTTCGTATTTTTAAGGTGTCATAATTATGGCACACCATAAGTCCCCGAGTTTGAGATGGGCTCGACTCGTTGGCGTATTCAATCTAAAGAGGCTAGGCGTAATTACCATATGCATACGCAAGTGTAATGGCTCATAGGCCTACCATGGCCCCACTTCATAATTAGCAGACATTTTAGACCAATTTTTTGACTTTCTGTAATTTTTAGAACATTTTGGGATAGAAGTGTAAATATTTTTCACGAAAATATTGTGGTCAACACTTGTTTTCGATCCAACGAGGTTGCATGATTTATTGGGCCATTAGCACATGTGCTAGATGATATGCAATAGCTAATGGGCCTATATGAGAAACTTACGCCCATTAGGGCTATACGATTTAAAGTTAAGTCTTCCACTCCCACTTCATTAACCATCTTTTAGAGAGAGAAAGTGCAAAAAAGGTAGAGAGAGAGGAGAGAGCTTAGATCTAGAGAAAGTGAGGCTTGAGGGCAAATTTCTCCACGATTTTGAAGAAGTAAGAACCCCGTTTCACTTTTCTCTCTTTTTGGCACCTTTTTGGGCGCATGGGATAATGCCACGTGGCACGTCGATTTGAACCGACATGGCCACATGGCACGTTGGTTTTTTGCAACCGACGTGTGACACGTCGAACTAGGTTCGCCATGGACACGGACTATTGTGGTGCACATATGTCCATTTTTCGAGGTGCCATGTTGGACTAAGTCCGACGTGGTCTTAACCTACGTGCCACATCTTTATTGTTCAGACTTCACAATCATAACAATCTCTCACTTGGAGACTGAATCACTCAGACTGCTTCCACGAACCAAGACCTCTATCACATTCATCAATGCCATCATCATGAACCATCACCGCGTTTGCTAATCCATCAAACTCCAGAATCACAAATCCTCGAACGTTTTCAAGCTTCAAGGTCCATTGAGCTTATGGATAGCTTCAACACGACTAAGGGAACAACCTTAGTCAACAAATCTTCAAATTCCCACTGGCTTGAGTCATCGCTCATGTAACGATGTTCACATTGCCATAGTCTTGCATCACTTTCACCACCATGATTGATGCCATCATGATAGACTTTCAACCCACCAAGAATGATGCCATCTTGGGTAACATTGGTCAAGTACATAGTTCTCTCTTTGAACCCTCAAGCACAAACCACGCCTCTTCTGGTTATCTTCTAAACACCCGAGTCAAAGGATAAATGATAACCTCATCATCCAGCCGCCCCAGAAAAATAAGGGTTCTCGATATGTCTCACTCCACGCAGCAAACCTACAAATCCATTCATTATATGTATCCTGACATCTCTTTTTTCTACAATCTTCAAAGACTTATCAGTGGCAGGACGAATCTCTCCAAAATCACCAGAGAAACAATTCTCCATCATATCACGGTCAGGGCAAGAATGATACGATGCCATAGAATCCAAAACCCAAGACTCCAATGGACTGCATACACTCAATATTAGTGCATCACGAATCTCCTCAAAAGTCCCTTTTGCTGAGTTGACACCATCCCCTTTCTTATTCGGTGCTTTACAATGCTTCGTGTAATGATCAAACTTTCCACAATTCCAACACTCTATGGAATTTTTGGCCTTCATTGATTTGAATTTGCCTTTATCTCCTGTACTCAAAATTGATCCAAAAGTGTTACTCGAGATACCTGATTCTCTCCGGAGAGTCTCCTCGCTGATAATCAAATCCCTGACTTCATCAAATTTCACATTTACCTTTCCCACATATGCACTAATAGTAGTTACTATACCACTCCAACTCTCAGGTAAAGAAGACAACAGGATTAGGGCTCTTACTTCATCATCAAAATCAATATCCACCGAGCTTAATTAAGATGTAATAACATTGAACTCATTCAGATGATTAGAAACTGCTGAACTTCCTGACATCTTCAGATGAAATAGATGCCACATTAGATGAACCTTGTTCGCTGCAGATGGCTTCTTGAACATGTCAGCCAACACCTTCAGCACCCCCTTCATGGTTGTCTCTTTTATAACATGAAACGCCACATTTCTCGATAGAGTTAAACAAACAACGCACAACGCCTTCCTATCTAACTTAACCCAGTCTTCACCCTTCATATCCGCCATTTCATCTTTTAGAGGACTCAACCGATCGCGGCCGTAGAGGTAATCCTTGATCTGCATTTTCCAAAACCCATAATTCGATCAAACTTCTCGATCAGAAATTTACCATCGTTCATCATGATTACTCTCAATCGACCTGGAGCTCTTGACACCACTTGTTGCGCAACGAAAGATATAACAAAAAACAAATAACAACAACAAACCCACTAACAGATAAATTCTCATCACACAAAAAACGATAAAACAATGAATGAATACAAACCACAATTTGTTTATCCAGTTCGACTATGTCTACCGTTAGGGGCGTATCCAAGCCAGAATTTTCACTGTGATAATGATCGATTACAAAATAAGATACAACAATTGTCTATCACGGATCAAGAACAATCTCTCACAATGTTCTCAAAACTCACAAGTTTATTCTCTCTTATTTTTAATATCTCTCTCACCCTCTCTCTTTCTCTCTCTCCCTCTATATATATATATATGTATATATATATATATATATATATATATATATATATATATATATATATATCAGCCAAACCCTACAAAAACATAAAAAGTACATATTTATAGCTGCTAGGACATTAGAATCAAGATGGGCCAAAACATGGCCAAATTTATCAGGCACAATCATGCCACATTGCGCTTCAATTGCGCGTGCCAGACGTGGTCACTGTGTCATTATGTCGGATGGTGGTGCCACTCTCTAGAAGAGCTGCTTAAGTAGCGCCACTTAGGCGCGATCACTGCCGTAGCGCCTCACCGTCTTCATTGTTCAGGACAATCCAAACAAAATTGTCAATTCACGGGAATTAAGTGACGGCTAGAGATCAATTTTAAGATAACACAAAATATCTATAAAAGAAGGAGATGATTTAGGTCAAAACGTGTACAATAGTGTCCAATGTTAAAAAGGTAACTTACATTGTGCCAAAGTTGTGATAAAGTGAATTGAGAGAAAAGTGTGAGAAAGAGTCTGAAAGAATAAGCAAATCAACTAAATCTTCCATAGTTTTGGTCTTAGAATCAAGAGAATCAAGAGTTTTGAATAAGAAGGCAAAGCAAAAGAGATCAAAATATTAAAAACATCAACGTTCTTCAGGATCAAAGAAGTTTTCACAATTTTGGTCTTTGATTTTGCTGTTGAACTTGAGATTATGAGTAGCTAAACTACTACGTATTTAGAGTAGGAATTAGCTCTGCTTTATAAATATGAGTCTTCAGTTTATTTGAGTATTGCTTGAGTATCCAATGTGTCAAGAATGATTTGTTTTATATGGTGCTTGAATAGCGTTTTTTTCTTTCGAAAATGGTCCTTTATCGTGGCCTCAAAATGAAGATAGTCATTTATCACGCGGTTTTGTCCATATTTAGTCCTTTATCGAGGTTCTTCATCCAATTTTGGTCCTTCAACCTTTTTTTAATTTCTTTTTGCCCCTTGAACTATATTTATTAACAAAAAATCCCACATATATTGTTTTTTATTAGTAAAAAGCCCCCATTTGTTATATATTCACCTAAAATTATGTATTCACTTAAAAAAGTAAAATAAATATATAATAAACTTAAAAACATAAATTAAATATTATATTAAAAAATATTTCTTTATTAACTAATTAAAATTTTTTCCTTCAATTCTAAAATATAAGCTCAAAAATGTTTCGTTGTATACTTACAATTTTATTTTTAAACTTTTTACAAACTTAAAACCGAGATCAATATAATATATTTCTAAATTCAAAAATATTATTAATTTTTTATTATATATTTAAGTTCTTTTTTCTTTTTCTTTTTTATAATTCTATCTTGAGATATTTAATAAACCTAGACGAGATGAGTTATGTGAAAACAACAGTTATTTCCTAAATATAATTTTTTTATATATAATTTAACAACAAAAACACTCAAAAAATATTTTAAACAAATTAATTTTAATTTTTCTTTATGTATTTTTGACTTTTTCTATTATATTTTTGTTTTTGTCTTGATAATGTTTTTTTTTGTATTTCTGACCTTTTTTGTTGTGTCTTTTTTCTTTATTTTATAATTTTAAAAAATTGTTATTATTGATTTTTTTATTAATTCTTCTTTATATTCAGGAAATAAATATTGATTCCATATCACTCAATTAGTCTAGGTTTATTAAATATCTCAAGATAGAATTATAAGAAAAAAAACTAAATATATAATAAAGAATTAATAATATTTTTGAATTAAAAAATATATTATATTAATCTTCGTTTGCAGTTTTTTTAAAAGTTTGAAAATAAAATTATAAGTATTTCCAAAATTATAAATATACTCCAAAATATTTTTGGGCTTATATTTAGAATTCAAGATAAATTATTTAATTAGTTAATAAAAGAAACATTTACAAATTCAATATTTAGTATTTATGTATTTTAGTTTATTATAGTACTCGTTTTAGCATTTTTAAGTGAATATGTAATTTTAGTTGAATATATAACAAATGGGAGCTTTTTACTAATTCTAAATAATACATGTGGGTTTTTTTTGCTAATAAATATAGTTTAAGGAGCAAAGAGAAATAAAAAGTTCGGAGAAGCAAAATTGGACGAAAAAGCACGATAAGGACTAAATATGGGCAAAACTACGATACATGACTATTTTCGTAATGAGGCCACGATAAAAGACTATTTTTGAAAAAGAACCCCATGAATAAGACTAGCTTTCGCTGGACTCACGTTACCAATGCGGTTCCGCTAGAGTTGCAGATGTTAGATTATGTATGCTAGAATTGATTTATGACTGTGGTCAACTAACATGAATCCATGCACAAGAATTGATCACCCAAATACATATCTTTGCTAAGTACATCTTGTTAGCACGAGTTGATGAGTAAATTGGATTGTTGGCTTAATCTCTTTTCTAAAACGATTAATAATCAGGATCTGTACGCTAATGCGTTAGATTATTACATAAGTAAGGACTAATAGTACAGAATACAGATAACTCTGGTTGTAGGTCTTGGATCCATTAAACGCGGAACAACTCAAGTAAAACTCAATAGTCTAAAGGAACATATGTGGTTTATCTATGAACTACTAAGTAAATCAGTAATGAAACTCTAATTCTAAACACATATATCAACCATCTACTTTACAACCAAAATCAACTAATCAGTCTTCTTCAATTTTGTCAAACAAAATAACTTTACAATTTAATTCCTTAGGTAGCTCTAATTGTCGTAGTTTAGGTAGTAAAAATCGTGACAATAAATATTTGTCTTTTCATTTAAATGATTATAGAACACAACCGACTACTCTACTAGAACTCGATATTTAGGACGTATTATATTATTTATTTTATTATTACTTAGCCGTGCACTTGTGTACACGTAGACGTAGCATGTTATGCATAAATCTTATAAACTACTCACGCACGCCATGTATCACATCTAATATGCACCTTCTTTTTAATTTTTTGGTAAACTCTATTGTAAGGATTGTGGAGCCTAAACAATGAAGACATTGTACTAAAATTGAAGACTGGAGTTTTAATAGCAGAGTAGGACGTAAGAACAAAGAGCATATCAAAATATGCAACCAGGGAGTAGCGTGACATGAAAGGTCGCGCTCCTGATCACGCAGCTTTTCCAAAAAGTGGTGTTGCTCAAGATGCAAAGTGGCACTGCGTGCACAGGTCTGCCAGAGAGTCGCGGTACAACACATGAGTTTTGCTAGTCATGCAGGTCATCCAAGGAGTGGCGTTACAACGCCAAAAAGTTGCACTGCTCATGCAGGTAGCTACGCTACAGAGTAGTGCTACATGCCACGATTCAGCACTGGTCGCGCGACTCAGTTTTTGGCCCACTTTCATCCCATCTCGATTCTTATACCCTACCAACTATAAATATTTATTTTGTACATTTTAATAAAGTGAGGCAGAAAAAAGGGAGAGATAAAAATAAGAGAGACACACTTGTGAGATTGAGAGTCATTTTGATAGATAGTTCTTAATAAGTGAGGCACAATTGTATCTTATTTGTAATTGGAAATCGCTCATCATCATCATGGTGGAAATCCTTGCTTGGATCGCCCCCAGAGGCCGACATAGTCGAACTGGGTAAACAAATTTTGTCTTGTCTGTTGATTGTTATTTATCGTTCTCGATTGTGCATATTTTGTTTGTCCTTTGTTGCATTCTATAATATCCACTGTGCGATAAGTGGTACTAGAGCATCAGATTCTGAGGGACGCTACAATTCCGCGGGCATTGTATTATGGACGAAGGTAAAACACAAATCAAGAAGCTTGATGGGTCGAATTATGAGTTTTGGTGGATGCGGGTCGAGGATTCCATTGAAGGATAAACCGATGGAGATGTCAGACTCATACTGGAAAGTTCATGACAGGAAGGCGATGAACATGGTTCAGTTGACTCTGGAGAATAACGTGGCGTTCCACACCATAAATGAGATAACCAAGAAGGGGATTCTGAAGGTTATTACATAATTGTTTGAGAAACCATAAGCAACCAATAAAGTCCATCTGATGCGGAGTTTGTTACACCTGAAGATGATGGAAAACACGGTGGTGTCAGATCAACTTGATGTGTTTAACTTGATTGCATAAAGGACTCCGTCGAAATTGATTTTGATGAAGAAGTCAAAGCCTTACTGTAGTTGTCCTCTTTGCCAGAGAGTTGGAGCGGAATGGTCACTGCCTTTAGTGCACCAATCAGGAAGGAAAAGTTGAAGTTTGACGAAGTGAGAGACCTGATTGTCAGTGAAGAAATTCGTATGAAGGAACCAGGTAGTTCTTTAGGGAAATCTTCAGGATTAGTTCTGAATATAAAGACTAGAGGTAGATCAAAGGAAAATGGACTCGAAATCAAATTGGGGTAGATCTAGATCAAGGAAGTCGAAGAATGACAAGAGTTCCAATAAATGTTGGAATTGTGGAAAAAAGGTTCATTATAAACCTAGTTACTGAGAACCGAAGAAGGATGAAATCTCAGCCAACGCAACAAGTGATGATATTCATTACGTATTGATATTGAGTGTATGCAACCCATTAGAGTCGTGGATCTTGGATTTTGGAGCGTTGTTTCATTCTTTCCCATATAGTAGTATAATGGCGAATTATGTTGCTGGAGATCTCGGGAAAGTTTATCTTACCGATAACAAGCTCTGGAAGGTTGCGAGAAAAGAAGATGTTCGAGTCAAGTTGACAAATGGTGGCATATGGACATTTCATGACGTGAGGCATGTTCCTAGTCTGAAGAAAAATCTTATTTGTGTCGGACAGTTAGATGATAAAGGGTATCGTCTGTCATTTGGTTCGGGTGAATGGAAAATAATCAAGGGTGCTATGGTGCTAGCTCGGGGTTTGAATGAAGGCACACTTTACATGACTACAACTGATGCGTATTATGTATGGAAAGTATCAAATCAAGTAATAATAAAATGGAAAGTATAGTTACTACCCAAGTATCGAATCCCAATAGAGTAGATATTTGCAACTTTAGCACACTTAATGAATTGATTTTCTTTTCTTTTTGCTATTATTGTTGAAGAAATAAATAAAGAAAAAGAAATATTAATTAACTAACTAACACTAGAGATCTAAACTAGAATGCTGAAGTAAGATTAACTAAAGATTGCAATTGGAAAGATTTGTCGAATAACTAAAACTAAACTAACTAACTAAAACATAATTTAATTGATTGACTGACTGATTGCTATCTAAAGTTATAAAACAGATTAAGTAAAAAGTATCTAAGAGATGGATTTTATTAATCGGATGCTTGTATTTCATAGACAAAATACCAATGACTCCTATGCAAGACGCTATCTATTGATGATTGTTTTGTTTTCAAGTTGATGTAGTAAATTTGCAACATTTTGATGTACTAAAGAACACTCTAATTTCTAATGATGTCGGGCGGTTAAGCACTTTCCCCTCACCAGAAGTTCAAAATATCATAGGATCCATATAGTGTTTTAGAAGTGATTTAGAATTATCAACTATGATTTAGATTCCACGAACATGCTAATGTCGAAGGTCTAAGATTTATCTACCTGATCTACTATGCTAGTGTTGCGTTAATAATCTCCTATGCATAATTTAACATAATACAAAGTTGTTCAATGTCACTACTCTACATCATAGAAATGCGTGCATCAAAACAAACCAAGTAACATAAGCAACAAATAATATCCAACAAATCTAAATTATCAACGAACATAATCAAAACATAGGCTCAAGGTGCATCCATATGAGATTAACTACATCCTCCCTCAGATACTAAAAGTTTTAGCTACTCATAGTCATATTCAAGTCACAACAATTCATCATAGATTATTCAAACAAGGGAAAGAAAAGATTAAACTCCTGATTTCCCCGGTGCTTTCTTCTACCCTAAACCCTAAACCTTTCTCCTTCAACTATGCTTGTAGTGCTACGAACGGTAGAATTTCTGCTCTCCGAACCCTAGAATGCTCTTGTAAGTGTTTGTACTCCTTATTTTATGACTTCTAAAAATGATACAATAGCTGATGAATGTACCCTCATTTTTATAGTTTTTTCTTTGCTCTGGGCTTTGTTTTAGGGTTTCTGACGTCGTCCCAATTTTATTCTTGATCGCACGCCATTCTGTTTCTCCAGCTTTCTTGCGCGATCCTGCTCTTGCTCGCCCTGTATTTTGTTTTCTGGTTCCTTTAGTAGAGTGGTTGGCAGTGTCCTAGCTCTACTGTCCTTTGTTACCAAAAAGTGATGAAATCCGCCAATAAACATCATCTTGCTCCGACTTGACTCAAACTACAAAACAACGAAATAATACTAAAACAAGTAAAATTGCTACAAGGATTGTACAAAAGCGTAAGAAATAAGGTACTTAAATCACTATAATAACTCTCTTATCAAATACCCCCAAACTTAAACATTTGAATCTTCACATATAGTTACTCTTCTCTTGCTTTCTACTTTTTTTCACCATTTTTCATGCATGCCAATTTTTCATGTTGAGGATCTTTAGGACTTTGTTAGCTTATAATGATAGGTTGGGATATGAGCTATAAATGGAAAAGATATTTATGAGCTCTAGAGATATCCATAGTGGATCTACTCATTAATGTTTTATTTTCCTCCATTGTTTGTGCTTTCTTCATTTGGCCATACATTTTAGGCTCATTTTGACATCTTTTCATTTGCCCTTTCATTTGCGCAAGAATTCAATCCCCCATACTTCATAGATTTTCGAGATGCACCCCTAAACTTAAAGTTTTTGCAAAGGGTTATTTGTGCTCTCTATTATATTCGTCCTCATTTTCTGTTAATATATATTTTTGGCTAATGCTTTTGTTTTGAGCTCCTACCCTATTCCTCCTTCAACCCACTACGTCCATCTCTAGAAATGGGTAGGATATAATTGTTTTTTCTTTGAGCTCATGGTAAGTGAGTAGGTTTTGGGGGTTTAGTAGATAAACAAAGGCTCCAT
Source organism: Linaria vulgaris (assembly GCA_948329865.1). Classification (NCBI taxonomy): domain Eukaryota; kingdom Viridiplantae; phylum Streptophyta; class Magnoliopsida; order Lamiales; family Plantaginaceae; genus Linaria; species Linaria vulgaris. Next base: position 21,479,827 of record OX415253.1, on the reverse strand, counting down.
AGAAAAGGCTTTAGTGGGGGTTCAGTAGATATTTCTTCATAAAGGGTTTTGGGCTTGAAAGTTTAAAACTCAAATATAGAGAAGATGGCTGATGGGCGTGTAGGATGTAATAAAATAGAATATAAGTCAACACAAGAATGTTACACCTAAATCTCTCTTTGTCGTAAGTTCACTAATTAAGTAATAATAAAATGGTAAGTATAGTTACGAACCAAGTATCATATCCCAAGGGAGTGATGGTTGCATGTATCTAATCACTTAAATGCAAAACACTAACAATTGTCACGATATTTTCTCTTGTGCTTGCAGGATGAATGCTTATGAATGAGATGAATGCTTTCTAAACTAAAAATGCTTTGAATGCTTTTTATGCTAAGAATGCTTAATCTAGAATGCAATTAAAATTAATATAAGAATACAGAAATAATAATTAAATATCTTTTTGGGGTTTTTGGTTTTGAATGTAAGGAAACAATTAAAGTAATTAAGCTAATTAAACTAATTAAACTAATTAACTAATAAAAATAAGTAGGCAATTAAACTAAGGACGAGGAAGAAAGATTGATTAACTAACTAAACTGAAATAAACTAGAAAACATAATACAATGATTGATTGATTGATTGTGTTCATAAACAATAATAGATAGATTGTTTAGCGGTCGTGTTTCACAATGATTTAACCATAATAGTTCATAAACAAACTACCTATATCTACTTATAGTACTTCATAGTTATTTGATGTTTGCATGTCTAATGGATATGTGACATATGGCAGGAGCTATCCAACCATACATCTACGAGTCTCTAATAACCTAGCGTGTTAATGGATCAACCCAATTGTCAATTGTTTTATAAGAGATATCAAATCTGTAATCCAATTAACTCATCCAAATGGTGTTAGCAAAATGTACTTAGTCAAGATCGATCTGATGTGATCTAAAGGTTGCGCATTAGTTGCTCTTGCAAATCCAATGTCACAAATGCATTCTACTATCATTAGCATTCTACACTCCGAGATGCCCCACACGGGTGCTTCTGTGTTATCCCACCAATAGTAAGGTCAGTCACACACCATAAAAAACTATTTAATCTAGAGATTCAAGATCATCAAATACACATCAAGTAAATCAAATAAATATATTCATAAATCGGATTTACTCCTCTACTCTAAACAACAAGTATGTTAGATCCTCATAGTCATGAGTTCAACAATCAATAAAGAAGTAAATATTATAGACAATGTAAAAAGGTGAAGAAAAGCTTCCCGGATCCGGTGGAACGTTGTTGCTGGACACTCTTCTTACTCCCTTTTGATATATTCTTCTTCACAAACTATTTTCTCTCTAACAATAACTCAACCAAACTAGAACAAGACTTTGATGGTGTTTTCTCTCTAGTGACAAACTCTCAAGGTTTTTCTGTCGGAAAGTGGTTGAAAGTGTTTTGAGAATTGTGAGTGTCATGCCCTAACTGTTGAGGGTACCCTGCTATTTATAGTTTTTCTCTGGTTTGGACTGTGTTTTAGGGTTTCTGACTTTCATTCCAAATTTCCTTTGATCGCGTAACTCCCACTCGATGTGCCATCTTGATAGCGTGCCACCCGCGTGATGCGGTGCTGATCGCATGACATTCTAATTTCCTCTCTGCGATTTTCTGGTGTCTTCTCTTCAATTGAGCTATGTTCAGAATTTCGCCTTTTTGTAGTGCCGTAGCGCTCCCATAGTTCTTGAACATCTTGAAATAATGTCTTGACTAATTGTCGCCCAAAACATCCATTTTTGGCCTTATTTAGCCTCGTTCTATCCTGACTCCCTAAATATCTTGACTTCCTAAATACCTAAGAAAACATAAAACAATACTCAAACAAGTAAATACGCAATCATAAGTATTTAAAAGTATAAGTAAACATATACTTAAATCATGCTAATGAGACGCTTATCAATGGCCTATTTCATTTCCTCAACACTTCCAATTCGTAGTTACTACAAATAGTAATAGAGTAAATCACTTAAGATTCATAATTTCTACGAACATCCTATTTTCTCATAAATCTCATACAATTATCTCAATATTTTCTACTTATGCTCATCGTGAATGGTGTATATGAAATAATCATGCTTTCAACAAAATTAAACAAAGTGTACTCCAATCATCTAGACATAATTCCTTTCTTCCCATATCCTACTATATTAGGCATAGATCATCATAGGTCCTAACTTGAATGCTTTTATTACTCAAATTTTTATTCTAGTAGACAGACTCGAAAATAACCAAAAACAAACTCTAAAACAAAAAACTGCAGTAAAACCAACTTAAATAGCGAAGCTATTGACTCACCCCAAAACTTAACTTGTTCAATATCCCCATTGAACTACTCTATAAAAAATAAATAAAAGGAAAAAGAACTAGAACATAGGACTCCTCTAAAAATTCTATTCTTTCCGAATGTTGTCTAGAGCTGTGTCGGATTCTTCTCTATTCATCTTGTTCAACTTGATCATAACTTCCTCCCATGAATTGTAAATATGTTCACTTTTCACTCTTCTATTGCCTTTGACTCAAGTAGATTTCATATGTTGAGGATCATTTAGGAATTTGTAAGCTTGTAATGTAGGATTAAGTGTGGATTATAATGGAAAAAGTCATATATGGGTTTTAGAGATGTATGTGGTAAATCACTCATGCATTACTCTTTCCTCCCTTGTTTGTTTGTCTTTTTCGTTTGGCCATACATTTTAGGCTCTTTTTGGCATCTTTTCATTTGTGTTTTTATTTTTGCAAGTATCAAATTCATCTTATACTTCATAATTTTTTGAGAAACACCCCAAACTTAAAGTTTTTACATAAGTTACTTGCGTTCTCTATTATGTTCACCCTCCTTTTCTATTAAAATTTTTCTTTTTAGCTCATGCTTTTTTTTTGAGATCCTACCTTATTCCTCTCTCAATCTACTACATCCATCTAGAAATGGGTAGGATAATTTTATTTTTTTCTGGCTCATGGTAGAAAACTAGGCTTAATAAACAAAGGCTCATAGAAAAGGCTCAACGGGGTTCTGTGGATAATCTTATGTTCATAAAGGGTTCTTGGCTTGAAAGGCTAAAACTAAAATTTTTGAAACGATGGCCTCTTTTATTTCCTTAACACATTTACATCTACCATTATCTCAAGCAATTTAATCAAGAGTCATAATCACATGCATTATTACTATAATCTCATAAATAAACAACATCCTCTTCACAATTATACACAAAAACAGATTGAAAGGTGTATATGAAACTAAAACATGATTTTGACTATATTATGCCAGATGTATCAAAGATATTCACGCATTCCTTCATCTCAAATACATACAATATTATGCATATACTATCATAGATTCCAACTTATTCATGCTTTCATTGTTCTAATTCCATTCTAATGACTTATTAAAAAGTGAACTAGACTCCAAAACAAACTCTAAAGATAAATATGTATACCAAATAAGTAAAAACATAGCGTAGCTACCATCCCCAAACTTAATATCATGCGATGTTCTTATTGCATAAAATAGAAAGAATTAAAGTAAAGATCAGTGAACTCTCGTGATCGAGCTCAAAGGACACTCGTCAAACTGGTGGTGGTGTTACTTTCTCTATTTGTAAAACTCTCCTCGATTTCTCTAAACTCTCTCCAATGTAGAGTGTTGTTGTTCTGGAAGTGCTCCTTGACTCCTTCCAACTGACTCACTAACTCAGCATTCTCCCTATTCCAATCGTTCTTTCACCTCTTGCGATTGCTCGCACGCCGTCTTTTATCTCTTCGGCGAAGGTGATAGAGTTTCTTCAATTGACTCTATTGCTAATAACTCGTTAGTGTTGAATGTAGTTTCTATCACTTTCCTTGCAATGTGATAGATGTGATATATATTTCGGTGATGAATATTTGTATCAAGCTCTGGGCAGCCTTTTTTGATACATAGTGCGTTTATGAGTGCTCCAAAATACATAAATCAGGGAGGATCATTGATTGTGTGATCCTTAATAGCTTTAATAATGATCTCCAATACTTAAACAAGTAAATACGCAATCATAAGTATTCAAAAGCATAAGTAAACAAATACTTATCAATGGCCTATTTCATTTTCTCAACACTTCCAATTCGCAGTTACTGTTAAGATCAATAGAGTAAATCATTTAAGATTCATAATTTCTACGTAACATCCCATTTTCTCATAAATCCCATACAAATATCTCAACATTTTCTACTAATGCTCATCGTGAATGGTGTATATGAAATAATCATACTTTCAACCAAATTAAACAAAGTGTACTCCTATCATCCACACATAATTCATTTCTTCCCAAATCCTACTATATTAGGCATATATCATCATATATCCTAACTTGCATGCTTTTATTACTTCAATTTTTTTTCTAGTAGACTGACTCGAAAATAACTAAAAACAAACTCTAAAACGAAAAAATCGGAGTTAAACTAACTTAAATAGTGAATCTATTCACAAACCCCCAAACTTATCTTGTTCAATATCCCCATTGAACTACTCTCTAAAAATAAAGAAAAAGAAAAAGTACTAGAACACATGACTCCCCAGGAAATTCTATTATTCCCGAATGTTGTCTGGTGCTGTGTCGAATTCTTCTTCGTTCATCTTGTTCAACCTGATCATAACTTTCTCCCATTAATTGCAAATATCTTCTCAAACTTTTTTAGCTCAGTTCGGAGAAAGTCCTGTAATTGCTTTGTCTGCTCTTTCGTTGCTTTCTTTACCAACTCTTCAAAAATTGTTGGCTTTGGCTTTGCCACTTTTACTTTCTCATATTCGTAAATTTGATTCTTTTAATAACATCTTCAATAAACTTTTTCTTGTCAGATTGTTAGACCGTAACTCCCGCTGCTCTACAAATCCTTGATGAACCCTTCATGTGGGATAACTCTTGATGTTCTTCATGTAGCAAAAGTGTTAATCGAATCATAATGTATTGCCTCACATCTATATGGATTCCATCGTGTATCCATGTCAAATATTTTACTCTGTCCCAATGTGCATCTGTCATGTGGTTAGTAGGTGCAATACGTGAAATAAGGAATTATACCAAGCCTTATATTATAGCACAAGTTTATTATAAAGGATAAAAGGATTAGCTAAGTTCGGCTCTCGAACAATGGTGTATGGGATAACCACGTCCCTCCATGCTTCTTCTAACAAAGTCGGTCCTCGTTTCTGGTGCTTCCCTTTTGCAATCTTCTCTAAGTCCAACTTGTACAATTCATTGATAATCTTTGCAGAGATATGTACCGTTTTCCCTCTCAATGAAATTAGTCCCGTAATTGGTGCAGTTGCATTTGTAAAGAATTCAATCACCATAGTTTTGTTCAGTTCTCCTGGTTGTTTAGCAAACGCTGTCCACCCCATGTCCTGGATTTTGTCGTAAAAAACGTCAAAACCGCTCAGTGATGAATAATTTCTTCATGAGTTTTTGTATCTTTGTTGGTGCATCATCCTTGGTCTTCTTCTTGCATGGTTGGGTGCGTGGAGATGATGGTGGTGATTCCTTCTTGTCGGAACTTGAAACACCCCTAAGGCGTTTATTGGTGTTGTTCTGCAATGCCATGATGTTTGAACAAGTAGAACAAGTGTAGAAAAGAATAGAGAATAATAATGTAGAAAAACAACTTGGGATTTTAACTTGTGTGGGGGAATAATGACATAAACCCTGAATTTACCTATATAAATAGTATAGTGATACATATAGGTATAGATGGACTAGGATTCCACCATATAGGTAATCTCTAAACTATGGAAACATTCCCTCACAAAGTAAATACATTTAGACAACATGCTAATAAATAAAATCTCAGAATAGAAGATAAAAGGTAGTAAATAAGTAAGGAGACTTATTTCTGTAATAGTAGTGTAAAGAAAAAGAGTGACTTTGGTGCGCGATCAACGCATCGCGCACCCCCATCACGCGTTAGACGTGGGGTCAAACCGCGTTCACAATTTTTTTTTCTGTCTTTTCCAGTAGGTTTTGCGATCACAGTGCAAACATTTCGCATCACCCAAAATCTTCTAGAGGCATGCGCGATTAGTACGCGCTATGTGTCATATCGCGCCTCCCTTCGGTTGAAAAGCTGATGATGTCAGATTTTCGTAAAACATCTGACTTCTTTTTATATTGTGTAATTCTAATTTCCTTTTTCTTGTTCCCAATTTCTCCTACAAACAATCAAAGTTGAAAAATTAAATAACAACAGAAATAAATGACTCGAAAAATTAATAAACTTTTGGGTTGTCTCCCAAACAACGCTTAGTTTTTACATCATCTATCCCGACGCTACTAATTCTAAGGTATCTCAATCGCTCCATCATGGTTAAATGGATGCGCCAAATTTTCTCCCTTAGCTAGCTTCTTGATTGATGGTTCTTTTGGGTAAACACTTTTTTTGACTTTAAAACTAACATGCTCCTTGTCAAATTTAAAGTGACAATTCTCTCACCTACATCAATCAAAGCACTAACAGTTACTAAGAATGGTCTTCCTAAAAGTAATGGAAATTTATACTTTTCACTCATATCAATAACCACACAATATGTCGAAAAAGTAAATTTACCAGTCTTACTCATAACATCTTCTATTACAACCTTAGGATACGTAATATTCCTATCAGCAAGTTGAATTGTTAGACCAGTTGCTCACAAAGTAGGTAATTTCAGACGTTCATAAATAGTGTATGGCATGAGATTAATACTTACACCTAAATCACATAGAGAATGTTCAAGAAAATTACCATTAATAGTGCATGGTATAATAAAAATTTCGGTATCCTTAAGCTTTGTTGGTAGTTCTTCAATTACTTAAACTATAAAGACTTTGTGAATTCCGATCTCATCCATCTTTCTCTTGACTACTCTTGTGTCTCCCAAATACTTAGCATATTCTGGTACTTGTCTTACTGCTCCTTCAAATGTCATTCATCCAAGTAGATTTTTGAAAACCACATCAGATTATTCCACGTGATGAATTCTCGAAGAATATGTAATTGATGGGTATTTATCCTTCACCACTGGCTCAGAAACTTTGTACAAAACATCTTCTTTAGTTGAGACCATGTTAACTTGGTCCTTCAGATTTGTCTCTGTGTTGCTAGGCAGTGTTCCAGGTAGTCGAGTACTTAACTGATTTGCAATTAGGCCAAGTTGTTTTTTAATGTTCCTCAATATGTTTTTGGTGTTCTGACATCTCGCCTCTATTTGTCCCATCCTTGCATCAGTCTTTCTCATATCAAGATTTGCCTTCTTTTCAATTGGTTGAGATCCCATTTGTTTCTGAATTCCTCCTTGTTGTTGATTTTGTTGCCCTCCCCAAGAAAAGTTAGGATGATTTCTTGTTCATGGGTTGTAACTGTTCGAGTATGGATTGTTTTGCCTTGAGTAGTTACCAACATAATTGGCTTCTTCATGCATGGCTATATTTACTCCTTTGCAATCGTTGGTTTGGTGATTTCCTCCACTATTGTTGCATACTATGATTGGTGAGCTCGAATTCATATGCTTCAATTTGGTGTTAATGGCGTCCACTTGTGCGAATAGTTGAGTAATGGTGTCGATCTCGTGAACCCCCATTATTCTCTTGCTCGGACCCCGGTCTATATTTCACTTTGAGATGGTCGATGCAATTGTCTTTAATAGAGCAAATGCATCATCATCGGTCCTTTGCATGAATCACCCTCCTGAGTTAACATCTATTGTATTTTTGCATACTGTGTTTAATCCTGAGTAAACTTGTTGGAGTAGTACCTCGTTTGTGAAGCTGTGTTGTGGACACTGCTTCATTATGCCATTGAATTGTTCACATGATTCAGACAGTGATCTGCGTCCATTTTTCAGAAATTAACTATCTCACTTCTCATCTTTGTTGTCTTTGCCGGTGGGCAAAATTGTTGTAAGACTAGTTGTGCCATCTGCTCCCTTGTTGTGACACTGTTATTTGGCAATTTAGTCAGCCACCTCTTAGCTCCTCCACTCAAATAAAATGGAAATAACTTCAATTTCACTGAATCATATCTAACTTGAAATTCTTTACACGTCCCAATAAAGTCTTTGAGATGTGTCGTTATATCTTCAGTAATTCCCCCCCCCCCCCCAAATTGATTTTGGCCGATCATAGAGAATACAATTGACTTGATTGGTTCATGATCTTCAATTGTAATAATACATTATCCAGTGCCTTCAAGTTTTGGTAAGACTTTTTTTCTCGTTGGTCGAATGAAATATTCTCCTCCCAAGTGTTGATCATTGTTCTTTCGGTTTGCTGCCCTTGTGGTGTTTCTCTTGGTGGAGTTGCTCCGTCTTCAGTGTTCAAAATACATCGTGTTTCTTTTCGATTACGTCTGCAGATTCTTTATATCTCAAGCTCAAATAGTAATGGTGTCATGGTGTCTCTTCGTGTAATACACTACTGGTACCTGAAATAATAATGCAGAAGTAAGTGTTTCTCACAAAACAACAATGTTAAAAATTGCTAACAAATATATCGTTACTCCCAGGCAACGTTGCCAAAACATTGATGCATATTATGTATGCGTTCTAATTTTACCTCAATACACACTCTATCGCAAGTATACAAGTCAAGTAATAATAAAACAGAAAGTATAGTTACTACCAAGTATCGAATCCCCAGAGAGTAGATATTTGTAACTTTAGCAATTATATTGTTGCACACTCAATGAATTGATTTTTCTTTTCTTTTTTTTTCTTTTATCGTTGAAGAAATATAAAGACAAAGAAATATTAATTAACTAACTAACACTAAAGATCTAAACTACAATGTTGAAGTAAGATTAACTAAATATTGCAACTGAAAAGATTTATAGAAGAACTAAAACTAAACTAACTAACTAAAATATAATTGAATTGATGTTTGATTAATTACTATCTAAGGTTGCAAATTAATCTCGGATGCTTGTATTTCGTAGATAAAAAACCAATGACTCCTACGCAAGACGCTATCTATTGATGATGTAGTAAACTAGCCACCTTTGATGTACTAAAGAACTCCCTAATCCCTAATGATGTTAGACGGTTAAGCACTTTCCCCTCACTAGAAGTTCACCATGTCATAGGATCCATACAATGTTTTAGAAGTGAACTAGAGTTACCAACTATGATTTAGATTCCACGAACACACTAATGACGAAGGTTAAAAGATTTAACTACCAGATCTACTATACTAGTGTTGCGTCAACAATCTCTAATGCATAATTCAATGTAATACAAGGTTGTTCAATATCACTACTCTGCCTAACGCGTGCATCAAACAAACAAAGTAGCATAATCAACATATAATATCCAACAAAACAAAGTCATCAATAAACATAATCAAAACATAGGTTCAAGGTGAATCCAAATGAGATTAACTACATCCTCCCTGAGATACTGAGAGGATTAGCTACTCATAGTCATATTCAAATCATAAAAATTCATCATAGATTATTCAAATAAGGAAAAAAAAGATTAAACTCCTGATTTCCCTACTGCTTTCCTCTACTTTGATTGCTAGCTCCCCTTGTTCACCTTTCTCATCCAACTATGATTGCAGTGGTACGAACGATGGAATTTTTGATCTCATAACACTAGAATGCTCTTGTAAGTGTTTGTAATTTGTATTTTATGACTTCTGAAAATGGTACCATAGCTACTGAACGTAGCCTCCTTTTAATAGTTTTTCTTCGCTCTGGGGTTTGTTTTAGGGTTTGTAACGTTAGTTCAATTTTAGTCATGACGCGTGCCATTCTATTTCTCTAGCTTCCTTGTGTGATCCTGCTCTTGTTCGCCCTGCATTCTATTTTCTGGTCCCTTTAGTAGCATAGTTGGTGACACCGTAGCTCTATTGCACTTTGTTACCAAAAAGTGCTGAAATCCTCCAAATAATCATTGTTTTGCTCCAACTCAACTAGACTTAAACTACAAAACAACGAAGCAATACCAAGTTAAGTAAAATTACTACAAGGATTCTACAAAAGCCTAAGAAATCAGGTACTTAAATCACTATAATAACTATTTTATCAACAACTGAGAAGGATTGCATTGCTGTTGCGGGAGCAAAAGGTGATGTTTATCTGTGGCATTGTCGACTTGGCCACATGAGCGAGAAATGGATGTAGATTATGTGTTCTAAGGGTGAGCTACTAGACTTGAAGACATTGGTATATGTAAAGACTGTGTGTTCGGGAAACAAAAGAGAGTCAATTTCTCAAGAAGTGGTAATGCTTGAAGAAGTAGAAGTTGGAGCTGGTACATAATGACTTATGGGAACCGATGCGAGTCACATCTCTTGGCGGAGCATTATATTACATGACTTTCGTCGACGACGCTACGAGAAAGTTATGGGTGTATATCTTGAAGCAGAAATGAGAAGCCTTTGATATCTTCAAGAAGTTGAAAGCACGAGTACAAATCGAGACTAGTCCGAGTGTGAAGTGTTTGAGGTGTGACAATGGTGGCGAGTATGAACTCGCGGTGTTCAAACAATATTGTGTAGAGAATGGCATTCTCATGGAGAAGACCGTCAATGCAAACCCTAAGCAAAACGGGGTCGCATAGCGTATGAACAGAACACTGAATGAGAGGGCTAGATGCATGAGACTGAAGAGTGGAATACCTAAGGGATTTTGGTCGCGTGCAGTTGATACTGCATCATTCCTGATCAACCGAGGACCATCAATTCCGCTTGAGTATCGCATTCTGAAGGAGGCATGGAGCAGTAAGGAGGTAAACCTGTCATATTTGCGAGTATTTGGTTGTGTTTTGTATGTTCATATTGATACTGCTGCTAGAAGTAAGTTGGGTGCTAAATCTGTGAAGTTTACATTTATTGGATATGGTGGTGATGATTATGGTTATACATTTTGGAAACCTAATTATCGATTATAAGATTTAGCTTGTATGAATCGTTATTGGTTTAATACTAAAAGAATTTTTATTTTTTTCTTTCCTATTTTGTCTTAATTTTAAGAGCTTGTGGAACAAATCCCAAACACTAAAATAGTGAATTTTGAATTTAATGAATATTAGATCTTTTATCCGTGCCTCATTTTTATCAACTCCTTGTTTAAAAAACAAAAACAGAGTAAACCAAGGAATTTAGAACTTAAGTATTTTTTTTCATTTCGTTTTTATTGTTTGTTTAGGTTTGTCACTATGTGACTAATCGAACTGTAAAGGCAACTTGATGATATTTCTTCAGATGATTTACAAAGAAGATTAGCTGCTGTATAAGGATAGATTGAGTGTACAAATTACTTTAGTGACGATGTTTGGGATGATAAACCAAATGTTATGGATTTCGAGGTGCCAAATCCGGATGAAGATGAAGTTTTGAAGGAGCGTGAAAATGTAGAGCCAGAACCTCGTACACCAGGGTCTACGTTGAGGAGGTCAAGTAAAAAACGCCAGGCTCCGGACAGATATGGCTCCACCAGACACAATTCTTTTGCTGACTGATGGTGGTGAGGCAGAGAGTTGCGCAGAAGTAATGCAGAGTGTTGATTCAATCAAGTGAGAGTTTTCCATGAAAGACGAGATGAATTCCTTGAAGGCGAATAACACATGGGAACTCGTGGAAATTCCTAAGGGAAAGAAGGCATTGCATAAAAAATGGGTATACAAAATTAAAGAAGAAGCCGTTGGAAGCAAGTGTTACAAAGTAAGATTGGCTGTGAAGGGGGTTTTCAACAAACGGAGGGTGTTAATTACACGGATATATTTTCTCCAATGGTGAAGTTGACGATTATTATAATGGTTCTAAGTATAGTTGTTGTGGAGAATCTATTGCTAGAACAAATGATGTCAAGACAGTGTTTCTTCATGGCGACCTTGAAGAAAACATATATATTAATCAACGAGAGGGTTTCTTGGCTGAAGGCAACTCTGAGCTTGTCTGCAAACTGGAGATGAGCTTGTACGACCTTAAACAAGCTTCACGCCAGTGGCACATGAAATTGGATGGTTTCATGCATGATATTAAATTTAGTGGGTTCAATGCCGATCATTGTTTCTATTTCAAGAGGTTAGACAATTATTTCATTATATTGCCATTGTACATTGATGATATGTTAATAGAGGGTGCTTCTGTTCAAGAGGTGAACAAGTTAAAGAAACAATTGTCTGAACGGTTTTCTATGAAAGACCTTGGCGAGGCAAAATAGATCTTGGGCATGCGTATTTCACGGGAGAATGTGTCGAGGAAGTTGTATCTTAGCAGGCTGAATATGTTGGGAATGTTCTTAAGAGATTCAACATGAATGGTGCAAAGCCGGTAAATACTCCTTTGGGTAGTCAATTCAAATTATCAAAAAGGAAGTCTCCCTATCTTGGAGTGGGAGTGTGCTGGAATGATGAAGACTCTGTATGCATCGACAATGTGCAATACGATGCCATACATTGCACTGTAGTGGAAGTTGTGAGTAGATACATGAGCAATCCGAGGAAACAATGTTGGAAAGTAGTGAAGTGGATTCTGAGGTACTTGAGGGGTACTACAGACATGGCGTTGTGTTTTGGACAATTGAGCACAAATTTATGTGGCTATGATGATGTTGATTTGGTGGGTGATCTTGATCGGAGAATGAGTACTACGGGGTATGTGTTTACCTTAGGTGGTGTAATGCAATCTCTTGGGGTTCGAAGTTATAGAAGATTGTGGCGTTGCTGAGTATGTAGCGATAACATAGGCGAGCAAGGAGATGGTATGGTTGTAAGGTCTTTGGAGTGAATTGGATTAAGGGCAAAGTAATAGCATTCTCTATAGCGACAGTCAATGTAGCACCCCATCCAATCAATTGTTTATGCATCAGAAGCTCATAATTCATTTTCAATACCAAAAGAAATTTTTCATATTAAGTCGAGCCTAAAAGTATATGAACTTTACTAATGGAGCTTGTTGGTAATTAAAAATTTTGACCAATAAAAAAAAAGGATAAGGCGCTTGGGATAAAGTTTATTGAATGTAGCAATACTCACTTACATTTACTTGGCATAATACATATCTGTTATACCATAATTTGGTGTGATTCCCTTAGTGGGCCTATCAAAACACTATTGTCCTACAAATGTACCGGCCCAAAAGGCCCATTCACGAGCCAGATCGGCCCAAAAGCCCATTATGCAAGCCCGATATACCATATGACATATGAATACCGCTTATGACATATGTCATATAACATATAAGGGCTTGGCCCATCAACAGAGGCCCATACCTGCTACTACAATCAAGGACGTTGATCATCTATAAATACCAGACTCCTCCTCATTTACAGGAGATTTTTCTTTCTCTTCTTATAATCACTCCTCAGATTGATCTACAGAGGTGGACCTATAGTGAATGCAACCTATAGAGATTGATCTACGGAGGTGGACCTATAGTGAATGCAACCTATAGAGATTGATCTACGGAGGTGGACCTATATTGAATGCGACCTATAGAGATTGATCTACGGAGGTGGACCTATAGAGATTGATCTACAGAGGTGGACCTATAGAGATTGATCTACGGAGGTGGACCTATAGTGAATGCGACCTATAGAGATTGATCTACGGAGGTGGACCTATAGAGATTGATCTACGGAGGTGGACCTATAGATATTGATCTACGGAGGTGGACCTAAAGTGAATGCGACCTATAGAGATTGATCTACGGAGGTGGACCTATAGAGATTGATCTACGGAGGTGGACCTATAGTGAATGCGACCTATAGAGATTGATCTACGGAGGTGGACCTATAGAGATTGATCTACGGAGGTGGACCTATACAGATTGATCTATGGAGGTGGACCTATAGTGAATGCGACCTATAGAGATTGATCTACGGAGGTGGACCTATAGTGAATGCGACCTATAGAGATTGATCTACGGAGGTGGACCTATAGAGATTGATCTATGGAGGTGGACCTATAGTGAATGCGACCTATAGAGATCGATCTACGGAGGTGGACCTAAAGTGAATGCGACCTATAGAGATTGATCTACGAAGGTGGACCTATAGAGATTGATCTACGGAGAATGACTTATCAAGATTGATCTACGGAAATTGATCTACGGAGATTGACCTATCAAGATTGATGAAGGTCCGACCTTCACCTTCGACCACGATCGGCCACCATAGAGAAATAATGAACTACGTTCGGCTTGATTCCCTACATGGGATACGTAGGCAGCTTGGCTTAACCCCAAGTTCAGTCTGAAATCTGCAAACTCCTCAATCCACACCAGTGGCTTTTAGTTGACGTAGACGCCATCAACGAGCATCAACTGACTCAGCATCATAGCACTTACTCTTGGTCAGCCTCGACCTAGTTCACGTGCCGTGTTTTTCAGTGCAGGTTTCCCGAACTCAAAGCTAGCTCAGGACCAATAAGGAGCCCGAGCTAGTCTGACGTGGAGTGACTAGTCAGCAGACGAAATCACCCTGCATCAGTGGCGCCGTCTGTGGGAAACTACTAAGTGCACTGTAGAAGAAATACTCGTGTTCATCACTATGGTAAGGTCTACAAGAGCAACCAAAAGAGGCCAACGCCACCACAACTACTCAACAATGTCGAAGGTTCTATCTAGAGACTGAACCTATTGACCCCCAATACAACGATAACAGAACAACAAATTCAAGAGGAATAATGTCACTTGTTGCGCAATCAATCTACCGAGGAAGAAACAAGTTCAAGCTCATAACACACGAACTTACAACAATCAACACTATTTGCATCACCAAATGAACCACCTTCACTAGAAGAGGACTCGCTATTGTTCGACTCGCTACCACCACTTTCAGACTCTGACTCAGCACCAGAGCCCTCTTGTCCAGACCTCTCATCATCAGTTGAATCATCACTTGAAGAAGACATATTCATAAATGTGAAGTCTACAGCAGATTGCTTATTCAATAACTTGGATTTCATTTTGCTATTATTCCCGAGAGAAGACGCCATTATGATCAAGAATTAAACAAATGCATGTTCTGTAATTCTCATTGCCAAAGACTAGAAGGAAGCAAACAATCAATTTAAGTATTTCATAAGGAATAACTTTTTTCTTGTGAACTTACTGGAACGTGCGAACTAATTTTTAGCAAACTCCTCACTCGAAACAAGCAGCGGCGCAAGCAAACTCTCGCAACACGCAATCTTCATCGCCAAACAGATTTGCAGCGTACGAACTCCTCAATGCGACTCGAATGAACGCCATCGAACAGCAGCTTCGCCCGGAACTCCTTACACGAACATCAGCCTTAGTGATCTCCTCGGGGAACAGCTGTACGACCACTCCTCGCGCCAACGTTGCAGCAAGCCCAATCTCCCTTGCGCCAACGAACAGCAGCCCGCACGATCTCCTTGTGCCGCCTACGAACAACAACACGCCTGAACCCCTCGTGCCGATGAACAACAACTACACAATTTCCTTGTGTCGACGAACATCAGCAACACAGTTTCCTTGTGTCGACGAACAGTAGCCGCGTAACCTACTTGCGCCGACGAACAGCAGCAACGCGATCTTCTCCGTCACAAATTCACCATGTACGAGCATATCTGCAACTGAACTCCCAACGTGCGAACTCCGAGAACAGCTGCAAAACTTCGACGAACGAGAAATCCTTGTATGTGAAGCATCAAATTATGGACACTTATTAAGTTTGCAACGAGCTCGACTGCGACGGCCCCGCTACAAACTGGGGGACTTAATGGTGCGCCATGATATGGATAATGACACGTCAACCCTATCATGTCAACCACGTTAGTCCTAAAGCTAACGTCCCTCCTAATGCACATCAACTGTTAGGGCCAACATGGAGGCCCAACCCATCAAAGGAAAGCACATTGCACTCCTACAACTAAGGATATAATCAGCTTATAAATACCCCAATTAATCACAATCAAAGGGTCAACCCATGGCACCTGCTTAGGGCTAACCTGGGGCACCCCTTAGTCATAACACACAATCTGACAACAATCAAGAGGCGTCCCACTACGACGTCACTCTACACAACGTGGTAGAGCGTAGTCACATACACTACACAAGGCACAACATGGACCACCTGACCTTTACAAAGGAATGGCGGACGAAAATCTCCCACAAACTGCAGAGATGATCACATCCTGACACTTTCATCATTATCAACTCAACTGCAATATGAAACTGGGGGACTCTCTATATGATTGAAACAACTGGCACAATTTGTTATAACTATGCAAATGATGATGATAACACATGCAACAAACTTTGTCAAGCATCACAACAACTATTTCAAATATCCATTCACCACACTCAACAATGATAAAAGAACACTTCTATTCCAACATTTCAGTCGCTGTTGACCTACAAAGGGGCATGGGGGAAAGGAGAAACAAGGCATGGCTGACAAAAATTTTAGGCTACAAGTTCCATAGACCGGAGTTATGCGCACTCGAAAAACACAACAAGCAATGAGCAAAAATGCACAAATGCTAAAACTCTCATGCAAACAAAGCTACACTGATGATCGCTAGCTTATCAGAACAAAGCATCGGCAATGAAATTAAGGCAAGACCCATACAAGTGAAGACACAAAAACCACACAAGGTGATGAAAATAAACTAGGTGAAGAGCCTATTGGGTGAATATCCCATAAAGTAGGTCATTATCGTAAGCCCTACCAAAATAAACTAGGTGAAGAGCCTATTGGGCGAATATCCCATAAAGTAGGCCATTATCGTAAGCCCTACCGAACTAAACTAGGTGAAGAGCCTATTGGGCGAATATCCCATAAAGTAGGCCATTATCGTAAGCCCTACCAAAATAAACTAGGTGAAGAGCCTATTGGGCGAATATCCCATAAAGTAGGCCATTATCGTAAGCCCTACCGAAATAAACTAGGTGAAGAGCCTATTGGGCGAATATCCCATAAAGTAGGCCATTATCGTAAGCCCTACCGAACTAAACTAGGTGAAGAGCCTATTGGGCGAATATCCCATAAAGTAGGCCATTATCGTAAGCCCTACCGAAATAAACTAGGTGAAGAGCCTATTGGGCGAATATCCCATAAACTAGGCTTTTATCGTAAGCCCTACCGAAGTAAACTAGGTGAAGAGCCTATTGGGTGAATATCCCATAACGTAGGCCATTATCGTAAGCCCTACCGAACTAAACTAGGTGAAGAGCCTATTGGGTGAAAATCTCATAAAGTAGGCGAGCTGCAAAAGCCCTACCAAATTAAACTAGGTGAAGAGTCTATTGGGTGAATATCCCATTAAGTAGGCAAGCAACGTAATCCCTACCGAATTAAACAAATGGAAGAACCAAATCAAGAAAAGAAGAAAGCAAGATGAAGAAAAGAAGAAATCAAGATCAAGAAAGGAAGAAATCAAGATCAAGAAATGAAGAAAGCAAGATCAAGAAAGGAAGAACAAAATCAAATAGAAGAAGAAAGCAAGGTCAATAAAAGAAGAAAACAAGATCAAGAAAAGAAGAAACCAAGATCAAGAAAGGAAGAAAGAAAGAAAAGAAGATCAAGAAAAGAAGAAACCAAATCGAAGTATTAAAACGCGAAGAACAAAACTATACTTGTCCCAAAAAGATAAGAAATAAGTATCAAATGTACAAGAAGTTGAAGAGCAAAATAAAGGCACAAGTGCCAAAAAGTAAGGCCAATAAGGCCACCTTCCACTCTCAAGAAGCCTGACCACCATTGGCAATATCATCTTTCCCCACATAAGTAACACCTTCCAAGACTTCTATTGCATCAATGACAAGGCAGAGCTCTTCTATAAGACCACCGCCAACCAAAACTTTGGAATAACTACGATGGTGTTCCTCGACTTCTTTCTCCATGCGTGCATGATCCTCAGCAGTGAAGCCAACCTAATTTTCTTTGAGGCACAAGCCGGAACCAGTAAGAAATTCACACTGACCGATTGACT
Source organism: Linaria vulgaris (assembly GCA_948329865.1). Taxonomy (NCBI): domain Eukaryota; kingdom Viridiplantae; phylum Streptophyta; class Magnoliopsida; order Lamiales; family Plantaginaceae; genus Linaria; species Linaria vulgaris. The sequence continues at coordinate 21,461,877 of OX415253.1, read as the reverse complement.
AGTTACCTCTAGATCTCTCATCGGAGCATGGCAGCTATCAAAACAAGACCATAAGGATGAGATTTTAAAACAAAAGAAGTTGGAGCAGTAGTCAATATTGTCTCAGAGGTGGCGACTGTCTCAGAAATAGTCAAGGAAGGAACCATCGCATCTTCTGTCTCTACGACAGCAGCGGTAGAAAGGGCGGTACTCGTCATAATCCCAGAGTGAGCAATAGGAAAAAAAATATTGTCGGATGCCACAAGATCATCCGGAGGAAGGGTACAACAACAGCAGCAACGTCAATCACAAGTTGTTTCTTTGAAGTCGCGATGATCACCTTCGACTTACAGCCTTCCTCTACAAAGGCCTTATTTGCCACTCAGTATTTGTTGATGGTTCTATCCAAACCTGTCGAGCCTATCTAAAATAGACTTATGATCAATTTGAAGCTTTGCAAGCTTGGCTGAAGCGACCTCAAGGTCTTCTTTAGCTATAGCTGCCTAATCAGCAGCCTCATAGAGTATCTAACTTTGCTCCTCCGGGCTCCGGCCGCAGCTTGAGCCTTTCTGCATATTTTCTTCTGCTCTTTAGCACTAGCTTGTGATTCTTTGCACAGGTTCGTTTTCGGCATCATCTGCTACTCTTGGCCTCTTAATAAGAGCATAACGCTTTTTGCTACTCAAGCACCCTTTATACAAGACGTTTTGCCTCTTCGACAAAGAGAACTTGTTCGGTTTCAACACTAATGGTAAAGTTTTCACCAATAGTGGTCTCAACCTATATTAGGACAATTCGGACTTGCAAATTATGGCATCTCGACTGCATAAGTTTGCAAGGCGTCCATAAGCTACGACCACTTTACAAACTGGGGGACTTATGTTATACCATAATTTGGTGTGATTCCCTTAGTGGGCCTATCAAAACACTATTGTCCTACAAATGTACCGGCCCAAAAGGCTCATTCACGAGCCAGGTCAGCCCAAATAAACCGTCCCAACAAAGGGGCCCAAAAGCCCATTATGCAAGCCCGATATACCATGTGACATATGAATACCGCTTATGACATATGTCATATGACATATAAGGGCTTGGCCCATCAACAGAGGCCCATACCTGCTACTACAATCAAGGAGGTTGATCATCTATAAATACCAGACTCCTCCTCATTTACAGGAGATTTTTCTTTCTCTTCTTATAATCACTCCTCAGATTGATCTACGGAGGTGGACCTATACTGAATGCAACCTATAGAGATTGATCTACAGAGGTGGACCTATAGAGATTGATCTACGGAGGTGGACCTATAGTGAATGCGACCTATAGAGATTGATCTACGGAGGTGGACCTATAGAGATTAATCTACGGAGGTGGACCTATAGAGATTGATCTACGGAGGTGGACCTATAGTGAATGCGACCTATAGAGATTGGTCTACGGAGGTGGACCTATAGAGATTGATCTACGGAGGTGGACCTATAGAGATTGATCTACGGAGGTGCACGTAAAGTGAATGCGACCTATAGAGATTGATCTACGGAGGTGGACCTATAGAGATTGATCTATGGAGGTGGACCTATAGTGAATGCGACCTATAGAGATTGATCTACGGAGGTGGACCTATAGAGATTGATCTACGGAGGTGGACCTATAGAGATTGATCTATGGAGGTGGACCTATAGTGAATGCGACCTATAGAGATTGATTTACGGAGGTGGACCTATAGTGAATGCGACCTATAGAGATTGATCTACGGAGGTGGACCTATAGAGATTGATCTACAGAGGTGGACCTATAGTGAATGCGACCTATAGAGATCGATCTACGGAGGTGGACCTAAAGTGAATGCGACCTATAGAGATTGATCTACGGAGGTGGACCTATAGAGATTGATCTACGGAGAATGACCTATCAAGATTGATCTACGGAAATTGATCTACGGAGATTGACCTATCAAGATTGATGAAGGTCCGACCTTCACCTTCGACCACGATCGGCCACCATAGAGAAATAATGAACTACGTTCGGCTTGATTCCCTACATGGGATACGTAGGCAGCTTGGCTTAACCCCAAGTTCAGTCTGAAATCTACAAACTCCTCAATCCACACCAGTGGCTTCTAGTTGACGTAGACACCATCAATGAGCATCAACTGACTCAACATCAGAGCACTTACTCTTGGTCAGCCTCGACCTAGTTCACGTGCCGTGTTTTTTCAGTGCAGGTTTCCCGAACTCAAAGCTAGCTCATGACCAATAAGGAGCTCGAGCTAGTCTGACGTGGAGTGACTAGTCAGCAGACGAAATTACCCCGCATCAATATCGTTCATTTGATATATATATATACTACTAGTGCCACCTATCCGTCTTTATCCAACGCCACCAGTCTTGATTTGGCTATCTGTTATAGTTAAGGTTGAGTTTAAATTGATTAATCTTGATTGTGTTGTGTTAGAATTGATCATTAATATATAATAACCATTTTCACGAGTCATTCAACATTCCTGGCGTATAACGAAATACTAAACTTAGACTAAGTTTTAGGTTAGATTAAAAAAGCGGGCTGCACACAAAAATCAGACAATAGCGTATTATATGTCGAAATATATAGTAATGAAAGATATTAGATCTATGTTAATTGTAATCGAATATAGTTGCTCTTGGCAATAGTTGCAAATGTACTTGTAAGTAAGAAAGAAGACATTTTTTTTAACGTTTAAAAGTTGTTTTACTGTTGCAATTGTTAAAAGACAATTAATCATAAAGCGATAAACAACACAAAGGTTTTTTACGTTGTTCGGTCCAAATAATCCTAGTCCACTGGGTTTGCACCCAAATGTTGACTCAAACAGTACCCTATTAAAGAATTACAGTGAAAGGATCTACTTCAACTCAAATCTAGACTCCCTCTAATTTGCAGTTGCAATACCTAACCCTTAACTATTTTCGGTGTACTCGATTGAGTCAAAAAATACATCAAGATACTCCAAAGTTCCTTTGATTTGATGCTCTTCACTAAAATACTTTGACTCAATACATGACTAAAATCACAAACTATCAATTTCAAAGTGTCCTTCTATTGTGTCGAGTCTTCTCCTTATATCGGCATGAGCGGAATCTTCAGCAGATTTTTAGTTGCAATCCTCGGAATATCTCATTTCCTTATATGATAACCACGCTGATAATCCTATTGCAATCTGAACAGATCCACTTGCCTTATCCGATGGATTCTCCACGATCATCAAAGATATCCAACGAATATGCCTAATATTATGTCTAAGTACATAGGTAGGAGATATAGTTAATATCTAGCAAGTTAATCTTTAAGATAGAATACAATCTAATAAAGATAAGGTAATTATATACAAATAATTACCATCTAAAAGATTAACTTATCCTAATGATTTAACAAAACAATATCAATTTTAAACCCTAGTTGGGCTGAGACATATTGAGTCCAATTTGACGTGAAATCGGCCCTAACAATCTCGTCCTTTGATTTATTTTGTGAAAATCATTGACTCATCTGCATAAGTGCTTAGATCAAGGAATGCATCAACAAGTTCGGAATAAAATAGAAGTGCAGAGATAATAGCAGTTGCAAATCCAATGCAACCATCCGTAAACACAAAATAAAATTGTTGAAGGGTTTAAAAGTTTCAAAACTAAGGGGTATTGCTCCCCCTTACTTGCAACTCCTCCTCAACTCTTTCTCCCTTTTTTTGACACAAGAAATCAATGGGCACCCGACTGTTGCAGCAGGCGATCAAGTTTGGAATCGAGTAGAGCCTTTTACGTGCTCATCTCCTCATGCGACTTCCTCAGGCGCTCAACTAGACCATTCAGGTGCGAGAGTTCCATGTGAGCACCTTCGAGACTAGAAGATGCATCTGACAGCGAGTCGGCACCCTTTTTGGAGGAGAGACCAGTTGCAACTGGTGCGGGCGGTAGCTTGTTCAGAACCTTAGTGCAAGCCCGCATGAGCTGGACAGAGGTGAGCTCTTCCTTCTTCACCTTAAAAGTCGGGACCTGAGCTACCAGAAAACTGTAATTGAGTAAAGGGAAACCAAGAGAGAGATGCAAGGTAGGTAAAGCCTCTCGATAGATATGCTCAAACACCAGTTTACCCAAATCAATCGCAACTCCAATACCAATGCGGAATAGAACACTTGCAGCATCATCACTCATGGTGGAAGTTTGTGTGCATGGCATCCAGTGACAGAAAAGAATGCAAAACAGAAGGTTGTACCTGTTGGTGAGATCGCTGGTGGTAAGAGAACTAGAAGGCCAAGATCTAACTAGTCCGGCCGTGAGCTCGACTGCAACTTTATCCAAATTATGCTCTAGACGCAACTCGGACAGATCACCATGTCCACCTCAAGGACTCCCATAACAGTAGTAAGAAGTTCAGGAGTAAGTGTGCATATATGTTTGCGTACATACACCATGTGGCGGCGCTGGAGAGAGCCCTCAACATCCAATTGGGTAGTCAGGTTGGCATAAAATTTCCGAATCAGCACCTTGCCATAGCTGCCTGCCCTCTGAGTTGCAACTAGCCAGCCGCGTTTCTCTAGTGAACTGATAATAAAGGTCTTGTCATAGGATTTTTTGTCCAGAAGACGTTCTTCAACAATGGTCTATTTCAAATAGCCAGTAAAACAAACCTGAGCCTCATGTGTATAAAAGCGATTAGAGTAAGCCCGCACAACCTTGAGAGTCGTGGAAGCAGGTGCAACATCTGGCAGTGTGAATGGATAGACAACAGTTGGAGGTGTAGCTTTCTTTGGCGTAGGAGTGGGTCAGGGCTTCTTTTATGAAGTCGTGAGCCTCATCATCGTTGGAATCAATTTCCAAGACAATTTCTCAGACAATTTGTGCAAACGCCATTCTCGGACCAATTTTCGAGCTAGAACCTCGGTTCGCTTTCTAGTTGTAACACCAGAAGCTGTAAAGGTAGGTGGAGCAGGGGTTGCCTTCTGATTGTCCTCAAAATTGGCTTGGGGGCAGTGAAATCTCCCGCCTTAGCCTTCCCTTTGGCCTGAATAGACACTTTTTCAGGTGATGGAACCGGTGTCGAGGCAGGAGAGGGCTGTTTTGGAGGAATCACTTCCACAGAAGTAGAATCCTCTTCATTATTGGAGGTCGCCAGAGTCAGCAGATCAACTGCCGGAATCGACTGAAGAGGCACCATATCAATGGCTTCATTGGCGTCGTGTTGCATGGCGGTGGGTTTCTTGACTGAGCCACCCATCTAGAGAGAGAAAATAAACTTGCAAGAAGGTGAGATTTGCTTAAGTGAAAAATAAGAGAGATGATGAGAGTTATGATGGGAAGTAATGATTAATGAGCAATAAATAGGGACCCTAATCCTTAGAATTTATGAGGGAAACTTTGCCACCAAAACACAATTTCCTATCCTAATCCAATCCAATCTTTCATAGTAAGAATAAATCGTGAGATATGTATACAAGAGAGAAAAGATAGACAAAAATCTTGTTGTGATAATCATAAGGCAACACCATAATATCTTAACAAACATCCAAAACAAATCTCCTAAGGTCACTCGAAAGGAAACACAATCGAGAGAAGATTAGGATCCCACAAATTACGTAGAATTGAAATCAACGACTAAGAGTCCCAAAGGAAAGAAATTAACCGAAGATAATTAAAAATTCCATCAAGAAGCTGAGTCCAAGTAAAAAATGATATCACGTAATCTCCTCGGTTGCAACTTGTCATAAGACCAGACATGCAACTAGTAGCTTTCACTGTGACACGTTTGTGAACAAGGTAGCTCTTTCCAGTGAGTAGACGCATGGGATATGAATTGATAGCTTTCACACTTATTTCTTGTAGGTCAGGTAGCTGTTTTCAGTTGCAACTAAAAGCCGATGTGACTAGCTTAAAATGAATCACCTTTCGGAGTTTGTCTCTTTCATTCTTGAAAGTATTTTTGAGACAATCATTGTTTTTCCATTTTTTTGTCAACAATGATTCACTGAGGAGAAACATGTATACCAAATCAAAAGCAAGGGACTACAAATCTCAGTGGAATAAATAATTAAGTCCACATATATCACCATTCGTTGCAGCAGTGTCCCTATTGCAATTCACATAGGGCAGAGGCCGAACGAATTACGGAGGTGCTCAAATCGTGTAGCATCGAGAGTCTTTGTAAAGATGTCTGCAAGTTGAAGGTCATTACAGTCATGATGTAACTCAACAATCTTGGCTTCTACCAATTCTCTAATGTAGTGATTTCTTATGTTAATATGCTTAGTGCGAGAGTGTTGGACTGGATTTTTAGATATGTTTATTGCACTGGTATTATCGCTATAGAGAAGAATTTCATTTTGAGGAATACCATAGTCTTGCAACATTTGTTCAATCCAAACTAACTGGGTGCAACAGCTACCTGCAGCAATCTATTCAGCCTCTGCTGTAGAAAGAGCTATAGAGTGTTGTTTCATACTGAACCATTAGACGAGGTTGGTTCCAAGATAGAAACATCCTCCCGTCGTACTCTTCTGATCATGAGCACATCCAACCCAATCGTATAGCAGGCTCCCAATCATGCTCTATAGAGGCTGGGATCCACCGAGTTGCAACTTGCGTCCTTGCTGAGTCGGTCAGTATATCCCATGGGGGTCTTAATAGGTTTGGCATGTTCAAGTCCAAATCGCTTGATTAGGTTCTTGGCATACTTAGTCTGAGAGATAAATATTCCATCAACCTGTTGCTTAACCTATAGACCAATACGTAAGTTCACCAACCATACTCATTTCAAACTCATTTTTCATAACAGAGACGAAGTGTTGCAACTCGCTAGGGGACGTGGAGCCAAACACTATGTCATCTACATATATTTGTGCAATAAGAATATGAGTTCCAAAATGCTTATAAAACAGAGTACGATCTACACTTCCTCTAGTATATCCCTTTTCAAGAAGATGAATGGCGAGTCTTTCATACCAAGCACGCGGTGCTTGTTTGAGACCGTAAAGTGCTCTTTTAAGTTTCAAAACATGGGTGGGGAAATGGGGATCAATGAACCCTTTGGGTTGTTCAACGAAAACTTCTTCATTAAGAAACCCATTTAACTTTTAACATCCATTTAATAAAGCTTAAACCGTAAGACACATGCAACAGCAAGTAAGAGACGAATAAATTCCAGTCTTGCAACTAGTGTAATTGTATCATCATAGTCCACTCATTCTACTTGCGTGTAGCCTTATGCAATAAGCCTTGCTTTATTACGAACAATGTTTCCAAGCTCATCGGTCTTATTCTTGAAGATCTACTTGGTACCAATGATGTTTACATTTGGAGGTCTTGGCACCAGTTCCAAGACATTGCTTTTTTCAAATTGGTTTAGTTCCTCCTGCATGGCCTCAATCCATGTTTCTTCCAACATCGCTTCCTTCACATTTTTAGGCTCAATTTTGGAACACAAAACGTACCATCTCGTCATACCTTTTCCTCGGAAGATCACGAGTTCTAATACCTTCACTCATCTCACCAATGACTGCTTCGGGTGGATAATTCTTCTTAATCTGAGGAGGAGCCTCCAGGTGCTCCGCTCTTTCATTTATCTCTGGTGAAGGGTTAATGACTTATGTGACCTCAAGAACAGTTGTAATTGGCGGTACCATAGGTTCGGTTGCAGCTGGTGGTGTGGGCCTGGAAGTCATTGGTCTCGACTCGTCTTTTGACTCACTCAGCTCAGTGATTTCAACTTCTGAGAAGGTTGAGGCAAAGTCCCTGTAATCATCGAATTTAACATTAGATGATTCAATAACAGTTTGGGTGCGTATATTAAACACTCGGTATGAATGACTGTTGTGGGAGTAGCCAATAAAGATACCCAAGTCAGATTTGGATTGGAACTTACCCCTGGATTCTCTATCATTGAGTACATAGCAAGCACAACGAAAAAGTAAAAGTGATGAACACTAGGATGATTGGTGATGAGTATTCATGAAATATTCCCTTATCATTGCATAACTTGTTAAAGTTGGAATTTTCAAATTCTTTCCCGTGGTCACTTCAGATTCTTTTGACTGTTAAATCTTTTTCAGTTGCAACAGTGTTGCAAAGGTTTTCCAAAAACACAAAAGATTCATTTTTTTCTTTTAGAAATTCAACCTAGGTGAGACGTGTGAAATCATTAACACATACAAATATGTACCGTTTACCAGAGATACTCTCCTTCTGAATTGGCCCCACAAGATCCATGTGAAGAAGTTCAAGGATTCTTGTAAATGGGGTATGTTGCAACACTGCATGACTAATCTTTTTCTGCTTTCCTTCCAAGCATGAACCACACGTACCTAGTGGTTTAGGACCAAGTTTAGGTAGTCCTCTTACGACTTGATTGTTGAAGAGATTGGTAATGGATTTAAAGTTGACGTGTCCAAGCCTTTGGTGCCAAAGATCCGTAAGATTATCTGCACTAAAGTTGCAAGTTAGTGAACTAATAACAACTTTACAATTTGTCATAGTATAACAATTTTCAGTACTTCTTAATCCCTGTAGCACTCGATTCTCAAACTAATCAATAACCTCACATTCATCTATGGTGAAACGAATATAGAGATCATCATCAAATAACTAGCTTATACTAATTAAGTTATCATGCAAACCATCAACATAAAAGACATCCCTGAATTTAGGAAAACCTTTCCGTTTAGTGTTCCCTTTTCAAGAATTTTCGCTTGGTTACCATCTCCAAAAACAACATCCCTTTTCGTTCATGAATGAAATTGCTCAAAATGCTTCTAACTCCTGTCATGTGCCTAGAGCAACCACTATCAAAAACCAAGAGTTAGAATAAGAAGCACGTTGCAAAGTAGAATTGCAAGCAGTAAGGCATGTAAGAGTTTTGGATGATTTCTCAACCCAAACTTATTTTACTGATTTCTCAGTTGCAATGCAGGATGCTCGTTGCTTGGTTTTCTTCTTCTTCTGATTCCTCATTTTCTTCTTTTGAACCACCTCAGGTTGGTTGTTTTGAATGGTATGCTGAGTTTCTCACATCTGATAGCAGTATGGTCTGATATGTACTTGAACACCGCAATGGTTGCAAGTTAGAACAAACCGCGTTCTTTGATGTCTGTCAAAAGTAACAGAGTTAGAAACAGGTTTACGTGAGTTGCAACTAGGATATACTTGATCTTGAGACAGTGAGATCTGAGAATAGTCAAGTGGAATTTCAACTCCCTTAGGTGTCCGTTTCTTCTTTGATATAGTGGATTTTGTATCTCCAAGAAACTTTGGGTTGACATGATCAACATAACCACTCATGTTTTCCCAGTTGGAACTTTCTGAGTGTGCAGAACCTTTTCCAGATTCTCAGTAACTGGGGTGAGTAATTTCACATTCTTCATTATGGCTTCCAACTCCTTTTGAGTGATATCACACACATCCTCTAATGCTTTGTGAGCCTTGAGGTTTGTATCCAAGTTAGCAAAGAGAAGATATCGTTCCCTAGTAAGTGAGAGAACTTTCCTTTCTAGTTCCATGATTTTGTTGTTCATTCTAACAGGGCTTCCAAATGTTCAAACGATTTTCAGTTGTGCCTTAAGTTCACAATTTCTCTTGCAGATAGTTTCCATATCCGCCAATGAACTGAGCTCTTCATCCTGAGCATCACTATCAAGTGAGTCGCAATTGGAATTTGTCAAGTTCTGAATTGCAACAACCATGTTGGCTCTGGTGAACCGAATGAAGGACGGGAATGCAACATCAGCAACTTCTTATGTGTCCTCTTTGCTATCTTCTGATTCGTCATCACTCTATGCGAGTAAGGCTCCATTCTTGTTATTCTTGAGAAGGTTCGCATAGCCAGCTCTTATATGTCCAAATCCTTGACGTTCCCTGCATTGAATACCTATTCCAGGCCTTTTGTTGTCAAGTCTATTAGTAGCAGAAGGCTTTTTTAAAGTTATCAAAGGGACTTGCAACAGGTCTAGAAGAGTTACCTTTACTCCATTGTTTGTTTATTTTATTGAACCTTTTTGTGAGGAGAGCTAATGATTGGACTACGTCGTTGTTGGGACTGTTCTGATGGAGTTTTTCATGTAGTGCCACTCTTTGGCAATAATGTCTCCTTCCCTTTTGAGCTTCATTTCCCATGTAATGAGGGATCCCATGAGGTCATCAAGTGGTAGAGTGTTAATGTCCTTAGCCTCTTCAATTATTGAGACTTTCATTGAAAATCTCCCTAGGAGGGACCTGAAGAGTTTTAGCAGGATACTGGATTCTGGAAAGTCAGCACCAAGAACGGTGGCTTCACTTGCAAGGTGTCTGAGCTTGGAGTGAAATTGTGCAATTCTCTCAGTTTCTTCCATGAGAACAAATTCAAACTGATCGTTCAGCAGTTGCAACTTGGACGCTCGAACTCTAGGATTCCCTTGATGAGCATTCTCAATAGCCTGCCAAGCATCTCTTGCAATTTCACAGTTAGAAATACTCTTATATTAGTCATAATCAACTGCAATTAAAATAATATTTAAAGCAGTAGAATTATAATTTTAAAGAAGTTCCTCTGCATCGGTCTATTCCAGTTCGAAGTTGACTCTGCCATGGTTATCTACTGGGGGACTCTACCCTTTTAGAATGCTTTTCCACACTTTTTGATCCTGCTGTTTGATGAAGTTTCGCATCCGATTCTTCCAGTAGGAGCAGTTGGTAGCGGTTAGCACCGGTGGCTTTATGGTCGACAAACCTTCCCTCATTTCCTTAAAAAAAAAACAAATAAATAAAACAAAGATCTTTTAAACCAGAATCTACACTATAAAATATAGCGACCCGCTTTGAAACCAATTGAAAGATCTTAGATCTATGTTACTTGTAATCGAATATAGTTGCTCTTGACAATAGTTTCAACTGTACTTGTAAGTAAGACAGAAGATAGTTCTTTAACGTTTAAAAGTTGTTTTACTGTTGCAATTGTTAAAAGACAATTAATCATAAAGCGATAAAGAACACAAAGGTTTTTTACGGTGTTCGGTCCAAATGATCCTAGTCTAGGGGTTTGCATCCAAATATTGACTCAAACAGTACCCTACTTAAGAATTACAATGAAAGGATTTACTTCAACTCAAATCTAGACTCCCTCTAATTTGCAGTTGCAATACCTAACCCTTAACTATTTTTGGTGTACTCGATTGAGTCGAAGAACACATCAAGATACTTCAAAGTTCCTTTGACTTGATGCTCTTCACTAAAAGACTTTGACTCGATACAAGACTAAAATTACAAACTATCCTTTTCAAAGTGTCCTTCAATTGTGTCGAGTCTTCTCCTTATATAGGCATGAGCAGAATCTTAAGCAGATTGCAATCCTCGGAATATCTTCTTTCCTTATATGATAAACACGCCGATAATCCTGTTGCAATCCAAACAGATCATCTTTCTTATCCGATGGGTTCTGCATGATCATCAAAGATATCCAACGAATATGCCTAATATCATGTCTAAGTACATAGGTAGGAGATATAGTTAATATCTAGCAAGTTAATCTTTAAGATAGATTACAATCTAATAAAGATAAGGTAATAATATCAAGATAATTACCATCTAAAAGATTAACATATCCAAATGATTTAACAAAATAATATCAATTTTAAACCCTAGTGGACTGAGACTTATTGAGCCCAATTTGACGTGAAATTGTCCCTAACAAGTAAGTTTCTGTATCTTTCGTTAGGCTTATAGCTCAAAGAGACACAGTCACCAATGCATGCATTTAACTGTGCGTTTTAAAGACATGACAACATATGACAAATTAAACATAATTTTTGATAGTTAAGCTTAATTGAGAGGGAACTGCTACATGACTTGAGTAACTTAAAATAGGCAAGGCCTTCCAGGATTATTTCTTATAGACATGGACCGTTGATTGTAGGGAATTCATCAATGTGTACGTGAACCGTGAGACATCGGGATTTCTTTTGCGGATATGACGAATTTGCTTCATATTAAGGTGAGATTAAAAATTATACATTCTCTCGCTGGAATGGAAATTATACGTATTATGTAAACAGTGCTTTATCCTTGAAATTATGCAAGCATGATATTTCATAGAATAATTGTTTACAAATCTTATGGATTCGAGGAATGCTCAATCACTTGTTTCCAAATCATGAAATTGTCGTTTATATTATGACAATTATATTATCATGTTGTACTAAATTATCCCTTGAGAATTAATTATTGAATTGTGTATTGAGCTTCCTATTTTTAAAAAAGAGCATGACAATATTGTACATGAATTAGTTTCATGATTGATCATTCTTGAAGCCACTTTGATGGCTATATTGTTGCCACACGATGTCTATTATCTGGGCCCTGGCATGAACTTGTGAAATTCTCCTAGATAGCATTGGGCTATCAGTGTAGCTTTCGCAGTCTAGCGCCGCTTTGAGCAAACTCTATACTACGTCTGGGACGACACATCTCAGCGGGGTGAATCAGAGTTGAGGCGTGTACCTAGGCACGTCCTCGTCGTTTTCTGGGTCGCTCCTGGATGGTAGGTATAAGGACATGAGACACAAGGCAGGATTGTTGCGACATCATTGATCAAATAGATGTTATGATTTGGCATGAAAGTATAAACTTATTTTCAAAGGCATTCTTGTGTAATCATACTTTGCGAAAATATATTTTATAGAAAGTCCTCATGCATTAAATCTCACAGAATCCTTTTGACTCATAAAAGTATTTTCATTTTTTCATTCCAGATCTACGAGCGCAAAGCTTAGAGCTCATTTTATAGGACAAGCCTAACCGAATACCGATGTGAGGTAATTGATTCATGAACGTGTTGAGATGCAATTCTTGGGTATAGCTTCCGCTTTACGATGAGTTTGGATTAGCTGCAAATTTTAAAAGAGAAGCGAGGTGTTCTCTAATGAATCTTGCAGCGGTGGTGCTTTGAGCCGAGCAAGGTGCTTGGTAAGGGGCGTTATAGTCAAAGTACTATTTTCTTGGCAAAGAATCCGGCATTGCATTCGAGAACAAAGCATATTGAGTTGAAGTTTCACTACATACGGTATCTCTTGGAGATGAAGATCTTGCAGCTTGTGAAGATTCGAGGTACTGGAAATCATGCTGATATGTTAACTAAGGATGTGACCTTAGAGAAGTTGAAGCTTTGCGTGCCTTCAACTACCTTGAAATGTGAAAAAATTCGAGGATTGGCGTTTCCTGAGTTGGTAGATCCTATGATGATGGTTTATGATGATGGAATCGATGAATGAATATGATGTAGGTCTTGGTTCGTGGGAGCAGTCTGGGTGCTTCAGTCTCCACGTAGGAGACTGTTAGGATTGTGGAGTTTGAACAATGAAAACGGTGTAATAAAATTGAAGACCAGAGTTCTAACAGTTGAGTAGGACGTAAGAACGAAGAGCATATTAAAATATGCAATCAGGGAGTATAGCACGACATGTCAGGTTGCACTGTTAGTCATATAGCTTTTCCAGAAAGTGGCGTTGCTCGCGTAGGTCTATCAGACAATCATGGTCATGCATAGGAGTCGCGCAGGTCATCCAAGGACTGGCTCAGTTTTTGGCCCAATTTTAGTCCATCTCGATTTTGATGCCCTAGCAGCTATAAATATGTATATTTATGCATTTTTATGAAGTGGGGCAAAAAAAAGGAGCGATAAAAATAAGAGAGAAACACTTGTGAGATTGAGAGCCATTGTGAGAGATTGTTTTTAATCTGTGAGACACAATTGTATCTTATTTGTAATCGAAAATCGATCATCATCAAAGTGGAAATCCTTGCTTGGATTGCCCCCAGAGGTAGACATAGTCGAACTTGATAAACAAATTGGGTCTTGTATGCTGATTGTTATTTATCGTTCTCGATTGTGCGCATCTTCTTTGTCCTTTGTTGTATTTTATAATATCTGCTACGCAACATATATCTTCATTCTAACCAGAATCTAGTGTTGCCTAACTGCATCTCGAAATATTGTAGCATCATTAAAACACAATCCTCCGTCAAAGTGTGGATAATCCATGTCTACTTTAAAATCAAACAGTGGATAAACCCCGTACACAAATCAATTCCTTGAACTAAACTTTATTGTGCAACTCTAATATGAGTCAATAACATTTGACCACTTAGCAGCCATCCCACCCCACTCAATATCTTCTCCATCTTCATTCACATAGCACTCTTTATCATCGGTCACATCATTATCACTATCCACCAATATATCTAATAGTTTCAGTCACTCTTCGCTGATTGATTTTAATACTCTTCTTTACCATCATTATCATTTATTAGATCTTCAAACACAGGTCCAGTAGCAATAACCCCATTCATGTATTCTCTTATGAGCAACAAAAACACCAATTCTAGTACCAACTCCACCCATATTAGTCTAATTACCTACTTCAACCTCATTTACCTTTGTCCCAACACCAATTTCACCATGTCCACTCATGTCCCATATTCTTCACATCCTCTTAAGCTCTTTCATGCCAACACTTTCCTCTTTCTTTAGTTCACTAAAGTTAGGCAATTGGCTTGTATTCACATTGTCCTCTTCAATAATGAAGGGCTTGTCATAGAAATAGAAATAGAAAATACAGACCACGCATCTGCTTTAACACCACTTTATGCCCATCTCCTTTTTCAGCCATTGAATATATTTTCCCAAGACAACCAAGTCCATAAGCACAAGTAACTCAACAATAGTGATGACAACAACTAACCCACAACTGTTTCGCATCCACATAATAATCACACGTGTCCAAAAAGTATTGTGCTTCCCAACTACCATTTGTTACACACATCATATCAAGCAAAACTCAGAGAGACTCCAGAGGACATTTAGCCCAAAAAACAGCAGAGCTTTATTGTCAATGACAATCTTTGTATGCGTGAGAAGAGGAGCCATCATTCACTAGATGCAACAACAACAAATGTGATAACAGTAGATTAACTATCAGGGCACGGTAAAGTTATCCACCCATACATTTTATGCACATAACTCAAAATCTCCCAGCTCTAATGACCAGAAAGTTTATCGACATGAATCACAAAATCTGGAAATAACAAATTAAAATGCCAACAATTAGTCATCTTTCAGATAAGGAAACACTACAAGAAGGGAGATATACCAAAAAACTAATCATTTATAACATATGTGTTTAACTAAAGCCTCAAAATTAGTAAGTGATGCAACATAGGCTTGACTATCAATGGGGGTAACAAACCACACATTCATGTAGTAAATTTGGCATCAGCAATAATGAAGACAACATAAAGTTCATGCTTTATAGCATTCTCTATGTCACTAACTGAATATTTCAAAAAGAGGTGTATTCGTTCATAAAGAACAAAGTCCTGCATTAGAAAAAGAGCAAGCAACACATAACAAAGGTGCAAAAAGCTGAATCGCAGTCACTATTATTGATACAGAAACGGAGTAGCAAGTAGAACAAAGATTCCATGGGTAGTTGGTTTTACAAGGCAAGTTTAACCTCCCATTGCATAATACCTCACACCCTGGTACAGGAGGAATCAAAGTCATCAGGAGCCACTCTAGCAATCCAAGTACTGAGTGTCTTTTTTATATCGGCGTGATTGACGTATGCCAACTCATACATGCTACACAAATTTACCACAAGGGTCTCGTTCAATGCCACTGTTGGAACTCTCTCTAAAGCACTCTCCAAGACCTTAATGGAATCCGCCAAATCCCTCAAGTACATCAAGCACAAAGCTTTATTATTAATGGCCACGACATCCAATCCATCCCTCTCTATACACTCGTCGTACTCTCTAACAGCGGATATATAATCCTTCCCGACAATATACATCAAGGCAGTATTTCGACCGACCAAATTCCTCAACCGGACATCATCCTGACCATCCGCCACCGTGGTCTTCTGAACAAGATGAAAACTCGTCTTGGCCCCATCCAAGTCTCCATACTGCAGCTGAACATAACCTAATTTAGACAACATGAGGGGATCATCCTGCTTGTCCTCCTCAGCCATGGTGGAATTGAGCAAGGCCAAACAAACCTTGAACTCCTTGTGACTCAAATGATGAGTAATGATGGTGTTCAAGACGCACGACTCGCGATTCCTCCAGAGATTGAAAGACGAGGAGGAAGCGGATTTGTTCGATTTCTTTTTGTGGCGAATGAAATGCAACAAAGAATAAAGGCGATCGAGGGATAATAGACGGTTACCTAGGGTAAAAGGGAGGTGCGCGTGCAGAAAGCGGAGGGCGAAGGGGACCATGGATCCGGATTCAGAATGATAATGATCCGGATAAGTTTGAAAGGAGTACTGTTTGGAATCGAGATCGTCGTCGAGGGTTAGGAGCTCCTGTTGGGCGTCGGAGAATCGGCGGAGTTTGAAGAGAGAGAGAAGGTTGAAAGTGAGGTAGATGAGGTGTTCGTGAGGTTTGGAGAGGAGAGATAGAGATCTAGCACGCGCCACCTTGTCGAGGATTGTGCGCCACGCGCCGCGGCAAGCGAGGTCTTGGAGGGTGGAGAGGTCGTGGCAATGGGAGTTGAGGGACGAGTAAGGGCTCGACAGTGGATCCATCGACTCTGGCTCTCGCTCTGGCTCTGACATACTATTATTATTATCCATTGCCATTGATGTGATTTCCGGTACGTACCACGAAGCAAAACTCGTTACAGTGTTTTCCTCTCCAGCCTTCCGCTTGTGACGATTGGGTCTTTTTTTTTTATATATATATATATATATATATACTAGCAACTTTGAAATACTTCAATGTTTAAAAAGATTTTTTTTGTAACGCGTTGAAAAAATTGAGATTCCTTAAGTAGGCCTAACAATTATTATGAATTAAAAAAAATCTAATCATTCTAGACAAATTTAAGAATTAACACGTCAAATTCATAATATTAAACGACGAAGCCGACAAATTTGTTTCATAGAGCAAAGGTCTTTTGAAGAAAAGTGGTATTGCAAATAATCAAAATATGTGTAAATTATGTACTCTTCGAGATGCAAAGGTAAATACATAAATGAAAAAAATTAGTTGGAAAATTTGAGTTACGTTATCTGAACAAATTGGAAAAGCACTCAAATACATTATAGAGGCATATTATCTAATTGTATCTGTTTCATAATTAGCAGATGTAGTCTATACAGCAATCAAACACAGTCAACTAATATTCTCTAGTAGACATGTCAATGACGAAAATCATTGCAAATCTGGACAAATAAGTTCCCTTTGCTTAGTTTCCCCTCTGGAGCTGTAAAGAAACAGAGTTTCAAATCTTTAGTAGAAAATAGTAATATAATAATTATGTGAGACTCTAGACACAACTCCAAAACTCTAAATTCATGAGCACTTATAACAACTTGGTATTTGGGAAGCTCATATCTAAAGGTAGTCGGAAGGAAAAATGCACCAAATATATCCAAACACATATCTGTAACCAAATAAAAAACGCAGTGGATCAAATTAATAGTTAATATGTATGAGCAGATTAGAAAAATGATAATTTCGGTATGTCAACCCTGAATCAAAATGGATTTCCAGATTAGAAAAATGATAATTTTTTTTATGTCAACCCTGAATCAAGGCATGAAAAAAAAAATGAAACAAAACTGCTGCTGATAGTAGACATAAGATAATGTTTAATTATTCATAAATCTCATTAAGTATCAGTAGTTTATGCATCCCACGTCATGAAAGATATATTGTTCCTGAAGCAACTACAACATGTGATACACATAATGAAGAATAACTAATTGAAGTTATAAAAGTCATACAAAGAAAAATTGCATAATGTATAATTTACATCTAGGTTTAAACTGAAAGATCTGAAAGTACAAACACAGTTCCAAAACAACTGTCTCCAGAGCACTTACATGGAGACTTCATCCATGTTTAAGCTCCTGACATTAGGTACTTGGTGCATATTGAAGCAAGAAAATCCAACAAAAAACCTGCAATTAACAGGAGAAAAGGTAATGTACATAACAGAGTTTTAAAACCTTAATAATAATTCTTGGACTAAGGAACTTTAGTCAGACAGATTAATGTCAAAACGCATAATAAGATTAACGTACCTTTAATTATGATTGATTTGCAATTTTGCAAAAATCTCTGGATAAACAACATTTCTTGTATAGACCCCTTCCTTCCCATGTAAGCTACCATTCCTAACCAATACTTTTGTCGTAGATTAAGAAACACCTCTAGACAAAGCGACATATAATTGACCGTGGCTGAAAACATGATCAGGTAGAAAAATCCCAACATGAGGTATTATTTGTCTCTGTGATTTATTTATTGTCAACGCAAAACTAAGCCGTACCGGAAACTGCCTGCGTGTCAACTCAAATGGCATTTTTGTATCTTCAGCAATCTTCAAAGGTATGCGTGGCAAAAACACTCTGGTCCCTTTAAAATCACCTTGCAGAATCTCAGCATCAATAAAATGTCTACCAAATTTATGACAAATAAGCCTTGTCCCATTGCATAACCCAATTTTAGGATCAATATTCCGCAGAGGCATAATTGGGCATCCTTTCTTTAGAGTCAACTTATGGGGTGGCAGATTACCGGAGAAAGTGAGTTCAAAAATTCAGGGAGAAACAAATTACGTAAATCATCAGCAACCGAGTCAAATGAGTAATATGTAGTTTCATCCTCACCACAAAACTGTTCAATTACCTTATCATTTAACTTGTTCACATCGTCATTCTTTGGAGTAATCAATGCCCTATTCATCATGTACTCAGCATCACAATTATGAGAATTTAGTTCTGGGTACACTGAAGCAATTAACTGATCAATTGATTGTTCACCTTCCCAATAAATGACAATAGAATTCGGAATCCGTATCATATCATCTTGGATAGTAGGTTCTTGACCATTACCCACACGGAGAAGGAAATCAGAGAAACCCTGGTCATATTGAGCTCTAATGTTATCTATTAGTCTAAGAATTCTAACATTCGACCATAAATTCGACTCGATTATGCTTGCTTGTATTGACTGTAACCTTGTACCTCCAACAACAACTGGAACGACTTGTTGAAAACCACCTCCAAGTATAATCACCTTACCTCCAAAAGGTAAGTTAACTCCAGTAACATCATAGAAAGTACGGTCTAGAGTTTCAATAGTCATTCTATTGGCCATACGTGTCTCATCCCAGATTACTGCAGACGCACGCTCAAATAATTTTGACATTTCAGACTGCTTGCTGAAAGTGCAAACAGATTTGGGATGTAAAATGAATGGTATTTTCAGTTTAGAATGTGCAGTTCTGCCTCCTGGAAGTTGTGTGGCTGCAATACCTGACGTTGCAGTAGCAAGAACAATGTGTCCCTTGTTACGAAGGAATGCAAGTAAGGTCTGGTATAAAAACGTTTTCCCGGTTCCACCAGGTCCATCCACGAAAAAAAACTGCACTTTCTTTTCTAAGTATTGCTTCTTTGATGGTGTTAAATGCGACCAACTGACCTGCATTTAGCATGGAAATAGCATTCAAGTCGTCTTCTGAAATCGGCAGTGACAGCTCCTCCTCGACTAATCTACAAATGCTCTCTAGATCTTCTATAACCTGAGGCAAATCAAACTCTTTTAGACTTCTGGTATGTTGTCGAAGTACATTATTTATCTCATTGAGAAGCCTATTCTGGATTGATAAATTATTTGTATTAGACGATGTAGAATAGTCCTCAATCATGTAGTTATAATTCTCATCCCACAATCTTCTTACTCTTGTTGGCGCACAAAATATAAGGATTGCCGCGAATAGTCTTCTAAGAGCAGACGACATTCTGACATGTCGCGCCTCGATTAAGCATTCTCGAATACTATCATCCTCTTCTAGAATCCCAAGTTTCTCTGCAGCTTTCTTAAATGTCAAGTAACAGACCCCGTTTACTGTTCTAATATCGTCAAATGATTTCGGCCCCCTAACATGATTGAGTAACATACACAAATAAAACCGTTCTCCTTCATTTGGTGATGCCGTATATAGCCGACCAATGACTTTTTGGGTTGTTTTTCTTCGTTGCCAAGTTTTCACATTTGTGAGCCATCTATAGTATTTAGGAAATTCGCTGTATAGATATTTATTGGCTTCTCTGTCTTCACTGTAAACTCTGAAAAACTCAGTCAACATGGTTCGAGAGTGTCGCTCATTATTAAGTATATCTGATACTCGTTCATGATTGTAGTACTGAACATGTTGCATATTCGGCATATGAAGCTGCAAACGCACAACAGAAGGGTACATTCGACTCATCGGGAACTTGAAAATCTTCCATAAAGCCTCTGGAGCACATATCCACTTGCCATCTACATATCGTTTGACTTCATCATAGTTTGGTTCTGGACGTACTTCAAATGCCACACAATCAGGACCTTTGTACACATACTTGTATAGATATTTTATACTTTTGATGCTGCTGCATATTTCCACATTGATGTGATAGTTAGATTTTAGCAATAACCAGGAATTGTACGGGACCACCCATTTGTTGTCGACAACCTTATCCCCATCTCTATCCAGTGCAATGCATATGTCATCATCGCGTCGTTGATACATTGGATAAGAATCATTTCCTTGTAACGTAGCAGGTGCAAACTGCTTTGGATATGCCTTCTTGCAAGTTCCTTGTTTCATGCAAGGAGCTAAGGAGCTGATGAATTCATTAATCCGCACGACCCGTGTATCATATGCTTGAGGACAGCCTCATAAAGCAAAGGTTCTTCTTCTTTATTTGGAATTTCTACTCTAACAATGCGATCATATGCATCTGGGGTATTCAGCTTATCATCATCTTGTAGAATAACCAACATGTGAACATGAGGCAAACCCCTTTTTTGGAACTCTATGACATGGACATGTGCTGCAACTTTGCCTAGCACTCCTCGTGTATATACATCGTTTTTAAGTTCTTCATATTTTGCTCTGAAGATTCTAGTCACCAAATCAGGTCGGTCTTGAGCCGTTTGTCCAAGAAGTAATTGTTCTTGTATCTCTTGCCAATTCGGGTTGCATGTCATTGTGAGAAATATGTCAGGGTTGTCGTACTTTTGCACCAATGTCATTGCATCCTGGTAACGTTGGTACATGTCCCTGGGGCTCCCAACAAATGATGATGGTGAAACAGTACGACGACCAACATTCCCTAATTGAAGAAAAAAATGCATAAATTTAGTAGAATAAAAAAGAAGCTGCGAAAGAGAATCTGAGTCTCGCAAAATACTGACAAATATAATATTAAGAAAATATAAAATTAACTTCAACTTACGTGCATCGTTCTCTCATGCAGCTAAACAATCCTGCAAACCTTGATATAATTCAACTCTGATCTTATCTTGATTTGCTCTTATCAATCTCAGTTTCTGAGTTTCAATCTTCACGTAATTGTCAACAACATATTGTTGCAGCAAACGACCCCCATACAACAATATGCTCGGATTATTCATGCGAATCTGTTAATTTGTTACATGAGACCAGTAAGAAAAAGTTAATCAAATATTGAAGAAAGCAAATTGAAAATGACTTTAGTATTTTGAATTTAAAATTAAAGAGCATTGCATGCCTGTAACATGTAGGAGTAGTAATCACAGCAAGAAAGTTTTGAGGTTTGAGTTGTGTGACACTCAGTGTCCCATCCATATGTTCCATAATGAAGAAGCAAAGGATATTGAAGCGGATCATAATAACCGGAGAATTCTGCAATTTTGAATAGTTGGCCACCTATCGTTTGAACTAATATGTCTCTGTCAGTAGGACCTTGTAAATCATCACCTCCGCATATAACAGCTGCTACCTGTTATGTTGTTGGGAGAACATATTGGCTTTCTGTTGTGGGTCTCTCTTTAATGATCAATTTACAATGATTTAGATCCGGACGTTGAGCTAGATGACGGAATGTCTTTACAAATGGGTTGTGTGCATCCAGTATGCGCTTCATTTTTTCAATCAATTCCCTATTTAAGCCATCATTCTCAAGTAAACGATTTTCAGTTTCATTATCGGTATCATATATGAACATTTGCAGGTACCTTGGCCTAATCCCTGGAGAAGGTAGTAATGTGCCAATCTGATGATGAATTGATCCATGAGCCCTGAACGTGTAAACTCCTTGGCCCCTCATTACACTTTCGTCAAGTTGGACACCCATTGATGTGAAAGAAAATATATGATTGTAGGCACGTATATTTTTTCTAAATATTCTCCCTTCGGAAGATTCACCTCTAAATAACTCAAGCAGTTCTCGTGGAACAGGAATTGTTGGTAACTTTACCCTTCCTCTATTGCAGCAGATATTCTTTGTTTCGTAATAAAACAATGTTGCTTGACAGTAACAACAATCAGTAGGACGTGGGAGTTTGAACGGGTGGAGACCTTGTCTTTCTGTATAGTCTTGTGCAATATTGTGATGGGAATTTGCAGGTTCTCTATTGCGATGGCCATCATTGAGATTTAAATCTTCATTTTCATCATCACTTACTGGAGCATTTCTTCGACCACCTGTATAAGATATAGCTATTTTTGGTCATCATAGTATATACTATGATGCGATTGAAGTATCATCGCATAAGTACTGAAGGCGAAGGAAATAACTCAAAGTCATTATTAATACAAAAAAAAATCATTATTAATACAAAATGTCAATATGTATGATTTGAGAGAATTTGTTGCATTTGTAGAGTAGTTTATAATACAAAACTAAATAAATATACTCAAAGTACTTTGGGAATTTGCTAAAAACTTGGTAAATTATAAGTGGTCAGGTAAATGAAGTTGTGGTTACCTTCTCTATCTAATGTGTGTGGACGTGAAGTTGAAGTTGATCCTTCGAACTGATTGCTTGAAATTGCTTCGAAATTAAATGGGTTATATGCTAAAGGAGTGACATAACTTCTTCCACCACCAAATCCAACATCAATGTTAGTGTTATTTGATGTTGCATGCCCTGAACCAATTGAATTGGTTGTTTCAAGAGAAAACTTTTATGTCATATACATGATTAGACTTAACTAAGTAATTATATCGTTTAAAAACGAAATCAACAACATATTGACATGGATGACAAAATTTGCAGCATTTATATATAGTGTGTAATACAAAGTTAAATACTAATACTTGAATAGGCTTTTTCTTTAGAAAAAGTTGGTAGATTATATGAAACTGAAGTTACGGTTACCTTCTCAATTCATTATACGTGGACGCGGAGTTGAAGCTGATCCTTCTAACTGATTGCTTGAAACTGTATTCAAATTAAATGGGTTATGCATCAATGGAGTGACATAACTTCTTCCACCACCTACAACAACATCCATGTTGGTGGTATTTGATATTGCATCACATAACAATTAAACTGCTCGTTTCAAAGATTAGACTTAACCAACTAATTATGTTTTTGAATAAAGCAATCAACATCATAATGACCTGGTGCTAAGGGTACAGTTTGCATTTGTCCACTTGCTAGTCTTGCTCGCCGCCTTTGGTAGTAAGTGCGTCTTTGAGAAAGATATGCTTCTCTTTCTTCATTCGTCATTGATTCTCTACTTTGTCTGGATCTAATCCGATCTCTTGCTCTAACACGCTCGACTTGAGTTGCTAGTTCATGGATATGATGTGACGATCCTTCGGAATCCATTTAACGACTGGACACTTTGAAGTCTTCCTAGAAAGAAAAAGGTATTTGCATTTTGATATGGAGGTTTCTAGCATTTGGGCCCATTCTGGGCCACGGCCCATGAACGAGCATATCGGGGATCAACCCCGATATGACATCGAATAAAGGATTCGATATAGGCCAGTCGCGCCTATAAATATCCCGCCCGCACACCGAGAAAGGCAATTTAATTCCTCACCTCGATTTACCCGCATCATATCGAATAGAAATATTCGATATTATACCCGACATAAGTACTCGACGTGGTTTAGTCCGCGTCTTCACTCAGGTTTCCACAACGACCTGATCACCGATATCACATCGAGACTCACCACCGATATCTTATTGGGACTCCTTTCTGATATTCGTTCGATACTCATCACCAACGTGACATCAGCAGGTATTCTAGTGAGGCCCCGACCTCGAGCAACAGGTTCCGGACTAAGTCTACACGAGATACCTAGTGTAGGCCTGATTGGAGATAGACTCGTTGTACTATTAGATCACTTATTTGTAACCGACACGCATATATATATAATACGATCTATTGTCAAATCAGTGGCACCGTCTGTGGGAACCAAGGTTCTCTAGATCGGGAGCTCATCAGAAGTGATGTCAGGGAAGAGGCAACGAAGTATCGAGGGGCAGGAACTGAACAAGGCAGATACCAATATGGCGAGGAGTAACAAGAGGGTGAGGATCGACCTAAAGGGGGGAGGCGCTGAGATAGAAAGTGCGGTGATTCCGTGTCAGAATGAATCGAGAATGGAGCCAGTGGCAGATTTCATCACGATAGAGATCGACCCGAGACAACCAGAGTGCAGGCTAAGGATATGAGCTACTATGTCGTTTGATATCCGGAAGGCGTTGATAGAATGCTTGAAAAGGAATGTTGATATATTCGCCTGGAGCGATTCTGACTTGATTGGGATTGACCCAAAGATTATAGAGCATAAATTGAACGTCGATCCGCGGGCCAAACCGATATAACAGAAGAAAATGAATTTTAGCAAGGAGAAGAGCGAGGCGGCAGAGAAAGAGGTTGTGGAAAAGCTTAAAGCATGACATATTTATGAATTACGTTATTCGGAGTGGCTCAGCAATATCGTCCTAGTTCTGAAGAAAGCAGCAGAGTGGAGAATGTGCGTGGATTACAAGGACATGAACAAGCATTGCCCACGGGACCCTTTCCCGTTGCCAAGGATCGACCTTCTAGTAGATTCAACAGCCGGGTGCGCCCTATTTAGTTTCATGGATGCCAAGAGCGGTTTCCACCAGAGTTTTATGGCGACGGAGGATCAATAAAAAACAGCCTTTGTTACGGACACGGGAGTGTACTGCTATCGTGTAATGCATTTCGGTTTGAGGAACGCCGGAGCAACGTTCCAGAGATTGGTGGGGAAGATGTTTTATAGCCTAATAGGAAAGTCGATGGAGGTATACGTGGACGATATTTTGATCAAAAGTTTGAGGGCACAGGATCACGTAGAGCATTTGGAGAAATCGTTTGCCATCATGAGAAACTATAGGATGAAGCTCAACCCCAAGAAGTGTACCTTCGGAGTGGCAGCGGGAAAATTTCTGAGATATATGGTTAACGAGTGCGAAATTGAAGCCAACCCAGACAAGATAGAGGCCGTGTTGAATCTCGCTTCCCCACGCTCGGTACGGGATGTGCAGTGCCTTTTGGGACGTATAACAGCCTTGGGACGTTTTCTGCGACCTCAGCAGAACGGAGTCTTCCTTTCTTCAAAATCTTGAAGAAGGCCAAGGACTTCCGGTGGACCGAAGAATGTAAAAGAGCGTTCCAACATTTCAAGAAGTATCTGGTGGCACCACCACTCTTGGCGAAACCAGATCCAAGGGAGACACTTTATCTATATCTGGCGGTCTCCGCCAACGCCATTAGTACAGTATTAGTAAAAGAAGCAAACGGAAAGCAATCTCCAGTTCATTACGTCAGCCGTGTTCTTCACGGAGCAGAAAAGAATTATCTACAAATCGAACTATTTGCCTTGGCCGTCGTTATGACGGCTCGTAAGTTGAAACCTTATTTCCAAGCTCACCCAATAGTGGTCATGACAGACAGACCACTCCGCCAGATCATGACCAATCATGATACCTCGGGGAGGTTGGTAAAATGGGCCATAGAATTGGGCGAATTTGGGATTGAGTACCGTCCCCGCACAGCCATTAAAGCACAGGTCCTAGCCGACTTTATGGCGGAGGCACTAGGTAACAGTTTAGACCATTCATGCCACCATATATTTCCTATAAGCCAGAACCCTGGTCCGAGTTCGAAACCCGCGACATGGCTACTTCATGTGGATGGCTCCTCCACAGCAAACGGCGGTGGAGCAGGAATTCACCTGGTGTCCCTAGATTGTAGGGAATTTGATTTTGCTATCAGTCTGAACTTTCCTATAACGAACAACGAGGCGGAGAATGGCTAAGACCCTCTGTTCGGATCATCTGAAAGTCTTCACGGATTCGCAGTTAGTGGCTAACCACTTCTCGGGATTCTTCGAAGCAAAGTAAGAAACCATGGTTTTATACTTGGCAAAGTTGAAAGAATTGGCGGCCGAGTTCGCTACATTCAATCTGACGCAAATACCTCGATCGAAAAATTCAAAGGCCGATGCTTTATCGAAATTCGCTAGTTCCTCAGAAATTTTTGTGGAAAAGCGTTTGACTTTGCTGACCACCTCTAGGCCTGCGATCGGAGTGACAAAAGCTAGCAAAAAATGGCCCGACGTCGAGTTTATCTTTCCTATCGCAAGTACGTCGTGTTGGAAGGATGAGATATATGATTACCTCGCAAATGGAACCCTCCCGGCCGATCTTAACGCCCAAAGACGACTGAAGAACAAGGCATACAGGTTTACCATTTACCAGGGCGAACTCTATAAGAGATTTTTTAAAGGCCCACTATTGAGATGCGTATCACCAATGGACGCCCAATACATACTGAGGGAGATACACGCAGGCAGTTGCGGAAATCATTCAGGAGGGAGAGCGTTAGCCCAGAAAATATTAAGACAGGGATATTTTTGGCCAACGATACGACAAGACGCCACCATGTACTGCCGCAATTGTGAGAATTGCCAGTACCACGCCAAACTGGTACACATGCAAGCTGTACTGATGCAGCCCCTAGAGATCACTTGCCCATTTGATGAGTGGGGAATCGATATAGTTGGTCCCCTACCAATGGCCAAAGGTCAGAAGAAATTTATTTTAGTAGCAGTAGAATACTTTACGAAATGGGTGGAGGCTGAGGCTTTGCTGCACATCACGGAGAAAAATATGATAGACTTTGTCTGGAAGAACATCGTATGTCGCTTTGGATTACCCCGATTTTGGTATCAGACAATGGTACCCAGTTCAGAGGAAAGACAATGGTTGCATGGTGCAAAGAATTAAAAATATCCCAACATTTTGCTGCGGTATCCCACCCACAGGCAAATGGACAAGTGGAGTCCACCAACAAGACTCTTAAACAATATTTGGAGCGGTGACTGCACGCCACCGGAAGGAGTTGGATCGATAAACTGCCAGGTATTCTATGGGCATATAGGCCTACACCCAGAACATCCACAAGAGAGGCACCGTTCACTCTAGTATACGGGTCCGAGGCAGTAGTCCCAGTTGAGACTGGCATGCCAACATACAAAATAGCGGAATATGACCCGTAGCACGCTGCACGACTACGAAAGATGGACTTAGAAATGATTGGTTCCACAAGAGAGCAAGCTTACCAACGGACAATGGCCTTCAAAGCGGCAATGGCCATAAGTTTCGATAAACGAGTGCACCTTCGAAGCTTTCAAGTGGGTGACTTGGTGTTGAAGAGTGTGAAAGCAAGTAAACATGTTGGGAAACTACAAGCCAATTGGGATGGACCCTATAGGGTTACCCACACCAACACAAAAGGTTATTATTATCTCGACGACATGCATGGCGAGCCCCTTCCTAGGCCATGGAACGTGCAACACCTTAGGCGTTTTTATTCTTACAAAATTCAGCATTTCAATCAATATTAGCAATGTAAAGAACTACGAGAGGCTTGATTCCCTGCACGGGATACGTAGGCAACCAAATACGGTTCAGCGCCAATCTATCGTTAAAACTAGAATGTTAAGGGGGAAGGCTCCCACCCAGGAGCGGTAACGGGTCACCTACAACGAGAAGAATATCCCCTATGATAACGGGGTCGATCATAAACATTTCAACGGTAGCGGGTTCCCTGTGATAACGGGATGCGCCCCTACCCACAAGAAAAATATCCCATGTGATAACGGGGTCGATCATAAACATTTCAACGGTAGCGGGTTCCCTGTGATAACGGGATGCGCCCCTACCCACTAGAAAAATATCCCCTGTGATAACGGGGTCGATCATAAACATTTCAACGGTAGCGGGTTCCCTGTGATAACGGGATGCGCCCCTACCCACAAGAAAAATATCCCCTGTGATAACGGGGTCGATCATAAACATTTCAACGGTAGCAGGTTCACTGTGATAACGAGATGGACCCCTACCCACAAGAAGAAGATCCCCTGTGATAACGGGGTCGATCATAAACATTTGAACGGTGGCAGGTTCTCTGTGATAACGGGATGGACCCCTACCCACAAGAAGAATATCCCCTATGATAACGGGGTCAATCATAAACATTTCAACGGTAGCAGGTTCCCTGTGATAACGGGATGGACCCCTACCCACAAGAAGAAGATCCCATGTGATAACGGGGTCGATCCTAAACATTTGAATGGTAGCAGATTCCCTGTGATAACGGGATGGACCCCTACCCACAAGAAGAAGATCCCATGTGATAACGGGGTCGATCATAAACATTTGAACGGTAGCAGGTTCCATGTGATAACGGAATGAACCCCTACCCACAAGAAAAACAAACCTTGTCATAATGGGATGGCTCTCACCCATGAGCGGTAACAAGTCACCTACCAAAGATAAGGCAATCCCATGCCAATAACGCCAGACATTCATCAGGCTATCACAACTACTATACGACAAGGATAGAATATTCATGATTACAGAAAGAATTGCACAAGGTAGGATTTCTGCAAATAAAACATCTTTCATTAAACATCATGAAAGCGGCTCTCAGTCAATAGCATGGGGCACACTTTACATAGAAAATTTTTCCCGAGCAAATAACTGCTACAATATCAAAAAATGTCACTAGCCGACAACGCAACTACATATCATAAAGAAACTCGTTACTCTCGAGATCAGTGAATAACTCGGCCCGAATATCGTCCTGATGAAAGGGTCCAAGCCTGGATACATTCATTTCAAATTCTGGGAATTTCCAGGGCTCGGCACAAATATCGTCAGCAAATTCATCCATTCCTCGGGGAGACAAAACCTCTGGGTATTTATTCCATTTCGGACTACTACTTTCTGGATCAGGTGACAACCGGGAATACCGCATCGCACGGGAGACCCTATAACGTTCCCTAACGTACAGTCCTGCGACAGCCCAGACGGGCACCCTTCCGCCATAAGGCTCGATAGTCCCATTCATATCAGCCCCGATGGGGGTACCACCATATGATGGGGGAGAGCCTTTAATGTTAAAATCATTATCCCTTATAGAACCACCAGCACCTGTCTTGGTATGAGGGGAATATACGATTACCCCGTGGCGAGCTAAAGTTTCGGTTAATATCGCATTCTAAACTTCCAAATTTTTGAGGGACTCTTGATAATCGTTGCGTTCACGCTCTAACCTAAGATTACTGGCATGCAAGCGTTGGGTCTCAGCCTGGCTTCTAGCCAATTCCTTCTTCATCTCTTCTTCAGCGACTAATGCCTTCCATGCCTCGCCACGTGCAATGCATTTCTGAGTCTCAGCAGCACGAGCCCGACTGTTAGCACGATCACGACTAATCTCGCTACGCGCAATCATCCTGCGCAGTTCCTTTACCAAAGCATCATGACGAGCCTGCACCTCCCCAAGCAGCATGTAATCTCTGCACAGTTCGTGAAACGTATGCCCAAACTGCCAAGGAAACGAATGATTATTAATAAATAATAGGAGGGATGAACATTAATAAAAACCAACGAACAACAGGGAAAGCTCCTTACTGTATATAGTAACATCATGCATATGCGCGGTGCTAATTCTACCCCCAGATCTCGGCACAACTCAGAAGGATCAAAATTTCCATAAATAGATTCCAATCCTCTGATAGCATCCTCTTCACGGATATTATTATTCCCAACCCGCATAATTAACCGTTCTGAAAGGGGATCACGTAGGAAAGAGTAATCTTCCCTCATTGGTGATCTACTTCCAGATGGCTTCTCAGTATTAGTATTACCAGGGGATGCTGCAGTACGCCTTGGGGCCGAAGTATATGAGCTTGGAGCGGCCGACGCAGGAGGAACCTCATCAATACTTTCTTCATCAGGATTGAGCTCCCCACTCCCGGCACCGGGCGACACCGCGAAATGAGCCCGAGCCCGATGATGCCAATAATTAGCTGGTGCGCCTTCTAGTGGCAGCATCACCTTGACCTGTGTAGGGTTAGCAGCTATACGTTGATGGGAAGCATGATCCACGATCATATCGTTAATCATGTCCACTTCTAACTGAATACCTTCCACTATGGTCGCGCGATCTTCAACAATGACACTGCCACCATAAATATTTGACTGCATTATGAGATACTTATCAGGGAACCGAGAGTTCCGTTCATGAAGACCGACTCGGGATAACCTTAGATTGGCAGAAACTCCGGAAACTCGCACCAAACCGTCATCTAATGACGCATCCCTCACAGAAGTTTCAGAATCAGAGGATTCGTCGTCCGACACGACAAAAACGTTCCGCCTAGCAGGACCAGCTTCATAATACTGCGGCGATACAACGAGTTTTTTCTTTGGAGATTTTTTACCACGAACCATCCTTAGGCAAAACAATTAAGGCAAATTATTGCAAAAACGCGCAAAATATCGGAGCAATGTCGAAATATAGATCGAGCGCGAGATCAAAGAAGATATCGGAGAAAGTTACCGACATCAAATTCGACATTGACCCGACAGTGACAACACGAGGGCAATAAAATACTGAAGGATGACACGGCAGGGACCGACTTTTATAAACAAACAAAAGCAGCATTAAATACGCCATATCGGGATTACATCGAAACTCATATTCGATGTGACTTTCGACATGAGTTCACCGTACCAGCAAGGTACGACACTACGCGTGACAGAACCAAACTTAGCACTACAAAAAATTGAGGACCATCATACGCTTTTTACTATCGTACCCGTAGTGGCAAGATCGCGTCTTTTAAACAATTTAGAATTCAAACGAGGACCTCATGCAATGCAGTAACTGCACTGGGAAATCGCACACAACTAGTTCTAGGTGCACTTCCCACATTTTCGATCTCCGTCCTTCGAATTGGGGGGACGTGGGGTACATGTAAGACGAAAATTTAAAACTAAATTTGCGAATTCTTATCCCTAGGATAATAATTCCCAAATTGGGTGACTACATGATATGGAGGTTTCTAGCATTTGGGCCCATTCTGGGCCACGACCCATGAACGAGCATATCGGAGATCAACCCTGATATGACATCGAATGAAGGATTCGATATAGGCCAGCCGCACCTATAAATATCCCGCCCCGCACACCGAGAAAGGAAATTTAATTCCTCACCTCGATTTACCCGCATCACATCGAATAGAAATATTCGATATTATACCCGACATAAGTACTCGACGTGGTTTAGTCCGCGTCTTCACTCAGGTTTCCACAACGACCTGATCATCGATATCATATCGAGATCCATCACCGCTATCACATCGATACTCACCATCAATATCACATCGAGACTCACCACCGATATCACATCGAGACTCACCACCGATATCTTATTGGGACTCCTTTCTGATATTCGTTCGATACTCATCACCAACGTGACATCAGCAGGTAGTCTAGTGAGGCCCCGACCTCGAGCAACAGGTTCCGGACTAAGTCTACACGAGATACCTAGTGTAGGCCTGATTTGAGATAGACTCGTTCTACTATTAGATCACTTATTTGTAACCGTCACGCATATATATATATATATATATATATATATATATATATATATAATACGATCTATTGTCAAATCACATTTCAAACAAAATATGAAAGACAAAATAACATGTCATTGAGGGCTGGGTACGAATGAACTACCCCATTCTCGAATTAATCCAAAGAACTACTTATGCAATTCTTTATTTATTGAGAAAGGTGAAAGAAAATAAATCAACTCCTTTATTTTGTAACTAAACATTGTATCAGAACTCAAAAGTTATGTTATCAGATTATGGTGGTGGTTTTATCAAAATGACGAGGGAAAATTGTGTGTTCCACAAAAGGCTTATGAAATATGGGAATAGGCCATAAACATAACTATAATCCAGTAGAAATTAAAGCACGTAATGATAACAAAATCTACTATTCAGATCAAAAGTCAATTCTTCTACTTGACTTTAGCTTGCTACTTTTTGAGAGAAAAGAACAAAAAACAGAGGAAGAACGTATATGATGTTCTAATGAAGAAGACGAATAACCCAGATTCCCTCATGTACAAATGTTTTCAAGTGAAACATACTTAATGATATGTAAGTTCATTGTATTGTGAATGCAGCGCTATGAGATCAAGAATATTTTACAGAACTACTAAATAAACAAATTTTCACTTCAATTATTTAGCAGAGAAATCAGCTTGCAAAAAATTGTTTATTCAACTCACCATAAAACACTACACTTCAAAGTTATTTGTATATGAAGACCACTTCCCTGGCTTTGGCTTCACAAATATGTGTAAACTACTCCTCTGAAAACTATTCTACCAGAAAGAACTAATTAAGTAAAAGCCTAGATACGCTGCCAAGAGTCAACATCAAAGAATAACTTTCTACCTATCTTTACAAATCGTAAGTTACAATAAGTTATTTGAAGCTTCATTCAGTATTTTTTAAGCAGTCAATTGAAATGCATTCTGTAGGAGAATAATACTCTATAGTAGTTACGAAATTGATTTCTTTTCTTAAGTAAATTGTGAATCTCATGTGAAGCTTCTGAACACATTTTTCAATTAGTATCGTTCACAATATATAGCAAGATTCACAACATATAGGCAAAGTAATAATGAGGGAGCTGAGAATAATATGGCATGTTGCAAAAGTAACAAAACTCCTGTATAATAACAATGAAAGCACGTGCCTTAATCCAAAGCTTTTGGCCGCATGAACACTTATACGGCACTTTGAACTATAGAAAGATCCAATTAAAAGTAAATTGAACAGAGTTACCGACAAAAAAGGTAAACAGACAAATAAGCGGTTGAGCGACCATAAGCTTTAAGTTTTTGTTCGAGTTGTGGGCAGATGACGCAAAACCAAGAAAAACGAATTATTTATGCAATTTAAACATATAACATGAGGATTAGTATGGAAAAGAAATCAGCGATGGCTGGTCCAGATAAATACCAGCTTAATATGATATTTATTGTGAATTGTTCTTCTAAGTTATGCTAACCTTTGATTAAAGAGCATACCAGTGCAACTTAAAAAAGAAAAGAAAATAGCTCCAAAATGTACATGGACACTTGTAAGCTCCAATCCAACCACTTCAAAAGTAAATCATGCATTTCTTCTTTCAACATAGATATTAGGGAGTTTATGCATTTTCTACTGGAATTCAAAATATTGAACTAAGACAGAGACCACCGTGTGCATAGATATGTAAAAGGTGCTAAAGTAGTGAAGTTGATGTTTCCTTAACTGGAAGCTCCACTAATCCTAAATCAAACAAACAAAAGAAATAAGATATGTACACTTCTATAAACATGGTACTACTTCCTTAGCTTCATCCCTAATCCTAAAGTGGTTGGCAACGAAAAATTACAATAATTTAGAGAAGTAAGAGGGGTAGGCATCTAGAAACCTGGTACACTACTGGTAAAGTCCCCCAATCAAAATGAAATTGAGAAATGAGAAATAATACATGACAATGCAAGCCAAAGTACCAACTCATAAAAAAAAAATTGATGACAAAGAAACAAACTTTGAAATTTTGAACTTCTAAAAGTTTCCAATTATAAGCAAAAAATGGGGAATTTTTACAACCCCTGCTAACTTGAAGACTTTATATGCAAAGAGTGTGATATTTTACAAACCCGGAAACGGAATTGAGTGGGGTTGATGTCAATTGGGTACGAACAATGATCAATTGCACCTACATCCACAAAATCCTATGAATATTACCATGTGAGGGAAGAAAAAAGAATTAAAAGAGAAGAAAAAAAAGAAGAACCTTAATTAACTAAACCATAAACTACATACCGCGCTGTAAGGAAGTTTGGGGCTTTTTTCATTAAAATCCATAGTGAACTCATGAAAGAGAAGAGAAAATCAGTTCCAGGAGGTCGTGACTGATGAACGTGGGTAAAATGCCGTTTTTATTTAAATGAAGATAATGACCTTCAGCTCCATTTTTTCATATTTGAATCGGATTGAGACAGGGGTATAATAGGAAACTCAAAATTTGGTATCCAAACTGACATTTTGTGAGTGGGAGGGCTTTGCTTTTAATATAGTAATAGATATAATACTTTAAAACTTTGCCAATTCAAGTGAAATTAGATGCTAGGGACGAGAGTTAGGACTGTTCAATGGTTTCACGGTTTGGTTAAACCGTGAAAACCAAACCAAACAAGACAGTTTGGTTTGAACCATTGTACATATTTGCTACTGTGGTTCGGTTTGGTTTCGAATCAAAATTATTTTGGTTTTATTGCTAAGAGACCAAATTAAACCAAACAAACCAAACTAAACCAAACAAACCAAACCATTGAAAAAACGAAAAAAAATGTTAATTTATAAAGAAAGAAGCCAAAAACGTCAACACACTTACACACCAACAAAAAAACCACATAACCCATCCGTCAATTTTCCTACATCCCTAATCCCCAATTTTTCTAAATCCCTAATTTCAACACCGAACCACCCGCACGAAATAATAAACTTTCATATTTGACCCTCCAAACCTTGGAATTTGCCTAAAAATCAGTCCTTACGTTTTGCTCGGGAGGCTGTTTCTACTTGGAAAAGTGGTATTGTTTGTAAAAAACTGACTCCGTTGACTTTCTGGTCAAATCTCAACTCATTTGGATCTTGAATATGTTCTTCTCAATCTTGAAATCAACATTTTCCTACACTTCATCACTTCTCGTTTCAAGAAAGTTTAGTTGTATGCTTAATTAATGACCGAATAGTCATTAAAAGTTGCATCTTTAAGCTTGAATCGCAAATGGGTTTTGTGAGTTTTCACTAAAAATATTGATTAATCTACTATAATATAATTTTAGTTCAACTTTAATGAAGAAAGAGGGTAATACAATTTTTCTTTAAAAAAAGATGACTTTATTTTTTCTTAATTGAACAATTTCTCGAATTTGGTTTTCTTGGGTTTAACCGAACCGAACCATGAAACCGTTTAAACCAAACCATACTGTATAGTTCAATTTGAGTTTTCTTATTTGGTTTGGTTTGGTTTATGGTTTTCTTATTTGGTTTGGTTTGGTTTGGTTTAGGACCAATGAACAGCCTCAACGAGAGTTGTGCTCTCGTCCCATTCAGATGCTGACACGTGTATAAACAGACAAAACCTTTGTACACGTGTCATCATATGAATGGGACGAGAGCACAACTCTCGTCCCTAGCATCTAATACCAATTCAACGATTTCTATATCTATTATTCGATTCTATTGAAAAGTTTTAACCAGCGTTAATTTTGAGTTTTTAAATATGTTTTTTTAAGTTCAACTAATTACCATATTTCGTGACCAAGAGCAAATTAACAGTATCAATAATATCGTTAATAACCACTATAGATAATGCAGTAATCGAAATGGAGGAAAACAATGCAGCACCACCACCACCGAACTTAACGGTTCCGACGCCATATGTCTTTAAATCATTTGTAGAAGGCAATGGCTGCCCTAGAAATCAAAAATTTTTACGTCATTCACATGAAAGTGTTGTAATAGAAGGCCAAGTTAACTTCCAGGATCATCAAAAGGCTAACCAAACCTTGGCTAAATCATCTTATGCAAGCATGGTTATGCAACGAGTCAAGCGCAATGACTTCAGGATTGATGATGTTAAAACTGCTGAGGAACGTAGTTTGGTAGAAGTAAAGGAAGCAGACATTGTTGTTCCTTTCAAACAAGTTCAAATCAATCAGGAACTCAGAGAACGGATGCATCGACAATATGAAGATACGATCATTATTCATATTGCTGGAAAACCGTGGTACTACACCGCATGAAACACAAGACTTGATCTCATGTGGAAACTCCATAATGAGTTTGAACTGCTCGATCTAGGACACGGTTCCTATATTATGAAGGTTTATCACCAACCAAGAGATAGATGATCCTATGTGAAGGACTTTGGCAACTAATGGGCAGTTTCATGTCAATAAGGAAGTGTTGTCCAAACTTTTGAGCGGACACTCATGAAATCAAATGCACCATTACTTGGGTGCGGATCCTGAATTTGCATATTGAATATCTTCGAGAGGCAATGGTTCAATCTTTAGCATCTTGTATTGGTGATCCCATTAAGATTGATGGAACACATACAATGCCTCACGAGGAAACTTTGCCAGGTTTTGCGTTCAAATACACTAGGGCAAACCACTTGAACTAGGATTGTGGATCGAAGGCAAAATCTATCAAGTGGTGAATGAGAACATTTCCTCTATTTTCCATGAATGTGGAAGAATTGGACACTCAAAGAATACATGCACTAAGATACCTCATTCCACGAAAGAGATTGAAACTGATGAGAGAGTTCAACACGAAGTCAAGAAAACCTCAATGGAAGAGAAGGAAGAATGGATAACTGACAAGGCAAAAGGCAAGGTTTATGGAAATTAGATGCTTGTCAGTAGGAAGAAAAAAGTGTCTAATGAAATTAAGGAAACTATGGAGGAAAAAGTTAACTCAAATTTCCAAAATCGGTAAGTGAGTAGAAAAGGCAAGGGTAAGGAAATTGCATCATCTCCACAAGTGACATTCATGCATTACAATAGGGATTTTTTCTAAAATAGTTCTAGAATGTGTACTCCTTAAAATTTTAATTCTATATTTTTTTTCAATTTTAGTCCCACAATGTGCTAATTGTTTAATTTTGGTCCTATTTTTGCTAATTGTTTTCAATAATTGGCACATGACCTCACGTGACTCTCTAATCACGTAATTAAATTGTTAATAATTTAATTTTTTATTTTGTTTAAAAAAACCATAATCCCATTATCTTTCTTATTTTCTTTCTTATATTCCCTTTCCTTTCCGGTTTCCACTCCCTTCCCAATTTGCCCGTAAAGCTCCACCGCCGTTAGGTGGTGTCGGGCTTTCTAAACGGCGAATTCCGGAAGATTTGAGATATAAAAATGATGTCGTTGAAGAATCAATAAGCGACACATTTCTCGGCGAACTCGTAATTCCGACAAGTCCCTAGATTCGATTTCGTCAATTTTCTGCGGTGAATTATTAACTTGGGCGAGTTTCCATGCATCTTTCAACATTTTTCCGCAAACTTGTAACTTTGGCGAGTTTCATGGTCTGATTTTCTCTGACGAACTCGTAACCCCGGCGAGTCCCATGGATTCGACTTCCTCTATTTTCTCCAACGAGCCCCATAGACTCGATTTCTTTTTGACAAATTTTTCAGTCGAACTGCGATGAACTTGTAACTCCGGCGTAATGAACTGAAAATGAGAACTGTGATGATATTTTTCTTCTTTTTTTCTTTTTGGGTTAATTATGATGGTGGTTGTGGTGATTGATGAACAATGATGGTGATGATGAACATTATACGATAGAAGGTTGTCCAACAAATGTGATGATGATTAATTTTTATTTTCTTTCTTTTTATATTCCTATTTTTTCTTTAATTTTATTCTTTATTTTTTGTTTTGACATTCAGATTTAATAAAATAATATATATATATATATATATATATATATATATATATTAATGGCATAATTACGTGATTAGTGGGTCACGAGAAGTTTATTGGACGGATTAGCCAAAATTGGATCAAAATTAGACGATTAGCACACTTTGGGACTAAAATTATAAAATGTATCATTATGGGACTAAAATTAAAATGACTACACATTTTAGGATCATTTTAGAAAAATCCCCATCACAACATTGGGAGTCTATCCAAGAGAATCTTACCCGCTTCTCTTAATAATAACTTGAGGAAAGATTCAGTTAATTTGAATCGTGCAGTGATTACAAAAATTAAAAGGAAGCCAAGAGTCACTCCAATTCTTAAAGAGAGAAGTATCGTTCTATCACGGAATTACAATCCATTCGAAATCCTGTCTTCAAACACATCTTTAAATTTCTCAGAAGAAAACATTAGCAAGATCAATCACGATCACCAATCACAAGAGGATGGCGAACACGATGGAAGAAGCAGACCGGATGCATCCATGGGAGTTCTACATGTTCTACAACCAATTCCATGCTCCATATTTGATCACGAACATAGGAATGTGTGATAGGGTAGTTCCATACCTGCAACTAATTGGGAGATCAAAGTGAAGGTTCACAGGGTAGAAAATTGTGACATGAATCACTTATGGTGGGAGAGATTCGACTTAAGGACCTAGGAGTTGAACATATATAGGTATCTAATGTTAGAGAGCTTGAGACAGATTTTGGCGATATGGATCGGGATTCTATTTGAGAATCCGGTGCATCCAACCCAACTGAACAATTCAGGAATGAAAGCCGTCTCTTGGAATTGTCAAAGGGGATATAGATGCAGAGTTTTGTAGAAACTTTCGTGATTTAGTAAGGATTCACCAACCTACTGTAATTTTTGTTCTTGAAATACGAGTTAGTGAAGAACAAGCCTGGAATATTGTACCTTTCTCGGGTACAATTGTTATCAAAATGCTCTAACTGTTGGAATGGCTGGGAGAATTTGGATATTGTGGAACGATTATGAGGTGGATGGGGAAACCAAAGATACGGATTTCCAGGCTATCAATGCAATCATCTGCCCTAACATTGAAGATAGTTGGCGGTTAACCGAGGTTTATGCTCAACCCCGCAAAGCAGCTAAGCTTCGAGTTTTTTATGATTTGTCTAAATTAGTGGAAGAAAATCCTATTCCATGGCTTGTAACAGGCGACTTTAACGAAGTTTGTTTTGCTCATGAAAAGAGGGGTGGAAGAACACGTTCGGTGAGGATATTACAATTCTTTAGGAGGTTTATGGAAAATTGCAATCTTCAAGATCTCGGTTTTGTTGGCCCCAAATTCTCTTGGACCAACAAAAGAGAGAATGGAGGTTTGATCAAAGTAAGATTAGATCGTACAATCGCTAATCAAGAATGGATTAACATGTTTCCTGAGTGTGTTGTCGAAAATCTTCCAAGAACGTACTCTGATCATCATCCAATTGCCACATGGTGTCTGGGAAGAGACAAATTCAATGGAGTTCGACCCTTTAGATTTGTAGAAATGTGGTTCTCTAATGTTGAATGTAATAAGATTCTTCAAAAGATTTGGGTGGATAAAGTTCATCTCTTAGATACTATAGAGGGAGTGCCGAATATCTTATTACCATGGAATGACTCCAACCTTGGTAACATTTTCAAAGGAAGAGAATCCTTAAGGCACGATTGGGAGGAATCCAGAAGGCTCTAAGTTTTAGACCTAATCGTTTATTAGGCAATCTTGAAGAGGAACTCATGAAGGAGTACAATGAAGTTCTTAAACAAGAAGAAACCTTTTGGTTTCAAAAGTGTCAGGTCAAATGGATTAAGGAGGGTGAAAAAAACATTAAAATTTTCAACCGTCCTACTTTGGCTCGAAGGAAACGCAATAAGATAAAGAGACTGAAAATTGAAGGGGCGTGGGAAAAATCAAGAGTGTATTCTTCAAGCTGACACAAGAGAGTATTAAATGGGGTTGTTCTAGGGAGTTATTAAAATTCCAGCAACAATCAGGATCATGTTCTTCAGAGATCACAATTTCAATTGATGTTGTACACTAAGGATCACATTAATATGGGGGCTATGGTGGAACTTGACCTTGAGAAAGCCTATGATAAGGTTAGTTAGGACTTTTTGGAAGATACTTTAATGGGTTTTGAATTTCCTATCTGTTTAATTAAGTTAATTATGTTTTGTGTGAGGAATGCCTCTACATGTATCATGTGGAATGACTTGAAGTCTTTCAACATAATTGTGGTCTTAGACAAGGTGATCCCCTATCACTTTATCTGTTTGTTTTGTGTGTTGAAAGGTTGTATTATTTAATCAATGAAGAGGTGGAGAAAGGAAATTGGTGTCCAATATTACCTTGTCGAGGAGGGTCAAAGTTATCTCATCTATCTTTTTACTGATGATTTATCCTAATGAGGAACAACCCATACTATTAAAAGCGGTACACACAGATTATATGCAGCTTCTGGACTTCGATTAAGTCACCGAAAATCAAAGGTATTCTTCTATAAGACACAATGAGCTAGTATAAAGAGACAAATCAGTGATGTTTTAGGCTTTGGCCAGATTACAAACTTAGGTAAATATCTACGTTTCAAACTTGTTCATGGAAGAGTTACTAGGAATGATTATCTTGATACTTTTGATAGAGTAACGAGTAGATTTGCAACATGGAAGAGCAAACTGCTTTCTCTTGCAGGAAGGGAGACATTGATTAGTTTAGTCTCATCAGCAATGGTAGTCTACACCATGCAATCGACTTATCTGCCTGAACATATTTGTGAAAGGCTAGATAAACTAACAGGGACTACTTATGGTCAAATGATGTGAACCAAAAGAGAATGCATTTGGTCAATTGGAAGAAGGCCACACAAACTAAGAAGGAAGAGGGCCTTGGCATTAGAACTTCTAGAACTTCTAATGAGTTTCTTCTGGCCAAGGTGGCATGGAAAGTGTTGACAGATGAAGCAAATATCTATAATAATCTGGTGAATGCAAAATACTTGAGGAGTCCGATTTTCTCTCAGTATTCTGTCAAAGGGTCAGATAGCCCCACATTGAAGGGCATGGTGAATTGTATGGAGCTAATGAAACCTCATATCAGATGGAATATTGGAAAGAGAGATACAATTTTTTTCTGGTTTGATAATTGGAAAGGAAATGGATGCCCGATTGATGAAGAAATTAATGTTCATGAATCTGAAAAGAAGTTGAGGTTAAATGAGGTTCTGGATTCTAATGGTGAGTGAGATTGGGAGAGGCTCATTACTTACATTCCACAATAATTGTTGGAAGATATTGAGAGCAGAAACATTAACGTCACTAACCAGGAAGCATGTCGAATGGTAAATTCATCGGTCACTCAACATACAGAATTTTCCAGGAAATACATGAGAAACCTGAGAGAAATTCAGTACAAAATTATTGGGTCTGGAAGGTTGATGTAACCAACAAGTTCCAGCATTTTCTGTGGCTGTTGGCTCAAGAGCGGTTAGCAACTAATTCGATCAGATTTCAAATACACGCATCTCTCACTGCTCTGTGCTCTCTGTACAATAACCAAGATGAGACAGTGATACATTTGCTCATGCAGTTATACAAGCTAGAGAGATTTGTATGCAGATCATCCGCCCTGAAGATCTTACTTTATTTGATGGAGTGAATGATGATCAATGGGTGAGAGCTAATCTGAAACATTTGAACACTGGGGACGTGCTCAGACCAAATGCTAAATGGAAATTGATTTTTATGGCCACTCTACGGATTTGTTGGAAGCATAGGAATTCAAAAGTTTTCCACAATAAGGAGATCAATGTTCAAGACAGACTCTTTCAAATCAAGAGATTTAAGTTTCGATCTATTTGCTGGTAGAAGGAAGAATATCTAGGTGAATTATGTGATGAAATGGATAAAACCAAAGAAACGACTGGTACAAATTGAACACTGATGGCAGTTTGCACAAAGATTTTGAAATTGTGGATCGGGTTGATACGTTGTTGTTGTTAACTTAACACTGGAGTGTTAACAGCAGTTTGGTATGTTGCTAACTCAGTGATGTTACTTTAACAACAAACCTGAGTAATAGTGCAGCGGAATAACAAACACTAAGTTTAAGAAGTGAATATAAGGTTATATTAACTTCCGAGCCGTAGGCAAAATAACCCGTGAAGGTTTTAACAAAAGTCGTTCTCTCAATTCTCAAGCTTCTCACTCTCGAATTAATCAA
Organism: Linaria vulgaris; assembly: GCA_948329865.1. Taxonomy (NCBI): domain Eukaryota; kingdom Viridiplantae; phylum Streptophyta; class Magnoliopsida; order Lamiales; family Plantaginaceae; genus Linaria; species Linaria vulgaris. Next base: position 21,419,931 of record OX415253.1, on the reverse strand, counting down.
ACTAAGCATAGCACACAAGAATTGCTTTGACTATCTCTAAAAGCTCCTCACTCTTAGATCTATTCTAACAACTCACAAACTTTGCTAAAGCAAGACAACACTCAACAACTGTAAATTAATCTCTCGGATTGATTGGCTCTTGTCTCGTTATTTGTCTTGATGTACTTCACACCTATATATAGGTTCTTGACTTGGACTTCAAGGTGTGTTGTACACGGTTGGTAATTCTCCTTGTTTCCTTCTTGAATTCCACTTCCTTGTTCTTGCAGTCCTTCTTGAATAATAGTTCATTCGTTAGAGAACTAACTAAGGAAAGACTTCTTCTTCAAATCAGGACTCATCTTGGAAAGCTTTCCTAGTTGCACTCGAACTCTTCTTTCCTTGTAGAGCGGTTTGCATAATTAAGGAAACTTTCCTTCTTGGAAACTTGAGCGTCCAACCTATGACAAGTTTGTTTCCTGAATAATAATCAAAGACAATTACAACTGTGGAACTCAGTTAGTTAAATGAATAAGGCAAAATAATAATAAAGAATATAATCAAGATTGCAAATCGGATTCTGCTTCAGCAATGTTACTCTAACATTGACTTCTCAATGTTAAACTAAAATTGACAGAATGTTTGCACTTTCAATCTCCCCCTTTTTGCCTTAATCACAAAACCTAAGAACATGTTCTAATCAGATCAAATTATTCAGACGAACTTCACTATCTTATAACAATGGAAAACTAAGTATACTCCCCCTGAACATCAGAAGGGACCAACTCAATGTTATTCTAACATTGATACTTTCAATGTTGTCATAATATCCATCTTTGTCAATGTTAGCTTAACATCGACACCAGACAGATGTTCTAACATTGAACATCACACTGTTAACTTAACATTAGAGAACAGTTAACACCTGCAAAACAGAGTTAGTACTTTGTAACCAAGGTTCAAATAGCATATGTAGAAACACTAAGTAACAATATAGAAAAGTACTTAATTACAGACCATACTAGGTAGCAAGGAACTCACTCCTTGATGAAACAGAAAAATGCAAATAAACAGAATTGTTCAAACTTTATTAAGAAACAGAAAATCAAAAAAAACACTCAGAAATTTTTAATTTGATCTACTCTCCCCCTTTTTGTGAGGAAGACAGATCCTTCAAATGCTTTCTGAGGCTATCAATTTCCTGCAACCTCACTTGCTTGTCTGCTATCTCTCTTTGGGTATCTTTATACTCTCTGTCAAGCCACACCAAGGTCTCCTCCACAAAAGCATCAGCAATGACCGAACAACTATCACCACTTGCAACTGGAACAGAAGAGGCAACGAATTTGATAGTCTTCTTCTTCTTTTTCCTGCTTGGACCAGCTTCTGCATTGGGATTCCAGGGCAAGTCTTGGATCCTGACTGGAGTGAAGTAGCTCCTGGTGATGATCATCTTGGCCTTGTTCTTGATCCAGCCCTCTGTCTTCTTGGTCTTGAAGCCTTGCTTCACCATAATGCTGGATATCAGAGAGGGATATGGAATGATTCCCCTCGCCTTTATTGTGACCTCCCTCATGTTTCTCAGAACTTTTTCCCCTATGTTCACACTCAGCCCATTCTTCAGTTTTGCAGATTCTTTTGTCATAACAGTGGTGTTGGAAGAAGGCAACCAGTTGTAGGTAGAGAGCTTGTGAAGTACAACACTTAAGGATGTCAGCTTTGTAGTTGGAAAACTATCATTCCATTTCCTTGTGAGTCCACCAGTGAGGTCAGTAATCACCTCATCCATGCTAGGATCCTCAGTCTCCTCAGGTTCAGAAAGTCCCCAAGCTTCATTGATCATAGCAGGACCGATGCCATAAACACTCATCCTTACCCAAGCTTTTCCAAACTTGGGAGAGCCCTGGTGGCACACCCACTGAGAGAGGTTCATGTAGAACTCTCTGATCACATCATGGACATATGATGACTAGTTCATCACAGAGCCCAACACTCCTCTAGCTTTAAGCAACTCAAACATCCCATTTTCTTTGAACATTTCCTCATCAATGTTCCTCTCCATGTGAATAACCCTGGCTTGATAAGCCTCCCACTGTTCTTCTGCCTCAGCAGACACATAAAAGCCAGAATAAGGCTTTTTGGGGTACTCCTCATCAAGCACATCAAAGTACTCCTCACTGCCTGGTGTTGGAGTAACATCAGCAGGGGCATCACCTACCAGTTGGTCTTCTTTCTCAACTTCCTCATCTTCTTCTTCCTCCTTATCATCTTCTTTCTCTTTTTCTTCTTCTGACTCAGACTCAGAAGTATCAACAACCGCATGCTTCCCCTTTCTTTTCTTAGCAGCAGTAGCTAAGGAAGAGAGAGTGGGGCTCTCTTCTTCTTCTCTCTCAACCTCTTCAGGTTGATTGTCACCCTCATCATCATCATCTTGGTTACCTTCAGTAGTAACCTCCTCAACCACAGTCTCCTCAACCTGATCATCTTCCTCAGGAAGAGTATCCATCTCAACAGCAGTAGCATGCTCAACACTATTAGCCTCAAGGATTTCACCTTCATCAGTGACACCCACAGTCTCATCCCCACCATCACCCTCAGGGACCTCATGCACAACCTCAGACTCACCCACAGCAACAACAAGGGCCTCTTTCTCCCCCTCAATACCAACATTAGAAGTAGCAGTATATCCAGAGTAGGGTTAGCCATCATTACCTCGTTTTCAGTGTTGGTGGGAGTGGAGGTTTGCTCAGCAGTTTTTGATGTTGAATCAACATCACCTTTAACGGATTTCTTGCCCTTGCGCCGTTGATAGGTGGATTTCCTCTTTGGTGCAGCTGCGTCGACGGCTTCAGTGGTTGCTCGTCTGGTACTGCGGCGTACTGGTCGTTCAATCTGTTCAGCTGCGTCTACAAGAGCATCAATGGAAGACTCGCGTGCCATTGTTAGAGTGATTTAGAGAAGAAAAATAGAAACTGTATTTGCAGAGAGTGTTGATTTCGTAAAAATTTTGAACGCGTAAACAGTAAGAAGAGATTAGGGCAAATTATATAGATAATCAACTGAAGAGTAGAGATAGTGGTGTTGTAGTATGTTACCAAAATAATCGAACCACTGTCACACGATCATACCCATGTTCACCTTACCACGTGTCAGTGTTAGATTAACACTAAACCAGATCAGTCTCCACACCTAAAAACTTATAAGTTACAATGTTACGATGCTGAACTAACATTGGCTAGTTAACATCAGGGAGGAAAGTTGTAGGTGCAGGGCTTCATCCAAAGCAACATCATGTGAGAGCGTGAGATATTCCTGTATACTGATTTGAAACCTCAACCAACTACATAGGTAAAAAAGCATAGTTTAAGATCATTAGTATGAATAAGTGACAAATCAGATAAGAAAAAACACAGAGTGGATGTACATATCCAGGGAAATGATGTCCCTACAGCATAGAAGATCACAAAACATAGTGTTTTACTTGCAGTTGGTCACCCACGAAGTATGCCACGACACATGATTCCTAGGATTACTATTACTACTCCCCCTAAGCCCAAACCTACATAAGGAAAAATGCAGAACGAACAAGAATGCAAAAATGTGAGATCAACATTGGGAGATGGTAACCAAATACAAACAGCTTTACTAACTAGGATCAGGACAAATTAATTTATCTTTATTTATTATCATGAACTCTTTTGAACAAAAACTAGTGAATGTAAAACGATAGTTTCATCACTAAATGAGGGCAGCACAAGACTCCACACACCCCATCAACTTAACCATCAGCTACAGATTAGGCAAGTACAAAGAAACTAAATGAAGACAATACATTTATCATATACTTCTCCACCCCAACTCCTCATGCATACTTGTTTACCAACCTGTTTACAAGTGAAATGCCAAGTGAACGGTGCTACTGAATGCAAGTAGTCGAAACTTCCAAGCACCCCAGTAGTAAGGTTCACCATCATGCATAACCTTGGCCATAGACAGAAACACAAAAATAAGCACAACCGAATGACAATGAAGCTCTCAACATCATGTATCCCAGCTTCTCTTCATGCTCTGTCTAACCTAACATGGATAAGTCACAACTGAATAACATCAGAGTAGTGAGCTCTGTGTACCCCAGCTTCTCCCAGATGTTAGGTTAACATTCACAGACTAACAACAGAGTTCTTACTTTACAAAACTCTTGAAATGTACCTGTTCACCAGTCAACTCAGCTATTTATACAGATTAACCATACAACCCAACATAATCTCTAACAAAGATGTAATATGCAAGAAAGAAGAATTCAGAATGGAAACATAAAAGAATTACAGATACACCACAACCAATAACCTGTGCTAGACAGTGGTGTTATGTCAACACTGGTGTACTAACATCCCTAGACAATGCACATGCCAAGAGAATTCCTCAAACTGAAGAGCCTCTCAGAATCTAAGGGTTTAGTGAACATATCAGCAAGCTGATTGTTAGTTTCAATGTGTTCAATGTCAATGAGCTTATCTTCTACCATGTCTCTCAGAAAGTGATGCCTTATATCAATATGTTTAGTTCTAGAATGTTGCACATGGTTCTTAGAGATGCTTATAGCACTAAGATTATCACAGAACATAAGTAAGGTATCACTGTCTAACCCATAATCCAGTAGCATGTGTTTAAGCCATACCAACTAGGTGACACAGCTGCCCGCTGCTATGTATTCAGATTCAGCAGTGGAGAGTGACACACATTTTTGCTTTCTACTATACCATGAGACCAAGTTGTTCCCCAGATAAAAACATCCTCCACTTGTAGACTTTCTATCATCAGTGTCACCTGCCCAGTCTGAGTCATTGAAACCTACAAGATTTGTGTTAGTGTCACAAGAATACCATATACCAAGTGCCACATTGCCAGAAATATATCTAAGGATTCTCTTCACAGCAATCAGATGTGACTGCTTTGGACATGCCTGGTACCTAGCACACACACAAACAGAGAACATTATATCAGGTCTTGAAGCAAACAAGTAGAGTAAGCTTCCTATCATTGAACGGTACAATGTTGGAACAACATCTGCACCGGTAACATCCCTAGATATCTTCACTGATGAAGACATGGGAGTCTTGCAAGGCTTTGAATCTGCCAATTCAAACCTTTTCACCAAATTCTTTGTATATTTCTCCTAACTTAGGAATATCCCATTACCTGTTTGTTTAACTTGTAGACCAAGGAAGAAATTTAATTCTCCCATCATACTCATCTCAAATTGCCCTGTCATTGATTCAACAAATTTTTCTAAAATAGAATTTTTAGTTGAGCCAAAAACAATATCATCTACATATATTTGAGCTATACAAACATGAGAATCTTTCTTCAAAACAAATAGCGTTCTATCTTCTTCACCTCTAATAAAGCCACGACTTAATAGGAATTTTGTAAGCCTTTCATACCATTCTCTAGGTGCTTGTTTAAGTCCATACAGGGCCTTTTCAAGCTTGTACATGGCTGGGGTACTTAGGATCTGTGAATCCCTTAGACTGTTCAACATATACTTCCTTATCAATCAGCCCATTCAAAAACGCATCATTTACATCCATTTGGTATAGTTTTATCCTAAGACAACATGCAATGGCTAGAAGTAATCTAATAGATTCAATCCTAGAAACTGGAGCAAAGGTCTCATCAAAATCTACACCTTCAACCTGTGTGTACCCCTGAGCAACTAGTCTAGCTTTGTTTCTAACTATAACCCCTTCCTCATTACTCTTGTTTTTAAATATCCACTTTGTCCCTATTACATTAACATTAGGTGGTCTAGGTACAAGTATCCAAACATTGTTCTTAGTAAACTGTAATAGTTCATCCTGCATGGCATTAATCCAAAAGTTATCAAGAAGGGCCTCATTCACAATCTTAGGTTCTATGGAGGAGACAAAACAAGAGGCATTTTCAACAGTACATGTGAAGTTCATACAGACACACAATTTAACGCGTCCTTACCCGTTCAGTGAGTTCACCTATTATCTGAGAGGCTGGATGATCTTTATGAATCCTAGCTGGGGGATCTCTTCTAGGTCCAGCGGCAACTTCATGTTCTGAGTCAGAGTCTTCTACTGTTAATCTAACATCAGATCTCGTTGGTGTTAGTCTAACATCGTTCCATGTCTCCTGTTCAGTGCTACCAGCTTCCAGTTCCAATGCTGGGGCAACATTGTCAGGAGTAGCATTCTCGATTTCCACTGTTGGTTCAACATTGGGAACTGAGATATCACGAGCACCTGTATCAAGTGTGAAATCATCAAACACAACATTCACTGATTCCTGAATTGTCTTCAATCTAAGATTGTAGACTCTAAAGGAAGTAATATTGGCTGAGTATCCTACAAAGATGCATTTTTCACTTTTAGGATCAAATTTACTCAGATAATCCCTATCATTCAGCAGATAACAGTCACAACCAAATTCATGAAAATATGCAATATTTGGTTTCACACCCTTCAAGAGTTCATAAGGAGTCATGTTAGTTCCAGGTCTAAGATACACCTTGTTACTGATGTGACAAGCAGTATTTAAAGCTTCAGCCCAGAGTCTTTTGGATACATCTTTAGCATTGAGCATAACTCTGGCCATCTCTTGAAGAGTCATGTTCTTTCTCTCAGCAATCCCATTCTGCTGATGAGTCTTAGGAGCTGAATATTCATGGAAAATACCTTTAGCATTGCAATAGTTATCAAAACTAGCATTTTCAAATTCTTCACCATGATCAGACCTAATCTTAGTCACAGTGGAGTCATACAAGTTTTTAATACTAGCACAAAGAATTTTGAACTGATCAAAAGTTTCTGACTTTTCTTTAAGAAATTTTACCCAAGTGTATCTAGAGAAGTCATCTACAATCACAAAGGCATATTTCTTACCACTGCGACTACTTACCTCAATTGGACCCATTAAGTCCATGTGCAGCAGTTCAAAATACCTACTAGATCTAGGGTTAGCATTCTGTACCTGTAAATGTGTATGAACAACCCTGGTTTGCTTACCCTTGAGGCAATCACAACACACAAGCTTACCTGGACAAGACAGCTTAGGTAAGCCTCTTACAACATCAACTTTCTGTAATTTCTCAAGATTTCTGTAGTGAACATGTCCAAGTTTCCTATGTCATATAGAAGCCTCATCCATCTTGGCATGGAAACATTCTGCTTCCTCCTGGGCTAGGTAGCAGTTATCTTTGGATCTAGTACCTGTCATAACAAGAACATTATCACTATCATAAACATCACAAGATACTTGGTCAAATATAACCAGCAAGTCATCATCACACAGCTGACTAATACTGATTAGATTTGCCTTTAACCCATCTACCAACAACACATCCTTCAGAGGTGGAAATCCATCAACATCCAGTGTCCCCTTGCCAATGATTTTTCCTTTGGTGCCTCCTCCATAGGTCACTGTTCCAGCACTCAAAGGTATCATTTGTTTAAGATTCTCTTTGCTGCTTGTCATGTGTCTTGAGCATCCACTGTCGAAGTACCACTTACTTGAAAGGTTAGAGTACATAGCAGAGAAAACAACATTGCATACAACTTTAATCTTAGGGGTTTTAGCTTTTTCTATCCAAGTTCTACTTTTTTGTCCTGCACGTAATGTTAGTCTAACATCAGAACCTGTTGTAGTTTTAACATTGGACACAGAGGTTGTTTTCTTACCACATTCTTTTATGAATTTTCTACAGAATGGTTTAATGTGGCCTGGTTGAAAACAGTACTGACAGATAAAGGTAAGTTTACATATTACAGTGTTAATGGTTCCAAAACTCATATTATCAGATTCTTTAATAAAGCTTGTAGTTAAATAGGCAGAATTAACATTATAAGAGGAAGGTTTCTCAACAAATCCCAGACCACATGTACCTGTGTTACTCATGTTTAGTACCTCATCAAGTTTAGAAGTACCTCCATTCCATTTGGCTATGATCTGTGAATCCTTTTTGAGTTTCTCCTATACCTCTTTCAGCTCAGCTTCAGCTTTGTCAAGGTCTCTCTCATAGAGTTTAAACATGTTCTTCAAACATTCAATGTCATGCATCAGTGCTTTGTTACTCTTCATGAGTTTGACATTCTCTCTCTCAAGTATGAGAAAGGTTGTATGTAGATCATCTAGAATTTCCTCCTGGGACATTTCTTCTTCAATGAAGTACTCCTCTTCTACATCAACTGAGCCATGAAAACAATCAAAGTTAGTATCATCACAGTCAGAGAGTTCATCCCAGTTAACCTGTATATCATTGTTGTTCCAGCCTCCAAAGAAGATCTCTTGCTTTGCTGTTGGTTCTCTAATGTTAGAGTAACATTGAGATTCTTGGCAGTTTCTGGAGTCTTCTCTTGACCAGGTGATCCGAGTGCAGAGCGCAGCAGTGTTGATTTCCTCTGATTGTTTATCGGCACTTGTTCCAGATTCGAAGTCAGCTTCATTGAAGTCATCTACACAAACCCAATGAGAATTCCCTCTTGTTCTGAGGGTGTTAGCACATTCATGTTTAAAGTGACCATACCCCTTACATTCATAGCACTGGACATCTTTCAATTTCTCAGTATCTTCAGGCGTACTCTTAGATGCCATGTACTTTACAAACTTTGGGGGCAGTTTCTTATAACCAAGGGCAGCATTACCAGGTTGTTTTTCTTTATTTTTATCTTTGTAACCCAATTTACTAAACTTCCTAGTAATGTTACCATAGTTAGAAGAGATCAACTCATATTCATCCTCATCACTCCCTGTAGAATCTGAGCTAGTTCCTAGTAAGGCTAAAGCAAGTTGTTTACTGGACTTTCCTAGGAATTCTAGTTCAAATTCTTTTAGAGTGTTCATTAATGTTTGGAAGTCCATGTTGGCAAGATCTCTAGACTCATTCATAGCAATTCTTTTGGCAGTGAACTTTGAAGATAATGTTCTAAAAGCGTTATAGACCATGGTTTAATTTGGGATGGTAGAACCTAAGTTTTGACACTGATTAGCAAAATCAAGAAGTTTCTCAAAATAGCTATCAATGCTTTCATCCTCACCCATCTCTATCTTCTCAAAGTCCCTCAAAAGTTTTCTATATTTAGAGTCCCTCACAGCCACATCACCCTCACAATGTAATTCAAAAACTTCCCATGCAGCTTTAGCAGTAGTACAAGTTTGAATAAGTTTGAACATATGATTACCTACCCAGCTAAAAATAGCATTGAGAGCTTTTTCATTGAAGTTGTAGAGAGCAATTTCGTTGGCTGTCCATTGTCCTCTTGGCTTAGGTACCAGATCAGCATCTCCATCTCTTGGCAAGTAGGGGATGGTGTAGCCTTCTAGTACTGCGTCCCAAGTTCTCAAGTCGATGGATTAGATGTGGACTATGAGTCTGATCTTCCAGTAGGCATAGTTGTTGGGACCCTCCAATACTGGCAACCTGCTGGTATTGGGGTTGGAGTTGTCCATCTCGTCGTATCAACACCAAACACCGGTGAAGTTGGTGCTTGGCTCTGATACGAATTGGAATTGTGGATCGGGTTGATACGTTGTTGTTGTTAACTTAACACTGGAGTGTTAACAGCAGTTTGGTATGTTGTTAACTCAGCGATGTTACTTTAACAACATACCAGAGTAATAGTGTAGTGGAATAAACAAACACCAAATTTAAGAAGTGAATATAAGATTATATTAACTTCCGAGCCGTAGGCAAAATAACCCGTGAAGATTTTAACAAAAGTCGTTCTCTCAATTCTCAAGCTCTTCACTCTCGAATTAATCAAAAAAGCAAAGCACACAAGAATTGCTTCGACTATCTCTAAAAGCTCCTCACTCTTAGATCTATTCTAACAACTCACAAACTTTGCTAAAGCAAGACAACACTCAACAACTATAAATTAATCTCTCGGATTGATTGGCTCTTGTCTCGTTATTTGTCTTGATGTACTTCACACCTATATATAGGTTCTTGACTTGGACTTCAAGGTGTGTTGTACACGGTTGGTAATTCTCCTTATTTCCTTCTTGAACTCCTCTTCCTTGTTCTTGCAGTCCTTCTTGAATAATAGTTCCTTCGTTAGAGATCTAACTAAGGAAAGACTTCTTCTTCAAATCAGGACTCATCTTGGAAAGCTTTCCTAGTTGCACTCAAACTCTTCTTTCCTTGTAGAGCGGTTTGCATAATTAAGGAAACTTCCCTTCTTGGAAACTTGAGCGTCCAACCTATGACAAGCTTGTTTCCTGAATAATAATCAAAGACAATTACAACTGTGGAACTCAATTAGTTAAATGAATAAGGCAAAACAATAATAAAGAATATAATTAAGATTGCAAATCGGATTCTGCTTCAGCAATGTTACTCTAACATTGACTTCTCAATGTTAAACTAACATTAACAGAATGTCTGCACTTTCAGATTTCAACACAGGTACAACATCTGGTCTTTTTAGAGCTGAGGATGCCAGATGGTGTTAGGGCTATTCACAAGTACTTACATCTCATACTGTAGATGAAACGGAATTGGTTGCACTAAGAAAAGCACTAGAGATGGCTTGGGATAAGAGAATCCTCAATCTTGAGGTGGAAGTTGGCTCTCTGGTAGTCTTCAAACTTGTAACATGAAAGGTGGAACCAATTGCAGAAATTAATAGTTTGGTGGAAGATTGTAAAAAGCTGCTACATATCCCATGGAATTACACACTCAAATGGATTCCAAGGAGTGCTAATAAGGTTGTCGATGCTTTAATTAAGATGCATTGGGAGAGTTATGAAGATGAACTCTTTTGGGAGTTTCCTTCTTCTCGTTGTATTTATTAGCTTGTTAGCTAAAGACTTTATTTAATGTTGTTGTACTTCCTTATTCTACAAAAAAAAAAACAATTATCATATTTCGTTTTGTTTTATAATAATAAATATTTTGTGAGTCCGCGCGTATTAATCGATTAAGGCCCACAAAATATAAATTTCTTAACACTTATTAGAGTCTAGGTTTGCTGTAAATTGCGGAATAGTTCTTTTAATTTTTAATTCTTTTGATCTTGCCTCAAAGGTTTTACGTTCAGCACTTACACTACAAAAAAAATCGTCTGTTGTGACGGTTTCTTGTGACGAAAAATAAATTCGTCACATTAGTAGACACTCTTGTGACGAAATACAAATTCATCATATAAAACATATGCTTTTGTGGCGAAATGCAGTTTCGTCACAACAGTTCAACATTATTATGACGAAAGGCAAATTCGTCGCATAAAACAAATCCTTTTGTGACGAAGTCGAATTTCGTCACAACAGTTCAACATTATTGTGACGAGATTAAAGCATCGTCACAGCAGTGCACGTGGTAATTTTTTTAAAAATAATACGAAATATTTATGTGCCATACATATAGTGACAAAGTTAATATTGTCACATTTGCTCACGCTATTGTCACAAAACTTCCTTTCGTCACAAGCCAATAACTATTGTGACGAAAATTTTTCGTCACAAGTGCGAAAACAAAGGCGGGAATTTTTCCCTCCATCTATTTTATGTTCCCTCCTCCTCTTTCATGTTTCCTTTTAAATTATTATTTTGGTTTTTGTGACCATTCAAAAGTCGTCATAATAGATCCTCACTGTAGTTACGAAAGTAAGCTTCGTCACAATAACAAGTGCTGTTGTGACAAAATTATTTCGTCACTGTGTTGAAAAAAAAGAGCGGGAATCTTCCCTCCATCTTTTTTATGTCCCCTCCATCTATTTAAGCCAATGTAATTTGGCTCCAAAATATTATTTTAGCTGATGTGACAAAATCTAAAATCGTCACTACAACTCCCTACTGTAATGACGAAATTTATTTTCGTCTCAATCTCAACTATTTGTGTATATTCTACTTATCAACTTAATACATATTTTGTTAAAAAATTAAAAGTCTTGGACGAATAATAATAACTTTTTATATTTTTTTTAATTATAACTAGTTATTTTCAATAATAGCTAGGTACGTCTATATTATTAAACACTTTATAAATAAGTATATTTCTGGTTAATCTTCATCATGAGAGGTACATTAATTTTCATTATTCGAATGATACATAGGAGTCGAGATTTGGTCTACTAGAACTCGGCTTATTCTTCTAATTGCGTCCTATAGTGGTTTTGAGAGACGTGTAAGCTTATTTGGTCTAGTTATACCTCGAAGTGCTTTGTGTGATCCATAATCTATTCGATTACATCGTTCGGTTTTGATCTCTCATAATTTGGACCTATCGAAGTTTTCTCCTATCATATTTGATAATGCATAAATACAACGGACCTTGAGAAGTCTGGATTACCCCCAAAGAGAAGGCCTCGTCATGAAGGCCCTAGCAATAAATATCATTCGCTATTTCGATGGATTGTGTCTCTCGGAGGCGGCCACGACGAATCTCGATGACTTGTGTCTCTCGGAGCATCTCGATGTAGGGCCGTGCAAAAAGAATTGGATCGATCGAATCGGGTGAAAATCGATCGAATGATCCGATCCTCGGATCGGATCGAATATTTGATCTGACTTTTGATTTTTGCCTTAGGATCGAATCCCCTTTGATTCGATCCTCGATTTTAAAGGTTGAGAATCGGATCAGATCGAATACTCATCTTTTTTTAAAAAATAAATAAATATATAATAGTATATATAATATTTTTTTTATATATAATACTAAGCCTATTAAGATGCTACTAAGATATTTCTATATATAATGCTAATATTATATTTTTATATATACACCTACCTAACATCTTTGCCACGTTTCTGTTTTTGAGAAACGTAGAAAATTTGTAACACTTTTCTCTCTATGTAGTCACTAGTCTCAGTCTGTACGAAGGATTCACTCAAAAAGGGATTTCACTCAAAAATCAAAATTTCTGCAAATCAAACCCTTTCTCTTTCTGTATTAAGCCAGTGCATAGTCTGGTGAATGAAAAGTGTAAAGTGATGAAAATTAATTTGTGAAAGTGTATCCTTTATAATTGATTTGTGTTTTGTGTCAAAAAGTGTGATTGAGAACCATATGAAAGTGAATTTTGTAATCCAGTAACTTTGTTTGAAATGTTGTGGTTGGTCCCATTGATATTAAATTAAATAAGCAAAAAAAAGGATCGATTTCGAATCGAATCGGATCGAAATCGAATGATTTTGGATCGAATCAGATCGTTTTAAATTTATTTGATTTCGATCCTCATTTCTCCAGGATCGAAATCGACTTTCAGCCTCGATTCGGTCCGATTCGATCCAATCCGATCCAAATGCACAGCCCTATCTCGATGACTCGCTACTCTCAACTCCACGTACTCCAAATCATTCGAGGGAACCCCGTATTCAGGGGTCCGAGACCCATCAAAACTCAAAATAATCCCGAGAGACGGGATATATTATTCATATACTTTCTCTCTATGAAGCACGAGAATTGCGTTTTGAATCATATCTTTCCGATAATTAGGGGTGGCAAATGGACTAATCCGATCCAATCCAAGTCCGATCTAACATGATTCAATTCACTAAAATATGATACATCGTTTTATAACCTATAACCTATTCCAATACATCGTTCTATTATAATCTCTCTTACTAATTTTGACCTATTGAAGTTTTCTCCTATCATTATTCAACTTATCATATTTTAGAAACTATATAGCTCCTTCAATAGGCCATAGACATCTCGAGCTATTACGGACTTAGGCATCAAAGTTCAAACATCTAATCACGACTTAGTTCACGCTTCGTGTTATCGTGCAAAAATCGTTTGATTCTAATCTCTCTTAATCTTGAACTATCCGATTTCTTCTCCTATGACTATTTTGACTTATCGTATTTTGGAACTATAGCCTGCACCATAGGATAGAGACTTCACATATTATTACAGACTTAGGCTTCAAAGTTCAAACATAGAATCAGTTTGAACTTAGTTCATGCTTCGTGTTATCATGGGAGAATCTCTACTCAAAACTAACTCAGTACAAATTATGAGCTTGGGTTAATTAGTTTGACGTGGTGCGTTTGGTTAACAAACAAAAACATCAAGCATAACTATCTACAGTGAAGAAGAGGTTAACAATGGACCAAAATTTCAGTTCAATATAAATGTATTTCAGAGTTTTAGTGTAAAATTCAAAAAGAAAAATTAAGAGTTAAGACTAGTTATACTAGATCAAACATATATAGTTAAAAGAGATAGTAATTTATATTTATACTATTCAATAATTTTACATATCAAAAATATTACTCAGTAGCATAAAAAGTGAAGCAAGTTCCTTTTTTAATTTTTTGTCCATCTAACAATAAGGTGACTTAACTTATAAAATTTGTTATGATAATTAGTTAGTATCATTAATTTAAATATAATAATTTATTGCTTTCATTAAATTAAATTTTATAAATCATTTTTATGAACTTTAATAATAAAAATGAATTCTACACTACTAAATGAAGCATTGAACGGATCTAGAAAGAAAAAGAAAAAGAAAAATGAGCACACACTCATATAATGAAAAATGAATTCAAAGAAAGACCTATAAAAAAATAGAAGAGAAATCTCACTCACACTCTCTCTCTCCCCCAAATCACACAACCCTAATCGGCCAACCCCTCCACCGCCGCCGTTGAAGTCACCCGTGAGTTGGTGACCGCACAACCCTAATCGGCCACCACACTCAAAAAAATAGCCTCCCTCACGCCCTCACCTCTTTCACTCTCTGCCGCCAGCCCGCCACGGCGCCACCAGCCCCGCCTCTCCGACCTCCCCCACGCTCTACTCAACCGACCTCCGCCACCGCCACCACGAAGGAGCGCTCGAGCCTCTAGTCTCCACCACGACACCACGAACGCTCCACCACACCACAACACCACTGCTGTTCCATCCGACTCACCACCACCACTCCACGACGCCACGACGCCACCACCTTCCCCGTCCAAAACAGTAAGTTCTTCAACTTTCCCCAAATTTTTATATTTCTTTTTCGATTTAGTCCGCCACCACCTTCAACTTTTGAATGCTTTTGGTTTCGATTGAGTCCGGTGAACGATTGAATCCGATTTGAGTATGAGTTTGATTTATAAAGCAACCCACAACATATATACATTTTGTTTGAGCAGAAAATAAATAAATTGAGCGTTGTTGATAGAAAGGTCATTGAGCGCTTATTCAAGATTTCTTGCTGTAAAGGTACTGCCTTTTTTTGAAATACATTCATGGGGTTATTTTTCTTTCTTGACTTTTGTGGTGTTATTGATTTTTTTTTGTGTTGTTATTTACAGTGATTGCTGTTGATAGTGAATCAAGGGCTTTGCAGTATCTTGGATTGGATGGAGAAACTTAGCTCTGTTGGGTTTGATGATGTAAGTACTGTTGAGGTTTTGTGATAAAAATGGGGTCTTTTGGATTTAGTAGTAGTCAGGATTTTGTTGATGAATAGGAGGAGGATGCTGATTGATTGTGGTATCTGTTTGATTTTTAGGAGTTGAAGGTGAATCTGATAATGACTGACTACTCTACGCCTGGTATGACTGGATATTAGCTTCTCAAACAGATCAAGGTTTGTCTTTTGACTGTAAATTCTTATTTACAAAATTGTAGTTTCTTTGTATAGGTTCTTGTCTGAAAGCTTTAGTTTTTCTTCAAGAATTAGTCATTCTTTAGTAAAAAACCTTATGGACTAGGTTTAATTTTTATGTTACTTCTTGTAAAGCAGGGCTCATCGAAGTTGCGTGAGATCCCAGTGGTGATAATGTCCTCAGAGAACATATTGGCTCGTATTGACAGGTATATATGCTTGTAGATCTAACGTAATTGAGGCTCTATAGTTTGGGTGCAAGATTTATGCCTGATATTTTCACATATGTGGGTTTGAATACCTTTTTGATAGAAAATAGAGGGTGAATATCATAAAGAACATAATAAAATTGTGTCTAAATCCAGATTGCTTTCATTGAAGCTGGATCTGTTGTTGCATAATGTATAATGTTTATGATGTTCATGAAAGTTAGTTTCTTGATCCTGCAACATGTTTATTTATGTTGAGAAAGATTTGGATGTATTCAGTTGTCTTTGATGGAGCTTTATTTGAACATTTAGATGTATTCAGTTGTCTTTTGGGTTGAGATTTGAGATAATCGATAAAATGTTGATAGATACATGAGTACTAGGTACTTATATTGTTATGTTCGGTAGTTATTTGGATGTGTTGACTTGTCTTAATTATATAAAATTATAATTCTCAGGTCCTGTGTGAAGGATTAACCTATGCTTTTTTAGCACCTATGCTTGTACCTATGCTTTTTTAGATGAGGAAGAAGATGAGGAAATTGACCAAGACGAAGAAGGCGTGGAGGAGGATGTGGAGATCAGACCTGATTCAAAAAAGAGGGCTTTTGGCCATTCTATGATCTGTATTCGAGAGCAATAAAGACAAACTAAAAGGTATATTTCATTTCATTTTTATGTTACAAATGATTTAGTTAATTTGATGGAGCTTTATTTGAACACTTGGCTCTATTCAGCTGTCTTTTGGTTGATATTTGAGATAATCGATAGAATGTTGATAGATACGTGAGTACTAAGTACTAAGTATTGTTATGTCCGATAGTTATTTGGATGTGTTGACTTGTCTTAATTATAGAAAATTATACTTTCCAGGTCCTTTGTGTAGGATTATCTTCCTATTTCTAAATTGAAAGATTTCAATAAACTGAGTGCTAAGCTAATACATGGTGTTTTATTTAAAAGAATATGTTTTGATGCTGTTATAGTGTGTTCTACAATGGGATTTTGTTTCTTAATCTATCTTGCATCTGTTGTTGTTGGAGTAGAATTGGCTACCTTAATTGTGCTATGTCGACTTGTTGAAGCTTTGTTTCATTGAGGATTGGGGAACCAATTTGCAGTCGCAAACTAAAGCCCTTTTTGCAAAAATGCTGCAATGCTACTGCTGCAAATATGCAGCAACAAACTAATGCTATTGTTGCAAATTTGCAGCAGCAACAAACTTTCTTTAATGTGTACATAAGGCAATACTTTAGACTGGGGATTTTTAAAGTTAATGATGTGTTTGATTAACTATAATTAGATTGGGTTTACTGCTCTCAGTTCGTTTTTATTTGGCTGTTTTTTCTTTCTTCTATTGCAACTGATATGTTAATGATTTTTAGGCTTATTGCAATGCTTTAAAGTGCCTGTACCTATGCTTTTTTAGCCACAATGTTAGTTAATTTTTGTTTGCTGATGATGATCAAATATATATTAGTTAGTATTATGAATTTTGTGTTTGCTTTATTAGCATGTTTACTTGTGGAAGCGAACAAGTCAACGTTTTCGAGAGTTTTTGTTTTATTTCAACAAGTGTTGTCAATGTTGAATGTTTTTGGATGCAATTATGAATTGTGAATTTTATCTTAATTTGTAATGGATCATTATTGTTATTTATGAAATGAATAGTTCTCAATTTATTATTCATTGAATTTAGTTTAATATGGAATTATTATGAAAAAACTGTGCAATAAAAGAAATGGCTGATAAATTATAATATAAAATTGCTGTAGCGACACAATATTGTTGTGACAAACAAATTCGTCATCATAGCTATTTAAAAAGTTTTTGTTTGTTGTGGCGATTTAAATTCGTCACAACAGCCATTTGCGATTGTTGAGTATTGTGACGAAAGAGATGTTATATGACGATAATTTCTGTTTAGGTGACGAAACATTTGTCACAATTGCATAAGCTGTAGTGGCGAATGGAACTTTCGTCACAACAGATGCCGGCATGTTGTGACGCATTACCTATTCGTCGCAATCTATTGTGGCGAAACTGTATCCGTCACATTAAGCCTATTGCGACGGGTCTATTGTGACCGACGGTCCGACGAATCTTTTCGCCACAAAAAGTCTGTTGTGGCGAAAATGGGGTTTGTTGTGACGAAAAAATTCGCCACAACAAACGCTTTTTTTGTAGTGTTATAGGTTGCTGTAAATTGTCGAACGATTCTTTTAGTTTTTTAATTCTTTATATTTGTCCCAAAAGTTTTATGTTATTTACTTATGGCCCTCTTATAAATTGTTGAATGGTCCTTTTATTTTTAAATTCTTACAGTTTTGCCTAAAAGTTTAGCTATATTTTTTTTCCGGTAATACATAACTTGTGTATCTCGTGTATTAAAAAATTAGGACCCGCTTAGTATAAATTGATTAACACTCAATAACGTGGGGGTTCTCTGTAAATTTTGGAACAATTCTTTTAATTTTGATATTTTCAGTTTTGTCCCGAAAGTTTTACGTTGAGCACTTTTGGGGCCCGCTTGTTATATGAAAACTCATAGATGCACCAGTAACATGAGTTGGAGAACTCGACTTTGGACATACGGCTAGAGCTCGTGGGAGACCCAAGAATATATGAATGAAGGTCATATGAAACGGCATGAAGCTTAGAAAGCTAAGTGAAGATTTACTTCTCAACCTAAACGAATGGCGACAGATGATTCATGTGCAACGTGACTTTTTCATGGTTCATATAGTCTACCATAATTTATTGAGATTGCATGCTTGGTTTCTCCTTAGTAACATTTCTTTTTGAGTTTCCATCGGGGATTATAGTCATGGTCCAAGCGTATTCGATAATTGGGACTCGCATAATATAAAATTGATTAACACTTAATAAAGTTGGGGCTCGCTGTAAATTGTAGAACAATCCTTTTAGTTTTTAATTCTTTCAAATTTGTCTAAAAAGTTTTACGTTACGCAATTATAGGCCTCATTGTACTTTGTTTAACAGTTGTTTTAGTTTTTTAATTCTCCCAAATTTGCCACAAAAGTTTTTACGTTATTTACTTATGGGCTCCGATTTAAATTGTCGAATAATCCTTTTAGTTTTTAACTCTTTTAGGTCCGCCCTAAAAGGTTTGTGTTATATACTTATAGAAGAATGGATGAAAATCTGTATCGTCCATCTTTCCTTGTTCCAATTTTACAATTGTAGATTTAACTAATTATTATAGTCTATTTTATTTTACATTAGTAAATAACTTGTGGGTCCGCACGTAAATAAATTGGAATCCGCTTTATATAAAACGAATTAGTAATCAAAAGTTTGTGGACTAGCGTACATTAACCATTGTGGCCCACGTAAATATAGAATAAGATTAACAGTGGAGTCCACAAAGATTACTCTAATTTTGTCCTTGTAAGTTCAACTAATTATTGTATTCTGTTTTGTTTTGTAGTAATAAATAACTTGGGGGTATTAATAATTGGGACCCATTTAATACAAAACTAATTAGTAATTAATAGTTTGGAGACCCACGTACACCTTATATATAAGAATTGAACCACTTTCCTTGTCCGGCCTTCCAAATAAGCCTCTTTATTTTTTTGGTTTTTAAAACACCCTCGTCCAATTCTCCATTGCATACATCAGTGAGTAATTAATTAAAAAAGGGTAGCATGACATCTTTTTTTTTAACTTGCTTTTATACTAATCATTTAAAATTAAACTGGCCCGTGCGGAGCACGTGCCAAGTTGACTAGTATATTTACAAAGGGGGTCAAAGCTTTATTTGTTCACTCTCCTAGAGTATAATTGCCCAAAGCTTTTGCTTCTTTCTGGGTTTTAATTTCCACTTCCTCTTTGTGAACTCCACCTTATCTCTACTATATGAAAAGTGAATGTGATGATAAATCGTAACCCATACCCACATCCTTTGCCTTCATCGCAAAAATTTGCTCCCCAAAACCATTGAAACTTACATCCGCAAAAACCACACTTCTTAAACCGTAGGGTGTGAGCAAAGGATTCACCATAAATAAAATGGAGCAAAACACTATTGCATTCGTTTTTTGGATCACCAAATAAGCCCTTAGAATATTGATGAAGCTTCATGAAATTTTAGTGGAAACTTGGTGGGCAATCAAGAATGGTCAAACGATGTCTCTCATGAAGACGTGGAGCTCAGTTATGGGGAGTTCTGCATTCAAGTTTCGAAAACTTCAGTGCACCTTAGGAATTCTGTATCGACTAGACTAATGAGAAACTCGATCGGGATTCTTGTGAAGGCTGATTCTGACACAGAGGACTCATATTGGAGAAAAGCCCTCGGAGTTAAGAGTCAATATCACCCTCAATCACACTTTTAAGAGAAGTCTACTATAAATTTCCACCTAAAGGTCCAAATAAGGTTGTAACGACAAATTCTTGATCTCTGAAATTAAAAGACAAAAGATTACAATGTGAATTTGAATAAATTTAAAGTAAAATTGTGGTGCAATCTCTATTTGATCCTCTGATTCTTTTCTCAAACAAATAATTTTGAAATTTGGTTGACTTGAGTGAATTTGATTTTGATCTCTTCCACGTGTATTTGAGTTGAACGTTAATCCAAGGGCGTTGAGCTTGATCTTGAATTGACGATCTACTTGACTTGATATTTGCGACGAACAATTTGATCTTCGTCTGGAACTTGTTGAATGCCAATCTTCTTTGGATGAATCTTGATCTTCAAAGTACTTGGATATTTGACAAATGTTGATTCAAGGGCTTGGCGACTTGATTTCGAATCGAACAAAAATTTGATTTAGAGTTTGACTTGAAGGTTGATGAAGATTGGTTTGATCTTCGTCTTCAGTTCTTTGGATTTGTTGGGTTTTGATATTCTTGAATGTACTTCAATCTTCAAAAATGGTTTTTTGAGGGTCTTGAGACTTGATCTCGGATTAAACGGATATTTGACTTGGAGACGAATGAAGAACGCTATGAGCTTGGTTTTGGATTTGTTGAACTTATTGGAGTTTGATCTTCCTCGGTTGAAGTGCGGTCTTCAAACACGGTTTTTAGATGGAATTGAGACTTAACGGCATATTGAAAGGAGTTCTTTATGAAGAGCACCTTGAAGCTTGTTGAAGAACGCCTTGAAGATTGATGAACTTGGTGGAGAGAATTTGTTGAACTTCCTTGCTCTGAATTCTTGAAGAATTGTGTTTTTTGTTCTTCAAGAGCACCTCTTTTATAGTTGTAGAGTGAATCTCAATGAGAATCTCTTGATGAGATGGATGATTGAGATCGCGTCTACCATTTCTTGATTTGGAAGATTTGACCTAGAAGAATCTTCTTGATATCTCTTGAATATTAAGTATTAGAGAGGAAGACTTTCCATGTCTTTAAATTTGATAATATTTAACACTTGAAAATATTAGAATTAAATAATGTATATATATTTATTTTCTTTTTCTTGCTTTACAAGACTTGTCATTATTTAATTTAATTGGGTAATTTAAAGCTCCAATTAATAAATAAGACATCATTTAATTTATTGACCTCATATATTAAAATCAATAAATTTAACTAATTTATATTGGAAATAAATTCATTATAAATCCAACGTAATAGAGAAAATTAAATTGATACTTAACATATTATTTTTCATGTGTCGTCATTTAATTAGACACAAATTTTAAGTGTCTACAAATGTTGATATTAATTATGAAACACTGATTTTTGTTACAATTGTGGCTTGCTTAATCACAAAGACGAGGCTTGTTTGGAGGAAGCTTAAATTACTACAAAGAAGTTTGGCCTGTTGCTTCTCCCTTGGAAAATCGACTTTATTTCCACCATCCTTAAATAAGAAGAATTCAGAAAACGCAACCTCAACCTTGTCTTTCCAAAATGAATGCTGAGAATAGAGATAATCATTCACCTGTTGAGTTGGGGACTGTGACTTAACCGAGTCAAACTTGGGAGGAAGTTCATTCATAGATCCGAGTCAGCTCAGTAAGTCATGAATACTCATCGCAAATGGCTATTTTAGTGGAGATTCAATATGACAACAATCTTCTTTATAGGGTATAGGAGCAAATATCCAAAGTCTAGTCAATTTGAAATCTTAGTTGTCTTTTCAGCATACGGGGAAATCTATTGTCTGATTGTCTCCAACAGATACATTGATGATCTATAAAAAGCCCCGAACCTGGCCCTGGTATTATTAATCTCAACCCAAAGCCTTTTATTAGCCCATCAAGTTATTTGACCCTAGAAAAACCCATTAGCATTAATAGTATTCTCCCAGAATGCCTTAAATCTAATGCTCCCCTCAAATTTTTGTAGCTTGTGGCCTAAACGATATCTTGAATATTTTAAACAAGCATTACAATAAATACTTCATGTATCAAAAGAGGAGTCAGCCTAGAATCTTTTACTGCTGAAAATTCTAAAAGACTAAAGACTAAAAGGAGAAAATAAAGCTATTATTCAAGAGAATCAGAATGTCACGCTGTCCTTGGAGTCAAGAACTAGTTATCTGGACAAAGTCTTTACTTCTATTTCCATCTCTCAGACAGATATTTCCAATGATATCCTTGAGGAAAAAATAATTCAAAGGCGGTTCAGAATTTTCAAGCTTAAAATCCAACAAAACTATATGGGGTGTGTTGTCATCCAAGAAATTGATGAAGCCAAAATCTACTTTGTCTCTGCGGCTGGGGGGGGGGGGGGGGTACAACAATGAAGTCCTTCAAGATAATTTCATGGAACTATCGATGTATAGCCAAACTCTTGATAGTCCTAGCTCTAGAAGCCCTTATTTTGGCTAAATGGCCCGGTATTCTATTTTTATGTAATACTAAAACTAAAAAAAAGCTGATATTTCTAAGGCTCTTTCTTCCTTGAATTTAAGCACTCATAAGTTCGTTGATTCGATTGGTTTCCCAACCGGTTAGCTTGAAATAGTTTGATTGATATTAATATTATTAGTTCTAGTCATTATTTAAATTATGTTGTTGTTTCTTATCCTTAGTTTGATACTAACTGGTCATTGACGAGAATCAATGGCCCTTTTATTAGTAGATATAATTTCTTATCCTTAGTTTGATACTAACTGGTCATTGACGAGAATCAATGGCCCTTTTATTAGTATATATAAATATTATTTCTAGACTAATATTTACAAACTTAAACATGTTGACAACTCCCAGTGGCTTCTTATCGAAGATTTTAATGAGATCACTAATCAAAGTGAAAAACTGGGAGCTAAACCGTTTGCCAGCTCTTCTAGGCATAGATTTGGAGCTGGGATTGAGGGTCTTGATCTAACGGACCTTGGTTATATTTGGAAAATCTTCACATGATATAAGGGGCGAGATGGGTTTGCCAATATTCATAAAAAACTTGTGATGGTACTGATCTTCCTATGTGCTTAATCTTGAGGGAAAATATTTTGATCCAGAATGCTTTTCATGAGCTAAAAGAAAAACTAAGGGGAAAATGGCTAGCTCTGGTAATGGTCGTAGCTTGTTTTGTGTTATGAGGGGTTACATTTAGGTCGTTTTGAATGATATTATGAGGGTTCCTTCAAAACCCCCTTGTTTTTTTTGGGTACAAGGTGTCCCTTTTATAGGTGGAACAAAGATGCTCTTTCTAGTGGGCTTCGTCCAATGGGTGTGTGTCAGGTGGAGGTAGGAACAGACCCTTTTGCTTACTTGGTGCATGTACATTTTCGTGGCTGCTTGAGATGAAGACAAATGGGGTGGTGTTAGGAAGTGTGTGTCGTTCTCACCAGGTGGTCTATCTGTGTCATGTTCTTTTGTCCTTATCTCAGATATTGGATAAGTTTTTTGTGGATGCTCTATCAGTAGCGTTGTTAGAATCTGGTCAGAAACAAAGGGAAAGACTACGTATGTTCCTTGTGTTTAACAATGCTTGTGTGTTCTTTTACAAAGAATATACGGGGAGATGTGTGCTCGTTATTTGGTCGAGGAAGTGAAAAAGTTGCTTATATATCATCTACTTGATAGAGGGTTGGGTAAACCAAATTGGTGCTTCAAATTTCGAGAGGCCACAATCCAACATACATGTGCTAATAACTTATATCATAACCCTATTTTACTGATGCCCGAAAGTATCAAAAGAAAAAGACCGTTCCAGGTTGAGAGTATGTGGGTCAAAAGTACAAGTTATGTTGATATTGCTCAAAAAAGCTGAAGTTACAATGAGCAGTCATCTCCTCTTTTCAAAATCCTTGCTAAAACCAGAAATACATGAAATGAGCTCAGGAACTGTAATTTTATGAATTTTGGAAATATTCATTGCCAGCCTGGAAACCATTTCAAAAGATATTGCGGATCTTCCAGATCAATTCCAATCTCGTGAAATTCTAATCAAGATCAAATGTCTTCAAAAGGAATTGGATCACATTAGATTACAAATTGAAATGTTTTGGAGGCAAAAAGAAAAAGAATATTGGGCTAGGGGAAGGGATGCTAGCACCAAATTCCTCCATCTTCCAACCATCATTCGTAGAAAGGTTAATCTCATCCAATTCATCAAGGACCCGAATGGTATGTATTTCTCAAATGGGAGGATATTGGTAACTGCTTTCGTTTTTATGTCCAAAATGTTGAACATCTGATTATGAGGATAATTTGTTGCCTTTCCCTGATGATCTTGAGGATTTGTTTCCCTGAGTCATTAGTGATACTCATAATACTAAGATATGCATAATTCCTGCGCCAAACGAAACTAAGAAGTTTTTTTTCCAGTCTCAGCTCCAATAAGAGCCATGGCCCTGATTATTTTACGCCTCTTTTTTATAAAAGCTTTTGGGTTATTGTAGGAAAAGATACCATTAAAGCTATCCCGTTCTTCTTTCAAGATAAAAATCTTCATGTTGTTTTTAATCACACTTTTATTGCTTTAATTCTGGAAAAACCAAGGGCGTGCAATGTGGCAAAGCTTCGGTCAAATAGTCTAAGTAATGTGATTTAAAAAGTCATATATAAAATCAATGCTTCATCGTATCACTTCTCCTTACCAGTTTGCATTTATCAAAGGTGGACATATTCATGAGAGTAACATCATTACTCACAAAAGCTTGGTTCATGGTAGTCAATCGATTTCTTGAAAACTTTTGATCGGGTAGAGTGGCTTCCCCTTCTCAATATCCTTGTTAATTAGGCTTCTT